>OY796675.1:48455611-49821111 GCA_963680715.1 Tetragnatha montana
CTGGTTCAGTAGGAAAAGACCAGGAGTGAAGACTGAAAAGAGTAAAGAGTGAAGACTGAAAAGAGTAAAGAGTGAAGACTGAAAAGAGTAAAGAGTGAAGACTGAAAAGAGTAAAGAGTGAAGACTGAAAAGAGTAAAGACTGAAAAGAGTAAAGACTGAAAAGATTGAAGACTGAAAAGATTGAAGACTGAAAAGATTGAAGACTGAAAAGATTGAAGTGTGAAGACTGAAGACTGAAAAGATTGAAGTGTGAAGACTGAAAAGATTGAAGTGTGAAGACTGAAAAGATTGAAGAGTGAAGACTGCAAAGATTGAAGAGTGAAGACTGAAAAGATTGAAGTGTGAAGACTGAAAAGATTGAAGACTGCAAAGATTGAAGAGTGAAGACTGCAAAGATTGAAGAGTGAAGACTGCCAAGATTGAAGAGTGAAGACTGCAAAGATTGAAGAGTGAAGACTGAAAAGATTGAAGTGTGAAGACTGAAAAGATTGAAGAGTGACGACTGCAAAGATTGAAGACTGCTAAGATTGAAGACTGAAAAGATTGAAGAGTGAAGACTGAAAAGATTGAAGAGTGAAACTGAAAAGATTGAAGAGTGAAGACTTAAGATTTTTTTTTTTATAACTAAAAACTTATACATCTTCAAAGTTCTACAAAGATAAGTTTTTCCTCAGTCAGCTAAAACTTTTTCAACACTAAATGTATATTGAAAAGAAAAAAACACCCTAATTGAAGATGAACTTAATCATTTACTACCTACTACAGAATGGTTACAGAATGATTCGCTATACTTTCTCGATAACATGCATGTTAAATTCTAATGGAAATTTAACTATATTAGACAGCAACTTAAATTAAGCCTACAACGTCACTCTTAAACAAAGTAGATCCCATCGCTGTGGCTGAATTTTGAGTGAAATGAAGAACGTCAATTTAAAAATATGATTATTTTGTAAAACTTATGTATATATAGTGCTTTTCAATCACGATTTGAGTACCAAAACTCCTACTACAACCCAACAGGCTTCGTGTTTACCAATTTCTGCTTCCGCATTTGTGAAGTACTGGGTTCAAGAAACGTTGCAACCAAGTATAGTGAAATGTGTGATCTAATAGACAATCATTACAAGAAGTTTCAAATAGAAGGCTAACGTTTATTTACGTACAAAGATACAAAAAAAGAAAACAGACACAATATGTAACGAAGGCATCAGCTCTGAACATAACTTTTCACCTACCATAGATAGTCTGCTTGACGGAAAGTCCGAATCGCTACAACAATTTACCTTCTTTTGCACATCTTCTTTTACATCTTGCAATTCCTGACAATCAACCTCGCTGCTGTAAGCCACCTTTTCTCATGTTTGACCTTTATGCTCATCTGCAGGATGTATTACGACAGAATTGTCCATTTTGGATGACACCAAGCTTTTTGCTATAAGAAATGAGGAGATTGAAAATTTATATTTCCATTATATCATTACTTAATATAATAAATTAAAAATTATATCACTTAAATATATTACAAACATTTCCATTACACCAATTATTTTTTTTCTCAGTTTACCTAGTACCTTAACATACTAATTCATAAATAAATCAACATGATGACTCCAAAGGGCAGATCCAGTCAGATTGCACTTTTTGCGGATAACCTCTACTATACTAGACAGCAACATTAGTTGACCCTATGACGTCACTAACAACGTAGTTCCCATAGTGGTGTCTGAATTTTGAGTGAAATGAAGAATGTCAATTTAAAAAAATATGATTTCATTAAACCCGGGTATATACAGTGCTTTTTTATCATGCGATTTGTGTACCGAAACTCGTCCTAGCAACCTAACATGCTTTGTGATCACCCATTTGCACCTTCCTTGTAGTGACGTACTGGGTTCAGGAAACGTTGCTGTCGAGTTGACGCAAACAGTTGCATACAAATTGAATCGTCAGTTAGAAAAACCAAGTTTTGGGAAAATTGAAGAAAAAGCTGTATAAGTAATTTAATTTCCATTGTATAACCACAAAATTTTTACTGAAAATGAAATTCAAGTCCCTATTTAGAGCACAGATTAATCATCAAAAAACTAGTACATTCAAAAATATTTTACAGTTGAAAAAAGTAGATGGACTTATTTCCTTCGTCAAGCTTTTGAAATTTCAGATGAACAAAATCTGAATAACTACTTCAATCGACAACTAAATTATGTTTCTGCTTAATTCACAGCACTTAAATGAAAAATAGAAAAACTCCGACGAATAAATTTGAAAATTGTTATGAAACTAAGTCATTAAGGACCTATCAATGGAGCAAGTGAATATCGTTGGAGTCGTTAGATAAAAAAGGGAGAAAACTTTTAAATTAAAATAAAATTGTATTTCGTCTAAGTTTACAGTACAAAGAATAAAAAGAAAGACAAATTAACCTAAATTTCAAGTATAATAAAAAAATATAATTAATGGACATTTTTTTTCTCCTTACACTCATGTGGGTAGACCGAAGCTTTGAGATTTTTCGCGCATAAAAAGTCACTACCATTTTTTGCACTCACATTTCCTTTTTCAAACTGGCGAATCACATAAATAAACGAGTTAGTAATGAAAAATGGTCCCTAAGTTTCTGTGTCCAAAATATACCGCAAGTTCTGCATCATAACTTGGGTAAAATCCTATTTCATGGGTACACCTTGGCGCGAAGTTTTTTTGTCGCCAAATGCAAAAGGCGCCAAGTTTTTTTCGCTGCGGAAAGCTAAAAACATTGTCTAAACTACTTAAACTGAATAAGGAAACAAATTTAACATATTTTAAAGTATTTATCGCTTTATTGACGAATTTTGAAGACAGTAATACTACGATACGATAATAATATAATTCCGACATCTTGTATGTCGTGCGATAAATTAAGCTAAAAACATTGTCTACACTACTTACACTACTACTACCACTATCTACACTACTACTACCAGATCTGAATCAAAACCTATTTTTAAAATGCGCAGAGATCACAAGATTTGAAAAAAAAAGCGCATATCTAACGCGCAACATGATAGCTTATTGGTTTTCCGAGTCAATTGCGTCATTACTCTTCAATTGGCCATTTCGGAATGTTACAATACAACGCAAAACACAAGAGCGCATTCTTACGTCATTGTAGATGAATCGCGCATTACCGTTCGTCATTCAGCTCGCGATCGCCAGACTTGGCAATCTATCTCCAACTACGTCATCTATCGCCAACGTGTACCCATCAACTAGGATTCACCCCATAACTTGATTAAAATTAAAATAGGAGAGAAGAGTGGTTTAGGACAGTTTTTACAAAAAAAAATTAAATTTTGTTAGCTCAAATTTGAAACTTTCAAAATAACATTTCGAAACCTTCCTACTGCTCTATAAGTAATAGTGTCCCCATCCCACCCAAAGAGTAAAACTTTTCAAAAACATTTCTTCAAAATCAGGGCCCAATTTGGAACACTAGGTCCAACATGCAGGAAGGGGCCTCCTCATTTGGTGCTAGATATTAATGTAGAAGCGTGAAAAGTAATTGTTTACGTAGTGGGAATATTCACTGCCAGGGTCAGACACGTTCTCGGTTATCTTTTACGTTTTTCTACATTGCTGAAAAGTTTGGATTTTAATTTTTAATTTAAAAAAGTAATGAAAAAACATTCTAGGAAGTATAAATAGTTCTACTACAAATTTTTGTTAACTTTTTAAAATTAGGGGGCCCCCAAATTGTGGGGCCCCTAGACCCGGGCCTAATGGTAAATCAGGGCCTGAGCAAAATACTAGAAAAACAGAAAAGTTTACCCTCAGCCTAAATGATTGACAATTCTTAATAACTTTAAAAAAAGTTAAAATGTACATTACATTTTATCCTAAGATGCAGAGTTAAATGGAGACTGACGAGCCCCACAGTTCAAAAAATAAATTTATGCATTATGAAAATATTTTTATATAAAAGATGATCATCCGACCTAATTTGTATATTAATTAGTAAAATCAAAAGAAGATCCAGTTAAGCTAAAAGGAAGATATAAGTTACCAAGCAAATTTATTGATATCTATTGAGAATTAAAGCGAAAAATAACTGAATATCAAACTCAAAATTTCTGCTTCTTTAAAACATCACGTTTACAAAGGCCAAGATATCCTATTTAAATGGTCCATTCTAAGTTATTTCCTTTGAAAGAACCAAGTGCTGAAAAATTCACTTAATTCTTTCCGCTGCCTATTCACTTTTCGAAAAGTTTTCCCTGATTGGTTGAAATTTCTGGTTTACACTTATGTATGTTTTGGGAACGAGATTAAATGATTGATTAGCATTAAAGGAAAATTTTGAATTATCTTCATAAAGAATATTTTAGATCTTTGCCATTTTATTAAAAACAATTTTATCTACAGGAGTTTGAAACAGAAAATGGGTTCACGGCCGGCCTGTTGAGGATTTTAATTTCGACAGTTGTCATAAAAAGCCGGACTATATCTCCTAAACCAGGGGATTTTTTAATGGCTAGCAGACAATGTTTGTTTGTAGAAGCTAGAAATCTTATCCATTTGTACTCCAGTAAAGTACGCAAATGTGCTGCAAACACAGGGATTGAACTATTGGAAAACTTATCGAGGTAGAACTGCTCTTTTAGGTGGTTTTTTTAATTGTATTATTCGCAAAAAAAAAAAAAACAAGAGGGAAAATGCGTACACGTTTCGTAAGTTGTTAATTTGTGAAATTTATAAGACCGAATTAAATCACAAATTTGCAGTTTACGGAAATTTAACCCAAGTATTAACTCGATCAACTCCCAGAGAGATCCATGCACCCCGGGAACCCCCGAAAATAGCTTGAAATCACGTTTTCCCGTTAAAATTCAAAACTTTTCTCGCGAAGGACCCGAACCCCGTTCCCCTAAAAGCTAATTTACTGTGTCACAGTGTCACTTTCAATGTTCATCCAAGTGATTATTCACTCTTGTGACATTTGAAACTTTCAAAATAACATTTTGAAACCTTCCTGCTCTAACATAATAGTGTACCCATCCTACCCCCAAGAGTAAAACTTTTCAAAAATAGATTCTTACAATAAAAGCATAGATTTTAAGTTTAACTCAACTCTTTATTCATGAACGATATATTTCTGACTTA
Organism: Tetragnatha montana; assembly: GCA_963680715.1. Lineage (NCBI taxonomy): Eukaryota > Metazoa > Arthropoda > Arachnida > Araneae > Tetragnathidae > Tetragnatha > Tetragnatha montana. The sequence continues at coordinate 48,460,755 of OY796675.1, forward strand.
ACAAAACAAAAATCACAAATAATAATTAAGTCAACAAACGAGAACGAGATTGAAAATCTACTTTAAAAGTCTGAATAGTTGTTTTTGACTTAACCTTTTTCATTCACTAACTCATAGGTGCTTTAGTCCGGTCAAAATAGACGAAAAAAAGGCGAAAGTTCGCACAAAGCTGAAAATTGGTACAGACCTAGAAGACATCATTGTAAGTGATATGCCAAAAGTCCCTAATCGATCCCGTTTAAGCTAAATATTTTATCTCTGTGAGTTTTGAAGATATCGAGATTAAACTTTTTGTACCTTATTCAGGAAATAAAGAACATTTTCTAATGAGAAATTTTAAACTGCGGAGGCAGTATAAAATTTATTTTCTGCATTTTCTTAAGTAGGCCCCCATGGAGTTGAAACTAGTCCCATCTTATTTGTCACCTCTTAAAATGAAAATTTTCAATCGGAAGTACGTGTCTAGAGGGAATATATAAAAGGTTTACCTCTGGAATCCTCAAATTGAAGGATATCCAAATTGAAACATCCTGTATCGAAAAGGCTGGATTATATGTGCGTTAAAAACCATTACGTTTTTTTTATTTCATTGGTAGAGTAATCAATTTTAAGGCTATTTATTAACTTTCTAAGCATAACTATGTATTTAACCGTTAATGGAAGAGGTTCTTAGCAATTTTTAAAAACACCAATGCCGAATATTTTTTTCCTTATGTAAATAGTGAAATTAGTTTTAGTAAATAGCAAGCAATTGTCGAATAACTTAATATCCATCCAATCAACGACCGACATATTTTATGACAATACAAATGCATTTCACTTTTTAAAATTTACTTTAAAGTAAGTACTTTCCAAATTAAATATCTTTTAAAAACTTGGGAAATTATTCTAGAAACTTAGATGCTATTAAATATTGGAATTTTGCTCATTTTGTCTAAAAATTAGTAATTTTCGCTATATTCCAATTCTATTTGTAGTAAACTAAATTAAATATTTTCGGATGTTATTTTTTTTAGATTTCTGTTTAACAAGTTGATTACCCCACGATTCCGGTCTAAAGAGCCATTTTTTAAAATCATGTTACATATTTAAAATAACTAATCAAAAGCTAAAAAATGTTTATCATAAAAAACATATTACAAATTATCTCGTAGTTTGCTTATGTAACAGAAACCTCATCGCGGAAGCCAACTTCGAGATTACTCTTTCTCCCCTAGGACCATCTATTTATATTTACACTCTTATATGGTACTGTTCGTCCGTCTACCACAAGATGAGCTCTGGCCTAGTTGTCTGGTTGTGGCCGTTGCTATAGAAACAACACCGGTTCATTTTAAAACAGGGATCAATGATCAATCACGGTCTTCTCGGAAATGATGCAGTTGCACGCATATGTTAGAGGTTGGGATTATACTAGACAACAACGTTAGTTTACCCTATGTCACTAACAAAGTAGTTCCCAAATCGCGGTGTCTAAATTTTGAGTGAAGAACGTCAAATTAAAAATATGATTATTTGGTACATATATAATAGTCTTTATCACGATTTGTGTACCAAAACTGCTCCTAGAAACCCAACAGGCTTTCTGTTTGCGCAGTTTGTGCTTCCGCTTAGTGACGTACTGGGTTCAGGAAACGTTGCTGTCGAGTATAGTGAACTGTTAAAATAATAAACAAAGAGGACTAGTGATTCAATGTATCAAATTTCCCCGTTTAAAATTATGAAAGTCCTGTTGCCTAGGCAACAGAAATGTAAACGAGAGTTCAATTTATGGTAGACAGACTAGATATAACTCGTGCAAATTAGGTTGCAAAAGCATGTTAACTCACCGGACACGCAAAGACGATCGCCGAGACGATTTCAAGCTACCGGACTTTAAAGTCGAGTCCGCCTTCTTAAGGTCCTGTCGGACTTGGATGGCGGGTAAGTCATTTCCGTAAGTATAGAACCTAAAAAAAATGAATCTCTTAAGAGTTCGCATAAAACACAACGGTGGCAAAATCAAGCAAGAGATCCATCCAGACTTGGATAATACAAAAGAACGCGCACGCCAAGCGCAGAGAGTTTTAGAATTTGGCACAAAATCTTTTCAAATAACTTAAATTTTGATAAATAAATTGTTTTTTTTATTACTGTCGCTGCTTATGAAGTATTATTACAGTATTTAGGTGAACAATGGGACTGTCATTGTGTTTTAAGTCAAAATTCAAACGAATGGGGGCATTTAAATAGTTAGCAGAAAATATTTGAAGAAATTTTTATGCGCAGAAATAATTTATCCAACAATGGATCCAATGGGAAATTCCCGTGGTTATGTGCAGATACTAGAGAACGACTTAATTTATAGCTACTACAGTATAAACCTGTAGAGGCAAGGCTAAACTGGATCGGTTAACTGTGTTATATCAGGCTTGGACAATGAGTGAAAAGATCAAAGAAGCCGACGTTACTGGAAGTTTTCAGATCTTACCGCTTGAAAGCGCTGGCCACGTATAAGGAAATTTGGTTGATTGATTGGGTTGGGTTCTTGGTGCTTTTTGCCTCGGCTCTTTGGCCGGCATACCTCGCATGGATGAGAGTTGAGAATCAGCCACCCGGAGATAAAATCTTGGGAGAGAAGGAATCTTTTGGTTTGAAGAGGGAAACAAATTCGATTTGTCAGCTCTGTTTGATCGCTAATTTTTTGTAGGTTTCTAATGATCTATAGTCTGTGTAAATAAAATTGGAGGTTCACTACTAGTCATTTTCCACTAGTCACAATGCACTGCCACATCGTTGGTCATGCGCGAGTCTCAATTCAAGCGTGACGAGTCGGCAATTTTATTAAAAAATGCCATGAATGACAGATAGATGGCTCTGGCCACGTATGGCTCACTAGAGACATAATCCGTAACATTGCTTTTCACTCATTGTCCAAGCCTGATATAACACAGTTAACCGATCCAGTTTAGCCTTGGTAGAGGGTAACAAAAAGATGTATCCTCTCATCAGATAAATAAAAATAAACTAACAGCTAAATGTCATACTAAAAAGCAATTGAATTTTGTAATCAAAAGCGCCTTTAAACTATGGTTGAAAACTAAACACTTTTAAGTCTGCTCACGAACAGGATTTCGTAAAATGATCTTAATGTAAGAAATTTCATTGCTTAAAGGCGGACGGCCCCAAGTGTCTCAAAATGACTTAAAAATACACTGCATTAACATGATGGGGTACTCCCATTCCGAAACAAAACAAAAGTTTAGTTAAGGGCCCAGGATGTTTCATCCAAAATTTATTTATCATGCGAGACCTAAAAATTTTCCAGTACATATTAACATATATTAATCCTCTAAGAAATTGTAACTTCTCATCGTCAGGAATGTCCCAATTATCATGGTTACTTAGCGTTACACGAATTTGCAGTGAAGTCATAAAAATAAGTTAGCAAAGTTAAAATTACTACATTAAGCACTTTAAGTAGGATATTTAGTACTTCAAACTAAAAAATGTTTTTAAATAGTTTGTTTCCTTACCAATAAATATGAAGCAAATACTTGTATATAGTGGCCGTACATCGACCAGTCAGATTCCGAATGGACTCCACAGCCGCTGGGGGTTGCCCTTGTTCTGGAACTGTTTCTGAATATTTCACTAATTTTATGAATATGTATTTATATACATATTTAGGGAGACTTACTTCAGCTCCCTTCAAAACGGAATAACCTGTTCAGTTCATTTTAAACACAAATCATCATTCCAGTTCCTTAACAAATATAAGTTTGCATAAAGCAGTCCTCAAAATACTAAGGTACAATTCCGTTAGAGTCCCCGCTAAATATCGCCAATATCCAAATCGCTAAACATATCTAAATATCAACAAATTTTTCTGACTTTTATTAATAAACTGAATAGTTATTGATATAATTAAACATTTTAATTCAGGAGTTTGAAATTATTTATGAATATTTCTACTTTTTGCTGTCTAAAAGAACCAGCGTATAATTAGCGGGGACTCTAACGGAATTGAACCAATAATAATGTAGATATTTAACATAAATAATCATTCCAGTTCCTTTTAACAAATAGGTAAGCGCCCCAGTAGCACAGCGATGTTGCTGAATATCGTACAACATCGCCCGATACTGATTTACATCGCGAGCGGTGGGACGGTCCGAACAATACTGAGCAATATTTAGCAACTTCGCCCAATTCCGGCAAACGAACCCGCACCGATCCGCACAGTTGACGCATGCGCAAACTCTGTTGGAGGGAAAATCAGAGACGTGCACGGAGCTCAAATTCCAAACAAAAACATTTCTTTCCGTTGGGGTCTTGAAGTTTTTTGTCTATCTCTAACATTTGAATTGAAGATTGAAGGCGTTGGAACTGTAAAAGGTAAAAGTTTTCCTTCTATATTATTCTTAATGTAATACTTTATTGTTTAGGGGTCCATCCAACCGAAAATTCGAGCCCTTTTGCTGCTTTTCACAAAATTCCCCCTCTTAAATCTACCCCTTCACAAAATTCCATTTCATAAAAACTGTTCTTTCATGAAACTCAAATTAGCATTTTAATGATTATTTGCTAGAAATCTCACAAAAAATTTGAATTTTTCACGATTTTCTTGGTTTGCGAGTCTATTTTTTAAAACTTACGCACTGATGTGCTATTACTTAGTTTTCACCGCTTCAATTTTACACACAATTTTTCAAAAAAATTGAGGCCCAAAATAACTTGGATGACCCCTGGCGTTGTGTAAAACTGCGAGTCCCATCATTAATTATTGCTTTTCTTTCTTCGATTGTCCAATTTTCCAGATCAAATCCTGGTGGGAAATTCCATTTTTAACAAAAACTGTAGATTTCATTTTATATTAATTATTAATACGTACCATGATCTGACTCATCGCTATTGCAAAATAAATATAAAATAAACCCTGCCAATAGTCTAGTATAAATCTGACTTTCCTTGGTGGAAAAGAAAAACATGAAATTTAAATCAAGTTTACTATCTGCCTACTGTGTTTGTGGAGTGACAGAGAATCCAATGAAATAATTTAAAGAAGGTTGAAATTAGTTCATGGAAATTTCATTTTCTTGGGCTTATTCTTAAGATAATTGAAAAATTTGATCTTTTTCACATGATCCTATTGTTATTGTTGTTTATAGGTAGTATGTAATATTTATAGATTAAAGAAAATCTTGTTAAAATTTAGCTTTCAATATATTACATTTTATCTCAAGTAATATACTGGTACCTTATCAAGCCCCGTTAAAAGTCGCCACAATATTTTATACGCTTAATATTCAAAAATTTCCAAATTTTTATTGTTGGCATTCATATCATAGGGGCCGCCCATAAATGATGTCACACTTTTTTTTTGCCCATTTTTGACCCCCTCCCTCCCTATGTCACAAACGGTCACACTTCCCCATACCCCCCCCCCCCTCCCCCCCTATGTCACATGCTACGCTTTCAATCGATCAATATTTCTAATACATAGAGTTGTAAAATTCTCGGTAATAATTTTTTGTAGAATATTCTCCTTGAAGCAACTAATTAAGATTTGAATTGGTTTGTTTAAACAAATATCTTAGAAAAAAAATTCTGTTTTTGTTATTTTTGGTTGATTTTCAGTTTTGGGGGGGGAGGATGTGATGTCACAACTTTTGAAACACCCCCCCCCCTCCCCCTTGTCACAAGCTGTCACAAATTTATTAACCCCCTCCCTCCCTCTGAGCGTGACGTCATTTATGGACGGACCCATAGTGGCTGCAGAGTTGTGATCAGCATGCCTGGCTACAAGCATTACCTACCCAGGTTCAATGCTTTACAGCTTCTGCTTGGGTCATGGGTTAAGTCAGCCTTTCTCCTTCCGGGGTCAATAAAATGAGAACCAAGCTTGTTGGGGAATCAACTGGGGGTCCAGTGTTAGGCTCAGCTTGGACACAAGTTAAGTAATTAACACCCTGGGCCTGATGGGCCATATATCATAAACTTATTATATTTTCAGTGGTGTAGCATTGTGGCTAGTGGGAAACAACTAATAGTGAGTCGCCTATTTTACTACCACAGACTATAATACTAGGTTAATTTTGGTACTGTTCAGCCTAAAATTAAATCCTTGCATCCGGCTTATCATGAATTACCGGACCTGGAAAAAGTGCCCGAACCTACGAACCTGGTTCGGGGGAAGCCCCTGTCAGCTCCATAGGAGCAATACATTAGGTTCGGGTAAATTTTATTAGGTTCGGGGGAAGGTTACAACTTTTTCCAGGTCCGTGAATTACCAATTAAACATTACATCCCTCTATTTTCTTCACCTTCTAGTTCATTTATTTTTTTCCATAAATACATCTAGTTTTTGGACTTTTTTCAAGATTAGTTTCATGGACTTTCAAGATATGCATGTGTGAGGTTTTATAGAAATTGCAAATTTTCTAATGGATTTTAGAGCGCTGAATTCAAAAAGCTGGTCAAAATTTTCCAATAGTTCAAAGACAAGATTATTTTTATTTTTTTTTCTTATGCAAAAAATCATCAACTAACCTGAAATTTAACAAAGGCCGATTAAAAAATTGTATTTTATTTTAATATTTAATTATTTTTTACAATACATCAGAAAACTTGGGGCTTACTTCACAGTATCCATAATTCTTTAATTTTCATTTTTTGCTTTCCAGAAATGTCTTCCCAAAAAATCAACATCAAATCAACAACCTACAAAATCAAAATCCTTGAAAAGGAGGACCCTCCCAAAAACCTCCCCAGGTAAAAACTTTAAAAAAAGTTATCCTTGGAAATTTTTTGGTCATAGGGGAAATTTAGGATTTTCTTATATATTTTACTTCAGTTGTGTAATGAGAAATAAGCAGCAATAGCTCTATTGCTTCAGTTTTCACATATTGTTTTCTAATTAGCAAGCTGCATTAATTTGGTTAAAGAATAATGCAGTTTTACAAAGAGAAATTTAATACAAAAAATGTAATTTTTACAACACATAATTTTTAAGTAAAGAGAACGTTGGGTTTGGGGCTAAATTCTTAAATATCAGTTGATATACTATCATCTGTTGAACTTGAATTATATATACACTTGATACTCACATTAAAACTCATGAAATTTTTCTTTTTTTTAGAAGTTATTCATGTAGATAACAGTATTGACTGAAAATATTCAATCTGTCATTTGTAAGTTTATTTAAAATTTTGACAATTTTCAATGTTCTAAATCTAAAAATTAAATGAAAAATATACTAGAATTTTTTAAATTTTTAGGGAAAGTTGTTCCTTATGATAATCCTACAGAGCAGTCTAATGTATGGGATGGATGATGCATTTCTCAATTCCCTAGAAAAAACCGACACAGAGAATCCAGTATCTGAAGTTTCAGTTGGAAAAGAAACTAGTAAGTTGTTTGTTTGTTAAGAATTATGTAGGGATATTAAGGGCTGTATTCTACTCGTCCACTTTAGCGAACTCCCCGGGTGAAAGCGCTGGAATTTTTTCTTCTTCGTTCCGCTTTCAAGCGAGTTCACCACCACTTGGCTCGGGGAGTACACTGAATTTCGATCAAAGTAGTCTGATTGGCTGAGAGGAGTTGTTTCGTTTTCAATCTCGCCGCTCCAATTTTGTGAGTTACTAGTTTGCGTTTTATTTTTTTCCTTCAAGCTTTTTGCTTTCAGTTAAAATCTGTTTATTTTTGTTAATTTTTACTTTACATCCCTTTTCAAACAATTAGATTTGTTTCGCAGGGTTGTGACATCAGCTAATAAACGGAGACACAATTCAACACAATAATAACAATTTAATTTTTTTTTGCCTTTTGTGTTTTCCCCCCTTGTAAATTGTTTCCCTTCTTAAATTGTTTGTATTATTGTATGCATTGCATTATGTATATTGTTGGGAGTAAACTTTGATTTGACTTTGACTTAAAATCTCCCCCTATTTCACCTACCACATTAGTTAGAATACACGCAAGTGAATACGGTGAGGTGAGTTCGACTTTGCAAAAAAGTAGAATACAGCCCTAAACTGTTGGATTATATCTAAATAATGATAGTAATAAGCTAAAAATCTACTGTGCAAAGTTGAATAACTATAAAATTGAAAAATTTTTTATTTGCTTATAAAAAACTTTAAAAAGTTCAGTTGTTGCAGGGATACATTTGGTTCCCTTTGTTAGCAATCACAATCTTTGCTGGCAAAGGGGGATCAAATGTATCCCTGAAACAATTGTACTTTAAAAAGTTTTTAAAGATTTTTTGTCTGTGAATAAAGCATTTTGATTAAATATTGTTAATGATAGTAACATTTTTAAAAAGTTCTGTTATCTTACATATTGTAAAATAGGAGCCCCCTATTAGGTTAACAGTAATTCTAGTACTCTGTTATTATTAAATTTGTTTCTTATAAAATGCATCAAAAACACCCCAAGAAAATTACTTTTGTTTTATGCATTTTTATTACAAGATGTTTCAACAAGTGTGTACAAACACTGCACAGCCATATTATCTGCATTGAGTACATAAAGAATACCTGGAGAACTATGCCTCTATGACCCATAGTTTTGGAGAAAATCGCAAAAGAAAAGGGTGAGATGTCACATCCAGGATATATTAAAAATGTGAACATGGTTGTTTTGATGTTTGCACACTAATATATCCATTATGCTGACATGTGGCATCCTTGAATGAAAAAATTAAGTTTGTATTAGATTATAACATCACATCTTAGGAAAAATAAGTTACCATAGAGATCTAGTTATTCAAGCAAATTTTATCTGCTCCATGCAAGAAATCTTTTTGTATTGAGTTTGGGCAGACTTGTTGAAACACCCGGTAAAGTTGCCTAATATTTTTTGAAGATATTAATATTAAGAAATACAAATCGCTTATATCATTCTCAAAAGTTAAGTTTTTAGATTTTTAAAAATTTAAGTTCTTGAAATTTTCTAAATTTAATTATAGAGTATTTTTTGCAAAATAACTGCTGTATGCATGACATAGCTGTCAATTTTTATGGTATTTTCCAGGGTTGGAAAAAAACATGTATTTTTCTAAAAAATACAAAAAACGTGTTTTATTTGTTTTAAACGTGTTTTTTTTGTTTAAAACGTTTTATTTGTTTTTTTTACCCACGACACAGAAATTCTAAAAAAAACCCATGATTTTAAAAAATTAAATTAAGTTTTTAAAATTGAAAATGGATTAACAAAGCTATCCTTGACATCAAATGGCATCTTGAGCTTTTTAGCACCTGTTTCTTTGAGCTTGGCTGAAGGCTGAAGTAAAATGATTGTTTTGGAAATATGATACTATGTCAACAACTTCAGCTTTAACATTAGAAATTTAAATATATTTTGCTAAAAGGTTTAAGATACGAGCTAAACATTTATAAGTTATTATATTCATATTCATTTCAGTGCTTTTCAGTTCATTGGGTATTTTGACGACATTAGCAGCATTGATCGTTTAAAATATTAAAATAAAACATAAAGAACAGGTCAATTATAAAAAAATATGATTTTTAAACAATTTTATTTGTATTTTTATTAAATAACTTTCTAGACAAAATCAAATAAAACAGTTGAAAGTAAATACTAATTTTATATACTAATGACATCTGTTCATAGAAAAAAGAATTACTAAAAAAGTACATGTGTTTTAAACAATGTTTTTTTTGCTTTGTTTTAAACGTGTTTAAAACAAGTGTTTTAAACAAAGTGTTTTAAACGTAACAACCCTGGTATTTTCATTTAACTTTACAGATGGATCTGAAAATTTTGTGAATTTTAAGTTTGCCTTCACTTATAGTCTGTTCATTTAGAACTGGCGCCTGAGACAAAATGTATTAGAAGCAGTTACTATTGTAATTATCATCGAAAGCATTTTCTTCTGCAATGACAAGGCAGCCGAAACAGAAGTAGTTGAAATACTGTAAAAAAATCAGTCACTGAAGTTGTGTGATGACCGTTATGAAGCATTATTGAGCGTTTTTGATCCTGTTTCAGGTGCCAATTCTAAATGAACAGACTATAACAATCCACAGAAGTGTAAAACCTTTCATAATGCAAACTATATTCTCTTGTACCTCTGCCCCCAAACCAAATTCCTCTACTAACCCCTGTCCTTTTAATTTTAGTCCTTATATTTAGTGAATTTTAAACGACTGTAAAGTTTTTCAGATTTGCTAGCACGTTTTGTCCTGCACTCACCCGTAAAGTGTGCTTCTTCTCATGCTCAAATCACAATTCTAAAAAAAAAAGTTGCGATGCTATAGGCATAGCACGTAAATTAGTGGGTTACTGGTGGTAAAATTAGCTTCCCCTTGCAGAAAAGCAAAGAAAGCTACGTAGTTACATTATCCACGAAAGTAACAACTAAACTTTACTCTAATCTCGCTATTTCTGAAAAATTATAAGTTAAAATAAAGCAAAATACTCAAAAGTAGCAGCCTGGAATCGAACCGGGGACCATTAGGTTACTAGACGCACACTACCACTAGGCCATCGGTGCTGATGCCAGGATTGATAAATAACATAATTTTAATGTTTTAAAACTTAAAACACGTAATAACAAGTTCCTATTACTGTGCATGTTTCAACTGTCGTAGCATCAACCACTTCCTATCCAAAAAGTTTAACTGATGTAAGTTTTCGAAAGTTGACAGCTATGGCATTTGCTAGTATAATATAGTCCAATTAAATATAAGTTTTAGAGAAAGTGTTGAAGGTTTTGCATTTTTGTTTTAATTATATAATGTTAAAAGATCATGGATCATTCAATTTCTTTATAACTTGAAATTATTTTATGAAACTTTCAAGTAATTTTCCTTTTATGAATTAATATGTTTTGCAAATGGCTGAAGGTGGAAATCATTTGTTTCTATCATAAAACAATCAATATGTATTTATGATTGATGTAAAAGTTATTTCTGGGTGTAGTTGAAACATCTATGTTTATAGTTCCTTATATTTTTAGCTAGTGTTAAGATGAAATATGATGATGCGGACAAATCTGCAGTTTATAAAGTTAATTGTGGCAGAGTGCTTGCTGGAGCTCCTGACTGGGATGGCTGTAGAATCAGAAACAAGAGAAAAAGGGGAGGATGACAAGATTAACTAAGAACAATTTACTTTGTTATGGAAAAAACTAAAGTTCCTTAGAGTAATTATCAGTGAGGCTAAAATACATTTAAAAGTAGGTTGGCAAGAATCTGGCACCGAAAGTTTTCTTTTTCAAGTTGATACTTTCATATGGAATTGTTATTACAGTTGTATAATTTTTATAACAATGTGATTTATACCTATACTTTGCTTTTTCCAAAAAATATTGTTGTTTTTTAATGTGTTATGTCATATTTTGTTACCCCCCTTCTCCTAGTCAGATAGAAAAACCATCCCTCCCTTCTAACAATGACTTCCCTAGTGTAGAATAATTTTCATTAATTATTATTGAAATAAAAATGTTAACCTCAATAATATATACAAGTATTAAAGTAAATGCACGATTAAAAGCGATTTTCCAAGTCTATTTTTAAATAAATAAGACATAATTAAGTGAAAAGTTTCATAAGGTTAAGCATTATTCTTGCAAAATATAATTTCACCATAAATTGTATCTGAATTGAAACACTTATCAAACTACAATGAGTTACAAAAGTACATTATTAATAGTTTAGTCAAAGAAATGGGTTCCAGGGAAACATCTGTTGTATAGATCATTTTCATTTTATGGAAACTTTTTGATCATCCACAGTTTAGTCTCACCATTGTGCACTTAATTACATCTTACAAATAGAACTCAATTATTTTTTCTAAATTATTGATAAGCATTTTTATAACTCAAATTCATGGGGAAAGTAACTGGCATATTGTTGTACCTTATGCACAATCATCTTTTTTAATCAATTAGGTTTTTCTTTCAGACCGGTCCAGGGAAAATTGCTTTTTGTTATGCCTTATTACATTATATTACATCCTAGCAGTTAATGATAAAATTCTACCCCCTCATTCCTACTAAAAAATACAATCCAGGTCCCCTCTATCCACCCTAAGTTCTGAAACACCTTTTTTATGTAATCATACTGCTGTATTGTACTGCATCGGACAAAGAAGTGAAAAGTATGTGATCTTTATATGCATATTCTAACTAAAAAGACTAAGAAGTATGGATAGTTGCATTAAATTATGTTGTCTGTAGTATGATTGTGTATTATGAATAAGCACAAATAATAAGATGTAACTTTTTTGATATTTTACTTACACATTGACAATTCATTAAATTGTATTTTACTTCAAATTCCAATGTCTTCTTAAAGAACAATTTAACATGTTCTTGCACTTCAATAGCAATGTGGTGAAATAATTTGTGATTGCGTAAACTATGTTATTATGCAATTTTATTATGTACGAATTGTGATAAGATTTTCTAGTTATCTTAAATAAATTAAAATTATTAAACATGGAAATGTAATACCTGGAAATTCCTTTTTGTTATTAATATTGTCACTGACTCATGATATAGGTGGTTAACTCCATAATTTTTGCTTATTTTATTTTTCATTTTTGGCCGGTTCTGAGTATTTTTACCATAGGTAATTTTTGTTTCTTAATGTTACCTTTTGTGAAAATTTTAATTCATATATTATTAAGGAACCAAAATTATAAATTATGGACTTAACCAAAAATATCACTTAGACTGCTAAATGCCCCTCTTACTTTTTCACCCGTCAGAATTAAAAGTGTCAAAATTACTTTTAAAGCAAGTAACAGACTTAAATTTATTCTGGTTGAGAAAATATAATTTTTAGTGCAGTTTATCGTATTTTATTATCTTCTTAAAGTAAGAGGTTCAATTCAGTTATCTCTGTCCCACTAAATATCACCAAGCCTTTTGTAGGCTAAATATTAGAAGCATCACTAAAAATTCCAAACTATTTATAAAAATGTGTGTTCTGTTATATTGATAAAAACCATAGAATTTTGGACATATATGAATATTCTTTGTAGCACCTTGGTGATATTTAACAGAACAGGTAACAAAATTGAACCTAGTAACTAACATGTCATTAAAATAAGAATGACAGCTAAAATGCTGTGATTAAATCTTTCCCCCTCATATAAAGTTTAATTATTATACAGAGTTTATATTATGATCCATTAAAAAATTAAAGTTCATAGCTCAGTTACTTTTATTTAATCTACTTTTAAATTAATACTATTGGTTGAATTATTGTAAACCAGCACTGTATGATATTATATAGTGGAGGCCGCCAATAGGTAATGTGCTTTGTAAGCATACATCCTTAAATATCCAAAACCACAACTATTTGACAAAACCATTCAATATGGCACTTTATCAAGTAAAAAAATTATAATTGTAATTTTTTTGCTTGATAAAATGCCATATTGAATGGTTTTGTCAAATAGTTGTGGTTTTGGATATTTAAGGTATATGCTTACAAAAAGCACATTACCTATTTGGTGGCCTCCACTATATAATATCAAGCAGTGCTGGTTTCAATATCGGCCAATCCCGCGGGCAATATCGCGAATTCAGGATATCATACTAGTTACTTTATCGGGCAATACTGATCAGCAATATCGGGCAATACAAGTAAGCGATACTGGGCAGTATCGGCAAAAATTTGCCGTGCGATCCTGCGGCGATATTGGGAAGCGATATCGCTTGATACAGCGGATTTTCCAAATGCGATATTGGGCAATACAGGTTTCTTGATAAATTCCAATACCGCGCGATACTGCTATGCGATATTGCTCAATACTGATTGGCAATATTGGCCAGTATCGCCCAAAATGTCAGCCATTCGATCTTGCGGCGATATTGGCAGGCGATATCGCTCAATATATCGATCCGATACTGTCCAGTACTGCTGTGCTACTGGGGGCCGTCCTCAAAATATGTAGACATTTTCGGGGATAGAGACTTTCCAAAATGTTTGCGTAGAAAAATATCTTATATATTACATGTGGATTGAATTATAATTAGAATGGAAGTGATGCATTCAAAAAAAAATGTAGGACTTATTATTAACACTTATCACGGGTTTTACTCCAGAACGCCTGCGGGTATTTCCATAAACATGGCGCTTACCATGAACGTTAAGTGGGGTTAAGTAGTGTTGGGTAAATGAGGTGTGAGGTACCTCACTTGAGTACCTCACCTCCTCGTTTTGTCATGACACCTCAGAACCAAACATTGTACCACCTCACACACCTCAAGCCACTCACACACCTCAAACCACTCACACACCTCAAGATACTCACACACTTCTTTTGGAGTAGTGGGACAAACTGAGGTGAAGGCGCCCTGTGTGACAAAACGTCCCATGGGACTGCGCACTGTCCCATGCGCAGTGCAATGAATACAATACCCTCCATGCCACTCCATCGGCATCGGCCCGGAGTAGCAGGGAGGAGTGCGGAGTAGGCTAGGGTCATGTGATCTCCTTTCTCTTTTCGTCTATCCCTCTTCCCTCCCATCCTCTGGCCGACCAACAGGGGAGGCATTCGGAATTTATTTTACGTTTCAGCAATCTTAATTAATCGTCGAAATTTGTAATGTGAGTTGTAACTTTTTTAGGCATAATTGAAAATAAAGGCTGTAAGAACATAAGTACAGTATGATTTTTAAAGTGGATTAAGAATTTTAATCAAATAATCCAACAGCAAATACATTGCTTATAATAGTACTAGAGGACTGGCGTTTCGATCCTCAAAACCCTCAAAACAGTTGAAAAGATACTTTTTATATCCAAATCAATCGCTTCATTAATTATGCAAAACACTGATTAACCAATAAAATATAAATCTTAACAACATAAATTTTGCTTTAGATCAAGTATTTCATATTATCAACCAATATGTAATAATATAAAGTCCCCTCAAATCACGTACTTTCGATCCTGGCTACTCGTTAAACGAAATTCTCAATATTGCAATCTTTTTTAATCGTCGAAATATTAATTAGAATTTCTGAACAATGAAGGTTTACTTGAAGCTTAGGATCCTAAGAATATAAAATCCCCATAATTTTTTAAGTATGTACACTACATTTTATTAGTCATCCATCATAAAAGTAATAATATAATGCCCCCTCAAATTACGTACTTTCTATCCTGTAGTGGGTTTTCTAACTTCATTTCGTGTGCTTTTTCGTGATTATGCTTAGTGAATAGAGCCATTTTGTTCCTTAGAATCTGTAGTTTACGAATCGCGATGGTGGACACTTCGGGTCTGCGACTGGGGATTGCGAGAGGCGCAGAAGTGGAAAATCGACCAGTTTCAATTTTGCGTTATTTGTAGTCAAAATGGTTCCTTTTATTTTTTCAATTAGGTTAAACGCCCCATAACACAAAAGAGGTGAAGGAGGAGTATTCGATCCTAGAGTTTGGAAAGAATCCATTCACCCCAGCCGGGGCAGTAGAAGGATAAAGTCGAATGTAAATATTTGTTTACCTATTTTCTCTGAGGTTCGTGTTAATAGTCACAAAAAAACGTAATGAAAGGTGTCATTCTTTTCCTTACCTTTGGGCAAGAAAGAATTGCGATAGTAGAAATCTGGCAACGCTCACTGGGGATAGGGAGAGGGGCAGAGAAAAAACACGAAAATCAGCAATATCTAATAAAAAAAAATTTCTTTTCTGCACCAACTGCGGTTGAATGTTTTCTAAATTGTCCCCAAAGATGGGCAAAATGCATAAAACCGAATTTCGAACGGTTCTTCTACTTCAAATAGGGTCGAAAAGGTGTAGAAAAAAATAAAGGGAAATTCTTAACTTTTAAGTCGTTTAAAAACTTATTTTTCCTCATAAAGGAGCACACATTTCAGGCTAATTTTTACCTTCATACACTTAACAATACGAAATACCATGGTAGATATCTAGTACCTGCGATTAAGGAGGGTGAGAGGGTCAGAAAAAAGTATACCAGTTTTGATACTGTTCGTAGAAGTAGAAATTCATAATTTTCTAATTTGAGTAGAGTCAAATGTGGTGCAAATAAAGGAGACCGATGGTTGACATACAGAACACCCATTTAGAAAAGCGTTCATCACATTGGAAGGTGAAATGGAAGGGTGAAATGGAATTTTAGGAGTTATTTGAAATGTTTTTCGACAAAACAGTGTCTATTTTAGTGAAATAACGTAGAAATCAATGTGAATTGGTCCCATGTACACTGTAGAACTAGAAATGCAACAGTAAATAACTTTCATTATAGAACGGGGGTAATGTGTGGGTCAGAAAAAAAGTTTGAATGATATTTTATTGAGAAAAAGAGTAATTATTTAGTTTAAAAGCTTTTCAGAACTGAAAAAATGTGAATGGGGACGCTCTTTGTGCCTATCTTGGGAAGCATAACTCAGCTTTGGGGGTTCGAAGGATGAAATAGAATACAAGGGGGAAATCTTTTATTTTTGACTAATAGCATGAAATTTTTTGAAAGAGCTAGATTAAACATTGTCAATTTCCCCCTCCAACTCTCTAGAGTCGGTCATCCGGCAATGGAATTTAAGACCCAAGACAAGGGAAGGTGGGCGGGGCAGAAAAATGCGAAACATTTTATTTTAGTTCGTATAATAATCTTATTAAGATTAAATACCCCTAAATTGAGAAAATTAATAGCAGATATAAATGAGACCCATGTTGAAATGTGTTTCTTAGAGGGTAGGAGGATAAAATAGAATAATAGGGGGTAATATATTTAACTTTTTCACTAAAGAGTTGGAATTTCTCGGAAAACTGCATAAAAAGAATTGATTTTCCCTTTTTACTCCATGAAATATATGACACGTATAGGTGCACTCTGTATTGTGAGACAGGGGAAGGTGAGTGGGGCAAAAAAATACATATATTCTATTTCTTTTAAATATGATTAAATGTCTTAAATTTAAAAAGAAAATTAGAAAATATATGTTATTCCAATGTCATTAAACGTTTCCTAAAACTTATTTCTTATAATTTAGTACATTGAAAAAAATATATGCATTATAACTATTTTCAAGCAATTTCTAGCGTAACTTAAACTCACAAATTAATAGGATAAATGTCTTCTATTTTGTCCTTATACCCCTCATCCAAGTGTAGGAACGCTTGGGAAAGTGTGTTTTATGTATGTCTTTTATTTATTTATTTTTTTTTTAAATTATCTTATTTAAAAGAAATAGAATACATGTATTTTTTTTTGCTCCACTCACCGTCCCCTGTCTCACAATACAGAGTGCACCTATACGTGTCTGTCATATATTCCATGTAGTAAAAAGGGAAAATCAATTCTTTTTATGCAGTTTTCCGAGAAATTCCAACTCTTTAGTGAAAAAGTTAAATATATTACCCCCTATTATTCTATTTTATCCTCCTACCCTCTAAGAAACACATTTCAACATGGGTCTCATTTATATCTGCTATTAATTTTCTCAATTTAGGGGTATTTAATCTTAATAAGATTATTATACGAACTAAAGTAAAATGTTTCGCATTTTTCTGCCCCGCTTACCTTCCCTTGTCTTGGGTCTTAAATTCCATTGCCGGATGACCGACTCTAGAGAGTTGGAGGGGGAAATTGACAATGTTTAATCTAGCTCTTTCAAAAAATTTCATGCTATTAGTCAAAAATAAAAGATTTCCCCCTTGTATTCTATTTCATCCTTCGAACCCCCAAAGCTGAGTTATGCTTCCCAAGATAGGCACCAAGAGCGTCCCCATTCACATTTTTTCAGTTCTGAAAAGCTTTTAAACTAAATAATTACTCTTTTTCTCAATAAAATATCATTCAAACTTTTTTTCTGCCCCACACATTACCCCCGTTCTATAATGAAAGTTATTTACTGTTGCATTTCTAGTTCTACAGTGTACATGGGACCAATTCACATTGATTTCTACGTTATTTCACTAAAATAGACACTGTTTTGTCGAAAAACATTTCAAATAACTCCTAAAATTCCATTTCACCCTTCCATTTCACCTTCCAATGTGATGAACGCTTTTCTAAATGGGTGTTCTGTATGTCAACCATCGGTCTCCTTTATTTGCACCACATTTGACTCTACTCAAATTAGAAAATTATGAATTTCTACTTCTACGAACAGTATCAAAACTGGTATCCTTTTTTCCGACCCTCTCACCCTCCTTAATCGCAGGTACTAGATATCTACCATGGTATTTCGTATTGTTAAGTGTATGAAGGTAAAAATTAGCCTGAAATGTGTGCTCCTTTATGAGGAAAAATAAGTTTTTAAACGACTTAAAAGTTAAGAATTTCCCTTTATTTTTTTCTACACCTTTTCGACCCTATTTGAAGTAGAAGAACCGTTCGAAATTCGGTTTTATGCATTTTGCCCATCTTTGGGGACAATTTAGAAAACATTCAACCGCAGTTGGTGCAGAAAAGAAATTTTTTTTGATTAGATATTGCTGATTTTCGTGTTTTTTCTCTGCCCCTCTCCCTATCCCCAGTGAGCGTTGCCAGATTTCTACTATCGCAATTCTTTCTTGCCCAAAGGTAAGGAAAAGAATGACACCTTTCATTACGTTTTTTTGTGACTATTAACACGAACCTCAGAGAAAATAGGTAAACAAATATTTACATTCGACTTTATTCTTCTACTGCCCCGGCTGGGGTGAATGGATTCTTTCCAAACTCTAGGATCGAATACTCCTCCTTCACCTCTTTTGTGTTATGGGGCGTTTAACCTAATTGAAAAAATAAAAGGAACCATTTTGACTACAAATAACGCAAAATTGAAACTGGTCGATTTTCCACTTCTGCGCCTCTCGCAATCCCCAGTCGCAGACCCGAAGTTTCCACCATCGCGATTCGTAAACTACAGATTCTAAGGAACAAAATGGCTCTATTCACTAAGCATAATCACGAAAAAGCACACGAAGCCCATTTTTGTGAAGTTAGAAAACTGACTACTGGCAGCTCGTTTAACGAAATTCTCATTATTGCAATCTTTTTTAATCGTCGAAATATTAATTTGAATTTCTGAATAATTTAGGTTAGCTTGAAGCTAAGGATCCTAAGAATACAAAATCCGAATAATTTTTTAAGTATGTGCACTCCATCATAAAAATGAGATATGAACAAAAGATCCCGTGGGGGACGTCCCAGTCCCATTGGATTGGGACGAAAACACACACCGTGACGTGCGTGACATGACATTGTAGTTTGTTTGTATGGGACAAATTGAGGTGGTGGGACGAAAACACACACCGTGACGTAGTTTGTTTGTATGGGACAAATTGAGGTGTTGGGACGTAGTTTGTTTGTATGGGACAAATTGAGGTGGTACAACGTCACACCTCACTATGACAAAATGAGTACCTCACTCACCTCACTTAAAATTTCTGAGTTACCCATCACTAGGGTATAACTAGGGTTAAGTGTACGAAAACGCGGATAGAAAACTCACTTTTTTCGGGTTTGGTTCTTGTCATTTTTGTGTACAAGGTGTATTTTTGTATAAAATGGACAATGTTCTACAACTTTATCACTGAAGTTTTTCTCGTATCTCTAATAGTTTTTGATATAGGCAAGAGCGTAGGCGTTTTTACTAGGGGTGGGCACCACGTTTGTGGAAATCAGTGGAAATCTGGAAATAGTTCCAGGCGTTCAGGAGTAAAGGCCGTAAAAAGCGTTAAGAATGGACACTGTATTGTACAATGAGTACTAATTTATTTAATTTCATAAAAAATATTATTCTGAAATAAAATTGATTCTGTAGTTGACAAAGGGATTCATTTGTTGACACATTTTTTCCATCAGAGGTTTATCTTCTTGGCTGGTCTAAGAATAATTTTTTCTCACAAAATTTCAAAAATTCGTAGTTCACAAATATTTTAACAGATGGCAGCTCGGAAAATTCAAACATTAGGGAATCTCAATTCTCCAATTCCCTATTTTAGGGATGTTAAATTTGTGGCAAATCGATTCTAGAATCGAATGAGAATAAAAAATACTTGAGATTGTACCATGATTTTAATTTGCAGGACTTGGTTTTATCAATAGATGCAATTAAATTTAAGTGTAGAACATAAAATAAAATGTTTTCCTCTGCATTTCTGTCGATAATTGGGGATTTGAGGACAGAATGCTACTTGATAAAATTCAAAATTATTTCCCTAATATGAGTTGATTCCTAATATAGATTATTTAAAGAATAAAAACCAATGGTAGGGTCAGAATATGATTGTCACATATCGTGTCGCTTACTTAAAACATAACATGATCGACATTCCACCCAGTTAATGTTATCAATCGGATAATGTTATCGAAATTGACTGATCTGGTCCCGATCACTCTATTTAAATCAACCTAAAATGTATAGTTTTATGTGATCAATCTATCGTGTAATGTTATCAAGATTTCTTGAGTTTGTGGTATTTCAACATAAAAAATATTCTTTCTTCTAAAGTACACCCCATTTTCAGCTGTTTTGTAGACTTATAAACTTCTAATCGCATTCACTGTAAAAAAAAAAAAAAAAAACAGTTCAAGATTTTACCAAAATTTGGTGATTTTTTCGAAATCCAAAGGGTCGAACCCAGTTGGTCTTCTGGTGGTTCAAATGACCCATCATTTTTCGACACGGGCCTGTAGTCTAACAGGTCTCCCTCTCTTTTCATCACTCCAGTGGCGCATATAGTAATTTATTTGGGTATAGGAGCCCCAGGGGCGGGTCCAGGGGGGGGGGCCTGGGGGCCATGGCCCCCCCTGAGAAACCCTAACAAATAGCTTAAAAAACACTTTCTTAATGTTAAAATTCAAAAACTTTTCTGGGGGAGAACCCCCAAACCCCCCTTTAATATTTTGACATCCATAGGTGCCAACTTTTATAAAATATTGGGGGGGGGGAGGGCCAGTACAAGACATTAAAAAACATAAAATTAAAAGAAACAACCATTAAGTTTACGTGCCTAATTACCTAATTTTGTATCAGATGTATAGATTAAATTTCGTTACATGTCCCTTTAAATATCGCCAAGGTGTAATATTTTGAGGTGCATTTAATGTAAAAGTTCTGTGTAATAATGCGAGCTCGAAATAAGATGGGGGTCTGGGCGATCTCTCCCAGAAAAATTTTAAAAATTTCTCTGTTAAAAGTAGCATTTCAGCTTAATTCCAAAGTTTGGGGGCTCTCCCCAAGAAAATTTTTAAAATTTGACCCTTAAAAGAAATTTGTAACACATTCTGAGACCTTTTGTGGGTTACCCTCTCCCCAAATAACCGGCGCTCTTGAAGGGGATTCCAAACCAGAAAATATCCAAAGATCACAAAATATTGGGGGGGGGCTTAGCCCCCCTTCAGCTAACATTGGATGGGGCTCAAGCCCTCTCAAACCGGTAATACTATAGTTTAAATGGGCGTATTTGCAAAAATTTTCAGAAGAGGACTCCCGGCCCTTTTCAAAATTGGGCATCTATTTATAATTTCATCCTTGAAAATTCCGTGGTTTACATGCTTTTAAAATGAGCTGAAACTTTATTTTTAGAGGCAAATTTTCAAATATTTTCTAGGGGGCACCCCCAGACCCCCTATTAATTTCTCATGGTTACTTATTTACTGTTTTCTCCTTGAACTTGTTTCTCTCTTTTTAGGAGTACAAGAAGTTACCCTCTTTAGGTGTTATCCAATGGATACCAAATGTACAAAAATGAGTAGAAAAACTTCTTATTTGAAGCCAAATTTCACAAAATTTTTTGGGGGAGGACCCCCAGACCCCCCCACATTTGCTTTCGAGCTAGCATTATCTGAAGAAACCTTTATAACTATAACAAAGTTTCGCATTTTATTTATGTTATACTTGGAAATTTGGGAGCCAAACACCTCGCGAACACAAGTATTATTATGGCCTTACAAAAATGTTTCACCCCCCCCCCCACTTTCTAAAACAATGGCACGGGCCCTGGATATCCTCTTAGTTACTATAAACCCCTAAAAAGCTGCTTGAAAGCAAGCACTCTTCAAAAAATTTTCTGAGGCACTGAAAATTTTGAATGTAATACCCTCCGACTTTGACATGGCCCCCCCCCCGAAAATCTGGTCTGGAGCCGCCCTTGAGGAGCCCAAATATCTTTAAGTCTAAAAGATTTAGTCATTATCAAGCCAAAATCTAGATTTTTGCACCGGGGGGAGAGGACTCAAAAATATTCCTAAGGCCCCTCCCACGCATATTTAAAATTTGGGTTTATCTAAATGATGTCACTTTTTTTGCCAATTTTCGTACCCCTCCCCTCCCCCTATTTCACATGTCACGCTCTTAAACCAACAATATGTCCTAATATCAGGGCTTATATTGCACCGGAGCGGAGCTCCGGTACTTCTTGGTTTTCAGTAAATATTTACTGATATTTATTCATTAATCAGTAAATATTTGTAATGCTGAAATAGTAGCGCTCCGGTACTTCTTTGGTTAGAATTTAAGCCCTGCCCAATATACGGTTTGAAAATGCCCAAAACCATATAGTTACCCCACCATATAGTTTTATTTCTATTTTTCATTTATGGGGTTTAAATTGGTTTGTTTGGAAAAACGTACTTTAGAAAAAATAAATTGTGTTTTTTTGTTGGTTTTCAGCTGCAGGATGTGATGTCATAACCAGTGGCGGCTCGTAGCTAAAATTATTGGGGGTGCTGATCCACCAAGTTACACCGTATTTTAGACCAGATTTTAAACGATAAAATTACAAATAAAACTCTGGAAAACATGGATAGAAGTAACAGAAATCATACGAAAAGACGCTTACAGATGTAATCACCAAGCATCATCGTTTCTTTTTGACTTCTTCATTCACAAAATCGAAGATCAAAATCACACTTTCTTTTAATTACTCTATTTTCTATATTTTGAAATTAAAATTCACAAGAGATACGCTAAAGGAACAGAACATCCCTTTTACTTAATAAAACTTTAAAATTAAAATCTTACACATTATGCCATCCATATACGATGAGTTCCTCTCTTGCACGCTACTAGAATGACTGAAAAATTGCATTATCCAAAATCAAATTTGAAGTAAAAAAAGAATAACATTCGTGAATAAAAAAAGTAGGAAAAAATAAGATATAATACTGATATGTCAAATTAGCTGAATAGAATTATTTATTACTGTTTGATACAGGGTGTTTCTAAAGTCCCTTTCACAGCTTTGGAAATGTCTCCTAGGGTTATGGAAGTATAGTCTACCTCTAGGTGACTATGGAGAATCAATTTACATGATTTACAGCACCCCTAGGGGCAAAATAAAAAAGTAATTAAAAAACTAAAGAATATAGAGCAAAAATTTCAGTATGAATATTGTTGCCAATATATTAAAAAAAACTCACTAGAAAAATTTCATGAAAATATTTGTAGAGATATTAGCATGCGAAAATAGCACTTTTTCAGGCCTCGAAAAAGAAAAGGTTCACAAATTTGCAAGGGTTTTTTTTTCTTATTAAGTTTTGTCTTCAACTAAAAAAACACATAACTGCATAATAACACTGAAAATTTTGAGAACTTTTCCTATAACAAATTTAGCATCTAAATGGATTCTCCATGGTCACTTACCTAGGGGTAGATCTTACTTCCATGACTCTAGGACAGTGGTTCCCAACTCAAAGAAGTCTCCAGACCACTTTTAAAATCGGAATCTTCACGGACCACCTTTGCAGCTTAAAATCCTTATCTTCACAAAATTTCAAGTTTATTATTCCTAATTAAGATATTGAAATACTATATGTTTTAAGAAAATTTTAATAAACCTCACAAGATTTATTGTTTGAATTAGTAACGTGAGGGAGAAACTTCGAGAAATATCAAAATTGTGCGTGTACAAGAAAAAAGTATTATTAACAATTTAGTGGTGACTAATATCCCCACAATTTACATAGCCAAAAGTATAATTCAATCTTTTTTGGTTCAATTCATTCAAATTTGTATTATTTATAGGAAATTTTTTTGTGTGCTTCCGGGTCTCTCCACGGACCACTTCCAAGACTCTCAGAGACCACTGGTTGGGAACCACTGCTCTAGGAGGTGCCGTTTTCAAATAAAAGCCGTGTAAAGGACTTTTGAAATGCCCTGTATATTAGCTATACAGCTATGATTTTACTTATGATGCTTATGATTTTTTATACAGCTATGATTTTAACAGACAGATAAGCTTAACTATAATGTAAAATTAAGGTTTTTTTAATTAATGAGTACAGTTTAGTGTATGTTTTATGGATTATAATTTTACTGCAATTATGAATTTGAGGTTGATTTTCTTTTTAATTTCAGTGAATAAGAAATATTGTTACATAAAATTACTTGACATTTATTCAGAAAATACTGTGAGTGCAACTATAAGTGAATTAACTAAGATTATTCAAGACAATTTATTATCCAATAAAAAAATTATCAAAAATGCATCAAAATATTTTACTGAAGTTATTTTCACTCAAGGTAAAATTTTAAATATGTTATTTTTATTCACACACACACACAAACAATGGAAATAATATTTTGTTTAACAAGGTTTCCAAAAAGGATTTGTGTTTTAAAAGGGAAAAATGTACTGCTTACTGCATCCTACTTGTAAAGTCAAGAATTTTCAGACACAAAATTTGAAAAGTCAATTTTTTTGGTACAATCTATTCTAACATCAAATATGAGGGAATTAAACCTTTGATTTCAGTCATCAGGAAGGAACTATTGAATTTATTGAACATTCTCAAATCAAATCTTTGGTGTCACAAAGGATTGCAACAATTTTTGCATTTTTATCTTTTTGTTTACTGATTTTCAAAATGTGTCAATCATTTCTGGGAAACCTGGTATTACAGTGAAACAAAATTATTGAACTTAGGTCAGGGATGAATCTAGAGTGGGGATTAAGGCTCCAAACCCCCCGAGAGAAATTATTTTATAGATTTCCATAATAATCACTTTATGCATTCAAATTTAATCATCCTGATAATTAGGTAATAATTTTTTTTGTATTATAATAATAATAATAATTAAATAGTATGTGAATTTCATTCATGTTTTTAAAATTTAAAGTCACAGCAATATATACATTATGGGAACTTTACCTCCCAAGACAAAAAATCTAGATTCAGTACTGACTTAAGCTCATTTGAGTAGAACTATGAAAGGAAGTAAATTATTATAAAAATACAATCTTTAAAAATGTTTGACTGTACACTAGGTTGGTTAAAAAACAAAGTAAAAGGGACACATTAGCACAAGTCTAATAATAATGAACACAATATATTGAAATGAATTCAGGCATAATCTAACTCTTGTGCATTGAGGTAAAAGGTTTGGCCACTTACCATGAAATTAAGACAAAAAAATGTCAGGATTGAATTTTTTTGAAAAAGTACTTTTGTAATCATCATACAACAATTAAATAATTTTGTAATCAACTCATAACTTAGTTACTGTTAAATTTGGAGTACCTTAATTTTAAATTGATTTTATGCCCATCTATGTCAGAATAACCTAACATTTATTAGCAATAAAAATGTACTATAATATGATGAATAGAAATTGAACTACACATCTAATACAAAAAATGTGTGCCCAAAAAGTACCCTGAATTCAATAGATTTGACATAGAGTTTGCTTGGTTAGACTTATTTAAGCTCATAGTAAAGAGAAATTTTGCACAAAAGAGCTATATGGTTGTTATACTGAAAATGGCTTATAAGAATGAGATAATTTAACAGGACAATTATGCTTTGTAAAGCAATTCAGATTACAGTAGTGTCAACTAAGCATGGTTTGAACGGGTATAATCGAAAATCCCTAAGCCTAGTACAAGTTTGAGTTTTAGATAGTTCATTGAAAAACTTTAAGAGGTCTTGGTTGCAAAGTCTATATGCATTGCAGTTTTAGAGTTAAAATATTTGATTTCAAGAATGCAGAGAAAATAACATTAGGTAACTCTTCAAGTTTAAAAAAAAATAACTCCAAAATTAAGAGTGACTAAATTATGAAACTTAGCACCAATTATGATAACAAAAGTACTTCAGAGAAAAGTTTGAGAACCCAATTAGAGGACATAATCACAAGATTTTTTTTTTGGACAAATTTCACCAAAACTACCAATATTTTTAACTTGGATGAACAATTAATATTTAATTTAAATTTAGTTTATTGCAATAGACTTAAACTTTTAAGTATTACCTTTTCTACATTCAATGGAAATTCAATCTTTGATTTTGGTCTTTCTCAACCTGGCCTACAGTAAAGAACAATAAGGAAAATAAATAAATAAATAATGTTTTGATATGATTGCATTCAATGAAACTTGGTACAACAAAATGTTAACAAGTCACCACAGCTAACAAACACCAAACACTATATAAAGACAAAAAATAAGTAACCAAATACTTTATAAAAACTTTAAAATACAACAGAAAAAACTGAGATATTACACAAGGCACTATAGGACGGAATATAACATTGAAACACCATGAATATGCAGATTTAGCACATCAAATTCACTTTAGGATATTAAAATTTCACAACTTAAATAGTCTAATTTATTTTTAAAGTTTCTTGTAACTATATAATTAAATCTGTGCTTCAGTATCCAATATTGTATCCTTCAATACATAATCTCTATCGATATTTTTATATTTTAATGCAAACAATCCATTTTTGTAAGTGTTTTGATTTTGAATATTCGATTAAATAAAACTAAATCTATTTAATTAAAAGTTTTGATAATTTTATAACAAATTTAAAACCTTATTAAAAATTAATTATAGGTACTACATATTTTTGGATTGCAATAAGTCAAAAAGATGCTAAAATACTTAATTTTGCTATATAGTTTTGATATTTTGTTATGAGGAAACAACACTCAAATATAATAAATAAAAAAGGAAATAATACTTCCACTTTTAGGTTATAAGCTTTTCGAGGCAATAAAATTTTTGATAATAGATTGCACAGGGTTTATGAAATTTAAAATTACCTTAAAATTACTTTTACAACAGCTTCTTGTCAAGATTTGATTTGTTTACACATCGCTGTAATATTCAGAATACAACTATGCTCCATATTGGCATGTATGGATTTATAAAACATGTGGTAAATTGTTATTTCTTGGACACTTTATTGGCAGGCATAAAACCATGGTCACCAATGGCTGATATTGAAACATTTCCATTAGGTTCTATTGTAGCTTGTGTTATACTACAATGACGCAGGGAAAAACGCAACCAGGCCTCAGGAGGAACTTGAAGTAATCTAAAACAAATATAAAATGGCTAAAAACATAAACATAAAACATTCAAAAATGCCCTTGGTATTTTCTTCAATTGCAGGAAAAGTTCAGTGAGAGAAATTACACATTAAAAGATTAATCCTAGACCTTTAAAATATTGGGAGTGTCTGAGAGTGTCATAAAATATTAAATTTGCATTAAACAAAACTGACTCAAACTTCCTTTTTAAACCATACATATTAACAAATTACATCCTTTAGAGTACAATTGGTAAATTTGAATAACTATTTTTATAAATTACTTAATTTGTACTAAATGTGTACTAAACATTTCAATTATAATTTTAATAGTTAAAGATATCAAAAAGAGACCTTAAATAAACAACATTTTACATAAAAATGACCCAAAGGCAAGATTTATAAGCTTGACATTTTTAAAAAAAGTTATATAAGGTTCAACTAATGAAGAAATGACTACTAACCTACAAATAAAATAACGAATAACATTGGCATGGCAGACTATTATTTCATAACTATCTTCTTTTTGCTCAGGGGGTGCTCTATGAAAATAACATCGAAAAGCAGCTTCAATTCTTGATCCATCTTGAAAATACTAGCAGTATAAATGCTTGAATTAGTTATAACATAAATGTAATTAATAAAAATACACATGTCAAACAGGGCAGTAACTAGACTTGTTTCAGGGGGAGTGACCCAACTTTTTTTCTGAATAGCATTTCATTTTGAGGCATTTTTAGACTATACCCTAAGATAACAGCACTGCTCATTAGGGTGTCCCGTTCATATATGGAAAAAAGTTTTTTTCGAGCTACACTATCGCAAGAGGTATCAAAAGTTGCGTAATTTTACACAGATTATGAAAATGGTAAAAAAATAGAATTGCGGGTCATCTTGAGGGCTCTACCTCGTCTTGAAGTTTCGTTTCTACAGACCTATTAACGTATGCCTAAAATATTATAAAATTCAAGTTTAAAGGGAATTTTATTACAGAGATAAACGAAACATGACTGAAAAACATAATAAATAAAATTGATCTTATATTTAATGACAAAACTAAATTCATTCTGAAGTCAAAAATTTGGCATTTCTGCTCGAGATTGTAACTTTGTTCTCATAAAGCCATCTCTAGAATTTACGTCAGTTGCTCTTTGTGAGGCCTCTGTTACCAGTTTAACACATCTTTCCAGTGATTGTGTGTGGCAAGGAAAGTCAACAATATCCAAGCTCTTACCTTTTGCCATGATTTGAAGGACCTCATTAGAAATACCGGCGGAGCTGTAACACTGTTCAACAAATTGTACCTTAAATTTTTTTTCCTTGATGAAAATAGTCAGCTCTTATAGATTTTAGGTCACTAAACACGAAAATCACCATCAAAATTCTCAATTGGCTCGGGATTTTCGGGGAACGGCCCCCTCCCCCATTTTTGCGCTTTTTGATGACTTAATGACTTTGAATTCGATTTTCAGGGTCAAAAAACTTTACTCATGTCTTTAAATTACTCCCAAAGAGACAAGGAAGGATGAAATTCCTAAAATATGAAATTTTGTAACAAATAGATAGGTTTAAGGGGTTATTGCCCCCTTAAAAATGCAAAAAAATAGCTAAAAATTATAGAGGATTTGATACGATATTTTTTCCTCTTAATTTTTACGCATTTCACTTTTGAAGGGTCCTAACCTTTCCCCAAGGACCCAAATTTGATGACAATATGCAGCAATGATTTTTACTAAAAGCGGTTGAGGTGTTAGCGTCCCTAAAGCACTCGCGCAAGGTTTCGGAAGACTCTCTAGCGCAAGCGCGTTTAGGAAATTATTTTCATGCTTTGAAAAGTTTAAAAATGACATTTTTCTTACATTATATGTCTTTTCTAAGTGAAAATTCTTCGATTCGTCAGTAACTGGCCGGTTCTATGGGGTATTCGATGTTTCAAGGGCGGATAGCTATGCGCAAGAGCGAACAGCTTGAACCATCGAATACCCCCATAAAACCGGCAAGTTACTAACGAATCGAAGAATTTTCACTTAGGAAAGACTTATAATGTATGAAAAATGTCAATTTCAGGTCGGTCTTGATATATAAAATACATTTAATGACGTCCCTTATAGTTGGTAGCTGTCGATCGTCAAGTTGTTTAATATAGCGCGAGTGTGTCACTACGCCTTGAACTCATTTTTTTTTAAAATCACATCTGTACTTTTAAAGCTTAAAAATTACTTTTGCTTCGAAGAAAACACTCGTAAGATAAGTACTCAAAACAAGTTGAAACTTGAGGGAGGTTGAAAGATTAGGAGCCTAAATAACGAATAGAGCGAATGATCTCCATAAAAATGACAATTTTTAAAACTTTAACGATGGGTAGAGCCCTGAAGATATTGTTTAATTTTGTTTTTAAAAACATTTTTGTAATCTACGATCAATTACGCAAATTTTGAGGGGTCTTGCATTAGCGAAAGCCGAAAAAAAATTTCTCGGGACACCCTACTGCTCATTAGGGTGTTTCGAAAAAACCTTTTTTTTTATTTTGATAAAGTCTTAGCAAAAAAAAGTTGTCTAAGGTGGCAGAGAATACCTGTGAATTTTTTCAGAATTTTTGGATAATATCTAGGTGTGCCGCAAAGCCCCCGAAGGTTCCCATGTTAATCCTATGGAGCGCGAAAGCCAAAAAGGCCGAAAATTGGTTTTTCGCCCATCATTTCTACCCTAATCACATGACGAATGTCTTCACTCGAGTTATGGACCCTATATGATCTAGGCCAGTGTGGTCCAACCTTTAGTTACCCGAGGGCCAATTTAACTTTTTAAAGGGAACGGAGTGCCACTGACAATAAAAATCAAAAATTACTGATCTCTAGTTTATATAACACAGGCAAGTCAAGCTTATTTCAATAGTGGAACATATATTTCCACTATGATTAGATGCGTTTCATTTAAGGATTCTCTCACTTTAAGTGGGCAATGCAAAAATATTGGCTGGGTCATTAAAACTATTCTTATGTATGCAAGGTGATATAGTTGGTGCAATATTTTAAAAACTATTTATTTGATGTTCATATTTATTAAATTTAATTTAATAAGAAATTTTCCTTGCTTAATCGAATTGAAAATATATGTTGTTAAAAGAATAATTAATCCAAAGTAAAGAGAAAAACCTTTCTTAGAAATTAGGCCATTTACAATGTTTTGAAAATGAAAGAGCAAGAAGTGTTTTTTAAGTTTACTGGTAAAAAAAAAGATTGTATAACTCCTTTCAATTTGATGTATACTTTTTAAAAGAAACTAATAAGTTGTTGAAACGGTATAGCCATAAGTGAGGATAAAATATAAATTTATAAACTATTGCTCCAACTAGAGTTTCTACTGATGTGGTTTTAATGTTCCTTTAAAATTTTAAGTCAAGAAAGCTCCTAAGGGAGTTCAGGGGTTCTCCCCTGAAAAGTTTTTGAAAATTAGACCTGAAAAGCAGATTTTTAGCTGATTTCTGTAATAAAAAGTGATATCTGGATTATATTCTATGAAGTTTGAATAAGCTTTTAATTTTGTGGTCGAGTGGACCACACCGTTCTGATTCCTAAAGTGAATTTTAAACCAAAAATAACTTCTAAGGGGTGTCAAGGGTTCTCCCTTGAAAATGTTTTGAAAATTAGACTCTAAAACCGGGTTTTTACACTTTTCTGCAATAAAATTGAAATGTGGATTATATTCTATATAGTTAGAACACTAATTTAATTTTGAGGCCGAGTGCCACGAATATTTCTTCGAGTGCCACTTGTGGCCCGCGTGCCACGGGTTGGACCACACTGATCTAGGCTATCCGACAAAACTTGAATAATAGCCTAAATATCTATGTTTCGTTGATTGTGGGCTCTTGGAAATACGCGATTTTCAACGAAATTTGAGCACACAAAAAAACGTAATATAGATATTTAAGCTGTTATTCAAGTTTTTTCGGGTAGCATACTTCATTACTTCATATAGGGTCGTATGCTACCCGAAAAAACTTGAATAACAGCTTAAATATCTATATTACGTTTTTTTGTGTGCTCAAATTTCGTTGAAAATCGCGAATTTCCAAGAGCCCACGATCAACGAAATATAGATATTTAGGCCATTATTCAAGTTTTCTCGGATAGCCTAGATCATATAGGGTCCATAACTCGAGTGAAGACATTCGTCGTGTGATTAGGGTGAAATGAGGGGCGAAAAACCAATTTTCGGCCTTTTTGGCTTGCATGCTCCATGGGATTAACATGGGAACCTTCGGGGGCTTTGCGGCACACCTAGATATTATACGAAAATTCTGAAAAAATAAAAAATTAAAAAATGAATGAAATCTGAAATTTTTCTGAAAATCTGAAAAATGAATTCACAGGTACTCTCTTCCACCTTACAAGGAAACGTTCTCAGGGTGAACTCACAGAATTGGATGAAAATTTTACAGGCATAAGAAGATGGCTAAAAAAACTTACTGTGAAAAAATTAGCTACTAAATTTCATTAGGAAAGGAGTAAATTAACTTAGAAAATTGGGTTCTGAGATGCCAACCACATTCAGTTAACACTACTTGGCGAATTTTCTATCAGATGGGATGATTAAATTTGTATTTAACGTGAAATTGAGATATTTTGTTAAAAGTACTTCAGAATATCCATTAAAACATCAGTTTTTTAATTAATTTCCTTTCCTTTAATTTAATTTTCCTCCTTTAATTCATTTTTAATCCTTTTTTGCATTTGATGAACCTTTTTTTTTTATTCGCTCATTTAAACTCAAACGCGGCCAGTTTATTCTAAGCATTTGGCACAGAGCCAAAGGAAGCATCCTCGCCTAGTAGGGTTACATTTGGCGTTAAATATGATAATATTTAATAATTTTTTACAGCTTTTCTATTGTAATTTAGCAGCTAATTTTTTTACAGAAGGTGTTTTGAGTCATATACTAACCTAAACCCCTGTAAAATTTTCATCCAATTCTGTGAGTTCACCCTAGAGAACGTTTCCTTGTTAGACAACTTTTTTTTGCTAAGACTTTATCAAAATCAAAAAAAGTTTTTTTCGATACACCCTACTGCTCATTGAGGTGGCAGAATTTTCAAAGAAACTAAGTATCAGTATAGTATAATAAACAGCAAAATTTCGAGGGGATTTGGGAGGTCCTACTTAGAAAAATTTTAGAAATTTGCCCCTAAAAGTTGTGTTTTACCTCAAATTTTTATTTTCAAGGAGAAACAGTACATAATATATTTCAAAATTTTGAGAGGAGTTTGGGGGTCCCCCAGAAATTTTTTGGAATTTTTACCCATAAAAGTAGTGTTTGACTCATTTTGATACCTTTGAGTTACACTGCTCCTTGTGAGTCACAAAATATTTAAGAAAAAAAAGACAGTATAAAAACTGGATGTCCGAATTTTGGGAGGAGTTTGATCTCCTAAAGCCCCCTTGGATACGGCTCTGATGTCTAACATTTTAAGTGGTTATAAAATAAATTTGCATCTCAAAAATAAAAATAAAACATTGCTTTAGTAAAGATACAGTGGAAGCTCTTATAAAGACCTGCTCTTATAAAAATTCTCTCTTATAAAGACCCAAAAATTAGTCTCTATAAGAGCACAAAAGTGCTCTTATAAAGACTAATCTTCGAATCGATTCAGCTTATCGAATACTTTTCTGGATCGGTTTGTTTGTGTCACACTTGAATTAGCCAATAAACGAACATCAGAGTATGACAAACAGCACCAAGTAACCATCGCATCTTCTTCTCCCTTTCTTTCGCCCCGGGTAACCGGCTGCAATCCCAAAACGAAACCCTGCGCTACCCAATGCCTTTGTTGATTTGAGACTTTAAATTTATTAGCGTTTTAGTTTTATGTAAGCATCCGACCATTCTAAGGAAGCTAAGTAAGCTACGCAATAAATTAATATCAAAATAAAAATTTAATAGCAACCGCAAATATTTATACTTTGTAAAATATTGATCTTAAATTTCATACCAAGAAATAAGGTAATATAACATTAAATTGAAAGTATCAAGAATTCATAAAATAATAAATAACTGCTTAAAATGAGGAAAAATCAATTGGGTGATTCGAACTGTGTTCTAAATCCCAACGATCTAGTATCCTACTGTTTGGATATAATGGTAAAATATACAACCAAGGGTTTCAGTTTGTTGATTAAAAAAATGTATTACGGGTAACTGCAATTTCCATAATCCATCCTTTGACGATTGAGGGTCGGTGATCATTTTCAGGTTTAGATTTCCTCCAAACTTTATAAACTAATCTACTAAAAATATATCTTTGAGGGAATCGAGTCCACATTTCCGAAAAGCATCAAAATTGATAGTTTAGTTTAACGAGTTTATTACTTTTAAACGAGTGATATTCTACACTCGAAGTTTGCTCTTATAAAGACAAAAAACTCGGTACGGATTAATTTCACTATAAGAGCTTCCACTGTACATAAGAAGTTTTCTGCCTTACTTTATACTCCTCTTTCCAGTGCCCCACAGGCGGTTCTGATGGAATGGGATCTCCTTCTCTCAACAGATGACTAGATTCAATAGATATCCATGGGAAAAATTTAGCAATCTCATCAGAAGTTTCTGTTGCTCTTGTTAAGGTGGAACGAATCATCTTGGTAAAATTTAAGTCTAAATCTTTCAAACGTTTCCCCACTATCTTAGACTGCTCAATACCTGAAAAATAAGACTAACTTTATGTCACAGCATTTACTATAAAGCAGCATATCTAATATTAAACAAAAAAAATACCAATTAAATACACAGGCTATTTTTATGCTTACATCTAAAATTTAAAAAAAAAAATCCAAACTTCCTATTTAAATTAAATTGGAATAAAAATGAGTCACCACAATTTTCAATTTTTTTTACCTTAATCTTAATGCCAAATGAAACCTTCCAAACAACTACCTAATTGTAAAAAATATATAAATTTAATAACAAAGATAAGATTTAATATAAAAAAATAAAGTGTATTAGTATTTATTTATATAAATAATACATTTTGCATCAAGAATATTTTTGGGTACTTAGTATTATCCCGCCAACCGTTCAGTGACTGTCAAATTCAACCTCACAGCTATAGAGCAGTCAATAGGCTTTTATAACAGCATCAGATTCAGTGGTATGGTCAACAGGATAATATGCAAGAACCTATTTTTATACACTACCTAAATCTGTCAATTTCCTTCCTTTTTCATCATCTCTCCACTGATGATACTGGCCATGTCTAATAAGAAAAATATGTCTCTTTGCAGTGGAAACTAACTTCTTTTTCTTTTCCTCCAATTTTACATTATTTTTAGGATTGGTTGATATTTTAAGAACACTTGGAATGCCACGCCTAAAAATCAATGAAATGAATTACAACTAAGTAAATAACTAAATTAATAAAAGTACAGTAAAACATTTCAGGAGCGATCCCCCTCCATTCTGGGAATTTGGTTGTTAAGAGGGGTGGTTGTTCTAGGAGTGGAAGTAAGCATTAGATTGCTTAACAATTTAATAAAAAAAATTCAGAAGCCATTATAGATAAAAAGTACAACAATAAATTGTGATACTACTATTAATCCTATACTATGCTTAAATTGAATTATTATGCCAAATTTCTCATTTTATATGAATTAATACCAAAACACCTTATAGGGTGTTCAGCAATGGAACCCACTAGTAAATCTACCCATTCGTTCCACATTCCTATGAGAGTACCGTCAGTTGTGATAGCCAGGCCTGTTTTTTTATTTAAGGTGAGGTTAGGATAAAAAAATGGAGATATTACAGGCCCATAAAATCTGCTGGAAGTAGCCTTACAAAAAAGACTGGAACTGAGCCATATAAACAAAATTCAGTCTTACTAGACCTAACAATAAAGCCTTTTAATGTTAGAACAAATGGTTAAAGTAAAACAAATATCCCCGTCATAAAACGGCAGGAAAATTTTCTGTGAACAGAGAACAGTGGTCAGTATAGAGGTTTGCCAGCACAGGTGGATTTAGGTTACTGGAACTCTTTGAGGGGCAAGCTGTTCCTGAAGATCCTGGAAACATGATTTACCATTGAGAAAATTGAAATCTCTCAAAACGTTGGAGGCATTGCCCCTCTATGACCCTCCATAAATCTGTATCCATGTGTGCTAAGCTGCTAATAGGGGGAAATATTAATGCCTTCTAAAACTGTTTTTAAAAGTTTCAGGTACTTTAGGATTAGACGGACGCAAATAAAAACTCCAATCAAACTATTGACAACATTTTATTACTTCCCAGGATTGGAAAAAAACATGTTTTTTTTTTGTTTTAAACGTGTTTTTTTTTTTGTTTAAAACGTTTTATTTGTTGGGTTTTTTTACCCTCAACACAGAAATTCTAAAAAAAAACATGATTTTTTTAAAAAAAATTAAGTTTTTAAAATTGAAAATGGATTAACAAAGCTCCCCCTGATATCAGATTGGCATCTTGAGCTTTTTAGCACCTTTTTCTTGAAGCTTGGCTGAAGCTAAATGATTGTTTTGGAAATATATGTTACTATGTCAACAACTTCAGCTTTAACATTAGAAGTTTTGATATATTTTGCTAAAAGATTTAAAATACAGGCTGAACATTCATAAATTATATTCATATTCCTTTCAGTCCTTTTCAGTTCATTGCGTATTTTGACGACATTAGCAGCATTGATCATTTAAAATATTAAAATCAAACAAAGAACAGGTCAATTCAATTATAAAAAATATTATTTTTAAACAAGTTTATTTGTATTTTTTATTAAATAACTTTCTAGAAAAAAATCAAATAAAACAGTTGGAAGTAAATATACTAAGTTTTATATAGGGTCACTTGGGGTAAGTGGGTCACCCCCCTCAAACTTAACTATGTAAAGGACATTTCACACTTATTCATATTGATCATGTTACATTTTGTCACACTGACGGGTTTTGCATATAATAGAGTTTTGTGTCATTTCTTTTTAAGATTATAGAACTATTGTAAAAAAATTTCCATAATTTTTTTTTTGGAGAGTTCAAGATGCATTTTTCCAAGAAGTGTTTCCAGGAAAGTTTTCACTATATTTTAATGTTTTTTCAACTGTTGTGCCAGGTTTGACTTAAAATACATACTGCAATTTGAATTTTCACAAAATCTCTTATTTAAAAATTTTTAAGAGGGGGGGTCCCACTTACCCCGTAATTTAAGCATAGTAGGGGTAAGTGGGTCCCCTCATTATGGGGTAAGTGGGACACCCTAGACTCACCATTTTAATGTTTATTGAAACATTTATAAGTAATAACTCATCTCGTCCCGCATTTAAATTTGGCTGTTACCTTCGCTGTAAAGAACAATCAAATTGAAATCATCAGGTTTATCAAGTTATATGTCTTTCTTTTTCTGGATTAGCAGTCACTTATCATCCCGTCACCCCCGTCGTGTTTTTCTTCCCGGTTCCTTACTTTGAAAATATACCCTAACTCATCCCGCCCCGCTTTTAACTTTGGCTTTTAAAGAACAATCAAATTGAAATCATCAGGTTTATCAAGTTATATGTCTTTTCTTTTTCTGGATTAGCAGTCACTTATCATCCCGTCACCCCCGTCGTGTTTTTCTTCCCGGTTCCTTACTTTGAAAATATACCCTAACTCATCCCGCCCCGCTTTTAACTTTGGCTGTTAAAGAACAATCCAATTTAAATAATCAGGTTTATTGAGTTATATGGTTTTTCTTTTCCTGGTTAGCAATCACTTATCATCCCGTCGCCCCGTCGTCTTTTTCATCCCGGTTTCTTACTGTGAAAATATACCCTAACGTATCCCGTCCCGCATTTTACTGTGGTTGTAAAAGAACAATCCAATTGAAATCATCAGTCT
The DNA here is from genome assembly GCA_963680715.1 of Tetragnatha montana. Lineage (NCBI taxonomy): Eukaryota > Metazoa > Arthropoda > Arachnida > Araneae > Tetragnathidae > Tetragnatha > Tetragnatha montana. Next base: position 48,497,858 of record OY796675.1, read on the forward strand.
TTTGAAATTTATAGTTTAAAATCTTAAACAAAATTTCTATGAAGTATTTCCGATATCCTTTTCAAAAATTACGCTTCGGTTTTTATAAATCACTTGATAAAAACTTAGGAAGTAAAAATCACAACCCTCTTTGAGCCCCTTGGGAATAATTTCCTACAGGATGTTACAAACCGTATATGAAGTTTCTATCGTTTTCCAAAAATGATATTAATTTAATCAAAAAATAATCCCTATGTGTAATTCAGTCAACAACTCCCGCCGCCAAAGCAAAATATTTAACTATACCTAATTTAATTTATATTCAAAAATTATAAAGAATCCATTTTTATTTGCATGATCCTACATCTCCAAAAATAAAAACATTTTTATCAAAATAATAAAATGCTTGATAAATCTCATTTTCCTTTTATCATGATAGCCAACTTCTTAGTAAAAACGGTTTTCTAGTACTTAACAATAAAAATTTAGTGAATGTATAAGTCTAGTAAACCATGCCCCATGAAACAATGAAATAATTTCAGCTCTGTTTCCATGGAAACCATTTATTTTAGCCTTTCCATAAATATATTTATTTTAGAAAAAAATAAAAATTACAAATTAAGGAAAATGTTGTTTCAAAATTAATTATTTGAATTTATATGTTTCCTGAAAATTGTTATAATTTTTAAAAAGAAATTTACACTGTGTTTTTCGTCTTAATTTGTTATAAATTATGAAATTTTTGAAATTATATTTTATCCAATGAGGCCAGACGAAACCTCAAGAGAGAAATAAACCTACTGCAATTTACGCATTTCAACAATGCATAATGCTATTTCAATGGGAAAAACGGAGTAGAAAAAGCGCCGAAAAACAGGGAAGGAGTCGTTGGATTTTAAAATCGTTTCTTAGTGCGCGTCGCATAGCTGAGAGGAACGTCTCTGTCAAATTTCAAGCCTCTGGGTCTAGTAGTTTCGGAGATTCCGTGTTGAGTGTTTGTCACTTACCAGTGAGTCAGTCAGTGGTATTTGGCTTTTATAGATATAGATTTATTGAAATTTTATATTAATTTTGCGTTTTAATATAAGCTGTGGTAAGTAAAGTAAACTATTAAGTTGGGGTTTTTTTATTCACGTTGCCGAGAAATTAATTAAAACACACAGTGGGGTGGGGGAATAGTTTCGAGGGTTTCTTTATAAGTCTCCCGAACCATTCGAACCTGAAGAAAACATTCTGTAATTGTAGTGTTCCAAAAAGGGGTCCCACTTACCCCAACCAACCCTATTAATTTAAATGTGAGTAGATATCGTACATGGATTAAGTTACAATAAAATATTTTGTACCTAAAACTTCTATACTTTATCAAGTAAGACCCACTTACTCCCTCTTAAGTTTTGCTTGCTTTTAATCAAAATAAAGAGGGGGTGACCCACTTACCCCTTCCTATGGGGTAAGTGGGACACCCGTCTCATTTTTTACAAAAAGACCAGTTCAGAAAATGTAGAACATTATTTTAGAACCTAATTATAAATTTTTGTTTATTAATAGTGTCTTAAATAAAATATGTCATTAAGTTCAAATGGAACCTCTTCAAAAAATTTTTATGAAGCTTCAAAAATGTACAGTTCCAAAAAGGGGCCCCACTTACCCCAAGTGACCCTACTAATGCCATCTGTTCATAGAAAAAAGAATTGCTAAAAAAGTACATGTGTTTTAAACAATGTTTTTTTTTTTTGCTTTGTTTTAAAAGTGTTTAAAACAAGTGTTTTAAACGTAACAACCCTGTTACTTACACATAAAAATGTAAAATTAAAAGAAACACTGCTAGTTGAGATATTTTAATGGTGTGATACTTTGTTATTTGATTATTTTAGGGAATTAAGTATAAAAAAACTCGATGTCTGTGCACGGCTAATCCCAAAGCACCAAGTTTTACTATACATTAGTTTACATATAATCAGGCCTTCACTTGAAGAGAAATAAAAGAGAAAAAAATAAATTGAATAAGGGTTTCAAATCGTTAATTTGTCATCGTCAGTGCAAGAACCAGGTATCTCCACTTTCAATTCAAATTTACTTTTGATGATTTTTGGCACGCTTTAGGGTTGCTGTATAAACTTGGTGTATAAACTTGGGGTGGGATAGATAAATACGAGGGTCAAAACAGCAACCGTTGAATTTGTACTATGACCTCTCTGTGCATAAGATAGTTTAAGTTTGTAATTGCGTTTTAAATATTTCAAGTGGACCTCCTTGGATTTTTTTTCAAAATGTAACTACTTATTGATATTACCCTCAATCTTAAAAGATATATTTAAACACTTTTATTTTCACTCAGTTAAGTCTCCATGAAAGTTGAAATGAGGCCCAAGTTTTTTTTTTGGTAGATTTGCAGTTTAAGAACCTATATCTGGCAACAGTCAAAGATCTGCATTTTAAGGCAACAATGTTTTGAAATTGCCGAATCTCAATTTTAATAAATTTGGTTTGAAAGTGGAGATAGTACCTGGTTCTTGCACCGACGGAATTGAACCCAAAAATAATTTACTGAAAAGCTTCCTGATCGAGTTGAAGAATTAAAATGTTAGAGCTTACTTGTCCCAATTGGAGTCCCATGATGAAGGTGCTACTTCAATAACTATGGGATTTTCATCAGTCTTTCTCCTTTCTACTTTGAAGTAATGGAAAATTCCAGCAACAATGCAACCACCAGTTGTTATGGAAATCCATTGGGTGGTGAGATTCAAAACACCTTTTGACATTTTCTGAGAATATGATTTTTAAAATTAGCAGACAAATTTAATAAGAAATCTTTCATAAGCCTAGACTAGTGGTCAGGAAAGAGCAGGTCTTGAGACATAATGTGACTTTTTGACTCCTAGAGCTTCCTCTCAAGATTTTGAAAGGGGAAGATTAATTCACTTTCCAAGCCCGCTAGGAAAGTAGTATGTTATATTCTTTTTTTAAGACAAAAAAATTTTTGAGTCAAACCCCTAGAAACAAAACCACAGTTAGGACATAGATGGGTTCATGCATAGCCTTCTAGAACGAGACAGGCCTGGCCACTTGCGCATCTCCGGAGCGATGAGTCATCCTAGCCGTCGATTGATTCTCAAGGTCTGAGCTGTGTGCGTACGCGGGAACTTGGAGCAAGCGCCTTTGTCTCTGCTTTGTCCCATGTTTCCCTTGCTCTTTTTGCATCCAGGCCTTTATAATGCCGGACCATTGCTGTGTCCCAGGATGCAAGGGTAATTATACAAAAGGTGCCAGCAATGTAAGTGTGTTTTCCTTCCCTAAAGATGCAGAAAGAAAGAAGTTATGGCTTCGGAAAATACCGAGAGCTCAATTCGCTCCTTCTGAGCATTCCGTGGAAATGGAAATCCTATTTATTCATTTCAAATATTAGATTATTCATATATAAAGGAAAAAGGAAATAAACCTCAAGATATATTATAGTACCAGAAAGAAAGAGAGCGGCTGATTTTGAATACTCACTTGATATTTAAATCCTACTTAAAGTTACAAGGCGGGGGTTAATATGGTTAATATTTATCTGTGTAAGGATTAAAAATATTAAGATAGGACATGATCTATTAGTTGTTAAAATAAAGACAGGATTTTTGTTATTATAAAACAGAAATATTTTATTTAAAACGTCGCCCGGTTCAGCTAGCTTCGAATCTCAACTAAACAGCAAATTTTCGAATGTTAATATTGGTTTGAATGACTCAAAAACGAATACAATCTAACCAAAAATGTTGATTTTATAATGCAAGTAGTAATTTAACTGAAATTATGCCGAATCTAATCTAATAAAGCTTGTGAAAGTCGATCGTACTCGGAACAAGGTTTTTTTAAAAATCCCATCTATCAAAACATTTCCCCGATAATGTAAACATTTTCACTCAGAATCATTAGTATTGGTTTCCTACATCACACACAGGTCTTTTTTTCTTTTTCCGATCATTTGTTTATGATTTATAGCGATTTTTCCCCTCCAAAATCGACGCGTCAATGGAAACTCAATGGTAGCGTTCGTCGGAAAGGATGACTCATCATTCTTCTGTCCCGGCCTTCTCGCTCTCGAAGGCTATGGTTCATGCTATTTCACCAAATTTCGCCAAAAATGTCACCAAGGCCCGGCGTTTTTGCATTTACATTTTGCCATATTTGGTTCTCTTAGGAAATTTTAATAGTTGCATTTTAAATATTTGGCCGATAAAATTGGCATTATAAATATTTGCCGACCACTAGTAAGCTTGAAAAACTCAATGTAAAATGCTAGTAATCAAAAAAATTAATTTTCTTTTCACAAAGAGGTGAATTAAACTACATAAAAATTCACATATTATGCACTCAATAAAGAAAACAGAATAAAATATATACCTTTCGACTGAAAAACCCGTTAAAATTGAACAGGATAAGAATATTTTAATAAGACGCTTTCTCTCGTGCATTTGTTTATAAACTCAAAGATCAATACTGTTGCCAGATAATTATCACTAAATTACCGAAATCTTATTCTGCGCCAGATTGTAGGAACTGAAACCTGTTAGTGAGTTTTAACTGAAGTCGGTTCAAGTGGAATCAAAACACTCAAAGCTGCTACTGCGCGTGCGTAATACGTCGAAAACAACACAAAAACTCAAATGAACGGATAAATTTTGACTTCAATGTCTACTTGTAAAGGCACTTATTTCATTTCCATAAACAAATCGAAAAGCAGTGCAGTTGTAGCAGAGCAGTTGCAGGCAGTGCCAGTGCACTTTCCAAAATACACACCGGTCGTCCGGTGTTGTTAATGAGTAAACAAAGCAGCTAGAACTTATATTTCGGGTAGAGTATTGCTTTTTATAATTGAATAGTTTCCTTTGCTATTATTCTAGGGAAAGAAATCTACTTATCGATATTTTAAGAATTCAACTAAGCACCAACTTTATATGATCTTACGCCATTTCTTCATTAGTTTTAAAATTTTTAGCCTTGTTTTGTTCATGTATTCTGTTTTACTACATCTTGTATAAACAAGAACTTGGAATATAGGACAGCAGCACATTAAGTCTCTCTGTAGGTATTCCTCTATTGGTAATGTGGCCGGGCGTTCTGCTTTTTGTCTCCCCAGTGGTCAAAAGTTCCTTTCTAACTAAATTCAGCAAAACAAGTAAAAATGGAACAGCTTTAGAAAATGTCCTCCAGCTGCCATGGTTACCCACAGCTCAAATGATGACCACTGAGCTATATAACCAACTTATAATAACTATATAATGAGCTAGTATATAACAATGATTTTCATAATGTTAAAGTAGTATAGGAAGTTTGTACTCCAGGTGTATATATAGAGTGTTTTCAGGTGACGTCACAACCGGTTATTTTCTTTTAACTGTGTTCCTTCTGTAGGGCTTTTAACTGTTGCTAAGGCCGTTGTTTATCTGTTGCTAAGGAGGTTTTTAGGTATGGGGTCACGTGATTGCAAATGCTCCAATAGAGGAATTCCACGGCCAGTCATTTTCTGTAACAGAAAACCTCTGTAGGGCAAAAAACTGTAACATTTTCTGTTGCCAAGGCCGTTTTTAGGTCCGAATCATGTGATTGAAAATGCTCTATAGCTCAGTGATAACAACATTTAAATATGTTGCTGTGGTTACAAATGACAGCTGGAGGACTCTTTCTATAGCTTTTCCGCTCTTCCCTGAAAAGTTCTGTAACGTAGCATAGCCAGGAGGCACTCTGTTCTAAAGAGTCTAAAATGTTGCAAAAGGAGTTGAAACACAACTTTACTTTTATGTAAAATTTAAAACCCTTCTCCTCTAACATTTTTAACCCTCTAAATAATGTATGTTATGTAAGTATGTGTTGGTGATAATAGATAATAGACGACATTAGTCATTACGTCACTTGCTTGTTTGGAAACGTTGATTCCATCCGTGATTGGTTCCGTACTGATTTACTTCCAATCACAGAACCAATCACGGATAGAATCAACGTTTCCAAACAAGCAAGTGACGTCACACTAATGTCGTCTATTACTATGTCATGCAGGGTTGCTGATTTTTTTGATTTTTTTTAAAAAATCAAAAAAATCGGATTTATTTGATTTAAATCGGATTTTTTTGATTTAAATCAGATTTTTTTGATTTAAATGAATTACTAGTTCTGAACTTACCAAAACTAGTTAATAATTTACTGATATTGTAATATCCATGTTATATAATAGTTTAGCATTACTTAATAGTATCCCAATATTTATCTATTTTAGGCATTAATTAATTGAATTAATTAAGGGAAGTAGTTTGCTACCATTTCATGGTGAGATGCCCAAACCCATCCTAAAATGGTGAATGAACAATTAATTGTACTATCAGATACAAAAATTTTTTATCCTTCTTTCTATAACTATTTTTACCCAATTGTGAAATCAATTTTTAAAAGAAATGGTGACGATTTCTAAAAAAAAATCTATGCATCAATTTTATGTAAAAATTTTAATTTCAATAATTCAGTTGAATTAATTTCACTAAATGTATTGTGAATTTATTTCTTTAAAATAATAATTAATTACTTATACAAACAAAATCAAATAAGCAACTAATTGACAGTCATGTACCCAGTTTATTCGCTGTAGTTATGTTAAAAAAAGTAATAGTTTGGAAAACATGACTAAAACTATGAAAGCAAGCTTTCGATAAAAATCAATCGCATGCTTGTATTTTAAAAAGGGGATGTATACCTGAAAAAAATTTAAAGATTCTTAATTCTAGTTTAATTTATCACAATTATTGATTCCAAACGCTGCTATTTACCTCTTTTCATTGTAAATATTTTTGTAATTGGTAGTACAATTTGTTCTTGAAATTACAGGCAATTTTATGTAGATAGAGGAACCTAAACCTATCTCCCAGTTATTTTAAGCAACTGCAACTAGCAGAATTTAAAAAAAATTGAAATGCAAATAACCTCGCAAAGCATTTTAAAGCATACAACTATTTTTTTTTTATTTAAATTGTAGCAGTTTAACATTTTTGATTTAAATCAATGATTTTTTTTTAAAAAATCAAGTGATTTAAATCATGATTTAAATCGCGATTTAAATCAAGCAACCCTGATGTCATGACCTTTAGTTTGAAAAATCTGGTCACATTATTAGCTTAACCTTTATTGTATAAATTTAGAGATAATAAAAGTTGTGGTAAATCCAAAGAAACCGGGCCTGGGGGACATTTTCGGCAAAGTATTATGCTGTTTATTATTGAGTGTAGGCAATTCAACTTCCATACTTGCCTTGCCAACTATTATGGAATGTCTGTAATGGTTACAGAAATTCGGTTTGTACTATGGAATCACGGACAAAGCTTAATTTTTACGTAATTCCGAAAATTTTCGTAGAAAAAAATAATTTTTACGCTTTCTTCCGAACGTTTGCCTGTAAAGTTGGCATTTTGATGGCGTGGACGCAGGCAGAAAAAACAACTTGACAGACGGTTCACGATCGCGTTTTTCTTACTTTGCGTCAATATCCTAGGCTTTAAATGCTTGTTTTTTGGAGAAAGTGTCCAATATTTAGCTGGCAAATTTAAAAAAAAAATATTAGAGGAATTTTTTGTTGTTTGCAAAAAGGCAAATAGAAATTTATGGTTTGAACTTGAGAGTTCATACAAAGAATTACAAGATGTGCAGATAATAGGGTGTATGAAAAGTTTAAGGTAAATAATATTATTGAAGCATTATTTAAATTTTTTATAGGAAATATAAATTATAAGTGGACCTTAATACCCTATCAACACTGAGGCACCATTACCTCTTGTATTCATTTTAAACTATATTACTATAAGTCATGCATGTAATTTAAATTTTTGGCCCCTTGGTAACTATTCACATTCAGTCAAGAAAACATTTCAATGTAGGGAAAATAATTTTAATGTAGGCGAAACAACTATTAAATTATTTGTTATAATTGTTTCCTCATAATATTGTCCTCGCTGCTTGGAAATTTTGTTTAGATAATTTACTTTTTTGTCTTAATAGTAAAATCATTTACTTTGCTTTCACAAATGAAATATATAAAGTCAATTTAATTATGCTGTAGTTTAATGGTCTATTCTGTAAGTTGCCTTTTGTATGAATTTGTGCTTTGCACCTTCATTTTATTGAAATATTGGGTTTCCTCTTTTTTGCCTTTTTGCCAATCACATCCCTGAAATTAAAGCATTTATGTTTATTTTCAATTTAATTACAAATTTCTTTGATTCATGAATTTTTTTGATACTCTCATTTCACATTTAATATACCTACTTTTTTACCCCTTTTATATAACTTTGAATCATTAGTTCAAATTGTACTTTTGAGGAATAAGTTTACCTGCTGGTTTTCTTAAGGCATTATTCCTAGTGTTCCTTGTTGTAACTCCTCAAAGCAGGGTTGGCCGATATAAATCACTTGATATATATCATGATATTTATTGGATAAATATCATGATATATATCAGTCTATAACAAAATCAACAATTTTCAAGCCAGAATCTCCCAAAATTAATTTTTGAGTACTTTGTTAACAGGTTAATTAAGTTGTGAAAAAATTTTAACATTGTAATTATAATAAAGTACCTAAAAAATTAAAACCATTTAGTTAAACTATCTTATTTCATGAAACCTGATCAGGTCTTAGCAACATACTATACAAGTTAGCGACGGAAGTAATATATTTTAAAATCAGTTTTGATTTTTTTTTCTTAGGCACATTGCATTTAACAATGTCAATGCTTACAAGTTTGTATTTTCAAATCTTATTATTTCTATCCTTTTATTTTAAAATAAAATTACCATAATGTTTTATCTGTTTTGTAATGATTGCGCTAGAATCATCATTTAAAAAATGAAAGATAATTTAAATAAAGTAATAGTATCCTTCAAATCATGAATAAATAAATTGTTCCAATTTATGTTTATCATTTAATTTCATTATTAAAAATTATTTAAAATTTCATAAGTAAAAATATTTTCTTAGAAGCAGAAATGGAATCATAATATACTACATGCATATAATTCTTGTTGCATTGATATTTCCTTGTAATTATCAGCAATTATACTCTGGGTAATTAAGATTTTATTAAAAATATTCCTTAGTAGTAATATTTTGGTTCAGACTAGTATTTACTTCTAAAGAACAGTATTTATTTTTCTACTTTAAATCTGAAAATATCGGATATATATCAAAATCTTGATATATATCCGATATATATCAAAAATATCCGATATTTTGATATTTATATAAATATCATGATATTTGCCAACCCTGCCTCAAAGTTTCATTCACCATTCCATAACTGTAATCAAACCCTTTTGCTCCAAACCATATAAGTATCAGGAGTAAATTTTTCCAGCATGGGTGAAGTTTTCAGCCTGGAGAAAGAAATCTGTCCAAGTGATTATTTTCAGATTAAAAAATTTAACACAGCTATTGAGAAGGTATCAGAATTATTTCTTTATAAATTTCCTAACGTTCATTCTTGTTCCATCTTTTAAAAGTTTCTAGTTTTTCCCCATACTTTCCACTTTCCAGACATTCTACTTTGAAGAAGTGGGGCATTAGAAATGGTTCACACTTCACACACATGGTTCAAAGAAAAGTTAACCTCATCTAAATTCATTTACTTATATTACTCAATCTTAAAAATGGTAATCTGTAGCAACCATGTCTTATCTAACCTGATTAGTTAGCAATATGGTTGTTTTATATTTAACATAGACCCCCTATATACAGCTGTATAAAATACAGGTAAAAAGTATAATTTAATTAAGTCAATTTTTTTTTCAAAGCCCTCAAATACTTTTTCTGGAAAAAAAATGGTGTATAAGTGCTTACACAATTTTAAAAAAAAGTCGGTGAGAGAATTCTTCTAGTTCTATGGAGTTTTTTTTACTCGCAAAACTGAATTTGAATGCTTATTTTAATTTTATCACCTTTTGTTCAGTACTGCACCAATCTTTGCTACCTTGAAAACGAGGGGTGATGCTTCTTTTTCTCGATTTTCTTAACTTCATACGTTTAACTTGTTTGTTTTGATTTTGAGATATCTAGGTTATACTGTATTATAAAAACCTGTTCAGCCTAAAATTGGCTAGATTTGTGTAGCTGAAATAGAAAGTGTCATAGGATCTTCTTATTTTGTAGGTAAATTTATCTTCAATTTGAACTTGGATCAAAATGAATGCTGTACGACGCTCAAGATGGCTGTATGCTGTTGCTGGCAGTGGTGTGGTATTGGGAATTTTTGGTTACTTTCAATCACAGAAAAAGGTAGTTCACCTGGCTAGAACCAACAACTTTGCACCTTCTGTTAAATGGGACAGTAATTGGGACAAGTAAATATGATAATTTTTGGTACTTTTCCTCTTTTAGGTGCTGTAAAAAGTTTTGGTGATATTTGAGTGATGTAAAAAAAATATTTTTTATGTGAAGGGAAGGAGATTTAAAAACTGCTATTAACTTTGCTTCTTTTGTCGACAGTCAGTTTCAGTAGCACAGTTAATGGGATTTGAAAACCATTTCAAACCTCTCATAGAATAAATTTCTCAAGTAAATAAATTCAGGTTCTTTATAATAATATCCCATCTACCGTGCCGCTGAAAACATAAATGTATAACCAAAGCCCATTAAACTGAAACTTACGGCCGACAGGATAATACACAAGAACCATATCTTTTACCCAGAATCCAATGTTATTGAATTCTAGTTAGCTTTCTTATCAAAACCTAAACTGTTGTATTTGGTTTAGGTTTCAAACAAACAAGTGAAATGGAATTGCTTTATAAAAGCTTATATTTCTTTGGGCATTATTAATAATGCCCGATTTATCACTTAGCCTGTAACATATGTATGTAGACGAGACCATAATAATTTTGATGTAAACTAAAATAATCTATTGTTTCAGTCGAGATTATGTAAGATCGAGTGCTTATGCAGATGAAAATGATCCCAACCTGCAAAACAAAATCAATGAGGAAAAAATGAAGGAAATTCCTAAAGCTCGAAGAAATATCTTTCTGATTCGCCATGGACAGTATGAAATGAAGCCTCGGCAGGATGCAGATAGACACTTGACTGAAATAGGTATATTAAATCTTATAAATTTTGAATGCCCTCTCCTGGAATTTTCTGTTTGTTTTTGTATAATGTGTTTTATTGGTTTTATTTTTTATAAAAACACAATTCAATTAAAAAGTATGATGTAGGATTTTTGCAGATAGTATAAAGATAATATTTGCTGGCGGTCAGATATTGAGAACCTTAATAAAATCTTAAATTTTTTTATTATGGTCATTGTCTGTAGGGTTTCTCAAAGGTTTTTATGGTATACATTCTCCTCTACTTAAAATCTCATGATTTCAATCCCATGCATATAATCACAAACTGATTTTATTATCATTAGAATTACTAATAATGCTTTAAGTTAATGGTTGAACCAACAATATACAGCCATTATAATGAATAAAATTAGCACTATGGTAAAACAATTTGTACTTTTCTTACTGGCCGTTGTAGCGCAATGGTCGCTATATCGGGGGTCATTGTAAAAAGGTTTTATTGTACCACATTTTTTGGGCTGAAGCTTTTTTTTGTGCAATCCAGACAATTAATTTTTTTGTCCTTCATAAATAGTTTGAATTCATATATTTTAATATATTATTATCAGAGATATTTTTAACTCCTCAGAGAGAGTATTTCACTCCTTAAAAATCGGAAATACTCTTTAAAAAACTAGACAGGAGTATTTTCACTCTTTGAATTTTTAGTTCAGTTTAATTTGAATATTTAGTTTAGCTTAAACCTTCATCCACAGGATCCTATCCTAATTATCATACTTTCGAATTGTGTTTTCATACAGCCATATTTTTTTTTTTTTTTTTCAATTTATCATTCTAATGATTAAGGAGTTTGATTGATTGAAACCCAAAATAGCATCCTCATTTTTTTTTCCAATTTCATTTTGTCCATTAAAAAGTAAGCGATTTTATAGAAATTTTGTCTCTGTATATGTAGTTTATGCTATTTCCAAATTTCACTCCTCCTAAAAAAGTCAAGGAGTATTTTTACTCCTCCAAAAAAAATCCTAGGAATAACACTGATTTATTATAGAAAGTGATTTTTTTGTTTTTTGGTGAATATATGTGAATCTTAAATGTATTCATTTGAGAAATTACATGAGCCTTTTTCTCATTTTTTACCATCACTCCATAATGTGCTGTGTGCAACTAAGAGATTTTGAATAGGTAATTATCAAAATGTTAACATACATAACCACAATATAAAGAAACTGGATCAAAACTGAAACATGAAAGACCAAAGTATGATTAACTTCCCCTTTTGAGTGCTTAAAAGATTGAGGTTTTGTACTTTTTCCAATAAGTAGTATTGATCATATTCAGTTAAGTAACTGATATTATCACTAATTGTTTTACTGATACTGAACTAATATAAAATTTGCTATTTGTATTTACTACTTAATATTTCTGGATGTTTATTTGATCCTTTTGAAATAAAAATACCTTTTAAAAATGGGGAATTGAAGAAAAATATCCTAAAAGCTTCTATTTCAAAACAGGTAAAGTATTTAATTAGTAGCGAGTAAATTTCAGCTTCAAAAAACATGATTTTAATTAAAAACTAAAGTGAACAATGAGTGCTATAAAATTGTATTCCAGTGCAAATAGCAAGTAGGTGTTGTTTTGTAGATCAGAAATTATTTTTCCCATTTAATTTCCTATATGTCCTAATATGAGCCTAGTGCCATAAAAAACCCTAAACCAAGCCATTTATTTTCCCTTACACAGTTACTGACTTTAAAAATTATAATCAATATTGTAGTGCTTTCTTTTTGTAATACACTACATTCAGGCCCGTATTTAGCGTTTTTGCCGCCCTGTGCATATCGATTTATTGCCGCCCCCCTATTTCTTTTTCTCTTTCAAGAAAATGGGAAGGATGGAGGTCCCCAGAGATATAGAGAAATTTCTCCCTTTAAACTAGTGTTTTTATAATTTTGAATCTCTTTGGGAAACACCTGAAGAGAACCGCTTCTTATAAGTGGCAAAATTTTCAAGGGAAATACGTGTTATCAGACGTTTAAGTTTTGGAGGGGGATTTAGGGGTCTCCCAGGAAAATATTTAAAATTTCACCCCTTTGAGCCATTATATGCCGTGTATTTTTGAGTCCTCTGAGGGGGGTACGTGCCCCCCTGGATCCGCTGAGTAACAAACTGACAATATTGGGACAGAACGAAGATGACTGTGCCATCTGATCTGGTGTCTTTGGTCTTTCCCATTCGGATCTGTTAGGGGGATTGTGACCGTTGGACGCTGGGAATAACTCAATCCTCCCATTGTGAAAACTGTGTAGTTTGTAACATTTTGAATTGTTGTAATCTGCCGCCCTGTGCTATAGCACATGTTGCACATGCCTAAATACGACCCTGACTACATTCTAAATTGCTTTAACTTACAGGAAAACGTCAGGCAGATATATTAGGTCAACGTCTGAAAGACATGAACTATAACTATTCAAGAATGGTACGGTCAACCATGACCAGAGCTACAGAGACCTCTAATATCATACTCAAATACTTTCCTGATCTGCCAGTAGAAAGTTGTGATTTGTTGAGAGAAGGAGCTCCTATAGAACCAGATCCTCCTCATGCAACTTGGAATGCACCAAATGAGGTATGCTTGTGATTGCTGTGGTAAGCTTAAACTTTTTCCAATCAGTGTATTTTACTAAAAAAAAATGGCACTGGTTATTTCCACGAAAGTAACAAATAAACTCTACTCTAATCTCGCTATTTTTGAAAAATTACAAGTTAAATTAAAGCACAATACTCAAAAGTAGCAGCCAAGAATCGAACCGGGGACCATTAGGTTACTAGATGCACACTCTACCACTAGGCCATTGGTGCTGATGCCAGGATTGATAAATAACATAATTTTAATGTTTTAACACAGGTTTATGTTTAACACAAACTCCTATTACTGCGCATGCTTCAACCTTCGTGCAATAACCACTTCGGAAAAAACTATTTGAGACTTTTGTCTACTTTTTAAGTAAGCCTTATTTTTGAAAAAAAATTAAACCTTTAAAAATTATCTCTAATATTTAGTCAAACGCAATTCCTATTTTAAGTTTAAGTTATTAAAGATTGAATCTTAATTCACCCTTCAAATAACTACAAATGTTTCCTTAATTTATCATGAATGAAACAGCTTCAAAACATTGACTTGCAGGTGATAGCCAAAGATGGTCAAAGAATTGAAGCTGCGTTTCGCAAACATTTCCATCGTGCAGATCCAAGTCAAGAGTCTGATAGTTATGAACTCATGGTGTGCCATGCCAATGTAATTCGATACTTCGTTTGTAGGTGAGTAATTTAACGAACTCTACTATTACATATAAAATAAATTTATACAGTAGATTTTGGATATTTTAACTTAGTGTTTAAAAATTTAGAGTAATACCCTTATAATTTGGAGTTTTTTCATCTTTTTAAAAAGGTTTTAACCCGTTCAGTCCTAGTCAGTCTAACCTTCCCATAAGGTTCAATGGCAGTCTAGGGCATTCCAGGATGGAAAAGGTTAAAAAATAATCACGGGAAACAGATGGTGGTTTTGGTAGCTGAAAAAGATCAGAGAAATTTAATTGGAAAAGTATAGATTAGATAAGGAAAAGGAAGTTATGCTTTTATAAAGGTTACTTTCTTTAAAAAAATTTAACAAATGTGCAAATAAGAAAAATCTTTGCTATTGTTATTCAAGCCATTGTATGAAAAATTGCTACATTTTAATAGATATTTATTTTGTAGACTGCTTCAGTTCCCCCCTCAAGCTTGGTTACGCTTCCAGATGCACCATTGTAGCATCACATGGGTAGTCATCTTGCCCTCTGGCCGAGTTGTTGTCTCAGCAGTAGGAGACAGTGGATTTTTGCCTAGAGAGCTTCTGACTACAAGTTGAAGCTTACCTAAATAAAACCCACTTTGTTGTTAATCCCCCTTTTTTATATGAATGGTTTTCTGATGAAACCATATGTTAACTGTCTAAATATTTGATTTTGGGTTGTATTTATGCATTTTTTAAAGTATTACTTTGTAATATTTATCCCCAAACCAATTGAACTTCTAAGACAAAATCGTCTTAAACTTTTCAAAATGAACTTGATGATACACTATTTTTTTAGTTCTGTGGTAAAAAAATAATTTTTAGTGTTATTTTTAATTATGAATAACTGTAAATGGACTTAATTGTATGTTGAAATGTTTGTAAATATGAACATACATTAGATTTTTTTTTAAATAATGACTTGTTTAAATGTTCTAAGTTTTGTTTTTCAAAATTTTATGAATCCTAAATAAGTTGGTATCTAAATAAGTTTAAACCCCTATAATGTGTTTACTTTCTAAAAAAAAAAAATTATACAGATTAGCTTGTTACAAGGTTTACACTATCTTTTTTTATGAAATTTGGTTTTAGAAAGCTTTTGAAATAAACAAAAAGTCCTAGAAAATGAAGCAGATCATTGAATTTTTAGCCATCTAACATTTCCAATATAACTTTTCTCTTCCTTCATATTTGAAGTTCAAAATCAATAGGGCCTGCATATTTGAAAGAATTTTTGATATAAACGATGGTAATTGAAAAGTCCTATAATCCTGTCTGGTGGGAACCCAAAGTTAAGTGCTATTAAATGTCTATCATTACCTCCACAGAGTTTAAAACCTTCATAAAACAAATATTATGACTTCCATTGCAAGGGTGAAGGTGTCTAATTTGTATTTTAAATTTCATATTTAATTGCATTGAAACTACTAGTCATTTCACAAGTTTTAACTTGTTGGTATGATATTTAATGATCCGTCCCAGTAAATGATAAGATTGACTTTTAGACTTGTATATAATCTGTAGATACAGATATGTTAGGCATAAAATTTTACATTTCCAGCCGAAACATACTTTCATAACTAATTAGCATTTAATTGTTTTGTGATTGTATTTTGATAGCATGGAGTCAGGATTCAAAATATAGTGAATTTTGAGGTTTTGTACTTTTTAAAAATTTCAACATGACTATTGTATAACTTAGCAGCTTATTCCCACACTAATAAAATTCGCTAATTTGGTGTGGCATCTAAAGAAATATACAATATATTCTAGCTTTCTTTCTTTAAAAAATTTTAGATTGTTTCTTTTTAGCAGCTAAGCTTCATATAGAAAATAATTTTACCCATTCCAAGATGCAGTTTATTTGATGTGATAATATTACCAAAAATGTGTGTTTACTTCTATTTATGCCAAAAAAAAATAAATAAATATGCATGCTTGTAAGAATTTGCAATTTTGAAATTTGCCATAGGGTAAGTCAAACTACATTTTCACTTTAACTCTTATTGACAGACTGCACATTTTATTTTATTAATTTGGCTTTGACAAGTTTAAACTAATTTTAAATAAATTCCTTTATTTGTTGAAACTCAAGGAATGATTCACTATAATTCTGCATGTTATTTGGAGTCTTTTGGCACTGCTTGCTTCATTTTAAAAAAAAACCTGATCCACATGCGAAGGTTTTTTTTTTTTTTTTGTATTATTGCTTTAAATATATCATGCTCTAAAAAAGATAGCAAACACTAAAACTCTTGAATGAATGCTCTTAACATAAAGTTGAGCAGGGGCATGCCCAAGGGGGATTTTGGATATTGTCGGCTTAGTAAGAGGAAGGCACTAAGTCACTTCTAGCTGAAGAGCTCTGTGTAAGATTACATTACACCAAATTTGGTGATACCCAATAAATAAATAAATCTCAGCAACCAATTGGTTGTATTTTAGCTTGGCGAGATTTTAGGATCTGTTTGTGTGTTGGTATCATTCTACCACTTTCTAAAGATCCACCAAGAGACTTTAGGCCTTTCTCCTATAAGCAGACAATATATCCCCTCAAAAGTTAGAAAATTTCCTTTAACATAGAAACAGACTAAACTTAGTCCATATCTCCCCATTCAATATCCTTCTCCAAAAAAATTTTCTGGCTATGCGACTGAAATTGGGTAAAAATAAATTTTGTAACCAGGTAAAACCAATTTTTGATCATGTTTTTCAATTCAAAATCCTCATTGTGCCAAAAGTACTCAAATTACCAAATGAATTTCCTGTGTTTGTGAGTTTTTTATATCAGAGTATCAATTTTATAAAAGTTTTACTAAAGCTTTTAAATAGATAGTAATATGTTTATTGAAAAATTTATAACAAATGTTTGTTTGTGCTTTTAAAAAAGAAATAAATGTTACTAATATTTTTCCAATGGCATTATTCTATAGTTTGTTTAACCATAGTTAAATAGATAACATCAACATTTTAAACTTTTTATCTCAGACCAACACTCAAAAATAACCAGGGATGTAAATAAGGGTTTTTATTGTATCTTTGATGCTAATTTTAAATCTTTCTTTAAAATAAAAGAATGAAATTTAATTTTTTGCTGATTTTAAATCAAAATGAAGCATTAATACAGTCATGAAGTACTTAATATTTTTTTGTTGTTGAAAGATTTCATAAAGAAGGTAAAAGGTAATATCATAACTGGTCTAAGAAATACAAAATAATATCTTAAGTTTCTTTAAATTAAATTAATAAAAAATGTGCAAAATTACATAATTTTTCAAATTGAATCAAGTGGTTCATGTTTACTCTAATATCACACAATATTGGATCAATTTTAGTACCAAAAAGGCATTAAGAAAACTTTAACATTGAAATGCTACTTTTTTAAATCAGGCAAACATTGCTAAAACAATCAAAATTGTCATGTTATAAAAATTAATCAGAATATTTAAGGATATTTTATTATAAGATCATGTATTATGATTTTCGATTAACTAATATCTACAAGAAATGTCAATATTTTAAATATTGTACCATATAAATGCCATCACAATGACAAAATAGTTTCAATTTATTTAGTAAGTTCTTACATCTCATCAAGTTATTACCAGTGTACTCATTTAATACCAGTATATTTTCAAACATTATTAACTTGTTTGTAACAACAGTCTCTTCATTTTCTTTTTCTTTTTAATGTGCCTAACCTTCACTGGATTAGATTGCTCATCATATAGAGGAAAGTCAAGTTGTGTAACACCAAGAAATTCATTCTCTTTAAAAGAAGGGGTGGTTTTGGGAATTTCGCTGTGAAGTTCATGATGGAATGACAAGCTTTCACTCAATGCAACTGTTTCAAGGTGTTTTTGAAGATCTTGATTTTCTTCAGCATATATTTGCTCTATTGACTCAGTATTATGATCTGTTGCATCAGAATCTTGAGTATTAATCCTTTTTGAAGTTTTCAACTTTTCCAAAATAATGGAAATTGATGGTAATGAATCCAATGTTTTTTTCTGAAATGCAGGAAAAACATTTGAAGATATGCTTAAAAATCAATTATTTATATTTTTTAGGAATATTTGCCCATTTTTTTTCTTTTTGCTGTGTTTTCCTTGCCATTAGATTATACTAGCACTTTCAGCGCTAGACCCGGCGTTGCCCGGGCGCAGTAAAACTTTATATAAATACCTATAGCGCACGCGCTATCCCGGCGTTGTTCAGACGCGCCCGTACTAAGTTCCTTGGACATAATCTCATACACTTTGAAATAGTTGGGAAGTCATATTTGTTAAAAAAATATTTAAACTTAAGGTGCAACAGATTTAGCATTACCCAGACTGCAACACAAAGAGGCCTGCTGCATTACCATCCATAAAAATGGATTCAAACAGTTAAATTAATATAATCGAAGAATTAAACAAAAATCAGTAAATGTATAAAAAGCCAGAGTGATTTAAAGGCACAGCTTCGATAAGATACCTTCAACTGCCATGTTTAGCCATAAGTTCAAATGGTGACGACACATAAGCATATTACTGTGGATAAATATGGCGGCTGGAGGATTCTTATCGAAGCCTGGCCAATTTAAATTATGTGAAACAAATGTACGAACAACCTCAAACAAAAGTAAGCCTGATATGCCTCAAAACCGTTCAATTGTTATCTGTCCCGATGAATATCGCTAAGCTGTTTTAGTAGCTAATGGTTAAGAAAAAGTGTATAAAAAGCCCCTAACAGCAACCCTAGATTATCAAATATTTTTTCCAGCTCTCCTCCTGCTCAGCCTGCTCTTAGATCATTAATTCAAAGATTGATATTTTTATGTTTTTTTTTTATTCTGAAGAGCGTTATCAAGAATGTGTTTCAAAATGAATCACCCCTTCTCTCAATAATATCAGCTTGTTTCTTTTTTTATTTTATCCTTATATTCAGTCGCTTCCGCAAGGTTTCTTTTTTTATTGAACAACGGATTTTTCGGCCAATCATATGCTTTATCAAAACATCAGACGGACGCTTTTTCATTTTATATAATAAGATGGAAAATGCTTATCCTTAAGTCAGTTTACCATGCTACATTTGTATGAGTTAACATTTGGTATGCTCCTGCAACAGTTATTTATGTGTTTAACCAACCAACACTTCAGTACAGACAGTTTATACGAGGGTAGTTTGAAAAGTTCTCGGCCTGACGATGAAAATGACAACTTATGATTTCAAAAATGGTTTATTTTTCAACATTGCCTCCTTTTAAGCTGCCTCACTTCTTAGAACGACAGTCCTGTCTTATTTTACGTTCTTTTGGGGGTTGTTCTAGCTTTTCGTGAAAACACCTATTAATCTCACAGTTACTTCTTAATTCGAAGAAAAACGGTGACCAGAGAGAAAAGTTTTCACTTTGGAGGAGAGATGGAAGTTTGAAGATACCAAATCTGGGTAATAGGATAGGTGCTTTTAAAATTTTTAACCCCAATTCCTCAGTTTTCCCACCGCAAAAACACATTTGTTAACAGAAGCGCTGTTCTAATGAAAAATGGCATTTTTATCTGCTAAATGGGTCTTTTTTCTCGGGTATTCTCATCAACAGTTTAAATAAGTGTTCTGCTGTTATATTCATACCCTTCTCCTTGAAATCCATGGACAAAATTTCCCTGAAACCCCAGAATTCTTACGCCATGAATTTTCCAGCCAATAGCACGTTTTGGTGCTGAAAAACTGACTTTTATCCATTGCATTGATTATTATTTTACTTAAAAGTTCTAAGTTAAGTCTATTTCTGCATATAGACGTAAAAAAACGCTTTTATTTTGTGTAAATCACGTCAAAAATCACAATGAAGTCGTCATTTCAATGCATTTTTGAGCCACAATTTGGATTCGCGGCACCCATCTTGTCCAACTTGGTTTCACGCGCAATTCCTCGAGCAAAAAATAACTTTTGCACTCCTTTGAAATCCCTAGACTATTAGAAATGTCCCCACCTTCTTTCATCATTATTCTAAAATCATAGAGGGCACTTTTCGACGATTTTCGGTATGGTGGCTCTTTTTGAACGTTTTTCACATGGTTCTTTAAAAACACTCTCGCAACCATGTTAAAGCTTCAACTCTGATTTTTTCACAGGGAAAACAAAGGTAAAGAGTCTTTTAACACATTTACGATCGCAGAATTAATTTCATTTGGTGATATCCCTTCTTTTGAAAAGAATTTTATAACAGCTCGATACTCGCTTTTCTCCATTATTGAAAATAAGCTCACCTTAACTCATTCAAAAAATGCCTGACAGCAGAATTCTGATCAGAACCACCTAAAAATTTAATTAGGCTCATTTGAAGAGTTGTTTTAACAGGAGAAAAAAATTCGCGCGAATTAGAGCGCGTGTTCTGGGTGAGGCCGAGAACTTTTCAAACTACCCTCGTATCATTAGAGTATGGGAGAAACTTCTGACATGTTTTATTTGAATATTCTCACTGAATGAGCAGGGGTCAGAGTTGTCCTATATATACCATATTTCCTATATTTTTCCAAAAACCTTAAAAAACGTCCTATATTGTCCTATATTTTTGCAAATGCCCTATATGTCCTATATTTCTCATCTCAAACCCGAAGTTGAAGCAATCCTGATGCATTAAACTAAAGTGTGTACAAAAGTAATGAAAAATAGGTGGAATGGAAAAATGGGCAAATGGTTGATAGTAGAAAAATAAAATTCCAGTGACAATTACCATGTTTTAACTTATTTATAAAAACCATGTAAAGTTCTTGTCCTAAAGAGGTTATCTTCAAAGTTTAACAACAAAAAAGTAAGAAAGTTATTGTCTCTTCTTGAAGACAATCTCTTAAAAGATTAAAAACTTTACACAGTTTTTATAAATAAGTTCATCATAATTTTATTTCAGCCTCCAATTGTTTGCCCCCACAATAACTCATTTTACATTGGTTCTGGCAATTTTCATCAGTACCCTAGCACCTTAGAATTGCTTCAGGGTCCTTCTTTCCAGGATAATTCTGAATTATATTCGAGTAGTTTCAATCTGATCTGATGATCCCCCCTATCATTTTTGCCCATGAGTTTTGAATCACCCTATGTTATGTTTCAATCTGCATTTCAGAACATTTAATTAATGTTTTAAGTTTTATCTAAAAATATCATTTCTTTATTGTTTATCGAGTCTAAATCCACTGAGAGGTATCAGTTTTTAAAGTTATAATCTGGAAAAATGTAAATAAATATAGTTAAACCCTTTTCGGAGGGTCCTATATTTTTTGTATAGAATGTCCTATATTTAGTGAAATAGTTGCTCCTACCCCTGAATGAGTGATGGTGGATTTACACCACCGTGTCAAAAGAGATTAAAGTGGTGAACAGCGATGGCTTCCTATTGGTTCTTTTGAATCCATGTTCACCGCTTTAACCTCTTTTGACACGGTTGTGTAAATCCTCTATAATAGGACAGGGGACAAAAAAATCAATACTTTATACTCTTTATAGTAACAACTAACAAATGTTAAAAGATAAATTATATTGATATTTTTGTTTACCTGAATTCCATAAGTAACAGATTTTGGAAAGTTTGGTCCTAAAATGTATTTATCATTTTCTTTCAAAAGAACTAATTCTGCATCAGTTGATTGACACCAAAGAGAAAGGGAATGATAAAGACAAGAACTAGCAATTTTAGAAAATAAAAACACAACAGCTAAGCTTTTCTTTTCCAAAAGTCTCAACACAGCATTTGTTCCAATGACTAAACCTTCCTTCTTAGTTAGACTCCTAGAAAAAAGTTTAAAATTATCATTGCAGTACTTAATATACAAAATCACGATGCAATGCAGCTAATTTTTAAAGTTTAAACCTCTAAAAGTTATTTTAGACTACTTTTGTGAATAAGTGGGATGAAACTGCCTTCAACTCTAAAATCTGCAACCCTACTACTTGCTGCACCTTCAACATAAAACCTGTGCGTAGAAAAACATCTCAATAGTATTAAATTATGTGTGCCAATGATCTTACTCAGCCGTCCTACTTTGTGGCACGTGGGCTGCTGGTTGGCCATCCCTGCTGTAGAACCCTAGCTCAATAGATAGTAAGGCTATAAATAATACTTCCCTGTTCTGAGAGTTAGAAATAAATTACCTATCCAAGGCTTCAGGAACTTTTATTGGGGACTAGTGTATGACTAGAGTGTTTTATTTAGAAACCTAACAATTACAATAAATACAGCAGGTGATTACTGCCAAAACCAGAAGAATACTGTAATTGTTGCTTAATGGAAATATAAATTGATTATTTAGTTAGACTCAATTTAGTTTATAAATGATAAACTTACGATAATTCCTTCATAAGCATTGAATAATCAGTTGACCTTTTATTGAAATTTTCAGACCTAAAATAAAAGTATTTTTGTTAGATTATGATTCGCATTTAAGAGCATAAGAGACTGACTGCTGCTATAGAGCAGTTGGCAAGTTAGAGATTGTTCTACTTAGCTATTGCCATGGAGGGGACCTGTTTCAAATCTGTTCCAATTTTATCCTGTAGTTACTTAAAACTTTCTAATTTTTGGTAATTTTCTACAAAGACAAAAGCAATTTTTACGAAATAAAAAGCTTCACTCTTATTAAATTGGTGTATATTTTAAAAATATATGCAACAGATTTGATGTAGTAGGTCCTCTATGGCGACTGCTCTGTAGCAGCCTCCGTTCTGGGCGACTATCGCCCTTTTCGCAGGAGGGCCTGCATCAAGTCTGTTCCAAATATATATCTTATTCAAAAATTTAGAAGCAAGTTTATAGTAAAGAAATCAAATTCTTAATTCTAACTTTCCAGACATATTGTTTTCTAAATTCTTACACTTTAGCATTTGATATTCTCTTTGTTTTCTTCTTTCCCATTTTAATTAAAATTCATTAAGAAATACTCCTGCATTGAAAAAAGTTAACTCTAAGAAAATCCTTGACAGATGAGAGGTTTGGAAATTTGAGCAGCATCGGAATCGCATTCGCAGCATGCTGTTTTTGTTTATTTACTAATAATATCATAAGTACGGTCAAAGTTAGTTAACCAATAAACAAAAACTAGGATAATTTCGACTACACAGATATTAGAACAAAAAACGTAATTTAAAAGAAAAGCAGTAAAATTTTATGAAATTCAATAAATGCAAGGGGAAAATACTTTTAAATTTTAAAAATTATAATTTTAATAATTACTTCAGCCAAAAACGTCTTCTTCGAGAGTATATTTTTATTTGTCATAATGTAAATAAACAAATGACTTGACTTGACTCTTGAGGAACTTGTGAGTAGAGAAGCAATCATAGGAAGCAAAGCATTGAAATTTCAAGAGTTAAGAAAATACATGTTTATGGCACAATGAGTGTGACCATTGAAGTTTTAAAAAGTGGTTATTCTTCTCTAAATTTAGAGAAAAATGTAATGAAAGCCAATTGTACTTGTACACTTATAATTGAAAACAAAAATGTTATAATTATAGATACTTTAACTGCATGGGACAGTCTCTTTTTGAAAGAAGGTAATAGATTTGTATATTTTGTCATTAATAACGTAACAAATAATTACCTCAAATAAAATATGATAATAGAGTTGTTAGGGTGGGTAAGCTAGGCTATTCATATTTTTAATATAACACTTATATTTAATATTAGTAAGGAAAATTTGGAACAGATTAAATACAGGTCCTCCATGCCAATTGACTGAATAGTAGCAGCCAGTCTTCTACAGTTCTTGGTGACTATCACCCTTTTTGTTGTGGAGGACCTGTATCAAATCCATTTCAGAAAATTTTAAAATTTCTTTTAGCTGCTTATCTCTTGAAGCAATTGAACATTTTATATGTCTTACCTGACCTGGGCTTTAAATGTGAATACCGTTTTCCCCTTTCAGAACTGACAAAGAGAGACATTGATGTTAAAGATGTGACTCATGCAATTGGCACCCATGGCCATTCAGATCACATTGGAAACCTGAACTTGTTCACAAATGCTTTGCACATTGTAGGGCAATCTATCAATCATAAAGATGAATATCAGCTGCATTCATTTGGGGAGGTATTCATAGCTTTTCTTTAAATTTCCTCAGATGAAAATTATTTTTCTACTTGTATAATCTGGGTCTGGGAAAGCTTTCTTCTATGGGTATGTCAACTATAGAAAGTTTCCAAATCATAGTACTCTGGGTTTTCTTGAGCATACTTGATCTGCAATTTCTGCACTCAAAGGTAATCTTGAAAGAAAATTCAAGTTAAAACAGCACTTAGCGACTTAAAAGTCACTAAGCAGATTTGAGGACTTAAAAAAGTTACTACACCCATTGAAGAGAGGTATATTCCTTATATATTTATTTCTCATTTAACAGTTCCATCATTAGAGTTATCCACAAATTATGTCACTTTTCTTCCATATTTTTGATCTCCTCTGTCCAAAGTGTCACCATACCCTCCCTTTTATGGCACATTTCATTTACTACAGTAAAACCTCACTGAGCAACCACCCCTATACAACAACCACCTCCTCTAACGACCAGTTTTTGAAAAGCCACCAATTTTTCCCCCTGTTAAAATATATCTATATAGCAACAAGTAAAACCTCGACACACCTCCAAGCAACCAGTTTTCCCAATTCACAGAAAACATTTCCAGATGTTAAAACTGGGAAAGGAAAGAAACAGTACTTCCATTTAGTAGTCTTTCAATAAATTTGTGCCACCCATTATACTTTAACCCTTTCAATCCTAGATGCCCCAAATTTTCCATAGGATTCATTGGCAATCTCGGGCAGTTTAGGTCTGAAAGGGTTAAAAACAACCACTCTACCATTGAAATGCCCCCTTCTGATGGTTTTAAAAGGTTTGGTATAATAAACATATACTATATATGTTTTATGACTCTAAACTAAACTATCTCTATTGAAAGAACACTTCAGAAGATTTTATTGCTCTTCAACCCCCCATTCCCTATTCCTTCCACATGTGGTTTTATTGCTCCTTCCCAAACGACAGGATTGGCAACAAGTGACATTACTCGAGAGAATCTCTCCCTTGTCACTGATTAACCTCCTTCTTCCCCCTAAACATAGGCTCATTTATAGGCAGCCCCCAATGTATTTCTTTTGAAAATTGGATATATTCTTACTAATATCAAACACCACTGACTACAACTAAGTTTTGGAACCTTCTTGTTCAATTACTATTTAAATATTTATCTTTTATTTTTTAATGTGTCTTTATTTTATTTTATAGAATAATCCTTACAAAATATCAGAAAATGTAGAAGTTATTGCAACTCCAGGACATACTCTTTCAGATGTCAGTGTACTAGTTAAGAATTCCTCTCTGGGTATTGTGGCAGTAGTGGGTAAGGTGTAATATTTTCTTCCATAACTTTTACAACTTTCAATTAACTATCAATTTAAAAACATTTTTTAAGTAGTTCTCATTATTAATCAATAACAATAATTACTTCATTATTAAACTATCATTCATAACCCTTTCAATCTCAGTATTTTGTTAAAAATTATGGTTCAAAGGTTTTCTTTTACTTTGAAACTTATGGCTTGCCAGGTGTTCAACTAAACATTTACATTCCTATGATTCATGACTTTTTACTAAAATAACACACTTTAAATTACAGGTGACTTGTTTGAACGAGAGGAGGACATTGGAAATGCAAGTTTATGGCTAGACATTGCTGGTAGTGAAAACCCTGAATTGCAATACAAAAACAGATGTAAAGTTCTACAATTAGCAGACTACATAGTGCCTGGACATGGACCCATTTTTAAAGTGACAGAAGAATTAAAATCTGTTCATGAAAAAATGAAGCCAAGTTCGATTCCATAAAAATATATTTTGTAACAACAAAATTGAACTATAAAAGACTAAAAGGCAGATCTTGAGATACGAATCAATATGTTAAAAAGGTCACCACATGACAAAATGTCTAAAGATTCAAATCGACATAATTTATGAAAATTTATTTTGTGTACTGGCTGATTAAAATTCAACGAAATTATTCAATTTTCAAGAACCTAGTGTTTTTCGAGGATAAAATTTAAGCCCTAAAGGAACCACGTAAAAGAAGAGACAAATATATAACATTAGGGTGGTCCTAAGTATAATGGTAAAATTTCTTTTTTGGAATTTCTTAAGTCGCACCCCCTAACTTTTTTCCTTATGGGGTAGTAAATAACTGGTAAAAATTTTACCCGAATCCATACATATTAACACGTGCCGCAAAAAGGGTGAAAATCTGAAAAAAAACATCAAAACTTTGAAAAATCACAAAATTTATTTTAAAAATATTATAAATATACTTTAATACTTTTTTGACAGAGAATGCTTCGGACATGAAGAATATTGACCGTTATAGTCTGACGGATTTTAAAAGGTATTTTTTTTTCTCCTCATTATGCGCTAAAATACTGTTTATTCTTCAATGATCTTGATTCCGCTTTCTGTAGCATTATTTACAACAGATAAGTTATTAACGACTTAAAACCTTCCCGATAATCTTCACACGGGTTCCACCATTAAAGGATCCCTAATATAAATAAATAAATAACTTAAATATTTAACTTAAATATTAATTATAACTTAAACAGTTACCCTGTTTTCAAAAGAAATCTTTTTAAATTTTTAATTAACATCGACGACCTGGATCTGTATTTCTTCTTCCTTTGAAGCATACTTTTATCTTTAATGTTACCCAGCTTTTT
This sequence comes from Tetragnatha montana, assembly GCA_963680715.1. NCBI lineage: Eukaryota > Metazoa > Arthropoda > Arachnida > Araneae > Tetragnathidae > Tetragnatha > Tetragnatha montana. Next base: position 48,524,987 of record OY796675.1, read on the forward strand.
GCCAGCCTATTTTTATATGTGATTTTTTGTAGTTTTTTTTTTCTTCTTTTTGTTTTCTTTTCTGTTATTTTCATTACTAAATTGATGTACAATTTCTTTATTACGCCTGGACGGGAAAACATTTTTTCCCCTTGGCGTATCACATATTCTTTTGTATTATCTCATATTTTCTTCTGTTGTTAAATAAAAGATTGATTGATTGAAATATTTGAGGTTCGTTTTGACACAAAATCGGCTAGATTTTTCTTTGAGAGTTCTACCCAGTTCTTCAAAACTAATTTGCAACCGCTTTGATACGTTGGTGGATTCTTTCTCTAAACTCTTTGGCTATCAAACCTCTTTGCTGTGAGGGGACAGTCTCATCAAAAAAGGCTAACTTTGTCTCCTCGGTAAGATACTATCCATGACTAATCATTTTCTTTGTTATTGCTCAAGAATTTCATTGTCCCTCAAGAATTTCAAATCTTGAAAGGGGGTATTGTGAGCCAATTTGCGCATCAAACCAAGCCCTAATGTATAGTTTAACAATAAATACTAATATCTTTTAATCCTTGTAGTTTTTGATTATCCAAATTAAATTAAACTAATTTCTAAAAATAAACATCAAGCTATAAATTGCTTTAGACATCCATCTCGCATGATGAAAAGCACTAGGTTGTCTAAATTTAATCATTTTTACTTCTTGATAATCTAAAAATGCTATTGTCAACTGTCGGAGCTCTCGGTAGTTATCTCAGTTGGTGTTTTGTACTTTGATGAGTACTATGGTTTACCGATAACACACCAAGATTTTTGCACCGTTCTTAATTCCCGTACTGGATGCACTGGTAATCCTCCATTGGAGTTCACTTATAATAATGATTTGCACTTTATGTTTACCTTTTCTTACCCTAAATAACCATAGTGTAGGATGCATTCAAGTTTATAATAAAATCCATGAAGATTCCGCCTTTAAAAGTCTCTTTTTTAAAACGCCCGAGCACCGTCCGTAACGTCTACTGCCATGCGGGAGAAAAAGCGAGGGAAGCCGGCTTTCCTCTAAGAGTGTTACGTAGTTCTGCGCCTTTATCGTAGTCTAACATCAATCGCGATGCGGTACGTGTTAATATTAAAATATTTGGTATACTTTCATTTCATACCTAAAGGAAAAAAGTTGGGGGGTGCGACCAAAGAAATTTCGAGTTTGAAAAATTAGGACCAACCTAATATAACATACATAAACATGAAATTGATTACCTCCTTTTTAAGTTTTAAAAATAAGGATTGTCTTTAAAAAGCAAATTAAATAAATTGAATAGGTTTCCTATGACTTTTTATTCAATTTTACGAAGTATTTTGTCATTGGATTTCATGACATACTGACCCTTGACTAATTTTACTGATAGAAAATTTTCATATAAATCAGTGATAGTTCAGTGTCAACCTTTAAAGCAATTGAGGGAAATTTTTGTTACAGTAAAAAACAGAATGCATTGTCCAAAAACAATGAAGTACTTTATTACAATGAGAGCATCAAATGATTCAAAAGCAAAGAAAAAATCATCACGAGTTTGAATAAATCTAATTACAAAAGCAATCACAACAAATATAGGGTGTATTTTAACCATGCAATGCTAAATTACACATTTTAAACAGTTTTGGTAAATTTTCTCAAGTATTTATGGTTTAAAATTATAACAAATGACAACTTATTTGCTGCTATCAAAAGGGCTAAACAATATATTTTATAAAAACTTAATATCAGTGGACGTTATTACAAACACAGTTAAAGAACAAAACTATTTTTAAAGAAACCAGTTCTGTGAAACTAACAGAACTTCAATTTATTTAAAAATATTAACACTAAAAACTAATAATTTCTTGGTAACAAACTAATATTTATAACATTATCTACTTTTTAAATTGACAATATCTTGGATAATTAATGTTACATAGCTTTTCATTTTATATTTTACACTAGATAGAAAATACACTTTTCAGCACAAGTACTCAAACAAAGGTTATAAAAATAATGTAGGTGCAAATTGCAAGATTTTAATAATAATTGTTACCCAAATTAAGTTTTTAAAATTGCATTAAAGTTTAAATGCTTTTTCTCAAAAACAAATGGAAAAATACCTGATTTATGGCAATGATTAATAAAATAAACTTTATGTATGATATCAATGAATCTAAATGAATGATTATAGTACAATAAACATTTCCAAATATTAATTCAGAGATAACAATAGAAAAATACTTTCCAATTAACACTTTATAATATTTACACAAAATGTTAAATTATCTTTTGGGTTTTTTCAACTTAAATTCAGGGGACAGTGGCATGCTTGCCATCATAAAATAAGCTTCTGCTTTGTGGTCATTTAACCACTGAGCAAAATATTGAATTGGATCCCTTGGCCTGTAAAAACATTAATAAATTAGATAATTACTTCAAAATACAGTAATGGATCCCTCATCCAGCAAGCTCGGGGCCAGCATCATCCTGGGTTCTCGCATTTTCCAGAGTTTGGAACAAATAAAAAAAAACACCCCAAAAGACCGCATCTGGAACTGCGTCTGTATCGTAATGAAATAGCGCACATCTGAGAGGCCATGCGAAATGAATAGAAACAACCTGCCTGTCAATCTCACTCTCCCTTCTTAACATCATTTCCTGTTCTAAAATGCTGAGGAGATGTAACCGATCCCTATGAGAAATATTCACAAACGGTTTCAATTCCCAATTGTTAGTGGAAAAGTTTTGCTTGGGTCATAATTTATGACTGATCTAGTGCCACTTTTTCACTGTGAAAACCTGATCAACATCAACATTACTCAGTTTATGGAGTGTAATTCCATAAGCTATTGGGGTATCACTATTGGCAAAAACCTTTGAAAGAGTTTCTTTTTGCTTCTTTAAGTGGAAGACTTAGGCTTCAAACTTGTGCTGCTATCCAACTTTTTCAAAATCTTGACTGTTTTTTTAATACGCTTACTCAAAAATCGTAGTTCTACATGAAAAAAATAATCTCAGAGGAACAATGTTTTTTTCCATCATTCAATTAGAAAATTCTAAGATTAATTTCACTCCCATGTAGTAAAAACTGCATCCGATTGGTTCGATTCAAATAGCTCTCCCACTGATAAAAAAAAACAATCGTCTGCATTCTGAGAATTGGTCTCGGTGCACCAGCTAGTCAAGGGGACAACAAAATTTGCTGCTCCTTTCTCCTAATCAAATCGGGATTGCTGCAAATGATCGTGGTGTATGACAGCCCTGATTGAATTCCTTCCATATGCAGCAGATTCGGAACTTTAAAATAATTAATTAGGAAAACATGCCTGATTTTGAAGTTTGTGTTGCTGGATGATGGGTCCATTACTGTCACTAAACAGGCTATTGAATTAAACAATAACTAGGGCAGGTATGAAAGTTTTCCCATCTAGAGTTTAATTCAGTTCCATCCTGGAAAATATTTAACTTATTCATGAAGATTTTCCATGTTTTAAGCACTGAATTTGAAATCAGGCTAGTATATTAAAATATCGATACCTGGACCCAGTGGCGTATATAGGGGGGGGGGGGGCGAGGGGGCCCTGCTCTGACTAGGTTCTGGAATTCTGACTAGGTGTACCAAAACAAGTTAAAACCCTGTTTCTTAGGGTCAAATTACAAAAACATTTCTGGGGTGGAGAACCCCCATATCCCTCTTTTGTAATTGGAAATTATTACTAACATCTTTATTATAAGTTCATCTAAATCAAACTCCTACCTAAAAATGTGTCCAAAATTCAGTTTAAAAGTACACAAAAAACAAGTTGAAACCCTGTTTTTAGAGTTTTCCAAAAGTTTTTTGGGGAAGGACACCCAGATCCCTATTTGTACTTGGAACTCTATTACTCATATTTTTTTTAATATAAGTTCATCAAAATACAAATCCTATGTAAAAATGTATATCCAAAATTAGGACTAAGTCTACCAAAACTAGTTAAAACCCCGTTTTTTGAGTCAAATTTCAAAAAAATTTCTGGGGGAGGACCCCCCACCCCCCTTTGATACTTGTCATTTTGTTACCCACAACCTTTGTTAAATTAAGTTTTATAGGGCCTAATAATCACCTAATTCCCTCAGCTACGCCCCTGGTTGAGTTGTATTAAAATGCTACATCGAACCTATTAAATATGTGTGGAAGGGGCTGAGAGTAATTTTGGGCCCCTCCCGAAATAAATTTCTATATATGCCACTGCCTGGACCCTGATTGGTTTACCCTGCTACAAGTATTTTGAAATCTAAAAATTATATAAATATATTTGAAAATTATATTTTAAAAACCAATATGTAGTCAGTCTCCTCTTGATAATTCAAACCAAAATGCTTGTCCCTTGAAAAACTCTTCCTAACTCAAATAAATCCTATGTATTTTTTGGCACTTCCATTAAAATGAGAGGTTTTCTTGGGTTTTTTTCATGCGAAAAATCTTCAGTGAATATGAACACATTATTTCAAATAAGTTCCTTCACTCAATAATTTGAAGTCAATTGTGAACTTGGATGTTACAACACCACAACATTTTAGAGCTTGTAAGTGGATTACCACAGAGCTCTTCTCACACAATAAGTGTCTAGTTCGCTAAGGACACAAAAAGGACATTGCAGAAACTTTCTGCTCTTTTTAGACAGTTCCACAGTCCACACTTACTCTTCAATGTCATAGAACATTAAGTATCAGTTGTTTCTAGTGAACACAATATTGAAATAGCAACCTTTCAACCAAGAAATAATGCATAACTTTAAAAAATACTAAAACAATTACTATTTGAACTTTTTTCAAGGTCCCTTACGTTTCAAATTATCAAGAGTTGACTGTTTCTAATTTGGTACTTAAGTGCTAATGCTAATATTATCTTAATTAGAAATTTTCAGAATTTAAAAAAAGGTGAAAAAACATGGGTGATACAAAATGAGAGAAAAATGTGAAATAACTTTCTGCAATTACATCTAAGGTTGAGCATATTGCGATTAAGAACAAAACAAGGTAAATAATCATACTTATTCTCCAGTATGCTGTCTATAGCTGAATGAAGCACAGGAACAAATGGCTGTAGATACTCCCATGCACGTTGGTTTGAAAATTTAGGCCAATAGTATGTTTTTGGCTAAAAAACAAGTTTTTATTTTTTACTTACTGAGTATAATAAACAGATAAGTCAGAAAGGAAATACCCTAAATTATAAATATGTTATGAGCAAAGTGATAAATTGAGCATTATGGTTATTTTACAATTACCTTGTAGTACTATTATTTGAATTATAAGTCATACCAGGCCCCATAGTAAACAATTTACTGTATTTTTTTTAAAGATTTATTATTTACACATCAAGATTTAAGGGCACCTTTGCTCACTCCGGCCAATAGTCAGATAATCCAATATCCAGGTTAATCAAAGGGCAGATATAATCAAGTATCTACTGTATTAGTAGTACTATACTACTACTATAACAAACAATCTTACAAGTCATTAAAGAGGTTTTCAATTTATTTTTGCCTGGATTATGATGTTGGAGTTTGACTAAGTTTGGAACACTTATTTTAAAATTTGCCTTGCAAAAACTCAATTTTAATGATAATTCTAGGTATTAAAATGTTTTTTCTCCCCATCTTTTTTAGTAAATTTGTTTGAAATACCGACAGGGTACAACTAAAAATTAATCACTTACCTCAACTTCATCAATTTTTCGCTTTTTGCCAGTTTTGACTTTAGTATTACTAGATCCAGGTTTAGACTGATTGTTTTCAAAATTGTCACTATTTTGTTCAATAGGCACTATAGGAGATTCTACAATCTTAGATTTATTTAACTTTAAACTACTATCGACACATTGATCTTTTTTTCCTGCATCAACAAAATATTTATTGCAGTCATCTTCATTAAAATCTATAGATCCTCGGGAATTCGGCTCAGAATGTAGAAGTTGCATATCAGATTGCATAGCTGATAAGAAATTGCTTGGTAGACGTTCAAGTACAAAATATTTTTGGAGCTTTTTAAACATAGCAGATTCAGTAAAATCTGGTGGGTTTTCATTTTCAGCATCAGGCTCACATATTGTGTCACTTAATGCATCATTCTCCACCTTACTTTGATGCTCAAGAATTGCACATATCTCATTCTGGCTTTCATCAGCTGCATTTTTGCTTTTATTGTGTTCTTTGGTTTCAGTATTGCCATTAATATGTTGAGGTTTGTATATTGCAGTAATCTTGGATTTTAATTGTGCCTTTAATGTTTCATGAGTCTTGGATTGTTCAATCTTTTTATTTTTTTCCTCATCTAGGAGAGCTGTATCAAGATCCACTTTTGTTCTACCTTCCAAAGCTGTCTCGCCTTCCTTTTCTGTTGCAACACACTCTCCTTCATGTACAAGGTTTACATCCCTCACATCCTCTTCCAGATCTTCAAAGTTTTTATCATTATCTGCATTTTTCTCATCTTTAAGTGATGTCACATCACACTTGGTTTTACATAGCTTAAGAACTACATCACTCTTGTCTAGTTCTTTAACACCAGCAATTTGTTCAAGTGCAGCATCACTCTTACCTTGTTCTTCAAGAACTGCATCACTGTTGACTGTTTCTTCATGGGCTTTTTCACTCACTTCTTCTAATGCATCAATTTCTTTTTCGAAAGCAATTTCATTTTCATCGTTTATTACATCATATACCACATCTTTTCTGCTTTTAAGTACATTAATTTTATCAAGAGTTGTATCACTCTCGACTGTTTCTTCAAGGGCTTTTTCATTCACCTCTTCTAATGTATCAATTTCTTTTCCAAAAGCATTTCCACTTGTATCTTTTATCACATCATATCCCACTTCTTTTCCACTTTTAAGTTTATTAATTTCAATTTCTTTCCCATCTTTAATAGTCATATCACTCTGAACAAGAGGTTGTTCTTTCTGAGCTGCCTTGCTCTGATCTTCCAAGACATTATCATTCTTATCTTCAAGTTCAGCATCAGAAACCTCTCGGTCAATATCTTGTACAGCAACATCATCAATTCCACAACCAGTAATTTCTTTTATCTCTTTGATAGCAGCAATATAAACCTCTCTTACTTCTTCAAGTTCATCATTAACTTCTCTATTGTCCTCAAGTGCTGCAACAATCTCATCTTCCAAGCCACTGTCAGTAACTTCTCCCACATCTTCTATAGCAGTATTAACTAGAAGTTCTTTTTCACTCTTCTGACCTTCATGTACTACTTCAATAGTGGCATTGGTGTCTTCAGGATCTATAATGTCTAATGGATTATTTTGTGCGGTGATGACAGGCGAGTTGAAGCAGATTTTACTCTCAGAATCAGTATTTTCACAAATTGAATTAGTGTTTTTCTTACACTCAAATGTATTGCAAATATCAATGGCATCTGACATATTTACATAACATTCTTTCATTTTATCTTGTTTAACACTTAACAAAACTGTTTCACTGTGCATACTATCTTTAGAGATTTCGGATGAATTTAAAACAATGAAAACATCCTCAGTTTCAATAAGACCTTTTGAATCAGTTTCTGTTTTGGTAACATTACGATTGATTTCAGTTGAATCGCTAGTTTTATCTTCTTCTTCTTCAATAGAAGTTCTAGAACCATCACAAGAATATTCTAATGATTCAGAACTTATTTTATTTTTATTTGTAGAAATGGGCTGCTTAAGGAGTAGGTCATTTTTGTTATCAGTAGTTTTTTCTAAAGGATTTATTGAAACTTCAGCATCTAATTGATTTTCATCACAAGTGTTAGTTGTATCATAGTCAAGAGTGTTAGAAGTATTTTCCAGTTCTTTCTGTTTTTCTTGGATTCCTCCTTCAGATGGATTAGAATTCTCACTTTCCATGATATTTGAAAGTTTATCCTGGTCCATATCAAGAATTGTGTGCCTATCCGTTTGGGTATTTTCACTTTCCTGATCCTCACAGTGTGTGAGTGTATTCTCAGTATGAACTGAAACCTCTAAGTTAGGGATTTTATTTTCACTCAGCTCTAATAGTTTTTCTGTGTTTAAAAACGAAGTTTCATCTGTATTTTTAGTACTGACATCAACACTTGCTTCCTTTTCAAGAGATTCATCAGTAAGTTTAAAAGTCTGAGTTGAAGGTACAATACTGTCTACAGCAGTAATATCCATGTCCACATCAATGGAATAATCCATTTCTTTTGTTTTGCCTTCCATGTTTCTAGCATTTTCATTTGTAGGAAAACTGTGAGACATAAGTTTACGAATTTCAGGATCATTTAAATCTAACTTATCAACTACTACTGAGATATCATATAAAAAGTTTCCTGTAAAGTCCCCAAGATATAACTCTTTTTTAGTCAGTTCTACCTTTCTTTTTGCAAGATCAACTGATGGGAGTCGGACATTCCTACTTTTCCGCTTATACACTCCACCACTTCGCTTCTTTCCCTTAAAAACTCTTCTTCTAACGCTACTGTCACATTTATCATTAGAATCTACATTACTAGAACTGTAATCCAAGGTACCAAGTTCATCCTTTTCCAAATCTGTTTTAGTTCTTTTTGAAAGAAGTTCTTTGCTAAGGTTAGTCTTTTTATTTTTTCTTTGATGAGCTTTGTCAGGTTTATTTAAATACAATTCAAAATCACTACCTCCTGAGATTTCATCACATTTCAGAGGGATGTTATCACTGCTTGGTACTACACATGACATTGAATCAACTCTTTGAACAATATCAGAACTTTCAGAAGGAGAACTTTTTAGCAACTTTTTTTTCCCCAATTCTTCATTACTATGTGGAGGAATCTTTCTCTTACGAGAAGTCCTAGTTTTAATTAAAGGTGCAACACTGGCTTGATTTGAAACCTCCAAGATACCTTTATCATTTGGTGCTAACCCATTACCTTCTGAATCACTTGCAGGATGAACTTGACTGGAATTCTTTGCTTTATATCCAAATTTTCTACCTCTAGACAGAGGCAATTTCTTCCTTCCTCTTCTTCCTCTAACTACCATTACCTCAGTTTTTTTATCTTCAGACCCTTTTTCTTCAGATATACTTGCATCATTATCTTCACTAATAAAATTAGAGGATTTACAAATTCCATCAATATTGGTATCACTAGATATCTTTTCACTTTCTTCCACCATTGCTGCTGTGTTATGACTATCTTTACTTAAAGAATCATTACTTGCACTCGCCTTTTTGTGTTTCTTTTCCATCTTTGCATGAATGCTAAAATCAGTATCTGTGTTTTCATTTCCTTCATTAAAGGAATCTTCTATCTGTTTTGGTACAAGTGGCAAATTCAGTTTACTTTTGCCTTTTCGTTTGTTAAAAACTTTATCCCCAGCATTCAATGATACAGTGTCTAAACCAGTTTTCTCTGCTGTTTTATTATCAATGCTTGGAACTGAATCATTCACTTTTCCTTTCCTCCTTCCTCGTTTTTTGATGGTAGTAGGTAATTTAGGATTGTTCTTTTGTACTCCTACTTTGCAAGGAACAGTTTCTTCTGAACCTTTATTTGAAATATTTTGCTGTAGCTCAATATCAGTATCCTGTTCTGAACTTAAATTCTCAGTCTGATCAGTATTTTCTTTTAATTTTTGTATGACTGTTTTAGATCGCTGCTGTGTTCCTTGACTAACAGTATCCATCAAGGGTATTTCTAAAGACTTGAAATCCCTTTCACTCCCAGAGCTGATACTTTCAGAATGCTTTGAGATAGTTCTTTGAGAACTTCTAGTAGAATGCCTAGTCATAGGTCTTTCATCCCCTTCCTTAATTTTTTCCTCTAAACTGGATTTTTTAATTGCAGCATCTTTTACCTTTTTCATTTTTTTTGAATTTTTTAGGACACTCTGTGTTTCATTAACAATGTCCTTATTTACGTTCATCTGTTTACCTTCATTTGCATCCTGTATTGATCTGGATTTTTTCTTTTCTAAATTTTCCTTTTTAGATGGAGTAGTAAATTTGTTCTCAACCTGTTCTTCTCTTTCACTATTTCTTCCTCCATCTTCTAGCTTTAAGGGGTCATTCAGACTAGTGGTAATTACATCAGTTTCCTTATCAGACATGGAACTTCCAGATTGCCTTGTCTTTCTAGACCTACGGAGGCTCATTCCTGGAAGATCACTTTTTATACCTTCTATAATTGTATCCCTACTCTCTGGATTTGATTCTTTTACACAAGAAACAGATTCTGACAATGATTTTGTTTTCTTCACATTCTCTGAGACTTTTACATCATTCTTCCTTTTTCTACCTACTTTCTTCACCCCTTGTTTTTCATTACCACTTTGAGGGGTGAAGGCATCAGTTATGGACTTGTTTTTGTTGTCATCTTTTTCATTGCCACTGTCAGGCTTCTTACTTTCAGATAGATCCTTTCTTTTTCTGGTAATTCCTTTTTTTACTACTTTTTGAACACCTTTCTGTTTTGCATACATTTCATGTGATCTGGTTTATCTCCCTACAAAAAAAATTAGCAATATATTAACACAATTCTAACTGTTATTTGTATACTTGATAACTATAAGATTTAATTTTACTATATAGATTATATGTTGGGTGACATTAGCACTGTTTGCCTATCACACAATTAATGAAAGATATGTATATTTTAAACCAGGGCATGAAATTTCAGCTCTAAGGGCCGTATTCAGAAACTTTTAACACGATTGAAACGAGTCGAGACCAAGAACGACTTCGAAATTGATCGAAAACGATCATTTTCGAAACGAGTACTTCAGCTCTCTCGTTTCCTCAAAAACGAGTAATATAGCGGACTCTGATTGGTTGAAAAGAAATGGGAGGTCCAGCGATGACGCGAATTTCTTTTCAACCAATCAGAGTCCGCTATATTACTCGTTTTTGAGGAAACGAGAGAGCTGAAGTACTCGTTTCGAAAATGATCGTTTTCGATCAATTTCGGTCTCGAATCGTTATCGACTCGTTTTCGACTCGTGTTAAAAGTTTCTGAATACAGCCCTAAAGGTACTAGCCTAGCCAGACTAAAATTTTTACTCGCCACTACTTTGGATTCATATTTTTTTTATTTTAAAAAATAGTGTTTGCAGAAGCATTATGGAAAGTAAAACTTTAAAAGAATGTAAAATTAAAATGCACTGCAAAAAATAATAAAACTTACTATATTTGATACAGGGTTGGCCGATATATATCACTTGATATATATCATGATATTTATCCAAAAATAAAATCAACTAAAACCTCCCAAAATTGATTTTTAGTACTTTGTTTTCATGTTAATTAAGTTCTGGGAAAATTAATACAATTCAATGACCATAAAATTGTTAAATTATGAAGTTAAAATATCTTGTTTCATCAAATCTGATTAGATCTTAACAAATTTGCATAAGAAGTTGTGTATTTTAAGTTTTTGATTTTTTTTGGCACATTGCATTTAAAAATGCCTGTACAGGTTTTTATTTTCCTATCTCGTTGTTTCTCTCTCTGATTAATTAAAAAAATTATCACAAATATTTTTATCTATTTTGTAATGAATGCTACAATCATGATAAAAAATTAAAGATAAACTAATTGATATCTAAAAGCATTAATACTTTCTCATAATTATTCGTAAATATGCTCTGAACAATTAATATTTATTTAAAATTGCTCTTTAAGTAGTAATATTTTGTTAGGCTAATATTTACTTGAAAGAAACAGTATTTTTCTGGGTTAAATGCGAATATATCGGATATATATATATCAAAATTTTGATATATATCAAAAATATCCAATATTTTGATATTTATATAAATATCATGATATTTGCCAACCCTGATTTGATATCAGGTCTTAGAAGTTGTTACATACCCCCTTAGAGCCATCTATGAAAAGTTTCTGTTAGTTTTATCCCCTTATGTTAGTGTATCGCTGCCTTCCAGCACTAAAATACCACTTGTCGATATCAGCTGTTGGGTCAAAAATCTTTTAGAGAGGGTCCATTAATGGAAATTCTGAGCAAATTCTCTAGTGTTTCAGTCTGCGCTTTTCTGCCTTTACAATGGCAAAATTTTCACAGTGGATTTTGCTTTGATTATGGCAAGAAAACGTTTCCTTTTTAAAAGGTCCGGAAAAACCATTAATCCACTTTATGTCCACATTACTGGATGGCACTTCCTGACAAACTTTACACAATGCAAAATTATCATTATACAACAAGAGCCGCTCGATTGAGGTTCCTTGATCTGGACATTTTTTATTTTAAACTCAACATTTTTGGGGGGGAAAAGAACTTTCTCGCCAGCCTTAAATTTTTGGTCGCCAATGGCGAACTGGCGAGTGGAAATTTTGCGCCCTGTTTTAAACCATATTTATTATTTTATATTTATATTATATATTTTAAGGCATAAGACTCAAGAAATTATTGGGCTGGGTAATACCTTTTAAAGTATAATCCAGCCCAATTATTATTTCATACTAAATACATGAGTTTGGTTTACATGGTGACCTTTTATTTAAAATAAAAATATCATGTGAAATATATAAATTTGGTCTTCCAAACAATAATTTAGATAAATGTTATAGTTTCAATTAATATTTAGTTTATGTATCATCCAACAAACAGCAGTAATGATCTATACATTATGTGACAGGTTTTTCAATCTAAAAATCAGGACATTTCACTGACGAGAGGTTCTAATTTTTCTAGAAGTTCAAAAAGTCACTGAAATGGAAGAGATCATAAAATCTCACATGAGAAATAAATTTTGGATGAAACACAAGGTCCAGAACTAGACTTAAAACACTGATTGCCCACCCCCACACATAATTGGGTAAATGTAGTTTTTTAGTTCCTAATATTAATAAGATAGGATTTAAACTTTGTATTCAGGTCAGCGTGCCTGGCTACGAACGAGCATTACCGACCCAGGTTCAATGCCTTGCGGCTCCTGCTTGGGTAGCTGGTCATGGGTCAACTCAGCCCTTCATTCTCCCGGAGTCGATAAAATGAGCCCCAAGCTCGCATGGGGAAACAACTGGGGGTCCAGCGTCGGGCTAGCCACTCGGCCTGGACACAAACTAAGTAATTAGCACCCCAGGCCCAAAGGCTAAGAAAACGGAGATGGGCCACTAGGCCCGGGGCAGAATTTGATTTGGTCTTAAACTTTTAGAAGATGATAATATCTCACGCCCAAAAGGGGGTCTGAAGGCCCTCCCCCAGAAAATTCGACTGTTTAAAAAAGGGTTTCAACACAATTTTAAACACTTGGGACAGACTGCCTTACTGAGTTTTTATGAAAGAACACTGTAAAAAGCTAGACTTGGATAAAACTAAAATCTTAAAAAGTTTTTGTTACAGAATGGGGTGAAACCAAACCCCTTTTAAATAGTACTGATCACTTACGCACACCTATTAAGATAAAGAACGACTTTAAGATCATTAAAAGATATTTAAACTATGTAAGTAGTATACAGTTAAAAAAAATTTTGAAATTTGATCCTCAAAATTGTGTTTTAATTCCTTTTGAGACTTTTTGAAGTCTATTCCTCTCAAAAGTCACGCCTCTCAAAAATCTGCCGCCCTAGGCTCCAGCCTACTCAGCCTGCTGGTAAATCCCCCACTGGTATGTAGAGATTTTTCCAACCCCCCTCCCCCTCGGAACCCTTACGTAATTAATGAATGGCTCCTTACTTGATTCAAATTATATAGATGTCGCCACGCTATCGTGCTTGCTGTGCTCTTCTGTGTTTATGTGTATGAATTGCAGGGTTTACTTATTAGAATTTTTAAAGTATCGAATAGAGTAGGATTTTACCAAATATTTTTTGTTTCAGCGTATTAAACTACCTTTATGAGTTTTTTGAAAATCGGGTTTATTTTTTTTTCGTTAGTTGAGCCTTGGGTAAACACAGCGGCCGGGTTTTCAACCACCAAAAGCGGACTCTTTTGAAAGCTGTTCCATAAAAACTTACTTTTTTAAAGGGGTCAAACTCCAATGTGAATTGAAAGATTTTTGTTTATTATCCAAGCAATAAAGAGATAGATAATATGAGGAGTTAAGAAAGTCAATTTTTATGCTTCATCGACTTATTAAATTGTAAATTCACCGATTTCACCCAACGTTTGACGTCACATGTATACTACAAGTTGTGAGGCTATCTATATAGATGATCTTGGTTGAACCTTACAAGGGCACCGAGAACATACTCTTTTTTAATATACTTTTGGTCATCCAAAGAAGCCTGCTCTGTATCAGAAATAATTCAGCCTAACTTTTGAAAGATTACCCCAAAAAATTGAAAAAAACCTAGGTTTTTGTTTACATTTTTCATGCTTGATGATGAGGGGAGGAGCAGGACGTCTTGTCACCCTAATTAGAGGGCATTAGGGACTATGCTTCTAACTACTATTTAAGGATAATCTTAAGGATATAATATGAGCTAAAGTAATTACTTATTATGAAATATCACTTTACCTTTATATACTATTGAACTTTCGCAATTCAGAAGATAGAGAAGAGAAGAAGATCAGAGAAGTAGAAGTGAATAGTGAATAAAAATTTGAGATCGTTTTGTTCGTTTAATTGAAGTTTTTACGGCAAAACCAAACTAAACCGAGGAAATCCCATCGATCACAGCCCCGAGCAAATACGTAAACAACACAACATGGTAAACCAATGGTAAACGATCAAGGGGGCATCAAGGTTTGACGTCATGCGCAAGTCACAAACACTCACCAAATAATTTGGCGCCGAACGCAACATTTGCGTTTCCTGTTTCCTTTTCTTGGTGGTGAACTAGGTAAACTAGACTGGGAAATTCATGAATTCAGAATGAAATATGTATTATTGAATGTCGTAAAACAATTATTTCAGTAAATAAATTTAAATCATGTTGATTTTTTAAATTGAAGATTCTACTTGATCTCAAAAGTTCAGAATATAGCCTCTGTGAGATTACTCTCAATAATCATACAACTCAACTTTTAAAACTGAATTTTCGTTTTTCCTTCATCCATGCATCCATCCGTTTTGGTCTGCTGCAATTTATGTTTTTATCGTAGGATAGTAATAAATAATGTCAAAGAACATTTCGACTATGGACGTATAATTATATTGATGTTACACTTGGCTTTTTGCATTTGCGATTTAATGTTAATGTCTCTTTATTATTCAAATCTACTGTTTTTTTCTAATAAAAAGTTTCTGAAAACTTTGAGACCACAAATACTATTATGTTAGTAGATTTTTCTGTGTGAACTTCTGATTAATTGATGAAATAATTTGAAAGTAAGGCATTCTCAATTAAGAGTAAGGAAACTGTATTTTTTAAGAACGTCACTATTTTATAAAAATGAATCTTTGCAAGTTTTATTGATGTCTAAATGAATGTTTATTTATAAGCACATAAGAACAAAGTTGATTTGGTATGCAACTTACAGCCTAAAATTAAAACGTTATCTGATCCCAATTTAAAAAAAGCTAACATAAAACACATTGTTTGTAAAATTTATCAGCCACAAAAAAAAGTATATAGGTTATACATGGAAATTGTAATTTTGTTGACTCTAAATTGGTTAATGTAGGTATAAGAAATGCTGTAAAAAATAGTCTGTTGGGAAAGATTTTCATTGTCAAGTCTATTGAGCTAGGAAAAGCGATTCTTTATGCTTTGGTTTTCCTTTTTCATTTGTTCGAGTCCCGAAAAATCAAAAGAGGATGTGTTTAAAACGTTTTTATTAGATGGCTTCATTAATTGGCATACTTTTTTGTAATTTAATAGTTAATGGTCGTTTGAGTTAAATTTATTCGTAAATTTGTAGGAAACATTCTCCTTGTACTTAGTAACAAAAAGAATTGTCATATTGTAACAATCATAGCGTTTACTGGATTTTTCATGTATTTACACTAAAGTGGCATAAAAATAAGTTTAACTGTCTTTAATGTACTCACATGCATTAATTATTTCCTATTGAGATGAACCATTTTAATGGAAATAATTTTTTTCATAGAAAATGGAGATGCTAAATAGGATTAAAAGTACTGTATCTAACTTCAGTACTGTGCTGCCTGGAAATCCTGTCACAAGAGAATATGAAATTGTTGAGCATATTGCTAGTGCTGGTCCATCACTGTTGTGGAAAGTATACAAAGGCATTAAAAAATCTACCAAAGAAGTAATTTTTATATTTATTATTTTTACCTACTCAGAATTTTACTTTTTTCTCAATGGGAACAGTTCTATTTATATGACAATGCTGTAGTTAAATTTTGAGCTCCTCCTACAATTTTTCCTGCACTCAGGCACACGGTTTAGTTATTTTAGTTAAGTTTCTAACAATTCAAAAAATATTTTCAGTTTTTCTATGATATACTAAAGTTTCTAAATTTTTTTTCGTTTACCTATGTTTTAGGAAGGAGCTGTATTTGTTCTAGAAAAGAAGTTATTAGACAAATTCTCAAAACAAGATAGAGAGTCAATATTGATGGTTTTTAAGAAAGGTATTGCTAATCTGACTCGTCTACGTCACCCCAGTATTTTGACTGTGCAGCATGCTTTGGAAGAATCAAGGTAATATTTCATAATTTTCACATAAAATCTACTTTTCACTTCTGTACAAGGTGTTTTATAATTCGTAAAGGGGTTTCAGTAGACATTATGAGGATGAAGAATTACCCCATACATAGGGTTGGTAACCACATTTAAGGGTGTAACCATGTTTATATTTCAAGAATCATACTAGTGAAATTGAGATTATGTATAATTTTTTAATGTTTTCTATCTTTCTATGAAATCTGAAACATAATTTATCATTACTTTTCAGAGAAAGTTTAGCATTTGCTACTGAACCAGTATTTGCAAGTCTTGCCAATATTCTTGGTTTTACTGAGAATATGCCTGTTCCACCACCTAAAGCTTTAAAAAACTTTGAACTTTTTGACATTGAAATAAAGTATGGATTTTTGCAGGTATATATATTCTAAACATTATCAAAAATTCTAACATGTCTTTTTTCTCTTCAACTATTAACTAATATTGTTAAATTGATACCTTGTATTTTAAAATAATCTTAAAATTGAATTTTTCATTACAACACTTCTCACACCAGAAATAATTTTTAGGTAACATTTTGTCAGAAAAATTAGTCTTTTGACTTCCTTAACTTGGTGTTAAGAATGTTATTAAGCAATTCAACCATCATTAAACCTTCCTCTTTTTCAGTTAACTGAAGGATTGGCATTTTTACATAGTGATGTTAAAATGATACATGGCAATATAAACCCAGAGTCCATATTAGTAAATCGTAAAGGTGCTTGGAAATTAGCTGGCTTTGATTTTTGCATTCAATTAGCTAACAGCCCAGACTTTCAGGTAAGAATATTTTTTTAAAAACCAGACTTCAAGGTGTTGCAAATTTTACTATCTCTTTATTGTCTTATAATTTAGAAACAAATTTTATTATTATTGTCTTATAATTACGAAATAATTATAAGTACAAACAATTTACAAACATTGATTAAATAGTAAAGAATATTACCCTTAACTTACACAATTTGTGAGATCAAGCAATAACCACAAAAATCAAGTACAAGTTTTCATTTAAAGTACATACAAGTTGTTTTTAATTAGAACCAAAGACTAAAAAAACAATTTTCAAGAAAATTTATGTTAAAATCTTGATATATCTTTCCACGAATTTTTGATACATATGGCAGAAATATCAATAGTGGGGTGAGTGGGAAACAAAAAAAATTATCATCATTGTGTATTGCCCTGGGTCTTAGGCTGGTGGGCCGACCATATCAATAATGAGTTAAATATCAAAACGTATTGCAAAGTTTTTAACAAAACTTAATTTGGTACAAAAACCCAAGTAGTTGTTCCACATTGTCCTGCTTTTCTGAATAAGTTCTACCAGATGAGAAAATATTTATAAACAAAACTATATTATGAGAAAAGGGAGGTTTTTTCACCATCACCTTGGTTAGGGAAAAGGTTTGGAAACTCCAACTCTCCTCACTGAGCGTCACCTCCAGCCATGGACCGGTTTGGTCCACCAAATAGTCACCACTTTTTCCATTATAGTCGGCTTGACTAGAAGCCTGCCTCCGCTCTCTTGCGTTACCTTCCTATGCCTTGCTGATGAGTCCTAACAAGGACAAAACCGGTCCATGGTTGGAGTTGAAGCTTGAGAGTTGGAGTTTTCAAAACTATATTATATTAACAACATTGTGTGTCAAGAGTTAGTTATTTTTCAAATTAAAAGTTCTTTGTTATTAATTTTGATTATTTATACTTTTTTACAGGCTTTTTTCTTGCAACCTATGTAGTATATGTAGGAGGAAATCTGTCTGCCAAGAGTCAAAAATGTTAAAAATAGTTTGAACGCTATTTTCAAGAATCAAATTTACAGTTTTCTGAGGGAGGACCTGCTTTTTTAAAACAAAAATTATAACTTCCGACATTGCTTCTTGGGACATTGAAATTGGTCTCATCAGATAGCTGATAGTCACTTTATTATACCTATACATCACTTTCATGAATATATCTGTAAGGGTTCAAAAATTAAGGGCGGAGACAGGACTTTTGAAACACCCTGTATTGGATTTACTAATGAATGAAATCAGACAAGAACTCAAAACCAAATATTTTGTAATCATGTATTACCTTCTAGATGTAAGATTTGACTTGACAATGTCAGAAGGATGAAACAAAATATGAGGTTCCTGATTAATAATATCTTGAATTTTAATTGCAGGGTCAATCTTAATTGATCATTGTTGTGATTTGACTCTTAACTTTTATCCTTTTAGAATAACCAATTTAGTTTGGGAGAAATTGACATCGAACTTCCCCCTCCTTGCCTTCCCAATCTTGATTATGTTGCTCCAGAACGCCTCCTGGGTAGCTCCAACAGCTTTGGAAGTGACATGTTTTCTCTTGGAGTGCTTTTCTATGCAGTCCATAATCAAGGAAAGTCCTTACTAAGGAACTCTGGATGCAGCTTGGTCTCTATCAAACAAAACTTTGCTCAGGTATTTGATTCTTTTTAGTTTGATTTTACCTTTTAGTTGGATGATTTGTGTCAGTATAAATAGTTTGAAATGTTTTAAGGGGATTATTAAAAAACTGATGGGAAATTAAGCTGTTGATCCTCTTTCCACAATACTGAACTAAGTGTTTTTTTTTACCTTTTGGTATAGCAGTTTTGATGCAAGGGCAGTGCTAACCATTTGCCTAAAAGCCAAATACATCATTCATTTCTAATGGGTGGGTACTACTGGACATTATCCTTGACCACTGAATTGCCCTAAGAAGTACCTACTCAGCGTTACCCAGCGAGCACCTGTGACCGGAGCCACGGAGATGAAGTACTGTTACCCGCGCCACACATACCATTCACTCGCACAACCCCTTTTTACAGGGGGGGGCACATTCATTCATTCATTACACGGACAGAAACTAACATCCATGCCTAACGGGGATTCGAACCCCAGACGTACGGCTTCGCAGTCGGATACTCTAACCACTAGGCCTGTACGTCAGCGAAGCCAAATTCACATAGTAAAATTAGCAAGCAAAAAAACTTTGTCAAATATTTTTTGGGAATCATATTGTTGTAATTGCATTTCAAAAGTAAATTGTACATTTTAAATAGAAATTGTTGTGAAAAATATAGACACTACCGACCACATAAGAAAGCAACAATAAAAAACCACAAAAGAGCAATACCATGCCAAAAATAGTGTGTCTATTATTGCTACTGTAATCCTCCTGCGTATCATTCATTTCCAGGAAGGAGGTTTTGTTTAGTTAAATAGATTACATACCTTAAATTTTGGTAAATTTTCATTTAAAAGAAACCCTAATATGTTTTTTAAGAAATAAAGTTTTAAAGAAATGAATCCATAGTTGATAAGTTAACTCCAATTTAGCATCATACATTATCTTAATTATTTCATTTATCATTAATAGAGGTATTTTTTAAATATTTTGACTCTTAAACCTTACAGATTTTTAATATATTAGTTAACATAGCACTATACTATCTATGTGTTTAAAACCCTTAACTAAACTACTTATTTAATCCTTATGTGTTATTGAAAATCTGCATCAAAATATTTAAAGGGTTTGATTAACTTATTAAATTTGTACTGCTACATATTTTTTATCTTCAATACCTTTTTTCAGCTTAAGACGCTGTCCCCTGGTGCCCTTGGAAGCATTCCAGCAGAGTGTCGAGATCATGTTAAAATGCTTTTAAATTCCACTGCTGAATTGAGACCTGATGCCTTTCAAACATCCAAAGTAAATATACAAGCTCTGATAGTTGTAATGATTTACCACTGTTAGATTGTAACCTAATGTTATCTAATATTTAACAGCTCTCTATGTTTGAAGATGTTTGTGTGAAAACTCTTCAATACTTAGACTCGTTGTATCAATGGGACAATTTACAAAAATCCCAATTTTACAAAGGCTTGCCCCAAATAATTGCCAAGATGCCAAAGGTAAGATAAACTTTTACTTTATTTTATGGGGGATGTTATTTTTTTTTTCAGCTTCCATTTTGCTCCAGAAAAAAATGCTGTTTGAATTTTCAAATAATTTTGCTACTGGTAGTTAAGTATATTCTTGACAGTGAATTTGTGTCATCACCAGGAACAAACATTTTTTCTTTATATTATTTAAAATAAACTAAAACTTAAAAATATAAGATAGGGTAAAACTTCTTTTAATTGTGGCATAGGTAAAATTGGTTGATAAATCTGGCACCTAGATGGCTGGATAATATGATGAGTCAGGTAATTGAGGTTCTGCTGTACGTACAAGTACTCATTAATGTGAAAATAATTCATGAAGAAATTTGTCTTTTTTAAATAAAATCAATGGACTCAACCCGTCTGACGTCACACAGAACCAACATGTGGAACAGCAATTGGTTGCCACAGATACTACACTAGTAGAGTTTGTAGTGAGATATGATTTGATAGTGAGTAGAGAGTTTGTTTACACTGTCACCTGACTTTTATTATCTCGAACCAGATAGGCGGTTAGAGTCCATTACCTTAGTTACTATTTATTAATTTCCTCTGATTAATGTAATACAGTGATAAAAATAATTGTTATTTCACCTAAATGATTTAGTATTTGTTTTAAAGTTAGAATTTGTAAATATTAGATAAATATGTATGTAATTAATTACCTAAAAGTAATTTCTTTTTATTATTATTTATTTAAACTATTGAAAAATAGTTTTGAGACATCCTGTTCATTCCCTTGTTCCCTTTCCTATAAAATTCAGATTTACCTTAAGAAAATGCCTGCTTAAAAAGAAGGTTTTTAAGCCTTTAATAAGTGTTAAAAGCTACAGTAGACTCCCTCCTTACTGGTATAAATGGAACCAGTTGAATTAAATTCTGGTTAATGAAGAATTAAAAATATTTAAAATTATCTAAGAAATTATCTCTTAGCTGAAAGCTGAAATTATATAATTCATCATTTATTACAAAATTTTTACATACCATTAAATTACTTTTAAAAAAAATATGATTTACATCTTTTTGTCATACTTTATTCCATACTTAAATTAATTACAACCTTTTAAAGTGGAGATCTGGTATTTTATGTGATGCTATAATTATTTGCTATTAAATCAGCATGTTTTAATGTATATATTTTATAGAGAGTTAATTTGCATCGCGTCATTCCTTGCTTGGCTAAAGAATATCCTACTCCTGAAATGGTGCCTTTTGTCCTTCCAAACGTTTTGTTAATAGCTGAAGATACCATCAAAGAAGAATTCCAGTCTTTGATATTGCAGGATTTGATACCTTTATTTAGATTACAAGAACCTGTTCAGGTATGTGTTTTAATGTAAAATTGTTTTGCTTCTATAAAACTGCATATAAAAATTAAATTTAGTTAAGATGTTTTTATTGAATTTTTAAAATTAAATATTTATACCTACATTTTTATTTGTGTAGATCACTCTAATTTTTATGCAAAAAATGGAGCTTCTTTTATCCAAGTGTCCACAAACTGTAATTGCAAACCATGTCTTACCCATGATTTACAGAGCCCTTGAATCAGATGCTCAGCAAATACAGGTAAAATGTTTTTAATACTGTTTTGAACATAAGTTTGATAAAATAGGCATCTTACTACATTTGGTGTGTTATGCATAAAAATATAGCAATTCATTTTTTGGGGGGTTAAAAACATTTTAAGCATTTACTCATTTTCAAAATAAATAATAAGTGTTACTCATTTTTTTTTTCTGATAAATTAAGACATAGTAATCAATTGTTATACTAACCGTGTTCTCTATGACATTACAGGAACTCTGTTTGAGTATTATTCCTAAATTTGCTAGCCTCATAGAATACTCAGCTATGAAAAATTCTTTATTGCCAAGAATAAAGAAGCTTTGTATTACTACTAGTTATCTGTCGGTATGTTAAAGTCAATCACCCTTTAGTGTTTATGAAAATGCCTTGTTCTCTTCATGAAGCTCACAGATAAATATTTTTTTAGTAAATGTATGTATTGTCAGCAAACATTTGGTTAAGAACTATTTTCAAATTATTCTCAAAATGAACTTGTATACCACACTACAAATTTGCACCTGCAAAAAGTGCATCTATTAAAAACTTCAGGGATTTCTCAGCTTAAATGCCTCATATGTTAATTCTTTTAAGTTCTGCTACTTTCAAAGTATAAAGCACTGGCCTTTCTAGAGTCATTACCAGTCATTTCTTCTTTTTTTTAATAGATGCCATCCAAAATTATTAAATTACCTATAGGATAGAAATGTTATGAAGACTCTTTAAAGATAACTTTATTTAGCTTGATTTACAATTCACATTGTTTTTGTCATATTGGTACTTTTAATTAATTTGAACAACTGGTAGCTTATTGTATTGCTTTTTCTTCCAAGTACGTTTTTAATGTTTTTTACTGACTAATTAAATTTATGTTGCTTATATAGGTCCGTGTTAATTGCCTTGTATGCTTAGGAAAACTCCTAGAACATCTTGACAAGTGGCTTGTTTTGGATGAAATTCTTCCTTTTTTACCTCAAATTCCCTCTAAAGAACCTGCTGTTCTAATGGGTGTTTTGGGTAATTTATGTGTTTGGTTATTTTTAAAACTTAATCAAAAACCATTCTGTGGTAATATTTTCTCCTTCTGTTACTTATTTTTTAAAATTATTATCTTGAATGGTAATAAAAGTTTCAAAAGTATAGAACTGTAAAAACAGCTAGGTTCTCTTTTGCAGTCTTTGCAATAGATCCATGAAAACATTTTTCAAAATTATTTTTTAATGTTTAACTTTTCTCTTGCATTCCTAAAAAGAGATTTGTCTTTAGTATCAAAACATTTTTTAAGAAACTTTAAAATTTAATGTAATATTATAACAACTTTTCTTAATAGGAATTTTGAAGCTTACAATGTCTCATAAAAAGTTAGGAATCACTAAAGAAATCATGGCTACTAAAATTATTCCATTCCTGATGCCTTTATCAATTGAAAATGGACTGACATTAAACCAGGTAAATTGTAAATCTTACCTATTGTTATATTTTATAGTTTGGATTTGCTAAATCATCTCTTATTTATTCAGTGTTCAATTTATTCAGTTTTTTTTTTATTTACTATTAAGCCGTTATTATCTACTTGTACCATTTTTTAAAAAATATGTTCAATGTTATTAAATTACTTATATGAAACTGTTAAGAAGCTTGTAGTAAAAAGTACTTAGGCTTGATAACCCTCATTAATCTGACCTACTACAGAATGTTTTCAAAAGATCTTTTTCTTATTTCGATTATTATAAATCGAACTTACCATTTTGATATTATTTTTTTTTTTCAGTTTAATGCTATTATGGTAGTTGTAAAAGAAATGGTGAGTTTTGTTGAAGCTGAGCACAAAACTAAGTTGGAACAGCTCAATTCCATTAGACAAGAACATAGGTACAAATATTTTGTGTATAAACTGATTTTGAATAACCACACTTGCAATAAATATTCCCTGATGTTGCTAACCTCCAAAATTTCAAGCCCTCTAAATTTTTTCTTACATTATCCTTATTTTTATATTTTTCTTTATATATTTGGGACTCTTAAACCCTTCAAGCTAAATGACAGAAAGGACATGAATTAAGAAAGGGTTTGATTCTATTTTCACCCATAATTTTCTTGTTTCTATAGTTTTATTTCTACAGAATGCCCTTTACACACACTTGTTAAATCCCTTTTCAATTGCTATGTAGAAAGAAACTCACCCATTTTATATCATTTCACTGCTAATTCCTAACACTTTCTTTTAAATAGACACATGCTGCTTATATTTCATTATTCATTTTTGCATGGGATTTTTTATTATCCTTGATGAAAAAAAAAGTTCTGTTACACAAAACTTGAATATTTGAACTAGTCATCCCATGCATTTCAGGGGTATTACTTTAAAAAGAGTAAGAGACCATGTAAATGGAATAAGGGGACGTGAGGTGTTTTTTCCAAATTTTGGACCCCTCCCTCCCCCTTGGTGAGATTTTGCTGGACCCCCCCACGTGAGATTTTCTCAACCACTAGTTTTGTTTTATCGACATAAAATCTACCATCCTGAGTGCAAATTTTGATACAAGATCACGTTGAAATCAAAAACATGATTCTAACTTGTAATTATCACGACTGACTGGCTAATGTTTTGCTGTTTTGACTATATATTTTCTAAACTAAAAGTTGACGTGAGATTTTAATTGACTCCCCCCTCCCCCCTGGTGAGATTTTCCTGGACCCCCCCTTTTGACCTCACGTAATTTTTGGATGTCCCCTAAGATATGAAATTTTTTTTTATAGAAATTTAATCTCATTTCTAATTGAACAGCTATTGCATGTTTTATATGTGTACTTTATTAACTTTTAAGTTAAATATAAAACAAACATACCACATTAAATTTTATTGCTTTACTGTGACATTAATTTCACAATTTTTTAACTTAACAGTGGTACCTTAGAAATGACCCAAATAGTCCAAGGAAGTCAAAGTTTGGTGCCTGAGTTTAGTTCAGACAAGGATAAATCATCAGTAAGTCTTGTTATTTTGTTATTAATATTATTATTAGAGTGTATTATTCTATTGACCTTTGATAAATAGGTACATAGTCAAAATTTCAGAGAAAATTGTCACTATTTTATACAAATTACTATTTTGTGAATAAAATACTATATATTTAATACTTTCATATAAACAAGAAATATGGTTCCAAATAAAAAATTATCAATCAAACATGTCATCTGAAACTGCAATCCAAACTATTTCTGTTCTCAAAAGTTTGGCTCATTTTTTCTTTCAAATCAAAGTTTAAGACTTTAAAACTTATCGGGTTTATATCTAGGATCATCATTAGTATTTATTTTATATTGGGTTATTTCTAAAAGATTTTTTTCACTCTTAGGGAGATGATATGTTCAGGAACTTAGGATTGTCAGCTTTTGAAAGTCCATCTAAAAGTGCACCCATTCCAAACAGTTCAAGTAGCATGCTTAAAAATCAAGTAAAAAATGAAAAGGTATTTTATTCAGCAAATATAATCTCTCTTGTTTTAGTGGTCATTTAGATTAGAAGCTCCAAAGTAGCTCCCAAACTGACTGGTATCTGGCTTGTCTTTTTTTTTTTTCTGAATTCAGAGTCAGTTCCCAACAAAAAAATATTGAGGGATATGAATGCAGTCACTAAAAATAAAAGTTAAACTCATGTTTTTCTGAACTTTAAATACCATTGATAAGATAATTTAAAATATAAAGAAGGGTACATCCTAATTTTAAAATGAATATTTGCTCAGATTTCCTTCATAAACCATGATTTTTATGTATCTCTGTATCTGTTGTATCTCTTTGGTTTTATCTAGACTGTTCTTTAAAAAAAAAAAACACTACAAAACTCAAATCCCCTTTTTTAGAAATTACTTTCAAATCTCAAGAGAAACTTAGTCAAGTTCTCAAAATTTTAAGTTTCAGAGTCACAGTAGACACTATAGCATATTCAATTTCTCCAACAGCCATCTTCTATGTCCTTTGAAGAGAAAAAGACCATGGCCTGGAACCAGGAACAACAACGCAAATGGACTGGAAAAAGCGAGCCCTTGGTCCCATCCCGCGACCCTGCATCTTCTCTTATCGAGTCCAACCTGAAAGGCCTACAGTCATCGAAACCCCTGGACTCTTTCTCCTCTCTCAACCTGACCTGCAACACGGGCTTCATCCCTAACAACTGGACTTCGTCGAACTTCACTCCCTCCTTGCAGCAACCAAGCTCTTTAGTCACAAACTTTCCTGCTCCCAGCCCACAGCCCCACTCTCTGATTGGTGGGTTCAACCCCCCACAGCCGAGGCCAACCTATCCTACTTCTCCAGTCACCAGCATGGACTTGAGGTCCTTGGACAGTCTGTTACCCAACATGGGCAATAGGGGTGCACCCACGCTGTCCCAGATGAGCAATGGGGGCGGGCCTCCAATGCGACTAGGGGGTTTTCCTGCCCCGGTACCCTCTATTCCCT
Source organism: Tetragnatha montana (assembly GCA_963680715.1). Taxonomy (NCBI): domain Eukaryota; kingdom Metazoa; phylum Arthropoda; class Arachnida; order Araneae; family Tetragnathidae; genus Tetragnatha; species Tetragnatha montana. The sequence goes on from OY796675.1 coordinate 48,551,536, forward strand.
CCCCTCCTCGATTCAACCCACCCCCGCCTAACATTGCTAAGAATGAGTTGGATGATCTGTTAGGTTAAATCTTATATCAGTTTGCTGTAAAGATACTTCTAAAAAGAGATTATATAATTCATTGAGATTTGTATTCCTCTGTGTTAACGGGGTTCCTAAGGTCTTGGTAAATTGTAAATAATTTTTGGCAGGCCATTATTTTTTTAAAGTTTGCATAAAACTGTATGTATAGAATGTTCTATTAAAGCTTAGAGGATCTCAAATGGGATTTGTTTCTTCTTATAAACTTGGAAAAACAGTCTTGTGCTTATTAAACATTCCCTGTGTTCTGAAGTTTCAATCAAATATGTGATAGGAGAAAAAAAGTACTCAGTATTGTTTTTTTTTAGTATTTGAATGGCTAAGAAGTACCAAAATTGTATTCGAACAAATATCTAAAAAACTTCTATGTCTTTAAATATAAATTATAATATTTTATGTGATGAGATTCATGCTTTTTTGACTAAGCATTATTTGCAGTTTATATTTTAACATGTGTGTTCACCAATGTTTAGGTTTTAAAATTAACTATTATGTTTCTTTTTAAGGGTTTTTGTTTCTAAAATATCTTTATTCAGTTAGCTGAAAGCATTTTGATTGTTTAATAAAAAAGCAGTTTGTGTTAAAGAACTTTAACTTTGAACTGTACAACTGCTATGCACAAGTAAGAAACTCACAGTAAATTTTTTAACATCTGTGCCTTTGTCAGATGCACCAAATTGTTTTGTAGAAGAGCTAAGCTTAATGTTTTAACTCTTAAAGAAATACTTAAGTAAAGCTGTTTTTGTATGTGTTCTTGTATATATGTTTGACTTAAAATGTAAAAACCCTTATTAAAATTTTCTTACAAAGGTTTGAGATTGAGAACTCATTGCATTTGTTTTAAGCTGTTAATGTGCAAAAAACTGAGTCCATAATTTATGTTAAACAAGCAATGTTTCTTTTTAAATGCTGGAAGCTGAATAATACATTCCTTTATCAGATATCTTCATCACTCTTCTTTTATATTTCAATCTGTGTTTTTTATGAATCTAACATAAAAAGCAGTTAAATTTGTATGACATATAATACTATGAATCTGATTTCACAAGTATGGTGTGATTCACTCAACCAACAATGTTAAGAAAATTAAACATTCCTTATTTGATAATTGCTCATTTATAAATATATTTAATCTAGTCCTAAAGGAGGTTTCCATTGAACATAAAACTGCTCAAGTTCCATATTTTCTGTAAGCCTTCAAAATTAAAATGGTTATATTTAATCTCTGAGACTAAAGTTAAAATAATATTGCATCTTTGATTGTATTTGTATTACCATGCATCAATGTAACTAAAACATTTCTTATAAAATAATGTCTATAAAATATAAAATAATATCTTATAATACACAAATAAACTACTTAAAAATTAACCCGGGAGGACATGCGCACCTTCTTGTTACACGGGAATACATGCCGAGCCTCTCATGCCCGGTGTGTGTCCTTGTGGGTTAAGTAGTTAAAGTTGCTTGAATTATGTAAGTTAATTATTTTCTCTGAAATATTATGGCAGTTAAAAATATGGCAAGAAAATAATCCATCTTGTAAAATGCCTTAATGTATTAGAAGTAAAATGTGTTACTTGTAACTTTAATTTTTTTTGGTAAACCCTTGTGCAATTTTGTTAATTAACACAATGCATGACTGTGATTGTATATTCTTCTGTTAACATGCTAAAAATAAAATTTATATTATGGTTATGTGTGTGAAGTTAAAAATAAGTGGCTTAAAAAGTATTACATTTATACAAACTTGGTATATAACGAATGACCCAGTTCAAATTAAAGAACAATTCTTGTTTATAAAAAATATCATTGAATTGTATAGTTTTCCTTTAATTAATGTAATGCTGCAAGTGTTAGCAAATAACCAGTTAATTTTTAGTATTGATTGCTGTAGAAATTCTTTTAAAGAAAGTCCCATATGTTTACTTTTTTACATGGGTACTGAAACCAGTTATTGATATAAACCAGCGGTTCTTATGTCTCCCCCCCCCTTTATGTAACAGCCTGACATCACGGCCCCCAAACACTCAGAGCAGTAACCAGACTTGAGTTCAGGGGGGACAGACTCAACGTTATTCCTGAGGTACCTCAAATGTTCCACATTAAAATTTTACATTTACTTGAAGTAGTAATGAGGGGTACTGTTTTACTTCATTTTGAGACATTTTTGGTTACACCATAAGGACTCCACCACTCCTTGTAAACCACAGAATTTTCAAGGAAAAAAATTTAAACTAGAAGTCAAAACTCACAGAGGGATTGATGGGGGTCCTCCCCCAGTAGTTTTTTTTGAAAATTTGCCCCCTTCAAGTAGTGTTTTACCTCATATTAAAGTCTTTGGGAAGCACTCAAAGGTGTCTTGAGTGTTCCCCAGGGTTACTCGCAGACCCCCTAGGAAGGTGCTGTGGACCCCCGGGGGTCAGCGGACCACAGTTTAAGAACCGCTGATATAAACAATACATCACATATTTAGCATTATCCATAATTAATTTTTAAAAATAAGGGGCTTACATAGGTTTTTATGCATTTAAAAATCAAAGGTAGTATATTATGTTTGAATTTATTTGTGGTGTATGTCATGTATGATATTTACAAAGTTGATAAAATTTGTCTGTGATAATAAATTTTAAAAAATTAATCCCTTCTTGGTTTCAAATATTTCCATATTTAATGAAAAATCTTTTTTCTTCATCTATTTCAGATATGTGTTGACATTCAGAAATACTGTGTTTCCTGGTTTATGAAACATTCAAATTAGGATTATGATGCGTTTGACATTACTTTTAATCAACGTTGAGTAATTTGATATTTGATTGGAATATGCCAACAATCAGGTATTTAAGACCTTGTATTTTTATTTAACTTCGTGGTGGATATTTGAAACAGTGGGATTTACGACTCAATGCGATTTTGGAATGTTAATGTTTTTAACTGTCAGTATTACAGGCCTCGTACTAGTCAGAACAGTGTAACCCAACTAGAAAAGGAAATTTCAAGAATATGTTAAAATCAGGGTAATTCCTGAAAATAGTGTTTTCTCCTGATTGTTTTACCTACAGAAACTTTTTTTTTAATCTGGAATTTTAATTTCTTGCAATTTAAAACCATGGGATATGACATCACATTTGGATTTATATTTTCTAAATATGTTTTACAATGAGTCTGCTATTGGTATAATTTAATCAGTATAATTGCTGCTATCTTAAGTTAAAGGGAAAGGATTTTGTTTATCGAGCATCTGACTACATGGGTATTTTATACAAATACAAATACAAAACTGACGACCAGCTACAGGCTCATAGCCCAACAAGGTTGGTCCTATGATTATGAATTCCCCAATTCCCACAGCCTATCCAGTTGCCTCTTAAACTCAAACACTCCCTTTGAATAAACTATATTTTCTGGCAACGCGTTCCATATGTCAATTACCCTATTGAAGTAGTAGTACTTCCTAAGATCCCGATTAACATGTGTCGTATTTAGTTTATACCCATGGCCCCTTGTTCTGTTATCCTTGCTGAAACTTAAGCCCTCCGTATCCCCTTGCTTTACCAACTTGAATAGCTGAATCAAATCCCCCCTCTCTCTTCTTTTTTCCAGTGAATACATGTTGAGCCTGCTCAAACGTTCATTATAATCCAGATGTGTTATCCCCTTAATTATTTTTGTAGCTCTGTGCTGTACCTTTTCAATTACCTCTATATCCTTCCTCATGTATGGAGCCCAGAATTGTACTGCATATTCAAGATGAGGTCTTACTAATCCCTTGTATAAAGGCAATATTATATTCTTATCCCTTGAAGTTACAGTCCTTTTTATGTACCCTAATAACCTATTTGCCTTTTTACCCACAGCTGTACATTGACGACCCATTTTAAAGTCCCTATGTATTAATACCCCTAGATCCTTGACTGATTCTCCCTTCTTTACCTTTACTCCTTGTAGACAGTACTCAGCTTCACTATTCCTGTAACCCATATGCAGTACTTGACATTTTCCTAAATTGAAAGACATGCCCCATTTTTCAGCCCAATCAGATATCATATCTAGATCACCTTGTAAATTCTCTATCTGTATCTTGGTATCCACCTTCCCCCATATTTTTAAGTCATCTGCAAATATACTTATTCTATTCCTGATCCCCTGCCCTATATCATCTATGAATATTATAAATAATATTGGTCCCAATACTGATCCCTGAGGTACCCCACTTGTTACTTCTGTCCATTGTGAATAATGTCCCTTTACCTGCACTCTCTGTTTTCTACCCAATAGCCAGTTCTTAATCCAAATCAATGTTTTCCCTTGAATCCCCATACAACAGTTTTGTATAAAGTGAGTTATGGAAGAGAAGTTAAGGAAATTTGAAAAGCAAATAAGGGGACTGTTTGTGAGTGAAAACCTGAAATTGTTGAGAAATTTCAACATCCCAAAATTCAGGGACATAAACATGTTTTTCCCCCTAAACCGGGAAAAAGTGTGCGACTTAATTTCTATTTTCAAAAATGAAAAAGTTTAAAAGTAATCAATGGGCTGCAGTAATCAGGATTGTATTTAGTGCTTAGCCGTTCCTTTGCTACAGTTTTCTTGCTACCCCATTTTTCAACTTTCCTTTCTTTTTTTACATAAAGCAACTTTTATCAGAAATTAAAAAAGCTCTTGATTGTGACTAAGATAGTCATATTTTCTACAGCATAAGCATGAATCCAGTCTTTAGTTTTTCCAAATATGTTTGTAAAACCCTTCTTCCTCAAGCAAATTAAAAGATATAGGTAACTTTCACATAGAAGAAACATCTGGATGTCATAGAAAATATTTTATTCCTCCTGTTACATGATATGCAAAAGAAATTTTTTAAATAAAGATTGCGAAACGAATTATTATTGCAAATGTGCAGAAAAGGTTTTAATTTTGTACAAAATATCTTAAAATTAATTTTTGGGGTCTGCATGAATGCTGTTTGTGTTGTCAATATTTTGGAACCATTGGATAAATGTCTCCAAAATAAAAGGAAGGGGAAAATGGTCTGTAACACTAACAATAGTAGTATCTAGATACGATAAGGATATGTGTACCAGATAATGCGCGGAAGAATCAATGCCCGAATTTCTTCTCTATCCTCCTCGCTCTTTTCAGCACTGGCTATTGATAAGTTTTTATCAGTTCCTAAGTAGTCTCGTAATCCAAGAACCACTGTGTCGAGTATTACTCAGTGATATGTATCTCTGCATAAATTCTTATAGGAAAATTCCAATATACTCGTAAAAGCTTGCATACGTCGAGAATCCAGATAAATCGTCTTGGATAGAGCATTTTGGTGCCAATGCATGAATACTTAAAAAAGGTTATGAATATTAAACTTGTCCTTGAAATAAAAGCAGTTTAATATTCATTAGGGACTACATCTAAGCCATTAAAAATTTCTATGGGCTCTCCTTCCTGGTTTAAAGTTCGAGGAAAGTTTTGAGGACTATCTTAAAAACTAGTGTTCCTCATTTATATCGTTTTTCATAAAGGAGTTGGGCCTTTATTCAATTCCAGGACAAAAAAAAATTTTATGGAGTCTGCTATGAACGAATAATATAAATCGCATCATCATTCAATCTATAATTCAAGGACCGTTCCCAAACCAAGTCCCTAAAATCCAGACTACTCCTTATTTCCCCCCCGGATAAACACCGAAATCGTCCAAGGTCTGCACTACTCCTCATAGTCACAAGTCTACAAGAACCACACACCAGGTAGGTCACAGTCAAAGGACCCCTTCGGCAAAAAAAAAAAGATTAAATAAGACAAGAAAGCCCAATGCAGTGAAAAAAACTCAAGTTCAGTGGGCTCTGGGACAGGAACTTCCGGGTGGTATCACGTGACCGTCCGCATGTTGCTTGCTTTCCTCCTCTTCTTTTTCCCATCCAGTCGAGGAGAGGCGAGCGCCGAGAGAGAAACTACGTTCCGTAGCTGTTGAACTTCGGGATTTGAGTGTGTTGTGTTTATATCGTGAGTGTGTGTGGTTGGATTTATAGAGGAAGATGGCTGTCATTGCTGTCCAGCCTGAACCCCCGCCGCCTCCCCCGAAGAGAGATTACAACACGGATTACCTAAAGTCACCGGCAGGGCAACTGAGGATTGCAGAAGGGGTAAGGCGCTTTTTCAAGGGCTTGGGGCATCAAGGAATCCAGTTAATCTCTATTAGAACAGTGACGAACCCAGTTAGAAATTTAAATTTTTTTTTCCATAGAAATTGACTAATACTAATTTACTCTATATTCCTTCAAAAAAAAAATCCTTTATACCCCTCCAAAATATTTTTCTGGCTACGCCACTCTGTTTGAGAATAATCTAAAATATCATTATCATATCACAGAAAATTTTAGTTTCATTACTATCGATTGGATACTCTTAATTAAATATATAAAATTCCCTAAGATTTTTATTATATGATTCCGTTTGATGAAAGATAATGGGGTTCTTGCTTGATTAGACAGATCGAGGTTTTATATTTTAATCTGCTTGACAAGATTTTTGATTGATCTTGAGATAATAAGACCTTATTTTAATTAAATTCCTTTCCTTTCAATGTGTCGTAGTTTTTTCTGATCAATGAATTGCTCAAATTTGGGGTTTGGAATGTCCTTGCGTATTTGGTGTTTACAGAACATTCTTATTTTCCTTTCTATCAATATTATCTTTACATGTATTTTTCTTTCAATATATTTTTTAATCATTCGTCCTCATGTAAATGAGGCAATATTTGAATCTAATATCTTCTAATAAATTCTGTTTATACTGATTAAATATTTGCTGGAAATCAGTTTCCTTTTTTATCCGCTTTGCATCAGATCTATTTTAGATTTTTAATTAGATCAGAAAAGTTGATTGATATAACTCACAAGCGCATACCATTGATAACGAAGTAAAAAAAATCCCACAAGCAAACGTTCTTATCTAAACCTTCCGTTCTTTGATAGCAGTTTCCAAAACAGTAAATAGGAATACACATTCGTATTCAATTCAATGGTCAGACAGGCCCATGGTAGAAAATCAGGCATTCGACTGCCCCGTAAGGCTATTCTTCTTCAAGGTCGAAGCATGCGGCCCACACCTGGACACTGAAAAAAACAAGAACTAAAAAGGAAAACCTCGCTGAATAGGAAAGATGGAATTACGATCTTTCAATAATGGATATACCTGAAGGCTAAACCTTTCCCCTTCTGGTATTCGGCTTGAAGCGAAAAGAAATTCCTATAATGGTTTTTAAGATTGATTAGGATATTTCTCTATTAATAGTTTTAATTATCACCAGCGGTCATTGTAGTAGTTTTTAAAAAAGGGATTTTAATACTGAGTGTTCAAATATCCGTTTCCGTCCAGTAAAAAATTTGCCAGTTTCGTTGGGGGTTTTTATTAAATTTTGTCTTCTTTTAACTAAAAAACACAAAACCATTAAGTTGATGGGTTTTTTTCAAGGAGACGACCCGGGAGTTGGGAATATTTGAACAGATATTGATATAGTATACTATAATTATTATAAGAGTTATTGATGAGAATTAAACTCTGTCTGATTCATTCTTTAACACCCCATTTGTCGACTGAAAAGCTTTTCAATGAGTAGACGGCAAGACCGTATCGAAGGGGAGGGGGTAATCCCCTTCCCCCGAAATTTTGACACAAATTTTTGTTCTTTTTGAAAATTTTGCGATGCACAAGGAGTGGTCTTTCTTTGTAAGTAAACCAAAGAGTCTAAAACTTGACGCATAAAAGTAAGTCTTGGGGGTACGTTAGAAATAATGTTGAGTCAACCGCCCTCCCGAAACAAAAGCCTGGTTACGGCCCAAGGGCGGAGGGGAGGGGGGACCGCCCTATGACCGGGTGGAGAAAAATCCCCTAAAAATAGTTTCAGAACATTTTTTGGCATGCTAAAATTCAAAAATTTCCCGGGGAAGGACCCCGGACCCTCTTCTTCTTTCTTTGGGTATAGAGTAGTTTAAGTTGTTTTCTATGATGATAAGATGGAAGTTCCTGATGATCAGGGACGTAGCCAAGGGGGGCGGGCGGGGCCGGACCCCCATTGGGCCAAGCGTAAAACTTTTTAAAACCCTATTTTAGGTGTTATAATTATGATTAGATTAGCCACTCAACAGAGGACGTCTGTTCGTCTGTACCCCTTAAAAATGTTTGATAAACTCTTTTTTGCTTGTTGAACTAAACATTTTTACGAGGGAAGTACCATGGGCCAGAAGCGTATATAAAGGGGGTTAAAGGGGTCCGGCCTCCCGTCCCAAAGTCGGACTAAGTCCATAAAAACGAGTTAAAATGCTGTTTTTAGGAGTCAAATTTCCAAATATTTTCTGAGGTAGAAGGTTTTGTTACAGTTCAAAATCCAAATTTTCACCCCCAAAGTTTTTTACTCTAGAAACTGGCATTTTACTCGATCCAGGAAGATTTGGGGTGAACACCCGACCCTGTTAAAAAAAAATTGGCCAACTCTGGTTCTACTTCCCTATAGAACCTGTTACCGTCTCCAATGAAGAAAGAGATCAAGAGATAACATGCAAGGCATGCATTTCTCTAATGATGTTTCTGATGGCCTCTGCCCAATGCACCAATTGTGTGAGGATGATCCTTAACTGACACCCGTCTGTGAATGAGTTGTCCTCATCTATATTTGGATGACTTCCAGCTGCTATTCATTTTTTTAAGTATTGCTTTGATAGGATTGTGTAAGATTTAAATGAAAAACTGCTTAAGATATGGAGTTATCTATTTATTTTCAATTGAAATTGAAAGAAAGTTTAGTTGTGACATAAGAGATGAAGTATGCATTTAAGACCAGATGGGCTTTCATTCATTAGTCTTATTAAAGATAATGTGTAAACTTCGCGTGAAGATCAAGAATTTGAACAGTCTATAATGACATTTGACAATTTTTCCTACGTAAAAATTTTTTATAAACTTGTAAAAAATACATTGTAAGTAGTTTTTAAAATATCTAAGCACTGTTGAAATTGTGAGTTCTTCTAGTAAAAATAATATTAAGTTGCAAAATGATTGTTGTTGACTTAACTTAATAAATCAGGACTCATTTTTTTGTGTATGAGTATGGTAAACGTTCTGACTCAGATAAATATACATCTTCCAATTCCTTACCTAACTAGAATAAGTTAATAAATATCACCTTTATGTCCTACTGTAGGTAATGAATGCAAGATATGTCATTCATTCGTCCTGTTTTTTCCGTATTCTATCATGGTTTAACATCTCAAAGATGTGTCAACCTCTTTCGGAATACCAATATTCCTTGTCATGTTTAAGATCCAAATTATATGCAACAACTGTTTAATCACTTTCCTCGAGTGTGTCAAAGCAGAGAAGCAATTGTCCTGAAAATAGGAAAACTAAATGAGTTTATTTGCATTTATCCCTTTCCGTAGCAAGCTATGAATCACTCATGTATTTATTTATTTTCATTATCGCTCATTTCAGAGTTGACAGTGACATAGTACTGTAATGACTAATAAAATAGATATTAACTTGCATCATATTTTTCAATCTTGTGCTGATCTTATCGAGCTTATTTTGAAACTGCCTATCGCTAAGTATCAATATAAAATAAAACTCCATAACTATTTTATTATTTTGTAAAATTATCTTACTCAATCTGTACCTATTTATATTTTTTTAAAAAATGTGTGTTTTTTACGTATTTTTTTTTTGTTAACGTTATCTAGTCAAAAACGTTTCACTCGATGTGGAGTTCATTAGTGTTCTAAGATGGAGTTGTTTCCAAAAACTCGTAACATTAATGTAATAACTGTGAAATGGACAGAACATTTCCAGGTTGTGACAAATGCGCTTAGAATAGACCAAGACAAAGGGGAAAAGAATTTAGTAACTCCACCAAGAATGTTGAGCAGAAAAAGTTCTTCCGTATTCATGGACTTAATCTGTTGTCTCTTTCTTAGAACAGTTATATCGTACTATATTCTAATTATAATTGATAAAGAAACAAATGATTGAAAGCGCACTTTTGATTCAAATTACCTTTACCAGTTGAAGTTTGTTACTCGATTACATTTATGTATTTTTCATTATTTACAAGAAAATGTTACTTCCTTGTTAGTTTCTTTAAATTGAGGTAAAGGTTTTATAATAAGGAAAATTTATGTTAAATTGTCAATAGAATAATAAATAGGTCTGGATTGTCATATGTTTCGATGATGGTGTTCCCTAACCATTAATACTATTTCCTATTGATTAATATAATTAAAAACTTTGAATTCTCTTTTTTAATACAGTCGACTCCGTTTAATGTGATCACATTTGTCCAAGATCAGAATGATAACAATATCCGATTGATAAGCGGTTCTTCTATAATGAAAAGTGTAACTCGAGTGTTTGTAGTAAAATCACGACTGTATAATCTTATAATTGAAGCATTTAAAACTATCTATTTTTTTTTCTTTTGCAACTTAAACATTCCTAAAAATTTAGGAACGAATCATATAACACTATACTATACATTAATGTCTCGTTTTGTATGTTTAGGTATTACAAATTTGCCTTCCGACAGGAAAAAAGGAGGTTTTTAAGGGATTTCACCAAATTTTGATAACATTAAACGATTTACTGATCACATAAAACGATACATTTTGGGTTAATTTAAATAGGAGTGATCGGGAGCAGTCCAATTTCGATAATATTATCCGATTGATATCATTAACCATGATCACATTAAGCGAAGTTGACTGTATAAAATATCCCTGTTAAATTTCCCAACAATCTAAAGAAAAAATATCCTGTACCTCGAAGTATTTTTTTCCCTTTATGGTTGAGTCAGTATAGCATGGTTGACAAAAAGAGGGCGAGAGAGATAGGCGTGATGTATTATTTTGACAGCTGGTTCTTAGCGTCACACTTTTAAGAGAAAAGTGACAAATTGCATGAGATCGAAGGTGATTCGTGAGCAGTAAATTTAAAGTTGAATCGTGTTTTTCTCTCCAGTAATGTGTATACAGGTAAAATTGGAAGTATCAAATTTTTGATGAAAATATGCAATTATAAAAATAATTTTTACAGTCCGTGCAGTTTAAATTTCAGTATATGTTTATTTGTACTCTCTACTATATACCATATTAAAGATATAAAACTATTTCACACAGACAGTTACCGAATTATTGATTTTTAAATGTTATTCAAGGAAAAACCTTTTACTTTATATACCCAGAAAGTTAAAACCTCTAAGTAATGTTTTTCAATTATATACATATAATCCAACTTTATAGATTTTATATTTCCTTATAAAATTTAGAAATTTTCTATATATAGGAAAAAATTGAAAAGATAAATATGATATTTTTGAATTAATATTTTAAGTATAATGCATAAATAATTTTATTTGATAAAAATTCACTATTTAAAAACGTAAAATAAGCTGATTGGATGCTGGGATTCACACAAAAAAATGCCCAAAAATATGCAATCCTTGCAAATTTGTTCCCTTTTGATATAATTTTTGCTATTCTCCATCGCACCAAATGGCATAAAACCATAAATTGCGAAAGTTAAGCATTTTTTTCACTTCTTTATAAATTTTTTACCTTTTTCAAAGGCGCTAAACTAAATTTTGTCCTACTCGTATATCAGAGTACTATACTCGACAGCAACGTTTCTTGAACCCAGTACATCACAAATGCGGAAGGAGAAATCGGTGTAAACACAAAGTCTGTTGGGTTGTTAGGAGGAGGTTCGGTACGCAAATCGTGATTGAAAAGCACTGTATATATACATGGGTTTAACAAAATAATCATATTTTTAAATTGACGTTCTTTATTTCACTCAAAATTCAGACACCGCGATGGGAACTTCTTTGTTAGTGACGTCATAGGGTCAACTTAAGTTGCTATCTAGTTATAGTACAGTTTGACGTGCAAGTTTTAAAAACATTGATTACAAATCAGCTTTCCCAAACTACTCTACAAAAGCATTTCCAAGTTGACATTTTTAGCTGATGTGCTACTTTTAGCCACTGTAATCAATGGTTATAGTTCTCGAATCACCACAATACCTATTCATTATTCATGCTATCTTCATTTCCGCTGAAAACAACCTCCTCAAATAACAGCACTGACCGGTCCTTTTGAAGTTCCGTTCTCCGTTACCTCTTGCGCCTCTATAATTCCCAACCTGTTTACATTCTACCTGAACCCCCGAGTACATCTCTGCAATAAATATTCATATACCTCATCATCTTCTATAACTCTCTGGGAAACCCATGAACCATTGAAACGAATGTAACTTTCGATTTCCTTGTTTCTATAACGTTCCTTGGACTGTTGAGGTGAGGTGATGGAGCTTATTCCCAATAATAAGGCTTAAGTTGTTACTTGCAACTATTGGCTCCAAGAAAATTTGAGAAGGAAGTTTTAGTAAAGGTGTTTTGAGTCTTGGTAAGCCATGGGTGCTTATCCGGTTTATATATTTTACCCATTGTAGATTATCCGCTGTAACGCTGCACTGTGGTAATTCTGCTTGCCTTTAGAATCTCTCTTCAAAACTTCAGAGGTTGCGGTAATTCAACTCCACGTTACCTTACCTTTTCTTCAGATAAAGAATCTCGTACCTAAAGATTTTGGCCGGTAATCTGACCAAAAATGCAAACAGTTATCAGTACAGATTAGGTTTATCCGTTATGATAGAATCGGAGTTCAATTACACCAGAGAACATGTTTCTCCCTTGTTGACCGAGGGACTATATGATGCACCCCCGCTCCCGAACAGTTTTGTAAGTTTTCGATTATTCTGAATTCCAGGGAAAGTGTCCCTGTTCACTTTTAAACAAAAAACTAAACTCAAAGCAGGGGGAAAATGGCGAACTTCTTATACTTTTCATGTTGTTAAGTCGAACAACTACAGATAGGGCTTGTCGGAGGCGAGGAATGTAGTGAGACGGAGTTAGAATTCAAAACGCAAAAATATTTCCTGACAAACAGGATAACCCGAGCAAAACGCTTGTTTGCATTCAACCATACAAACATCTTTTGAAAAGCATTGACAAATAAAATAAATAACTGAAGCGGCATATGCTTCTTTAAGAAAACCGAATCCTTTTGGATTTGCTGTTGTCTGTGAGTGAATCAAAGAGAATTTTTAACTATAATCGTGAGAAACACTTCAGGTGAACGCCTCGGTTATCTTCCCGTGCAGGTTAGTGAAATCGTCCATAAATTTTGTCCGTCGTGATCACTACACAACGGGAATTTATTCTCCAGACGTCTCCAGAGATACATCAAGGACGCATTTGGGAAAACTGTCTGCTGCGGTTAGAATTTTATGGTGCTGGGGTTTATTTATATTGAAATGAAAGTTGCGTTTTCATACTGTTTCGAAAACGGTGCGTTTTCGGACCCACGCGTCACGACGTACCTAGCGGCGGAAGAGAACAAAGAGTGGGATAAATTCTTTTCCGCTCTTTTTTTCCCTGTGTTCCTTTGAGCATTCGACCGTGATGTTCACTTTCAGTTGAGAAAACAGGTGAAACGCTTCACCGATGCCGGCGAATGAATCGACGGACTGACATCGAAAATAATGTTTTAATACAGTTAATAAGACGTGGCGGTTTCGGGTCTCTTGGGGCACAGAATAAAAAATTTGGAAAAAGAATTTGAATTATTTTGTTCTGCACTGGAGATGGAGGTCTTTCATGATTATTTCATTATTCCTTCAAAAATGTAAAGTTTGTACTCATTAATAATTCCATTGCTTAGAAATTTTTATTAAAAGTAAGAGTGTTTATCGTGACCTTTTAACTATTTTTAAGCATAAATAATTTATAAATTAATTGAAACAAATTTACTTTCCAAATAGTGCTGGGATGGATAGATTCTGAGCTCTTACGCTTTGCATGCTAACTAGTAAGATAAAAGTAGGCATATGTGCCTATTATTTACCTACTTACACAACATATAGTGCTGAAAATTTACCGAATCGAATTAAATAATTTTTAAGTAAAGAAATAAATCTTAAGATATTAATACACTCCTATAAAGTGTTCAGGAGTTTCTGTTCAACATTATATGTATATAAAGTGTTGTAAATTCCTATAAAAATGAAATCTGCTCTTTCTATCTGTATAACTTTCTGAGCTGTATGATGCTCAATGCAATTAAATGTTTGAAGCAAATTTACTATTTGTCTACAATAGAAATTCCAGTTGAATCATTAAACAGGTTTAAAAGCTTAAAATGACCCCAGATATTTCATGCCACACCACCCGGAAGAACAGTAACATAATTAGTGGGCAATCGCTCAAATTCGTGTTGGATTTATACGCCCATTCAACCTCAAAGCTGTACACAAGCGTGAAGTAAAAACAAATCTACCTGCTGACACCGCACAATGAAATTATTCAATATCGTCCTCCATCAAGCGTTAAAACTGTTTGCTTCGTAATCACTTCTCCTTCGTCTCATTATACGTATCTGACGTGCTCCAAAACATTAAAACCCCAAAGTGGTGAGTACGTGACCCATGTTTTGTGTATTTATTATGCAGGTTTAATTGCAACGTGTTAGAGCATCTTCCATCAGGCAAATTAGTAGTAACTTGGATCGATGAGTCCGTGAACTTGAAAACAAAGGTGGAACTTTCTGAAACTGGTTTTTGGCAAGGATACATGGAGTTGGTTTTAATTGTAACTCCGTGGGCAGCCAAATATGAATATTGGGTGGGATGTAAGACTCGAAGAAAAAGTGAAAATGATCGTATCTAACCTTGTTTAAAGGGAATGAAAGTAAGGATAAATAGAATGTGGAGGTTCCAATCACATACAAGGTGTTGGTTAAGAGAGTTTTACTACGTAGGTTTTCTTTATCGCACATTGCCTTCAACTTAGGGCTCCTACCTTTTAGAAAAATACTTTTTTTTCATGTCAGCTTTATTGTTTTTTATGCCAAAACGGGAAGTTAATTTCTCTTTTCTTTAATTAAAATATTCCTAAAATTAAAAAATAAAGATAAATTCGTACTAATATGTAATATTTTTACATTTGTGTTACTTCGGGAATGGGCACCAGCTAAGATTAGGAAATCTTACTTTAATTAAAATATAGAAAACGATGATTTTTCTACAAATACTTCGCAGCATTAAAAATATATTTATATCTTTCTGAAGCCCTTTTATCCAATCCATTTTTATCCTTCTGGGAGGCATGTGCCCCCCTGAATCTGCCGTATTGCATATATTACATTTTCTATACTAAATTACATTTTAAGATCCTAAAAAAGTTTGTATTTTAAGTTTTAGTTAACTTTACAGAGAGGTAGCCTTATTTCAAATAAAATATATTTTAGTTGTAACACTCGATGTAACTTTAAAAACATTTCAGGGGGCCATTCTTTTTCGTTTACCACAAAAATTGTTTTCTTCCATTAGTGAAACTTAAGGGATATGACAAGACCAATAAATATATACGGCTATAATTAGCTTTTAAAAAAGGGCATTTTGCTCACCACTTCTTAAAGGATAAATCCCTGTTCTTTGTACTACATACTATTTCTTTTTAATTTTGAAAACATTGAAAAATTTCTTCGCTAAATAGATTTGAAAATATAATTTTTTTTAATATTCAGAATAGGTATTTACGAAAGTTCCAGTTGGTTTTAGGTGGAAGATCATGGGGCGAGACATGTTGTTTCGGATACGTGGAAATATGAATTACCTATCATAAAAACATAGTCCCTAAAAAATGAAGGACGATATATCTTCATGACTCTCCTTAAATCTGTCAATGATTCATGCTGTAAACTGTAAAAGAATATCCATAATATCCCTTCCTCCTCGTAAGATTAGGGTTATTTTTTTAACAATTTTTAAGAATGATAATTCCTAGTTCAATTAAATACTTTAAAGTATTTTTCTTATAATGACTAACGATCATATATGAATCTTAGTCAATGGCCATGGCCAACCTTGATTTACTAACTCTTATACCCAGAATATTTAAAATATTTCGCGGACTTGTTGTTCAGTCTAAACTTACGTTTTAACCATAAGATGGACCATTTATTCCACAAGATAAAATCAAGTCTTCTGTACGCCCAATTGATATTGTGAGCCCCCAAACTGAGCCTTTTTGAAACCAGGCCAGGAATTTATGAGGCCTACCGAATCCCGCTTATGATAATTGCATCAAAATGCCCCGGCGGAGGGGCCTCATATGGGGCTGGCCAATTTGGAACGGAATTCGAACTCGCTTTATATAGAAGGCAGTGATTCAAGGGATTATGAAAGCCTCGGGAGCAAAACTGAATCTTTTCCCACGGAGCATCTTGCCGACCTCTTCCCGTCCTTCAGGTCGACACATTTCTCGTATTTCACGCCAACAATGGCAGAACAAAGCAACAATGACGTGGCCATAATTCGCCACCTTGTGCTGTTGGGATCGGATCGACACCGGGGCCCTTGCTTTACGACTCCAACTTTGGAATTAGCGAACTCCGTTTTCACAGAGCCGGAGGCCGCACTCCATTGATTTGCACTTTCGCTCTTGTGCTGACTTTTCATACCACTTTGTGGTTTTATGAGCTGATAAACTTTGTGCAGAACGGGATTGCGGAAAATGCTGGTCACGTGCCTTTTGGAAGCAAGAGGAACATCTTCGTTTTGAGTGATGGATTTGTCATTGTTACCAAGGGTTTTTTTTTGTTTGAGGAGGATTTATCGATCCCAGCTTTCAATTTATATTTAAAACTGATACCTGTTCTGTTCTTCGACTTGTTTCTTCTCCCCATCTCCAGTGAGTTGAGACTGAACGCAGTGGAACGGCGTTCCATAAAATATTTAGGAATACATCTTTCCCTCTTACTTCCCCTGATTCTTTCCCCTTTCTCTTCTTTATCACTCACTTTCTCTCTTCTCTTACTTTTCTTTATTTACATTTTTATTCTCTCTAAACTCTGGCGGAAACAGCCCAGTCCTTTTTATTTTCTATACATGTCTCTTGACTTGAGACACCTTCCCCCACTCGGTGAGCAAATAAACTGAATAGGAAAATATTTTCGACACTGATTACTTACTTAAGAGCATTGAAGAGTTTGCATCAATTTTGGTTGTTTTTTAAAACTTGAATGGAAAGTCCTTCCTGGGTTTTTTTTCATGTAAAAATCACATTTTTCCTCGCCATTTCCCTTTAGATATTGAGAAGGCGATCTTTGAGATCGAACCTTTTATTTGAGGAAGTGTTTTCGTGTGAGCTTAGAGATCATCCATGCTTCGCTGGCCAAAATAACGTTACCGAGGGTGCATGGGAACCAGAATCAGCGACGTGTTTCCAGTCCGCATCAAGGAGAATGTTGGTTGAATGCTTTATTTTCTGGCGGTCACCTCTTTTACACCGGCTCATGGAAATTTTTTTCTCTAATCATGATTTCATAGTTTCATTTTAAAATTTCATGATGCATCCCTAAGCATTGGAAATATTAAATATTTTTACTTTAAAACACCGATTTCATCAGTGGATTACTATACTTATTATAAAATATAGCTTTTTCTAAGGGAGCCCAATATTTTAGAGCAGGCTTGCACTACTTTAATTGTGATCAGCGGCTTAGCCAGAAAATAAATTAGGAGGGGGATATTGGAATTGGGGGGGATATGGGGTAAATTTAATTCTCTTCTATGGTCAAAAAAGGAAAATTTCTGACTTTCGGGGGGGGGGGGATATATCCCCAAATGGCAAAAAAAAAATTGTGTGAGGGTTCAATTAGGATCAATCTTCACGATTCAAAAAATTCAATGTAAATCTTCTATTGGTTTTTCATGACATTTGAGAGCAATTCCAAAAAGTTAATGAATGAAAGAAAAAGAAAGAATATGACTTATAATGTGTGTTCAAAACATACTTCAAGATTTTTCATAGTCATTTTAATGAAGTTTTTATATTAATGACGAGTTAGGTTTTCATTAAACTTTTGAAAGCTGTTTTCATCATTTGTGCATTGCTAAAAAAATACAGTTCTGCATTTTCCTTTAATAAATTCGTTTTAAAACCTTACAAAAATTTATCTTTTTTAATTAAATTTTCTCTATACTTTTTATTCATTCCAAGACTTGTTAGGCCCCAAAAGAGGGCTACATGTTGCACAGACCTCCTGCCATAATTTCTTTATGAGTGCGATCAAGAGGAATCCCTAAGTTTTTAAGTGAAGTTGTTTTTTCGCATTGCAGCCGAAACGCAAAAGAAGTTGCCATTACGAACAGAAGCGCCTGCTATTGAAACTAACGATGTAGACCTGACCCTTTGAAAAAGAAGGCAGCAAATCTAGTTGAAAAATCGTAGAAAGTGCATGGAATTTCAGGGGCTTTCGAGCGAAAAATATTTTGTATTTTTACAACTCTGATAATAATGCCCCTATTTTTTCGTTCTTATGGTTAACAAATAAAATTACATTGTTATATAGATTTATTTATTAAAGTTCAAGTAACTTGCTTCTTGAAAGAGTTCTTTTTAACCCGGGAGGACGCGCGCTACTTTCTGTTACACGGGAACGCGCGCGGGGTCTATCAGACCCCGCAAACCGTTTTCCGTTATAATCGTTCAGTTTATGCAAAAATTTTATCACGGAAAGTTTAAACATATAATTTAATCATTCAAAGTGCATAATAACTCATTTTTAAGTTGACTGATTTTTATTGATATAATATTAGACTATTTCACATTTCATACCGAATCCCTATGATATTACATATTTTTCATAAGAAATGTGAAAAAGTTGTGAAACAATTTAATTTAGTGGTGTTTACCTTAAATTTCCCTTTTAGAGCAAGAAAAAATATAGATACTAGGTACTTTTGGACATCTCTTTGGTTATAACTCACGCTAATCCTCACAGTTTTGGAAGCATTTCAATAAAAACAACAACCTAACTCGGAAAATAACATACCTACTTTATTTAAACTTCATGAGGTGATAGGTTGAAACCTTTTAGGCAGCTACACGGAGTTTCATACATTTTCGTTAAAAATTAGAGTTTTTATGAAGGTTTATTTAAGCGTCGGGGTCTATTAGACCCCACGCGCGTC
Organism: Tetragnatha montana; assembly: GCA_963680715.1. Classification (NCBI taxonomy): domain Eukaryota; kingdom Metazoa; phylum Arthropoda; class Arachnida; order Araneae; family Tetragnathidae; genus Tetragnatha; species Tetragnatha montana. The sequence goes on from OY796675.1 coordinate 48,570,697, forward strand.
CCCGCGGGTTAATTGAGTCTGAAATATTTTAGTTGCTTTCTCCCAAGAGTATTTATACAGCACTTTGAGTTTTTAAGGAAAGGATTTTCACTTAAGGATCAGCACAGCATAAATAAATTTCCCCAACTTTTCAGGGAAGGGTAAAAATGTGATTATTTTGTCTTTAATGTGCATTTCTATGGATGGAGTGATAGCAAAAATTGGGATAGCAGTTATTCCAGAGTGTTTATAGCAAAACCTATTATTTCAGAAGATTTGGCATAAAATTTTGAACATAGATGGATGCATAACCCAAAAACTGAGTTATGTCATGATGCACTATAAAGGATGAGATTTTGTTCATCTCAAAATTTTTTTTTTATCTTTTAGGTACTATCATTGATGGCCCTGATATGCACTGCAGAGGGTTACTGTGTGAATGATACTGGCCGGTATGGCTATACCTTGTTTGTGGTAATTGTGACCATGCTGGAGGCTATTTTACTAATAGCACTTTTTGTTCTTCGCCTGGAACCCAAGATCCCTTTTATTGACTTGCCACTAAGTGTAAGTACAAAATTAGTTGAGTCCAATAAAAGTTTTCAGTAAAACTAAGGGAAGTTTTCAGTAAAACTAAGTACAATCCAATGTACTTTGTTGAAGTTATTTGCAGGGTATTATTACCTGTCAAAGCAGATCTTTTCAAATCCATGGCTTTTTGACACATTTTCCAATGAGAGCTTTTGAAATTTCTACATTGTTGAAAACAGAAAAAGTGTTCAGCATTATGAAAGAATTGGAATATTTTTATATTATTTGGCTTGCTGTTTTATATTTCTATCCTCAAAATTATCATCATATTTATATTTTATTGAAACAAAAACACATAATCAAGGTTACATGTTAAGTAGTGTATGTAATTTCAATTATATCTAACCTGTAATCAGTAGATGTATTTTTTAATAAGCTGAAATTTGTCAATTAACAGTCAAACATATGCAAACAATGTACTTAGCATTTTAAGATACAGTTAACGTTTTGAAATATTTTTTATAGCTTTTGCTCAATGATGGAATAATGCTGATTAATTATTTCATCACTACCACACTAGCATTACTGGCTATAGGAAGATGTAAATTTGGTATACCAGCCAGAGTCATAGGATCAGTAAGTAAACCTATTTTCTATTATTTGTTTCATTTATTATATTAATTTAATAAAAAAGTACACAAATAATTCAATGGATGGTGCAGATTATTTTTAAAATTTCATTTAGTCAACACATAGGGCTCTAACACTATAAGTATTAGTAAAAAAAATACAACATACAAGAGTTCATTTACCCATTTTTATAATAGTGACAGAGAAAAAAGATACCAACTTTCTTTTGCCTGTGCCACTATTTATTTTCCAAGTAATTTTTAGAACTATTATTAATTAGTGACTGTTTTTTCCCTTCAACAGCTCTTCCTCCTTGGCATATTTATAGTGTTAATAGGACTAAACTACCTCAACTATCTGAAGTTTCAAGAAAGGACTGCCAATGGAGAACCAACCAAAAACTCAGGCACCACTATCACAGAATCATCGCCAACAGTTCTCCAATGAACATGATTGCAGAGGATATCAATATTTTGTGTATTTGTTTTATGAGCCATATAGAAAACTTTTCAAATGGACTATTTCGGCTCAAATGGACTTCAAATACCAAAATTGATGGAGGGATTTATCATGTTTTCTCATCATTGACATTAGGTGTGATTTCTGGGATTGCAACAATTTTTCTATCATCACATACTATATTGGATAAGCAGTCTAAATAACAAATTTTATTTATTACATGAGTGATACAAGTGTCTTGAACTTGACAACTAATATCAGCTCTATTACAGAGTTCATTTTGGTATATAGTTAAACACCATCATCAAGGAAATATTTATTTATCTGAAACTACCATTACAGTGTAGCGTAGTGTAACTCGTTTAATTTTTTGTATTCAAGAGAGGTTCTTGATTTCTGAAATTCAATGTGTTTTTGTTAACTTTTTTTATTTGGTATTGTGAAAGGAATTTTTATCAAAGGGTTCACATGGCGAACTAACATTCTGAAGCTATAATACTTCAATAAATTATTTTCCAACCTAAAGTTTAATTTGAAACAATAATAACTTAAAATATGGAAATGTTATGTAGTCAATTTCTCTTTTAATACCTAATTTAAAAAGATATCTAGAGATGATTTGCATCTCTACATAGGTTACAACTCTAGTAGGAAGTTATGACTAATATGAATTATAATAATGGGTTAAATAATATATACAAATGCAAGAGGTCATTAAAATGGTGCAAATTCTAGAAAATGTACAAGGTTTTACTGTATTTTTAATGGATGTATGGATATTACATATAGTTTTGTATTTAATTATTGCACTTTGCCTGTTGTGCAGATGAGTGATATTTTGAATGTATTTTGCAGATCTGGGTAGTACACTCAGAAAAGCAACACTGTATTTTAAAAATAATTTATTACAATGTACAATAGCCATTACCTCAAGTGCTCTTTATAACTTTTCCTGGATTCATAATGTTCTTTGGATCCAAGGCCTTCTTAAGTGCTTGCATTGTTCTTATGCCAACACTTCCGAGTTCTTCTTCCAAGAAGGACATTTTGCCAATCCCTATGCCGTGCTCCCCAGTACAAGTGCCATTGAGAGAAAGAGCTCGCCTAGAATGGAAATGCAAATAGTTATTGAAATGACTTATGTGAACAATAAATCTTTTATTTTATAAAAAAAAATATTCTGTAACTTTAATCTGTCATAAGTGAGAGAAAATTCAAGTAAAAGTTTAAGTGATGAAAAAATTAGTGTAAGGGGATTTAATGCAATTTTTTTTTAGTAAATATATTTTTTTTTGAAAGTAAGATTATAGAAATGATACTAACTGTGAAATTTTGTTCTCCAACTCATGTACCAAAGCAAATTCTTCATTGTTCTCAGGATCATAGAGTAGTTGAGTGTGAAAGTTCCCATCTCCAACATGACCAACAATTGATCCTTATAAAATTGAAATGGTAAAAATAAGTAACATCAGTAACTTTACCGTGGTAATAAGTAACTTTACTTAATAACATACTTAACAAAATACTAAGAAACTAAACTTAAAAGTAAATAAAGTGGCAAAGGAGAATTTTAAGACTTGAAATATCTTTTCATAGATTACAACATTAATAACTTAAAAATAGTATGCATTTAACTCAAAATTTGAATGTCATACATGAAAGCCATTGGTATTTAAATGATCTAAAAGTATTAGTGTATGTATTTTAATGGTATACAAAAGATTATCTTGTAGAAAAGTAAATAAATAAAATTATGGATCAGTTTTCAAGGTGATTATGTGGGAAAGTAACTAAAAGTGTTTATAACCTTCAGTAATAATATTATTTTTTATTATTTATGACCTATCGAAGGGGACAAATAAGGAGGAAGAAACATTCTCTATGGGCAGGCAGGAAAAAAGTTTGAGGAGTGTGCTTGTAAACTTGGTAACTGATAGAAAAAATCTCCTGCACCTATCTACCAGTAGCAAAATTATTTTAAAATTCCCACTACCTTTTATTAAGGAGCAAAACAGAAGTTGAAAAAAAACTACCCTTGTAAATGGATGCTATTGAAGCCTATATAAGAATTATTAATCCAAATATATTTAATACCTAAAAAATCAATAAGATTTTACCATATACTCCAGAATTTATTATATCTTCCTTTGTTTTTGTAATAATTTCTGTGAGTTTTGAGATGGGCACACAAACATCAGTTACCACACTCTAAAAGAAACCAATAAAATGGAATTATTAGATATCATTGTAGTAATTAACCTTCATGTTTCAAAGAATTAAAATAACTAAATTATTTCCAACTGGAAAAAGGAGCCTGAACATCTATTTCGTATTAGCATATAAACACTTTTTTCTGGATATAGTAAAGCTATTGAAAATAAATAAAAAGCAATGAAAAGAAAATGCCAAAATGTTTGCAACTTTGAAGAGAATAAATACAGTATAACATGAGTTAGTGACCAAGATTCAAACATTTCATTTTGCCAAGACAGCTTAACATTTTTAGCAGTCTATAAATTTTAAGCAAGTATTAAATCAAAATCTAGAAGTCAAAGGTAATAAAGAATATCTTTTTATGTCCTACCTTACATCCAGGTCTTTGAGCTAGGGTAGCATAGTAAATTTCATGTCTGGCTTTCCATAGTTTGTTTCGTTCTTCTGCATCAGAGGACCATCTAAAGCTCAACCCATCATTCATTTTGATGATTTCCTCTACCAAAACAATTATTTACAACTATTAAACACATTCTACAATCTACATTAATAACATAATACAAAATCTAATTAATGTTACACTAAAGAAAATTGACCAACCAACTTGAGCTGCCTCAGACTTGACAGTTTCTTCAGATCCGTGAAACTCAAAGAAAAGGCTTGGAGCAATAGGGTAGTCTAATTTACTGTAAGAACATGATACAGCCATTGAAATTTCATCAAGTAATTCTGTAAAATAATTTGTCTGGAATTAATTTTTCGTGTCTAATATTTTACACAATATATTCCAGAAAATATTTTACTCTATTCATTAACTTTTTGGTTATTTCAAAATAAGTACATCATTATGGTAATAAGCAGAAAATGAAAGAGGCAGAAAGTAGTGACTGAGAAAGTTTTATGTTTCAGGAATGACTTTTCATTTAATGTTAAATTTACAGTTGATGTAAAGATTCTATGGAAGGCAATACATATTTTCAGTTCCACACTCATGAAACACAATAGAGATAACCTAAGCACATGCAGATTCGACACAAATATTAAGTTTGTTACAAAACCAAACTAAAAATTAAGTGATTAGGCATATTTTAATTAATATTTCAATAAAATTTCTTTTCATAGAGCATCAAAATAGAATGGTATTCCACATGGTATAAATGCAATATTTTTTTATATTATTACTAAAAATTTTCCTATAATATTCTTTTTAAAAAACTTTCCCAAATGTCACTCTTTTTATGAAAATTTGTCAAAACAGATTGTCACAAGAATCTTCAAAAAGATTTTGATCTACCCTATAAGCTTGGCTATAGCACATGGGGTTTAAATATTATGTGAAGTTATTACTGCAGCTTAATAGGAAATATCTAAGCAAATAATTGAAAATCACAAAATAATTTACTATGCAAGTGCTAACAAAATTGAAGAGTAACAGTTAGTTCGCATTACTTATTCTTCTGATGGTTTACAGGGAAGATCAGTGTTTAATTAACTAGCAGGAAATACTTCACTTTTAATTTTATGTGCACTTGAAGTTTCTAGTTTTAATGAACTATGGTGTTGGATTTAAATTTAAATGCTTTAAAGAAAAATGTAACATATGGGTTGGACACTCTTTTAGTTCTTAAATAGTTAACCCTTTCACCTAGCCACCCCAAATTTTCCATAGGATTCAATGGTAACCTCGACCAGTTTAGGATTGAAAGGGTTAAGTCAAATCAATCAGTATCTTACAAACCTATTCTAGCTACAGGAATAGAATGCTGCAAAATTTGGACCACAGCTTCAACTGCATTACCAACTGTAGGGAAAGAACTAATTGCAGACACCATCTGAAAATTAGTTGTTATTATTAATTTACCAACGCAAAAATTACATTTAAATTTGCAAGAATAATTATAGGATATAAAGTACAAATGATACTGACAGGTATAAAAAATATAATTTTGCTTTTTAAAGATCATTTCATCCTTAAAAATACATGCATTAAAAAGTATACAGTCACACATGTTTACATTCAAAGTTTACTTCTTCTCCTTAATGTTTAATATTCAAGGTACATACCATTTGTGGTACAGCATGCAGTCTAAGGGTGGCTTTAGATATGATACCAAGAGTTCCTTCTGATCCTACAAAGAGCTCAGTCAAGTTGTAACCAGCTGCTGATTTCCTGCAGGGCATTGTAAATGTTTGTCAGAAATATTCAATACATACTACATAAATTTCTTATCTATAATAAACTAAGAGATAGCCTGTTTAAAACACTATTATTTCATTTCCAACACAAGCACTTGCAGTTTAAATCAGGGGAATGAGTGATAGAGAAGGATTTTATTGAGGAATGAAACCTTTCAACTTAATGATGATATACCAATAAACACAACTTAAACTAGTTAATCTAATACCTGGGTCTGCGACCATCCCCAGCAGTATGAAGAATGCTACCATCTGCAAGAACAACCTCCAAATTTAATACGTTTTCTTTCATTGTCCCATAACGGACAGCATTCGTTCCAGATGCAGAGGTGGAAACCATACCTCCAAGAGAGGCATCTGCTCCTGGGTCTAAAAATAAACTATTAACTTCATAAAAGTTCCTGTTTAATTAATATCCTGTGTAGTTCGTGTGAAAAATTCTAAATAATATTGAAATATCATGAATAATGATTTCAAAAGCAGCAAGGCATTTTTCTACAAAATATGATCATATATTGCTAACATGATCAGACTACCTTATCGGGTATCTGTTCTACATTGTGCAAGCATTTGATTTACATTCTATTCATAATAATTTACATAAATTATGTATTCTATTCATAATAATTATTAATAAAAAAATATAATAACTTGGAACACTACAGTAACAATTCACTAAAAATTTTCTTAAACATTATCAATAATTTATGGACATTTAAAGATAAGATTTTCTCAAATTTATCATCAGCATGCAAGCAATTAATCACCAAAGATTTTGATGTGTTTATCAAGGTTTTTTTTTTTTTTGAAAAAGTCACCAAGTATACCGTATTAGGGTGGTCCTAATTTTTCAAACTCAGAATATTTTTGGTCGCACCCCCTAACTTTTTTCCTTTAGGTATGAAATGAAAGTATACCAAATATTTTCCCGATATTTTTATATTAACACGTGCTGCATCGCGATTGAAGTTAGACTACGATAAAGGCGCAGAACTACGTAACACTCTTAGAGGAAAGCGGGCTCCCCTCGCTTTTTCTCCCGCATGACAGTAGACCTTACGGACGGAGCTCGGGCGTTTTACAAAAGAGACTTTTAAAGGCGGAATCTTCATGGATTTTATAATAAACTTGCATATATCCTACACTATGGTTATATAGGGTAATAAAAGGTAAACATAAAGTGCAAATCATTATTATAAGAGAACTCCAATGGAGGATTTAAGGTAAAGTGGAGGATGAGGGTTGTGAAGAGACATTGCAGCAGCTATTTATGGTTTACTCGTTGATTATGACATATTGGACACAATCAAAGCCTTGTGCTGTGACACCAATGCATCCAGTACGGGAATTAAGAACGGTGCAAAAATATTGGGATGTTATCAATAAACCAAAGTACTCATCAAAGTACAAAACACCAACCGAGAGATAACTACCGAGAGCTCCGACAGTTGACAATATCATTTTTAGATTATCAAAAAGTAAAAATGATTAAATTTAGACAACCTAGTACTTTCCATCATGCGAGATGGATGTCTAAAGCAATTTATTGCTTGAAGATGTTTATTTTTAGAAATTAGTTTAATTTGATTTGGATAATCAAAAACTACAAGGATTAAAAGATATGAGTATTTATTGTTAAGTTATACATTAGGGCTGGGTTTGATGCGCAAAATTGGCTCACAATACCCTCTTTCAAGATTTGAAATTCTTATTAGGGACCTGTTTTCTACAGAGAAATAAAAAAAAATATCTATAGCAATAACAAAGAAAATGATTAGTCATGGATAGTATCTTACCGAGGAGACAGTTGCTTAGCCTTTTTTGATGAGACTGTCCCCACACAGCAAAGAGCTTGGATATCCAAAAAGTTTAAAGAGAAAGAATACACCAATGTATCAAAGCGGTTGCAAATTAGTTTTGAAAAAATGGGTAGAACTCTCAAAGAAAAATCTAGCCGATTTTGAGTCAAAACGAACCTCAAATTTAAATGATTTATTTATTTATTATAGGGATTCTTTAACGGTGGAACCCGTGTGAAGATTATCAGGAAGGTTTTAAGTCGTTAATAACTTGTCTGTTGTAAATGATGCTGCAGAAAGCGGAATCAAGATCATTGATGAATAAACAGTATTTTAACGCATAATGAGGAGCAAAAACAATACCTTTTAAAAACCGTCAAAGACTATAACGGTCAATCTCTTCATGTTCGTAGCATTCGCTATCAAAAAAGTATTGAAGTATATTTAATAATATTTTTTTAATAAATTATGTGATTTTTCAAAGTTTTGATGTTTTTTTCAGATTTTCACCCCTTTTTGCGGCACGTGTTAATATGTATCTTCTTCTTCATAAGCTCTACAGCCGGTTGCCGGCCAAGGCTGTCTCTGTCAGCTTTCTCCATCTTGGTCTACTCGACGCCATGTTCCTCCATCGGTTCACTCCCAGGTCTCGCAACCACTTCTCCACTCTATCCATCCATCTCGTTTTAGGTCTTCCTCTCCTTCTCTTTCCCTCCGGGGTCTGGAAAGTTAGTTTCCTTACAGGGTTGTCATCACTGTAACGAAAAATATGTCCCAGCCACCTTATTTGGGAGGCCTTGATGACTTTAACGATGTTGGGTTCCCTGTACTTCAGTTGTAGTTCGTGGTTATACCTTATTCTCCATATACCATTTTCTCTTATTGCTCCAAAAATTTTTCTTAAGATCTTACGCTCAAAGCTCATTAGTTTCTCCTCTTCATCTTTGTTAATAGTCCAGCATTCGCTGCCATAAAGAACAATAGGTCTCACCAGTGTTTTGTATAGCTGTACTTTTGTTTTGCTGCTTATGCTTTTAGATTTAAACTGGTTTCTCAATCCATGGTAGCATCTATTAGCCATCTTGATTCTATCTTTGATTTCTATTTTTATGTCATTACTAATGCTAACAATTGTGCCTAAATATTTAAACTGTGTTACTTGTTCAAACTCGTATTCATTTATTTTTAATGGTTGATGATTTTGGGTTCTGTTTGTTATTGCCATGAATTTGGTTTTTTCTTCATTCACTGTCAGACCCATGTTCTTGGCTGCTGCCTCAAGTGCACAGAAGGCTTCCACTGTAGCTGCCTTAGTTCTTCCCACAATATCGATATCGTCTGCAAATGCTAGCAGTTGTACAGATTTAACAAAAATTGTGTTCTGCGTTTGTATGCCAGAGTCTCTAATTGCCTTCTCTAGGGCTATATTAAATAAATGACATGACAGGGAGTCTCCTTGTTTCAATCCCTTTTCTGTATAGAAAGCATCTGATAGCTCTGATCCCAACTTCACTCTACATTTTACTCTATTGAGGGTCATTTTTATGAGGTTAGCCAATTTTTTGGGTATTCCCAACTCCAACATTGCCTGATATAATTTTTCTCTATTAATGCTGTCATAAGCTGTTCTGAAGTCAATGAAAAGATGATAAGTATCAATGTTGTACTCTCTGGTTTTCTCAAGTATCTGTCTAATACTGTGTATTTGGTCTGTAGTTGATCTGCCTTTTTGAAATCCACACTGGTATTTCCCAATTATTGAGTCAGTATAGATAACAAGTCGTTCAGCTAAGATGTTTGAGAATATTTTGTATGCTGTGTTCAATAGTGTAATTCCTCTATAATTCTTACACTCTAGTTTGTCTCCTTTCTTGTATATCGGACAAATGGAACCATCTTCCCATTCAATGGGCATTTTTTCCATGGTCCAGACGTCAGTAATAATGGCGTGTATTTCCTTGTTGAGTTTAGGCTCCTTCACGTTCAGGAGCTTGGCTTTGACACCATCCGGTCCTGCCGAACTGTTGTTATTTAGTTTACTTATCGCTCTTTCAACTTCATTAATGGAAGGTGGTTCTAGCTCTTCATTCCGTGGTGTCCTGTTTCTAACTTCTACTGATCCCTCCAAAGCATCCTTTCCCTCCAGGGCTGTTTTGAAATGTTTTCTCCATCTCCTTAGTATTTCAGTGCTTTCATTAAGCAATTCTCCATTTTCATCACGACACGTAAGAGTTCTGGGACAGAACTCTCTTCTTGTGTTGTTCACTACATTGTAGAACTTTCTAGCTTCTTTTTGCTTTTTAAGGTGTTCAATTTCTTTATATATCTCTTCCCAATGTTTTCTTTTTTTCTGTTTGAATAATCTTTTTTCCTGACTTCTTATATCTCTGTAACCCTCCTCTGCACTTCTGGTGTAATGCCTCTGCACCATCTGCCTATATGCTCGGTTTTTTCTTACGTTAATTTCCTCACACTCCTCATCAAACCAATCCTTTGATTTCTTTTTTTCCACTGGTGGCAGAGTTTCTTTAGCAGCTTCTATTATGATGGGCTTGAGTTTTTCCCAACTATGTTCACTCTCTCTCTCATCTTCAGTCAATGAAAGTTTGTCTTTTATTTTATTTTTATACATAGTCATTATGTTTGGGGTCTTCAAAGCATCGGTATCAAGTGCTCTTTCCCTTTGGTCTCTCTTTTGATAGTATCGTCTTGAAATCTTGCCTCTCACCTTTGATATAACCATATAATGATCAGAGTCAGCATTTGCTCCCCTGAAACTTCTTACATCAAGTAAGTTACTTTTGTGTCTTTTATCTATTAATACGTGATCAATTTGGTTCAGTGTATTTCCATCTGGTGAGCGCCACGTATGTTTGTGTATGTCCCTATGCTCAAAACATGTGCTTCCTATTACCATTTCTGTTCCGACTGCAAAATCAAAAAGCCTATTTCCATTGTCGTTGAACTCGTGATGCAGGCTATGTCTTCCTATATAATTAAGTGCATTTTCGTCCCTACCAACTTTTGCATTTAGGTCTCCAATCACTAACCTTATGTCGTTTTGAGAACACCTGCAGAAAGTTTCCTCTAGTTGTTAATATGTATGGATTCGGATAAAATTTTTACCAGTTATTTACTACCCCATAAGGAAAAAACTTAGGGGGTGCGACTTAAGAAATTGCGAAAAAAAAATTTTAACATTATACTTAGGACCACCCTAATACCGTATAGAACTGTATATCTTTGCATATAAGCCGAGGGTTTCATTTGAAAAACTGACCAAAATTCAAAACCCGCGTATAAACCGAGTTAAAAAATTTAACACTTTTTCTCTCACGAATCACCAAAATTAGAGCCAGAAAAAAATGGCAGAACAAAACTTGCATTGGATCCCACTAAGATTAGAACCAGAACTTTAAGATTTGTACTTTCTTTATATGCAAAATAAAAACTGGTACTTTCGTATTATTCCGTCCATTCGCCAACAGGGGCGAAAAGTCGCCAAGTCACCGCCAACTCACCGTAGCTTCTGGTAACCCTGGAAAACGTAGCAAAATCGCGCTAGTTCCGATCGCTGGCGCAAGCGCGCGCAATTTGAATCGGTAAGCCCATGGGAGAAATAATGTGTGGCGCACTGCGCAGTTTGTTTGGAACGTAAATTCATCAGTGTTTACAATTACAAGGTGAGAACGAAGACTGGAACAAATTTTCGTTTTTGTGCAAACGGCGCCACATGAATTCTGAAAGGTACGAGTCTAAATGCTTTCGTGTTGTTCCACGATGTACTTTGTTGCGCCATTTTGCCGAGCCCCAGAGTCTTTCAATGTTTTGCGTATGCACGCCGGAGGTAGGTCGAAATTTTCGAAAAAAAAACTCTTGTTCGTGATCGGCCATTTTGCATGTAAGTTAGTGCAAAAATAAATATTTTTATGCTCTTACCGAGTGATATCCGTAGTTTTGGTACATCCAAAAATACTGATTCCCCTTTTTCTAAATCCTTACTGTTCCTGATTACCCCACAATGAGTTTGGTTATAGTTAGGGCAGGGGGGGGTTTGGGGGGGCGGCAGCCCCCCCCAACCACATGAAACTTTTATTTTTTATTTTCTGATGTCAAAAATGTGTTTTGACATCAGAAAATATGATATTCTGATGAAATCCCGTATTTTGGCGCGTTTTGGCGAAAACGATGGACGGGATAATACGAAAGTACCTAAAAACTTAATTAAATGTTATTTTAATATGATCGCGAGTAGCTTCTGCAAAACTTAATTACAGTGACCAGAACAAGCATTGAAAATTAGCTTAAGCTTGATGGGAAGTACCAATAACAAAAATAAGTATTACCAACAGGAAACATTAAGCCTGTATGCTTTAGGTGAGATTCTAATGATTTTCTTGTAACCCCAGGTTCTACTGTACAATCAAAATCTTCCACATTTAGTTCAAGAACAGATGCCATTTGACTTACATCAATACAAACACCTCCCTAAAATGGAAATTATTTGTTACTTGATCAAAACATATGATTAATACAAGTACTGATGTATTGCGATGCCATTTAAAGGAAAAATGAAAATAGAGGCAGAATTTGTCAAAAGTCATTAACAAAAATGAGAAGCCATGTGAACTATACTAGGTACTTTATTACAGACTATAAGTTTTTATCAATTATAAGTAAACAATATATCTCAAGCAATAAGAAGTTGAATAAAATAGAAAACTACAATCAGATCTAAACTACTATTAACTAGTAACTTCATACTCAGAAATATGCAAAGAAACAATTTTATAGGTACAAAAGTTTAAATATTTCCTAAATTTCATGCTTTTCTTGGACCTTTCATGTTTAAAAAATTAAATGAAACACTAATGTCTGTATTCACCATTAACCTAACCTAAAGGTAACCTGGAATCAAACTTCCACATGGTAGTTGAAGAAGGAAAACAAGTTTTAAGCCAGAGTTGGCAAAACAGATTGATTCCATTTTAATCTTAAGTCAGGTTAGTTTTGATTGAATAGATCCGATAAAATGACTAATAAAAAACTGAATTTAAATCTGGATTACATGATTTCATAGCAAGACAGATTAATATTATTTAAGTTAAAGAAATAGAGTAGGCCCAGCTGTATTGCCATTGCCAAATTAAAGTAAATTTATTTTTCTTGGACCATGGACAAGCCCTACACTCTTTTGGTACTAAATAATTATTTTCTATATTTCTATATATTCTGAGTTTTGTGTTTTTCTGAGAGTAATGTTTGATATCTAATAAATGTTTTTGTTCTAGCTCTATACATACCATTAATGCACCTACACCATGCTCCAAACCAGTGCCTGTCCCTCTGGGAACTATTGGAACAGAGTAATCATTACATAATTTTGCAACTTCACATATATGATCTCTAGACTGGGGGAAAACTACAATGTCAGATGGAGATGTTCTGAATTGGGAAGGAAACAGAATCAATATTTAAGTACATGTTAAGCAGTTTGTGATGTCATCAAAAAACTTTTTTTTTAAGAAGTTTGAAATCCTATCTTAAAAATATTTTTTGAGCTACTGCATCTGAATTTGTTATACGTTTTACTTATTAATGTCTTCAATATATTTTCTAAATACAGTAGAGCCCCTATTATACGCGAGTGCCACGAAAAATGTTTTTTAATCACGAACCTTGTTTCCAAAGCATGAAGTAAAAGCAAGTGACTGATTTTTAAAAAAAGCGTAACTGAACACTTTTTGTTAACAGTACAGTATATTGTTTTCTGTTCTTTATTTTAGTGATTTAGAGTAGAGCAAAGGTTTCTGCTGTTCTGTACATAGTTTAAAAGTTTTACATACTGTTTTTTGTACAATAAAACATAGTTTTTATGCTGAAATATTTTTTTTGAGTTTTCACAGTTTTAGTCTTTTTTTGGGTTATCCGCGATTTTTGCTATCCGCGGTACCCTTGCCACCCAATTCCGCTGATAATCGGGGCTCTACTGTAACTAATTACAGAAAGCTATTTCATCAATTTTAAAATTTAAGGTATTTTGCTTATTAAAAGAAAATTTATTGCTTTGACATAAACAAATATTTGCATTCTTGAAATTTAGAAATTATTAAGTAGTTTAAATAAAATTTGATTTTAACATATAATTCTGTCGATCGTTCATCGAACTTCAGATTCTGCAGTACCTACAGTCTATCAGACACAGTGGCATACTGATGGGATGAAACAAAAGAAACTAAAATTTTGTTTCAGAATTAAAACTGGAGCTTTTGTTGAAAAATTTATGATTTTCAAGTTAATTGAAACTAATAGTATTATGTTTCTAATATTATCTAACTAATCTTTTAATGAGCTTAAAATAAAAGACAAACATATATAGTATATTTTTTTAAAAAATACACTTATTTAGGGTACTTGCTTATTAGCCAGTGGACTGTTCAGCAACCGTCAGATTCAGCAGCAAAGCTAAAGTGCACAGTTAACAGGCTTTGATAATGTTTTCTAATTCAGTCACACAGTCGACAAGCTATTATGCAAGTCCAGAAGATATTCAACTTAAAAGAATACCCATGGTAGCCTTCATCTGTTCCGCATTGCTTTCTGAGTGCAAATGATGTATTCACATTTTCCTTTCCAACAACAGAAGTAAGGATTGTAACAAATGAATCCGTAACATTTTCATGCTAAAATAAAGAAAAGGTAGCATATGAGTGAGTTTTTCTAACTTGCTCTGTGGATTTTACATAAAGTAGTGTAAAATGCTATGCCTCATCAACTCATTTCTAGGAAAATCTAATGACCTATTTGAATTTAAGGCACTGAATTCAGATTAGATCAACTTCAATACCTTGCCACCAAAACACCTGCTGCCCAGTTTCTCATTTTTAAACTTGCTCAATTAAAAAACATCTTCAATTTTAACAGCTGTATTAATTAACAGCCTAAATTAAAATTAACACAAGAACATGATGGAAACATAGATGGAAATGGAAAATTAAATTGTTGTTTGTTTACATTTTGAAATTTCTGTCTTACCCGCGAAACTTTGATGCCATTTGAAAATGAGGACCTCAAAATTTTAAAATGTTTTAATAAACATAAATTTGAGAGTAATTTTTGCGTCAGCATTTTGATTTATGAAGTTCCGATTTCAGTTGGAAATATAAATGATGCATCAATTTTATAGCATCCTAAAAGTAGTTGAGAAGACCATAAAAGTAACATCCACGCGTAAAATAAACCTCCACCCCAGTAGCACAGCGATGTTGCTGAATATCGCACAACATCGCCCGACACTGATTTACATCGCGAGCGGTGGGACGGTCCGAGCAATACTGAGCAATATTTAGCAACTTCGCCCAATTCCGGCAAACGAACCCGCACCGATCCGCACAGTTGACGCATGCGCAAACTCTGTTGGAGGGAAAATCAGAGACGTGCACGGAGCTCAAATTCCAAACAAAAACATTTCACATTTCTTTCCGTTGGGTTGGGGTCTTGAAGTTTTTTGTCTATCTCTAACATTTGAATTGAAGATTGAAGGCGTTGGAACTGTAAAAGGTAAAAGTTTTCCTTCTATATTATTCTTAATGTAATACTTTATTGTTTAGGGGTCCATCCAACCGAAAATTCGAGCCCTTTTGCTGCTTTTCACAAAATTCCCCCTCTTAAATCTACCCTTTCACAAAATTCCATTTCATAAAAACTGTTCTTTCATGAAACTCAAATTAGCATTTTAATGATTATTTGCTAGAAATCTCACAAAAAATTTGAATTTTT
Organism: Tetragnatha montana; assembly: GCA_963680715.1. Taxonomy (NCBI): domain Eukaryota; kingdom Metazoa; phylum Arthropoda; class Arachnida; order Araneae; family Tetragnathidae; genus Tetragnatha; species Tetragnatha montana. The sequence continues at coordinate 48,586,284 of OY796675.1, forward strand.
CACGATTTTCTTGGTTTGCGAGTCTATTTTTTAATACTTACGCACTGATGTGCTATATTACTTAGTTTTCACCGCTTCAATTTTACACACACAATTTTTCAAAAAAATTGAGGCCCAAAATAACTTGGATGACCCCTGGCGTTGTGTAAAACTGCGAGTCCCATCATTAATTATTGCTTTTCTTTCATCGATTGTCCAATTTTCCAGATCAAATCCTGGTGGGAAATTCCATTTTTAACAAAAACTGTAGATTTCATTTTATATTAATTATTGATACGTACCATGATCTGACTCATCGCTATTGCAAAATAAATATAAAATAAACCCTGCCAATAGTCTAGTATAAATCTGACTTTCCTTGGTGGAAAAGAAAAACATGAAATTTAAATCAAGTTTACTATCTGCCTACTGCAGGGGTCCCCAACCTTTTTGTACCCAAGAGCACATACCAAAATATCAGTTGAATGGAGGGCACCATTTATTTTTTCGTGATAAATTTATAGTTGGTAGACATAATTAATAATACACTAATGCACACAAAATTTAATTTTAAGAATTAATTTGACACATTAATATAATTAATATTAATATTCTTTTTTAAAATAAAGGAATACTAATAATGGAAAACTGAAATATTTCATCGTTGGGCACAAGCAGTGGGCGCACCTAGATCGATCGACGGGCGCCATGGTGCCCGCGGGCATAGGGTTGGGGACCCCTGGCCTACTGTGTTTGTGGAGTGACAGAGAATCCAATGAAATAATTTAAAGAAGGTTGAAATTAGTTCATGGAAATTTCATTTTGTTGGGCTTATTCTTAAGATAATTGAAAAATTTGATCTTTTTCACATGATCCTATTGTTATTGTTGTTTATAGGTAGTGTGTAATATTTATAGATTAAAGAAAATCTTGTTAAAATTTAGCTTTCAATATATTACATTTTATCTCAAGTAATATACTGGTACCTTATCAAGCCCCGTTAAAAGTCACCACAATATTTTGTACGCTTAATATTCAAAAATTTCCAAATTTTTATTGTTGGCATTCATATCATTGGAGCCGCCCATAAATGATGTCACACTTTTTTTTGCCCATTTTTGACCCCCTCCCTCCCTCCCTATGTCACAAACGGTCACACTTCCCCATACCCCCTCCCCCCTATGTCACATGCTACGCTTTCAATCGATCAATATTTCTAATACATAGAGTTGTAAAATTCTCGGTAATAATTTTTTGTAGAATATTCTCCTTGAAGCAACTAATTAAGATTTGAATTGGTTTGTTTAAACAAATATCTTAGAAAAAAAATTCTGTTTTTGTTATTTTTGGTTGATTTTCAGTTTTTTTTGGGGGGGGATGTGATGTCACAACTTTTGAAACACCCCCCCCCCTCCCCCTTGTCACAAGCTGTCACAAATTTATTAACCCCCTCCCTCCCTCTGAGCGTGACGTCATTTATGGACGGACCCATAGTGGCTGCAGAGTTGTGATCAGCATGCCTGGCTACAAGCATTACCTACCCAGGTTCAATGCTTTACAGCTTCTGCTTGGGTCATGGGTTAAGTCAGCCTTTCTCCTTCCGGGGTCAATAAAATGAGAACCAAACTTGTTGGGGAATCAACTGGGGGTCCAGTGTTAGGCTCAGCTTGGACACAAGTTAAGTAATTAACACCCTGGGCCTGATGGGCCATATATCATAAACTTATTATATTTTCAGTGGTGTAGCATTGTGGCTAGTGGGAAACAACTAATAGTGAGTCGCCTATTTTACTACCACAGACTATAATACTAGGTTAATTTTGGTACTGTTCAGCCTAAAATTAAATCCTTGCATCCGGCTTATCATGAATTACCAATTAAACATTACATCCCTCTATTTTCTTCACCTTCTAGTTCATTTATTTTTTTCCTTAAATACATCTAGTTTTTGGACTTTTTTCAAGATTAGTTTCATGGACTTTCAAGAGCGCTGAATTCAAAAAGCTGGTCAAAATTTTCCAATAGTTCAAAGACAAGATTATTTTTATTTTTTTTTTCTTATGCAAAAAATCATCAAATTAACCTGAAATTTAACAAAGGCCGATTAAAAAATTGTATTTTATTTTAATATTTAATTATTTTTTACAATACATCAGAAAACTTGGGGCTTACTTCACAGTATCCATAATTCTTTAATTTTCATTTTTTGCTTTCCAGAAATGTCTTCCCAAAAAATCAACATCAAATCAACAACCTACAAAATCAAAATCCTTGAAAAGGAGGACCCTCCCAAAAACCTCCCCAGGTAAAAACTTTAAAAAAAGTTATCCTTGGAAATTTTTTGGTCATAGGGGAAATTTAGGATTTTCTTATATATTTTACTTCAGTAGTGTAATGAGAAATAAGCAGCAATAGCTCTATTGCTTCAGTTTTCACATATATTGTTTTCTAATTAGCAAGCTGCATTAATTTGGTTAAAGAATAATGCAGTTTTACAAAGAGAAATTTAATACAAAAAATGTAATTTTTACAACACATAATTTTTAAGTAAAGAGAACGTTGGGTTTGGGGCTAAATTCTTAAATCTCAGTTGATATATCATCTGTTGAACTTGAATTATATATACTCTTGATACTCACATTAAAACTCATGAAATTTTTCTTTTTTTAGAAGTTATTCATGTAGATAACAGTATTGACTGAAAATATTCAATCTGTCATTTGTAAGTTTATTTAAAATTTTGACAATTTTCAATGTTCTAAATCTAAAAATTAAATGAAAAATATACTAGATTTTTTTTAATTTTTAGGGAAAGTTGTTCCTTATGATAATCCTACAGAGCAGTCTAATGTATGGGATGGATGATGCATTTCTCAATTCCCTAGAAAAAACCGACACAGAGAATCCAGTATCTGAAGTTTCAGTTGGAAAAGAAACTAGTAAGTTGTTTGTTTGTTAAGAATTATGTAGGGATATTAAGGGCTGTATTCTACTCGTCCACTTTAGCGAACTCCCCGGGTGAAAGCGCTGGAATTTTTTCTTCTTCGTTCCGCTTTCAAGCGAGTTCACCACCACTTGGCTCGGGGAGTACACTGAATTTCGATCAAAGTAGTCTGATTGGCTGAGAGGAGTTGTTTCGTTTTCAATCTCGCCGCTCCAATTTTGTGAGTTAATAGTTTGTGTTTTATTTTTTTCCTTCAAGCTTTTTGCTTTCAGTTAAAATCTGTTTATTTTTGTTAATTTTTACTTTACATCCCTTTTCAAACAATTAGATTTGTTTCGCAGGGTTGTGACATCAGCTAATAAACGGAGACACAATTCAACACAATAATAACAATTTAATTTTTTTTTGCCTTTTGTGTTTTCTCCCCTTGTAAATTGTTTCCCTTCTTAAATTGTTTGTATTATTGTATGCATTGCATTATGTATATTGTTGGGAGTAAACTTTGATTTGACTTTGACTTAAAATCTCCCCCTATTTCACCTACCACATTAGTTAGAATACACGCAAGTGAATACGGTGAGGTGAGTTCGACTTTGCAAAAAAGTAGAATACAGCCCTAAACTGTTGGATTATATCTAAATAATGATAGTAATAAGCTAAAAATCTACTGTGCAAAGTTGAATAACTATAAAATTGAAAATTTTTTTATTTGCTTATAAAAAACTTTAAAAAGTTCAATTGTTGCAGGGATACATTTGGTTCCCTTTGTTAGCAATCACAATCTTTGCTGGCAAAGGGGGATCAAATGTATCCCTGAAACAATTGTACTTTAAAAAGTTTTTAAAGATTTTTTTGTCTGTAAATAAAGCATTTTGATTAAATATTGTTAATGATAGTAACATTTTTAAAAAGTTCTGTTATCTTACATATTGTAAAATAGGAGCCCCCTATTGGGTTAACAGTAATTCTAGTACTCTGTTATTATTAAATTTGTTTCTTATAAAATGCATCAAAAACACCCCAAGAAAATTACTTTTGTTTTATGCATTTTTATTACAAGATGTTTCAACAAGTGTGTACAAACACTGCACAGCCATATTATCTGCATTGAGTACATAAAGAATACCTGGAGAACTATGCCTCTATGACCCATAGTTTTGGAGAAAATCGCAAAAGAAAAGGGTGAGATGTCACATCCAGTATATATTAAAAATGTGAACATGGTTGTTTTGATGTTTGCACACTAATATATCCATTATGCTGACATGTGGCATCCTTGAATGAAAAAATTAAGTTTGTATTAGATTATAACATCACATCTTAGGAAAAATTAGTTACCATAGAGATCTAGTTATTCAAGCAAATTTTATCTGCTCCATGCAAGAAATCTTTTTGTATTGCGTTTGGGCAGACTTGTTGAAACACCCGGTAAAGTTGCCTAATATTTTTTGAAGATATTAATATTAAGAAATACAAATCGCTTATATCATTCTCAAAAGTTAAGTTTTTAGATTTTTAAAAATTTAAGTTCTTGAAATTTTCTAAATTTAATTATAGAGTATTTTTTGCAAAATAACTGCTGTATGCATGACATAGCTGTCAATTTTTATGGTATTTTCATTTAACTTTACAGATGGATCTGAAAATTTTGTGAATTTTAAGTTTGCCTTCACTTATAGTCTGTTCATTTAGAACTGGCGCCTGAGACAAAATGTATTAGAAGCAGTTACTATTGTAATTATCATCGAAAGCATTTTCTTCTGCAATGACAAGGCAGCCGAAACAGAAGTAGTTGAAATACTGTAAAAAAATCAGTCACTGAAGTTGTGTGATGACCGTTATGAAGCATTATTGAGCGTTTTTGATCCTGTTTCAGGTGCCAATTCTAAATGAACAGACTATAACAATCCACAGAAGTGTAAAACCTTTCATAATGCAAACTATATTCTCTTGTACCTCTGCCCCCAAACCAAATTCCTCTGCTAACCCCTGTCCTTTTAATTTTAGTCCTTATATTTAGGGAATTTTAAACGACTGTAAAGTTTTTCAGATTTGCTAGCACGTTTTGTCCTGCACTCACCCGTAAAGTGTGCTTCTTCTCATGCTCAAATCACAATTCTAAAAAAAAAAAGTTGCGATGCTATAGGCATAGCACGTAAATTAGTGGGTTACTGGTGGTAAAATTAGCTTCCCCTTGCAGAAAAGCAAAGAAAGCTACGTAGTTACATTATCCACGAAAGTAACAACTAAACTTTACTCTAATCTCGCTATTTCTGAAAAATTACAAGTTAAAATAAAGCAAAATACTCAAAAGTAGCAGCCTGGAATCGAACCGGGGACCATTAGGTTACTAGACGCACACTACCACTGGTGCTGATGCCAGGATTGATAAATAACATAATTTTAATGTTTTAAAACTTAAAACACGTAATAACAAGATCCTATTACTGTGCATGTTTCAACTGTCGTAGCATCAACCACTTCCTATCCAAAAAGTTTAACTGATGTAAGTTTTCGAAAGTTGACAGCTATGGCATTTGCTAGTATAATATAGTCCAATTAAATATAAGTTTTAGAGAAAGTGTTGAAGGTTTTGCATTTTTGTTTTAATTATATAATGTTAAAAGATCATGGATCATTCAATTTCTTTATAACTTGAAATTATTTTATGAAACTTTCAAGTAATTTTCCTTTTATGAATTAATATGTTTTGCAAATGGCTGAAGGTGGAAATCATTTGTTTCTATCATAAAACAATCAATAGGTATTTATGATTGATGTAAAAGTTATTTCTGGGTGTAGTTGAAACATCTATGTTTATAGTTCCTTATATTTTTAGCTAGTGTTAAGATGAAATATGATGATGCGGACAAATCTGCAGTTTATAAAGTTAATTGTGGCAGAGTGCTTGCTGGAGCTCCTGACTGGGATGGCTGTAGAATCAGAAACAAGAGAAAAAGGGGAGGATGACAAGATTAACTAAGAACAATTTACTTTGTTATGGAAAAAACTAAAGTTCCTTAGAGTAATTATCAGTGAGGCTAAAATACATTTAAAAGTAGGTTGGCAAGAATCTGGCACCGAAAGTTTTCTTTTTCAAGTTGATACTTTCATATGGAATTGTTATTACAGTTGTATAATTTTTATAACAATGTGATTTATACCTATACTTTGCTTTTTCCAAAAAATATTGTTTTTTAATGTGTTATGTCATATTTTGTTACCCCCCTTCTCCTAGTCAGATAGAAAAACCATCCCTCCCTTCTAACAATGACTTCCCTAGTGTAGAATAATTTTCATTAATTATTATTGAAATAAAAATGTTAACCTCAATAATATATACACCATTAAAAGTATTAAAGTAAATGCACGATTAAAAGCGATTTTCCAAGTCTATTTTTAAATAAATAAGACATAATTAAGTGAAAAGTTTCATAAGGTTAAGCATTATTCCAGCAAAATATAATTTCACCATAAATTGTATCTGAATTGAAACACTTATCAAACTACAATGAGTTACAAAAGTACATTATTAATAGTTTAGTCAAAGAAATGAGTTCCAGGGAAACATCTGTTGTATAGATCATTTTCATTTTATGGAAACTTTTTGATCATCCACAGTTTAGTCTCACCATTGTGCACTTAATTACATCTTACAAATAGAACTCAATTATTTTTTCTAAATTATTGATAAGCACTTTTATAACTCAAATTCATGGGGAAAGTAACTGGCATATTGTTGTACCTTATGCACAATCATCTTTTTTAATCAATTAGGTTTTTCTTTCAGACCGGTCCAGGGAAAATTGCTTTTTGTTATGCCTTATTACATTATATTACATCCTAGCAGTTAATGATAAAATTCTACCCCCTCATTCCTACTAAAAAATACAATCCAGGTCCCCTCTATCCACCCTAAGTTCTGAAACACCTTTTTTATGTAATCATACTGCTGTATTGTACTGCATCGGACAAAGAAGTGAAAAGTATGTGATTTTTATATGCATATTCTAACTAAAAAGACTAAGAAGTCTGGATCGTTGCATTAAATTATGTTGTCTGTAGTATGATTGTGTATTATGAATTAGCACAAATAATAAGATGTAACTTTTTTGATATTTTACTTACATTGACAATTCATTAAATTGTATTTTACTTCAAATTCCAATGTCTTCTTAAAGAACAATTTAACATGTTCTTGCACTTCAATAGCAATGTGGTGAAATAATTTGTGATTGCGTAAACTATGTTATTATGCAATTTTATTATGTACGAATTGTGATAAGATTTTCTAGTTATCTTAAATAAATTAAAATTATTAAACATGGAAATGTAATACCTGGAAATTCCTTTTTGTTATTAATATTGTCACTGACTCATGATATAGGTGGTTAACTCCATAATTTTTGCTTATTTTATTTTTCATTTTTGGCCGGTTCTGAGTATTTTTACCATAGGTAATTTTTGTTTCTTAATGTTACCTTTTGTGAAAATTTTAATTCATATATTATTAAGGAACCAAAATTATAAATTATGGACTTAACCAAAAATATCACTTAGACTGCTAAATGCCCCTCTTACTTTTTCACCCGTCAGAATTAAAAGTGTCAAAATTACTTTTAAAGCAAGTAACAGACTTAAATTTATTCTGGTTGAGAAAATATAATTTTTAGTGCAGTTTATCGTATTTTATTATCTTCTTAAAGTAAGAGGTTCAATTCAGTTATCTCTGTCCCACTAAATATCACCAAGCCTTTTGTAGGCTAAATATTAGAAGCATCACTAAAAATTCCAAACTATTTATAAAAATGTGTGTTCTGTTATATTGATAAAAACCATAGAATTTTGGACACATATGAATATTCTTTGTAGCACCTTGGTGATATTTAACAGAACAGGTAACAAAATTGAACCTAGTAACTAACATGTCATTAAAATAAGAATGACAGCTAAAATGCTGTGATTAAATCTTTCCCCCTCATATAAAGTTTAATTATTATACAGAGTTTATATTATGATCCATTAAAAAATTAAAGTTCATAGCTCAGTTACTTTTATTTAATCTACTTTTAAATTAATACTATTGGTTGAATTATTGTAAACCAGCACTGTATGATATTATATAGTGGAGGCCGCCAATAGGTAATGTGCTTTGTAAGCATACATCCTTAAATATCCAAAACCACAACTATTTGACAAAACCATTCAATATGGCACTTTATCAAGTAAAAAAATTATAATTGTAATTTTTTTGCTTGATAAAATGCCATATTGAATGGTTTTGTCAAATAGTTGTGGTTTTGGATATTTAAGGTATATGCTTACAAAAAGCACATTACCTATTTGGTGGCCTCCACTATATAATATCAAGCAGTGCTGGTTTCAATATCGGCCAATCCCGCGGGCAATATCGCGAATTCAGGATATCATACTAGTTACTTTATCGGGCGATACTGATCAGCAATATCGGGCAATACAAGTAAGCAATACTGGGCAGTATCGGCAAAAATTTGCCGCGCGATCCTGCGGCGATATTGGGAAGCGATATCGCTTGATACAGCGGATTTTCCAAATGCGATATTGGGCAATACAGGTTTCTTGATAAATTCCAATACCGCGCGATACTGCAATGCGATATTGCTCAATACTGATTGGCAATATTGGCCAGTATCGCCCAAAATGTCAGCCATTCGATCTTGCGGCGATATTGGCAGGCGATATCGCTCAATATATCGATCCGATACTGTCCAGTACTGCTGTGCTACTGGGGCAGTACCAATTTTATCGAGCGGTTTTTTTAATGTCGCTAGCGCTAGTTTAAAGGCCACTATCAGAGTTTCTAGAAAAAACAACTACAACTTTTGATTGATCCCGAAGTCGATTGACTGCAACTACAACTGTGACTATCGTTTGTTACAATAATTACAAATAAACAAAAAAATGGTCTTGGTTTCCATTCCTCGATTTTACTGAGAATTTATTAACTTTTTCTCATAAATTTCAGATCTAATTAAAGTACCTATCATTGTCTCTAATTGGCTTGCATTAAAAATATGAAATAAACCGCGGAGAAGTATTATATTTATATACCACCCTCAATATGTTTCCTATGGGTAACCGCTTATTTCAGTGTAAGGACTAAATTTTAAGCTATTATTTGTTTACATATCCCATTATTCAAAAGTTTTAAAAACAAATTTGAAAATGGGGAGCAAGAAACATAAGAAGCATCATAAATCGGAAAAGAAGGAAATTTCTCATGATGGTAAGCTACCTTTTCTGTTATAATTGATCTTCTTCGTTATTGTTTTCATAAACGATAAAGTTGTTGATTTATTACTTTTTCTATAGAATTTTAGGAGATGTAGCAGGTTCAAATCTGTTATCTGGGCTGTTAAATGTCGAAAGTGATTAGAAATATGAAATACTACTGCCAAAAATTGCAAACCTAACCAACCAATTCTTAATACATTTAATTAAATAAAAATTTGGTGGAATTTGAGGGAGGTAATCCAGGAACGTGGGTCTAATGCTCAAAAGTGGAAATGGAGAAGTGGATTCTGGCATACTTGGATAATATAGAAGCACACGCCAAGCGCAGCTAGTTTTAGAATTTTGCAGAAAATCTTTTCAAATAATTTAAATTTTTGGTAAATAAATTGATTTTTTCATACTGTTGTTGCTTATGAAGCATTATTACACAGTATTTCGGTAAACAATGGGAATGTCATTATGTTTTTAAGTCAAAATTCAAACTAAGGGTACTTACTTAGTTTGCAGAAAATATTTAAAGAAATTTTTGTGCGCAGATAGTTTTTTAATTTATCCAACTATGAATTTTGGGTACCTGGTTGTATGGAAGCTGAATAATTTTATTGCTAATAATAAACATTGGACACGCAGAAAATTGCTAAGACCCAAATTGTTAGGATTTACAAAATTTGAACATTGAACGAGACCAAAACAGCTTGGTGATACTTAATAGACAGATAATGGAATTGAAATTAGGATTAGGCAGACACAAGTGGTGACTTTCATGATAAATCATCAAAAATAATCATAATATATCAAAATAAAACACCAATTAAAATATCTCAATTAGCAGTTATGTAAATTATACAGGGGTGCTACTTTCCTGGGGTAGGCCTAGAAATCTGGTTTTTATTGGAATTTTCAAAAATCTGAAGCTTAACACGAAAGCAAAAAATTAGGTCCAATTAAAAAATAAGTGTATGGATGCAGCATTAACATCTTTTATCGTTGGCATCATTGGATAACCTTGTATATTTGATTTGGGGAATATACCGTACGAAACTGTGAAATTCATTTTCTTGCCAAACCGATTTATATAAACGACGGATAGAATTGCATTTTAATAAGCTGTTGGAGAAAACAACAGGTGTTCCTAAGGCTCACAAGAAACCAATATTTAATTTTTATTATTTTACTCTAATGCTATCACCATTGAGAGAAATTTGAGAAGCAGCTCTCTCTCAGCTCAAAGTCAGTTCAGCAGGTGTGGTTGGAATGGAATATTTTTGTGTACATTTTCAACGCACAGTAAAATATTTAGCTTTAGTTAAATTATCTTTTAAGAAATTCTTATAGAAGTAAAACAAAAAGATACTTTTGGTATGGGAAAACATATTTAGTAGTCCAATTTATACAAGAATGGAAGCTGATGTTAATGAACACAATTTGTTGAATAGGCTACTATGTACTGCTATCTTCTGGTTGAAGTATCAAATTATTAAAGTGAAGTTAAGATAAGATATGAAAAATTGAGTTGTCCCATTCATCCCCACTCTCCCCTACATTTAAACAACTATCAAATATTGATAAATGGCTGATTTTTCAAATTTTTGAGCACAAATTGTGAAACAGACGGTTAAAAAAAATCTTGCATTTTTTATTTTTTTTATTCTTAAGTACTTCAACTTATGTACCAATTCTCATTAGAATCAAAGTATTGATGGTCCATTTGTTGGTTTGGGACAGAATGACCCCTTAAGTTGTTTTCTCTGTATCAGCGGTTTATGATCTAACAACTTAAAATCTTCCTTTTGTACAGAACGTCAAGAAAAGCCCCTGAAGCTGGTGCTCAAAGTGGGTGGAAGTGTCCAGTCGCCCGTGCATGCATCCAACTCCAACTCCTCTTCATCCCAGATCCCTCGCATTCCTCAGGAGATCAAATCGGTCTACGAGGAGACATCCAAGAGCATGGAGAAGGCTTCCAGCAGTCACTCCCATGAGAAGCACAAAAAGTCCAAGAAGAAGAAAAAGAAGAAGTCTACTGATAAAGACAAGGAGAGACATGAGAGGAAGAGGAAGCATCATCACCACCACCATCATCACCGAGAACATTCACATGAGCGAAAAGTAATTGCAATAATATATTCAATGTTTTATATGGATTCTACCTGTTTTCTTCCCAAATGTAATTTATGTGCCATGGTTGGTTGGTCCATATTTTAGCTTTTTGTAGTACAAAGAATTCCCCATTACAGAAAAGATTGAGGAAAGACATTCTGGCTGGCTGATTCTTAATCGAAGTAATCTGTTTTGAAAAAGTAGAGAATACTTCTTGGAAAAAGGCTAGAGTAAAATATTGTTAAATTAAAGCAGTTTTTGTTTTTTAAAAGGGTTATTGTTAGTGACTGGTAAGGAAATAATATTGCTTTCCAAAAAACTTCACGCCGTCGGCTTACTGATGAAAGGCTGTAAAGTCACTTCTAGCTCAAGTTCTTTGTATAAGCAAAGTTATGCCAAGTTTGGAGATATCCAATCACTTTCTTTAGCACCTTGTAATTTTACCAACACTGATTGCTTTTCAGCTCAGCAAAGATTTGAGAATTTGCTTGTTTGTTGGTGTCATTCTGTCAATTTCAAAAGATTCTCTAAAAGTGACTTAGTGTCTTTCTCCTGTAAGCCAATGATACTAAACATCTTATTTTAAATTTGAGGTTATTCCCACTTACTGCATTTGAGTCAGTTTTCAATGGAAGAAATCTTACAGGGGGCGCTTATTAAAAAACTTAAAACTGTTCAAAGCAATTAAATAATACTTCTGAAAACAAATCTGAAACTTTTTTAAGTTACTGAGACACTGTAAGTAGCAAACTTCGTGGTAAAAGAGTTCCCAATAATTTCAGGAAAAACGCCGTAAAGAACAGGAGTCAAGTCGGTTGCTTCCTGAGAGCCATGATTCTAGAGATTCTCTTCCCATCCGTGCAATTGCTGATGCTCATCCTATTGTTTCAATGGAAAAGCCCATGCGTGATGTTAGAACATGTACTTTAAAGAAGAAATCAATGAAAACCCCTCTTCAAATTCTTCTTTATTATTTATTGAAGAAATTGCAAATGTAAGATTTATTTCTTTATCTTTTTATTTTCTTATTCATTTGCATACCTGCAGATAAATCCATTTTATAAATTTCCCTTTTCAATTTCAGGGCTATAGAAATATTTTTTCCTAGTAACTAAATAAACTCAAAAGAAATTTTTGGTTCTTTCAAAAAATCTACTCTTAATAAGTATTTGTAATAAGATATATTAGTGCAGACCAAACCTTCACTAATTAAATTACAAATTACTTGTGAATTATTTTCATTAAAACAACACTAAATTGACAGCTTTTAGATGGTAAGTTTTCCTTGTTTAAACTTAACTATTGTTTCTTTTGTATATTCTAGGAAAGATCCCCAGGAGTTTTTTGCATGGCCAGTTACAGATGTGATAGCTCCTGGATATTCCAGTATTATTGCCAATCCAATTGATTTCAGTACAATTAATAAGAAAATAGACGATAGGGAATATAAATCTGTGGCAGATTTTAAGGTAATTTATAAAGCTTCTTTTTTGTCTTAAATTGTTTATGTATTCATTATTAAAACAAATGTGCATTCATTTGAATACATAAAACTACAAATAATTTAAAAACTAGTAAAACATGTAAAAAAAGGGGGATACTTGAGAGAGTACCTAGGTCTATTAGACCTTCAAATTTAAGTATAACCAGCATCATTGAGTGAGGCTCTGGCTCTGAGCAGAGCTGTTACATAACATGTGACTGAAGTCACAATCATCTGAGTGGTTTAGTCACCTGTGTCCCTCAGCGAACTTGGTCCTCATTTTATCGACCCCTGAGGGATGAAAGACTGAGTCTGTCTTGCCCAACTCGTGTATAGAACCAAGGCCTGTGGCGTGAGAGTCAAAGCCACAGGGATTCAATGTGCTCTTGTGTGTTCTTTAGAAAATCTATGCAATTTGAACTAAAAAATATTCAACTTAAAGCATTAAGTTTAATAACCCATTATTTTGCTTATTTTCAAAATTGCTTTGTCACTTTTATTCATAAAGTTGATGGTCATTGACATATTTGTTTCTTTTTAGGCTGATATCAAGCTTATGTGTGATAATGCTATGACGTATAACCGACCTGACACTGTCTACTACAAATCTGCTAAAAGAATGTGGCATGTTGCTCAAAAACTCATGAATAAAGTAAGGACATTTTATCTCACTTTCTCTTTCATAGTTGGAGTAAATTTGTTCATAATGTTATGGGCACTATTTTTACATTCTTAAAGTTCTTTAAAGCTTGGAGTGTAAAGATTTGATTAAGTTCTTAAATTACATGAATTTCTGTTGCAATTATAGATTTTCTTATTTTATCCTTGGCTTACTTTTGTTTTCAGGAACAACTGACATGCTTAAAAAGAAATTTTACCTACATGATGGATTTGACAGTTGAGGAGTTGGGTTTTAACATAAAGGATGAAGGGGAAGAATCTCTTCCAGGTACAGAAATTGCTGTTGACACAAGCATTTCTGCACAGCCTGAAGCCAAAAAATCCAAAGTTGCTCCCTGGTATGATTATCTTATACTTTTAACTTTTTGTTAATCGGACATTTTTTTTAAAAATTTCACATTAGGACTTATTTTATAGACTACTCTGAAGCTGCAAATCCTCAGGATCCTACAAACTCTTATAAATACTTAAATTGCATTTTATTTAGGGACCAAATTTTGTGTATTATTAAAGCCATTTTTAAGTTTATTTTTTATCAGTTTCAATAAATATTTTTCTTTATTATACATTTATTTTCCAATTTCAAGATCTTTCCTAAAACTTAGTTCATTCATTTGGAATTATGATTGAGTAGCTTAAGATATGTTGTATAAATGTGTAAAAAAAATCTTGATTTTTTGTTTATAAAATCAATTAAAAGCGTTTAGAATAAGATTTAATAAAGTAACCATAAAAAAAAACCTTAATAAAGACATGACATGAGTGGTTGGGTTCAAATCTCAAAACTTTTGCATCCCCTGATAAAACTAAGGGGAACTCAAACATGGTTAAAGAAAACAATATTTTTTTCCCCCATGTTCAATGCCTGTCAAGCGTGTAACTGTCATGCTCTATGGGTTCGGATTCGGATAATAGATTTAAAGTAGTTCAAATCACATTTAACCTTTTTCAGTTGGAGCTCAGTTGAGCCAGATGAAGATGATGATGATACCAGCCCAGAAGAAATTTTACTACAAGCTCAAAGAGCTGCTCAGGCTGCAGCTGAACGCTTGACAAATAAACGTCCAAACAGTAAAGTACGTATTTCAATAAATAAGTTTTACCAGCTGTGTATAATTTTAAATTTCAAACACGGTTTTAAAATAAAGTAAAATCCACATGCTCTTTGTATCATAGGAATTTCTTAATGTATTTTTAATGTTATTAGTGGGAATTGCAAAGCTATTTCTTAATATTTTTTCATTTATTGTTCTGTATTTTCTAGATTTTTATAAGCAGGAATTCAGTGCTTAACTAAAATTTAAAGAAGTATACCTTGATTTAAGTTTCAAGAATTTTTGTAGAAATTCTTGAATTACTCTTGTTCATAAATTATCAATTAATTTTTTTTTCAGTTTGGATTCTTAAGGCAAAGTGAAAATGGAACTACTACCTTATCAATTATTCATCCCAAAGCAGGCAAGTGTTTTTATAGTTGATTATTTCTTAATTTTAGTTTGTAACTTTTGTTACTGTGTTTTATTTACCAAAGTTTTTTTATCAGGAGATTCCGAAATGAAAGTTAATTTGGAAATGTTAGCTGGAAAAATAACTCAGGGAACAGGAGCAATATCGGGATTCAAAGAAGATACCAAAAATTTCATCAAACCTGGTAATGTAAACTTAATTATCATCTCTCTCTTTTTTTACCTTAATTTTTCTGAGTCTGTTTTTATGATTATCTTTGTTAGATATTTATTGCCAATAATATCTAATAGATTGGAATACACCATAATTCATGAAGAAAAATATTCTTTACTAATTTAAAATATTTGCATGGGATTCCTTTAGCCTTTATGTTTATAAAAGTTATGGTTTCACTTAACACTTGGCATGTTGTTGTAGATTCCAAGTTCTACCTAAATCTTGTAGTTAGTAAATTTCTCTTGTAAATTATGAACTGGGAATTAAAAATGTCTTATATTGATCTCTTATATTATCTTGTGTTACTTTTAGTTCATTACAACAACTATGGGTCATACAGCTCTTATGCACCTCACTATGACTCAACATTTTCCAATCTAAGCAAAGATGATTCTGATCTTGTTCTATCTACTTATGGAGATGAGCTTGGTGTACAGTATGCTGATAGGTAAATATACTTAAATAGATATGATTTCATTTACCACTCTTTTTTTTCATATGCTAATTGTGTTATTGTTTCATTTAATGGGGTTAATGTTTGTATGGGTATCTTTGTTTATTGTGATTTGTCATTGAAAGCCATTTTATCTTCTTTTCCCCCCAGCCTTATGAACTTTGCTGGTAACTCTGATTATGTAATACACATGGCTGATAACATATTGGATAACTTGACTGGAGGAGAACATTCAAGGACGGTTAAATTGATCGAAGAAGTAAGATGCAATCTTTAGTCATTTTAACCATGAACCTTTTTTTATTGTCCCATGAATGTATTATACACAATGTTATACAAATCCTTCTGAACTCTCCCCCATAGCACGCTAAGAAATTATATTGAAAATTTTTGATTTTGCTTTTATTTTCATTACTTAAATCTAGTAGTAAAATGTTTTTTCTTGTGTAGAAGCGAGTCCTGAGAGAAGAAGAATTACAAGCCCGAAAAGCTTTAAAACCTCTAAATGACAATGAAATGAATAAAGGTTCATCATCCTGTATTCCTCCTGACCTGGATTCAATACAAACCCTCGAAGACATTGAATATGAGCTTTCACGCCTTGATAATTCTGGTAGGTTGTCATAAAAATGTATTTTTATTTAACATTTTCAAATAAATTTAAAATGATTGTTGACATTAACTGTTATTGAAGCATTTGAGGGTTATGTGTTTAAAATGTAGAAGTTTTGATTTGTTAAAATTTATATTAAAAATGTTTATTTGAAATTAGGTATGCATTATTTTAAGATAGCATGTAGTTTGTTTTAAAAAAACTTGATAGTTTGGTAATTTATTTTAAAGATGTTTCAACTTGAGACTTGTCAGTTATGTAAGTTATATTTCAAATTTATTTTACCAATATTCAAAAATAAGAGATGTTAAGGATTAATTATATTTTTTTTAAACTTATCCTTCAAATACATTTTAAATGTCATCCTATCTTTCAGATGAGAATAAAAGGTCAGAAAATGGTGAAAAAATGAATATTGACCAGCGTAGACATTTGCTACATCAAAGAAAGGCCATTCAACAAAAACTGGATACAGCAACTCATCTTTTAAGTGAACTTAAAAAAGTTCAGAATGATCGCTTGAGCTCTAATCCCCCACCCCACCTTGGTTTAGTTCGTAATCCATCCACAGTGGAACATGAATTGGGTAAGAATTTCTTCCTTTAACTAAAGGAATATTGAGAGCAAAAATCTGACAAAGATTAGTTCATGCCACCTCAGATTTTGTAAAAAAAAAAATAAGAATGTATAAAACTATTAGTTACTTGTTAAAAAGCAAATCGATATTTTTAAGGTTTTGGAACTGTTTGTGCATTTTAGTTGCCATGGCAAAATATGTGTGAATCAAAAGACATTATTACTTTTATTTTTTAAAAAATTACGTAAATGAGGGAAGTTGAAGGTTTATTTGATTTTAAATAAGACTTTTATCTGTAAAACATATTTGATTGATACTTAACTGTCATGACTTTTTACAACACTGACAATAAAGGTCCCCCCCCCTTTCTTTAATTCTATTATTAGTCCTTAGAAAAAGTTGACCCCATTAAGATTTTAAAGTATCTTTAAACATTTTAACAATAACTAAAATTAAGTGAACTAAGGCATAGGGCATAATTCTGTTTTGTGTTAAATTTGTGTTCTAATAAAATTTTGTTGTGTTATTTAGTTTTGAATGTTTACCAGTTAAATGTTTGTAGGTTAGTCAGGTTCATCCCTAATAGTCTGTCTTAAAATTTATGTAAAAGTTTAATGCATGAAATTAAATTAAAAACAAACATATGATTTAATGGTTAAGAGAACTAAACTTGATCAATTAGTATTAATTTCTAATTATGTCATTTCTGTTTATATTTCAGCTGACAGAGTTACCAAGAAATTACTTGATGTTACTTCACAAGTAAGTTATTATAGTCTGGATAGATCTAGTATAATCTAATGTTTTTTTTTTTGTACTTATGTATTATCCCGTCGAGTGTGCAGCTTAATCCGAAGATTACCAAATCTCATCGATTGCCGCTGAATGGTCGACAAGATAGTACACAAGAACCATTTTTATTGTAATCCTTAATTTTTATTCCCGTGGAAAATGGATTCAAATTGAATGTTTTAAAATCATGTTTAGAGATTATAATAACTGCAGTTTTTTTAAACCTTTTTTAAATTTCCGTTCATTAAAACTTCACCATTTTATATTTTTGCTGGCTAAGATTAATATACACCTTAAAGCAATGCATTTTATTGCTAAAATATCTGCTAAATTTTGATAACTGACTTTTTTTTATACATCGAATGTATACTGGCATCTAAACTTTAATAATAGTCAAGCTCACTAAGTGCAGAAATCTAACGGAATTTTCTGAAATTCAGAATTTTTTTTAGAAATTTGACTTTTCCTTTGTTTTTACTAAAGCATTATCACTTTGGTTAGTGAAGAATGTTACTGTCTTTATATTCAAAATCAGGGTTTTAAAAAACTGGAATACTTAATTTACAGAAAATTTTGTATGTAAAGTTTTTGTTTTATGCAAATCTGCTAACATCCCTAAATGTGAAATTATAAACTATTTAATTCAATTCATATTCATTTTCACATGTTCATAAGTGTTTAATAAATTTCTTGCTCTGCAGTAAGCAACAATTAGTTTTTTGTTTTTATTTTTACAGCTATTAATGTTTAGTTTTCTTTAAAAAAATCAAGACCTGTTTTACAACATGATAAGCACAAGTATTAGATGTTTTTTCGAAATGTATTACAAGATGATCCGTACTCAAATGTTAAAGTAAAATTTCTTTCTTTTCAGCTTCCCCCTGAAAATGTTGTCCACTTGAAAGGCCTGAGGAAAGCCATGGGCATCACCTTCCACCCGACTTCTGTGGTCACCTCCTTCCCCATGAAAGGAGGGAAAAAGCACTCTCTCCAGGATGGAGAAGTGGACTCTTCCATGGCCAGAGAGGAAATGATGGACACCAGCTCACCCCCAGACTCTTCTTCAGATCTGCGAAGCCGTCAGGACATAGACTCGGAATTCTGCGAGTTCCTTGATGCTGGGTCTGCTCTTAGAATCTGTACGCCACCGACTGAATAACAAAGAAGATTCCTAGATTGAAATTGTTTAGTGATGTGTAATTTTTTTAAAAAAAAAAGATCATTGTATACATCCATCCAATTAGGTATCTGAAAAGTTATTTATGTGGCCCAATTGAGCTTTATTTAAAAAAAAGAAACAATGGATAGATTTTGACGACTTAAAGCAATTTTTTTGTTGTTGTTTCACAATTGTTTTTATTTTATTGACTAATGCGCTTAACTTTGCTGTTAACAAATCTTGGAAGTTATACACTGATTTTCAAACTGCATTATAGTAGAAATTTTACTTAATACTCCAACCAATAATAAGTATTAGTTACTTTAAATTTGTATACTGTGAGCAATTTGAATTATTTGTAATGTAAAAAAGTGTAACTGGTTTGCTTGACAATTAAGTATTTAATTTTCTGTATTTATTATTGATATTTATACTAGTTCTCATGTTCAAGATGCATTTTATACTCATTTTTCATGGGCCATTTACTGTTCTGAAATACTATGCAATGTGTTTGTATAATGTATATGTGTTGTTCAAAGTTTCTTGCATAAGTAATTTGTATATGAGTGACGATTCATACATTTTATACCCCTGGCTATGCCTATAAAATTTTGATCATTATTTTGATCCTGATTTTTTTATTTCTCATTACCCATGTATAAAACTTTTACAAAATCATTTTCTAATCCAATATCTTATTAATCATGCATCTTGTAAAACAATTCATTAATCCATAATAAAATATTCCTAAGAATTAAAAAGTTTCTATTTTATTATACAATTTAATATTGGTATTAAACACTGTCATCTGGTACAAAACCAAATGTTATCTACATTAACAATTGTAGTTTAACAATGCTACAATGATATTTTCCCCATGAGAATCAAAATTTCTTAAACTGATTTCCAGATATTAATAGAACTTTAATATTTCTCCTCATTCCATAGCTCTTAAGTCCAGTTTTTAAAGGTAAAATATTAATATGTGTTTCTGTAAAAATACTATCTGCAAAATAGTATTTAATTCATCAAAATGTAAGTTATTGTACTAGGAAATTACCATAATAGACAGTAACACCTGATACAAAGTTCATACAAATAATATTTAAAGAAACCTCTCTACCAGCTGGCTTTGGTGGGTACATACTCCCAAGAAACAGAAATATGGTTCTTCCACAGATCTGAGCTTTTCTGCCTTTTTAAAATATATTTTCTTTTCCCCCCACCTTTAATTCAATTGCAATTTTTCTTCAATTTATCAGAATGAAAATATTGAATACTTTAAAAATCTGTAATAACCATAAAAATGTAAAAAATAATAGTTATCTTTAAGGTTTCTTTTTAAACGCTTTTATAAGACTTGCTCTGGGCCAAGGTCACGGGTGGAATCTTACAACTCGATTTTCGGGCACTTCCTGAAATGCCAGAACCCTTACACTTTACACATTTATGTAACCCTCATGACACCCCAATATCCAATTATTCAATTATTATCGAATCAATAACCAAAGGATTAAGTTAATTAACAAGTATTTTTAATTATAAAAACTGAAATTTGAGACCCTTCCAAAGAGATTTTAGCTTCCAAAAAAAGAACAATACTGTAATGGACATAGTTCTATTATATTCAATCATCAAACCGACAATTCGCTAGTAATTAAATTAATTAACGGCAAATTATCGCAAAAAATTTAGAATCTTGTACATAATTTCCTATACTTGCGAACGATATTAAGCCCTGAAACTTAGCAGCATGGTGTAATATTCATGACAAAGCAATATTCAATTATCACCGAGTCAATAACTCTCTAATTAGGGAACGTACCCATACTACGTGACCTATTTTTTACTGTTTTTTAACCCCCTCCCCCCCTTGGTGACCACCTGTAGTATATGCCAAGACCCCCCCCGCTCCCCTTCTAGTTTTCACGTAGTAGTTCATAAATACGGTTTTCAATCATTTTTAGCAAACAGAAAGTTAAAAAAAAGTTAATTTGGCTTAATATTTGTCTTTATTAATAGTTAATACAGCGCTTGACTCGTGATGCCAAGAGTGCGTGCATACAAGTGGAAAATCTATTATCAAGAAGAAAAAACTAATGTAAAAGTTATTGTAACAGTAACTTAATTTACAAAAACAAGTCTTTTTTTTCTTTATTTTTTGACTACGTGACGAAACCCTAAGCCCCCTCTTCCCCCTGTGACCAAGCGTAGTATTTTGAAGACCCCCCCCCTAAACAGGTCACGTAGTATGGGTACGTTCCCTTACGGTAATTAACGAGTATTTTTGATTATCCGATTAACTCGATTTTGAGACCCTTCCAAAAAGAGTTTTGCTTCCAAAAAAGGAACAATACTGTAATAAGCATATTACTACTCTATTCAATCATCAAAACGGCGATTTTCAAGTAATTAAAAAAATAAAGACGAATTTATGCAAATTTTAAGGTTGTCGTTTAGATTTTTGTGCATAAAATTTCTGATACTTTCAAACGATATTAAGCCCTGAAACTTTGCAGCATGGTGTAATATTCATGACAATGCAATATTCAATTGTCAACTAGTCAAAACCTCCGTAATTAAGGTAATTAAAGAGTATTTTTGATTATCCTATTAACTCGAATTTTAGACACTCCAAAGAGACTATGGCCTCCAAAACTTGTACAATAGCGTATTATATATATTTGAACCATATTCAATCTTCAAAACGGGAATTGTTATATTTAAATTAAGATTATTAACGAATTTATTAATGAGAATTTAGAGTGTTTGGCTGTTTGGAAAAGCTTGGAAATACCTTCATTCTTTTTTTTTTCATTTGATGGATGAATGGTAGTTTTGATATTTTTATTATGACAGATTTATTTCTTCTAGATTTCGCTTTTATTCAGATGGAATTATTTATTGCTCAAACAGAAATTTTTGAAAGTAGAAATGGGGATTCCCAATTTTCGAAAAGTTTTCCTGGTTTACCTTTTTGAGTAAAAATTCTGAAAAAATCCTGCTGTCATTTCTCATAGATACCTATCTATACAGGGTGATTCGTAATTACGGGGACAAACTTTGCAGGGGGGTAGAGGGGACCTAGACAAGCATATTTCGAAAAATCATGGGGGGCGCAGATGCACCGTTAAAGAGCTAGGCCTAGGACCTAATGTAGTGCGAGAGCATTGCAAAAGTACGTTTTGGCAAGGCCCGTGTTACGAAACAAAACATAATAAAATGAAAAAAATTATTGCATGAGGTACAGCAGTATCCGTACTACTTACAACATAAATTTGATAGAAATCGGACCACTTGCTAAATCGTGGGATGAGTTTTAAAACGTGCAATATTCATCTTTTAGCCAAAGAATGGAGTTCCCTTACATTAGTGTAACGGTACTTAGAAAAATGATGATCGGGGAAGGAATTTTCAATGATCATACATTGATCATTGAAACTGTATGATCATTGAAAATTCCTTCCCCGATCAACATTTTTCTAAATACCATTAAGGGAACTCCATTCTTTGGCTAAAAGATTAATATTATTATTGCACGTTTTGAAACTCACCCCACGGTTTAACAAGTGGTCCAATTTTTATTAAATTTGTGGTGTAAGTAGTATACGGATACTGCTGTATCTCATGCAATAATTTTTTGCATTATATTATCTTTTGTTTCGTGAAACGGGCCTTGGGAAAAACCCCTTTTGTAACGCCATCGCACTACATTAGGCCCTAGCTCTTTAACGGTGCATGTGCGCCCCCCCCCATTCCTATTCAAAATATGCTTGTCTAGGTCCCCTCTACCCTCCTGCAAAGTTTGTCCACGTAATTAAGAATCACCCTGTATAAAAATTTTGAAAAAAAATCCATGACCTAAGAGCTCATGCCTTTGGGTGAATTGGTGTGGAATGAGCCATATATGTCTGGATAGTGGATATTTTACAGTAATATAGGAGAGACTCCCCCGGAAGGTTTTTGGAATTCTCCCATAAAACGAACATTTAACGCAACTCTAGTTTTGAAAATGACTATAATCACCAAAAAAGTTAACTACTTAATTATAGGTAATAAGGACCAAAGGACCTCAATGAAAAGAGAATCACAGAAGTTTTTAAGGTATCTAATAAATCTGGTTCTAAATTAATTTTAAAAAATTATAATATTCTGTTTGGATAGGCTACTAACTATCTTTCAGGCACCTAAAAAGAAAGTTGACCTAGATCAGGAGTTCCCAAACTTTTATGGCCCGTGGACCCCCTGACGACATTTTTCATAACTCGTGGACCCCTGTTTTAGGGACCGTTCAAAAAGTAGCTAAAAATCTTGTGTTTATGACATATTTCTAAACCACGCATAAATTTGTAATTTTTTCAAGTGTTTTTTTGTGCATTAATAAGCATTTGATTTCACACTTTTACATATTTTTTTTATATCTTTTTTTTCATTCAAATCATCTAAAATCATTTTGCCATTCATATGGCTACACAATATTTTTAAGGAAATTATAACAATCAAACAAGCCCCTCCCACACATATTTAATAGGTCTAATGTAAGATTTTTAATACATTTTCAGGTATGTAAGACCTAAAAAATATAATGTAAGAAAAGTTGTGGTAACAGAATTACAAGTACCAAAGGGGGTCTGTTTGGTACTCCCCAAGAAAATTTTTGGAAATTTGACTCAAATAACAGGTTTTTAACTAGTTTTGGTACACTGTCTGAATTTTGGATATACATTTTTATATAGGATTTGCCATTTTGATGAACTTAAAATTAAAATAGGAGATCCTTCCCCTGAAAATTTTTGAAAATAACACTCTAAAAACAGGTTTCAACTTGTTTTTTATATACTTAGTCCAAATTTTGGACATACAATTTTAGGTAGGATTTGGATTTTAAAGAACTTATAATAATAAAGTTCCAAGTACATAAGGGGGGCTTGGGGGTCCTCCCCCAGAAATTTGACTCTAAAAAACAGGGCTTTAACTTGTTTTGGTACACCTAGAGACCTAGACCGAATAATTTCGGGGGGGCCAGGGGCCCCTCGGCCCCCCTTATATACGCCCCAGATAGACTGGATGCACTCGCGGCCCGCGGGGCTGGTCGGGGGCTCTCCATAGCGATGAGAGAAAAGATTCCATCGCCCCTGCTCGCATTGCGAGGCTCGGTGATAATCAACTTTTCATATTACTAAAATTTGATTATAAGAAATACAAAATTTTTGAAACTTATCAAAACCCCCCAATTTTCATTTTCATGCCCGTGGACCCCCTGGAATTTGCTGTGGACCCCTGGGGGTCCATATGGACCACTTTGGGAACCGCTGACCTAGATGAACTCTTACACTTAAAATTCTGTTCAAAATCATTAATGAAATCGTAAAAAAGGAATTACGTTCTCAGAAAACTAAGTAAGAGGGCATGGACGGAGCATTGAAACCTCATTGATGGTGTTACATTATTATTTTCTCAAATTTTTCAATACCTTCGCGTGCCACTGATTTAATTGTCCGGGTTGGTCATCCCAGCTGTATAGTATGGAGAAATGAGACGAAGAAGGGAGTCAACAACACTGCTTTATTTCTATTCACTGCGAGGATGCAGCCTAAGTGCTCTTCTCGACATCGCTGGCCACGGTGGTGGTATCGCTCTTGTCGGTTTCTGGGCTTTCGGAGCCGCAGCACTTGAACTTCTGATGCAGAGCCGCGCGGTACTTGGGGTGGCTGATGCCGTACACGATGGGGTTGTAGCAGGCGCTGGCCTTGGCGAACACCGCACCCCAGATGGTGGTCATGGGGGTCACCCACCGGCGGTCGGTCAGAATCCCGCCCGCAGCCAGGGTCAGGTAGGGGGTCCAGGCCATGAACCACAGGACGACAGTCATAAAGGCAACCTGCGGAGAAAAAATAGATGCTAACCTCATCAATGAGGACCGCTGATCTTTATTTATAAATATTGTCTATCTGGCAACCTGAGTAAAAAATTGGATAAGGGTTGGATGGAGGGTTACTGACTGAACTGCAGTAAGATTTGTATTCCAGTCGGTAAACTTTAAAGGTAAGTAAGTGAGGTGTAAGATTTCGCAGTAATTATTTGTCTTGTTATAAAGGGAAGGGGTCCTCTTAAATACGTCGAGTCAACTTCGATATAAAAACATTTGGAGTTGAATAAATACGATAGTTTCTGAAAATTAATGTTAAAGGAAGATTATAGCCATTTAAATTAGGAAACCACCCAAGAAAATCCGTAGAGGCAGCTGGATGTCCAGAAAAAGTTAAGAGAGAACTCAGTCAAAAACTCTTCAAAATTGCTTATAAAAACTGAATGGAATTGAAACACTTTGTCTGCAGTTGCTTTAGATTTAGAATATTAGCATTTAAAAATAACAGCAGAAAATTCTTTTAGTTGGTTGCAAAATTGTTGCAGAATTACATGCTGAAAAAGGCTTAAAAGTCCCGAAATAACTGTATATTTCTTTAAGAAAGCTGCACTTTAGACATTTTTTTAAGCAATTTTGCGGATTTTTTTGGCTTAGAAATATTTAGACTTGGGGGAATATGTTTTCCTTAGATAGTTTTTATTGTCTAATGGCGTGTGTGTATATTGAAAAATTTGGGAGTTACATCCACCCTGTTTAATAGTATAGCCTAAAATACTAGTGTGCTGCTATACAGTGGATTAGTCTAACAAGATTCAATAGATCAGGAATTTGTTTAAAAACACTCTTTTCCACCCATTTGTGAAGGGAAAATAATTTTCAACCATTCCTTCAAAGTAGAATAATCATAATTGATATTACACTTAAGCAGTTTTAAAATTATACTTTCTTAATCAGTATTTCTATATTTTCCCGTCGAGGTATCTCACCTTAGCCAACTTGAACTCGGCGCTGGCTTTCTGGGAGTCCTGATTCGCTCTGAGGGAAGAGATATTCATCTTCTTCGCTTGTTTCCTGAGCTCGTGCTCGTGAGAGGCCACCCGCATCACGATGAAGGTGTAACAGTAGATCATGGTGAAGAGGGGAACGAAGTAAACCGCCACAGCATACGCGATGAGGTATGACATGGGGTTCAGTTCCGTACTGATGTAGTCCACAGTGCATCCCGTCATGGAGCCCTCTGGAACGTACCTGAAAAAAAAAGCGATTTTGAAGCCTTTGATAACTCTGGTTATAAAAAGGGGATTTCAATTCCCCATTGGAGGCTGAAGTCTCTAAAAATTTAATTCTTTCAACTTATTCAAAATTTAAATGAGTTGACAAAGTTTTAATAAATTTATCATCATTAATTTCTTATTTATAGAGTTTTTCGTAAAAAGAAGGGGGCCATGGTTAAAATTTATTAAAAGGCTTTTTATTTAAAACAATAAATTAATTTAATTTTGGGAGCTTCAGTTCCATAGTCTCCCTTGGCTTTAAAAATGTATCTGTGGGATAAACTGGAAACCCTGATGAATTCTAAGGCATTTAAAAAGAACATTATAGCGAGTTTGATGCCCTTAACGACCATTTAAGCCAGAAACGACTGAAACTTAAATCGGTAACTAAATTGAAGAATAATTTAACAGTTAGTTACCAATAGGACATTAAGGCTTTTGAATGCGTTTCAACCTGTATTAATCATGTATTGAAAATTCAAACAGTTAGTTAACGTTTTTAGATTATGTGCTCAACAAAAATTTTTGGAAAATTATTGTTTTTATTTAATTTAAATTTGATTTTTTGTAAAAAAAATTTTGTAAGTCTTCATTTTTATATCCTTGATTTAAAACTATCAAACACCTATACTATAAAAAAGTAAAAATAATGATGTTTTTTTCTTTCAGATTATTAAAAACTTGAAAAAAAAAATCATATATTTTAATCCATAAGAGCCTATTCTTTCTACTTACTAATTTAAATTGAAATAATAAATATCTTCTCATCAAAGTGTGTGTTCAGTGAAATTAGGGAAAATGATTATAATAGAGAATTAGGAGTTGGACTACATAGATAAGATGGAGAACTAAAGCTATAAGAGACTTGACAATGAGTGATATAGTATTGTTATATATCCTGTATTATAAATTATCCTGTATTATAAATTATCCTGGCTGTAAATGTGTTGACAGGTTAAGCATCTCACCTGCTCCATCCATAGAAAGGGGCGATGGTCCACCCGATGGCCCAGGCCCACACGAGCAGAATATAGACGATGGCCCTGGCTCTGGACAGGGGCGCGGCAGCCATGCCCCTCACGATCACATTATAGCGGTCGAGGGTGATCATGACCATGGTCCAGATGGAGCCGCAGCCGAACAGCGAGCCGAACATGCCGTAGATCTCGCACATGAGCGGGCCCATGATCCACGTCTCCCCGAAGCAGTTGGGCGCCATGCAGGGCATCATGTAGGCCAGCATGCAGAAGTCGGAGAAGGCGAGATTCATGACCAGCAGGTTGTTGGGGGAGCGCAGACTGCGCACGCTGGCCATCAGGTAGAGGACCATCCCGTTGCCGCACACGCTGATGATGCCCAGGAGGATGATGACCATTCCCAGGATGTAGTGCCACACGGTCTTGATGGGAGGGTAGCCGTACCAGTGCTCGTGGATCATGTGCAGCATGCTCTCCGGGAGGAGGTCCACGATGGACGCGTTTCTCTCGTAGGGATCGTTGAAGGCGTCCGAGAGGGAGAACCTCTCTGGGTGGGGGAGGATCTGGAAGAGATTGAGGGTTCAGATGGATTGAAATGCATCTAAGACAGGCATTATATGCAGGTGGGGGAAAATATGCTATCATATCTTGCAACGAGCCAAAAATTGCTGTAGTCCAATCTCGCGGACTAAAAGATTAGTTGAAATTCACTATTTGATTGCTAATTTCATTGATATAAAATGTAAGTAATTAAATAAAAAAGAAAAATGAAAGCCCTTTATTTATCTAATTTTCAAAACATACTGCAAGAATGTGTGTAGCAGAATAATTTCCAGTATGTTTCTACACGTTTAACAGTTACAGACTTTTTGAGACTTTATTTTTCACTTCTTTGCATTTGTAATCGATTTAGTAAACAGTGTTAAAATTTTTCCATAAGTGAATTCTTCTGTTAATGTATATTTAAAAAAATTTTAAATATACATTAACAGATGTAACTGTATTTAAAAAAAAAGATAAATAAATTATTATTATTATTAATTATTATTATTATTATTAATGCTATATGCATTTCTAAAATATACTATACCTTATTACTAAATTATCTCAATAACTTTAATTTTTCACAACATATGATGACTTAAAATGATAATAACAACACGTACTTTCTTCACTTATTCCAATTAAAAAAGATAATGAAGGAAGTAGGAAAACTCCTACTTCTTAGGCAATGGGTAAAATACATTTTTGTAAAATCTGTTTAACTGAAAATTCTCTTGTTACAGGAAAGAAAAAACCCTTCATTTTAAAATCTTTTATAAATAAAATAAATCTGTAAGGTTGTAAGTATGTGTTCATTCAAGTTCAAGAAAACACTAATCCCAGTGGATATCTGTAAAAGTATTTCACTGTGCAAGTA
The DNA here is from genome assembly GCA_963680715.1 of Tetragnatha montana. Taxonomy (NCBI): domain Eukaryota; kingdom Metazoa; phylum Arthropoda; class Arachnida; order Araneae; family Tetragnathidae; genus Tetragnatha; species Tetragnatha montana. The sequence goes on from OY796675.1 coordinate 48,614,559, forward strand.
TTCATTTGTTGCAGGTAAGCACAGAAGCTTTTTTTTTTAATCCCTGTACAAGTGTTTCACTACGTGTATTCATTTGTTGCAGGAAAAAATTCATTTGGGTACTACGCCTGTAAAAGTGTTTCACTGTGTGTATTTAGTTATTGCAGGAAAAAGATAACCCAGATACACCTGTAAAAGTATTTCACTGTGGATATTCATTTATTGCGCGGAAAAAAACTTTACTCGTGTATCTGTAAAAGTATTTCACTGCAAGTATTTATTTGTAGCAGGAAAGCAAAATATTATTTTGTGTTAGAGAACTGTGATTTCGCACTCAAAACAATGTATTTGCTAATGCCTAATGATAACATGCAAAACAACAAAGCTTAATTATTCTATTATTATATTATAGTTTATAATTCTGAAATAATTAAGAGTATCATACGTATTTTACAAAATAGGTTCATTTCCCCTAATTCTCAAGACTATGTATTGAGAAATTATTAATATAAAAAAAACAACGTTTAATCCACAATTTAAAAACATTTAAAAAGCAAACAATTGTTTCAGGGATCAAAGGACCCCCTTCAATAATGCTTTTTAAATGTTTTTAAATTGTGGATTAAACGTTGTTTTTTATATTAATAATTGCTATTCTTCCACAAGTTTTACCTGACTCATGTATTGAGAAGTTTTAGTGCTTTACAAATACAAATATTTTAGAAATGTAACAGCTCTTTAAGAATTCCTTTTTGCACATCAATACTTAACTTTGCACTTGAAAATAACTTTTTAAACAAAGGTGTATAAATTGAGAATAAAAAAAATCTTCTATAAATTTATTGTAAACATTAAAATATATTCTCACATTAAATTATTAAATTTAAAAAAAGCCATTTATATATAAAACCCCACTATATGGCATCAAACCGAGGAAGAATGGGTAGTTTTAGCATTTATATTACTCTTTAGAATATAGATACGCATCAAGGTTTAAAACTTGGTGCATTGCATAAACTTCCAAAAATTGTTTTACAACCCAAAAATGGTGGGGGAAATCCTATTTTTGTATAATAATATATTCTTGTCCATGTATTTAATTTGGTATTGAGAATCACTCTCATAAATTTTGATACAATTTAAAAATCTGAAAGAAGTTATAGTATATTATTTAATTGTTCCTTAACATTGGGTTACAATCAAGATTAAAGTTGATTTCCGTCTCCATTGATTACATATAATATTAATTAAATTGCTAGAGTAAGTTAATTAAAAACATAACTTTTTGATGCAAGTATATCTAGTTTCTAGGAGTTTTAGATTTGAATTTAAAAACAAGAAAAATATTATTTAATATAATGTTTCAAAACCATTCTAATGTATCCCAAATACCTTCCTTTGCTACCGTTCCTGGTATTGTTATAATTATCTATTAAATATTTACATTTTACATGTGCTTACAACATTACAAAAATGTTATTTTTTTTTAGAAATTAGCATGGCATGTAAGAAAGAGATAAAAGTCACTATTATTTACTAGGGGAAGTAATCCGGCATGCTACAAAATTTCCTTAGCAAATTTTAACTAATATAATTACACAAAATATCTCGCTTTCATACAATGTAGTTTAGTATAGACGTAATAAATGTTTTTAAACTGATGATTGCTGACATAATTTCTTTAAAATCAGTTAGCCAATACAAAATACTCTATCAACTATATAATCAATACAAATATGAAAGTCCTGAACTAAAATATTTTCATAGAACTCTACTCAAGAAATATTCATAAACGAACTTAGTAAACAATTTAATGTATAAATTATCTCAAAATTCTTAAGATCTTAAAATTTGTTTTCAACGTGTCACACTTTTCTGGCTGTGGTAAAAATGAAATACACAGGCTTTCAGTTTTCCAGAGATGACTCCAATGAAAAAAGACATAGCAAATTTCAATAAATTCCTAAGACTAATCAAACCTGATTTGAAATCAAAGGTGTTTCCCAATTAGTAAACCAAAACAACGCCTAATTAAATTATTACATGCAAACTGTTACACTTACTTCATGGGTGTAGTTTCCAGCCATCTTCATTTTCACTGACTTTTGAGAATCACTTTTTTAAAGAGAATATCCACAGGTTGCGTATCACTAAATTTCGTCGTGTTACATAAGCTAATTAACGGGCAATCGACTTTTATCGCAATTGTTGTATCAAAGCCACTAACTGGCTAAGCTGCACGAAATAGAGGGAATTGGAAGACTTTTCGGGAGTGTTGTCGAGTTGCATCCTCTTTAATTGGTTCTCTTTAAGTATCTGATCTAAGCGAAGGCTGATGAAAATTAAGAGCTTATGGGAGCCTTCTGAGCTTCTTAAAATCTCGGACGCCTTATCCGATCTTCGGCGTCGCTTAGTTGGCTTCCCGAGTCTTGTCACCTTATTAGGAACACCTCTGGCAGGGGATATTTAAACGGATTACCGGGGAAGGCCGAAATGACCCGGGGCCCCGAAGTACGCAACAGTAGCAGAAGTCACTAAAGTGTTGAGAGTTATTCTAGATAAATTTGTTCATGCTCCGTTGGATGCCCGGGAGTGGTCACGCAAATTTCGGGAAAGTTCTACTGAGTCTTTCGGAAATTTTACGACAGATTTAGCAATGTTCCCTAAGGGGGTTTTTATCGGCAGCGGCAAAAAATCCATGGGTCTGATGCAAAAGGGGGAGTTAAAAGATTTTTGGAAAATGCTTCTCTTGGTGGTGATTTAGCTAAAATATTTTATATATTTGATCTTTATGAAGTTTCATAAAGGTCTTTAGCTTTACACTACACTTTTGGTCTTTCGCTTTACAATAGCACAGTTTCAACTCTTCTAGTATTAATCTCAACAGTTAATATGGATGAAAAGGGTCATATTTGAGAAGGTTTTTTTTTTTTTTTAAGAGAAAAGGTGTTTTGCTAATAGACATAATAAAAGTGGATAAAATCCATTTTTTTTTAGTTCGATATGTCTGAGAAGAGTTTTTATAGATGTCACTGTATTTGGGGGAAAGAACGCTGACGTTCAATGTACATTTTATACAAATACGTATATTTTTGAAATGCTTTTGTTTCAGCTAGAGTAAATCTTTCACCAGTGCTTAAAATAATTAAAACAAATAAAGTTTTCGAAAGTATAAAGTAGAAGTTTTTATGTTCCATGAAGAGAAGGAGTTGTTTGGTAGAACTGTTGCCCTTTTCTAAACATTGTTTTCTCTACCTCAAAACCCTGAGCTATATATTATGTATACACCTGGAGTGCAAAATAATAATAATAATAATAATAATAATAATAATAATAATAATAATAATCTTTATTTAACACTATGGAAATTACAAATAAATAAATAAAATAATATGAGTTACCAAGGGGAAACAGTCCCGTTCAGGTAACCAAAAAAAGTGCGAACATTGAGTGATATTTAAAAATAAAATAAATAGATAGGTGGGTTAAATTACATAGCAATAATAATATTCAAAAATGCAAAAAACAAAACATAGTACAAATAACAATAATAAATGATTAATTTAATTTATCTTATCTTTAAAATTGCATATACTTTAGCATTATGAAAATCGTGCCGTTTTCTGCTCTTTATTTGCCGTTGCGTAGGGATACAAATCTGCTCAAAGGGGCAACAAAACATAATGCTGAAAATAGTTCCCTAAAAAACTCTTAATATTTACTTAACTCTGTTCTTTTTTTAATCTTTTTTCAAAAGAATTTTTGTAAATATATCGTTCTATAGCTTTTGCGCTCCATTTCATCAAATAAATAAATTAAACGTGTTAAGTTGGATTCTGTTAACATGCAAGAAATAAGGGGAACTTAAACCTTTGCCCCCTTGGTGTATTGATACATTTTCATTTTTTCATGCTGAGTTTGCACTGAGGTTATTATACATCGCTCAGTGCCTCCAAAAATAATAGAAAATGCTTATTCGATTCAATTAGCAATTCAAAATTGTCTATTGCATTCCTTTTTTTGTGTGATTGGATGGACGAGAAGAATTTTTAATGAATATTTTTAAAGGATATTTAATGAGAGGGATTTTTTACATTTTAAATAGATTTTAGAATGCAGATAAAGTACCCATTGGCAGTTTCAGTTTGTCACACAGTTCTACATTTCATCGCCACGAATAATTATAACGAATCGCCACACATCGCCATTATAACGAAGGATTTCGTTAATTTGCTAAAAAGCTTTTATTTATTTGTCTAAGAAGTTTAGATATCTTAAGATCCCAAATTATTTAAATTTGGCAAAGGATTGAAATGAATTTCCAGTTAAAAAAAGAAAATGCTAGTTTAAGAGGAAATAAGTCCAAAAACCAGGCTTTAAGGAAAGCTGTATAAATATTAGAATTTTTATTCTACAGCTACTACAACCATCAGATTTATTGGCAAATTTAGAATTTTCATGAAAGTATAGAAAACCAATTAAAAATAATGTCTATTCAAAACTTTTGTATGCCTAGTTGAAGGTTCACTTTTCAACTTTGCAAAGTTTCAACAGGATTAAAAATGATAAAAAGTTCTTTTAAATTCAATTAAAACTGTATTATCCTTTAGTTTAATGCTCGAATATAAAAAATGGAATGTCTAAGAGAAATTAACTTTAAAATATAATGAAAATGACTCATTCAGTTCGTTAAAAGAATGTCAAATGGAATTAATCATCTACTCTACTTTTTTCTCATAATTATAATCTATTTACTGTTGGAAGAGCTTTTGGCTCCTTTGGGAAATTACATGCAATTTCCTTTTATGTTCTTTTGTATGATGCTATCATTTCTATATCTGCATATTTGTATTGATTTCTGTTAATAAATTTTTTGGGGAAAAAAAGTAAATTATATTTTTGCATGTTTTTTTTTTTTGGACAAATGCGTCATAAATTCTGTGGATGTGGGACGAATGTCAATAGTTTATTATTCATTGATTAAAAATTACATTTTATTTTCTCTTAACTAAAAGCAGAAATACAACTAATATACAATAAAATAAATTAAAAATTAAGTCACATTAATCAATATTAATTTAGACAATCATCCACTAGATATAAATTAAAAATTAAATAATATGTTTGCTAAGTTTATAGTGAAAATAGCAGAGACTAAAATTTAATTCAAGTTTTCAGCTCCAATTTAAGAAATGTGTGAAAAATTATTTCCCCTAAGCGTTATCTTCCATGATGGGACAGTTATTTCATGAAAGTAACTACATGGTTTTTTAGCATCAATGAAATCTAACAGGAGTAGTTTTTAGAAAGGGAAATTAAGATATTTTAAAAGAAAAAAAATCATGTCATGGCTTTATCTTAAAAATGATTTAAATTGTTAAATATAAATCGGAACAACACAACTTTTGATTGAAAAAATAATTAGCTATGCACTATTTTTAAAGATACACCCTTACTAAAATAAGAGGAAGTCAAAAATTAGAATGGAACACACTTTCAAATGCTTGAACAAAAGTAACTGGTAAATTTAATTAAATATCACTTTCTTCTGATGTAGCATAAAACTTTATTTTTATACAGTTTATTTACTTATGGCCAGTGTTATTCCTAGGATTTTTTTTGGAGGAGTAAAAATACTCCTTGACTTTATTAGGAGGAGTGAAATACGGAAATAGCATAAACTACATATACAAGAGACACGAAAACCGCAATCAAACTCCCTATAAGCATCAGAACAATGATTTGAAAAAAAAAATACTATGGCTGTATGAAAACACAATTAAAAAGTATGATAATTAGGAAGCCGTGGCTTTGGCCAGATGTCGGGCGAAAATGTCTCCGTTGAGATCAGTTGGTGTTTTGAGTAGAAAAATATTATTTGTTGATTTCGGCGGGGCATGTGGTGCATTTGTGAAAATTCAAAGAGTGAAAATACTCCTCGCTAGTTTTTTTAAAGAGTAATTCCGATTTTCAAGGAGTGAAATACTCTCTCAGAGGAGTTAAAAATATCTCTGCTTATGGCAAACTTTTTCAATCAATCAATCAATCAAATTTATTTACAAAAAGTCACATAAAAAAACATACACACAAGAAAAATAATAATAAACATTGATATATGGCTATCCCAAAGGAGCAACTGCTCGTCCATGGGCAAGTGGCATATCTAGTATATTTAATAGGGTGGAGCGAAAAAAACTTTTTTTCGAAATTCAAAAAGATACCTATGGCAAAAGTGGTCTTATGTAATAAGATGAAAAACCGCGCAAAAATTTTTGAAATCGGTTAATATCTCAGTTCGCGCATCGAGCTCAAAGTTTATAAAAATGCTTAAAAATGAACATCTTCCGAAATTTTTAAGATAATATTTAAATAAAATTTATAGAAATATTCTCGCTTGTAACCTCTTTATAAAAACTCAAAAAAGTAAAAAAAGAAAATTTAATGTTTATTTTTAAAATATTTGGGTGCGCAATTTTGCTTGAAAAATGCGAAATTTTCGAATAACACTATGCGACATAAAAAAATGGGTCAAAATGCCACAGAAACTTTGAAAGCAGATTCTTATGTAAAATGACCCCCTGAATCCGAATCCGACCCCCGTTTTTCTCCATCAGCCTCAGATTTTCGGGGAACAGCCCCTCCCACTTTTTACGTTTTTCGACGACTTTATAACTTTGAACTCGATTTTCAGGGTCAAAGAGCATTGCTTTAGTCTTCAAATTGCCCCCCAGGAGACAAGAAAGGTTCAAATTAATTAAATATGAAAATTTGTAATAAATGGATAGGTTTAAGGGGTAATTAACCCCCTAAAAACGTAAAAAAATTGCTACAAATAGTAGGATTTGTTATACCCCATTTATTTCACTTATTTTTGAAGCAATTCATTTTTAAAGAGTCCTAACCGTTCCCCAAGGACCCAAATTTATTAATGATATGCAGCAATGATTTTTAGGAAAAGCGGTTGAGGAGTTATCACCCCCGAAGCACCCGCGGAAGGGTTCGGAAGACTCTCTGAATCGCGCTGGTGCACGCGTGTTCAAGAAATTATATTCATGCCTTGAAAATTTTAAAAATGACATTTTTCGTATATTATAAGTTTTTTCTAAGTAGAAATTCTTTGGTTCGATAGTAACTGGCCGGTTTTATGGAAGTGTTCCTTGTTTCTTGAGCGCGCGTGCGCCAGCGCGATACAGAGAGTCTTCCAAACCCTTCAGCGGGTGCTTAGGGGGTGATAACTCCTCAACCGCTTTTCCTAAAAATCATTGCTGCATATCATTAATAAATTTGGGTCCTTGGGGAACGGTTAGGACCCTTTAAAAATGAATTGCTTCAAAAATAAGTGAAATAAATGGGGTATAACAAATCCTACTATTTTTAGCAATTTTTTTTACGTTTTTAGGGGGTTAATTACCCCTTTAACCTATCCATTTGTTACAAATTTTCATATTTAATTAATTTGAACCTTTCTTGTTTCCTGGGGGGCAATTTGAAGACTAAAGCAATGCTCATTGACCCTGAAAATCGAGTTCAAAGTTGTAAAGTCGTCGAAAAACGTAAAAAGTGGGAGGGGCTGTTCCCCGAAAATCTGAGGCTGCTGGAGAAAAACGGGGGTCGGATTCGGATTCAGGGGGTCATTTTACATAAGAATCTGCTTTCAAAGTTTCTGTGGCATTTTGACCCATTTTTTTTATGTCGCATAGTGTTATTCGAAAATTTCGCATTTTTCAAGCAAAATTGCGCACCCAAATATTTTAAAAATAAACATTAAATTTTCTTTTTTTACTTTTTTGAGTTTTTATAAAGAGGTTACAAGCGAGAATATTTCTATAAATTTTATTTAAATATTATCTTAAAAATTTCGGAAGATGTTCATTTTTAAGCATTTTTATAAACTTTGAGCTCGATGCGCGAACTGAGATATTAACCGATTTCAAAAATTTTTGCGCGGTTTTTCATCTTATTACATAAGACCACTTTTGCCATAGGTATCTTTTTGAATTTCGAAAAAAAGTTTTTTTCGCTCCACCCTAATATTTAAGTCAGGTAAAAAAAAAACAGTGGAAGAATTGGAGAAGAATTTATTTTTTTACTTAGAAAGAAAAAAAATAAAACAAGAATGGCTTGGCTGGCAATTAAATTTATATTATAGGAAGAATAAGAGAACATAGATTGCATGTAAATCTGACAAATTAAATTAGGGTTTCAACATTATTTTGGTCTAGAATAAAAGCAATACAAAGTTTTTTAAATAATCTGATATTAGATTCTGTTTGAATTTGGCTTGGTAATTTGTTAAATAAAATAACCGAAAGATATTGAAAATGTTTTTTGTACATTTCTTTACGAGGGGTAGGCACTAAGAAATAATTTTGACTGCGGAGAGTGTATGAAGTGTTAGAGTTTATAGTTGCCCATGATGGGAATTTTTTTAAAAAGAGTAGACTATTTAACATAAATAACTGATGCACATTTAAAAGATGATTATTCTCAGGAAAATAACATAAAAATTTCTTTTGTAAGTTAATTAATGGTAAAACATTGGAGGTGTAGTCTCCACCCCAGATTATTATACCGTATTGTATTCGAGATTGAAACCAAGCAAAATACAATTTTAGAAGTAATTCAGAATCAAAAAAAAATTTTAGGTGGTAGAATTTGAAAAAAATATATCTTAATTTACTACAGATTGAGTTAATATGATCTTTAAATTTCCAGTTTTTATTAAATAAAATGCCTAGATATTTTAATGATGGGGTGTATTTAAGGAGATGATTATCACAAGATTTTATTTTACAATCACAAAAGTATAATTTAAGCTTAGTTTCATCATTAGATCTTAAAGAAAACATATGTGACTCGTTTTGTTTATATTTACCTTTAACTCATTGCATGAAAACCAATTAAAAATTAATTCCAAATCTTGATTTATCATGTTTTCTAACATGTGGTATGAAGGAGCTGAATATAAAATTATTGTGTCATCCGCGAAAGTTATTACTTTACCTAAGAGATTCAATTTACAAAAATCATTGATATATATGTTAAATAAAAGAGGTCCAAGTCGTCCAAGTCGTGAACCCTGAGGTACTCCTTTTTTAGAAGGAATAAACGGACTGCAAAGAGTATTCATTTTAACTCTTTGTTTTCGATTTAAGATGTACGATCGGAACCACTCTAAACAATTGCCCCGAATGCCTGCAGCATATAATTTGTAAAGAAGGATCTCATAGTTTACACTATCAAATGCTTTACTGATATCTAAAGATATTGCCGTAGTTTTTAAATTGTCATTAAGATTGTTAGTGATAAAAGAGAACTCTATTAGAGCATTAGTAGTATTTAAGTTATCCCGGAATCCAAACTGATTGTTGGCAAAGAAGTTGTTTTTGTTCAAAATATTTTTACTCTTGTAGAAACCACTTCTTCCACTATTTTAGAAAAGACAGGTAACAAGGAGATGGGTCGGTAATTAGTGAAAACATCGGGACTTCCAGACTTTAAAATAGGTACAATAGTAGAAAATTTAAGAGATTCAATAAGTTTACCTTCCTTAATAGATTGATTTAGAATAGATTGTATGAAATGACAATGATATTTGCCAAGTATTTTGAAAACCTTAGAATTTAAATTGTCATATCCACTTGATATTTAAAAATCAAGGGGGATATTTGAGGGAGTACCTAGGTCGTTGGACCTTCAAACTCCAGTATAACTAGCCTCACTGGGTGAGGCTTGAGCTGAACTGTTACAGAACGTGTGACTTGAAAGTCAGTCAGCTGAGAAGTGGCTAGCTTTGATGCTAACCCCCTCTTGATTTCCCCAAGTAACCTTGGTACTCATTTTATCGACCCAGGAGGGATGAAGGGCTGAGTCTGCCATGCCCGTGGACCGGGATTTGAACGCGCCGGGGTGTGGGAACGCGAAACGCTTCCTCTACGCCACTACACTTGATATTTGTATTTTTTAGTTTTGAAATAATATTCAGAGTTTCAGTTACTGAAACATCATCTGTAAAAGCTATGGAATTTGCAGACGGCAAAATGAAATCCCGATATAACTTAACTGGAACTTTAAATGAAACATGGAATTCTTTATTGCATATTTTAAAATTTAACTTTCTCCTTTCTGCATTAAAATAGTAAAGAAAGTTTATAAAAAAATATAATTTCACATCAAACTAAAGCGAACTTCGATTTTCCCAACCCAAGACCCTATGCTGTTAAAAGCATGAAAGGAGGTTTTATTTAATTGCCAAAATGGCTCCTTGTAAAATTCCTTTCGTTTTTCAGAGTTTAAGTTCTGCAACTGAATCAGAAATTTCTAAATAATTTTAGAAGTGTTACTCTCTTATGAGGGGATATTAATTTGATTACCTTGTTACCCAATATAATAGTTCTATAAGGCCAAAATATCCACAGATATTACCACAAAACAAACACATGATTATAAAAAGAAAAAGACTATTCTTAAGATTAGTCACATGCTTGAAATAAAATTTGCTGCAATATTGAAACTTTTTTTTTGTATACTTTTAAAAGTGAAGGCACTAATTTAACATTTTAAATAATTTCCGATTTGTTTAAAATGAATGTAGATTGGTTGTCACAAATTTTAACCCAAACTTATTTGCAATTCCATCTAGAGAAAATTTTTTGAACAAACTATCTAAACAGCATCAACAAAAACTTTATTTCTTTCAATAAATAGTATGCTTTATACAATTGTTGCATTTCATGCAGTATACACAGTGGATGTGCACAGGGATTTACAAGGACAAGAGCTGGCTTGCAATGCTATAAATTGTCCACTCTCAGTCCTCTTCCCATTCCGCAAAATACACAAAATCCTCATCTTCAAATTCTGTCCACTCCCAGCCTGCATCTATAGAGAGAGAGGGAGCACCAGTTGACACTCAATGGAGATGTTCAGTGTACAAGTGAAGGTACAATTCAAAATACACTTTAACATAGCAGAACACTAAGATGATTTGTACTGGTTTGAATGACAGCTAATAGATCCAATGTCTGCAAATCTGACAATTTCAAATTTGAAGCTGCTTAATTTAAAACAAATGTTTAAATATTAAGTACATTGAATACTTAAGTTATGGGATTTTGAATACAAAAATAATTCTAACTGAATTTTAAATGAAGTAAGTGAGGGCAAACTCCTAAACCTAAATTTTGTTGAATATTAAAAAATACTAACAGAATAAAAATACTATTACAAATCTATTAGAAATAATACTGGCAACTTTTAGAAGTAGAATATTTTTTATTATTATTATTATTATTTTATTTTTATATTCTGATCTTAATAGACTAAATCAAAAGTCAGATTCACGGCTTCCTTGCAGTTTTATCCAAAATTGAAAAATCATAAAGCAAAAACTAAGAGTATTTTCAATAAGTTTGAAATAATTAAAACAAGGTAAGAAATTCAACAAGGTTTGCATACAAAATGAAAGCAAGCTGATGTGTACAAAAGATTAGAGAAAAACATGGCCATTGCAATAAGTAGTTAACCAGTCACCCACAGGGATACATTGCTTTAACAATTAGCATTCAAGGGGACTAATAGTTTGATGTGAGTGCTGACTGGTTAAAGTATTGAGCAAACATAGTCAAGCAAATTCAATATTTGATCACTTGCAGAAAAACTGAGGATACAGAAAATGTCACGGACAGATTATAACACAAAGAAAGCAAGAGAGTATAAGTTATCAAATTTTGATTTTCAGATCAATGAATAGGCGATAAAAACATAGGTTAGCATCTTTTTTTTTACATTAGAGAATGTATTAAAGCAGAAGGGGAAAAATTCAAAAAGCTGTACCTAGGTAAAGCAAGATTGAAACCTGCTTGATCACCTGTTTAAAATTTTTTGATACCTTATTGTGTATTGTCAATGTAAGTTTTTGTAAGCAGAACTGTTCAATTTATAAGAAGCTTATTGAATAGAATATGCAAAATAATTCTTAAAAAAGAAAGTGTAACTCTTCCAAGTTCTTATATTGTGTGGGCCATTATCTTAATTTTTAAATTTATATTAATGGAGATAATAATTAGGCAGTTTTTAAATAGTTTTTACATATTTGTTCTGATGCTCTTAGTAAAAAATATGTATTAATTAAATAGAAACACTTTCTACTTTTACCTCACGAGTTTCATAACACAGAATATTTTCAACAGACCAAGTAAAACATCTATAATGCTCAAAATAACAAGTGATCAAGTTTACTAGGTTTCTTGACATATAGAGCTCAATATTTAATACACAAAACAAAGAAAAAGAAAAACAAAAAATATTCTACATAATACATTCACTCAAGGATTAGTGCATAGATAGATATCACAAATCTTATATTTTGCATATCAATAGAAGTAAAATGTTCTTCCCAGTTTAAACAAGAAGGCCTACTTAAGATAAATCTAAAGGGGGAACCTTACACCTCCAAATCGCCACTACCACCAAAGCTTAACCCAATCAAATAATGACTAGACTTGTTAGTACTCATTTGATGAAAGACGAGTGGATCCACAGCACATCATTCTTTCACAGCAGATTTCTCATAAGATAAAAAAATAGAGGGCATTGGTGGTGATTGAAAAGTTCCCAAGTTGGTTTGCAGATTTTTACATCAGGTCAAGTCCAATGCAATAAAATTTTGGTGGATCTTCCTCAAATCTAGAGGCACTTAGTCCCACCAATCACTAATAGAAGTATCCTATACAAATAATTAACTAATCAGCTAAAGTTGAACTTGAATGTGTAGTGACCATTTCTGCCTCGGCCAAAGGGATTGAAGCCTTGCTGTTGGAAGGGGTTGAAACCACCTTGCTGGCTTTCGGGATCTAGAGGGTCTTCTCCATTGTCAAACTGCTGCCGTTTTTCTACAAAGAAAAAAAAATAAAATCAAACACTTGCTATTGGTTCAAACAAATCATCAAAAAGTAAAGAAATGAAACTTAACATTTTTATAGTATCTGCAGTACAATTCCAATTAAAAAAACCTGTTAATTATTACAGCTGATAGCAAAAATATTGACCAATAAAAACCCACAAGTTTTAATTCTAGAAGAAATTTTAGTATTCATTTCCCAATGATTTTGCCACTGGGATTTTTTCACTTGTTATAGAGTTTGCATGTGCAGTCTTCTATAGTTCTTTACACTTTCTAATAAAAATCATATGTAATGAGAAAAGTATAATAAAATCTCATCATAAGAGAGTGCAGTTGCCCCTTATAATGATAATTAAAGACGAGTTCATTACAGATGTTATTAAGCCCTGCACTTATTTTTTTATTTGGACCTAATTTCCCCCTTTCTTGCTAAGCTTGAGATTTTTGAAAACTTTGATTTTAAAGCCCGGAATTCATGTTGTTTAAAAATTGGATGTATGAGGCTATCCCGAAAAAGTAGCCCCTCTGTCGAATTCTTTGAAAGCATAACTACTTTTGGCTTAAACAATAAAAATTGTAAAATGCAAAACACAATTAACTTGAAAGTTTTAGATAGGTTAATATAAAGTATCTAGCATATTAGTAAAAAGAGAGAAAACTGTATAGTTACCAGGATCAGTCAAAACTTCTTTAGCAGAAGCAATGTCAATAAATTTCTTTTCAGCAGTGGCTTTCTCATCTCCTTGATAATTGTCAGGATGATATTTTTGTGCAAGTTTTCTATAAGCTTTTAAGATTTCCCGTTTTGTAGCTGTCCTGAAAAATATACACAAACAAAATATTAAATAGTTTGCAAAATATCAAGTTTGATAAAAGGTAAAAACGGCGCTTTGGTTTTCATGTACAACTTTTTACAAGCATATAAACAAGAGATCTTAAAACTTTTTCAACCAGAGAATATAGGAAGCAAATTTGTCTTGGGGAGCCAAAAAATATCTTTCAAATACTAGTACTTAATGGAAAAGGTTAAAAAGAGGAGCACTTGGAGATTTATTTGTTGAGACCAATAGGATCATTCAGATACACATTTCACTTTTTACTCCCTTCACTTTTCTATGAAAACTAGCAATTCACAGGAGTGAATGGGTGAAAGTGAAACAGTGTGAATGAGCCTTAAGGGCTACTAAAGATTGCACATTTGAAATTTAGGACAAAAGTTAAACAACATTTTAAAAGATACCTCATATGTAGTCTATTTTGTCCAATTCTAAATATTTGGTTTTTATAGTTATTAGAGATTTTTTTGATAAGAGAGTTACATCAGAAATGCCAAATTCTATTTTTTAATTTGCCCATTTAAAAAACTAAATTTAAGCAAGCTAGATTTTATTGTTCTCCTGCTTTGTTTTAAATATTTTGAGGAAGTTTAATTCTTTTTTACATGGTAAAACACCAATCAGCTTATAAAATAATGAAATGCACCTGGAGAACAAGTCAAGGCTTCAGATTAGAAATAGAAATTGGAGAAGTCCGTAAAACTAAAGTAAACCCCAGGGCCTGTGGAAACCTTGTTTAAACTGTGACTTTGAAAAAATGGAAATACTATTTTTGATTATTTTAGAAACAACAAATAATAATGCTTTGAAACCAACCTTTTAACACCCAATATTTGATAATAGTTTCGCTTCTTGGACAGTTTTTCCATTTTCTGTGCACGTTTCAATCCATCATAAGCTCTTTGTGAGTTTTCATTTAAGTTCAAAGCTTTTTGAAAGTCATGAATGGCTAGAGGAAACACATTAAAAACATAAGTTTAGTAATTAAAAGACCAGTTCAAGACAGAAAGAAATTGATTAGAATTAATGTAAATCATCAGTAATAATACACACATTATTTGCATGTGTGTATGCATAGTTAAAATAGAAAGAAGTGTCAGTTTAAAAGTTAAATTTAAAATATATGCACATACATAATTTAAACTTAAATTTTCCTATGTAAATTTATATATAATATTAACCGGATTAATTTATAACTTACAGGGTTTTACAATTATTTTGTTCAAAATTTTTTTGGACATGTATTCCCCCCCTTACAAGCTATGTGTATGTTCATGGCTAATATGCCTAGCTGAGCATTTAAAAATTTGGATACATCTTAAGCCCTGTCAACATCTAAATCTACATTAGGGTGGTTCAACAATACATGGTAAAAATAAAATTTTCAAAAACAAACCGGGCCACCCCTCAAATTTTTTACACTTGTAGACAGTAATCTTCTGGGAAAATTTCAACTTCATATCTCAACTGCAAGGGGGTGCTCAAGCCACCCGAACTTTATAAGTTAGTGAATTCTATTGTAACTTCCCAAAAATTGTCTTAAAAAACCAAAAAATATAAAATTTAGGTATGCATCAATCTCTTAACATAAGAATAAATCAATGTATAAAAGTACAAAGTAAAAATTGTTAATATTTTGTCCCTTGTTAACAAAACTAAACTATTGCGCAATCGCTAAGGGTTGTTTGTTTTCCCAATTGGGGGAGAGCTATGATGGGGGAATTTCATTTAATCCTACACAAAACCGTTAAACACTTTTCTCTCCATCAGTTGTTTACAAAAAACAACCTAAGATCCTGGTGTAGATAGACATTAAAGCCGCTGACAGTAAGAATCTGACAAGTAATGGGGGGCGAAAGACAAAAGGGACTGCATGCGTAATCCCAACTCCCTCCCCTGGTTGGCTGATTTAGTGGCCAAGGGTTAAAAAGGTTCAATATCCCATGTATTTATCTGTCATTATGTCTATTTTAATCTTTTCAAAGCATGAATATTAATTCCTGAGTGTGTAAGTGCCACCGTGATTTAAGGAGTCTTCCAAACTCTTCCGCAGGTGCTTCGAGGGTGCTAACTCTTCAACCGCTTTTAGTAAAAATCATTGCTGCATATTTTTATTAAATCTGGGTCTTTGAGAAAGGGTTAGGACCCTTAAAAGATGAAATGTGTAAAAAACACAAGGAAAACAATAGTGCAAAGTAACCTCGATAATTTTTAATGAATTTTTGCTTTTTTAGGGGGGTAATAACCCCTTAAACCTATCCATTTGCTAAAAATTTTCATACTTTAGAAATTTCAAACTTTCTTGTTCCCTTAAGAGGAATTTAAAGACTAAAGTAATGCTTTTAGACCCTGAAAATTGAATTGAAAATCACTAAGTCATTGAAAAACGTAAAAAGGGGGTGGGACTGTTCCCCCAAAAATATGAGGCTGATCAGAAAAACGGGGGTCATACTCTGATTCAGGGTGTCATTTTACATAAGAATCTGCATAAATTGTTTCAGATTCATTTTGACCCTATTTTTTGTTGACCAGTGTTACTATTTGTGTCATTCCCTATAGGCCCGCTAATGTTAATATTAGGGTTCATTGAGCACCCTCTTAGAATTTGATTAGGAAGTTAAAATTTTTTCAGCACTATACTGTTGATAAGTCTAAAAATGTTAGGGGGTGGCCCAGATTCTAGCTCAAAAAAAGTTTTTTTGAACCACCCTAATCTACATGTTTAGATAAAATTTAAAAGGAGGCATAAAACAAATGACTTCTACATAGAGATAAATGTTTAACTTAGAGAACCTCTATTTATGTCAACTATTTTAGGTTAATATCTTTATTTTTAAATTATTATCTTTATCTTTATTTTATTCCCTGCCATTGGAAATAAAAAAAAATCTTTATTTTTAAATACTTTAATAAAAAAACCTTTACTGATATAGGTTTGTGTGTTCCATAAGATAAAAGTTATCATGTTAAGTTTACCGATCAGAATGATCAATGACAGTGATATCCAAATAGGGCAAGAAAAACCCACATTGTCAATGGCGACAAAAGGATAAGTCATAAAAAGAGATAGGCTAAACATTATAAACTTGGAGGAATGATTTATTTACTAAGTGTTTACTTTTAGTTCAAGATTTTCACAACAGACAGGATGACTACCAAATGTTAGGATTTGTTTGGTTATAGTTTTATAGCACACGAAAATAAAGTGAAAATATTAGGAACTAATAAAGTCCATACCACTAGAAAAGTCTTCATTATTAATGTGGGCATCTCCCCTTTCACATAACATGTCTAAATCCTCAGGTTCAACCTTTAATGCTTCTGAGCAGGCAGCCACAGCATCTATAGGGGTTCCTGCCTGAAAATGAAAGTATAAAAGGATCAAATATATTGATATAAATAAAATATCAATATTGCAATGTAGATATATCTAAATTTGCAATAATAGTAATATATTTAAATATCTATTAATTGAACAATTGCTATTTCCAGTTAAGGAACGTACCCATACTACGTGACCTATTTTTTACCCCCCTCCCCCCCTTGGTGACTACCCGTACTATATGCCAAGACCCCCCTCCCCCTCTAGTTTTCACGTAGTAGTTCATAAATACGGTTTTCAATCATTTTTAGCAAACAGAAAGTTAAAAAGTCAATTTGGATTAATTTGTCTTTATTTATACAGCGCTTGTCTCGTAACGCCAAGATTTCGTGCATACAAGTGGAAAATATATTACCAAGAAGAAAAAACTTACGGAAAAGTTATTGTAACAATAACTGAATTTACAAAAACCACGTTTTTTTCTTGATTTTCTGTCTACGTGACTAAACCCTAAGCCCCCCCTCCCCCATGTGACCAAGCGTGGTATTTTGAAGACCCCACCTCCCCCTAAACAGGTCACGTGGTATGGGTACATTCCCTTAGCAAAGTATTTATCACAAAATAAATATTCAGATAATGTAACACAGTTTTGAATAATATATTTTTTCTAATTAATAAGGTTATAATTATGTGCACTATAGAGGGCAAATCAATTCAATATAAGGTTCACTAAATAGTAACACATAACTTACTTTGTTGAGGCATTTGCAATGTTTGGCCCTCAAGATGTATTTTATACTGTGAACTTTAGTTTCCAAAGGGATAGCTTTCTCTGCACGTATCACACAATCAGCATAGTTGCCTTCATTCATGAACTGCTGAATAGCAGTAATATGTCCAGCTATCTTTTTCACATACTTGTAATGAGTAAAACACCCTTTGTGGTCAGGATCAAATTTTAGGCACTCTCTTATTGCTCTAAAAATAGAATGCATGCCAGTTTAGTTATTTTCTAAACAAAAAATAAATTACACTTTAATTCCATTAAGAAGAAAATTATAACTCATTTTAGAGCTGATATTAGTTTAGGCAAAAAAGTTATTCTTAAAAAAGTTATAATAAAATTAAGACATTCTTTGATAAACATAGTGATCAGAATATATCATAGGAGCTTTTGATTGGATAAAATACATAACACACTGAAAGAAAATTGTTTTCTTGACTAAACAAATAAAAAGGAAAAAATAAAATCTGAAACTCTAAAAAAATTATATGCATTAAGTTTATCATTAAAATATCACTTGATAAAATTAGAACTAACTTCAAGGATTCTTCTGTATCTCCTACTTCATAGTACAGTTCACTAAGTTTTAGGTATCTTAGTTGACTGTCAGCCTGAGACTTTAAAATTCCTCGGAGATCATTGATTGCGCTCATTAAGTCACCAATAGCTTCATAGCACCGAGCCCTCATTTCTCTCAATTTGGCATCCCAAGGCAGTTCCTAGATTATAAAAGATATTAAATTAAGAAATAAAAAGAATAAAAAGCAACATCTAAGAGATTTACAGTTTCACATTTTGGTTCAATTCTGTTAACTGTCCCGTTAAATATTGCCAAACTATTTTAGCCTCCAAATATTCAAATATCGCTAAATATTTATGGTTGTCAGTAATATAACTTCCTATTTGAATCTGTATCATGCGTGCATCTGTTTAATTTACATTTTCTGGCGCTATTTCTAATTTTTGGCATCTAAAATATCTTGATTATAATTAACGGGACAAATAACAGAATTGAACCCACATATTATAAAAAAAGGATGTGAAAATTAAATGGAAAGTTTTAGCCAAAAGATATTTCATGAAAGAATGAGCTGTGAAGTGAATTTGTACAATTAACTTTAAGAAAATCCTCTGATTTGCATGAAGTGCAAGTGGTTACAGTGAAATTGGTTTTTCCAGTTAAAAACAATACCTGCAGCAGGCGGGTTAATACATCCAATGCTTCAGGATAGTTATGACTGTCAACCAGGCTATATGAAAGCTGAATATCATTTTTGATAGGTTCAACCATAGTGTAGCCATGATGAGCTTCTGTATTCAGTGGATCAACTCTCAGCTGCAAAAAAAATATATATAATTTATGACACTTTTAGAGAACTTTTTTTTTAGAAGGATATGAAAGTTCTTAAAGATCTAAAGCGATGTCTAAAAGAATAGGATGATTACTCCTTATTTGCTTTTTTAAATTTCCAATTTTCCCCCAAAACTATCATGCCTTTCCAGCACTGAAACAGATTTATAATCATAATTAAAATAATACAAGATCCATCTATTATAGGGGATAGTAGAGATAATTTATGAGTGATAAAGTTTTTGCCTATTTTATGATAATAACTAGATAACAAATTAGTGATACTTTGTAGGTCAGTGTAATTTATCTTAACAACTTTTGCTACAATTGATCAAATAATACTGCCTAATTACCAAATCTTGTAATTTAAGTCTATATATTAGGGTGTATTGAAAAAAAAGTTTTTTTTTTTCGATTTTCATCACGCCTTGGCAAAAAAAAGTTGTCTAAGGTGACACATAATACCTGCGAATTTTTTCAGAATTTTTGGGGGGTGTCTTTAGGCGGCGCCAAGCCCCCGAAGATTCCCATGTTAATCCTATGAAGCGCGCAAGCCAAAAAGGCCGAAAATTGGCTTTTCGCCCCTCATTTCTACCCTAATTACACGACGAATGTCTTCACTCGAGTTATCGACCCTATATGATCTAGGCTATCCGACAAAACTTGAATAATAGCCTAAATATCTATATTTCATTGATTATTTGAGCAAGGAAATGCGCGATTTGCAACAAAATTTGAGCACACCAAAAAAACGTAATATAGATATTTTGGCTGTTATTAAAGTTTTGTCGGGTAGCATACTTCATATAGGGTCGATAACTCGAGTGAAGACATTCGTCGTGTGATTAGGGTAGAAATGAGGGGCGAAAAACCAATTTTTGGCCTTTTTGGCTTGCGCGCTCCATAGGATTAACAGGGGAACCTTCGGGGGCTTGGCGCCGCCTAAAGACACCCCCCAAAAATTCTGAAAAATTCGCAGGTATTATGTGTCACCTTAGACAACTTTTTTTCGCTAAGGCGTGATGAAAATCGAAAAAAGTTTTTTTTCGATACACCCTACTATATATTTTAAGTAATATATGGATGATTGTGATTTAAAGAATCCATTTTGATTAACATTGATCAGTAAACCTAATTGCTGTAATAACTAGTAACATGGAAAATGTTTAAAACCCCAGAAAATTAATTTAAAAACAGCCAAAAATGAAATATTTAAATTAATTTGTATAGTATTAAAAATATTTTTTTAACATACCACATATTCATAGTCAATATGAGCTTCATCTAATCTACCTTGTTTAAGAAAGATTTTGCCTCTTTGGAGTCTTGCCTAGACAAAATACATATTTTAGGTATTTTACAAAATAGAAAGTATGTTAGTACAGTTGATAACAATTCAAATACTTACAGCAGAAAAATCTGGCTTTAGTTCTATGACTTTAGATAAATCCTTAATGGCAGATGCAACCTTACCAATTGCCAAGTACACAGTAGCTCGTGTGTAGTAAGTTAAGTAGTTGTGGGGATCAGCCTCTAAAAGAAATTAAAGTTTCATTTAATGCAAAATAATAATAAACCTAAGAGATACTATACAAAATCCTTTCAAATTATATTTAATAGCTCAAAAAGTGGTCTCCAGGTAGTTTTTTAGGGTTCTTTAATACTTTATTAATGGCAAACAAATTTCATCAAAAAATTCCAATATGCAATTAAGAGCTAATGCAATATCATATATGCTTACCAACAGCTGCATGATAGTGGGATAAAGCATCATCATAAAGTCCTTGGGTGAGAAGTTCTCTCCCCATTTGTAAATGTCTGTCAATATCAGGATTCAACCATTCTTGACCTGAATAAATATTAATCACAACAATTAAACAGGATTCAAAAGTTCAAATAACATTCATAAACTTAAACTTCTTCAATTCTAGACTACCTGAGATTGCCATTGAAACCAATAGAAAATTTGAATGGTTTACAGGCTTAAATAATGATAAAAGTTGACCAATGAAAAATATTTTGTAAAATCTTTTATACTACAACATTTTTATAAGCTCCACAAAGAAAAATAAACTAAAGATACAGGATCTATATAACATAGAAGTAACAGCCAAACCATTAAAAACAAAAGAGCTTAAAAACGGCACAATATGCTTTGAGATGGACTCCAGCGCCAAGCTGCAAACGATCATTGAAGAAATAAAGATGCACGACAAGGATAATGAAGAATTCAACATAGTGATTCCTGAGAAAAAGCGACCAATTATCAAGATCTTCAACCATGTAGCCAACCTAGAAGACGAGGAAATAGTAAAGAGCTTAAGAAAAAACCTCGAAGAAGACCCAAAAGAAGATATAAAAATCAAATATAAAGCAGCAAATAAACTCGGCTCCACAGACCTCCTGGTAGAAGTGGGCCCCAGAACACTGTTGGAGTTGAAGAAGAGGAAAAAGCTCTACATAGGCTGGGAAGTTCTTGGCTATAGACAAGAGATAAAAGTGCAGCAGTGTTTCCGATGTGGACGATACGGACATGTAGCCAAGTACTGTGACAACGACGAAGTATGTACATCCTGCTTCCTCCCAGGCCACAATTTCAAGCAATGTAAAAGAGCGCCCATTTGTGGAAATTGTAAGCATCACAACAAAACTTACAATACAAGTTATGACATCAGGCACGGGGCAATCCTGAACCCAGCGTGCAGAATTTATCAATTAGAAAGAGAAAGGACCCTAGCAAGAACACAACAACATGAAGAATAAAACCTCAAAAGAAACACTTATCAGACATCTCAATTTAGGTCATACCAGGGCGGCGGCCCTTCTTCTGCAACAGGATGCAGCGAAGGACTCCCCCGACATCATCACCGTCAATGAGCCCTATCTTAACGAACAGATCATCAAAATTGCCCCCAAAAATTACGAAACGATCAGCACAATTAACCCCAGAGCAGCTATTCTTCTTAGAAGGGGAATAGAGAGGAAAATTATATGTACCCACAGAGACATCGTGTGCATCACCATAAATGGTAACAACACGCTTATCATCACAGCGTACGCCTCGCCAAATGAGCCACTCACCCCCATTATAGTTGCAATTGAGGACCTGCTGGACACACAAAACAAACGTCAAGTACTCATCGCGGGTGATTTCAATGCGAAATCGGAATTGTGGGGCAACCAGCTGCCAGACAGCAGAGGTGAAGAAATTTTGGAACTCTGCGCCCTCCAGGGTCTCGTTATAAACAACAGCCCTAACTCTGTTCCTACTTTCCAATGTTCAAGAGGCATCAGTTGGGTAGACTTGGTCCTGTCGAAAAATATAAAGCTTGAAATGGAAGTTCTTGACGAAACAACCTGTAGCGACCATAATGCCATTCACATCAAGGCCAAAATCCAACACACCTCTTACCACCAAAATAGAGATCGAATCCAGATGAGAAGACTTGACGTGGGTTTGTTTAAGGAGGATATCGAAAGCTGGGATCTACAAGATGACCTGAAAACAAGAGAGGAGCTGGAAGAATACGTGCGGGATGTTCAAGAAAAAATCAAAAAATCAGCAAAAGATAGTTACAAACAAGCCCGTCGGACCCAAAAGCAAACACCTTGGTGGACGCCAGAATTACAATCGAAGAGGTCACTTGTTAAAGCTTTGAGAAGGCGGTTCCAGAAATTGACGGGTTTCGATCGAACACAGGCTAAAATGAAGTTCAAGAAAGAGGATGCTAACTACAAGAAGCTAATTGCAAAAACCAAAATATCAAGTTTTAAAAATTACATTAATCAACTAACAACTAAGAATATAAATAAAAAGAATTACAAACTTGTCTCTGGCAGGAAATACGAAGCCTTTCAGATTGATAAAATCAAGAAAGAGGATGGCACGGTCCTGGAGGACCGAAGATTAATCAATGAGGTAATTTTAAGTCATCACTTTCCGGCGGTACCCAACACCTTGGTCCCTCGGACTGTCCTCCCCTCTAACGCACTCGAGATCTCAGATCATGAGGTGACTTACAACCTCTCACAGATGAAGTCTAATAAAGCCCCTGGTATCGACGGTATTCCGGTCGAGCTCCTCAAGCTTGTTCATTCGGTCCGGAAGGATATAATCTGCCGCCCCATCATAGCAGCTGTCAAGTTGGGTCACTTCCCTTCAATCTGGAAAGTAGCAGATGTGGTCCTCTTCCCCAAAGTTGGTAAGCCTCCAGATGAGCCGGGCTCGTTCAGGCCCATTTGCCTCCTGCCGGCCTGGGGCAAACCCCTCGATAAGCTCCTAATGAATAGGTTGAGCTTCCATCTAGAGACAAACCATCTTCTTAGCGACCGACAATTTGGTTTTCGGAAGCAACGCGGTACTTCTGAAGCTTTGGCCAGCATAATGGAAAAGGTTAGGGAAACTAAAGCAGCAGGCGAAATCAGCACTCTCATTTCAATTGACCTCAAAAACGCTTTCAACAGCGTCAACTGGACACTGCTCCAAAGTAAACTCGCTGCTCTCGAGCTTGACGTGAACCTTCATGCTTCCATCTTGAGCTTCCTGGATGATCGGTCAGCAGCCATCCAAGGTTTTAGTAAAAGTTACAACGTCGGAGTCCCTCAAGGCTCCAGTTTGGGCCCTGTTTTATGGAACAGTATGGTTAATGATCTCCTCGACTTTGATTTCGGCCCCAACATCCACATTCAAGCATTCGCGGACGACCTTTTACTGCACATCAAAGCTCCTAAAATCTACCTCACCACTAATATAGCCAAGCCTGCCCTAAACAAAATCAGTGATTGGATCAAAGAAAACAAGCTCGAAATTAATCTACAAAAAACGCAATTTACTATTATCCACAGAAAAAAGACAACAGAACCCTCACTAAGAATAAATAACTATCGGATCAAGTACTGCAATAATTTTAAATACCTTGGCTTAGTCATCGACCCCAACCTCACCTGGATACCTCACATCAACTATATAGAAGAAAAAGTTGCGAAATTGCAATACCAACTCGCCAATCGAGCCAGAGTAGAGTGGGGGTTGTCACCTGCAGTTAGGAAGTTCATCTACCTTTTTGCCACTGAGAAGATGATCGCTTACGCCTCGGAGATCTGGTTTGATCAAAGGGTCAAGCTGAAACAAAAACTCCTTAAGACACAAAGAATTGCCCTGAGGAACATTACCAGCGCTTATAGAACAGCTCCTACGTCAGCACTCAATGTGCTCGCCGGCATCCCGCCTATCCACCATAAACTCAACGAGATAAAAAGATTTTATGAAATAAAACAAGGTATACAGCACATAACGATAGAAAACAAGGTCATCACAAGCAACGATATTCAGGCAAAGGTAAAACTGTCCGACCCACCCTGGGACAAGAAAATTCGTAGCTGGCGTCCTTACGACAGTGCTGAAAGAGCGCACGAGATCAGCGTATACACAGACGGCTCCAAAATGGCCAACAAGACAGGAATGGGTATAGCAATATACAAACATCAAGAACTGGTACAAGAACACAGCTTCAGAATCTCAGATCTGGCCACAGTGGCTAATGCCGAAGCTCTTGCGGTCTTGGAAGCGGCCCGTATCATATCAGGCAGAAACGAAAAGACCTCCAGAATTTTAACCGACTCACTAACAACACTCAAGAAAGTTACAGGATATCACGAAGACATAACGACAAGAGAAACGCGACAACTAATTGACCAAATCGAACACCAAGGAAGAAGAATCGACCTCTATTGGGTGAAAGCCCATGTCGGTTTCATTGGAAACGAAAAAGCAGATGTCCTGGCCAAGAATGGCACGGTAAAAGAAGATATTGATTTTCACATTAAAATCCCACAATCAGTTATAAAAAGAATGGTGAAAATTGAAACCTCACAAAGATGGCAAGAAGACTGGGATGCGGACTCCACTGGCAGAAGGACCTTCTCCTTCTTCCCCCTTGTGTCGAGTAAGCGTATCCAAGGTGACCACCACCTAAACCAAATTCTCACTGGCCACGGGGTCGAGGGCCCCTACCAGGCGAGATTTCATCAGAAGGACCCTCTGTGCTCCACTTGCCACGTAATTCACAACTATGAGCACATAATCTTCGACTGTCCCGACATGGACTCGCTCCGGGCGAAACTTGTCCCGAACCGTTCTCGGTCTCTTAAACTACTGCTGGCACATCCAGACAATAGGACAACGATCAAGAATATGATCAAGGAAGTACAAACAGTCCAACTTAGGAACTCCCTGCTCTTGAGCTAGTGAAATTCTGTCAATTCTGTAAATAATGTATATATTGTAAATAGATTGTCTCTAGATCTCTAACTTAGAGACGGTTTCACGGTTCTGTAAAGAAGAACTTCACAACATTTGCTACAAGCTTGATGGGAACATTTTCCAAAGTTTTTTAAACTGTCCACCTTGAGACCTTGTTCTCTTGGGCTTTGGCCCCTTGTGTTGTTCTCCAACATTGTCCTTTACCAATAACTATTGTTATGGAACAATCTAGTAATGCGATGTTAACCGCAGAATTGTAATTATTGTTGTATAATTGATAGTACTATGTATCAAATGTAACAGTTTGAAACAATCGTGATAAACCTCCTGCGGGTCTTCCGGTGGGAGGTTGGGTCTCAGATCCATAATCAAAGGTACAACACTCAGACCCAAGCCGTGCGGTGGCGTACGGAACTAGATACCGGGTTCCTCCCGGGGGCGGGTTCGCTACCACAGCGTCCCCCTGAATGTCGCCTATCGGCGACGGGTCAGGTAGCCCAGAAGTTATTATTATTATTATACTACAACATTAAATCACTTTTCAGCTTTCTATGCATTGCTTTCATAAGATTTTATCTGGTAGGTAAGGTAAAATACATCATACCTCAATAATTGATTGAAGCAAGTATTTTACATGCACTATTACTTCTTTTTCTGACCATAAAAAATGGACAAAATTTTTTCCCTATCCCCCCAATTTTTTTTCTGAGTACACTACTGCTGGTTACTCATTGTTTTATACCCTAATGCAGTTGTTCCCAAAGTGGGTGCCTTAAAGAGATGGCTGGGATAATGCAAAGAGCTCAGAGCAACACATTTTAAGAATAACTTAAAATTACTCCTGAAAAAATGTTGATTAATCTTGTTATATTCTTCATATATGGGCAGATTTCAGAATAGAGATTTTCAGAAATTCCATAGGAATAGAGTTGATATTGAAAATAAATAGTTAATTCAAATTTTAACATTGAGACATGTTGATCAATCTGCTAAGATTTCTTATTAACTCTATTCTTTAGGTGCAGTTCTAGGGGTCAACTGACATTTTCATTCCACTAATCCATGCGTGACTTAACTCTAATAAATGATCAGAAGTAACTGAAGTAAAACAAACAAAGGAAAAAAAAAGACTGAATAACCTTGACACAGTTATAACAATGAAGTTGAAGGCTGTTGGATTTGAAACACAATGTGTTCTTTGAACCATTGAAAAAAGTTGAGTAAAACAGTAGATTCAGAAAACAATATAACCTGTTGAAACCTATTATATACTTAATCAGCAAACCTTTTCATTAATCCAGAGAAAATACCTTCCAATGTTAAGTTAACAGTAACGTATTGGCCTTTTAACAGATACTTGGCACTTTCATAAATTGTCTGGTTTGATACTAAATTTGTATAATTTTTTTAGAGGTTTAAGGTTTTTAATTACATACTGTCATCTCAATCTGTTGTCTTACTACTTAATTTTTTTTTTCTATATCCTTCAGTGTATAAGAAAATTTAAAACTAATCCCCCTTCCTGATTTAATACTGAACTTTGAAAATTAAGCGGAATGTTTATTTATTATTTACAGGATCCACCATGGTGGATGCAACAAAAGTATGTACTCTAAGTAGTAGTACCTTATCATGGTACAGCTCCTGCACAAAAAAAACAAGAAAAAAAAAACATTACATTGATTCATTGATAGATCAATGCTGTACAAAAAAAGTTTATAGCCTATCACAACCTTCAGATTGCACATGTATCAATAAAACTTGCCATATATCTATAATACTTTATTTTAAAAATATAGATTTTTCCAAGAAGAATTTATCCGCGAAAAATCTATCAGTAGAGAGTAAATTTAAGAAGCATTTAGAGATTATTCGATCTCTGGACTACAGCTGATCTTATATTTTTTTCTTGAACCTTTTATTCAATAGAAACAGAATTATTTGTTGATGCTTAAAAGATTACAAAAAGCATAACAATTAAGCCATAATTTTGAAAGTTTTCAAAAAGCCTATGTAGTTCAATAGTCATAACATTTAACCATATTTTTAAAAAAAACTTCCACAAGTTAACAGCATTATCATTTGCCTTAAATGTAAATTAATAATTTACCAAAACAATAGGGTAATTTAACCAATTTGAAAAGATAAGCAGATACAAATATAAAAAGGTCACAAATATAATCTCATCATGAATGACATTTGGCCATTTTACAGACTGTTTGAGCTGTAACTTATTAATGAAATAGACAAAATGATGTAAATAAACACTAACTGGAAGTAATTTTAGAAACTTGAAAATATGCCAAAAACATTCCCAGATACTTACACCTCACTTTAGCAATTTTCTCCAGTAGACACAGGATCAGAACCAAAATATATGGGGATGGTAACATCATAGATGTAAATAATGATACAATTTAAAAACACTAAAATTTTGGACTTAATACACAACTGAAAACTCTGCTTAAGATAAATATGAATATATCAGATCAGATGAAATATTTTACATTCATCAAGTCATATACGAGGCATCTGAGAAATGAATTTATACACTCATTTTCAACAATTAAAGTGACACTTCTAAAACTTTTACTAAACAAAAACTAATTTTCGTGTACTTCCAATTTCATCGCACGAAACTGAGCGTGGTATCTTGTTATTGGTTGGTTATTGGATAGTAGCCGCTGTTGCCAAAAATGTAAATAAATAAGCAACATGATCGTCTCCAGTATGGTCTCCAGTCTCCAGTATGCCACTTCGGCATATAATATAATACTACGTGGAATGGAATCGATGTCTATCAACAACCTAATTAATTAAAATTGTTTTAAATAGTTCAAATGTGTTCTTTAATTCTGTGGATATCACAAGTGTCCAAAACCACTTCCGCTTTTCAGTTTGAACCGGAAATTACGTCAGTGCATAAATGGGGAAAGGTAATTTTTTAAAACATTAAATATAAAGGTTTTTTTAGCCATGATGAAATTATATTATCATTGAGACATTTCATTCACTGACAGGTCGAGGTCACAGTTCAAAAAATATGTTTTGTTAAAAAAAAATTTCAAAGCAATCTAGCACATGCTGTTTTTTCTATTTTGGAAGTGCCTCCGATACCACCCACCCCCTCCACTATCCTCACTTGTTTTTCTTTACCGTTCATAGATGACAGCACCACGGCAATTTGATAAAACTCAGTCAGTGTTGTTTTAAATGTTGGATAGATGTCAGCACGACTCAATAAATTTACAGATGTGCAGGGGTTCTCACTCTCAATTTTTTTCCGCCGCGGCACCCTTGGCAGGCTAAAAAAATTTCGGGGCACTCCTACTCCTAAAAAAACTTTTTGCAGTACAGCTACTCCAAATTTTTTTAGAGGTACAGTTGGGGAAATAAAAAACGACTCAGTTGAGATTTGGGTTAGGAAGACAAATAAGGTGTCATTTTTCATGTCATGAAGTATTCTTTAAATGAAAAAAAAATTTCGAGTCCTTAGGGGGTCGTATTCATATTAAACGAAACACTAACTTTGTTTTTTCCTATGGGGACCCCCAATTATTATTATGCGTTTTTCTGAAAGAGCATCCCCAAAAACCCCCAAATACCAAGTTTCATTCACATCTTGCGGTAAATTAAGCTTTTACGTTTTGGGGGTCGTATCCAGAGTGAGAAGGATTAATTTTCGGTCCGCTGAATGTAGGGATAGTAAGTTACTTTTACTCACCACTTTAATGTTTATTGAGTAATTTATAAGTAATTCATTGAAATTTTATATCAAATTTTAGATTTAATTTAAGTTATGGTGATTAAAATAAGACGACTGTTTCCAGAAAGAGCATTCGCCGGTATGCATTTGGCAGTGGTATACGGTCCCTTAAAGAGTGGGAATTTAGCTTAATTCGGTTTTTTCCAAAACTATTTAATGAAATCGACAGAAATTTTGGTTTTCCACATAAAATTACTACCAGAATCGATTACCATAAAAATATTACAAGATTTTAAAATTTTATTTTTGGGTCAAAATTAGATGTTAATTATCTATCTATTAACCATTAAATATCGCTACAAAAGCATAATTATTTTGTTTGGGGACACAAATTTGATCTAAATTCAAAGTTTCATATTTTTACGCCGAAAACATTTTGACAAATTTTACATTGAATGGTTAACATTTTAAAAATATTTTATGCTTCTATTTGGATACTTACATGGATGAAACTTGGTATTTGGGGGTTTATGGGGATGCTCTTTCAGAAAAACGCATAATAATTGGGGGTCCCCCCATAGGAAAAAAAAAGTTAGTGTTTCGTTTAATATGAAGACGACCCCCTAAGGACTCGAAAATTTTCTCATTTAAAGAATACTTCATGACATGAAAAATGACACCTTATTTGTCTTTCTAACCCAAGTGGTTCGTCAGAAATCTCAACTGAGTCGTTTTTTATTTCCCAACTGTACCTCCTTACGAGTATTTTAAACGTTAAGTTTTAGATAACTTAGGATTTTAATTTTGTTGCATTAAATTTCAAAATTGTGTAAACACTGGGATGGAATCCCCAAGTACAAATAGGGGGGTCTGGGGGTTCTTCCCCCAGAAAAATGAATTTTGCCCCTCAAAATAGTGATTTAGCTCCTTTTGAGACCATTTAGATTACACCCAGAGAGCCCCGATTATTGTAAGAGCCAGAATTTTATAGGAAAAACTTTTGGAATGTTTCCCATACATGTGCGTTTTAACTCATTTTGAGACCCATTAGTTTACATCAAAGAGGACAACTCCTACTCCTAGTAAATCACAAAAATTTTCAATGAAAACCGTATATTATAGATTTAAAAAAATTGTAGGGGGTTTGGGGGTCCTCCCCCAGAAATTTGTTACTCTTAAAAGTAGGGTTTGCACGCATTTTGAGACCCTTTGGGTTTCACCCGAAGAAGTTTCCCCTTGTACAACATAAGTTTCAAGAAAAAAAAAACAATATAAAAAATTGTCAAAATTTCGGGGGGGGGGGTGTCTAAACCCTTCTTGGATACGGCCCTGACAGTTATGACCGCAAAGCGCAAAGTAGTTTGATTTTAGGGATAGGCGGAATCTATACTAGATTTTTAAATCAAGGGTTAAATACTTTATACACACCTAAACGTATTTTCTTATA
Source organism: Tetragnatha montana (assembly GCA_963680715.1). NCBI lineage: Eukaryota > Metazoa > Arthropoda > Arachnida > Araneae > Tetragnathidae > Tetragnatha > Tetragnatha montana. The sequence goes on from OY796675.1 coordinate 48,645,150, forward strand.
TTTCTTTAATAAGGAACGAAATTTTGACTCCACTGTCTCTTTTTGTTCTTGCTATTTTCCCCTTTCCCCGTAACTAGATTTTTGTTTCGGGAGGAGTTTTGCTTCAACTCAACATTAGGGTCTGGGGATCCTCCCCCAGAAAAATTGTGAAAGTTTGCCCCTAAAAATAGCGTTTCAGCTCCATTTTGAGATCTTTTGGGTTCCATCCGAAACAGCTCCTTGTAGACTACCGATTTTTCAAGGGGGGAAACTCTAAGTAGATATAGTAGTTTCGAGGAGTCCAGGGTTCCTCTCTCCAAAAAATTTTTGAGATTTGCCCCTTTAAACTAGTGCATTATACCATTTTGAAACCTCCTCTTTGGTGAACACTCAAAAGGAATCGCTTCTTTTAAGAGGCAGAATTAATATACAAAGGAAAAGACACTGTTTAAAAGACATCATAATTTGGAGGGGGTTTGGGGGTTCTCCCCAAGATTTTTTTTTGAAATTTGACCCCCAAAATAGTGTTTTAATTCATTTTGAGACCTTTGGGTTTGGGGGAATGTTGGCACGGGGCTTCTGCGATGCACGTGTTCTCGGTATATGATGAATTCCAGGAAAGGGTGGACGGGTCAGGCCATTTTTTAAGAAGTTTGGGGCATTCATTTTTTTTTCACACTAAAAAGTGAACGCATAATCAAATCACCACTAAATTATTTAAATAAAAAATAAGTAAAAAAAAGCTTTAAAAAAAAAACGCTTTTATTAAGATGTCCTAAAAATTCAAAAATAATTCATTGGGTTTTGTGAAATAATTTATTGGAGAGTAGAAATTAAATTTCCGGTAAGTAAAAATTAACTGATTTTCTGATCACTAAAAATAAAAGCGTGGGCGCTAGTAATTCTCTATTCACTATTTATTCTAAGTTCTCTTTTCTCATTTTCTTTTATGTAAATTTATGAATTATTAGCGACCCCGCTTTTATTTTTAGTGATCAGAAAATCAGTTAATTTTTACTTACCGGAAATTTAATTTCTACTCTCCAATAAATTATTTCACAAAACCCAATAAATTATTTTTGAATTTTTAGGACATCTTAATAAAAGCGTTTTTTAAAAAAGCTTTTTTTTACTTATTTTATTTTCTACTTTTTAGTCATAGAATTTTGCCTAAAATCTTAATTTTTATTCCAATTGTTGATATATAATTACTAGAACACCTTAGACTTTAATGCTAAAAATTTAAACATTTCCCCCTCTATTTTCTTATAAAATTTTTCTCAAAGCAAGTAATTTGAAAGTAATAAACTTTTCCAAACACCAGGGATGAATTTCCAAAAATAAAAAATATTCCAAAAAGAAGAGATTTTATAACTTCTTTTTTACTGAAAAAGCGCAACACCCGAAGCTAATATAATCGCTCGGAAATCATTCAAACATAGTTAATTCCGAGGAAATACAAAATAATTTATGTATTTCAATCCCCATTTCCACAAGATTTTCAAAAATTTCTGTCTCGTTTAGACGTACCTGAAATTTTATGTACAAGAATCTAAATGACAACCTAAAAATTTGCATAAATTCGTCTTTAATTTCTTTAATTAGTTGAAAATTGCCGTTTTGATGATTGAATATAGTAGTACTATGCCTATTACATTATTGATCCGTGTTTGGGAGCGAAAATATTTTTTAAGGGTCTCAAAATAGAGTTAATCGGATAATCAAGAATACTCGTTAATTATACCGTAATTAGAGAGTTTTTGACTCGGTGATAATGGAATATTGCATTGTCATGAATATTACACCATGCTGCAAAGTTTCAAGGTATCGTTTAGAAGTACCTGAAATTTTATGTACAAGAATCAAAATTTTTTGCGATAATTTGCCGTTAATTAATTTAATTACTTGAGAATTGTCGTTTTGATGGTTGAATATAATAGTACTATGCCTATTACAGTATTGTTCTTTTTTTGGGAGCTAAAATCCCTTTGGAAGGGCCTTAAATTTCAGTTTTTCTGATAATTAAAAATACTCGTTAATTAACTTAATCCTTTGGTTATTGATTAGATAATAATTGGATATTGGAGTGAGGGTTACATCAATGTGTAAAGTTTCAGGGTCCTGGAATATCAGGAAGTGACCGAAAATCGAGTTTTAAGTTTTCACCCGTGACCTTGGCCCAGAGCAAGTCTAATAAAAGCGTTTAAAAATAACTTAGGGCAGTGTGGTCCAACCTTTAGTTACCCGAGGGCCAATTTAACTTTTTAAAGGGAGTGGACTGCCACAGACAATCAAAATCGAAAATTACACATCTACATTTATTTCGACTATGATTAGATTGGTTTCATTTAAGGATTTTCTCACTTTAAATAGGCAATGCAAAAATATTGGCTGGGTCATTAAAACTATTCTTATGTATGCAAGTGATATAGTTGGTGCGATATTTTAAAAACTATTTTTCTTGATGTTCATATTTATTAAATTTTATTGAAATAAAAAATATTTCTTGCTTAATCGAATTGAAAATATGTTGTTAAAAGAATAATTAATCTAAAGTAAAGAGAAAAACCTTTCTTAGAAATTAGGCCATTCACAATGTTTTGAAAATGAAAGAGCAAGAAGTGTTTTTTAAGTTTACTGGTAAAAAAAGGTTAGAATAGTTTGGGTTTTTTTTTCTCAAGAGGTTAGAAAAAAAAATTCAAAACTGAGTTGTAAACACATAGATAGACATATAATAAAACAACTGTCGCCCTGTAATGAACATTTATGAAATAATACTTATAGATTAAACTTTAATTACAACTCACGGCATCTACTGATTTTATAACTCCTTTCGATTTGATGTGTACTTTTTAAAAGAAACTAATAAATTATTGAAACGGTATAGCCATAAGTGAAGATAAAATATAATTTATAAACTATTTCCTTATAAACTAATGATGGGGTTTTAATGTCCCTTTTAAATTTTAAGTCAAGAAAACTCCTGAGGGGGTTCAGGGGTTCTCCCCTGAAATTTTTTTTTGAAAATTAGACCTAAAAAAGCAGATTTTTAGCTGATTTCTGTAATAAAAAGTGATAGGTGGATTATATTCTATGAAGTTTGAATAAGCTTTTAATTTTGTGGTCGAGTGCCCTGAAAAATCTCTTCGAGGGCCGCATGCGGGCCGTGGGTTGGACTACACTGTTCTATATAGTTGAAATACGAATTTAATTTTGAGGCCGAGTGCCACGAATATTTCTTCGAGTGCCACGGGTTGGACCACACTGACTTAGGGGATTCCTTTTACGTGAAATGTGGTTCTTCGGTTCTTTTTATGATAGCAGTGGAGAGGCACGGCCAAGGAAAAATTGGATTCCTCAGTAAGTAGTCTCGATTTTTAAAATTTAATTTACTCTCTGTTATTCCCCTAGAAATACGACCTCCCTTTTTTTAAGAATATTTTTTCTCATTACTCTTTATTGCCAGTAGCTGCTACAAATAGTTCGATCTGTAATCTACTTACGATCACATCTCGGGGGAGGTCCGTTCCACTTTTCGTCGACGTCACACACGAGGTTACCTCTTCCGACCAACACGTAGCCTTCTTCGCAGATGTACTGCACGCTGGACAGGTGGCGCGTGCCGTTCAGGAGCAAGTAGCTGCCGTGAGCAATGCTGGCAGGGACACCGCAATCCAAATCTGAAGAAACAAAGGGATTTTGGCTCATTGTTATAATCTAATAAATAGCAACAAAAGAGAAGTATGCAACAGAAATTTTAATTTCTTTAAAAATACAAACTACATCCCCCAATATATTCAATAATAAACTATGTTCTACCAAAGGGGGGGTCTAGGGGGTCTTCCCCAGATAATTTTTGGAAATTTGACTCTAAAAAACAGGGTATTAACTAGTTTTGATACACCTAGTCCAAATTTTGGGCATGCATTTTTAGGTAAGATTTGCATTTTGATAAACTTAATATAAAGAAAAAAAGTTGTGAATAACAGAGTTCCAAATACAAAAGGGGGTCTGGGGGTCTTCCCTCAGAAAAATTTTGGAAATTTGATCCTAAAAAAACAGGGTTTTAACTTGTTTTGAACACCTAGTCAGATTTTTTTAGGGGGGGGGCAAGGCCTCTGTTAAACAAGAAGTCAACTTCAACTAGGCGCGGAAAAAACGGAACTTTCGCAAAAAATTGCTATTTTTTGACTTTTTCGGAGAATGTGATCCTGAACCTGAACACTGGACTTGTTGGCTTCTGACCACTGTAAAGTTGGTTTTTCTACATCGCAATGGCAACGCAAGAAAATAGTGATTTTTCCGACTTTTTCAGCGATAACTAGTCCTTTTTCTTGGAAATAATCTGGAAAGTAAAAATTATCAAAAGTAGGGATTACTTGAAAAAATCCAAATAAGTTCGCGGGCCGCACATTGATGGTTCGCGGGCCGCAGGTTGTGCATCACTATTTTAAACTTTGTTTAAAACAGAATAAAGCCATCCAGGGAAAGGGTTTTAGCAAGTACTCAGGTCTAGTGGTGACTCTTAAGCCATGAGAGCATTATTTATTTATTTTTTTGAAGTTTTAAATTTTAAAAAATAATTTAAAAATGGTTTAATACTACACTCCTACACTTGCAAGACATTTTTCTGGGCTATTTGTTAGTGCTGATTACAGAAAGAGAACATGCAAAAAAAAGTAGAAAATTGAAAAACACAGTTGAAATTGTAAATTTTTGAGTTTAAATAAAAAAATATTCCCCAAAATACAGTAGTACAAGTTCTAGGCTGTAACTCCTGTCCTATATACAAATGAAAATACAAATATAAACCAAAAAATCAACTTGTAGGAAATACTACTTATAATAATAAAAACTTTTAGAGCGGAAATACTTATTTATAATAATGAAAACTCACAGCATAGAAAAATTACGGGTAAATAATTTGAATACCACGTTTTGTAATTTTAAAAATTACATAACATTACATATATCTCCCTGACATATTCCAGAAATAAATTAACATCCAACAGGTTTTCTTGATTAAATGAAAAATATTAAACTTACATGTAAAAAAAAATCATTACTTACATTTATTACATTGAAAAAAGAGATGTGTGAACATTAGGGTGTATCGAATCGAAAAAAACTTTTTTTTTTATTTTGATAATGCTTTAGTGCGGAAAAGTTGTCTAAGGTGGCAGAGAGTACCTGTGAATGTTTTCAGAATTTTCGGATAATATCTTGAGGTGCCGCAAAGGCCTTGAGGTTCCCCATGTTAATCCTATGGAGCGCGTAAGTCAAAGGCCGAAATTTAGTTTTTCGCTCCTCATTTCTACCCTAATCACACGACGAATGTCTTCACTCGAGTTATCGACCCTTATATGACTAGGCCAGGGGTCTGCATTCTGCAACCTTTTGTAGCGGAAGAGCCAAAAGTTGCAATTTACAAAATTTCCCAGTTTTTAAAGAGCCACTAAAAATTTTCGTTTCAATATTATATAGTATTTCCTTATATATATTTGATTTAAAATAAACGGCTTTAAATACGGAATAATATAAAATATATAAAAAGTAGTAAATAATATTGTTGTGAACACAAAAGGGGGTCTGGGAGTCCTCCCCCAGAAAATTTTAGAAATATGACCCAAAAAGTAGGGTTTTAACTCGTTTTGGTCCGAGCCCTCGGGCACGGGGGGGGGCAACTGGTCAGTTGCCCCCCAAACTGCTTCCAATTTGCTTTTGAGTTCTGTGAACTTGTCACTCAACAAGTCTTTGGTTTTCAAATCCATCATTTGCATATGAAGCGATCCATTCCAAATGGCTCAATGGTGATCTCATTTGTATTTGCTAGCAGTTTTAGATTTAGTTTATTTGTTTCATTGATGCATTACCATGAAGTTGAATTTTTGCAGTCATTTGTATTCCAATTCTGGATAATCAGTGCTTTTTTCATTGTGGAATGTTTTTATTTCACACAAGCGATTTGTAATTAAAGATTCTAAAAATAAAAGATCTTGGAAAAATTAGGTACTTAAAAATATATTTTCTTATTTTTAAGGGTTTTGATAATAAATTATTAATTTTTTCGTGTAGAACTGGAGAGCCGCAAGTTGCCGACTCCTAAGATCTAGGCTATCCGAAAAAACTTGAATAGCCTAAATATCTATATTTTGTTGATTGTGGGCTCTTAATTTGAACTAGGAAATGCGCGATTTTCAACGAAATTTGAGCACACAAGAAAACGTAATGTAGATATTTAGGGTGTTATTCAATTTTTTTGGGTACTTCATATAGGGTCCATAACTCGAGTGAAGACATTTCGTCGTGTGATTAGGGTAGAAATGAGGGGCGAAAAACCAATTTTCGACCTTTTTGGCTTACGCGCTCCATAGGATTAACATGGGGAACCTTCAGGGCCTTCGCGGCACCTCATGATATTATCCGAAAATTCTGAAAAAATTCACAGGTACTCTCTGCCACCTTAGACAACTTTTCCTCATTAAGGCATTATCAAAATAAAATAAAAAAGTTGTTTCTCAACGGTTTTCCCTCAAAATAGCACGAATAATAACTTACTGAAAAACTGACAAATTCGATCAATGTAAAATAAACTTTTTTAAATTATAAAAAGGACTTTTTTAATTAATACAAATTATTTTGATAGAGAATTAATAGAGCATTGTTATATAAAGTAAACTCGGAAGATAGGATGCCAAAATATTACTTGTTTGGAAATTAGTCCTTAAGTTTACAAATCTCAATTAATTAAAATCTCGTAAATTTCAGAGGTTTTCTATCATATAACTATCTGTGAACAAGATCTTCTGAAAAAGGGCCAAGGCCAATGGTTTTCTATGGTTCAAACCACGGCCACACAATAAAAAATAACTGTAATCAGCACTTTTAGAAAATAAGTTCTAAAAGTTCAGAAAAAAGTCTTGCAAGTCCAGTAGTGTAGTATTAAACCATTTTTAAATTCTTTTTAAAAAATTTTAAAATTTCAAAAAATTAAATAATTGATGCTCTCATGGCTTAAGAGTGACCACTAGACCAGATTACTTGCAAAAACTCTTTCCCTGAATGACTTTATTCTGTTTTAAACAAAGTTTAAAATTATTCTAAAATTTAATTTTTTCTACTTTCAAACTACAGCCACATTATTTTTGATGAAATACCTGATCACACCAAAAAATACCTCAGAAAAAGTCTTGCAAGTCTAGAAGTGTAGTATTAAACCATTTTTAAATAATTTTTGAAGAAATTAAAATTTCAAAAATTAAATAATTGATGGTCTCATAGCTTAAGAGTGACCACTAGACCTGATTACTTGCTAAAACTCTTTCCCTGGATGGCTTTATTCTGTTTTAAACAAAGTTTAAAATTATTTTAAAATTTAATTTTTTCTACTTTCAAACCACAGCCACACTATTTTTGATAAAATAACTGTAATCAGCACTAAAAAATAGCTTAGAAAAAAAGTCTTGCAAGTCCCAGGAGTGTAGTATTAAACCATTTTTAAAAAATTTAAAATTTCAAAAAATTAAATAATTAATGCTGTTTCCCGAGATCGCTAGAAGACGCCACTTGCGGGAGGGGGCGATATCACATATGTTCTGTCCGATGTCTTCTGTCACGAATGGAATTGACCTTTTATAAGCAAATAACGTTTAAAAAAAAGGTTATACTCGACAGCAACGTTTCCTGACCCAATACGTCGCTACGCGGAAGAAAAACTGCATAAACAGAAAGTCTGTTGGGTTGCTAGGAGGAGTTTTGGCATGCAAATCGCGATAAAGAGACGCTATTATATACATGGGTTTAACAAAATAATCATATTTTTAAATTGATGTAGGGTTAGGAAACGTTGCTGTCGAGTCGAGTATAGTTAGAAATGATAAGATGAATACTTACCATGGGGTTCACATGTAGGAACATATTTGGCTACCTTGATTGCAAAATATGCTAATAATATGCCAATTTGTATAAAAGCATATCCAAGTAAAGCACATTTAATTAACTTGACCATTCTGTTATGTGCATCAATCCTGATCTACCCACAACACTGAAAATTATTAAAATAAAAACAAATGGCCAGTAGTAACACGATTAACACACTACACACTATCAAACAATGCTATTCGGTTGCGTCACTTCTTCACACAAGCAAGCGCACGTGGTACTAGTGGGTTGCCAGATCAGATAGTTGGAAGTAAATGTTGGTACAGAGCACAGAACTGGACAACATAGAACTGGACGGGACCTGCTTCAGCGGCGGCCCCAGGTGGAGGCCATTGAACTAAGCCCAGGACAGCGGCAGCAGACGACTGGACAAAGGACAGTGTTCGGAAAGCGAACAAGCTAGCTAAGCGAAATGAAACGAAAAACTTCGAGGGGGGGCAGGCATAGGGGCAGGGCTTAAATTCTTACCAAAGAAGTACCGGAGCGCTACTTATTCAGCATTCCGCTTAATTGGGACAACTCCGCTTAATTGGGACAGAATGGGAAAAGGACATTTTGTACTACCTATTAAATATGTTTCCATATAAGGTGGAGTCGAATTATAACTTACAGACAAGAGTAAAATTTACCGGAACCATTTCCTTTATTATTTAAAGCCATTGATTGTGATTTCATTTATAATTAAATTGATATTTCGAAAAAAAAATAAACAGCTTTAAAAGTAAATTAGTTAAATATTAGTTACACTAGAACAAATTCATTGTAAAAAATATTTAGGTTTGATTATAGATTCAAATTTAAAATGGAAAACTCACATCAAAGAGCTGGTGAAAAAATTGCGTTTTGTTTTGTGTAAATTTTACCACCTCAAAAATAATATTGGTATGTCTTTTCTTAAAACTGTATATTATTATTGGTTTTATTCCGTAATTAATTATGGTGTTATCATTTGGGGTGGTGAATATAGATCCAATCTTCAACCAATAATATCAATCCAGAACAAAATATTTCAAATTATAAATACTCAAACCAACTCTAATAATTTTAGATCCCTTAATTTAATTCCATTCCGACATAATGCATACTTTCGAATTATACTTTATATTTTTTGCCATAAATATTTGTATGAATTTAGAGAGAAAACTTATCAGATTCCTAAATTTTCCAAAGATATCTATACTAATCATTTCTTTTACCTTGCACCCTAATTATTTAACAGTTTTCCTCCAAACTTAATTAGCATTAATAATTTCTCTTCTTTTAATCGAAATTCTTAATTAATATCGACAATTTGGATCTGTGTTTTCACCTCGTTTGAAGCACAACATTTTTATTTTTGACCATCTTATTGCCAAATTTTTAATTTATAAACTTTTAGTTAATAAATTTTTAATTTTTTGGGGGTTTTCTTCTTTTCTTGTCCATATATGTAAGATTCTATTTTCTGTAGCCCGTACGGGATTTCTTAATTTATCCCCTTGGCTACAAATATGAAATTAATTTCTGCAATTGTGTTTCTTTCCATGTAAATAAAGATTATTATTATTTAGCAAAAACAAACTAAGTTTATTATAAAATGTGATTTAAAATGTAAATATTTACTGTTACGGTTAAAATGTAAATATTTTCTGAAAACCAATAAGTACTGAAGCTCCGCTCCGGTGAAATTTACGCCCTGGTTTTTTGGGCCTCCCCCTCCCAAAAAAAAAAACCTAGAAAATTTTACCCTTAAAAGTAAGGTTTTTGCTCATTTTGATACTCATTGGGTTACACTCGAAGAGGATCGCTCCATGTAAGTTACATACTTTTAGCACAGTGGCAGACGCGTTTGTCCTTTCTCTCAATTACTGACGTAAATTGTTCAGTAACTACTGTATTTTAATTGGTCATCTCTAAACTTTTGCCAACGATTAAATTGTATGTCTACCCAAAAATATTTTACAGCTTAATTCAGTTTTTAGTTCTAGATTGCACTTTGAGCATTTAAGTAGCGGAAACTATTGTTAGCTATTTATATCCCCATTAATTCAATGTTGTATGTATTCATCCTATCTCGTTCAACCCAATCTGCTTTAAAAATCTCTATAAACAACTTTCTTATTTGACCTGCCACAGTATTTCGAGGACCAGAAGTTTCTTCCTAATCTGGAAGAATTCAAATATTCTTTATTCTGTATTAGGTATCAATTTATAGTTAAATAAATACTGCGTTAATAACAATTTTAGTACCCTTTGTAACGGAATGGGACGATTAGGTGCAGGCTGTTTCTGCGCGAAACCTATTAAAGTGCGTGGATTTCGGAAAGGAGAAAATCTATTTAAAAAACAAATTTTTTAAACATGAACAAAATATCAATTTAAATTAAACCATAAGATTTCAAAATGTGTTTTTAAAAATGAGGGTAAAGGTAAAAATTCACAGAAAAGAGGTAGAAATCGAGTAAAATTATGAATAATTCAAATAGTACTTATTTTTATTATTTGTATAAAATTTTATGTCAGTTTTTAAAATAGTTTCTAAAAAATCCTACAACCTCATTAGAATTTTTAGAGTTGAGGAAAGTAAAAGTTATATATGAAAATTGAATATAATTTTTTCCCCATAATTGGGTTTAAAATTGTTCATTTAATTATTAAGTAAGTAAATACAAACTTGCATATAGAATTTCGTGTCAACATGTATAAATTTTGTAGAAACATGCATAATGACAAAAGTTTCAACTTTGAATAAAACATGATTCTAAAAAATGATCCTTTGAAAAAAAATGATGGAACTTTTTCCAATATTTAGAAAAATGACAAGAAATTGTAGTCAAAATTTGTCTAGTAACTCATAAAAATTTCAGCTTCGCCCAAACGGTCGCGCCGAATAGTAGTAGACCGCCTTTGTAAATAATGATCTCACCTCAATTTTGATTTTTCAATTAAAGAGAAACTTTTAATAGTTCATGTATTTTATCAAAGTATTGCGAAAGCAATGGAGAAATTATGAATGTATTCATATTTTACAACTTTTTCAAGTTGACTGACCTTTCGCTTTCTATTTTATGTGTACTTTCCTCAATTTGTGGTGGCGAGTGTCAACGATTCATCATAAAACACGTCAACCGTGGACGCGGGAAAGCATATGTAATTGAATTTGTTTGCTTACGTTTCTTAGAAAGATGCGTGTGTCATCCGGAGAATGAATTTAAAAAAGAAAAATAAACGTATTTGAATAAACCACAATTCAAATATTTTCCATCAACTGATGCTGAAGCTTAATAACCTGTCAAATTGTAGGTATTCAATTTTCTATCTTTAATCCTCTGATAACTGAATGCAAAAGCAAGTTAGCAAAAGTTTTAAAACTTATTTCTTTAAAACTTATTTCTGAGTTTATTTATTTAATTTTAAAGAACCCCTTTGGAAAGAGTCCTCAGTTGAGTTTAATTATTTTCCTAGTTTAATAAAGTATGTTTGTCAAAACTAAAGATAATATGAATGATGGTGTATACCTGCACTACTCTAGCTCTTACTTTTGTATTGTGGAAAGTTGGAAAGAATTTTTTTACTTTGATAGACTCTGTTATTAATTTCTTCGTTAGGGATTAGTTTAGAATATAAGTTTATAGTTGATGCTATATCTCTTATACAGAGTAATTTAAAACTCAATGGGCAAAAATGCTTAGAGTAGCCAAAGACAATTCAGAATAGACCTTAAAAAAAGGGGGGGGGGCGGAAGGGCTCCGAAGCAATCCCGAGGTACTGGATGGCGGTCATATTGCGAAAAGCAATGATAGAGGGGTTACTGTGGGAAAACTGTTGGTAGAAATAAAATTGCAGAGTGTCAATTAAATACCGTGTTTTAACTTATAAAAATTGTGTTAAGTGTTTTTCCCCAAAGAGGCCATCTTCAAAATCCGAGAATAAAATATGTGGATGTAAAAAAAATTATTATCGTTGCATTTTAAAAACGACAATTTAGGACAAAAACTTTATAAGTTTTTTATTAGTATGTAAACAATTATAGTAATATGAAGCATGGACATTTTTGCACAAGAGTTTTGAATCCCGCTGTATTAAAAAACCCAGTAAATTCTAACTCGCATATTCTTTGTATAAGAAAAAAGTGCACAATTATCTATAATCATGCTTATTTGCTTTGAAGGTAATTGTTGAAATATCTTTTTTCCCTCATTCAAAGAAAAATTAAAGCTAAATATAAAGAACTCCAAATCATGAACATTTTTATTTACAAAAAATTAACACTTTGTACAAAATATGAAATAACATGAAATATGAATAAATAATAAACGTATAATATTTACAAAGTTTGATTTACACAAATACTAACTCCTAACAGACAATTTTTGTTACCTAATCATCAGAAAAGGACCTTGAAAACCTAACTTAATCACAAACATTGAAACACATAATTATAAGCTATAGGTACTGCAGAAAAATAATAAAAACCTTATATGTGTGGCAAAAGTAGCAATTAGCTATAAAAATCATTTTTCGAATATTGATAATGAATTTAATGAAGTATAGATCTGCTTAAAAATGATATTGGTACTTCAGGATTAGCCGGACGCAAATTTCTCCAATCGGACTATATTGACAAGGTTTATTTATTTACATTATAAAAATATAACAAAAAAAATTAAAGAAACTGCTGTAACACTGCTGAAACTGTGGTTAACACTGCTAGTTGAGACATTTTAATGGTGTTTTATTTTGACGTTTGATTATTTCTGGCGATGAACTCATCGTTTGCGCTTGGCTAATCCTAAAGTTACCATGATATTAAATAACTAATTACAATTTCCCTTTTAAAATTGTATCTAAAATACTTAAAACACCACACACACACAATATGTTTCTAAAAACACTAAAGTTGTAAAGAGGAGATGAGTATCAAATGGAAGTTTCCGGGGAGTACTACATACCGTGCACTTGCATCATTGCTTATTTTATCATGGCGCGTATATGATATGAATTACCGCTAAAATGACTGAACCGAGATTAACAAGACACAACAAATAGGCAAACATGAATATAAGAGATGAGACTAACAAGTCGACAACTTTCGTGTCATTCCTAATCAGTATGGCAGCTTATATGACAGTTGTGCGTGCAACGACAACTCACAAAATCTCAGTCGCTCCTCTTTTCTGACTCCCGCCGCCTCAACCTCAGCTCATCAGCTTGCTTCCGTGGGAGGTACTGGATCTCCGCGTTCTGAAACAAGCTCTTGAACTCATCCACTGACATCTTGGTGTATCCTTTTGGGGGTACATGGTCCGAAGGGGCGTAGTAAGCGTGGAAGAACTGACGTCCGTCCTTGGACTGACCTTCACCGTCTTCTTCAGGGCCGTCGGTCACTTGCTGAACTTTGTTGGGATTCAACCCTTTGGTGCCCACATAGATGGACTCAGTCTCCTTTACTTTGAGACCATCTACCCCGATGTCTTCGTCGGAGTGTCCCCCATGTTGTCGGTAGGATTCGTCAATGACAAAATGGGTGTTGGGATGGTAGTCTGAGTCCTTGTACTTGCCCTTGTTGTCCTCAACTTGAATCGACTTGGGGGTGCTGTGTGCTTCTATCTGGTCGGGATAGATGCTACCGTGACTCAAGTAGGTCTCTTCTACAGGCACGTGGACTACAGACACTTCCCTGTCTACGACTGTAGGAGAGTCGTGGATGACACTCGGCTTGAGATATCGTTTTCCCGATTTCTGGCTCTTGTAGGCGAAGTGGTCGAGCACTTTCGGCATGTAAGAGTTGGTGAGAGCTTCGTAAGGGCTGTACTGGTAGCGTCCTGGAGCCAAGTAGATCTTGGGGCTTCCAATTGCATAGATGGTCTGGGGATGCTTCTTCGATCGTACTATTTTCACAGGTCCCGTTAACCCCTTGGTGATTTCCTGTGTAGAAATCAGGTCTTTCGTAACATCAGAGTGACTTGTTGGATCTGCATGTACGGTTGTGTATTTCTCTTCGGGGTACACTTCAATGGTGGTGGGGTAAGAATTAGCGCGAGGAGCTACTGGGTGAGCTGACACATAAGTTTGTTGCTGGTATTCGTCAGCTTTAGTGTAGTATGGTTCTGGGTTGGTGGATTTGGACTGTTGGTAGAGGACGTACTGTTGGTTAACTCCAGGGTAGGGTTTCCCGTTTAGAAGCGGTAGGGGAGCACTGCTATGATGAGTTTGGTATGGAGTGCCTTTCAAGATATTAGCAGCACTGCGACTTTTGTGAGTGTCGTCACTGTACAACTGCTTGTTATTCACAAACAAGTCACTCTCCACGTGAGGAATGGGGGGATACCGGGGTGCATCATGGTTCTGAAGGTGGTTTGTGAGGTGACTGTCATGGACGGTTCCACCGTGGAGGTATCGGATCTTATCGAGATGGATATGACCGACAGGCCGGATTGAATTTGGATCAACTTTTCCCAAAGGTGTGACTTTCAGGTATGCTTGTTGGTGTCCAGTGTTGAAATCTTTCGGCAAAAGATCCTTGATCGAAGGCAGAACGTACGGCACAAATTGGCGAGGATTTTCCAAAACGTCCAAGGGCTTTCTTGGGACTTCCATATACACAGGCTTGTAGTTAAGGTTATGGTTCTTCTTCGGGCTCTCATAAGACGACTGAGGAGGGTAATAGGAGAATATATCCTTCATGGGTCTGTGGTCAACGGGTGACTCCTGATGAGGGTCTCTGTACTGTGACCTGGGATGTTGGTACACGTCCCCCGAGGAATAACCTCCATGGTATCCCGGGGAATGGTCATCATGTCCGCCGTGGGATTGAGAGTGGATGTGGTTTGTGTACTGTGGGGCAGACTGATGGTACGAGGAATCGTAAGGACTCTCGTATTGTTTCTTCCTTGCGGTGCCGAAGTAGAAGGGGTGGCCTGGAAGGATCGGCGTCCATCCTCCGTAGATGATTTTGGGAGGATTGAAGCTGTGGGCCAGAGACATGAGGGTCAGGAGAATGGTGGCTCGTATCATCTTGTAAGGAATCTGAAAAAAATATATTACCTTTAGGTATATGTACAAATAATCAGTAATCCTCTGAATGTTTAAAAATTCAGTCAATGAATGGGGTAATTATGATTATAGTAGTTATGGTAAATTTACAAATGTAATCCATTTTAGTTATGGTATAATAATACAAAGGTGATAAAATTTTAATGAAGTAATTAAATAGGAAGGAATACCGATGATAAGATTTCTTTAGAAGGATTGATTGAAGGATTGATATCAAATAGAGTTGCAGGTTCTTGACATTTATTACTTTAATTTCTGCTAGGTACTTAAAGAAAATGATCCGCCATTTTTCGCAGTCATCAGAGTTAACATCCAATACAAAAACTTATCAAAAAATTAAAAAGAAAGTTGTTTGAAATTTGAATTACTTTTAAGTTATTTGTTCGGCTGAGAAAACACAAAAACTATATATTTTATTATTTAGTTTTTTAAAAAAAAATCCCCATATGGGTTGTATGGGTTGGATAAAAGTGATATTTAGATAGAGTAAACATTCGTATCTGTGGGGTTTTAATAGCATAGAAATGAGAAGGAAAGACAAATTTATCTATCCAATGCAATACCCAAAAATAAATAACTCCCACGGAGTTTTTAACGATCTATTCAAAGTTCTGACAGAATCATCGTCGATTCGAATCACATAAACCCACTCCCAGCGCCCCATTAAGCTCTTAATTCTATTGTAAACACGATAGTATATCACTCCTGGGAATCCCTCGGTTTCTCTTGTTGTACTACACAATTCACTTTTCCTTCTTCCTACCTCAACATTCGATACACCCGAAAAAAGGATTACCGAAATGCTTCACAGACAAGCATTACCTGCCCCATTAGTCCAGGTGGGAAAAACTGGGTTGCTGCAGCTACTGTGCTTCCTTCTCTCAAGGTGAATATGCAAGCAAGTTCACGATCGCCGTTTTTCGCACTTTTGACGGATGAGCAATTCTGAGCGGAGTTCATTATGATGGGTGTGTTCTGATGATGGGGAAGGAAGAGGGAAATGTGTAGGAGTTATGTAGGGCAACGATTCGAAAGGTGATTCTTTTTTGACAGGGGCTTATTGGAAAGTAGGTGTCACTTCGGCAGTTTGGAGTGGGGAGTGTCAGGTGTAGTCTGAAATTTGAGATGCTCCCTGCTGTTTCTTCCCGGATTTATTTGAGATTGATGGGAAAGTGCTTCAGAAAACCTTGTAGTTTTGAGGTATTTCGAAGTTTCCCTCTTTTAGGATTTTTTCTTTTTACCTCATTTTGTCCCTTTTTGACCTTTTCTATTTGATATGGAAATTTTCTCCTTCACGTAGTTGACCAATGGGAGGACCATTGGGATTTTGTAATGGTGTTAACGTGGGATGCTTTTATAATACATGGTTTACATTTTTCTGAAATGTTCAACTTTATACTCCATTTTGAAAATGCTTTGAAATTTACAAACTTTTATATGATAAATAATGTGTTCGTATTTTAAAAATATAATTGAATGCGCTTTTTCTAAATTTTGAAAAATATTCCAGAGAAAACACCTTTTCTTTTACTCAAAAACTATTTTCAAATCCAAATTGAAATAATTCACAGGTATTTCCCCTTATATAGAAGAAAAGGACAGTTAACTGCGAAGAATTTTTAATAGGTTAATCTCTGAAAATATCATATTTTTGGGAATAAATACTATGTTTAAAGTTGAATAAAACACCTGGCTATTAGCTCACATTTTAAGTAAAACCTGCTTAAATTTTAGAAATGCAGAAAAAAACCCCAAATCATTCGTTATTGAATCAAAATAAATTCGAAAACCCTTGGTTCCTTTTTTAAAAGGTTTCATTCAATGGTAAATTATCTCATTGATGCCCAAAATTTTCTCAGGTTTACTTATTAAGATGGTATTTTAGCCAAAAATACTAAAGAGTTCTAATTATTTTTTGTTGTAAAAATTTAAACTTTAATTGCAACCCTTTTTGAGAAAGGGCTTTCTTCTTTGCCAAACTTCTAACACCCGTGTATGTTTGCTGTGAATACAGAATATGATTCATGAAGTTGATAAACAAAGAAATTGCATATTAAAATTATATCTCAAAGATAAAATCTATTTGTAGTAACTGTGCTTTTCTAAATGTCATTAAGGACAATAACCCTAAAATTTACAAAGAACTCATTACAAAAGAGCATATTAAAACTATAGATAGTTATTAGTAATTGAATACAGACAAAACAAAACATAGCTCCGCTTCCTTTAAGACCTATCAATTATCTCAAATGATGGAGAAAGTGATTTGACATAAAACTTAATAGCCACTTAATATTGAATAGAGACCACTTCACGAGACACAGATTAAGTCCACTCCCATACGGCTTCATTTAAATGTATTAAAACGGACTTTGCTTGTCAACGAAGCACGCTAAGAAAATCTGATCTGATAGGCGCTGCTCAAGTGAAGGCAACGAAGAGGAAAACTGTTTCTAGGCCCTTTCACTAATCTGTAAGCTTTCAGAATAGACACTAACCAATCGCTTGTAATCCAATTTACACCAAGGTCGTTGCCTCTATGAAATAGCGAGTAACTACTCCACCGTTACAATTTACTTTAAAGATGAGAGTGCTAATGATACGTGAAAGTATTTGCCTAATGGAAAAAGAAACCTCTTTTTCTTTAATTCTTCGTTCGGTAGCTTTTTGTAAAACCCTTATATTACATGTGAGTCTGCTCCAGTTGGAGAGGAAGGCTTTAGTCCAAGAGTATTATTATTAGGATTAAAAGTAATTGCTTTGATATGGTCCTTAAGCCATAACTTTTAAAGACTTTCACTTTTTTATTGGTAGACGAAGTTAAAGATGTATATTAATAATAATAATAGATTCGATTACTACGATTATGATTTATGATAATTACAGCATTCGAGAACTTGGTTTCTTTATATTGATACATCAGAAAAAAATGTAAATTTGGGAGTGAGAAAAGAGGTGCAACCTAATGTGTACCTAATGTTCACTTCTATTACCGAATGCTGTCCTAATTGAAAACCAAACGACTTGATGTGATCATTAACACTCTTATACATTCCAAGATTATTATATCCATCCAGTCTTGAGCATACAAGATAATGCAAAAGTAATAAACCATCATACCCAAACGTCTTTTAATTCATTTAAGCGGTATGATGGAACTTCTCACCAAGTTCAATGTCTTGGAGCTTACCGGTATTGCCCGCATTAAGAACGGAGCCGTTTTTTTTTTATTGTCAATACATTTAATAGGTAATTGCAGTCTACGAACACGGGATGAGGCAGGTAAAACGAGTTTTTTTAGAGAGATAATAATGAGGGATTTTCGGCGGGCTGTTGCGACGGGACCACCGAATCTGGTCAACAATCTTGAGCCGACCCCGAGGCTTGGGTGACGGGTTTATTGAAAATGGAAAGTAGCGAAGAAGGAAAAAATAGTGTTGGACGCGTGTTGGCTCCTGGACATACCCAAGGCGATCATTTGCATGTATGTGACTGTCATTGAAAGTGTAATGACGCGCCAGCAGCCAAAATCGACACGGTAGCTGGACCAAGCGTCTCCCCTTAGGAGGAAAAAACGCTGAATTATTACTATAAGAATGACTGATTAAGCTAAATAGATTAATAAGCTGATGCTCTCTTAATGATTTACATCCTTATTCGTTTGATCTTTATCGCAATTCATTTTTTTCATCTTCACCAAGCATTGAATATATGATAG
Source organism: Tetragnatha montana (assembly GCA_963680715.1). NCBI lineage: Eukaryota > Metazoa > Arthropoda > Arachnida > Araneae > Tetragnathidae > Tetragnatha > Tetragnatha montana. The sequence goes on from OY796675.1 coordinate 48,663,823, forward strand.
AAAGTAACTTGGTGTGATGAGGGATTATGACATGTTGATGAACTTTGGATGGCGTTGAGTGAACTTGGCCATGTGTATGCGCTAATTAATACTCCAAACGCGTAGTACTGATACATCATTTTTCACTTCCAGTTTGTTTAGAAACTATTAATAACTTTCGCTTGCTTCATGCATCGATTATTAAATATGGTAGAATCGATTAACTTTGGTGATAAAGACTCCACCATAGAAGCTAAGTACTCAAAAACAAGATTCATAGGGTTTTTTTTTTGGAGTCTTCCAAATTACCTTATTTTCTTTAAAATCCAATTCCAAATATTCTCCTATTATTCCTAGATGTAGCTATTCCAATAAGACAGTAATAAAGAAAAATAATCGTTAAACATTTTTTCCTCTCTCTCTCTTTCAATTTTTTAACTTAGTTTTGCATCGTCTTCTCTACGAATAATAACATTTTTTAAAGTAGTAATTTAAGTGAAGGAAGAAGAGTAACCCAAGCAGTGTAGCATGACAATTTCTTCATTTTGGTTTTTCTCTGTAGCATACTTAGAATACTATACCTTTTTGATTCAAAAAGAGAAATTTAAGGAAAACCACCGAATGGTGCACGATTCATTTTGAAAAAGTTATAGCATTTTATGCATGTTTTACGAATAGAGTGTGCACAGTTCAAACTAGACCAGGGAGTACAGTAAAGAACCATGTAAAAGATAATTCATTGATAACAAATTAAGAAACACACTTAATGCAGATGAATGAAATAGAAGATGATTCTAGTTTTATCTTCATTATTGGAATTAAGGTATTTATTGAAACCTTATGGACTCACCAATAACGATTTTCCAAAGAAAAGCTCGCATGTTTTGAATAGGAGTTGAATTTCGCTCGGGCAGGTTTCGTGGGGAAAGATGGTGATGCGTGAAACGGATATGGTTAAATGGAAACCTAACACGATGAAAGGATGGATTTGTTTTCTTCTTCATAAGGCTGATAAGAACTACAAATAGTCAAATTTGGATAAAAAAAATACATTTCAGTAAATTGTTTTAATTAATTGGGTAAATTGTTTTATTTAATTAAACGTTTTTCCAAGTTTGGATACTATCTCCTGTTGTTTTGTGCAATTACATGAGGTTTGGTTGGTTAAGTAGTCACATCAACAATTTTCCTTTTGAATTGTAAATTTAATTCTATAAAGCAGTCATTTTCTTTGCACAATTTCTGCAATCAAAGAGAGTCAAAAATTAATTGCTAATGCACAAAATCAGAATGCTTTCCCCTCTTTTTATTTTAAAACAAAGCTAAATTTAAAGTGTGAACAGAAACAAAATGCACTTTTAGAGAAAGCGCTATTATAATTTTTATTAATAATGCTGTAGAGAATGTTAAAAGAATCTAACTAATTGTAATGGTTTTGAATGCAATTTTTAAATCAGACTTGCAGAACTTTTAAGTTGAAGATTAAAACTCTCGATTCTAAACATTTTTGTGTAACTGTCCGTGTTAATACTATTAATGAGTTTCTAAAATTTGTTCTCGAGGGTCAAAGTTAAGTCGACATTGTATACGTATTAATTTAGTTCTAAGTACTTACGTTTTACTGAGATAATTACTAGAAAATATCTTAAACGATTGAAATTCTTAGATTTTTTGGACTTAGATTTTAAAAATAATACATGATACAAGTAGGTATCTCCTTTAAAAAAATTCAAAATAACTAATATTGGCCCAAACTAAATAAACTCGGTGCAGTTATGAAGAAAACATAATTTTCATCTCATCAAATGTTTACTCTTGTTGTTCCAAAAAATTTTAAATTTTAAGTGGTTTATTTTAAAATTTTTAAAGTGGTTTATCAATGACAATATCACAAACTAATTCATATTCTGATTGGATTGTTATCTATCAAAGAATAAAAGATCATATAAAAATATATTTGCTTAACATTGTAAAAATAAGAAAGACTTTCAATCAAAAAATAAAATTAATTTATTTCATAATTAATTTAAGTATTTAGTAGTAATTTGTAATAAATAATTTCTTAAATTACTTACTGGAAATTTACTTTGCATATTATTAAGTTAATTTAAGTGTAATGACTGATTTATAATTTAAGTGTAATGACTGATTTATAATTTAAGTGCAATGACTGATTTATAATTTAAGTGTAATGGTTGATTTATAATTTAAGTGTTATGACTGATTTATAATTTAAGTGTAATGACTTATTTATAATTTAACTGTAACGAAATATTTATAATCTACTTGGACAAACATTTAACAACAAGAAACAATGGAAAGCAGACATTATTTCAAAATCAATGGGTGTATTTATAACATTGAATTTTGAAAATATTCTAACGAATAATAATATGAATTTCCCCCTTTTTTTGTGAGAAAATAAAACATTTAACTTTTTTATAAATGGTGGTCTTCAAAACAATTCAAACAAGACCTTCTACGTAGATAAATAATAACTGTTCAAAAATATGTATTCTATTTATAAATATTAGATATGAAAAATTAACTATGATTTTTCCCAAATCTATGTGAGATAGTTTAAAATCCATTGAAAGGAATAATTTTCTTTGATTTACTGCCTTTCCGTTTTTTCCATGATTATTGACCTAAATCGTGACTTCTCTGGCGATTTTGAATCCTCACAATCTTTATCTGTGATCAACACTTGTTGGAAATATTGTTCTATAACATTCAAAATATGCTTAAAGAAAAAAAAACTCCTTGGCTACTGAAACAATTGATTGTAAAGTTAGGACATTTATCAAGTGTTTTTTTTTCAATGTTTGAATAATTGTATATTGTAGGAATGGCTTTTTTTCTGTTCTGCATTCCCTTCTAAAACTAGCTCTGATTATAAATGTATCACAATTTTAAACGATTATATATGGCTATTTAGATACACAAGAAATACTTTTAAAATAATCTAGAAATAATAAAGCAAAATAATTGATTTTTTTGCTCATAAAAATTATTTAAAATCACAAACATATTTTTCTATCTTCAAATAAAAAATATTTTAAAATTAAACCCCCATTTAACCTAGTTTGAAAAATAAACTATTATGCACTTTTCAGTTCATTGGAGCGCTCTGTTTTTAGAAACAATGACTCTTCAGTTTATATTTAAAAACAATCCTATTTTTAATCAGTTCTTTGAATGTTATTGGAACTTTTTAGTGTACTCCACATTTTTTTTAAAGTTATCAGACCTTGAAACAACCTATCCAGTGTAATTTATGTGAATAATTTTTAATTTCTTTTATCACTGTTTGTTAACAGTTTCATGAAATATTTATCTACCTTCGGGTGTTCAGTTGAATGGAAGCCTCTCCTTACCCCGCTTTATGAGAGTTTATTGTATGTAATACTGTACTAACTGCAAACATTTCTTGACCTTATGACGTCACTATGCAGAAGGAAAAACTGAGTAAAGAGGAAGCATGTTGGGTCGATAGGAAGAGTTTCGGTAAGCAAATCGTGATAAAAAGACGCTATGTATACGTGGGTTTAACAAAATTGAAGTTCTAAATTTCACTCAAAATTCAGACACCTCGCTGGGAACTACTTTCTTTGTTTTGTTTCTCCACTGTCAAGTAACGTTGAAGTCTAGTATCGCCATTTGTTAATCTAATTTCTTAACACTAGTCTTTCAAACACTTGTTCCAACATTAATTCTGTATTGCATTTTGACAACACCAAGTTATTATTATAGAAAACATTAGGAAAATCAAAATATTATCAACTTATAGATCTAAAATCTTATTAACGATTTATTATCATCAATGCCTTCCTACTCTTGGCTCTTGTCAAAAGTGACAACAGAGGTACTCCAGTTCTTTCACATTTTCCCTTACAATTTTTTTCATCACAAACACAACCAGGTGGTCCTCCATTTCCAACCCTTTTCCTCCAATAATCAATTGTCAACATCCTGTCCGCTGACTAAAAATAACCACTCCCGATGAAAAGAAGAGACGAGCACGCCTTATCGAAGCGGGCATTCATCACCATCAGAACGAGATCACTGGCCTCGAGGTGCTAAAAGGACGACGCCGCCGCTGCACCCTTTACGAAACAACAGCACGCGCGCAATTAGCACCAATACCCCAGTTTCGATTTCTTCGATTATGACCCCTTTCTCTTTCTATAAGATCCACATATAGAACCGAAGAAAAAAAACTCTTCTCGCGCGTTCCATGGTCGTTTTTAATTGCCGGTCTTCCTGAAGCTTCTTCGATTATTCCATAACCAATCCCGGCTACCCATTCCGCAGATGGAGGCGTTCGATAAGAACTGGTTGGCCATCACCAAAGGAACAAAAGAATTCGAGTGCGTTCTATTATATGTCAGGAACTGGTGCAGCCTGTCTCATTAAGTTGGCAAGTGTCTTTGAAGATGTCTCATTATTGAAGAGGGGTAGGATTGCCGATGATAATAATAATAAGCGCAGATACTCGTGGTGAAAGAATAGCATTGAAAACTCCTGGAGGGCGTTGTCCTTTTTCAGAATGGAGTGTTCTACAAGAGTTCTTAGAATTCGGAACTGTAGGAGGAAACAATTGGAATTGAATTTGACCCCTGGAGGGAAAATCGACGTTTTTGTTGATGGGATTCTCTTAAAAAAAGTTGTGGTTAGGGTACCTTTCTGTACCCATGCTTTTTAAAACGAGGTCGTGTGCTAATAAAGTGTTTTTAGTTGTTAACGTATAGAATTGGCAAAATGTGGTAGCATTTTGTTAAAAGTAAAGATTGATAACAATACTTTAGTTATTTATGTCTAATAATTACCTAAGGGAGGGCATTGGCAAATTAAATGGGTGACTTATAGTGAAGGGTAATTATTTTAGATTGGCTGTAGAGCTAGCGTTCCTGTTGCACCCCCCACCCCACAAGTCATAAGTCATATTAGTGAAGGGGTAAAAGAAATAACATAGATAATAAAAAATAATAAAATAGATAGCGCAGATTAGAAAAGTTGTCTGGAAACCAAAACCATATAGAAAAGATAATAATGGTTTGGAACTTTTAAGAGTTAAGTTAGTAGAAATACAATTTTTAAAAAAATTAACTTAAGTTTAATAAAAGTTTTATATAAGAAAACGCATATTTATTTTGGCAGCTTAATTAAACTATGGGTTTTTAATCATTATAGTATATTAAGATGAATACTTTCTTCCAATTACTTGGTGCCACATCCTTAATTTCTAAGTAATAAAATCTGATAGTTAAGAATAGATCGTCTCAGCTAATTACTTTTTGAGTAATTACCAGTGCGTATGAGACATTTTTTCCTCATCTTTATCATGAGGTAGTGCTACTTCTGATAAACCATGACATAATCTGTTGGTTTTACTATTCAAGCTATTACTTGGGGAAAGATTAGTTCCACGCATCACACTCTTCATACATAGTTGAAGTTGCTAGTTGAAATAAATTTATTCCTTGACCGACTTTAAATAATAACTCTTTAGCATTCTGTATTTTTCTAGAGATAAGAATAAGTTCGCAGAGAATGATTTGAAAGGAAACAAAACCCACTCTTTTTCCTTCTGCACCTGCCCTTTGCACTAGGGTCATTCCATTTCAAGTGGTCCAAAAAAAGTAAAATTGGTTGCTCGACCATTTTTAAAAAATCTGAAATTTTTTGTACATCAACTCTAACCTAAAAGAAGATCAAAACAACCATTATTTTTAATTTAACCTATTTTGCTTGTCCGCAGCAGCCATGCAAATTTCGACGTTTTAGCGGTTTTTGCTAATTTAAGCGTTTACGGGATTGGAAATATCTCCCCTTTAAAATCTCCAAATCAAATGGGGTTTGAAGCAAAATTGTTTAGAATAAAACGGTCTAAAAGACTAGAGCAAGTATGTTTATTTAACATAAACCCTTAGGGGTGAAATTTTAGTTTAAAGTTGAAATTTTTTTAAAAATATCTGCCCACTTTAAGAAGATTTTTTTTCTAAGAAGGAAACCTGTCAAGGCACCAATATTTTTTTTATTAATAGTCCAAATACATTTTAGGTCATATGCAAAGTTTTGGATCTGAGCCTCAATTTGTCTTTATTTAAAAAAATCTCAAAGTCGAAGATTTGTCAAAATTTGCAATTTTGAGGGTTAAATATCTCTGGTGGGGGACCAGTTAAAAATTTTAAAATGGTTCATTCTAGAGTACTATATATTAGTGTTAAGCTCAAAAAGTTTCTAGGAGGAGATTTGACTACAAGCCGAGGTATGATTTTTACAAGGTGCCCCCAAATGTCGCAAAATTTGGAAGTTAAGGATTTCTACAAAATTTGTCTGTTTTCAAGAGAACTTTTTTATAGGAAGGAAACCATTCAACACAACACATATTTTTATACAAATAGTCCAAATGTAATTCAAGTTACACACAAAATTTGAAACCTGAAACTTGGTTTTTCTTTGCTTAAAAAAATCCCAAAATCAACGATTTGTCAAGAATTTCACTTTTTTAGAGTGATATCTCTCTGAAGGAGCAGGAGATAAAAATTTGAAACTTTGTCATCTTAGAGTATATTATGGTAGTGTTATGCCCTAAAAGTTTCAAGATGGAGGATATCTTTATCCGGGTCCCTATTGGAAAAAGTTCACAAAACCAGTATCAAAATGATACTAGAACCAGTATAAATCATACTGGAACTAGTATCCATACTGGAAAAACATACAGGAAATTTTAAAACCAGTATGACACCATACTGGAAACTTTAAAACAAGTATGAAACAATACTGGAAATTTCGATACTGGTTTTAATGGATACTGGGAACTTCAATACCAGTATGAATCAATACTGGAAATTTCGATACTAGTTTTAATGAATACTGGGAATTTCAATACAAGTATGAATCAATACTGGAAATTTCGATACTGGTTTTAATGAATACTGGGAATTTCAATACCATTATGAACAACACTGGGAATTTCGATACTGGTTTTAATGAATACTGGGAATTTCAATACCAGTATGAACAACACTGGAAATTTTGAAACAGGTATGAAACCATACTGGGGAACGTTGATACCAGTTTTAATGAATACTTTAAATTTTTATACTAGTATAGAATGTACAAGAATTTTTATTACCAATTTTAAATCATACAGAAAATTTAAATACCAGTATAGAATTAGTTGATTTTTTTTTATTCCAACCTTTATTATTTTAAGTTATACGACGACTTAAAAATATTTGAAATTTTCTCGAAAAATAACTCGATCGTCACGTCGTCAAGTGCGACGTCATGTGCGAATGCTCTATAGTTTTCTTGACTTAGCTCATCATATCTCATTAATGTTTTAAATTTACAGTGAACAAAAAATCTCATCCAGTAAAACTATCTAAAACATTTTAAAATTACAATTTTATTTGCAACAGAAACAAAAAAAATATATGGTGTTTCAGCATAGATTTAATTAAAAAAATTATTCATTAAGGGTAAGCAGTTGGGGTAAAAGTGAAATTCTGGTGCCAATTAACATTTTATAACTTACTTGAAAAACTGCAAAATATTTTTCTTAAGGGGTCGTGTGCAAAATTATACTGTCACATTTTAAAGACCCCATTAGAAAAAATATTTTTCTCAGTTTTTTACAAATAAGTTTAAAATGACTATTTACAGTGGAATTTTGTTTAGACCCTCAGCAATTAACCATTTTTAATTAATTTTTATAACTTCTGTCCTTGCTCTAGCCCTTCAGAAGTACTGTATTTTTGCAAACCCCAATTTAATATGCGATCCAGAGTTGTTTCAGGTGTATCCAACCTCCCCCATCTATCCAGAAACTCCCTGTATAAATAAATTATTTTGACATTCACATCTGTAGGTAGAGTGTGTTTGTGTGTTTTCGTTTTCATATGAAAACTCTGAAATGAGAACAACATCATACCCAGATAGCATGAAACTTTACGGTTAACCTTTTCTGAAAATCTTAGCGCGATGCTAAAAAAATGCTGTTCCTAACAACAATAGCAGAAACGAAAATCCTCTTCATAAGGATTTGCATAGCAACGCTGGCAGCCGGTTCACGCATTCTAGTGAGTATACAGTATTCCTCCGCGAGACCCAATGTTTTGTTATTGTGTTTGTAATTTGTTTATATTTTTTGGCGGCAACCCGAGTTAACGGGTTGCTGCCTTTTTTTTTAATGCAGTGTTCAAATAAGTAGTATTTAACTTTTTATTCTCTCATTTATAACCTTGATGTGTCTAGTAATGTTCTATACTTGTTTCTAGAGTTTTTTATGGCATAAAACTCGCCGGTTTGGTTTAGTTAGTTTTGGTTTGGTTAGGTGCAATCAGTGCTTTGGGTGCAATGTTAGTTTCGCTATCTTTATTTTCTGTTGTAAAAATTCCTTTTCAGCATGAAAGAACGTTTCAACCGACATTTTAGCCGAAATTCCTTTCCCTTTTTATTCTAAAGTTTCTTTCTGTTTCAGCTCTACATCATCGCGATGGCGAAATAAGTTGGAATAAAGTGAATACTAAGGTATGTTTCATTGCTATTTAGTGTTTTAGTATTTGAAATTGAAATTAATATTAGTTACGGTTCAATTCCGTTAGAGTCCCCGCTAAATATCGCCCGGTTCATTTAGACCACGAAAAGTAGAAATACTCGTAAATAATTTCAAACTCCTGAATTAAAATGTTTAATTAGATCAATATAACTATTCAGTTTATTAATAAAAGTCAGAAAAATTTATTGATATTTGGATATATTTGGATATTGGCAATATTAAGCGGGGACTCTTAACGGAATTGTACCTTAGTTACGTAATAGTGCATATATATTACTGTAGTTGTGTTAATGTCCTATATGTTTATCTTACAAGTTTTTATACACGTTGTAAACAAACTATAAACGCAAATCACATTTGCCAAAACGTAATGTAAAAATATATACTTTAATAATTTTAAGCTTGGATTTAATTTTTTGTTGCTTGGTTGTGTAGCAGCAGACTTTTTTCCTCTGAGTCACAGGACAGGATCAGGAATTTAATCTGAGGTGTTGTGTTTGATCTCTTAACTGGGTCACTAATACAAGTAAGCTTTGTAGGCATTATGTGTGCAGGGGTCTGTCCAAGTTTTTTTAAGAGGTACCTATTTTGTGAAAAATGAGTAATAATTTGTGAAAATGTTCTGCAAATTGTGAAAATTTAAGTATAAAATCATTTGTACATTGTCTTAAAACATAAAAATCAAAAGAAAATTTAGTCTGGAATAGCTAAATATTTAATAAGCAAGCTTATTAGAGAACTTTTTTTAAAAAATGTATTTTGTGAAGGTACTTTTTATCCGAAAACTGACTTTGTGAAACTATCTATTTTTATCAAATGATGAATTTGTGAAGGTACTGCAAAAAGGTGGTAAAATTGCTCAGGACATACCACTGGTGTGGTCTTCATGGGCTAGTGAGCTAATGAGCTTTGTGTAATCTTTTCTTAATTCAATGTCAGGAATAAATTTTAGAGCGTGGATATTTCACCGTCCCCTGGTAAAATAGTATTTCATCGACCATTCTGACGCATCTGTTGTAATCATAGATCCTTGTATTAGATGCATTCAAACAAAACTAATTAAAAAATCTTTAATTTGATAAAACTGACAAGAATTATGAGCTCTATGCATTTTATTAAAATTATATAATTATTTGTTTGAAGTATAAATAACATAGTTGATAAAAAGCATCGATAGCCAATCTGGATTAGAATCGGGGAAGGTACTTACGTATTATCCCGTCGACCATTCAACGGCCGTCTAATTCAGCGGCACGGTAATAGTAAAGTCAATGGGATCTGATAACATTTTCGGATTCAGCGGCACGGTTGACGGTATAATACGTAAGTACCCGGGGAACAACAGGTCATGAGGTGAACACTGTACTGCCTAGGCCATCAAGGCTGTTGCAATGATTGATCAGTATCAAAATTTAAATGTATATGGTATGTTGGCAAGTCAGAGTGGTCAGTAAAATAATATATTTCCGAGGATCAGTGAAATATACGTGGCATTTCACGGTAATTGTAGGATCCATAACATTTCATTTTGTCTTTTAAAGTTGTATACATTTCAAATCTTTTAAAATTTTCTGTTCTCATACTAACATAGCTTGTAAACATTAGATTAATACAGAAAAACTATAAAAACTTGAAATTTATACAACTTTAAAACACAAAATGAAATGTTACAGACTACAATTACCATGAAATGCCCCATACACTTGGTAAATTTTAACATCCCTTTGATTGAAGTAAATCAAAGTCAACAAATGGTGAGGTGTTTCATTTGCCATATATTGTTTACTTCTTGTTTCGGAAATCATAATAAGGAAGTTTTTGGGAACAGATTCAAAACAGGTCCTTCCCAAACTTGGATGAAACAAAAAACTTTCTGCACACAAAATTTTCTCTAAATATTTTCTGTAGATTAAATAAGTGCCTCAAGTCTTTTAAATTGTAATTTAATGCACATTTACAGTAAAATTATTTACCTAGTTACAGTAATAATGTTTCTTAAGCTACAACAATTATCAAAAATCAATTCAGAAACTTAAATTATTATGAAGGATTTTCTGCAAAAGGATTTTCCGTGTATGGAGTTCATGTGTGCGTCTATATTATACAAGTGTGGTTCTTCCCTGTAGACAGCAACCATCAACTTTGTGACCTCTCTAGATACAGCCCCCATTCGACTGCTCTCCAAGATCTTTAGACAATCTCCTTATTCGCCGTGAATACTGTTTCAAATCTGTTCCAGTTTGTTGCGTTATTAGAGTATTTAGCGATTTATATTGCATCCCGTGTTCTTTTAATAGTAAGTTATTAGTTTAATATCGTGATTCCCCCCGTGCTCTTTATTTGCTACATCGAAATTAAAACTTTCTGTTTCTATTCATTGGTGGAACCAAAAATCTGAACATAGGTACAGTAGCATCAAGCCTTAACACATTTTTTTTTCAGGTAGCAAGACCATCTGCTGGTGCTGCAGTTTTGCCGTCCTGATGCATCTTTCTGTATATACCTAGCCACCCCTTAGTCTCGCCCCTGCCTCCACCCAATCCCATTGTATGTTTCTACTTTTAGAATTACTCATTTGATACGGCACAGCTGGGATAAGAGTCCTCCATTTGGCGACTCGCGTGGGGTCGCCAAGTTGGCTGTATATCACAATTAATTATAGTGTATAGTTGGCAATCGCGACATGATCGCCAAATGGAGGACTTTTATCCCAGCTGATCCTTTGATACTGTCATTGGTATACAGAGTAGCATTGAGTCTTAACAGGAGTCCTTTTTCAGGCAGAAAAACTATTCACATTGTCGCGACCTAGCCATAAAGTTTGAAGGCTGCCTTAACATAATAATGTTTCTTGTATGGTATTATAAACTGATATATTATAGCACCATTCACATGAGCCACTTTTTCCGGGTAAAAGGTTAAAAAGAAGTTCTACTCAGTTGTGAAATCAGCATGTGACCTCATTTAATCCAAAACATTGGTTTTAAGGGTTTTAAACAATAGTTTAGGATTCAAATCCATTGTTGGCCTGTACTTTAAAGTAAGGCCGAAACAGATGCGACGTCATTCAATCCTAAACAATTGCAAAGTCTGATTTTCTCTCTCACTCGGATCGTCTATTTTTATTATAAAATATTGAATAAACTAAATTTTTTGGAAATTCTCCATGTCAATTTTTGAATTTAGATTTATTTCTTTAACTGGAAAAATGCCTTTTTTCTGTTTTCAAAAAATGCAGGTATTCCTCATTGTACAGATCGACCACGAAATTGAGTCGCTTGGGCAACCCCCCGAAAACCAGAATCTCTTCTTTTTTTAGCTACCCCGAAGCGGCGAGCTCTCCCCGGGTCAAGAAAGGTCAAGCGACTAAACTTCGTTGTTGAACTGTAGTCAATGAGTCAATCAGTCTCAATTATGTGGGGTTTTTTTATTTTTTTACCATGATGGCTTGAAAAATCTTGTTTCTGTTCTTAACCTAGCTGTTAGCACATTCTCAACTAAAAGAAAAGTTGTGGTATTTGTAAACAATGCTTTTTTCAATCTTGTATTTTCTTACAAGCGGATTCATCACAAAATCATGTATCTATTGGCCCTTTTTTTAGTTTTTAACGGGAAACCAAGCTCTTGGAGTTTCCTCATAAATTGGTGCAAAATAACTTGGGGAGAGTATTTGACTCATTTTTAATGCTTTGTTTCGTTTAGATGGATTGCGTTTCTTTTTGAAGAATTGTCAGGGGAAGGAGGAGGTCATTGCTCTATCTTCCACAGTGGTTAAACAAACAGGAGAAAAAGCTATTTAATTTTGAACTGCATAGGAAGTAATGTATTTTAGAGGCAGTTTTTTGATTTTTTCTTTGGCACAAATTATTAATAACTTTCAAATCATAATTGAATACATTGTTCTTCAATTTATATTAATTAAAGTGAAGCTAAACTTTTTTCAGCAAAAAATATTTTCTTTGAAGCAGAAATGAAATTATGATACATACGTACATAAAATTCTTGGAGTGATGTTATCTAGTAGTAATTATTAGCAAATATTCTCTGGATAATTGAGATTTAATTAAAAGTGCTCTTAATTAGTAATACTTTGGTTTAGTCTTGTAATCACTTTTAATAAATAGTAATTTTTCAGTTTAAATTTGAAAGTATTGGATATACCTACTATATCAAAAACTTGATATATATAAAAATATCCGATATTTTGATATTTATATAAATATCACAATATTTGCCAACCCTGTTTTTTATTCAAGTGTAGTAAAAATTGTTATTGATTTCTTAATGTGCATTGTTCATAAGCGAGAAAAATCTTGCAGTATTGAATTTTTTCTGACATGTTCGATATATTTGAAGTAAGTGATTTTTCAAACTGTTGCTTTGAACCCTGTTTTGCTGATAATTATGATTATTTTAGTATTTTTTTGTTTGTAAACACCTGTGTTTCTCTTACATAAACATAATTTTGTTGACTGTATTCTTGTATTGTACTGTGTGATATGTATTCCAACACAAACAATGAACACAAATTCTCACAATGAAACCAGTGTCACACTAGAAGCAGTATTTTATACTTGGTCTGGTATACCAGATCATGCTGGATTTAGTAGTGAGTCATCTGGTTTATAAAACACCTATTCTTGTGTGACACTGGATCAGATACTAAACCAGCCCCAATAAATACTGGAACCAGTTTAATACCAGATCAAAGTGATACTGTTTCCAGTATATATTGGGTCTATCATCATACCGTATCCAGTATAAACCAGAACCAGCATATATCGGGTTATGGAGTACTGGTTCCTGTATGATATCGGAACCAGATCCATCATCATACCGTATCCAGTATACACCAGAACCAGTATAATACCAGCTTATGGAACACCGGAACTAGTATGATACTAGAACCAGTATAATACCAGCTTATGGAATACCGGAACTAGTATGATACTAGAACCAGTATAATACCGGCTTATGGAACACTGGAACTAGTATGATACTAGAACCAGTATGATACTGGTTCCGATATCATACTAGTTCCGGTGTTCCATAAGCCGGTTTGATTTTTTCCGGTAAGGAATTTTTTTCCAATAGGGGTATCTTTTCTCTTTTTTAAATGCTCTATTTTAATTTCATTAAGTCCTTTGGTAATAACTTTTTTTATGAATTTTTAGTAGATCCGAACAAGTATTGCCAAAGAGATTATGATATTTTAATAAATACTTTTTCTCATGATATTTGCATGTATTTTTGACAGATTTATTGATCCTTAGAACAATCAAATTTTGATGGTCTTCACTTAGTTCTCTTAACCGATTAACCTCAAGAGTTACTGGGCCATAAGGGGACATCCATAAATTACGTGAGGTGTTTTTTCCAAAATCTGGATCCCCTCTCCCCTCTCCCCCCTTGGGGAGATTTTGCTGGACCCTCCTCCCCCCACGTGAGATTTATCTACAACTTTTTAAAAATTATTTTCCTTTCTCATAATTAAAAAACAAAGAAAATCGAATAATTTCTAACTTAAAAAGTTGACGTGAGATTTTAATCAACCCCCCTCCCCCCTTGGTGAGATTTGGTGAGATTTTTCCAAACCCCTCCCCCCTTTTTGACCTCATGTAATTTATGGATGTCCCCTAAACAGACTTGTGACAATTTTCTCTGATAAGTTGACCCACATCACAATCCATTTTTCATGAACTTGCGACTAATAAAAAAACATGGGTACAACAACAAAACACCTTGGTGAATCAAAATGTTCTTCCGATCTTGGTTCAGGTTTGCAGTATGCAATAAAACAATTCTCATCGTGGTTTTCTTCTTCCCTCTCCGTCTCTCAGGTTGTAAAGATTGTCAATGGCTGAATGCTAAGGTTAAGTAGTTAATATAATTACTTACATCAAGCCCAACTTTACCATATGTTTTGGTAAAAAATAGAGATAAATATTTTAATTCATAAAGTTCATTGCTAAGCTTTTCTATTTTGCTGTATTTTGTATAATTAAAATTAAAAAGTAATGAAACATTAATAAAATTTACAAAATAATTGTAAAGTAAAAAAATCACTTCAGCAAAAAAAAAAGTTTAATATCATCCTTGCCATTTCTATGTTTGTAGCCAAATAATCCTCCATCTTGAAACTTTTAGGGTATAACACTACCATAATATACTCTAAGATGACAAAGTTTCAAATTTTTATCTCCTGCTCCTTTAGAGAGATATCACTCTAAAAAAGTGAAATTCTTGACAAATCGTTGATTTTGGGATTTTTTTAAGCAAAGAAAAACCAAGTTTCAGTTTTCAAATTTTGCGTGTAACTTGAATTACATTTGGACTATTTGTATAAAAATATGTGTTGTGTTGAATGGTTTCCTTCCTATAAAAAGTTCTCTTGAAAACAAACAAATTTTGTAGAAATCCTTAACTTCCAAATTTTGCGACATTTGGGGGCACCATGTAAAAGTCATACCTCGGCTTGTAGTCAAATCTCCTCCTAGAAACTTTTTGAGCTTAACACTAATATATAGTACTCTAGAATGAACCATTTTAAAATTTTTAACTGGTCCCCCACCAGAGATATTTAACCCTCAAAATTGCAAATTTTGACAAATCTTCGACTTTGAGATTTTTTTAAATAAAGACAAATTGAGGCTCAGACCCAAAACTTTGCATATGACCTAAAATGTATTTGGACTATTAATAAAAAAAATATTGGTGCCTTGACAGGTTTCCTTCTTAGAAAAAAATTTTCTTAAAGTGGGCAGATATTTTTAAAAAAATTTCAACTTTAAACTAAAATTTCACCCCTAAGGGTTTATGTTAAATAAACATACTTGCTCTAGTCTTTTAGACCGTTTTATTCTAAACAATTTTGCTTCAAACCCCATTTGATTTGGAGATTTTAAAGGGGGGATATTTCCAATCCCGTAAACGCTTAAATTAGCAAAAACCGCTAAAACGTCGAAATTTGCATGGCTGCTGCGGACAAGCAAAATAGGTTAAATTAAAAATAATGGTTGTTTTGATCTTCTTTTAGGTTAGGGTTGATGTACAAAAAATTTCAGATTTTTTAAAAATGGTCGAGCAACCAGTGCTGGACCACTTGAAATGGATTGACCCCTATTTATTTAAAACCCAGTTAATCCTCATAAAATTCCTAAATGAAATCTTGTCACGTAATAATGGAAAGTTTGTTTCCTTCGGGTGACAATTTTTGTTTCGGAATTCGCGACTTGTTGTTATGCAGGTCGTTTTGCTGTCCCAACCTGGAGGGGACTTTCTTTTCACTTCCTTTTTTTAAGTAGTGGTGGTAACGTGTTTGGGATGCGAGGATGAGCAAAGGGGAAGATCTTCACTTCCGTTTCTGTGGGCTGGAGGGAATTAAAGTGAGAAATGGCTTTAAAAGTGTCATTTGTATTGCATTTTTGTGGAACAGTGTGAACAATTAGATGAGGGGCAGGAGGAAGTGGGTTGGATAGGAAGTGAGTAAGATTTCTTTAGGCGTTAAAGTCTGTGATTTCCTTAAAATTTTGAGAATATATTTTTGAACGACGTAGGAAGGAAGGGTTTTGAGAACAAACGTGATCTATGTTATAAAAAAAGAAAAAAACTTGTTGAAATTAATTTTGATGAGCATTTTGGAAAATTCATTGGAATTAGAAACACTTCCTGAGAGAATATTAATAACTGTATTAACAGTGATAGCAGCGAGGTCAAAGAAGAATATAGGATTCTGCAATATAAAAAATATAGGACATGCAAAAAGTATTCTTTTTAAATTAATTTACGGGTTTTAAATAGAAATAAACCTACACTTTAATAGAGACATGGATAAAACTGCTAAGAAGTACTCTTATATTATGTAGAATTTGTAATAAATATAAATATACAGTTTAAATATTTTTAGGGACATAGATTATATATTAGTAACAATTTCAGATTGACTTTTTTTTAGAAAACTAACTCAATACGAAATGTCATTAAAATTAAGAATATGATTCCGAGAAAGGTCATACCATAAACAGTTTTCGAATACTAAAATGTTTTCCTGTATTGCAAAAAAATCAGTATTTTTTTTCAAACTTTAAGGCTTTTGCGGCACGGGTTAAAATTTTTTGATTGAGCTAAAATTTTGTAAAAATCATTTATTTGTATGATGGAACAATTTGGGGGGGGGGCGTCGCATAAAGATTTCCAAACTTTAAAAATAAGGACCATCCTAATATATGTAAACGGAATAGAACTCGCGGGCAGAGCGGACCGCTTCCCAAAAAATTTGCAACATGCGGCAAAATTAGAAAAGAAGAACTTTTAGGGAAAAAAGAGAACTGGTATTATTTTTGATATAATCTGTAAATGCAAATTGACGTGCAGGGAAATACGTATATAGGACACACAACATTTTGGAAATTATAGGACAATATAGGGAATTTTATTTTATTTTTTCAAAGATATAGGAAATATAGGACAGCTGCTATGACTATATTAATCAAATTTAAATGAAAATTATCTTTCACACCGAAAGCCATCAATGTCAGAAGAACATTTTAAAGTTGATTATTTTCATGGATGTAGCCAAACGTTACAGCAGTTCCCTCGCAATGTGATTATTATTTTATGAATGGTATTTTGTTTTTAAGGATATAAAACATTGTTATAATTTGTGTCATTATTTCAATGTATAAAAAATTTTAAAAACCAAAAAGTGTAGAACAAAATATATTTACCCATCTCTTTTAATGTACTGAGTTACTAAAACTAGCTTATTTTAACTACGAACTGACACTAAAATAGCTCTAATTACCTTTTGGAATTTAGAACATTAAAAAAAAGTAGAACAGGGTGGTAAATTTACTGTAAGAATGCGTTTCCGAGATTCCTGTTTCTCTATACTTAACCAGAAAAACGAGAATGGTTTTGATAACTATTCTACATCACAATTTTGTCTTTCTCCCACACAAATTTTCCTCATACTCATCAACACCTCTTTTTAGGGTACTTTGGAGAACTTTGGCAATAAAACTTCCCATAAGCTTCTAGCACAGGAAGAAAAGCATATCTTTAAGATTTTTCTTCACTTCAAACCAAATTCAAACAAAACATTTAAGTGGATTTTACGAACCTCGATCATTCTTTACTGATGCTATCTCCTTATAAAATTAAATTTGTGTGATAAAATATACAGACTTTGCTCAAAGTGTTTTTCCCCTCCCCTCATTCGATCTTAATGTCGATCGTATTTACCATCTTCTTCAATAACTTATTTCCATTACTTATTCCACTTATTAAAAAAAGGACAAAGCCCATGGAAGACAACAATGAGATATCGGAAAGAACCCAGTGAAGTAGCAAACGAGGATGACACGCAAAAGGTGTGTGCGTGACGCACAGGGGACACACGCACACCCCCTGATAGGTGAATTGCGTAAGGAATCGTCCTTATCGCTTCTTGAACACTCCCACACTTGACCTATCTGTTAAAAATATATCAACGTTTTCTTCAAAGGTGTTGAGGGTTATCTGAGTTTACTATACCTTTTTTTCGCAATAGGTTGCTGGATTTGTTTCAGGGTTTTGAAGGATAAAGTGAATGCAGTGTGTTTATTGAATGTGTCGCTGTTGTCATGGATGTTTCTATTATTTAAAAAAAAAAATATTGATGCATACAAAACACGGACGACATTTTTATCACTATTCATTGAAGTTTTAGGAGTTGCACTCCCCACCGTAATATTTGTGTTCTTGTTATTCCTCCTTCCAAGAAAAAAAGATAAGATTTTAAAAAAGTGGTAATATGTAATACAATTATAATAAAGAAAAAATGTGTTCCACTCCCTTTTTTCTCCTGTGGGAAGTGGAACTCAGGTTCAACAATATTGATACTACACAGTGAAACATATTCACACTTTTAATTATTCGAATAGTATAACTTAATTAACTTCCATCCCCCAGGGCCTTAAAATATGAGTGACCTAAAATTACCAACTTATAAAAATATATTTACTACCGAAGAAGTAAAGTAAGAAATGATGTAATTAATTTCCTATCAGCTTATAGATATTCTGAAACTGTAAAACTTAATACCTTAACCTGCAAGAATCCAACATTATTTCTCTAGCATAGATTCTATTCTATAGAATACCCTAAAGTAATGAGTAACTTTTGAACATAATTTGGATATGATTCAAATCTGTTAATACTAATGCTTTTTTTTAACCAAAAGATATATTATTTAAGGATTTGTTCATTAAATTTTTACCACACATAAAAATGTGATGAATAATGTTCTGTTAAAGTAAATATAAATTACCTTTAAGTTAATAAACTTTTTGAGCAAAATTTTCTTCTTACACATATTTTACTTTTCTGAATTTAATTCTTAAACATGGGTTTTTAATACATTAATTCTAAATAGTTTTTTTATTTTTAGTTTTTTTAGACATTAAAGAAGTATATTGTAAAAATAGAATTCTAGGGGAGGCAGATGAGAAAGATATTTTTTTTATTTAAATACACATTTTTTTTTTTCAATTCCTCCCGAGAAACGGTTGGGATACAGTTTTTATGTAAAAAAGTAAAATCTACACTCAAAATTTATTGGGATACCTTTCTAGAGAAATAACAGTAAAAGTTTTTGTTTAGCTATTATTTGTTTACTTGTTTATTTGTTGTTATTAGATCTATATAGCATCCTCGAGGATGCTATATATATACTTCAGTGTTCCTCGTTAGTAGATATTAGCGATAAAAGTATTCTAGACATCTTCTAGAGTGTTTAAACTAAAGAATATACTAGAAAAGTTAAATGGCTAAGTTAATGATTGAAACTTTATTAATGATATACTTTAATAAAATTCTATAGTAGGTAGGGGAGAGGGGGGGCACATTTGCATATGGGGTCCATTAGAAAACATATATAAACCGACATATCTCTATATGTTAAATTCAATTTAAAAATCTGTAAAAAAATTCCTACAGGTAGCTGTATTAGTACCATCTTTTCCCTGAATTTTCAGAGCAGGAGATCTATTGGAACTCTTAGTTTTTGAAAATTGCCTACTTTGGAAGGTGCAAAGTAATTTATTTCTCCTTTTATTCGTGTGAAAATTTAATCAAGAAAGTTTTTAAAATAGAATTCTTGCTTTGCATTCTATTGTGGAATCAATAAAGTTTAAGGTGTTTTAAATTTACTTAGTCCACAATTATTTCTAGTATTAAACTCTACATTCAAAGCTTTTAAGATTTCTACAGTTTTAGCTTACATGATAGATGTTGGATAAGTTTTAAAAAATATGGTTTTCTGTATAAAATATGTTTTTTATTTAATATTCTTTTATATTAGTCAGGTTTTTATGCATTTATTTTTCTAAGCCCTTTTATAACTAGTTGAAAGATATTTAGTTAAATAGTATCAGTAATTTTAAACTTAAGTTTTTATCTGCTTTAAGAAATATATAAGTGATTTTTTACCTATAATATATTATCTTATAAAGATAAAGTAATATAAAGCTTTGTAGCAAAGCTATCTGTTAATAAATTAATGGCCTAATAGCTTATGATTTTAAAATAAGGTTTGAACAAAGCAGAAAAAGATTGAAAGGAAAATCCTTACAAAACATCCTTCACCCATTTACCCATGATATCCCACTAAAATATCCAAACCATCAATTTTAGGAGATGGGAACCGAGTTTCTAGCTAGCTCACTTTCCTTAAAAACTGAAAACTATTTTTTTTTTAATTTATTCTCGTTGATTTTATTAATGAACAATATATCCGTTATGAGTATTCCCTCTGAGTACTCTTCTTCATCAAAAACTTAATCTGCACTAAAATTTCGTTGGAGTTTTTCTAAGTCTGAAATTTAAGAAAAAAGGTAAAAGTGCCAAATATTTAACTTAATTGATTGCTGTAAATTTAAACTTTAATGTACAATGAATTTGATAGTTTCTAATAAAGAATTTTGTAATATTTATATAGGGATTCACATTCAAATGTACCCCTGGGACATACTTGAACAGATTTGCTCAATTTTTAGAACGATGATTCAATGGGGAAATTTTTGATAAATGCATCTAAAAAGGATACAAAAATTTCAGGAATGCTGATATTGTTATTGTTATTATTATTATTATTATTATTATTCATTTATTTAACTTTTTTAAAATATACAATTCACAAAAAATAAAAATTGGTCACCAAGAGGCAACAGAGCCTGTACTGGTGACTACTTGTATGACATAATGGCATATAAACTTATACAACTTACTAACTAACTAGCATATATACAACTTATGAATAAACCAGTTTTCGTTTAAATATACTATAAATATATGTAATAAATATAGAAAATGTAAAAAAAATTACTTTTTGTTCAAATGTGCCACCTTCTCCCGTATAATATAGTTTCCTGGGATATTGATGTGTTGCATTAATAATATCTAAAAACTAATTAGAATTGAATTGAATAAAAAGAAAGATATTAACATTAAAAGTATTAAAGCGAATTAGGTTGGGTTTTAAAGGGTAATTTAATGTTTTTATATTTGTTTAAATTTACTATAATTGAATTGAAAATATTTTAGTTCTTAATGAAATCTTATTTAACAGTAAAATATTATGTTGAGTAGAAGAGTTAAATAAGTACATAAAACTATGTTTTTCTTTTAATAAAATTAAATAGTTATATCAAGAGTTATCAGATATTTATCTTGGATTTTAACAGGTATTTTAAGATTTCTATTAATAATAGTTAATAATTCCTAAAATTTAATTAAAATGTTAATATTAACACAAAAGTAAAGCCAAGAAGTAAAATTAGATTTCATACATACAAAAAAATTATAAATAGGCCCTAAAAACAGAGAATTACCCCCTCATTTTATCATTAATATTTTACATTGTTTTAGGATTACCTTTTGAATTTTCAATACTTTTATCCATTAATATAATATGGCGTACATCCAAAGGAATATCCTGATTATAGACCACCATTTTAACATGAAACACTTAAAATTATTAAGTAACATAAATACAATTAACTGATCATCAGAAAAGTAATTATCAATGTTAATTACATATTAAGTAATTCAATTGACAAAAATTTGTTTATTACTATAAATATAAGTGGAAATTTGTTCACTACTACACGATTCACTACACGATTCCATCATTAAAATTATATTAGTTTAACCGATTTGACTGATAATAAATACAAAAAATTATTATATATAATATCTTCTTTCCCAATTTTGAATTGTACTCAATTTGTTTACATTTAGGCGTTTCCATAAAAATATATGCGTAATACTATTTTTAAAATACGCGATAAATTTATTTAATAAAACTATACTTCTTAAATAAATATTTTAACAAATTATTTAAATTATCGAAACGTAACTATAATAATAATGAATAATAATCTATACTAATTCTATATTGTTAGTTATTCAATAAATAATTTGAATGATAATAATAACAACACAAAAGTTAATTTTAAAATGTTAAATTAATTTTTTTCACTGAACCCCTTCGACAAGAATTTAATCAAAAAATTTGAACAAAATTATTTTAAGGGAAGTAAATTTTCTATTATAAAACTATTTAAAAGCAAATTTTAAATATAGTTATATAGACTTTAATATTGTTGTTTACATATATTTTCATATAGTTTTAATATAATAGTTTAATATAGTTTTTTAATAAAGTTGTTAAAAATACTTCAGCTTAACAAAAGTACTAATTTTAAAAATAATAAAAGATTAAAATTTTAATTTCATTAATTAGTTTTATATAAATTTTTCAAATAATTCTATTCAATTTATTGAACCTAAAACATTATGCAAGAATTTTATTTATACCATAATGATTGTGATTTGCATTTACCATTTATGTGCGATACGTTTTATTTTAAAAAATTAGACACCTTTTGAAGTCAGTGAAAAAAAATCACAAGCAATACAATTTCAAATAAGAGAACAATAATTTTTCTTTGATCAAATCAATGTAAAGAAATAATTTAAAAACTATCGAGCTGGTATATTTTTAAAAGAAATAAAATTTTAAGTAAAACCTATAAAATTGTATCGTAAAAACCTGGTTTAAATTAAGTAAAACCAGCGTTAAATAAACACAATGAAGTCGCAAAACGATATCCCTATGCAATCAATTAGCGTAATTGATGAAAGAAAAATCAACATTTTGATAGGCACAGTACAAATAATCAAATAAAAAAGCGACAGCGATCAAGATCGAAAAGGAGCTTACCTGATAAACACCCCTGAAACTGAAACCTTACTCTCTCGTTTGTATTTCCCCCGCTTTTAATCCAACTACTCGGCAGAGAAGAAGAAACTCTTTATGGAATGAACGAAGAACGACAAAAGACGGGGAATACGATCCAATGCGTTTTATAGTTCACTGTTTCTCTCCCTTCTCCCCATATTGAGGACAGCCCTAAGGTTAGTGAACAAGAACGAATTCTCCTTGCCGAAGGGCAGCGATACACTTTTCTTTCTTGGAACGAATAAATGAAGGGACGGATGAAAAAAAAAGCAGCTGCGGTGCTACATGGAGCATGGAATGAAGAAGCGAATTTCATACCCAATTAAAGAAGTCCTTTCTCTAATCCGAACGGTCCATTGTGGAAGGGAGTTGTTCCTTAATCAATCAGATGACCAACACTTTTGATCTGCATATTAGACGATGGCTTAGAATATAATGGAGCTGTGTTCCTTTCTTGGGGAACAAAGGGGAGGATATTTATTGTTTTTA
Organism: Tetragnatha montana; assembly: GCA_963680715.1. NCBI lineage: Eukaryota > Metazoa > Arthropoda > Arachnida > Araneae > Tetragnathidae > Tetragnatha > Tetragnatha montana. Next base: position 48,687,141 of record OY796675.1, read on the forward strand.
TGATAGCCATTAGCTCTTTTCGGATTCGGTGTATCAGGAGATTATGAACAGAGGATGGTCTATTTTTAAGCAATTAGACGTTTTGTTGGGGGTATACAATAAGTGAAAATTGGGTGATCAGATGTAAAAGCTTTTCATTAGCATTTTTAGAGAAGATTAGACGTTTAAGAGCAAAGGGTCATTTTTTTATTTCCAAAAAGTGTGTGAAGTGTGTTACTTTAATCTCTATTTTAAGGTTAAATAGGGTATATTTTCAGACAATACTTTCAAGGAAATTTTTTTTTGTGTGTTATTATTTAGCGTATTACCTATAAGAAATAGCTTAAGATTTTTTTATAAAGTAAATATTCATATTATATAGAGTAATCTTGGATAAAATAAACTAGCTGGATTGGATAATATCTCTTTGTCTAATAGTTCATACATTTCAAGATATTGATATTTTTAAAGTATGAAATAGAAACACTTTAAGGTAGCTTGTAAATAACCACTTCGTAACTGACAAAGTTAAAAGTTTGTTAAAGATTATTGCTGGAATAAACCATTTTTTACCCCAATCTTTTAGCATAAGAAGTCACAATCATAAGTTTATCATAATATCAAAAGTTTTTAAAATAGTCAATGATCAAATCAGTAGGTAAAGTAAAAGAAACGCTGATCTTAGGCATACAGTTTTTTATACTATAGTATACAGATCAGAGATTCTCAAACTGGTGGATCACGAATGTTTTGGTGGGCCGCTAAAGCATTTTGAGTTAATGTTTTAGTACGTTATTTCAAATTTTTTACGAATGAGATATGGGCTAAAGCTTAAGGGCGCTTAAAAAGACGAGTAAAGAAAAACTTGTCACTTTAATGTGCTGGTGATGCAAAATAAACATTCAAATAATATAAAAGTTTTTAAAAATTCATTTAGTAAATGTTTCTAAACAGGAAGGGCACGCCCCACCCACGGGTGCCAATTTAAAATTTTGGTTATTTTTTTAAAGAAATGGTTAACTGCAAATTACTTAAAAACCTTGTTTTCAACAGTCAAATTTCAAAAATATTTATGGGGTACCCCTAGACCCCTTTTTAACGCGAGGCTCGGTGTTGCACACGCTATTTTAAAAGTTAAACTGCCGAAAAATTTAAATGTAACCTCTTAAATTTCTAAAAGACTACATAACCTTTGTATATAATTGTAAGAAAATGGGGGAGATTAGAAATTTTGAAGGACTTATAGGTGTGAATAAGGTTAAGAAACAAGTTCAAAGGTTTGGGAACCCCTGGTATAAAACAATAAGATTCATATCTAAAAATGTTTTAACAACATTCACAATGTTAAATTTAGTTTCATTTAACATTGAAGATTTTATTTCATCACGAGCTTTTTTTAAGTTTTGCTTGTTTTTACATAAAGACTTTTTACTAAATTTGTTCCTTTTCAAAAATTACTCTCATTAGTACTTTTACGATGCATCTGGATGATCATTATTGTTGCTAAACACAAAACACGAATAGTGTTACTGAATTTCCATTTTCCTCAATCGCCTCAATATCCTCTTCCCTCTGATTAGGGAGTACTCTTACGGAGTATATGAACCGTGGTTAAATGTGATGGCGAAGGGCAAATACAAAATAACAACCGATAATGGTATGGAATATTATTCTACACGCAAAACTGCGAACTTCCTTTCAGAAAGAAACAGAAGTTGACAGTGCGTGTGACAAAATTCAGAACTGACTTCGCATACCAACATATTTTTAAACTGCAAAACTTTAGTTGTGGTGCGAATAGGGTATAAAAATATACAAGAAGGTATTAGGAAATAGTTTTCACAACTCGAAAAATTATCTCACCTTATTTTTACGTAAAACCTCATGGCAATTTTCAATTCTCCTAATAATACTTCAAATTGTCAGCAAAAAGTAACCTAAACCTAGTTCTTTGATCCAAAATAGCCTATGAATCAATTCTTTCAATAAGGCGGAATGAACTACTGAATGTTCGAGAACAGTTTGTAAAACAATTAATCCAGTTCTATCAATCGAAATATACTTTTTAGGCACCGTGCAGTTTTTTCACACAACAAACTGGTTTTTGAAAAAACTGAAATCGAGCTGAGGAAAAATAATTTCGCTTCTAAGATTGAGGTCGACTAATTCTTAAAACCCCTTCGGTGTCAAAAAAGAGATTAAAAATAATTCTCCCAACATCTTGGCCCTGCTCATATGTGGTAATAGCAACAAGAGGAAAAGCTTAATTGTTACACGCCCTGAAGCCGTACAGAAAGTGGTTAGATTTCGACAAACGTTGGAAAATTTCATCACTGAATTTTTTTACCGACACTTTTAAAATACTGAATACTTTTGAAGATATGAGTGGTTAATCCAAGGTCTATGGGTTAATCGTACTATAACGCATAACAAAAACTTGATAATATCCTTATGGATTTAATAAGGCATCTCTTTAATAGCATTGAGTTCTAGCACGCAAGATAAGTCAGTTTCATACCGTTCTTTTTTCATAGCTTCATTCATTGTTTTTACTTAATTTTTCAGCAAAGTGAATATAAAAACGCACCTTAATTGTTTATTCACAATAATTTAAATTAAAACGCAAAATTAATATTAAACTTTAAAAGATTTTTTAATATTTTAAATAAACATTAAAGTGGTGAGTAAAATAGTGTTTCTTTAACAGAGGGATAATAAGAAACTAAGTTGAATTTAACTTTTTAATTTGATATGATAGATAAAAAAAGAACAATAAAATATTGAAATAATAAAGAGAAAAATAGGATAAACTGTTATTTAAATTATATGCTATAAAACAGGGGGTTTCCAACTTCCAAGAACTCAAAGTAAATCTGGCTCCTTTTTATCCATGATATATTTTTCGGGGGAAGAGTCTTTATAACAAGGAACTTTTTCGACGAGATAGGGACGAAGGTTATTTACATATTGCGAAAGTACTACTGTATTTTCAAAAATTTCAGAGAATGTAAATTTTTGACCCCTGTAGATCTTTTAATACTGAATATTAATTAAAGAGGGGTCTTCCTCCAGAAAATATTTGTAAATTTCCCTAACAATAATGTTTCACCTAATTTTTGGATACTCCATTTTGTCAGTCCTCGTGATAAACTTTGACCTAAGCCTCTATAACCCCTGGCTACTCTCAGGGGGAATTTCAGGGTACACAACCTCCCTCTCGAAACCTAACTTTTATTTTTTCACCGAAAAGGACCGACAAAAGCTACTCCATAATCTAAGAGGTAAATAGGGGGATTCGGGGGTCCTCACCCAGAAAATGCTTTAAATTTTTGTATGCTAAAAAGTGCAGGGCCGTAACCAGACTTTTGTTTCGGGGGGGGTTTTCACTCAAATATTTTCTGAGGTACCTCCTTACGGGTACTATACTGGATTGAAATTTTGCTGCACTAAATTTCAAAATTGTATAAACAATATGAATTCGAAGTAAAAGGGGGGTTTGGGGGGTCCTCCCCCAGAAAATTTTTGGAAATTTGCCCCTCCAAAGAGTGTTTTAGCTCATTTCTGAGACCCTTTAGATTACACCCATAGAGCACCACTCATTGTAAGTGGCCGAATTTTCAAGGTAAAAAGAAGGTATATTGTAATAAATGGCGAAATGTTAAGGGGGTTTTTAGGTTCCTACTCCTGAAAACTTTTTGAATTTTTCCCCTAAAAGTGCATTTTAACTCATTTTGAGGCACTTTAGGTTACATTAAAGAGGACCAATCCTTGTAAATCACACAAGTTTGAAGGAAAAACCGTATACTTAATAGATTTCAAAATTTCGAGGGGGTTTGGGGGTCCTCCCCCAGAAAAATTTTGGAAATTTTACCCTTAAAAGTAGGGTTTTGACTCATTTTGAGACCCTTTGGGTTATTCCTGAAGAGGATATCGCTCCTTGTGAGACATAATTTTCAAGAAAAATAGCAGTATAAAAATTGATGTCAAAATTTCGGGGGGGGGGGGGGTTTGAACCCCTAAAACCCCCCCCTTGGATACGGCCCTGAAAAAGTGTTATGAAGCTATTTTTTTGGGAGTTTTCCCGAGAGCTTCGCGGGCCGCACAAAATTACCTGGCGGGCCGCCAGTTGGAAACCCCTGCTATAAAATATATTTCTAGCCATTTTATATTTTACACTGTAAATAAAAAAAGCGTATGATTGGGATCTAAGATTTTTTATTGTATTATAAATATAAAGAGAATAAATGTTTGTTCTCCTTTTCATGATCATGCGGAAATTGTTTGCGTGAAGTAACTTACCAATTCGAAATTAACTTCCTTCAGATATTACTTTAATGAAAACAACTGTAAAGATAAAATAAAACTAAAATTGTTTTTGTAGCATAAAAAAATGTTAAACATAGGTATTTCATAATTAATCTCTTAATTGGATTTACTGAACTCACCTATGGTCATTTTTATGTTCTTGATATTTTTCTCTTCCAAGAAAGACTTTAGCTATACACCTAGCTAAAAAAAATAACACTTTCTATTTTTGGCGCATGTCTATTATATCCAACTATTCTTATAATAGAATTATGTTAGAATAAGATATTCTTTAATATTATAGGTATATCACTTTAAATCATCTTTAATGCAAACTTTTACAAAACTTGTAATGTATTCAACTACTACTTTGTAAACGAAATAGGCTTCTCCAAGGAGCTGTTTTGTTTCTTCATTTACTCCTGTTATCATGAAGCTATCACAAGCATGGGTGAAATTTAGAAAATTTCAGGAGGGAATTGAATTAAACCTTTTTATTGAAACCTATGCTTTTATTTTTTCCCAATTACCTATGGACGTCTTTTTCTGTTTTGAAGAAAATCGCTAGGATGGATTTCCATCTCCAGGCAAATTTCATCTATGATCATAGATCTTTAATTTTTCCTTTGAATGAGACCTAAAAAATTATCTCTCAATACTTCAAAACTCACAGAGATATTAAAATTTTAAATTGGTGACTTACACCTCTTTATAACACCCTTTTTTAATGTAAAATAAGGTTAATTCACAAATTTGAGTTGAACCTGTTTTTATGTGGTGATAGGAATAACTTCAAAATATTCATTTGTGACGGCCCCTTAAAAATTTAAAAATGCATATCTCAGTGAGTTTTGAGGGTATTGAGAGAGAATTTTTTGTGTCTTACTCAGGATATAATAAAGAAAATTTTTTAATTGGGGTTTTTAATCTACAGAGGCCAAATAAAAATATTTTCTGCATCTTCTGAAATAGACCCCTTATGGAGTTGCAACTTGTATAAGCAAATTCTTTACCTCTTTTAATGAAAATTTGCAATTGGAAGCATGTGGCTAGGGGAAATATTTTAGGAAATAGCTTATTGTTACACCCTTTTTGAAACACTGTACAGCTGAGTGTTTTCCTTAAAATTGCACTGATGTAGTGGATCTAGAAATCCCTGAAACATCTGTAGGCTTGTACTTTCTTTGTGCTCAACAAACATTATCTTTAATATATCAAGAAGTGTCAGAACTAAAGTAGTATGTAAGGATGGAAGAAGAGTATATGTTGATTAAATTGGGGAAAAAAAATCTTTAAAATAATTTAACAGTTCCATAAATTTATTTACTAAAACAAATGACAATCATTTATAGTAAAATTTTTGACACAAAAATATAAGTGAAAAATTCACAAAATTGTAGCTTTTTATAAACCTAAATTTAGTGAAGTTAAATTTTCAAATTTGTGTACATACATTTTACACATGATATGTGGTTTAAAAGCTCATTAATAACATTCATCAATCACCATTTCTTAGAGAATCATTGTGGTTTCAGATTAATTGAAATTCTTAAGCTCATTTTTGAAAAGTGTATATCCTTTAACTCAAGTACTAAGTAAGAGGGTATGCAAGTAATGATACACATAGGATATAGTAGAAATTATTTTTCTACATAATAATCTAACAAAATTATATATGTTGAAAACTTAATATACATTCTCATCATAACAATTTTTAGTTCAATTCATTAAAACTAAAATATAGACTAAAAACCATCTTACTTGATACAAATATACATCTTGTCATAGGCTTACGATACTTTCTTGGGTCCAACCCAGGACATATTTTTGAAATTACTTAATAAAGTAGGATCGATTCATCAAATATTAAAAACTAAGTACAAAATATTCAAACTAAAACCATTGAACAGAAATATTAAAATTTATTTTTTTATTTGTACTTTTTTTATATTACTTTTTTCAAAAATTGTTTGTTTGACCTATTTTTATGTGAATTTTATGATGCAATTAAGTCATAAAATTAAAACAATACAATTTCAAACATCTTAGTCATATGGTTTTTATAAAAATGTCTTGCAAATCTTAAATGTATGAAACCCCGGACATTTTTGCAACCCAGGACATTTCACTGGACAGCTCTAGAATCCCCGGACTGTCCGGGGTAACTCCGGATGTATGATAAGCCTATCTAGTCAAGTATTTTTCTAAACTACACAAATTAACACGGGGAGAAAAATAGTTATAGAGCATATGTTTCTTTTACAAAAGCACATCAAATATTGAACGTACACAAGAGACACCACCTGTCCATGTTTACCAGAAACATAGATGTAAAGACTCAGAAGATTCAATGCATCATTCAAGTATAGAGTATATAAAGAGTATTTAGTAAATGATAATTTTGTAATTCCTTTTCATAAAATATTTCAATAAAGCATTTAAAAATCAATTATTACTATAAAATAGTTTCATTTGATATATTTAACATCCAATATATTTTTTGGCACAGTGTATTTGAAGTTTATATTTACTAATTCTTGATTAAATATATTTATACAAGACTATGTAATTAAATTATAAAAATAAGATAAATGCATGTCAAAAATCAATAAAAGTTAATTGGATGAATCGTAAATTTTACATAAGTTAATAAATGTTTTTATTCACCTTCTGATTTCAAAAATGTCTAAATTAAGGAGAATTCAATATTTTGTATGCTAAACATAACCATCAGCACCCATTTTTAAGGTTACAAAAACACAAACACAACATAAGAAATAAAATGTTTTAAAAATAAACAAACAAAAAATAGTTATAGAACAAAATTATAACATTACATATGGAAATTTTTATGATAAGTGCAAATAAATGTATATCAAAATAAAAAAAAAAAAAACGCTATACACAAGATACCTAGTGTGTAGGGGTCATTCCTACTTATTAGATGCTATTATGCAGTAGAAAACAATCTTTACAATAAAGTGGTTAAAAAACAAAATAAAATTAAACTTACAGCAATTTATGAATGCTAAAACAACTTTGCAGTTATCCTTCAATGGAATAATACATAGATTTTTTTAGTGAACAAACACAAGTATTAAGTAATATATGTGGAAGGATTTTAAAAGTAAAATATAAGACAATAAGTACTTAAATAACTAAACAGGAACATTTTTTGCATTAGTTTTCAAAAAACTTCAAGAGAACAAGACCATTTAAGATAATGTGACCCTTGTCCAGTTTACTCATTAGGATAAATAATTTCATCAACCATGAAATCATGGACATCACAAGGAATGCTGTGAAGGATTTGCTCTTTGAATGCTAACCCAATGGTGTAGGGTCGGCCATGGGGATCATGAGAGCAGTTCTGTATGTAAGCATCATAATAACCTTTTCCTCCACCAAGTCTGTGCCCTCTCTTAGTGAATGCAAGGCCAGGAACAATCAGAAGGTCTAAACCACCTGAAAGAGAGAATGTTTTAAAACTTCAACTTTGCAAGAAATGTGCTGCAAGAAAAATATCAACTATGACATTATTATTATCAATATCAATATGACATTAATTTGCCAGTTGCTGAATGGTCAATGGGATAATACGTAAATACTATTGGGAGTATAACTATTTGGCTTTTACAAGTCATTCTGCATTTGCATTTATACACTCAGAACATGTAAATTGAAAGAAATAGTAACAGGTGCAGCAAGAACGCTTTCCTGATAAAAATAATGGCATTCATAAAATAGTTTTAAAGTTTAAAGTTAAAGTGTTACAAGAAATTTAACGTTTGACACCAGTTTTGCCAATAACTACTTTAAAAGCCTGCATTTGGCAGCTTTCTATTGTAAGATTTATAAATACAATACAATACAAAGTAACTGTAACAGCAAATAATTCAATTCAAAATATGGATTAAGTACAGAACAAAATTTGATTGCAATACTGCAGTAAAATAGTTTGATTCTTCTAGAGCAGTGGTTCTAAACCTTTTCTTATCCACCAAACCACAAAAAACTACCAAATCAATAAAATCTGAATTCCTCCTACAGACTACATGCTGAAGTGACACATAACCTAATCCAGTGATTCTAAACCATTTTATACCTAAGGATCACTAGTTACTTTATCAAATCAATGAAACTTGTAATCCTTTTACAGACCAAAGGTTGAGAATCAGTGTTCTAGAAGACATCCTTTTTATTCTAAAATCAATTAAATATTCTATTATACTTGAGACAATACATTCAAATTTTTGAGTGAGTTAGTAATTAAAATTTTTTTAGAAAATTAAAAACTGTTATGAATTATTTTTGAGATTTTATATTCCTTTACAACTGTAGCAGGTTTGGTCACTGATGTGCTAATTGAATGGAGAAATGTTGTTGGTGTGTGTGGTGTATTATATGTATAGATATGTAGAAATAGAAAGTAGTTGCAGATCACTTAAGAAGTAAACATATGGAAAGATACAAGGCCTAATGGGTAGGTTTCAGATAGTAGGTATATTTGCATTGGTAAAATAATAATATTTTAGCCTGATACATATTATTCCAGGTTAGGCAAAGATAGGACAAATGAAATGATGAAATAAAAGAAACCTTACCCAACTAAATAGATTATAAAGGATTGTAAGGTTATCTTTCAAACAAAGACCAATTTTAAATATTTTACATTATAAAAGGTTGGGTTTTAAATAGGGAGTAAAGGATAAATCAAACCTGTTGTATGGGCATCCTCTCTTTTTTCTTCCTCAGTTGGTGGTTTTACATCCCAGTTATCAGCCACAAGTTTAGCATAATCTTCTAAGGAATGGATTTTTAACATAGCCATAGTATGACTATTGGGCCTAATTAGAGAAACAAAAATTAAGTAATAAAGAAGTAAGAATATACAAAAGTAAAAGTCAATGGCCATTGGTGAAGTAAAACTTTATAATCAAATAGCACAATTAAATATTTGATAAGAATCTTATTAAAAATAACTAATCTAGGCAGAAGGAAGTTATTCAAATGAAAACAAAATAATAGAAAAAAGGTTTAAAAAGGGTAGGAATAGAAAGATGAAAATGTATTTCCATCTTTGTGCATAACACCACTATATAGGTACTATAGCTTATGCCTCACTGGGTTAAAAATGTCAAATTGCTTCGGTATTCGTAACATTTTAAATGACAATCAATAGGTCTAAATTTAAATATATGATGTTTTTGTTCTCATTTACTATAATAATATGTAATATAATTTGGCCTAAAAAACCTGTAAAATTGGTTTTGATATTTTCATCTGGACAAAAATGGTACAAAATGGTTTTAAATGTACTGGATAGAGGGTCACATAACCCTAAATGTGTAATAATTGTGACTCAAAAATCATTAACATATTTTAAATTCATTCAAATACATTTAATTAATACCAGTTTTTAAAACTTTATTATTAGTCAAGTGCCAAGCAGTCATATTTTAGAGAAATACTGATACTTTTTGTTGTTTTTTAATGCCACTTGGAATAATCCAAGCCTCATCTGCTAAGCATACAGGAATTAAGGCAAAGGGAAGTGGTTCTTGAGAAAATGAGGCCCATAAATGTCAGGAGTCAGACAATACTTTTTATATAGATATAATCCAAATAAATTTAATCGGTGGGATATTTTTAATTCATGGCATCTTGGAAAAAACCTTTTGTGTATTATTTTGAAGTTTGAAAAATACTTCAAAAAGAGGTACTTCTTTTTTATACAATCTCAAACTTTTTTGAAAAGATGAAAAAATGAGCCAATTTCAATGAAAGGCCTAAAACTTGGGGGAAGAGTATAAAACCCTTGTAAATTTTATTACATAATTTGTGAATAGTCCATTACATCAACATTCTCAGACCTATAGGCCATGTGTGAGTCCTGCAACTAAATACTTTATTCCTTAGATAAAGCTTGTTGCTTTTTCCTGAATTGACTCGTATGATTCATGTGTTTGCTCCCCTGACTATGTTATTTGGATATATCATCCCCCCTCAATAAATCACCTGGGCAGGACTTTAGTTTGGGATATCTTAATGCAAGTAAATTTATAGTTAATCTTATTTTCCAAAGGAACTAAATTTTACATTGAGTATTATGACATTAATGGCTTTCCTGATATAGTAAGAAATTAATAGTTAGTAAACTAAATTATCTTACGTAAATTTTGGTACAAAACATTCTTTATCTTGTTTGAATATTTGTTCTAATATTCCAGCAGTTTGAACTCTTATTTCTTCATTGATGCTAAGGTAAATAGATACACGATGTGATTTCTTGAAACGAGAATTGGCAATAATCTGCGAAAAAGGGAAATTAGTAATTTTGAAAGAATAATACACTTTTTATAAATCAATTTTGAAGGTACCATGCTAGGTATGCTAAAAATATAAACCTTTATCTTTTTGGGGCCGTATTCAGAATCTTTTAACACGAGTCGAGACCGAGAACGACATCGAAATGATCATTTTTAAACGAGTACTTCAGCTCTTTCGTTTCCTCAAAAACGAGTAATATAGCGGACTCTGATTGGTTGAAAAGAAATTCGCGTCATCGCTGGGAGGTTTGCAAACCTCGCGAATTTCTTTTCAACCAATCAGAGTCTGCTATATTACTCGTTTTTGAGGAAACGAGAGAGCTGAAGTACTCGTTTGAAAATGATCATTTCGATGTCGTTCTCGGTCTGGAATCGTTATCGACTCGTTTCATAATCGTGTTAAAAGTTTCTGAATACGGCCCTTGGTAGTTTTTTGGGTACAGCTTTTGAATAAGTCCGCTTTCCGCCATGTTTAACCACAACTCAATTTATGACTGACAACTATTAAGATCTAATTGTTAATATTATTATTATTTGATCCTGAAATAATAGTAATTAGTATAATATTGTAAGAGATCTAATAGTACGATTAGATCTCTCTACTGACAACACTTAATCATGTTGTTTTCGGAGTTGTGGTTAAACATGGCAGCAAGCGGACTTTTTCTAAAGCTGTTCCGTTTTTTGTTTTATCCTACTATAAAAAAACAGCAAGATTTTTTAAATAGCATACTTTAGAAAAATTTCCAAAAATAATAGGTGACCAACTAATTTAAATTACTTTCCGGACAATGATAACCAGCCACATTAAATTTAAATCTATATGATGTTTAAAATAGTCCAGCAATTTTTACAATGGATAACAGAATAGTACAGCCTTTAGAATAACATTACTTTTGTGATTTAACAGATGATGCAGAAACTTGTTGAATAAAGATAATGCATAATATCTTTATGGAACAGCTTTAGAAAGAGTCCTCCTGCTGCCATGTCTACCCACAGCTCAAATGATGACTACTGAGCTGTATAATAACCAACTTATAATAACATTCTTCATTATGTTAAAGTATTGGAAGCTTACACTTCATGTTTATAAATAGCTCAGTTTTAACAAAATATAAGCATGTTGCTGTGGTTACTTATGGCAGCTGGAGAACTCTTTCTAAAGCTGTTCCACCTTTACTGCAGCATGTTAAAAGCACTTGTTTTCTCTAAATTGCTCACTTATGTTAGAAACCTTAACTGACCATAAGTCAAAGCACTGCATAATTTAAACGCAATTGGCAAGGTATAAAATTCTTCTAGGGTCAATTCTTACTTCAACAATAAAAAGTGTCATGCCATCCAAAATTATTTTTTTAAAGTAGGAAATACTTTGCTTTCAAGTAATCTTACTTGTTCGGTAATTATTTTGGACTGCCGGGATCTTTCTTCATGAGCTATGCTAGCAATTCGATTCTTTAATTCACCACGCAAAGCAGCTTTAGCTGCTCTCAAAGCAGAGGTAGCAACACCGGACATTTTCAATTTAACGTCTAGCCTAGCTACTGAGAATCAAGATACTCAATTACGAAAGCAAAATCTTGCACGTCTTATCAGAAAGTACAGGTGAACATGCACTTTGAAACCGGGGTGAAGATAATAAAATTAGAACTATGCCTTGACATTGAATATTAAAGAGACCAATCACACCAAAACTTGCTAAAACCGCTTTGGCTAAAACCGTGTTTAAAAACAAACAGCTGTTACCGAAACGATTCCGATTATTGAAATTAATTATTTTATTATTTTCATTAATTTGTCTACTGATATCTTAAAATATATTTAATCTTTCAAAATAAATAATAAATACTTTTCATGAATGAAAAAGTGTCACATTTTTATTTTATCCCAACTTTAAATAAAAAGAATGAGACTTACTCTTATTCCCTTCATCGGTATCGAAATCGTAGTTTTGGATTTGGAAACTGAAAAGTTGAATGCAGCCTGAAAGCGATTGTTTTCTGTAATTTTTTACGCACTCTGATTTCAAATATATTGTATTTGAATATTTGCTTCATCCGTAGAGCCAGTGGACTTTCCGCATTGATTCTCAATCATTTAAACGAAAAATTTTTGAAGTTTTCAAAGAATTTATAAAGATTGTATAATGGCTGTTGTTGCTTGTGCATCTCGGTTTGCTGTTTTGAAACTTGAAGATGATGAAATTTCTGAATCTTTGAATAAAAAGAACATGCCTCCTTCGAACCAGGCTGGTAAAAATAAGACGAACGCAAAAGGTGCAATTGAAACGAAATCTAAGCCTAAGAAAAAGAAGAAAAATGCAAATGAAATTGCAGAAGTAAGTGCATTGAACTTTCGTTTAACTAACCAGTAGGTTTTGATTTAGTGTTTAGTTGTAGGTATGTAACTCTCATTCTAACTTTTCATTATATATTATAGCATTGTTATCTGTAGAAAAGTTTGTTTACGTCTTGAGTATAGTTTCATTTGCATTGCATTATGCGCTTTTACATCATGTTCACAGAAATTGTTTTGGGTTATCCATTATAATGCTGGATTCCAGGGCCGTTCCGGCCGGGCGTGCTGGCCGTGCCTGCACGGAGGCGCCGACCGATGAAGAGGCGCCTTAGAAAATTTTTTTGAAGGGAAAAATATTCCGTTACGTCCTGACTCAAAAGAAACAAACCTAAGCAGTAAGCTAGATCTCCTTTCCTTTACAAAAAAAGCTTCAAAAGGCGCCTACAAACGAGTAAAGAGCGCCCTTACTGGGTTATACACACCCGTCCCCTTAAGAGAACTAATATAGGCGCTTTTTAAGAGAAGTGCATTTTGAACTTTTTGTATGGGGCGCCCTCATCTAGTGAATCTATTAAAGGGTGCCAACTCTTAACAAAAATTTTAACATGCCCGACTTTGAAAGCTATAAAGAAGACTCCTTTTAGCTTTCAAATTGTATGGGGCGCCCCATCAAATAAATATATATTCAAAGCGCCCACCCTGAGAGAAAAATTGAACACACCGACTTTGAAATATGTAAGGCGTCTTACTTAGCTAAACCAAATTGTATGAGTTGTCTTAATTAAATGGATTTATCAAAGACCGCCAGACCTGCGAGTGAAAATTTTAACATTCCCAACTTTAAAAGCTATACCATATTGTATGGGCGCCCCCATCAAATGAATCTATTCAGGGCGCCCAGCGCGCCCATTCTGAGTGAGTGAAAATTTAAACACTCCGGACTTGAAAAACCGAAATGTATGAAGAAAGAATGTATGTTAGAAAAACCGAATTGTATGAATCTATTAATAGGCGCCCTCCTTGGATGAAGATTTGATTCACCAGTTATTAAATAGCTATCAAGCGTTTGCCTCAAATCATATTTTAATAGATGTCCCTTAAAAATTTCTATATAATAGGCCCTTGACTTGTGAAAAATGTTTTGAAGTTGAAGACTATTGTAAAAAACCGAATGGATATCTCTTACGTAAATTTATTAGGTGCACCTGCTCTTGAACATCTCACACAAATAAATTTGTTGGAAACACACACCTGAGTAACTATTTTTTTTATTTATTAATTTTGATTTAATTGTATTTATACATATGCTTTCAAAATAAAATACAGTTACACCAAAAAATAAATATAAAGTGATTTATTATGCTTTTAATTTGGAGTATAAATCTAGGAATTTAAATTCATTTTCAATGAATGGTCGGCCCGCGGCCCGGTACCATTTGATCCACGGACCGGGGAATGGGGACCACTGCTCTAGATCCATCCATACAAATATTTGGAGATGGAGAGTGAGGGAGAGAGAGAAGAGCTATTATTGCGACTTAGTTCTCTGCAGAGAACAGTTCTCTCCATGGAGACGGGAGAAGATGATGAAAAGGTGTTCTCCTCATTACATAAAAACAAAAACAAAAAATATTAGTGCTCTCAAGTTCAGAAGCGTCCTTGTTTATTTCACTCAATATACGAGGGGGCAGAAAACATAAAAAGTTCCCGCCATTTTTGTGAGGGTGGCGACTGGGGGACCTCCGGGCTTTTGTCCGAGCACGGAGAATTTTTACTGGGAGGGTGTTGACGGATGTCGTGCAGCTGAGAGAGAGATAGAGAGTACCGCCGAGATGAAGTACATAGTTGAGTTTTTGGTGTCGTGCTCTTTGGTTTAAAAATGGCATGGCTGCAAAAAGTGAAAGGAATCAGGTTAGTCGCTAGTGACTCACTCCATTTTAATTCTCTCTCCCTCTCACTTTTTAAAAAATAAAAGTTAAACTATAAAAAAGATAATTAAATGACAGACGTGTTTAAGAAAAATATTTCTGAATCTCAAATAAAAACAAAACAAGCTAACTGGACTAGCTGAATAACATATAACATCCAGTATCATTCTGAAGGTAAATAAACAAAATCTTTTGAATAAATCTATTATTAAACTAAATTAATCAGTTTTTAGTAGATTATTTTCCATATTTTTATGTATCATACCTGTTATGCAACTGGATTTTTTTGTCTAAATTTAATCTAAAATATTTCGATACAATGGGTATTAAAGTTTCGTATAAAGCAGCACAGAGAAATAAATTTTGGTACTTATATATATATACCGTCGACCGTTCAGCAGCCGTTAAATTCAGCGGTACAGCTATAGAGTAGTCAATAGGATTTGATACGTTTTCGGATTCAGCGGCACGGTCGACGGCATAATACGTGAATGTTCTAAAAAGTTCTCCTTATTGGATTTTTAAGATTGATATTTTGCTTTCTTTGTATCAGCAGCTGTTTTTCATTTATACCTAATTATAAGCTTAATTTATTAAAGGTATTTCAAATTTTGAGTTATTGGTGCCAAAATTTCTCGGGGTGTCGGTTACTGGTGCTGCTACCATGCCAACTTAAAAATATTTTAAAAATAGAAAATAATTACTTTTTCAAACAAATTGTTCTCTAGATAAATTTTGAAACTTCATTTAATTTTTCAAAACAAAAAGTTTCTTCAGGATAGTTTTATTAAGTAGCAATAGCTAATTAATTTTTATATTGTTCTTAAAGTGTCAATTACTGGTAACCACTGGTTAGATAAATAGCCAAACCATACAGCCTCTATCGAGAACTAGGCGAAAATTGAGTAATCCTAAGTGAATATTTTTGAGTTTATGGCCCAGGGCCGTATCCAAGGGGGGTTCTAGGGGTTCAAACCCCTCCCGAAATTTTGACATCAATTTTTATACTGTTTTTCATTGAAAATTCTGCAAATTTATAAGGAGCAATTCTCTTCGGTTGTTAGCTAAAGGGTCTCAAAATGAGTTAAAACACTACTTTTAGGGGTCAAATTTCAGAAATTTTTCTTGGGGGAAAACCCCCAACCCCCCCCCCACCACCAAAAAATGAGTTTATCATTATTCTTTAAACTGAAAACTGTAAAAATTCCCCACAATATATTGAAAAAAGCTTGATTTATTTTAACTGAAAACTAATTTTAATTAAATAAGTAATGCCAATATTATTTATTTATTAATAAGTAGAACCCCTTTACAACGACCCTCTGTTATAGCAACCCTTGCGTTACAAAAACCGGTAATAAAAGCACCTTTTTATTACAATATTGTTAATTTTATTCGTTAAAACGTCCGCATTTTGTTGCCACCATAAGGAGTCGCTTTATCAAAGTTCTACTGTATCATTAAGTTAAGTAATATCAAATTTGTTTAAAGTAATTATTAATTAGTTAAAATTAACAAATAATTTAAAATAAGTGATTAATTAATTAATTATAAATTAATTAAAAGTAAAAATTAATTAACTTAGAATTAATTATTAATGGGGGTGAGGTGTAAGGGGCGCTGTAATTTATTGGCACGGAGGCGCCTTCATACCCAGGAACGGGCCTGCTGGATTCATGCAATAAAATTGTATCAAGCTAGTGAAATTTACCCAAATATCAATAAGGCTTGTCATAAATAAAAAACCCAAGACCAGATGATAATAAAAGTAAGTAATAAAAAAAGAATCTTACCACTTGGCCAGTACCTATGTTAGTAGTACATGCGAGAGATTTACAGGCTAAGAATTGGAGAAACAGATTTTATGTAGGTTTCCACAGGTAATTTTTATGAGCTTGAATTTTGTGAAGGGGCTATTTTATTAAAATTTTAATTTTGTGAAGGGGCCATTTTTAGCAGGTGGAATTTTGTGAAGGGGCAGCAAAAGGGCCCCAATTTTTAGCTGGATCGACTCCTGATTTATCAAACCTACAGTGAAGCACTAACAATGTGGAACAGTTGTAACCATCTGTGGCAAAGCTAAGTAATCACATAAAAAGAACTGGAGACCAAGCGAATGGCAGCTGTTTGAAGTTGGCAACTAGAGCAGTCGCCAACTAGGCAGCTCTACATGGTGTTTACTGTCACAGCAAACAACTGTTCCACATTGTTAGTGGTCGGTTTGAGACTGTAGGTTTGATAAATCAGGGGTCGATCCAGCTAAAAATTGGGGCCCTTTTGCTGCCCCTTCACAAAATTCAAGCTCATAAAAATTACCCTTTCTTAAAATTCAAATTAGCTTTAATCATTATTTGCAAGAAAACGTTCACAAAATCTTGTTTGTTTAATAACAAAAATGTTTTTTACGATAATTTGATAAATATAATTATAATTTGACTTCAATTTTTCACAAAAATAGTTTCTTCTTTACAAAAATGGACCCCAAAAAATAAAACCTGGATTAACCTGTAAATAATACCATTTTGTTATCTGACCCATTAAAGATCTCCAGGTAAATCCAAAGAAGCCGAGCCTAGGCGGTATTTGGTGTTGCCAATGCAATTTATTCACAAGTAAGCAATATAACTTCTATAGAACTGGATTGCCAGAATTCTCAATTTAATCGCCATTTTTGGCACCAGGCCCAGCTTCTTTGGATGCCCCCATCTCCAAGCTGCTCAGTGCTTAAATAACAGAAATGTCGTTAAAAGTTGAAAGCAAACTTATTGAAATGTTTCTATTGAGTGTTATTCATAAGATTTTTTTGGAGAAGTATAAATACTCTAAAAATAATAAAATAAATAATAAAAGAAATATGAAGATAGCATAAGCTGCAAAGCATATACAATTCAGAGACAAGTTTTCTATGAAAATACTTTTTTATTGGAAAAAATGAGGATGCTAATTTGGTTTTTAACAATCATTTGTTAAGTATTGGTAGAAAATATTAAACATTAGAAATAAAATATTTTATTTTACATTAAGCAACATTCTTAGTGAAATATTTATTTAATATAAAAAATTTAATCTCCTTTTCTTCTGATTTTTCCACAATGTTACAGCATTCTCAAAATTAAAGACTCAAAAAACATTTATATAAAAACATTATTTCTGGAGACAGAAATCTGTCCTTGCAATTTTCTTCAGGGGAGAACGAGATAGATTAACTAACCCTGTAACGTGTAACCCATACTTATGTAATTAGGAAATATTAAGAGTAGTAATTTCAAGTAAAGGTTTAATTCAGTTCCATCTGGGAAAATTTTCACCTTTGATCCCATCCAATAATACTATATATTTATACAACTTTTTCACCACTTTCTAATGCTATATGAAATATTTAAGTTTTTTTTGTGTTAATTAAGCTTAAATTTTTATATTAATGGTCTTATTGACTTTTTTTTTTAGTTGCAAAATCTTGCTTTTGGAACTCCTTCTTCAAAAAAGCATAAGTCATCTAACAACTCTAGATCTGGACAGGCAAGTGCAAAACAGTGGGAAGAATGGAAGCAAAAAGATAGCATGGTATTGTTTCTAATTTATTTAATAATTTTACAAATAATAGTTTTAATAATTAATAATTTAGTAATAATAATTACCTAATTAATAATAATTTATAAATAATTTAGTTTTAATAATTTAATTCTTTATTTCTTGCTAATGCCTTAGGGCTGATACTTAAAAGATTCCATTTACCCATGTCTTCCTTGTATTTGTACCTTCTTTATATTACGGTTACCCAGTGGGCACCTGATAACCAATGTCCACAAAAGGGGAGTCTATCCCCCATGACACAATTCCATTTGCATGCACATCCCCACTGGGTTTATTCTCTTAATAATTAGCTTAATAGCACAGAAATTAAAATCATGATTATTTTCATTTAGATTGTATCTGAAGCATATGAGCAAGATCTTCAGGAAGCTTTACTAATGAGTAAAATAGATTATGAAGAGAAAAAAGATGTATGTGTAGTACCAAGTTATGGTATTAATGAACACCATTCAGATTATATTGCATATGGTTTTTGTGAAGTTTAGTTAATTTTTTAAATATTCCTTAGGTTTACGATGCTATAGCAAAGGAAGCAGAAGTCAATAAACTTGGACTACAAAAGAAAAAGAAGAAAAATAACCAAAAGAAAGACAAGGGCATTATGAGTTTAGATGAGTTTCAAAGCTTAGATTCCAATAATAAAAATCTAGGATTAAATAAAGGTACTTATTTATATTTCATGCATGTTTACAAAGCTAATAGAAATATAGTCATATGTTATTGATTTTAGTATTTTAAAAATACTTGGTAATATCAACAAATTACATAAATTAATTTGGTGTATTTTTTAAAACTTAAAAAATTCTTTGTTGTTTTTCAAAATGTACTAACTTTGGAAATTTTTAAAAATTTCTTTCATTTTTATACCTGTGAAACAAAATTTGCTTTTTGTTTAGAATCAGATGAATTAGATATGCCTCTCAAGTCAATTCCTATCGAAGATGCAAACTTCTTTAATAAAATTGAAGAAGATGCTGAGAAAATTATTAATAAAGAACAAAAGAAAGATAAACACAAAGCTGTTGATGTAAGAACTTTTTAAACTCTACTTTATAATGGAACAATTTAAAAATAGTTGAAGTATTTTTTTTGTCTGTTCAAAAAATTCTTGATGTTTTAGCTTAGGGTAGTGGTTTCCGACCTTTTTCTCCTAGCAAACCTCTTTTGTAATGCAAACAATTAGAGAATCGTTTAGTATCAGATATTAAAACAAAAAATATATATTGGTTTTGTTGAATAGTTTGTTTTGTGAAATAAAATTAGGGAAGGAATTTTATGAAAAAAAATATTTTGCTGACGTAAAATTCAGAATTATCAGTTGCATCAAGGGGATAATCAATCTCCGGGAGAAAATTAGGATCCAAAAACCAAGTTTTGAGAAAATTGAAAGAAACTGTATAAGTAATGGAATTTTCATTGTATAGCCACCAAATGTTTACTAGAAATTCAGGACCCTATTTAGAAAACAGAAATCATTGAAACACATATAAGTACATTCAAATATATTTTACAGATGAAAAAGTTGATGAACTTATTCCCTCTTTCAACCTTATGAAATTTCAACAAAAGAAAAATTTTATAAACCAGAACTTGACATTTAAATTATAGGGGAGACCGGGGTACAATGGACCACGGGGCACAGTGGACCACCCCTTGTTTTTTATATTTATTTAATGTATATGTGTTTCAAATTTTGTCAGTTAGATGGCCACCCTAAAGCAGTTAGAATAAATAAATAGTCATTTTATTCCTGATAGTCTATTTAAGGTATGCAAAAGTAACTTTTTCCCTTCAAAGTTAACTGCGTTTTTTCACTGAAAATTTTGGATTTGAAAAACTTTGCTGAGCTCCAATCATAAGATAAGATACTAAACTATTATATTCAATTTAAGTTAAAAGGTTACATTTGCATTTTATATATTTTTAAAAATTATATTTGCTAAATCTCTAAGCGGGGTACAATGGACCACTTACAAGGAAACGTTCTCAGGGTGAACTCACAGAATTGAATGAAAATTTTACAGACATAAGAAGAAGGCTAAAAAAACTTACTGTGAAAAAATTAGCTACTAAATTTCATTAGGAAAGGAGTAAATTAACTTTGAAAATTGGATTCTGAGATGCCAACCACATTCAGTTAACACCACTTGGCGAATTTTCTAGATGGGATGATTAAATTTGTATTTAACGTGTAATTGAGATATTTTGTAAAAGTACTTCAGAATATCCATTAAAACAACAGTTTTTTAATTAATTTCCTTTCCTTTAATTTAATTTTCCTCCTTTAATTCATATTTAATCCTTTTTTGCATCATTTGATGAACCTTTTTTTTTTATTCGCTCATTTAAACTACTTCAGAAAAAACGCGGCCAGTTTATTCTAGCACCACTTTGTCACTTTCCATTTGAAAAATTTTATAAAAAAAAGTAAGCATTACTTTTACTTTTCAGTGGATGTTTTATAAACTTGAATATATGGTTAATATGTATGCATGTTATCTAATTGAAAAATAATTATTTTGCCCCTAAAGAGTTAAAAGTTTCAAAAGTGGTCCACCCTGCCCCGGTCTCCCCTATTCCTGCTTAGTTCACTGCACAAAAATGAGAAATTGTGCTTAGAAAGACTGAGACAAGTAAAATTCAAAATTATTATGAAACTGAGTCATTAAAGCAGTATTAAAAAAACTTGTGTTTTTAGTAACTGATTACTTAATCTTATTATAAAATTAGTATTACTGGATTAATACCCTATACGTTATTAAACATTTTATATATTATTACAAAATATATTATATATATTATTATATTTTTTAAACTGCAGTTTATTTCCTTTAGCCCATTGAAGAATCAGCTCGTTTTCATCAATATCAGGAAGATCTGAAGAGTAAAGACAAAGAAATATCAGTATTAAAAGAAAATGTTGCCAAATTAAAGGTAAATTTCTACAGATTCTTGTTTTTATAAAAGGATGTAATGCTTATGAAAATAAAATAGCATAACTTTAAGTTAGTAGTACTGTATTAAATGATTCTATTTTTTAAATATTCAAAACTTTTAAATTTGTACTTATTCTTAATAATGTAAGTAAATCCTTTGACCTTCTTAAATATACAGGGTTCGTACGCGGCCTTGAAAGTCCTTGAATTTCAAATTTTCTACTTCAAGGCCTTGAAAGTCCTTGAAAAAATGTATTTTACCCTAAGAGCCTTGAAAATCCTTGAATTTTATTTAGACCTTGACATTTTTGGCCAGAAAAAGATTTCAGGGTATCTGCTGATTATGTCCTGAAATCCTCCTGTCCGGAATTTCCATACATCCTTCCGGACGTTTGCCTGTAAAGTTGGCATTTTGACGGCATGGACGCAGGCAGAAAAAACAACTCGACAGACGGTTCGCGATCGCGTTTTTCCATGCGTTTTTCTTACTTTCAATCAATATCCTTGGCTTTAAATGCTTGTTTTTGGAGAAACTGTTCACTTATTGTAGTTCAAATGTGTCCAATATTTATCTGGTAAATTAAAAAAAATATTAGAGGAATTTCTTGTTGTTTGCAAGAAGGCAAATACAAATTTATGGTTTGAATTTGAGAGCTTTAATATTAAACAAATAATTCCAAGGTGTGTAGATAATAGGGTATATGAAAATTTTAAGGTAAATATTATTTAAGCATTATTTAAATTTTCTATCAGAAAGAAAGTCTTACAAAATCTTCCACATGGGTAATTTTTAGGGGTTGAAATTAAACTTCTTAGACTAAAGTTTTTTACTCCTGTCAGTTTTTCATTTTCTGCCCAATTTATACATTGAGTCAATGCATCGTGAAAATTATTGATCATTACTTACAGTTTTATTGCAAGTATAAGGTAGTCTTTTATTTTTTGAAATTAAATCTGTTAGGTTTATTTATTTAAAAATTACGTGAAAATATTTTGTTAATAAAAAGCTTAATTAAAATTTTATTCAAACCACTTTATTTTTGTAACTAGGAACCTGTATGAAAATTTGCTTTAATTAAACTGTTTTATAGATAAAATTGTATGAAATGAAACTTGAGTACTACTTAAAAAAAGGTTACATACAATATCGGTCAGCCTTGAATTTTTCATCTGGTAGCCTGGAAAAGACCTTGAAAATCCTTGAATTTTTTGCCTCAAAAAGTGTATGAACCCTGAATATACCTTAAAACTGTGTAAAAAATAAAACAAAGTTCTTGAAAACAAATTTTTTAACACTCCTTTGTGAACTGTTATATCAACCTCATTTTTTTGTCAATTCAAATACATTTATGTTCATTCTTTTTATAGATCAATAGTATTTTAGTGTTATAAGTAGACATTTTGTTTAATAGGCGAAATTTTGCTGACTACTTCTCTCGATTGATCTTTGGTAGTGACTCAAGGTTGTTTAAGTTATTAGTTTAATTGGATTTGCTTTTAATGCCGATCACTGTAAAGGGGGGGACAGAGCAGAGTTTAGATTAGAGAAGGGATGATTTAGAGGAGAGTTTAGTAAAAAGCCTATTGTATGAGTGAAGGCTGTACAAATTTCATAGCTGCCAAGTACTCCGATTTTATTGGAGTTACTCCTATTTTTGGTTTCTTCTCCGATAATCCGGTTTTTCCCTAAAAACTCTGATTTTTTAAAAATACTTTTGTTGCAATCGTAAGACAATTTTAATTTTTAAAAGCGTTTTAAGTTATTTCAAGGTGTCTACTGATTATGTGAAAGTCCTGAAATCGTATTACAGTCCGAAATTTCAATGAAAGATTGTGAATTTTCATTTAAATGCTTCCGGACTTTTACCTGTAAAGTTGGCTTTTCCCATTTCTATGGCGGGCTGAAAAAACAACTTGACAGTCGCAATCGCATTTTTCTTTCTTTGCGTTGATGTCTTTGGCTTTAAAAGCTTGTTTTTGGAGAAAGTGTTCACTGATAGCTGGCAAATTAAAATAGTAAAAGAAAACAAAGAGGGAAATCTATCATTTGAATTAAACTAATGTTCTTAAAAGTATGAGTTGAATATATGAATTCAATATTACATTTTCTTTTTTAAAGTTATTTTTTTTTCTACAAAAAGCTTTAATTTCTGTTATGGTAATAGAGCAAGAACCATGATTAATATTTCAACAGTTATGGATCCTTCAGTTGTAAGCTGATTTTTTTTTTCATCTACTTCAAGAGGAATGTTTTTGTTTCTTTATAGATTTTAGATTTTTTTTATCTGAATTATTTGTGCTTAGTAGTTCAACTGTTAACTAAAAAGCAACTTAAATTTTTAATCATGACTGAAAAATAGGTGGTTGTGCTTTCATGTGTAGTCCGTGAAAGTACTCCTATTTTTTTCTCCATCAGGTTGGCAGCTATGAAATTTTCCAACTGGTAAAGAGCATTAAGGTTTCAAAGGCAAATTTATTTACTCTTATACTGCCTGGGAAATGCCAGAATAAGCACATAATCACTAGTAAATTTTATAGAAAACCTTCATGTAATATCTGGCTGGTTTTTTTTTACAATGTTTTGGCTTAACATTGTTATGATCAACTTATTTTGTTTTTTTAGGAAGAACTGAAGAGTGTGAAACTAAGAAATAAAAAGTTACTAGGAATATTAGAGTGTGGAGAAAGTAAGTTGCCATCTTTAAAAGCACCCTATCTGGATTTAGGTTCTTTTATTTGTTAAACTCTGTTTATGATTTCATGCAAGACTATTTTTGTACATGAACACAGATGGTGTAAATTTCTGTATAGTTGAATATTTTAAAAATTATATAATCTTATACTTTACGGCAGGGGTTCACAAACTGTCACTGTCATAGATATACTTCGATATTAACAATATTTCAAAGGAGTGTTTATTATTCTGGAATTCACCAAATGAGGGGCCAAAAATCATTAAGATATTTCTTCATTTGACTATTTTAAACTTTCATAAAATAGCTTTGGACCCGGTTGAAACAAATTTAAGCAGTCATATACTTCTATAAAGTTACTAATTTAATTTACATGTTTATGTGTAACTCGATAAGGAAACAAGTGTACCTCTTTTCAAGTTTTGATTAAATTATCTTTATTTGTGAAGTTATTTTAAAATTAACTATTTTAAAGCTATTTTTTCTCTGGTTAAAATTTTGTTTGACCCTATAAATAATTCTTTATCTGCTGTGGTATTTAAGAGACATTCTCTTAAAAAAAATTTCATTGCCGGGAATGAAGTGGGTCATTATACAGATTCCTGGTTTCTAAAAAGTGGGTTGCAGACCTAAAAAGACCTTTGTGAACCACTGCTGCAGAATTTAAAGACTTGTGATAGTATTTACTGTAAATAAACCATGAAAATTATTTCAGTGAGAGAAAAAGCTGAAATTCTAGTTCAAATAGACCAGTTACTTGCTGTGAAGGATGAACTCACTGAACAGGTAACTATATTTATTTCTCCAGAGTAATTTTTGATTTCTAGTGTTAATTACTTCAATCACTTTTCATAATGTTGAGGTTTCTCATTTTTATAGCTTGAGCTCTGCAGGTGAAATGTTTTTCAGTTCTTTTTTATAATTTGTGTTTGTTTTTTGCTAAGTTTCTCCCCCCTTTTTATTCAACAGTAGTTCATAGTTTAGTTTCCACAATTTAGAGTATAGTGTAACAAAATTGTGAATTTGAGAGTTTGGTATGTTTACCTTTTGCTTAATGAAAATTCTTTATTATGTGTACAATTGAGTCTTCTTTTTCAACCGTAATCTTTATGTATTATTATTTCAAACAATTATTCTACTTGTTTTCAGGTTAGTGAGTATCATACATCTTTGGAGCAGGAAAGGTCTAAGGTCCATGCTCTGCAGATGGAATTGAAGAAGTGCCAAGTAAGGGATTTTTGCTGCTTTCTTGGTTTGTTCTGTGATGAGAATATCTCTGACCAATAGTATGGCCGGGTGTATTTGTCTTTAAGACACTTATTTTGAATTTATGTAATCAAGAATGGGTATGTTGCTTAATATCTTGATGCAGTGTCTGCTATGTTTCTTGTATCTAAATTTTAAAATTATCTCTTAAGAATTCAGCTTAGCACATGGGTGCTACTTTTCTGAGGTTTCATGGTTAACACCATGAATCCCATAATTCCAGGTTCTGTTGAAATTTTCAATCTTAAAAAAAATTAAATAATAAATTTAAATTCCAATTAAAAAATAAGTGCAGAGCTGCAGCATTAACAACCTCTGATGAAGAATTCAGTCCCACAATCAGTTTTAAGCGTGATTGATTACATTGTAGCTACGTCATTCTGAAAGAACTTAAAGGTTCATTAGGGGTGCTATAATTTTTTGTTGGAAATATTCCTTTAAAACAAAAAAAATTTTAATTAATTAATTAAAAAATTTTTGGAAGTCAGTAGCACCCCTGTTAGCTATAACTTGACAATTCAACCAATTGTGAAGGACTGCATAGCATACTTTTATGTGTAACTTTGTAAATTAAATTTACGCAATGAACTATTGGTTCTTAAAAATGGTTAACTTCCAAATTCCTTTGAGAAATATGAATTTCTTTTGATAGAATTGTACTTTATCTAGCTTGTGGAAATGATTAATTTAAATAATAATCTATAGTGTGATTAATAGTTAAGAAAATAATTTTAGTTAAAATGAATACTTATGATTTGAAGTTTTCTTTCTTGCTATAATAAGAGATTTTGTTCTTCAGTAAAATAAGCTTCTTATTTCAGATAATTTACCATTTATATATAATCTTTCACCAAGACTAGTTTATTCATATTTTTTTTTATTTCTTTACAGAATAGCAAGAAGCAGCGAACAGAATCTAAATGAGCTGCAAAATGCCCAATTGTTGAAATGTGATAGAAAATGCAACATTTCAATTGCTCCTTTTTTGGGATCAAGGAACATTTCAAATGCAGCTTCTTCTGAAGGGATGACTTGTGTACTCAAATCACATGAAGGAGTCATGAACTCGGTGGAATTCTAACCTCATGCTTGGAAAGGGATGACATAAATTTTACCCGTGCAATTTTTCTAATTTTCTACTTTTTACATATAGTACATGTTATGTGTTTCTATGCAACAAGACTTATCTGTTCTTGATCCTATTTGTATTCTCTGTTAAGGTATAATTTCTTAGAGCTCTCTTTAATAATTTTAATTTTCTTGTATATATGGTTGAATTTATATTTGATTATATTTTAGGCCATAGTGATTTAAGCCAACTCATTTATACCTTTTGAATTAGAAGTTTAAGGCTCATTTTCAAGTTTTGGTTTTATTCACTCAGCTATGTTATTCTTAATGTGTAAATTTTTCCTGGTATTGATTTGGTGTTAAACAAGTAAAAAATTGCCGAGTCACTGCAATCTGACTTTGATTATAATCAGTGTCAAGTTGTTATGATGTCCTGGGGTGAAATTTATAACAAATTTTTTTTTTCTGTTAAATGTAATTTTTTTTTATTTCTAATCGGATTTTTATTGTTAGTATTAATATGTTGGTTCTGTGTCTGAATATCTCAGAATTCCATTTGTCATGTTGATTCATCTTTTCTAATATGCTTCTACTCTTGTTTTGAGGTGTGAATATTACTGCCATCCCATATGTTGATTTTTATTGTAATTGAACACAATAAAAAATTTATTTTAATTGTATATTTTGTTATTTTATTTACGTGGAAGCTTACAGCAGTTTTCTTAAGTGATATTAGCAAAGGAAATGTATGTAAAATGTTTTTATTTCTAAATCAGTTTTAAATCAACTATTGGAAAATGAGCATCAGTTTAACCCAACTTAGCAGTGATTCAGAGGTTTCACTTGTCATGAAATTTTGATAGGGCCACAAAAAAGTTAAATGAAGAAGACTATTTTCATAACCCATACACTTAATTTTGATTTTTAAAAAGTCCAACCAAGAACCTGAAAAATAATCAATTTTGGTGTTTCTGATTCCTGTATTTGTAAAGTAAAAATATTTGTTAAATACTTTTAATGGCAAAATTGATATACAACCTGTTAATAATTCATATGAGTATTAATTAGAAGGGTTAAAGTCTGTCATTGAAGCGGATGAGAAAATGAAGGTAAATGAGTGAAGAAGAGGATGAGAGAGTTTAAGCAGAAAGGAATGAAGAAGTTTAGGCAAGTGAAGATAAGGGGCAAAGAGAATGAGAGAGGGATAAAGATGTGAGAGATAAAGGGAATGTTTATAAATTGTGAAGAGGAGAGAGGGATGAAGAATGTAAGGGGCTGTGGAGAGGATGAAGATGATGGTTGTAAATGTGTAAAGAGAATGATGAAGACGTAGATCCTCTTTAATATTCGATTCAATTAAGCTATTAACCTTTATATGATATTCTAAAACTAAATATATCCGGTGGTAGTTATTACAGTATTATTTACTCCACTCCCCTTTCATTCATTGTTTTAATATGTTACTGTGCCCTGTAACCGAGCACCTTACCTGCAATATCTAACTTTAATTTTATTTCATTTTAGAAACAACTTTAACTTTTATGTGGATTTTAAGCTTTAAATTTCAACTTTAATTTTAACTGTATTTTTCTTTTTAAAAAAGCTGTTCTGTTTTTGTTTGGTTGTTGTTGGATAAATGTTGGTCATCGGTTTAAATAAAGCTGCTTTTGAATTTTAATTGTGCGGGTTGTTTTTACGTCGTTACAGACTAGTTAAATTGGTGGCAGCCAGCGGATGAGAACCTACGGCCAGTGTGGTGTTGATTGGATTTTGATTTTTCGTGAAGGGGGATCTGAGCTTTTGTATTAAAGCTCCAGAAGATAATTTTGGATTTTCCAGTTGTGGATTTCGATTTGGTGGAAATTGATTGTGGTATGTGGTTTTTGATTGAGGTCGGAATAGTTGAGATTCTGTTTTGGATTTTCGTGAAGGTTTGGATTCTGGCCGAGAAGTGAAGCTGAATGTGTAGTTTTGGAATTGAGTTAGATTTCTGATGCTTGTAAATTTTTAGAGGTTGTCAGTTTTACGGATTATGTTGTGTGGTTTGATATTGCAATTTGGATTTGGGCTGATTTGGGGTGGCATTTGTGTTGGCGGAATCGAGTTTCCAGTTGTCTGTTTTTTGGGTTAAGTGGTGATATTTGTAGTCATGGCGTTTCTTGCTAAAGGAAGGAAGCAGGACTTAATCAACCTCGCAGAGGAGATGGGCGAGATTGTGGAACCTTCGAAAACAGTGGCAGAGATTAAGAAAATAGTAAAAGAGAGTAGCGATTATCAGGAGGAGGAGGTCAAGTTGATGTTGGAGCGAATAATTGCGGAGAGGGAGGAGCAGGAGAGACAGGAACGGGAAAGGAGGGATGAGCATGAAAGACACGAACGGGATAGGAAGGATGAACAGGAAAAGAGGTTACACGAGCTAGAACTGAAACTTATCGAGAGTGAAGCCAAGCAGGGGGTGAGGAAGGAGACTGATCAGGTTAGCAGAATTCAGCTTGCCCAGATCATCCCCAAGTTTGATGAAAAACAAGATGATATGAACTTGTATTTGATAAATTTTGAGAGAAAAGCAAATATGGCTCGTGTTCCTAAGAAGGACTGGGTGGCTTACTTGCTGAGCGTTTTACCTGGCGACATATGTAATATGCTGGCTAGAGAATCGCCCGAGGATGCTGAAAATTACGATATAGTAAAGAGCCTTATTAGGGTGGCCCTTAACAGTATGTGGATTTTTAAAAGTTATAAATATGCTGCTCCCACCCCCTAACTTTGTGCCAATGGACAAAAAAATGATAACTGCAAAATTTCAGCCAAATCTGATAATATTAAGGCGACCCCCAAACGGCCTAAAGTTTTGAGTTTTTAGCTATATTTTTGAAAAAAAGACAAAAAACCCAAGATAAAATATTCACAATTTTTTACCAATTTTTATATGATGAACTACTTTTGTTAGAGATATAATGGCACAGGTTTGGTTTTTGTGTCACCCCTCATTTAGGAGTAATAAATTTTTTAGTGGTTAGCAAATGTTGTAAAGTTGTTTTTCCTGCATTTTTAAAACAACTGTTACTCTACAACCCCTTAACTTAAACACATGAAATTGGGCTCATTTTGTTCTTAATTTTAATCTCTTAATATTAATTGGCACTATAACCAACTTCCTTTTTTTAAAAATTCCAAAATTTTGAAAAAAGTTGAAAAAAAATTTAAAAATTTAAAAAATAAAATTTTTGAAAAAATTTTGAAACAAAACATTTTATTGCTCTTTACCGTCTAATATATACATTTTTACCAAATATCAAGACAGAAATTGAATTGGATCACATTGGAAAAAAATGAAATTCCCCGTACATTTGGTAGGTCCCTTAATAACCCCCTAATCAGTAGAAAAATAGTGATAAGCTCAAGAAAAACTGGTAAGATCTTCGAAAGGGTTCATATGATTCAAAGACATGCAAAAAATTCGACACATATTATTCAAAGAACATTTTTAAGCTAATTTTCTATAAAAATCTCATTTCCTGAATTGAGATTGAACCTTATTAAAGGAATTATTTTTGTTTAAAATTCTTAAATATTGTTCTCATATTTTCCAGCTCTTATGTTATTACAGTTATTTTAAAATGATAAGTGTAAAATTACAGCATAATCAGACAATTTGAAAGTTCAAAAGACTTGAAATTTTGACGGTAAAGTTATTCTTTTGAATTTAAAAAAAAAAATTATATCTTTTCATTCCTTCTAATTCCTTGCAAGACCCTTCTTATTGGAAAGATGATCCTTTCTACAAAAAAGGAATTGAAAAACTTGCTTAAATTGTTGTTGTAAACGATACTGCAGAAAGGGGCATAAAACTGATTCATGATTATAATAACATTCTTACAAAAAATGAAACTGATAAACTGTTTTGCAAATTGTTGCTGAAGACTGAAAAAAATACCCATTGGCAACTAAATCTTCTCTAAGAAAAAAAAATTAAATAGATTTGTTGTTTCAAATAATGTTTTAAAACTATAGGTATTCATTTTCGGAATAAAAATTAAATTTCCATAAAAATAGTTTGCTATTGAAAGAAATGTTATATTTTATATTATTCATGATTTAAGGATTTTTCCAAACTTCAAGGCATTTGAGGATTTCCTTGTAATTTTCCTACTCAATTGAAACCTTGCCCAATCAGTTTTCTTTGATTGGAACAATAATACGGGTAAGTGTGTGGCATATTTTAACTTTTTTAAAAAATCTCATGAAGCTAAGGGCCACCCTTAAAAACCAAGCCTAAGTGAAACAGTCTTTATAGAATTAGTATCTTAATTGCCTAACCATCCACTTAGCATTAGCAATGAGAGTTTTTTTTTTAAGAAATAAAAATTAAAAATCACTTGAATTATTCGAAAGTCTTTTAAAAAAACAAAACTTGGAATTAAAATTACTTCATTCAATAGCAACACTATTTTTTAGAAGAACTAATTTTTGTTCATTTTGTATTGATGTTTTAAAGAACAAAATATTCTATTAAAGAACTAATTTAGTTTTAAACATAAATTAATAAGTAGAATTAAGGTTTTAAATGGTAAGAAGAGTTATATGAAAATAATTATTACTATGGAATTTTAAATAGAAAATATTCCTTTCATAAGGTTCCATTTCAGTTCTGGAAATAAAGATTTTTTTTTATAGAAAATTAACTTAAAAAAGTTCTTTAAATAATCTGTGTCGAATATTTTGCATGCCTTTGAATCATATGAACCCTTTTGAAGATCTTACCAGTTTTTCTTGAGCTTATCACTATTTTTCTATTGATTAGGGGGTTATTAAGGGACCTACCAAATGTACGGCGAATTTCATTTTTTTCCAACGTGATCCAATTCAATTTCTGTCTTGATATTTGGTAAAAATGTATATATTAGACGGTAAAGAGCAATAAAATGTTTTGTTTCAAAATGTTTTCAAAAATTTTATTTTTTAAATTTTTAAATTTTTTTTCAACTTTTTTCAAAATTTTGCTATTTTTAAAAAAAGGAAGTTGGTTATAGTGCCAATTAATATTAAGAGATTAAAATTACGAACAAAATGAGCCCAATTTCATGTGTTTAAGTTAAGGGGTTGTAGAGTAACAGTTGTTTTAAAAATGCAGGAAAAACAACTGTACAACATTTGCTAACCACTAAAAAATTTATTACTCCTAAATGAGGGGTGACACAAAAACCAAACCTGTGCCATTATATCTCTAACAAAGGTAGTTCATCATATAAAAATTGGTAAAAAATTGTGAATATTTTATCTTGGGTTTTTTGTCTTTTTTTCAAAAAAATAGCTAAAAACTCAAAACTTTAGGCCGTTTGGGGGTCGCCTTAATATTATCAGATTTGGCTGAAATTTTGCAGTTATCATTTTTTTGTCTATTGGCACAAAGTTAGGGGGTGGGAGCCAAACATTTCAAAAGTTCGTAAATAAGGGCCACCCTAAGCCTTATACTTAAGAGGTACAAGCTGAATTCTGTGGAGTTGAAGTGTTGAAGCAATGCTTTTATAGGCATTGGAAATCCCCTGAAAGGTCTTGGAGACAGTACGCCTACGAACTAAATGCCTACTTTTCGGAGTGGATAAGTGATCTGCAGATCCAAACTTTTCAAGGACTAAAAGATTTAATGGTCACTGAACAATTGAAGTATCATGGAGTCCTTCTAGGACAGTCGACAGTGGAAAACCCACCAGCGTAAAGAACAGCTCAGAATAGGAGTGCCGCATTAGCGGCCCAAGTCGATAGATGTTTGAAGCCCCTTCGGGGCTAGGTACCTCATCGATACGTCCACCCCTCGTCATTGAAGTATCATGTCCCGGTGGATGTCAGGGATCATTTTCTTGGAGAATGGATTGGGATAAGAACCCCTCTCAATCTGGCTGAGAGACTAGATGAATACGAGAGTATCCGGCACAGTTTTGGGGAGTACCCCAGGAAATCCAATTTCATAAGGCAGGGAGTTGATCGCAGTGATAACTTAAGGGACTTAAGGACTGGATTTCACAAGAGCGATGAGGCCCTTGAGAAGGGATACGAGAGGAGAAGACAGCCTCGCTGTTTTGAGTGCGGATCCTATTCGCATCTGCGACCACAGTGCGATAAGCTCAAAAAGAATTATGAGGATGTTGCTTCTAATTCATCTGACCAACTCGGATTCGGGGATGCTCTTGCGCCTTTTACCAGTATTGGTAAAGTGAATGGAATTGAAATGCCTATATTGAGAGACACTGGAGCAAGTCTGGATTTGATCTGCAAAAAGTATGTTCATCCTTCGATGTATACTAATGAAACGGTTTGGATCCGAACACCGCTGGTAGAAAATCCAGTTGGTTTACCTTTAGCAGAAGTTGAAATAGACTGTGTTTATGGCCATGTTAAAGCGAAGGCGGCAGTTTTGAGAGACTCATTGAATCCAGGAAAGTACATTTTGGGAAATAGGACAGCTGCTTTGCTACACAGATTAGGAAATGATGACGTCATCAGAGTGTGGCCTCAGATTCAAAGATCTGGATCGGAGAAGAATGACCCAAAAAAATTCCCTCCTGAATCAAATCTAGAAGTTGAACGAAAGAGAGGAGCTTCATTCAGGGATAACATTTTGTCTTCGTTGGAACCCAGAGCTGTTGAAGTCGATCTTGCGAGGATGTCTCGCAGAGAATTTGAAGGAAGATCAGCCAAATCTATGGAATTAATTGAAGTGGCTACGGAGGAAGCTTTGACGGAGAATGAGAATGCTGATGTGGATCAATTATCACTTTATCAGAGGGAAGAGATGACTGGAAAGAACCGGACAACCATAGATGTTTTTCAAAATCAGTACAGAGAGGCCGTTGGAAGAATTGGACTTTAAGATAAAATGGATGAGCCAGTTGATCTGAATAACCTGTCTCCACCTTCGGGTAGACCAGGGATGGCATGTTGTCTCGAGGAGGGGGAACGGGCTGGTGACCCCTTGAATACCTTGTGCAAGGCTTTGAAGAGGATGATTGAGACTGTAGGGTCTGATGAAGAAACGAAGTTTGGTGGATGTCAGTCTCGGAATAGTCATCTGTGTCTTAGGAATAGATGCGACGTAAGACAGAGAAGGTCGAAAGGGAGGGGGAAACACAAATACAGATGTGTGAAAACCTGGTTTGAATCGACTCGTGAACGGAGAAAACGACGGCACCTGCATCAAATTTGTGGCAGAAAGAAAGGAATCGTTCTGTCTTTTGCTCTATCGTCTATCCAGTCACTTTGGAAGAGAGCTATTTTGATTCCTGGGCGACGTACAAAACGAAGACGTCATAGATACTGGTTTGTCCATCAATTCGGGAATTCGATCATGGGGAAGAAGGTGAAATTTCAGATGGAAACGGATCGCCAGTGTACTTGTGTGGAATGTAAATATTTTTTTTTAGTGTTTTAGGTGAGGCAGAAACTTTTCCCTCGTTCCTCATGAAAAGTTCCTCTCTGGGAGGGGAGGAGTCTGTAACCGAGCACCTTACCTGCAATATCTAACTTTAATTTTATTTCATTTTAGAAACAACTTTAACTTTTATGTGGATTTTAAGCTTTAAATTTCAACTTTAATTTTAACTGTATTTTTCTTTTTAAAAAAGCTGTTCTGTTTTTGTTTGGTTGTTGTTGGATAAATGTTGGTCATCGGTTTAAATAAAGCTGCTTTTGAATTTTAATTGTGCGGGTTGTTTTTACGTCGTTACAGCCCCTTCAAAGACTAGTTAGAAACCACGACCTTACTCGAATATGATTAGATAATCCACCATCTTTTTTCTTTTTACGAGAAGCATTATATGTTTTACCCCCCTAGTTAGACTTGTAATGTCCTTCTTACTAAAGGGATAATTTCTCATAGTTCTCCAACTAATAATTATAATTCCAATGAGACAAACAAAATCATCTATAGAATAATGGTATGTCGTCAACCTCTTATGAAATTAAGCTAAATATTTTAAAAACGAATGATGAATTAATTTTTTTCAGTTAATGCGTTTTTTAACATATATCAGCCCGTGTTTGCAACCTGAATGAGAAGGCTGGATGTTGACAAACAGCATGATGACTCAAGTAGGTACGCAATGTCGAACCATTGGTTTACAAACACGCGATTCAATATGAAGGTGTACCCTTTTTAACCGAAAGTTCATTTAGGTACTGAAATCCTTGTCATTGTGTTTATGCCTGTGATAAGAACGAGTCATCAGACAGATAAGGTCTATCTACTCCTTCACGTAATGTCCCTCTTTGAAATCATTCGTTCTATATTCCCGCCATCGTCATGAAAATGAAGCAGTTGTTTATGAATTGTGGAATGAAACAGAGGATTTAAACTACTTCAAACTGTTTCTTTTTAGAGATCTTGCTGATATTTTTTGGTTTATCAAAGAGTGCGAAAAGGTACCTGGATTATTACGATACAACTTGGTGAAGTATACGAATATTTTAAAAAAATTAAAGATTAATGAAGTGTTCTTGGATGTATACAAACCCTTGCATATATTCAAATTATTTGTTTTCACCCAAATTTTATTTTTAATCAGAACCTTAAATACGGTTTTAAGGTAATATATATTTTGTGCCAAAGTTGCGCCATAACTCTTTTGATAATTAATGAAACAGGAACCGTGTTCAATTATGATTCCTTGGTAAAAATGGTCCAAAAATATAAAAGACCCTATTTTTATGTTATTTCAATATGATCTGAATATATACTCCTTTGCGTGATAAATGCAGGACGATTCCAAATCCCCCTCCATCAATCAAAACTTTATTTTTCAATGAGACATTTCAAGTCCTTCAATTTTTTTGACTATCTGCACATATTCATAATTTGAAAATCGTTTCCATTCTGTTTTCTATTCTTTTAATAAATTGCTAAAGCATTTTTTACACCCAAGCTCACAGTCAAATTTCTGTATCAGTTTTTAAGAGAGGTTTTTCTAGTTCACTTTGAGTGCAATTATTGAGAAGAAGCAGATTTATCTTTCGTAAGTTTACAAAACACTCATCTTATCTTTAAAACTTCATGGTGAAAAAGGTGTGCCTTTCATAAAAAAATTACATTCAAGTTTTTTTTTTTTTTTTTTTTTTTTTTTGAAAAATTCGTTTTAAATACGAGTTTCCAATATTCTCGTTTTTATAAGAATGTGTTAAACTTTACCTCTTTCTTTTATTTTAAAAGCATTAAGATTTCAAAAAGACTTATAATACATACTGTTTAATTTTGAGACAAATTATACATCGTTGAAAATTTAGTGTAGTCTTAAAGACTTATAATACTGAATATATTCTTTATCTAG
This sequence comes from Tetragnatha montana, assembly GCA_963680715.1. NCBI lineage: Eukaryota > Metazoa > Arthropoda > Arachnida > Araneae > Tetragnathidae > Tetragnatha > Tetragnatha montana. The sequence goes on from OY796675.1 coordinate 48,722,863, forward strand.
TATACAACTCATTCTCTTTTTTAACCATGTAGGTAAAGTGGGATTTAGTACAAAATGCTGTCTTTGAAACTTCTATACAAAAGCCCCCTGGCCTCTGTTATTAGAGGCTGGAGGAAGGTGAGGAAGAAGGAATCGGTGACCTCTGCCTTGGACGACCCAGACCTAGACAAGGACCCTCTGAGAGCAGAGTATGTGCGGTCCATCCCTGAAGCCCAGATGTACAGAGGGGTTTTGCTCCAGGGGTACCTCGTTCCTGCAAGCATTTTGGAAGGACTGAATGATATGGAGATTAGAGATGATGATATTTTCATCATTACTTATCCTAAGTCCGGTCAGTGAAGTATTTGTTACTCGATTTATGCTATTCTAGAGACGAAGGAAATTATTGTAATGGATTGTGGATTAACCGAAACTACCCCTTTGAAGGATTGTGGTTCGACAGTATTGAATTTTTGTCATTTAAAAGTGTTTGAATTCTTGAGTTACTTAAATAAGACGAACCAAGATTAATGGAGTAACTATAACAACCATATTCACAGCCATCAGAGTCAGTGTTAACCAACATTTAAAGAAAGGAAAATGAGCTTTTGGATGACTCTGATTGGTGGAATCCTTCTTTGATCTAGGATTTAACACTGACGCTGATGGCTATGAATATGGCCGTAATAGACTACAACGTTACTTGACCCTCCTGGAGAAACAAGCTGAGAGGGAACGAAGAAAGTAGTTCACAACGCGGTGTCTGAATTTTGAATGAAGTTAAGAACTTCAATTTTGAAATATGATTAGTTCTTAAACCCATGTATATAAAGCGTCTTTTTATCACGATTTGGGTACTGAAACTCCTCCTAGCAACCTATAGGCTTTCTGATTTTTCGTATGTTCAAGAAACGTTGCATTCCAGTATAGTGGGATTGACTTATGATTAGCTTTCCCATGCATGATAGAAAACGAGTTTAACCATTATTGCTCTTGAAAAATTTCAATAATTATTACCTCTACTGAAACAAAAAAAAAACAACCCTTGTTTTTCTCATTTTTTAAAGATGTTTTAGTCAATTATACTTTAAAAAGAGCCTAAATATAATAAAAATAGCATCTTGTATACAGTAAAAAGAGCTTACTTAAACTTGAAATGGTGGAAAATGTTGAAACAGAGAGAATGAATTGCATAAAATTATTGTGGACCGAGTAAAAACGAACTGGTGAATGGTGAATCGAATATTTGTTGATAATAGTGATTAGATATCATCCCATGCTTACGCGCTCACCTTGCAATATGGAGATAAAACTTCTATCATTTAAGCCGAGTTTCTTGAGAGCTTTAACCAAAATATGTCATCCTAAATATGTCCATCAGATTAGCTTGATCTTGATGTAAAAAAATAAAATAATTACATAAAGAAATACTATGCGAAAATTCTTTTCCCATCCTCTCTATCCAGTGATAAATTTGGGAAAATATTGAACTATCAGTTTTCATAAGGATTCTTATTAACCTCCTAAGCAGAAGAATAGACTACAAGTGTTTTAACCCTATCAGTCCTGACCACCCCAAATGTTTATAGGATTTAATGGGAATATCGGGTAGTCTAAGACTGAAAGGAAAGGGTTAATCAATTACATATATCCTTAAAAAGAGAAGGGGTAAACTTAAGTTGGGAAATGGAGAAGAAGATGGTGGAAAAGAAGGAGGGAAAGAAAATAAGAGAATGAGAAAAAGAATGGAGAGAGTGTAAAGAGTATTGGAGATTTCCAAATATTTCCCGGTGATCCCCATTTCGGGGGGCTTTCTTACCTCACTAGCCACTGGCCTTTACTTATAAAACAAAAAGACCCATATATTATCTATAAATATTGCCTATATAGATTACTAAGGAACAGAGGTTGCTTAAGGTTTATTCCTTTAACAGAGGAAATTTATTGTTTTTAAAACTCTATCTAACCGGGGTAAAGTTGACCATCGATGCGTATTTTCAGGCACCACGTGGACGGAAGAGATAGTGTCTCTGATCTGCAAAGGGGGAGACGTGAAGCAAGTTGAGAAGGAGCTCCTCGTCTACCGCGTGCACCACCTGGAAGTGGGCCGACCCTTCGGACACCTGCGGTTCCTGCGGAAGCGGCGGTCACCCAGGCTTATGGCCACGCATCTGCCCCTTCCGTTACTGCCTATGCAGTTGAGGAATCCCAAATGCAAAGTGAGTGTTGTAGGAATTTCGTTGGGGAAAAATGTTAGGGGTCTTCGAATTATATCCCACCCTGGTTTATTTCATATAATATTACATTTTTTAAGAATGTATTTCCTTTTATTTGCATTTAAAAAATGTATTTGCATTATATAAGAAATATCTTTTTGTAAAAAGTAATTTAAACCTCTTTATAACCTCTTTAAATATGATGGATAAACATGACTGTAATGGTACTTCCTCATGTTTCCAACATGGTCAAAGCCAGCAAAAGCAAACTGTCTTTAAAAATAATCTACTTACATAAGAATATTTTTTCTCTTAGTCCCTTCAGTATCTTTCAAGACAGGTTCCTCCATTTTTAAACCTTTCCCCCCATAAATTTGTATTTCTATTGCATTTTTAACTATCTGCTGCTAGAATAAACAACTGGATAATGCTTAAACGGCTTTAAATTCCTCCACACTATGTAACACCTTAGCATCACTAAAGTATCATCATTAATTTGTCTCTAATTCAAAGTATTACTAGTATTTACCATTAAAATAAAGCCTATAAAATGACAGTTTTTACTCTATGTTTAGTGTGTCTTAATCTTAATTAACTTAAAGGAATCTTAAATTGTTTGCATGTCATTCTTCGTATCCAAACTAGACAAAAGTGCAAAAGCTTATAAAATTTCTTTTAATATTTAGGTAATCTATGTGATGAGGAATCCTAAAGACACAGCAGTGTCTTATTACCATCATCATAAAATCAGTACATTTTTGGGTAATTCATCAGCAACGTGGGATCAGTACATACAACACTTTATGGCTGGACACGGTAAGAAAATGCATCAATTAAGTGTAAAATTATGTTATTTTTTTTACCTTAAATTGATAAATTACGAACTATTTTTTCATACCTTTACTCGAGTAAGACTTCATCACTGATATTTTAAGTGAGAAACCCCTTTTGAATATAGTTTTAGTTTTATTAAGTTATTGCGTTTTCTCAGAAGCTTGGTGTCTATTAAGATTAGAAGTTTTAAGTTAATAAATTATAGTAATTTTATTATGATGTTTTATTGACGATGATTTAATCGTTTTATTTCATATTCTATAATTGCATAATTAAATAGCATGATATAAAATATATACCCCCCTTTAAATCACGTAAATTAAGTGTTTTTAACAAACTGTACTTAGAGGACACCCCTTTTTCTGATATTTTGATATTATTGAATTATTTTTGGTCAAAATACTGAGCGTAATCTTTCAGTTTTACAAGAAATTTAAATGTCAAAAGTAAATAGAAACTTTTCTTAAATTGGTAAACATATTTTTTTCAGTTGTTTACGGATCATGGTTTGACCATGTTCTTCCTTATTGGGAGTACTGTAAAGAAAATCCAAACAATGTATTTTTCCTGACTTACGAAGAACTAAAATTGGTAAGAAAGTACATTTCCCCTTTTTTATCAGCTTATCAATATTTTTTTTTTCATTAGAAGGTTATTTTGATTGTGATTTATTTGATAAAAAGATAGGAGACAGTTGAACGATTACGGTTTTTTCTTAACTCTCTACTTATTTAAATGAGTAGTTAAATTTTCACAATTTAATAAATATTAACTAATGTGTTGAATGTCTGTTTCAGGATCTCCGAGCTATGGTGGTAAGGCTTTCCGAATTTTTGGATCGCCCGTTATCAGATGATGCTGTCGACACCATTGTGAACCACTGCTCATTCGAAAGTATGAAAACCAACAAAATGGTCAACCGAGAAGTTCTTCCAATCCCTGATCTTTTTGATATGACCAAGTCCAAGTTCATGAGAAAAGGTGTAGTTTTTTTTTTTTTGAAATATGTGTTACTATTAGCTTTCTAATCTAATTGATTTAATTAATCCTGGCTCGCTTAAAGAGGCCGTGGTCATGAGAACTAGACAATATAATCATAACCATAGTAGACACATCGTTTTTAAGGCTCGATAAAATTTAAAAATGGAATGGCAAAAGGTTACTTATATTGAGTTTTTGAAGAAGGTTGCTTCATTGTAATAAGTGATTGGTATTATTGTAAGATTGATGTGGACTTAACGTTTATACTAAAATTTTGTCACTCAATTAGAAATACATATTAACATAAATTTCTATCTGAAACATCTTTCCATGTAAATTTTAGTAATACTCAATGTTTTAGTAAAATTTCTACTTATGAGAAAAAATTAATGAAAGATAGAATTGTCTGTGTATTTCTTTACCAGATATGAATTTTAAAATTAAAATTTTATTTTCCGTTGCTATAATTTAGTATTTTTCATAATTTTAGCTTATTTTATGAGAGTTGAAAAACTAATACATTATGAAATTATCAAAGGTTTGAACAGCTTTATCAACAACAGTTATAGTGACTTAAGTACCAACTAGTAGTATTATACTACACATGGATTTTAGACTGAGTGCCCGGGTTCATTAATTTGGACCCTCAGACTCAGGATGGAAAAGTTAATTATAAAAAGGAGTTTTCCTTAAATTTGTGACCCAGTACTGCACTCAAATGTCGATCTAGCTGCGCTAAGCATCAAATGATATCTTTCAAATATAAGCACGAGATCCGTCTTTTATTGTCTAATTACTTGTTCAGAGAAAGTTAACACTTTTTGACTTTTTTATAGATCAAATAAACGCCACTTTATTAGTTATCATCATACGTAATAACTAAAAACAATAAAATTGCTCCGTAAAATGATATCTTAAGACAAGCAGCAATAATATATCCTTATAGAATTCATTTTGAGATACGACCATGTAACTATTTTTCTTTTTCTGTATAAAGAGAGAAATTGTCTTTACAGAAAACCTAATATGCTGCACTTCATTTATATCTTCCAATGATGTACTAATACGTTAATACCCCCATCTAGGCATCATCGGCGACTGGAAGAACCATTTCAGCCCAGAGCAGTCCGCAGCCTTCGACCGCCTCTGCGAATCTCACCTCTCCCGCAGCGACCTGCAACTGGTGTTCGAACCAGCGGACGCCGACAAACTGTTCGCTCTCTACGGCAGGATCCTCTACAACCACCCCGCGCGCAGCATCCTCAAGAGAGAGCATCCCTCATCCTCATCCTCCGAGGATGAGGAGGAGCAGGAAGAGGCTCCTTACGTGTCCGTGCCACCTGTGTTCTTTCAATTCTATCTACAGTCCGACCCCCTTGCTTTCTGTGGGTGAAAAACCAGTTGTAGACTACTACTTGTGGGATGATCGAACTTTGAATGAAAGGATTTTCATGCTTATTTGAGGTTTGGAAATATGATAGCCTCAAAGAACTTCAAAGTGAGAGGTCATTAAAAGGTCCTTAGTCTAGATTCAAGTCGCGAGGTTATGGCCTTTCAGAGTGTTCTATGTGAGCTTAGTAACATGGAGGATAGAAGTTGTAATGAAAAAGATGAGATGCATCTTTAGGAAGGTTTTCTATAAAAATAAAATCGCGTATATTGTGGTAATAATAGTTTACCTTGTAAATATACTTTTTCTATCTTGGGTTCGCACCAGCAAATGGAAAAAAGAAATAACAGTAAGGCATATTTCTGGTGGAAAGGTGCTATTTGAAAATTGTCCTGGAATTATACTCCTACAATGAACTAGAGGGTATTTCGAAATATTTTTTATTCCATTTCACTACATCTTATTTGAAATGCTTTAAAAATGTGACCAGTAAATGACTTTTATTCCTATTTGTTTTATAATGTAAAATATGTTTTGTACAGATAAAATATGTTTTTATACAGATAAAAATATTTAACTATTGAAAGAAAATGACTATTGGGATTTATGAAAGATGATATTTTGAGGGTTATATTTATATTTACTTTTATATTTACTACTTCAATACAGAGGCTGTAAATTATTTCCTTTTTTATATAAAAGTTTGAAGTTTTATACTTTAAAAATCTCTGTACAATTTTCATTTTCATGGTAAATAACATTTTCATTGTTAAGTCAAGTTTCGTAAAATAAATGCTTTTAGTTTTATTTTTCCCAACCGTGGCGTGTTTTTCAAACTCTGAAGCAGATATTTTTAAATAGGTAACTGTGGAGAAAACTTTTGAGAAAGACCAAGTTGTGGATGGGTTTAAACTTGAATAATCTTAATGGATAATAAGATTTTTGATTTTATGCTATTTTTACTTTAAAAACTTTTTTTAAAACAGTTATGTCAAAATATAAAAACAGTCTTTATTAAAAAACAAACATTTAAACATTGAACAGTGAAACATTTTGGCCACTTGTTTACAATTAATTATACAAAGTAATCTCTTTAATAACATAGATTAGAAATGAATTCTTGGAATTCAATCATTAGAATACAACAAACTTCCGATTATGTGCGGTGATTTTTCTATTATGACAAAAGTAAAACCTGTCAAATGCAAAAAAAAAATCATCTTTGTCAAAATCAACCTTCATTAAGTCATTATTGTATGATTGCAAAATTGTGTATTTTTCTTCCAAGCCCACGATTCACAGTTGCCATTCCACGGTTCTCAATTCCGCATATAATCGAAAGTTAGCTGTATAAACACAAAAGTTTAACATTTTGGTAAAAATGAACGTTTGAAATAAGAATGTTTAACATTCATTTATCATTTATGTACTTACCAAACACTGAACATTCAACAATTAAACAATGCATTAAATTTTGTAGTAGGATAAGGTTTTATGCATGTTTTCATGTATGTAACTAATTTTTTAGGTTTCATGACGTATAAAATAGTTATAAATAATTGAGCATAAAAAGCCCATGAGAAAGTACTGGCTACTTAAGAAAGCATCAGGGTTAGTACTGCTTTTCTTTTGTGATATCAATAAAAATGCAATACCAATATCTATAAGGTTAGTGAATTACCATTTTCACTTGTTTTTCGTATTTTCCTTGTTTTGTATTGATGGTTAAAAATATCCATTTTGGCTAGCATTAAAGTAATCTTTGAATTGGAAAAATTACATTTAACACACTATTTTAATACAGGAGTGTCAAGCTTATTTCCCCAACAGTGGACTATTTAACTCAACTATGAAAATTCAGTTAAGAATTATAAAACCGAGGAATTGTTTTAGAATTTTTAAATCCAGCACATATGAAATCATTTTGAAAATGAAAGAGGGGATAATTTTTAAAGACCAATAAGATTTTAGGGTTTTCCAGGTATAAGTATTATTTCTAAATTAGTTCATATAAAAAAGGTGTAGGATTTATTTTCTGAAGAAGTTTAAGAAATACTGCTTTTCAAAACGGATTGCTTACGGACTTAATAATTATTTGTTACAGGTTCTACCGATTCCAATTTGAAGTTTTTTCTCTTTTAATTTTAAGGGAAATATACTTCAAAAGGGGGTTCGGGGGATTCACCCCCCCCCCAAAAAAAAATAATTTTGGAAAATTGAATTTGAAAAACAATTTTTAGCACATTAAAATTTATTTTATTTTAATAAACTTATTTTTGGATGGGGCCATAAAAATCTCTCCAAGGGCCGCATGTGGCCCGTGGGTTGGCCGATGCTGGTTTATATCAGTAGATTTATTCTTAATATTTAAGTTAAAAAATTTTTTTATCATGAATTTTCTTCAGGCATTTGAATTTCTTTTGCACGACTAGAGGGATTTCCTTCTTAAATAGATCATAAGTATGGTCACAATCAGTCCAATAAAAACAACCATAGCGAGAGCCATGAAGACCATGTACCTCGCTCGCTTCCTACGCTTCATGAGCAAGTGTTTACGCATTGCCAGGTCCCATTCTTCCAGCTCCCATGGGGTTACTAGACGATAATTTTCGTTCTGCAAATAGAAAGAATGTTGGAACTCATCAACGCTAACATAAAGAGTTGAAAACTACTCTCCTAGTGAAATAGTAAAATGTCTTACTTTTCTAAGTGAAACTGAAATCGAAAAATTCCTAACAGTTTACACATACATAGTAATAAAACCAATAAATTATCTAGTATTTGATTGTGCACTTTGTAAGATTTAGAAAACTTTCTGTTTAATTAATTAAACCAGATTTTTTTAGAAGAAGAATTTGTTTGCTTTTTAGGCCGGGGAAGCTTGCTAACAAAGTTACGCAAACAAATACAATTTAAATTATCATAGACAAATACAATGCAGTTTAGGAGTTATTGCAAAGTACGGCAGAAAACAATGTGAAGTAAACAGTTATAAAAAACATTTAAGGCAATGAAAAGTTTTTTCCATAAAACAATTCCATAGGTCAAAACTCCATGTGCAAGTTACTCTTAGCTGTCAATCTTTTAATAATTTAATAAAAATAATTAATTTTTCTAAATTTGACAAATTATGGATCCATACTTGTGTCTATCATGCAAAATTAACTACCCACTTTCCCCACCTTAAAAAAAAATAAAGCACAGAATTATTAAATATTTTATTAATTCTTATGCAGATCTGTTCTTTATACTATGTCCCTTTCAAAGTTCGTCTGGAATCAATAGCCCTTTCTGCATGACAACACAGATCAGTTCTCTCATCTCTCAATATAAAAATCAAAGCAATTTTAAACGTATCATTCCGATTTCGAAATTCTATTAATTTCCTGTCGAAAAATATGAGATAATTCAAAGTCTCACCAAATGCTTTGATCTCTTATGCTCCTTTCCGTTGGCCTTGTCTATAGCGTCCGCCTTCGACACGGAAGACAGGTTGCTGTCGCTGGTGGGTGGTTCCCCCGATTCCTCCCCCTTTTTGGAGTGGTTCTCCTCCGGGATGGTGGGGGTGGCGGAGGTGGCTCCCGACTGGGATCCCTCGTGGATGGTGTCGGAGCGGAACTGCACCTTCCGCCCGAGGAATTCCGGTCGAACGGGTCGACAGGTGCACATGAGCTAGAGACAAATGGGTGTGAGCAAGTTAAGGAATAGGAGGCTTATATAGAAATATTTGGTATGAACGTGATTTTGAAAAGCGATTTTGAGGGGGGGGGGGGTTTCGAGTTGTACACTTTAAGAGAGAGTTGTTGAAAGTTTAAAGGGTACACGACAGAACTGTTTTTTTCTTAAAATGATGCTTAAAATTTTACGAAACAGTGTATAGATGGTTCTCATTTAGATAATTATGAAACATTGGATTCAGAGCCTGATTTCTGGGAGGGAATTAGGGGCACTTGCACAGGGTCCCCATTTCTAAGAGGCCCACAAAATGCTTAAAAAGCTAAGAAAATGAGAAAGAATGTATGAAATAAATTCATTAACTGATGAATTTAAAATAAATAATATACTATACGTATATTAAGCTTATAGAGCTTTCAAATAAGATAACTTTTACCCAGTGACTCTGGAAGATGATTGGACTTTGAGTGAAATAAATTTAAGCTTATTTTAAGACATGTCGGGGCCCCCAAATGGATCTCTTGCCCAGGATCTCCAAACTTGTAAGTCGGTCCCTAATAGAGTTTTCAGTAAATTCTCTACAAGTCCCGCATATTTACCTGATTAGCAGGTACAGCCCTAAGAGAAGCTCTTCCATAGGCATAATCCTTCACCAAGAACAGCCAACACTGGTCACACGAGCACACAGAACCATTCAGCGTGCTGTCTTCCGACATGGACCTCCGCAAGGGATGGTGTCGCCGAAACCGTCCACTGTCCCTCGGTCTCGAGTGCCTGGACTTGACGGAGGGGCTCCTCTTGCTCCTCCTCAGCTTCCGGATCAGCTCCTTCTCCTCCCAAGAGAGGTCCGATCCGAAGCTCTCGGAGGGAGGGGACTTGACTCTCTTCCCTGTGATGACGTCATAGTAGTCCTCGCACTGTCCGCGTTTGAAAGAAGTGCTGATGTCCTCTTTGGACCTTTTGCAGTGTTTGCATGCCCTGTGATGGACGGATCTTTTCTCTTTAGGGTGTTTGCTTTTTGGAGCAGAGGGTTTCGGAACGGTAGAGGGGTCGGGAGATTTGAGTGGGTCCGCGGAGGACTCGTCAGACACTTGGTCCCCTCGGGTGACCCCGCTTCCCTCAGGATTGGTCTCCTCGTTATTTTTCTGAAGGGTAGAAGATGTGGTGGACGTCTTCAGAGTGTTGTCGAATGTCTCTTGGTGTTTGGAAGTTGAGGGTAAGGTGTCAATGTTTTTCTGGAAGAACTTCGTTTGTTTTTCTATCTTTTGTTTAGTGGGGGCAGAGCTTTGGGATTTTGTGTCCTTTTTTATAAGAGAAGCGCTGATGCTTTCCGTTGACGAAGTACTCTGATTTGATGCTTGATCTGGCTTGGGGTCAACTTGTGTGACTGTTGTCGTTTTTTCCGTGATACTGGCACTTTTGGGAGGAGGTTGGTCTACGACTTTAGGCGGTGTTGTTTCTTTTTTGGGTATTGATTCATTTGAAGGCGAAATAGCTGTGGTGTTGGAAGCTTTTAGTACTGAAGAACTGCTTTTAGTCAAGGAATTAGCTGTGGAGTTCGATTTGGTTTCTTTTATTGGTTTCGAGTTCTCAGGCTTAGAAGCTTTTAGTTTGGGAGAGTCATTGCTTCTAGTTATGGTATCAGCTTTAGAGTATGGTTTACTCTCTTTAGTGGGTTTGGAACTATCAGGCTGGGAAGATACCTCAGTATCTCTTGAAGAGACTGTGATGTTTCTCGATAGGCTTGAGTCGGAACGCGTTGTGCCTTGCGTCTTTTCGGCACTGCTTTCTTCTACTTTGGGAATCGGATGACTGTTTTCAGTTTTGGTTACTTTTAAGTTATCTTTAGGATTCCCAGACTCAATCGGGGGTGGAGGAGGGAACTTGAAAATGGTCGACAGAGATTCCTTCTTCGGCTCACCCTCTGACTCTGTTTTGTTTACTTCCTTTTTAAACAATGGACTCCTCACTTTTCCAACATCTTTTCTGTTTGGCGAATGAAGGAAAGAGGTCACAGTCTGCAAACCAGAGGACTCGTCAGATTTCTGACCTTGAAATTTTTTAATAAGTTCGTCAATGGCACGGGTTTTTAGGTTAGCACTTTTAATCTCCGTCTCTTTAGAACTGTCCACAGGCGGAGCTGAATCTTTAACTTTCGTCTCAGCTGAAGAAGAAGCTGGTGTCTTTAGACTGGTTCCAGGCACCATTTCTGTAAGCTCTTCTCTTTGGACGTTCTCCGTTTTATTCAAAGGTTCAGGAACTGGTTCTACTTCAGGTTCGGCAACAGAGGGTTCTGGTGGAGGCTCTTCGCTAACAGATTTGGCTTCCGCTTGTTGTTGATTGACGGTGGATGCTTGCTTGATCAGCTGAGCGATGGCTGGAGGAACTTCGTTCTTGACTTCTTGTTCAGCACTGGGAGAAGAATCTTCATTTTTAGCTTCACTTTCGCTTTTGAGATAGTCCGAAGACCTCAAACTCTCTCCATCCAAAGCGTCTTCGAGGACTCTGTTGATGTGGTTAATAGCCTCTTCCGATTCGGACTTGAGCCTGGGAGGGGTGGATATGTCCACGAGGTCTAGGTTGACGTCTCCGCTGGTTCCTGGGTGAGTGTTGTTTTCTTCTGTAGAGGAGGGGTCGATTTCGTTGTAGGGGTGGTGGGATGAGGTGACGGAGCCTTCGCTGTCTTCGAAAATGGGGTTTATTCTGGAGGCGTCGTTGCCCGGAAGGTCTACATCTTCAGGGAGCAGAGAGGGTTTCCTCCGGTGATCTTTCCAGTGGCCGAGAAGAAGCTTTAACATACCTCCTTCCTGAAAAACTAAAATAATCAGTAACTACCAAATAGAATTTAAACCAGATTTTGATTAAGAAAGGAGTTACACTCCTTTTGTGGAGGTCCCTTTTAAAAATTTAATGGCAATAATATAGTACGTGGTTTACTTATTTCATTATGAAAGATTAAAATTCTAAAGAAGGATTATAAATTAAATGATATATTATAATGCTTTCTTATTTTGATATTTATTTTTCTTTCTATTTATCATAAAACCTAGCACCTGTTCCTGGCTAATTCTAGTAGAGCATATTAGCATATTATACAATGTTGTACCGTTAATTTTTATTATTATATGTTTAACCACTTACGGCCATATTCATAGCCATCAGCGTCAGTGTTAAATCCTAGATCAAAGAAAAATTCCACCAATCAGAGTCAGCGAAAAGCTAATTTTTCTTTCTTTAGATGTGGTTAACACCGACTCTGATGGCTTTGAATATGGCTGTTATAATATTTAAAATGGGTTAATAACGTTATTTTTTATTCAATAAAACTAATGAATGATATGAGTTTATATTAAGAAGATAAAGAGAAGTTGCTTTTCCTCCCATATTATTCAGTTATCCAAATCGGGGTGATCCTAACTGTATAATTTTGATTCTACTCGATCTACTACATTTTTTTACTGATATTTTCTCTAAATTTAGCAATATTTAAAAATTATCTTTGCTCTGCCCCATTTTTAATAGATAATTTAAATTTCATATTAGATTGAGAATTGATGGAATTTCTTGTTCTTTTCTTTGAGAAATAAAACTACATAGCACAGTGAAAAACGAACAGCACTTTGTTTCCAAAGAAAAGAAACCTTTCACATGAAACCAATATTTTCAACAATGTTTGCTTTCAATTGCTTTAAAAAAACCCTACATGGTTGCAATTCATGCCCCGGCTTTTAGTTAATATTAAATATTGTTAAATATTTAAAAGGAATATTTTAACCCTCAAATACAATGACAGCCGTATCAGGGCCATATTTATAAACTTTCTTGACATTTGGGGGAGTAAAATATTTCTTACCTTAGCGATCATGTTTAGTTCGACTTTGCGTCTAAATAAGTTAGATAATTAATTTTACATCCGCATATTTTTAGTAGTCTTTATCTAATATCTTAGGAAAATTATAAAGGAATTGTAGAAAAATTTCTGAGCAGAGCCCTGCACGCGCTCGCTATAGCGCGTCTAACTCGCCCTTTAAAAAAAAAGCGCGTCCTTAAGATTTTGCGCGTACGATTTTGATCAAGTCGTGAAAAAATCGGCAGGCTTCTGTTTACGCGGCGATTTTCTTTAGAATCGCGCGCGCTGGTGAAAAAGCGGCGCGCTTGTACAAAAGCGCCGCGCTGAGAAAAATTCGGCGCGCTATGAAAAGCGCGGCGACTTTTTCTTGAATCGTCAACGTGCAGTAAATGTTAGCTCTCAATAGTCAGATATTTAACTCGAAATGATTTTACACCAGGGTATCTAATATTTTATGTTAATTTGGGATTGAAGTGGTCAAAGGATTGATGAAGGGTTCCACTCTAATTTCTTAGTCAAAGTAAACACTAATATAAATTTTTACAAACATAATTATACGCATATATTTAAAATTTTTAAAGGATATGTAAGCTAGTACTGTTTAGAATGTTTTAACAGGTAAAAATAGTTTCTCTATGGAAAATAAAATTCTGAGATAATCAAACAGAAGATCATGCTCAATTAAGGATCTGGATTAATAGACGATTATGGTATCATATATTAACCACTTGTCTTCAACCAAATTATATAATAACCTATAGGGGTTTTGCCGAACGTTTTGTAAATAGTATTTTTCTCCATAAGTCACGGACGTAGCTATAGATTTTATAAGGGGGGTGTTCAAGAAACTTAGGGTCACAGTGGACACTGAAAGTTTAACTAAAACAGGGTTTTCCAACTGGCGGGACGCATGAGGCCCGCGAAGCTCCCTGAAACCGCACTAAAAAGTAGCTTTAGAAGACATTTTAGCATACTAAAATTTAAACATTTTTGGGGGAGGACCCCCGAACCCCCCTATATACCTTATTAAATTAAGGAGTAGCTTTGCTTTGGTCGGTCGTTTTCTATGGAGAAAAATTGAGGTTTTGAAAGAGAGGTTGTATACCTTGAATTTCCCTTTGAGCGTAGCAAGGGGTTATAAAGGCTTAGGTTTAACCTTTATCATGAGGAGGGACAAAATGGAATATCATAGGCATAGGTTCAACTTTTGATTAGGGGGGGCAGAACCTGTAAGACTTCAGGACCAAGGGAGCCGTTACTAGACTGTTTCGAAGGGGTTCTGCCCCCCCCCCAAATGTTTCTAATAGTTTCCCATTCTGAGTAAAATCAAAATGTACGTCAAATGTGAATTTTTGTGGTTAATACATGCCCTCAAGGAAAACAGGGGGGTCTGGGGGTCCCCCCCAGAAAATTTTTTGAAATTGGACCCGAAAAAGTTGTATTTTCACTCATTCTTTTAATATTTGGGACAGGAACCTTTCTGTTTGGCTGACATTAGGTCTAGGCTAAGGGGGGTGTCTGGACCCCCTAAACCCCCCCCCCTTATATACGTCCATGCTATAAGTTGAAACCAAACCACGTTCCTGCAATTAAGTATCAATATCTGGGGATATCATTGTTCACATGTAAATTGTATCCCCGTTTTAGCTAAGTTTTGGTAAAAGTTGATCCACGGCGAAAATTATCCCTCACGATAGTATATGTAGTCCTAATTTTTGGACCTGTATAGATAACCCTCATTTATTTACATCAGAATTTGGTATAGACTTGATCACTTTCATTCTAAGCACAAGTCCAATCATATTTAAGTTAAAAGTTATGAAATATTTCAATGTGTAGAAATGATAAAAAAAAAGTTAGAAAATACAATTTTAATGTTAGAAAGGAATACTATTATTTACGAAACAACACAGCTTGACTGAGCTGATACAACTGGCTATATAAATCTTAATTCAAAGTTCATTTATCCTTATAAACCAAAGTAACAGCTACAGAAGAGGAGAAAAAACTATTTACAAAGATTATTACAACTTAAAAGAATTTAAATTTAATTTAAGGGATGCACTTTTTTATAAATTTTTTTAATTAATTCTTATTCTAAGATTTATTCAAGATCAAGAAACTTCTCAATCTGAAGAATCTGGAAATGTATACTTATTTATAAATCAGTGATAATTTTATCAAAATGATCTTCAAATATTTTCTCGTTTCATGAAGGTGTAATGCAATGATATCATGCGATTCCTACTTGAAGCGCGCAAGCTTCAAATCGGCGGGTTATGTGGAGAGCGTCGCGTTTTTGATTGCGCGGCGTGTTTTTCATAGCGCGGCGCGTTTTTTTCAAATCGGCGATTTGTTTCAAATCGGCACGATCTCAAGGAGAGCGTGTTGCCTCGGCGCGCTGAAAGTTTGTATGACGATCTGATTTTAAAGAGACGCGCTTGGCGCGCTAAATCGAGCGCATGCAGGGCTCTGTTTCTGAGGGCATTTTTTTATCAAAGAAGAAAAATGTATGATGTTACGCGATTCTATAATAACGTTTTTTATCCATTAATAGGTACAACCACGGCTTACTAGATATTACTCGGCTAGCCTGTATAAGTATCTAGTAAGCCGTGGTACAACAAAGTTGGATTGGGTTTAGAAGAAAAATTCTGGTTTATTACTTGTGAGAAAATTATGAGAAAGTTTTAGACTTTTAACTTTCGATCTTTATTTTGAAGGAATCATCTAAAGTGAAAAGTATTTATTGCCATTTCACTGTTTTCTCCTCCAATTGTCTATGCAAAGGAGTGATTCACAGGAGGGAATCACTCAGGAATCGAAAGTGACAAAGAGTAATTTAGCCTTTAGGGGAACGGGGTTGGAGTCCTCCCCGAGAAAATGTTTGAATTTTAACGGAGAAACGTGATTTCAAGCTATTTTCGGGGATTCCCGGGGTTCATGGATCTCTCCGGGAGTTTAATAAGTTAATATTTCGGTTCAATTTCAGTCAATTGGAAATTTGTTATTAAATTCGGTCGTTTAAATTTCACAAATTAACAACTCACGAAACGTGTACGGATTTTCCCTCTCAATTTTTTTGTTGCGAATAACACAATTAAATTTAGGCTCCGTTTACATGCGCCATCTTATACCCGGCCTCTTATACACATGACTAGTCCTCAAATCCCGGGTAAATACGTCACTGGTCCCATCATTCATTGCGATTTGTGTTTGTTTACATTCTGTTATCTGTTTTCGTCTTGGAATTTTGCGTTCATAATGGATTATTTTCAAGTTATTTCGACACTTTAGATAGTAATCAATCTTAAATATCCAATTGAAATAAAAAAGAACAACTTTTTTTCCAACAAGTACTCACTAAAGCCTAACATAGATAACTTTTTGCTTTGAGTGAGACCGAAATGCATCATGGGAAAGCCGGGTATTCAAATTCCCGAGTAAATAGGTGGATTTATTTATACCCTGCACTTTTTCCCTTTCATAGAGATTGCTGGGTATACCGGCCACTTATACCCGGGTAAATGGTCCATGTAAACGGGGCCACAGAGAGGGAAAGTCAAAGTACACCCAGGGCAAAGGCCGGAATCGAACCGACGGCTGATATAGTGCGCAGACTGCTAACGTGGTTGGCAGCGTACAAACCGACCAGGCCACTCAACCCCCTCAGTGAATTTTTCAGCACTTGGTTCTTTCAAAGGAAAATAATTTATGATGAGTTTAGGTGGCAACAGTAATTAAACGTATATTTAAAGAAATCGAGAAGGTTCGATAATAGTCGTGCTCTCTTCTGTCATCTGGTGGAAGTGCAGTCTTCAGCTCCCGTAAGTAAATCCTATGTGTGTTTACTTAAAACTAATTTCTTAAATTCTGTATACTTGGCTTGTTACTGTCGTGATTCGCGTTTTCATTTAAATATGACAGGTAACATCTCATTTCGACTATTTAAAATGGCCACACTTTGACTATTTAAATAGGCTGATATTATCTTTGCCTTTGTAAACAAAGGATACTTTTTAGAAGCAAAAATTTTGAGAATTTGTTATTCAGTTATCTTTCGCTTTAATTCTCAATAGATATCAATAAATTTGCTTCGAAACTGTTAGCTTCCAACTTTTAGGAAAACTGGATCTTCTTTCGCTTTTACCAATATCCTAATTAGGTCGGGTGATCATCTTTTCATCAATAACTCTTGCTTAAGTTTATTTTTTAACTGTGGGGCTCAGTCCCCATTTAACTCTGCACCTTTGCAATAATTTTTTTAAAAGTTATTAAGATGTTTTATACAGCGCAGTTTATTATCCATTTTCACTCCGAAGTATTTTATGCCGTCTTTGTGCTTAATCCTACCTTTGTTTATTTTTATGATTGGCAAACCTTGTAGCTTTGTGTTAACAAATATTGTGCAAGTTTATTTTGCCGAATATATTTCTAGGTAATTAAGAAAGATCCAATAGTTATAGTTTTTCGGAAGAGCTTTAGAGAGCCCGGTCGCCATATGTATGTGTAACCATTGCTTCCACAGCAACATGCTTAAGTATTGTCATCATTTAAGCTGTGGGTAAAAATGGCGGCTGGAGGACACTTTCTAAAGCTTTTCTGTTTTTCTAGTATTTTTCTGGCTTTTTCTGTGATGTGTAAACTATCTTTGTCTCAATGAGCTATATCTGGTCGTCGGCAAATGCTTGGACTTTGGCGCCCTCGCCCAAATTCAGTTTTAAATAGAGTTGATCATTTTGACCAATATACTGGTCCAAAACTTGAACCCTGTAATATTCCGTAATTCTATTTCATTATTTTATTGTATTTCAGCAGTGTGAGAGTAAGCAGTGCCCACATCCTCATCTGTTGAAGAAGCTCGGCATAATTTGTTTTCCGGATCACCACCTCAACGTTCTATTTATGATTTATCTCGGAATCCCGTCTAGTCCCGAACTGAAGTCCTGTGAATTAAGATCCTGAGCTTAGTAATGGGTAAGGTTTTATTTCAAAGTGTATAAATTGACCTGGTGATAAGCAAATTTTAAGAATCTGTGATCTGTTTAAATTTATTAATTAATTACGAATTTGGTTTTTGCAAAGTTTAGAATTCGAAATTTAAATTTGGAAAACTGGTATTAGAGTAATTCTTGATATTATTTCTTTTCAAAATGACGGTTTGAAAAGATAAATATATTGTAACATATTTGCCTTTAAAATTGAAACCACGCAAAGTTAAAAAAAAGCCCATTTTATTTATGACCGTTTTATTCCCCTCTAACCAACACTTAGCTTCAGCTCACTGGGATGCAAACTTGGCATAATTATGTTGTAAATATTACGCTAAGTTGGTTAGAAGGATTGCTGATTGTATGTTCACGTAAAATCAGTTGTTTTATTTTTTAAAACATGTAAGGGGAGTAACTGTCGGTTTGTTTCTTAGAAGGTGGTCTTGCTTGGCATATATATATATACTCTTGTGCCATAAAAACCTAACAAACCAACCAATTTCTCTCATAAGGATATTTGGGCCCATCCCGAAATAAATTTTTATTCACGCCACTGAGATGCAAGATGTTAAAAAAACTAGATACTCGTGTGCATATTTTAAATTAGTTTCTTTTTTTTCTCTTTTGTAAATAATAATAATTGTAAGGTTGTTACTTAATTGTTCTTTCAAAAAAATATTGAGAACCCCCCATTTGAACTACCCACGAGCCGCCACTGATTTTAATTTTTTTTTATTTGTACCTCGAGTATGTGGCTTTGAAATTGTTGCTTATTAGGTAATGCGGCCATTGAGCTGAAAAGTTTGGACACCCCTAGTCTAGTTGGTCATGATATATTAGAGTGTTTTCAGGTGACGTCACAACCGGTTATTTTCTTATAACTGTGAACCTTCTGTAGGGCTTTTAACTGTTGCTAAGGCATTTGTTTATCTGTTGCTAAGGCGGTTTTTAGGTATGGGGTCACGTGATTGCAAATGCTCCAATAGAGGAATTTTACAGCCAGTCATTTTCTGTAACTGTTAACCTCTGTAGGGCAAAAAACTGTAACATTTTCTGTTGCCAAGGCTGTTGTTAGGTCCGAGTCATGTGATTGAAAATGCTCTATACAAACCTCTGAATAAAAATATTTGGCATGTTGCAATGGATGTTCAAATTTTTGAGTTTTTGCCGAGTTTGAATATTTAAAAGTTTTCAAAGAGATAGAATCCTTATTTTTTTCAAAGCTGTAGAGATTGCTAAGATTCAAGTTGGTTATTTCAAATTTAACCGGGTGTTTTTCATAGTTCAGAGAGTGGGTTTTTTATATGTCAAGTAGGTTATTTATAACAAGATCCAACTAGCTAAATTTGGGGTTTATCTTTATCTCAAAATTACCTTCTTGAAATTTTATCAGAAAAAAATATTTTTAAGGTACGCCTGCATCACTACCAGAATTTTATTAAGAGTTGCCTTAATTGGTTCTTTTAAGTCAAAGTGAGAGTAAATAGGTGAAAAACCCATCTGTTTTTGAGACATCTAAAATTCGTCTTTACTTGTACAATCAATATGATAATGTGATGACCCACAAACGGAATGCCCATCTGAATAAGCAACAAAGAGGTTTCTCTTAAATATGTGTTGGTAAATTCACCAAGTAAATTATTCTCAAAGGCTACATCTGCTTCAAATCAGCTGCATAGGTAACTTAGCATCTGTGATCTCACTCTCAGAGTGAAGAAATGCTTATGAGCTCATTCAATTATGTTCACATAATTACAACTACAATTTTTAATATCATATATTTCATTAACGTTTTCTTTAAACTTGAAGTTAGTGCGAATTGTGTTTTTTCTTGAAAAATCCAAACATAGGTTCCCATTTAGGTTAACCCATTTAGGACCAACTCTGCCAACCCAGCAGAATGCTGTGCTGAGAGGCTCTAATTTTCATGACGGGTTGTACTCTCTTTGATGACTGTTACTTTTCTAAGTCACAGAGCGAGTATGAACCGCTCATTGAAAAATATCATCAGCATCTTCACTATTGTCCAGAAGGGTAAGATAATCTCCGAATTTACGGTTTTTTAAATTTACTTGTTGGCTGGTGTCATGGCATGGTTATGCATTCCTTATATTGGACCGAAGGTCCCATATATAGCTTCAGAAATCTGGACACAATTATCTTCGTATATGTCTTTATAGGGGTTGTTGCTGATGTTCTGCAATTTCGACAGAATGGCGAGACAGGAGAAAAAATGATCTAGGTTGAGCTCCTCGTCGGGACAGTTATTACAGAAGGAGTATGTCCTTGTCCCGTCCTTCTGGATTTTCATACCCCTAAAATGTCCCGTTCTTAATCTTGTCAGTGTGCTTGCTATTGCTTTACTTGTATTAAGTTCAGGAATTTGGTGTTTCAGCCTGACTGTTGAATGACAGAGTTTTATCTTTGCCACTGAGGTTATGTCGCTTAAGGTGACTTACTTAGGGGAATTTACTTGTTCTTCAATATATAAGGGAGAGTGTTGTACCTTTGGCCAAAAATCACGTTTGGATTTTTCTAAGACAGGACAAATCATATTTAGATTATTTAAAGTGCTCAACTTATAGTCCTAACCTTTGTGAGTAGGAGGATATTTTTTTATTAGCTAAAATCTTGAAAATTTGATTTTTTATTAATTTTAATAACTTGACGAAATTAGTGTCCATAGGTACAACCACCGGCTCTCCCTATGGACAGACCCGGTTGTACCTGTGGACACCCTTTAATCGGGAGGTTTTAATTGAAAAGAGCTAAAAATGAACTCTTTTATTGATGTTTTACCTTTTAATAAACCATTTCAAGCATTTTTAAAATTGGAAATACATTTTTTAAAATAATGTAGTTTTAGATCGTAAATGATCATTAAAAAGAAGTTGATTGATAAAAGTCTTTATTTTTTTTACCAAAAATACCTAAATCACATGGGATTTTCAGATCCAAATTTAAGGTAATAGTTTCATCAATCGTGCTGATTGATCTGATCACTTCACTGGTCCAAAAAATCAATTCGATCGACACTTAGTTGTGCAAGCATTTGGTAGTATTAACTTTCGCAAATCTTCGTCGGTGGAAATTTTAAGTTAATAAAGAGGGTATTTTGCAGTATAACGTCTTAAGCTGATGCTGGTGTAAGGTTAACCAAAATTTAAGTTCGTCTACTAAAAGGACCATTACTTGTACTTAATAATACGAATCACCATATTAGCTTCATGTACCGATTGAGTTATATCGATGGAACTCTGTAAAGTAAAGCGATAATACGCAGCATTCGGTGCCACAACCGTCAATTAACTGTCTATCCAATGCGCTAATGCGCCTCCTGGTCTTTTCTTACTGAACCAGGGATTGGTGGGAGGGGAATCTATCTTCTATCTCCTGGTGTTTTCCTACTGAACCTGGGATGGGTGGGAGGGGAACTATCTCCTATCTCCTATCTCCTATCTCCTATCTCCTATCTCCTATCTCCTATCTCCTATCTCCTATCTCCTATCTCCTATCTCCTATCTCCTATCTCCTATCTCCTATCTCCTATCTCCTATCTCCTATCTCCTATCTCCTATCTCCTATCTCCTATCTCCTATCTCCTATCTCCTATCTCCTATCTCCTATCTCCTATCTCCTATCTCCTATCTCCTATCTCCTATCTCCTATCTCCTATCTCCTATCTCCTATCTCCTATCTCCTATCTCCTATCTCCTATCTCCTATCTCCTATCTCCTATCTCCTATCTCCTATCTCCTATCTCCTATCTCCTATCTCCTATCTCCTATCTCCTATCTCCTATCTCCTATCTCCTATCTCCTATCTCCTATCTCCTATCTCCTATCTCCTATCTCCTATCTCCTATCTCCTATCTCCTATCTCCTATCTCCTATCTCCGTCACGCTCACCCCAAATAAAAGGATTTAACCTTTTCTCCTCCAAACTCCAAACAGGTGGTCTCAGCGCGCACCATCCGTTAGGATTTCGCGCGAAATCCCGCCGGATGTGCCCGCTTCGACCATAACTCCAAACAGGTGGTCTCAGCGCGCACCATCCGTTAGGATTTCGCGCGAAATCCCGCCGGATGTGCCCGCTTCGACCATAACTCCAAACAGGTGGTCTCAGCGCGCACCATCCGTTAGGATTTCGCGCGAAATCCCGCCGGATGTGCCCGCTTCGACCATAACTCCAAACAGGTGGTCTCAGCGCGCACCATCCGTTAGGATTTCGCGCGAAATCCCGCCGGATGTGCCCGCTTCGACCATAACTCCAAACAGGTGGTCTCAGCGCGCACCATCCGTTAGGATTTCGCGCGAAATCCCGCCGGATGTGCCCGCTTCGACCATAACTCCAAACAGGTGGTCTCAGCGCGCACCATCCGTTAGGATTTCGCGCGAAATCCCGCCGGATGTGCCCGCTTCGACCATAACTCCAAACAGGTGGTCTCAGCGCGCACCATCCGTTAGGATTTCGCGCGAAATCCCGCCGGATGTGCCCGCTTCGACCATAACTCCAAACAGGTGGTCTCAGCGCGCACCATCCGTTAGGATTTCGCGCGAAATCCCGCCGGATGTGCCCGCTTCGACCATAACTCCAAACAGGTGGTCTCAGCGCGCACCATCCGTTAGGATTTCGCGCGAAATCCCGCCGGATGTGCCCGCTTCGACCATAACTCCAAACAGGTGGTCTCAGCGCGCACCATCCGTTAGGATTTCGCGCGAAATCCCGCCGGATGTGCCCGCTTCGACCATAACTCCAAACAGGTGGTCTCAGCGCGCACCATCCGTTAGGATTTCGCGCGAAATCCCGCCGGATGTGCCCGCTTCGACCATAACTCCAAACAGGTGGTCTCAGCGCGCACCATCCGTTAGGATTTCGCGCGAAATCCCGCCGGATGTGCCCGCTTCGACCATAACTCCAAACAGGTGGTCTCAGCGCGCACCATCCGTTAGGATTTCGCGCGAAATCCCGCCGGATGTGCCCGCTTCGACCATAACTCCAAACAGGTGGTCTCAGCGCGCACCATCCGTTAGGATTTCGCGCGAAATCCCGCCGGATGTGCCCGCTTCGACCATAACTCCAAACAGGTGGTCTCAGCGCGCACCATCCGTTAGGATTTCGCGCGAAATCCCGCCGGATGTGCCCGCTTCGACCATAACTCCAAACAGGTGGTCTCAGCGCGCACCATCCGTTAGGATTTCGCATTTTTCAAAAATACCAAAATTTGCTAAAATATGGAGAAAAATTAATTAATTTATGTTTATTAATTAATTATATGAATATTATGAAGAATTAATTAATTTATTTATGTTTTTGCTTAATAAGTTAATTAAAATAATTAATGTATTAATTTCTATTTGGTTTTCTTAAAAAAAACACCCCGGATACCGGTCCATGGCTGGAGGCGACGCTTGAGTGTCAAAAATACCAAAATTTGCTTAAATATGGAGAAAATTTAATTAATTTATGTTTATTAATTAATTATATGAATGTTATGAAGAATTAATTAATTTATTTATGTTTTTGCTTAATAAGTTAATTAAAATAATTAATGTATTAATTTCTATTTGGTTTTCTTAAAAAAAAACACCCCGGATACCGGTCCATGGCTGGAGGCGACGCTTGAGAGTCGGCGTTTACACTTTCTTAAAAACAGACAGATTTTACACTGTCTGCTAACCAGCAATAATGGTGAAATATTCCTCCTTTATCAATGCCTTTTGGAAATTAAATCTATTCGGAAATGCCAAGTCATTTCAGCGGATAGTGGAGGACTAATCAATGGTCACAACTTTTTCCATTATAGTCAGCTAGAGACTAGTTTTTTCCCTCGGCTCTCTTGCGTTGCCTTCCTATGCCGTGCTGATGAGTCCTAACAAGGACGAAACCGGTCCATGGCTGGTCTAGAGACGACGTTTGATTGTCAGAGTTTACAGAAAAACCTTAGTTTACAAAATTTACAAAAAATTTTACAAGAACCTTTTTTACGACATAAGCGACTTCACTATCTCTTTACTTAGAGTTAAATTTTATCTCCTTATTTACGGTTCAAATAGTGTAAAAAAAAATAATAATTTTAATAAATTAAAACATAAAAGTCTTCGAGATGTCACCACATTACCAGAAACCAGGGTTGGAAAAAAACATGTTTTTTTCTAAAAAATACAAAAAACGTGTTTTTTTTGTTTTAAACGTGTTTTTTTTGTTTAAAACGTTTTATTTGTTTTTTTTACACTCAACACAGAAATTCTAAAAAAATCGGTGATTTAAAAATAATTAAATCAAGTTTTTAAAATTGAAAATGGATTAACAAAGCTCCCCCTGATAACAGATTTCATCTTGAGCAATTTTTAGCACCTGTTTCTTGAAGCTTGGCTGAAGCAAAATGATTGTTTTGGAACTGTGTTACTATGTCAATAACTTCAGATTTAACATTAGAAATTTTGATATGTTTGGCTAAAAGGTTTAAGATACAAGCTGAACATTCACAAGTTATTATATTCATATTCCTTTCAGTCCTTTTCAGTTCATTGCGTATTTTGACGACATTAGCAGCATTGATCGTTTAAAATATTAAAATCAAACATAAGAACAGGTCAATTATAAAAAAATATGATTTTTTAACAAGTTTATTTGTATTTTTTATTAAATAACTTTCTAGAAAAATAAAATAAAACAGTTAGTTTGAAGTAAATATTAAGTTTTATATACTAATGCAATCTGTTCATAGAAAAAACAATCGCTAAAAAAGTGCATGTGTTTTAAACAATGTTTTTTTTGCTTTCTTTTAAACATGTTTAAAACAAGTGTTTTAAACGAAACAACCCTGCCAGAAACTATCATAGTTCCTCTTTGAAAGACATGGAGAGATCTGCAGCCGTTTAGCATGTAGAGAAATCGTCATAAACCACACACAGGTACAATTCAAAGATTACAGTCCTCCCAACAAACATTACAAAGGTATTCTCCTCCCTGTTAAGTCCCAAATAAGTTGAACCACTGATTTTCGATGTTATCTCATGGGGAGGGCACCACATATTCTCTACCAGTCCTCCAAGGATGGTGAAATTGACCATTATGGCATCAGAGATTTAGTGTTCGGCAACTAGTGGTCAAAAAATAGTTAACAACTACCAACTACTAACTAGTCTGGGAAATTGTAGTTGTAACTAGTAGTTCACTATTTTTTCCTGGGACTAGTTGCAACTAGTAGTTAATTATTTCCCAAAGCAGTTAACTACTAGTTAACTGGTCTTTTTTTCTGGTTATGATATTTGAAGTACTCTACCTTTGATAAAAATTTTAAATATCTTTTTAAATTTTAAATAATTTTTTTAAGTAGTTAAAAATTTAAAAGTAGTTTTAACTAGTAGTTAATTAAAAAAGTAGTTGAACTACTTTAAACTAAAAGTAGTTAAACTACTAGTTGATCGGTAGTTAACTACTAGTTGCAACTAGTTCTAGTTAACTAGTGCCAAACACTACAGAGATTTGATGGTCAGTATAGGAGCATTTTAAAGTTTTTTCAAAATTCCATATGTCTTTCAAAAGGGGTAAATTATGGTTTCAGGTAGAGGGTTGGGAAATGTTAAAAATAATGTATTAAAGCATAAATTAGTAATTTTCCTCCTTATTTAAAATTTAAAACCCTCAAATAAATACCTTATTAGCATAAAAGAATTAGCTTGCACTATTATAATTACCTTTTCAATGGGTTTTAATGATTTTGCATCTCGACAAGTTAATTTTTTGTGTGGAAATTCTTCGGGCCCTCAAAATTGTTTGTCTCCCGATACCTCTCCTAAAAAAATGAAAATAAAACCTTTTTACAATGATCCCGCTGATGGTCTACAATCACTTCCTTCATTACCATTTCTCAGTTATTATTTTTAATAAACTGCCTAGCTAAATTCAAATTGATTCAAATATTCGTCCATCACAATAAAAAAAACCTTTGCATTTCTTTTATTATTAATATCATTAACTTTCTTTCTAGGTACGTTCCCGTTGAATCCGTGGGTCCGAAAGTCCTGTTGTCGGTTATTTCGCAGTTTACCATGGATCCAGGTCAGTGTTTCCAGATTGGGTTAGCTATAGGTAATGAATTGGGGTCCTTTTGAAGGTACTTAGCTAAAAAACATTGAATTTGGTTATAAATTCCTGAAAATAGATATTTTTAAACTTTTTTTACACACAAGTAAAATCTACAAAAAAAAAATTTCAAACCTTTTTCACACTCTAGCTTTTTATATTTGTTGCATATATCTGGAACCTAAAACTATACATACTTTGCATTTTGACAACGGAGTCGTTTTTTTACGTCAATACAAAGACAAGTGCATACCTTAGAGCCCCCGAATTTTTCATCATTTTAAATATTAATTTATATCTACCAGTTATTTCATTAGTTTTCTTCTAATAAGCAACTAAAATATACATCATATCTTCTTAAAAAATGCACAATATTCTTACCTGCACTCGTCATTTTCTTTCACCAAACACATTTCAAACAACCCTAAAAGCTAAATAATTTACCCAAAACTATAAATAAGTTCCTTTCTATCATGGTTTCTATGAATCAATCGTATGAACGCTTGTATAAAGTAGTATTTTGACTGAATTATTGCATAAATTCATTTTTTCTCACATAAAAAGTAAGGACGGATGAGCAAAAGGAATTTGGTTCTTCTTTCAAACAGGAAATAATAAATCTTTCAAGGAAAATAATAAAAAAGTTGTGGGAAATATCCAAAATTTAGGAAGTGGATTTATATGAATTGCTGAGAATAAAATGAAAGGTGTCAAAACCAAAAAATATTGTTAATTTTGTTTGAGAAACCCCCTTAGAAATAATTTATGTCATAACTTAACTGATTACACACAAAAGAAACGCTCCAATGGACAATTCCCGCATTTTTTATTATTTTTTTATTTGATAGACATGGTTGAAAAAGAAATTTTGTCGCAATTTTTTTTTGATTCTGATGCTTAGTTATTTTTTTATTTAATTTCAAAGTTCGTCTTTTAAATAGGGCGCGAAAACGGCTGCTACGTCACAAATAGTTTTTCAAGTGGTATGAAAAGCACTAGTAACAGCCAATCAAGAAAATTCATTATTGGCTGTTACTAGTGTTTTTCATACATTTCATACCACTTGACGTCATGAGCGTTTCGAGGTCAACTCAAATTTGGCTATTTTTGTATTCCAATATCTAATTTAATATTTTTTTTTGAAACTTTTAATACCGATTTTTGAAATTAGAACAGTTTGTTTTACAGGAAAAAGGGCTTTACTTCTATTTTTAAAAAATACGGGAATTGTCCATTGTTCACTAGTCAAAATGACTGCTTTGGCAGTTTTAGGTAGACTAATAAATATCTCCAAAAATAAATGAAATTTGGCTGATGTATATGGAAGCATAAATTAGGAAAAGTCATAAAATCACAAGTGTGTAGCTCAAATATCTGAAAATATTTAGAATCAAAAACGCAAAACAGTCGAAATGACTGCTCCTGCGGTTCTAGTGTTAATTTACCAGGAGCTAAAAAGTTAGGAAATGTTCTAATTTTAACGTAGAGAAACCTCTCTTATAACCCCTTCTCTACTGCTGTCATGTCATATGTCCAACACGAACTTGCCCATTTTCGTAATGGTGCTTTATAAATTTTTATAAGGCTGCAATGTAAATGGAAGGTTTTAACTGTTCATTAATAAAGTTTTGGAGACTATCAAATCCATGGTTAAAAAACTTTCATAAAGTAATAATGTGTCCAGTAGGAATTTTCATAAATTTTTTACTGATTAAGAAATTTGACAGAATGGGGCCGTTCAAATATTAGTTAAGCATGTGTTTGGTCATTTTTGACCCCCCTCCCCCTTGTCAGCAAAAATAAGCAATCCGCTAACCAAGTTGCTTTGCCTCCCATATTATTCAGTTATCCAAATCGGGGTGATCCTAACTGTATAATTTTGATTCTACTCTACTACATTTTTTACTGATATTTTCTCTAAATTTAGCAATATTTAAAAATTATCTTTGCTCTGCCCCATTTTTAATAGATAATTTAAATTTCATATTAGATTGAGAATTGATGGAATTTCTTGTTCTTTTCTTTGAGAAATAAAACTACATAGCACAGTGAAAAACGAACAGCACTTTATTTCCAAAGAAAAGAAACCTTTCACATGAAACCAATATTTCCAAAATTGTATAATTTTGCTTTCAATTGCTTTAAAAAAAACCTACATGATTACATTCAATTAACGATAATCAAGGAAAACAATTCTTGGATTAATTGGTATTACTTAGCCACAAGCAAATTTCAAACCGCAATAATATCTAATTACGCCACGATGTTCGTGATGACTTACGGACGAAAACACCTAGTCTAAATAAGAGCCAGTTTTCAATAACAGCTGAATTATGTCGTTTGCAATGCAAGGGGACTTCAACGGACACATCTGCAAATCCACTTTCACGCAGCAGAAGTTTGATTTGACGCTTGTGTGACTTAACGACTGTCCCTCATTCTCCGTCCAGCCATGACGCGGAATGCCCTTGCATTGTACAGCAGAAGAGCACCCGCAACTTGTCGACCTTGGCCTCTATTCCAAGCCCAGGGAGCCTCCGCAACCATCATCCCCCAAACAGTGATTGATTCTCTCTGGAGCGCACGAAGCATCCTAACTATCATCCATGTCCCTGGTTTCTATTGGTCAGTTCAGACATTTCTGAAAGTATACTTTTACTAACTGATAAGGTCGTCTCTCTGCTTGGCGTAAACTGAATAATAAATCTGCTAAAAGTTTAAATTTCTTTGGAAACTGTTTCTTGACAACATTCTTTTTGGCGGAGTGGTTATTAAACATTCTGAGAGTTTCTCATTTGTCTTGTATCGAAACTAAGTTTCGAAAGTTGTGACAACTGGTTAGAAAGGTAAACTAGATTCACTTTTGTAA
Organism: Tetragnatha montana; assembly: GCA_963680715.1. Classification (NCBI taxonomy): domain Eukaryota; kingdom Metazoa; phylum Arthropoda; class Arachnida; order Araneae; family Tetragnathidae; genus Tetragnatha; species Tetragnatha montana. Next base: position 48,751,739 of record OY796675.1, read on the forward strand.
AGATAAGAAGAGTTGTGTCAAAAGGTCAGTTAACTAGCTCTTGAAAGAACAGATATATTAATTCATTTCAAAAGAAAGGAGTAAAATCTTAACTAGTTTCTTCGCTAAATTAAAATGGAATAGATTAGTCTTTGACATGAAGATGACCGTATAAGGTCACAACTGAGTTCACGACGTCTGCTCTAAAATGTCTTCACCTACTTGCTGTCATTAAAATGATTAACATTATATTCACGGGAGGTTAATTGTGAATGAAATTTTGAGTCGTTTATTGTGTTCGTTGATATTATTTTTAAGAAAGTGATATTCATATTTTATTCAGGCATTTTAGATCATAGTTGGTTTATAAGGATTTAGAAAGCGTTTAATTTAAATAGGAAACGCAAAAGAGGATTTGTTGAATTCTGTGTTGGTGCCAGAAACCTGTTTCAAGGAAGCTAATAAAGCACTTTCGATTTGTCAATTTTTTTATAATAAGAACCTTTAAACGAAAAAAAAGTAGGTAAATATTTATTGAAGGGAAAATGCATTTATTTCTGTTTGTTTGTTGAAAATTAGATTCAAACAGTTTTAAAGACACTGAAAGACAGACTGAATTTCTCTTTGGTTTCCTTGTAATTAATTACATGACAAAAAAAAAAAGAAGTATCTTAACATCATTCATACTTTCAAGCCATAAAACTCAAAGGTGATACTAATGTAAGGTTTTACCAGTTGGTATGAAATCCAATACTTTAGTTCAAAAGAAATTTCTAATATCACATCCTAATACATTATTTTATCGTTCCATCTCAGGAACCCAAGTGATAAAATGTTTGTCACGTTTATTTGTGGTTACTTGCGAAATCTTCGGAAAAACCCTATTTTTTGCTTTAAATTATTCTATAGTTGTATTTCATTGATAAATTAAGGGAGACGATTTCTATATTTGTATCACATAATAAACTAGTGTCACCATGCACAGCTATGGAGACACGTTTTTAACAAAAGAGACCGGTTTATGATCAACTGACCTACTTATTCTACTCTAATTTTCATAGCTTTGAAGGCTTATGATTAACTTTTATCTAGTAGGTGGGGAACGGTATGGTTTATGATTCAACATCTAGAAACTAAGGTGTGTGAGAAAAAATAAGCTTCTGGTTTGAAAACAGCAATGTTGACCTTTGTTTTAGAAAACACTTTTCCATTTCTTAAAGGCGTTAGAAACTTGCAAATTTTAAGGAATAACAGGTTCTCCTGCCACTTAACTAAACTAATGGAGTTTTAGTTGAAAAAGCGGAAGAATGCCCATTGATGAGTTCAGAAATAAAAGAGCACGTGTGTCAGTGCAGTGTTACAGGTTTTTCACACATTTTATCCAAAGCAGTTTTGTGGATAACTTTTGGTTGACCGATCAACTAAAGCGTTACAAATTAAAATGTCAGAATAAAACTTTTCTTTGACAGTGCTATTTTGATGTACGAAAAGGAGGTTTTAGAAGGAAAAATATTTTTCTTGATTTTGTTTTAATTCAAAGCATGGGCATGACTAAACGTAAAATAGGTTGGTTTTGTTGTTGCATCTTCAGTAAAGTATTCCTTTGAAGAATACAATTACACATAAATTTTGGTGATATATATTTTGGGGAATACCTGTTTCAAACACAATAAATTTGATCTGATCTTAAGCAGTTCCTACTAACAAATCTAGTTTTTAGTAAAGAAAACAGAAAGACAAATTAAATATACTAATTATCTGACTTCTTAATAAATAATAAAAAATATATTAACACCTCTTTAAAATAAATACATATACTTTTCTCTTAAAAAAAGTAGTAGAATAATTAAGACCTTTAAAATTAGTTTATCAAATGAAGGAAAGGAAATTTCTCATCTTATTATTACATTAAACGTTTCCATTTTATTAAAAATATACTTCCAACCGTTAGCAACTATTGAGTGTTTCACAATAAATGAACATAGAAGATGCATTTCTCATAAAGGACTTAATTTTATTCTTTATTCCATTCAGATTTTAATGTTCATAATATTTTGAGAAAGTTACAAATTCGCATAACAAAACAAAAAGACAATATTTCACCCCTTTTTCTTTGTCGTTTTTTTGCTATAAACTCGTAGTTTTAATGATAAAGTGTCTGGTAATGAAATTTGAATTTCTTTCCTGTGTCACATTTGAATAGTGTTACTACACTTCAAAGTCGTTTGTGTTTTTCTTTACATAGCTTAACTCTTTAAGTATTCTTACTGGCTTTTTTGATTGGAACGAAAAGATTTTCATGTCCACTTCAACGCTTATCGATCGTAAAAAAAAAAGCCTTTCGAATTCTCTCTATTATAGATCCTGAAGTAGACTCTAGAAAAATGTAGAAGGAATAATACGTGGTTATCATTTTTTAAAAAAAGAAAAGATTAAACATTTTTTTTTATTGTCAAGCAGATATTAATACTTTTTAAAAGTATTTTTGAGATAAGGGCATAAGTACGAGTAATATTTAATGAATCAAAAGCGGTAAATATTTAGTGAAATATAGCTAATTTTTGAACTTCCAATCATGCTAGTTTATTTATAGTGCTTAGAAAATTTAGCCAAGGGTTGCCTTTTAAATAATGTTAATTATACTTCATGTTAACATGCTTTAAAAATTATTTACATTAAATGCTCATAGTTAAGCGTTTAATTACAATAAATCTCTTATTTAACAAAAACAATGATAATTTATTTTAATAATATTTTTTAAAATTTTTATATTTTTCTTTACAAAAATGTTTTATTCTACAGTAAAATTTTAATTCTCTAAATAAGAGACCACGAAGGACTGAACTGTAACCACATACCTTTTCCCAAACTAACAAAGCGATACTTAAGCTCTACTACCTTAAAGAGGTTGAAGAGATTTGAAAGTCTATTAAAATGTAATTTTATTCATTCCGTTGGGAGCAATACTTAAGTGTAGAACTTAACGACATTTGCTGATACCGATTTTATGATCCTAAAATTTCCGATTGTTTAAAAATGCTAAATAAGAAACACATAAAAAAAAGCTTTTACTTAGGAAATGCTAAACACGCTTAAATGCCCGATTGAAAACAATCAGAATCCATCACGAAAAAAAAAGGCACTGGCACTTAACACCGAAACCCGCACAAACGAACAACCCCCCAGCCATTATCCCACCTATCACCAATCGGCATCTGAAAAGTTTCGGGAGCACAATCACAATGCGAAGTTATATTCCTCCACTTTCGAAAAATGCAGATGGTTATCTCTACACGTGCACTCAGAGAAAAATAATGGCGGCCTATTATTATGGGAGTCCGAAATCACTTTTGTGAAAAAAAGCCTTTCTCCCGAGAAATGAAATAAAAAGTGCAAGTTAAAGAAGGAAAGAGTGTTCAGTGCGACCTAGTTTCGTTTCGACTTATCCTTTTTAGAGTGATTAGAACAAGGCCGAAATTTCACCTGATGTTTTATTTACCAGAAGAGAGGAGAACCGGTCCCGATCGACACTGGAAAGGTCGCCTTGGATCTCAGATCCACACGCAACGATTGTCCTCACCGGTAACATGACATGTAAGCCGGCTCAGTTTCCGAAACATTAGGACTTACAAGTGTTCTGCACTTTGTTTTCTGTTAAGTAAAGACGCAAAAGTATACCTTCCTATTTATGCACCGTTTATGAATTAATGAAATGTCAATTGTGAAGCGATTGTTTTTAAATTTAAGGAGAGGAATTAGTAAGTATTTCATGATTCAAGGCAAATAAACATGAAAATAAAAGGGAATAAATTGTTTTAAAAAGAAGCTAAGGAAATAAACTAAACCGAAAAACCAAGAAAGAGTAGAACATGAGGGTATATGTTTTCAAATTACCACACCTTCATAAAATAAAATCTATCCAATGTACAGATTGATGACAATCCTTTGAGACAGATTTGATGTAATGATTAAAGATAATGCAGTTTGAAAAATAGTGGCCCGTATGTTTTTTGAGTAGTACATGGAAAATTCTTTAGCAATAATTAACAAAATATATAAATACATTGTACTTAAATTAGCTAAGAATTATTAATGTTATTTTTTATAGCGTAATAGGAATATTATAATTTTTATTGCTTAAGGAATACAAATAAAAAACTGAGGATAAGCCTAATAATCCATTGTTTTCTACTTCACTGCTATAAATGTGTATTCTAAAAGAAAAAGGTATTTAAAACTTCTTTAAATACGTTAAAGGTCTTCTATAAATACCTACATACTTTCGTTCCTCGGGAAATATTACCTAAACATAAAAAAGGATTTAATAAAAATTATGTATAGTGCAGAAACTTTTACTGACTCTCCAAATCTGAATCCTGAAATTTGTTTTGAGTAATAAATACAAATATTAGTTCTCTAAACTAACGTGTTACATTGTTCGTAAAAATAACTATGATAAAACTAGTTTTGGAATGTATAATTTTTGAGCTCTTATTTTTCCAAATAACATGTTTTTCATTTCAAACTATTAGATGAAGTGAAGACGGTAATTCCAAGATTATTAACACACTTTCGAATTTGAAAGAAAATATAGAATTAATTGATCTAAAGAATAAAGTGCTAAAAGGCCGAACATGAGGATACAGAGATACCTCGGGGCATTACTTTTACGCAAGACTACAATGCTCTCTGAAAGACCTTGCTCATTGTCCCACTAAACTGGGTTAGAATATTTTCCAGCAGTTACTTCCTACGGGCATTATGAAACCCGAGTATGAATGGAGTCTGCTTAATACTTTTAACACTGCTATTTGCTTGATGGTTATTATACCTTTTAGAGGTGCTTATTAGCTTGACAGCAGAATTGAAATTGATTGAAGATGTTTTGAAACTTCTTTAGTGGGCGGAAGAAGATTTTCACAGTTCAAATGGAGTTGGAAAATTTGTTGTGGATTTCCTGACACTTACTATCTTATTAAAGTATCCCTATCCATGTGTAGAAGGATTTTTTTAAAGTTTCTTTACTTAACGCGCAAGACTCTTTTATTTTTGATATTTTAGTTCAAAGTACTAATGCAACACACATAATATATTTGTGTGAATACATCAATACCTACTTATATACTATTTTATAGAAAATTGATGTTATTAATGTAACATCCTTTCCTACCCTAAATAAATAAAATTTCAGTTAAAGTGTTCAGATTAAACTTTAAGGTTGGAATTTAAATTGTAAATAATAAAATAAATTCTGAATTTTTTAAATATTTGCGCCTAATAATGATCATGTTATAAGAATTCTCTACCCATTGAGGACAAACTTGTGTAACAATAAATTTAATCACTACTTCAAGTAAACAAGAAAATTTCAAGCATGGCTACAGAGGTTATAAGTGTTAAAATACATGGAAGAAAATCAAAGAAAATATAGTGTAAATAATTTAATTTCTGAGCTATATCAACTCTATTCTCCTTAGTATGGGTGTCCAGCTCATATCTCTAAAACCAAAATGATTATTCCAAAACCAGTGCCCCATTCTTTTAGCAGAATCTGAGTAACATCCTGAATAAACCATTCATGGATCGTTTTGTCTGTTTTGAATGCAATCAATTTGAAAGAATTGACGAATAAGACAATGAAAATACTTTCACAGACGTCATAGAGAGTAACCTTAATGTTTTGAGTGTGTACTTAAGCTTTCGTACCAAACACAGCTAATAACTCATTTTAAACTGCAATTAGTTGCTACCTGATCCACTAACACAAAAAAATCCTCAAGGGCATTAAATGCTTTCGAAGTGATAATTGTTCTCCATTAATTGTTTTGTACACTAAAAGTCACTGTGTTCGTAGCATTGTTTGTAAAATGTCGATCCATCTTGAAATTAGAACAAAATAGGAACAATAGAAAGTACTGGAATGTGTTCGGGGACACTTATTAAACTATTTTGAACATTTTTTTTATCTTGAACAAGTTTTATCTGATTGACAGTGGTTGATTTCAATTCAATAAAAATTCCATTTTGGTCTTCATCATGTAACCAGTCATCCGCGGCCGAGTATGATAGATATTCTAAAGAACGTGTACTTGAAATTCATTAATAGAATTGATTGGGTAAGGTTATAATCAAATAAAGGCCGTATTGGTTGTTTTGAAACTCTAATGAGTTTGGTATTGTTTCGCATGCTTAAGGAAGTTTCTACGGCACTCGTTATAAGTTACTTATTTTATTTTAACACAAGAGATACATAGGTAAAAATTTCGTTGAAAAAAAGAGATTCTTAAGAGCCAGTTTCATAATAACTTGAAGAAGACTTTAATTAATTAAAAAGTACATGTAAAAAGGTTTTTCAGATTGAAATTTTCCTTGAAGGAAATGACTGTTGATAGTTTGTTTTGTATAAAATTGAAGCAATTTTTAAATAAAGAGTTAAACGAATTTTAATGAATTCCCTAGATTCTCGAAATGAAGTTTTATTAAATTTTTTTTTGTAAATTTAAAATGGTTTATATGCAAGTTGATTAAATATACTTGTGTCCAAAAATGAAGAATAATTTGATTTTTTTGTGAATAATGACACAAATCTTGGTTCTTGTAATGTAATTTTCATTTTTCAGGGTCTCAGATATAAATAGAAAGAAACACGAAGCTTCAAAAAAATGGTTTTTATAGTTACCCCCTGCAAATAAAGTACCTATTCAAAAGCTAAAATTCGCCTAAAATGAAGCTTGAGGAGGTGTCTAAAAATCACATTCCTCGCACTTAAAATCATGCATGGAGTTCAGGAATATATCCTTTACAAATAAAAGGGTATTTTTTGTTAAATGACTCTCACATGAACGTTTCTGCCACCGTTAAATTTAATCCCAAACCACATATTTCCACTATTACAGAAGATCTTTTGGCATGAATTTCATTGATAAGGAAGTAAGATTTGTGTCATTATTCCTATAATAAAAGTTTCCTTAATTTTTGGACACCGAGTATCCACAAAACCACTTACTTGTAGAATATTTGATTACTAATGCCTAATTATTTAATAATTGTAACTAACTATTTTAAATGCCAAAAAAGAAAACATTTAGAAAACATTGCAACAACCACAGCCCAGTAACTTCGACTGATATGTCTTGCAAGCAGAGACATTCGCGATTAAGGATTTAATAAATGTCTTTCTTAGAAAGAGAGAATGATGTTCTAGAATTTGTATGAGCTCCACAGGATCAAAAGATTAATTACATCGAATCTCGATGAGGTAAAAGTCACGAACAGCGACAAAAAGCTCTCTGTCCCTAAACGAGGTCGATGGGAGAACAAGGTGGTTTGCTTTGATGGGAGGCAGAAGCTACGATTCTCGCTTTAACTAATTCACGATTTTGTCGAAGCTTTGAAAAGGGGATGGTTTCAGTGAAAATCGTGACTTTGCATCACGTTAAACAGATCGAAGAGAGGGTTAACATCTGTGAAAAGTGTAAAATTCAGGTCCATTGAAGTGATAGTCAAAAAGGATTATCTAGGATTCGTGATGGATCTGTCTCAAAAGGGATTTTTATAAAAGGATTAATATATATAAAGGAAATCAATAGTTCGAGAACGTGCTTACACCCTTTCGTTACATTTTCACAATTTTGAAGTCAATCTTATATTTTTTTTAACAAGATCAGGAATCAACTTATTTTTAATTGATACATTTATATCGTTAAAATTTCTTTTTATTCATAGAATGTCCAAAACTAAGTTTCTTAATTTTTTCCCCGAATATTCATGTAACATAATTTTAAATTGCGTTTGAATTCTTGTCAGGAAAACGACTCAGTCTGTAACATGTAATTTTTGCCTCTTAATGCTACGCAAATTTGAATTTAAAAAACAGCTGTTTTTATTAACATAACCTGTTAATAAGACATTAGGGGGGGGGAATTTTCAAATTGATATAACATTAAGAGACACAAATTACATGTTACGGACTTAACTGAAAGGTTACAATTACCATGAAATACCGACCTCATTCATTCTTTCGATATTTTCAGCTTTCTTCACTATACATAATTATGCAAGAAATTAAATTTTTGTAATATTTATGAAAAATATTTCAAGTACACCTATTTATCCTCACCGAATCTTTGAATAAAGGGGAAATAAATGATTCATAAAAATGTGAAAAATTGTAAATTTTTACCATTCAGTTTCTAAGAACAGAACCGTAACTAAAAAATGCTCATTGAATCACAGCCCAATATCTCTCCTTTTCCTGGTCTACTCAAACAAACCGGTATATTTGCTTTACATTAGTAATCTCATTACCCCAGTCAATCTCCAACAACTTCTAATTATTGAGAAACCATTAAAACCAAATCCAGTCTGATGATGCAATTATTCTTTTAATTCCCCGAAAGTAAAAAATTAAAAAAGACTAGCCCTTTCACCTTTGCGGTTTCTCTCGTCCCAATTTAAATGACCACTCGACATCACAACAACTCTCCCTTTTGAATATTTGAAATCCCCGCATTTGATACTCCTTCAAAGCCCATTGACAGCATCTTTCTCATTCAATGGGACTTGCATCACACCTTGTCGAATCTTAACACATTGACCGACCATTCAACAGAGGGATATGTGCAAAGATCGGCATTTGAAAGTGAGTGGGACTAACTCTGAATGAGCGATCGGGGAGAGAAATCGGGTCAGTTTCTCTGGGCAAGGTGTGGTCTGGGGCTTCTCTCCCCCGGGCTGTCGTCCCAGGCAGTGACGAGGTCGATAGCAAAGAATGGTTTTCGAGGTCTTTGGAATTTTTTTTCTTTTAAAACTTGTGTCCATAGGAGATTAAAAAGTTGATAAAATATTCTATTGAAGTGGTACTGGCTTTTGGCTCCGGAAGTGTTGTAGACAGAAAAGTAGTTTGTTAATTGTAATGGCACATTCGTAAAGGTAATCAAATGGTGATTTGAAAGGGTTTTTTTATCATTCAAGTGAAGTTATAAACAGGTGTAATCTTTTTATTTCTTCTTGAGGGAGTGTTGCTCATGAAGGAAATGAGGATGCAAAATTAAAAAATAAGTAGTTTTTCTTAAATTTCACTCATTAACCAGTTTTAAACAGCGTAATAAACTAGAAAATTTGCACACGTTTTTTTAAAAGTAATGTTCCTTTTAAAAGTTGCATGTTGAAAAGTTAATTATAAATGTTTAAAACTTTAGTTACTCTGTTGTATACAAAATTCATTTCTCAGACAGGGCCAATTACGTATGTTATGAAAAAAAAACTATCCAGAAATTTTCAGCATATTTCACAATCTTCTAATTTTATTTTGAAAAACAAAACATTCTTGGTATGCTATTTGCTGATCAATTTATAAAATAATTAATTTTGCATAGCTGGATTCAGTTTTTACTGTCAACAGAAGAATAACATCAGATTTGATGTATCAATTTTATTCAAAAAACAGATTTTTCAGGTTCAGGTTGGGTGATCTATGAGTTGGTGGTCATTAGAAATGAGCCGGTGACCATCTGCTTCCTTTCAGCATATAGGAAGGACACTCCTAACAAACTTAAATGTTTATGTCAAACTTGTGTATGTGTATATTCCAATGGATTAGTAAAAATGTCTTCCATATGCAACTTTCTATTACATTGGTAAAACTAGAGTATAAAATACTATGCGTACGATCAAATAATAATTCTGATAAGAAAGTTTGAATATTCGTAATAATAGCACTTAAAATAGTATTTCCCCCATTGAAACAAAACTAACATTTTTTTCATGACATCTCCCATACTCGTTAAGTTAGCTTGGTGGTCTCCTTGATTGAGATTTAAATATATAGTAATACAGACAAGACAGTTTGTATTCAAATATTATATGCAGTTCCTTGACCATTTAACTGGCTTTCGCTCACGACTTTCGATCCATATTTAGTAACTCGTCTTGTACACACCATAAAGAGTTTCTTTTCTAAAACAAACTGCCACACCAATTGTTATCCGACTCAGAAACGACATTTAAAAGCTTCCATCTTTGTCTAACTGGGAAAGTTATTGAGGACGAACAAAACGGCTTCAGTCATTATGACTGCAAACATTTTGTGTTGTTCCCATTCCCTAAAAAATCTAACCGCACATGTGTGCTTGCTCTATCCCACTATAATAAGCTTCCTCAGCTAACGAACTCCTGTTTTGTCGGGAAATGTAACTCGCTTTCAAAAGAACGAGTATGGAAAAGGCCTTGAATGGGTTGAGTGGTGTTGCCATTTGATCTGCTAAAATTAGCAATTTAATTTATCTTGAATAATAGAAGAATGGAAATATAATATATCTTTTTTTTTTTTTTTTTTTTTTTTTTAAATAATAATAATAATAATTTATTTCATTTTTGTACAAAGCGATACAATCGAAAATAGGGGGAAGGCATATTAGTCAGACTGGGGCACATGCCCATTTAGCTGACCAAAAAAAAATATTACAAGCAAATTTAGTACAGATAAGGAAATAAAACCGAAAAAAAAAGTGTCTTTAAATATAACTAATACACAATACATATGTACATAAAAAAAATAATAACACAATTTAAATGACAAATACAAAGAGATAAATGGCAAAACAGCATAGGCATTAAAATTACATGTTGCTTCTATAACTTAAAAAAAACATCTAAATCATCAATGACCAATAAGAAATCAAATAACAAATTCTTAAATTTTTTATTACTTGAGATGTTTTGTAGGTCTAAAGTTAATCCATTAAATAATTTAGGTGCTAAATAACAAAAATGTTTGCGGAAGATTTCTTTATTGAAGCGCGGTATTTGGTATATTTCATTAGGTCTCCGTTCTGAAATTTGATTTTTATATTCACATATTGTTTTATTACGATATAAAAAATAAATTATACGAAAGAAAGCAATGTAGCGTATAGGTAGAAGTTTTATAGATTTTAAATGGTTGGGTGTCGAAGGTTTGTAGTTTAAAATTTTGAAGCATTTATTTTGAAGGGAGATTAATGGAGATAAGTTAGTTTTGTAATCTACAATCTACTACAATCATGCCGATATTTTACTGTAAAAGACCATATTTTCAAGAAAAGAACAAAGTAAAGAAAAGCTATTAATCTCAAATTACCATTTCAATATAAAAGGATTTGATAGCGTAAGGAAAATAATCCAATTATATAATTAGAATAAAATGCATGAAAACTTTTCCCGAAAAATAGCATGATTGTATTATAGCCATTTACTCCCTTCTCCTTCATTCTTAAATCTCTCTGGTACTAACTAATGAATTTTAAAGTTAAAGGAAACAACTTTCATCAGTGGTTTTTACTAGTTTTAAAAGGGGCTGAAAAAATTATTTATCTGGACCAAATTGCATATTACTATGCGTTCGAAATTACTTCCTGGAGGAGAGTTGGTGAAAACAAGTGATAAGTGTGGAAATATAGCCAAAATATTTAAATTAAGAGCTATTCACTTTTTAAATTCGCATATTTTTAGAGTTAAAATATAAAGTTTTGCATCCAAAAATTACTCAGTAAATTATTATGTGAAGAAAAAACAAAATTTTCCTTACAAAAATGAAATATTTTCAATCATTAAGAAGTGATTAATAAAGATTTGGCAACAAATTGCTATTCAGGTTTAGTGGAAGAGATATAATAATCATAATTTATAGGTGTGCTTCATTGTTAGTGACTCAAAATAATGCCTGTATAAAAATATTAGGTTATTAATGTGTGTATATTGAATTTTAAAAGTTGTATTTTCTTAAATATTTAAAACTTTTAGATGCCAAAGTTTACATTATTTAAGTTTAATTTATTAGTTAATCTAACTGATTTCTTTTGTTTCTATCAAAAGAAGTTAGGTTCTAGTTTAAATTTTTCTTTTTGTGTTTGTTATTTAATATGTAATTAGTAATATGTAATTAGGTATTTACTATAGCAAGTTTTCAACTTTACAGGCCAAAGAAAAAACCCCGCTATGTAAAATTACACTAAAAGCATAGTAAAGCAACATAATTTCTAAACTTTCTTTAAAAAAAAATATTATTTATTTCTTATGGATATATCTATGTATTTTCTTGCAGAATCTTTCCGAAATTAATAAATTCTTAATTCTTAATTTTTTTATTTTAAGATATTTTTCTTGAATTTTCAACACAAATGTTCTCCAACATTAATAAACTTTTAAAAAACGTATATGCAAATTTATTGAGGTTATTTAAAAAAGTAAAACAACTTAAGTGAAAAAAGTTACATAAGACTATGGCAGGATCCACTGCCACAATAACCTCTATATCAGTAAGCATTTAACCGGTTTCATATCAAGGTTATTAGACTAAATTTCCAGAAAAAAAAAGGTTTAAATTTTCTGAGTATCAAAGAAAAAACATTAACATTTAGTTGAACATCATAATATCGAAAACTCTGACACTGTGATAATCTGTGATATATCACAAACCTTGATATTTCGAGAAAAATATAAATAAAATAACATTTTTGCTCAGGTTATCACTTGTTAGGGGAGACTGGGGACAATAGTAACACGGGGCAATTGTAACACTTCGAATTCCTAGAAAAGTGTAGATGCCAAGCTGCTACAATGATAACAGTGTGTGCAGGGCTAGTAAACAAATAATGTCCGAGAGTGCCAAGACTGGCAGTTGAGGTATAGCAGTGTACTTGAGAAAAGAGTGTTTTTCGAGCATAAAAGTAAATTTTTACTTTTGAGTTAAATTCTTTCTCCTGCACTACAGGTATGTAGCACAAAATAACTTTTTTTACAAAATGAACCTACATTTATCATAGTTATATTCTGTTTAGTTTTAAGTTAATATTGTTTTTAGTTTCTTTGAAAACGAGGGTTGAATTAAAAATGGACACATGGGGTCAAATGTAACACTAATTCGGGGACGATTGTAACATGTGAAAATTGACTTTTGGATGCCGAGATCTCGTACAAGGACAACTAAAAGGGGTCAGATTAGTCAGGAAAGAATGGATGCAGCGGCTGCTAAGGTTTGGGAGTCTGGAAAGTCAGTGAGAAGTGTTTGTGAGCACAGTATTTGTTATGGGCCGTTATACAGATTCTGTCAGAAAAAATGAAAATCCTAAAGTGGGTTATAATTAATTTATAAGTTATCGGCGCTAATTAATTTATAAATTGTCACCGGCAATCACCTGTATCACCTACACAATCTCTTAATAAAAGAGAACCAAATTCACTGCCATCACCACAAATATCAAAATGCTCACCACAGGCTGTTCAGGCAACACCAAAAGTGGTACAAAATGACAACTCAACTATAAAAAAGGAAACTCAAGGAGAAAGAGCCCCATTTGCACCTATAAACCCAGTGTAAAAGAGAAGAAGTCTACACAAAAAATAAATTTAAATATTCAGACTTTGAAACCTCATCAGACGATGAATATTTGTGTGTTGCTTCCATGGACAATTTCAAAAAAAATCGCCCCCAGTGAAAAATGGGTTCAGTGTGTTTCGTACAAAATATTTTGTTAATAAATTTGTATAATTTTCCGTATTTCTTATGAAAATGTGTAGTGTTACAATTGACCCTTATATGTGTTACAATCGACCCCACTTCAAGGGTCGATTGTAACAATATTCTTTGGCATATTTTTTATTTACTATATTGTAAATTGTAATGCATGTTCACAGGACAGTTTTCATAATGCAATTGTAATTGGGATGTTTCAAACTATGTTCATACCAATTTTCATAACTCTAACATAATTGTAAACTAAAGGAAAATAATGATAGATAGAATGATCCCCTTCCTTCACATTTGAAAATATTTGACAAGAATTTTTATAGATAAAGTACATCTTGTTTAAACTTATTTTTAGAAGTGGACTATCGTTTTATTTAATTTATAGAGTTCTTTTTATTGTTTCTCCAGCTCTATATAAAAACAGCTGATTTCCCATGATTTGGCTCGAGACTTCACTTCGAGTTTTTACCTTCAAAATTAATTTGCATAAATATTTATGGATGTTTATTTATTAAAGGGTTGATGAGCAATTATTGAATGTATGTATTTAAATTTTTATCTCAAATTATATATTTAAGGCAAAATTAACAATTGTGTTGAAAAGAACTCATACACATCTGATATTTAGCATCGAGATAAGAAATACAAAAAAAAAATCCCTGCATATAACTTATTAAAAGTATGCCAGATTGTATACAATTAATTATTTAGGGTAAAAGATGACACAAAAAGTGTTAAATTCATTGAGACAATGCATTTGTGGGCACTTAATCCTAGGACAAAGTCTTCCGATAAAATGGGGATAATGTGTCTCTAATGATGGACAAGTGTAGGGAAAAATAACTTAAATGAAACATAACTAACATAAACATAATAACTTATTGAAGTTAATGAAACATAATTACAACATTTAAAGAGTAATAAATGTTAGTATATTACATCTATAAACTTAAGTAAATATAGTTATATTAAGCAGAAAAAGTAAAAGTAAAAAAAACCCCTCTACTAAAAAAATTGGACCATAAAAAAATTAGCTTTTTAATAATAATATGCACCAGTTAAATAATTTTTTCCCCACCAGATCTGTTGGTAAAGAGTTACTTCATAAGTATTGCCAGTTTCAGGGACTTAATTGCATTTTTTCAATAGTTTTGTAATGTTTTTAAAGTCTCCCAAGGAATCGAGTATACCTGTTAGTTATCAAAAATTCGTATATTATAAGATTGAAGAAACGAGAAAATTGAATAAATGGTGTAAGTGGACAAGATAATTGGAATACGTTGAGCTTGATGTAACATAATGTGAAGGTTATTTCCGTTAGTGTGATGTCAAGTATTGCTTGGAAAACACCCATTGCCTTGAAAAGGGGTGGGGCAGAACCTCCGAAGAGCAAAGATGGAATGAAGAGTACAGTCTAGTTAAAATGCATTCCTCACATTACGGTGCCATTTACTGGCAGAGATACAGTAAAAAAAAAGCATGTTTCGAAAGTTCTGAACTTAAATATTGAAAACTCATGTTTACCAGGAATTTAATTTAAATCAAGTAGCATTGCTAAAAACGTTTAAAGATATTAATTACTTAACAATTTTTTTGCAATTGCCTTGTTTGATATTCAAATACGATATTTTAAACATTTTTAATAGCACATGAATTCAATTTCTATTAATTTCTATGATTATAGCTTAATATAAATAATTATAATTCTGGTAGCTTTTCTTGATAATTTTTATTTTTAAAATTTTTTAAATGTAAAAATTAACATCTTTAATTTTAAAAGGTACAGTAGAAGTAAAGCACAATAAATAACAAATTTGTTTTACAAGGATCAAACTTAAATAAGAATGCTTTTAACTATAAACGAAGAAATAATAGGCTAATAAGGGTGTTCTTCTAGATAAAATTTCATGGATATAATGCCAACTCCATATAGTGTGCTCTGAAATGTTAATGTTAACCTTTAATGTCAGATCTTGAGTTTCCATTTCTTCTCATCTTTGTAAAGATAGTCTTATTGATCAAAGGTTATTGAAGATATAATAAATACGACCGAGTTATCTTGTTATACCGGATTTTACTTTACGCTCTGATGATTCGCAACAATCGTATTTGCTCTTCATCTTCCGAAAGTTTCATCGTCTTGCTTAAAGAAACTTTCGTGGCAAGGAAAGAAATATCGAAAGACACTCTATTTTTTAGAGAATGAAATTTTTTAAGTTATAAATTATGGATATAAAAACACTTGTGATTATATTTTTTTAATTTAATTAGAAGTTTAGTTTGATGCATTTATTTTTAATTTAAATGAAGACAGTAAAATAGAAAGATAAACGAAAAAAATATTTTTCTTCTGTTTATAAGGCTTATACATAATATCATCCCTATTAAAGACTCAAAGCATGATATATCAGATATTTTTGGAGGATATCATTACTCGTAATTTATTAGATGATTATATTACACATGAAATAAAATAGGGGTTTATAAAATCATAGTTTTTTTTTTTGGAAAACGTGGTTTTTGTCAACTAAAGTGTATCATTAGGTATGCAAAAATGCTGTTTAGTTTAAAGGGGGGATTAGTCTGGAATGTATTTTTTATTATTTTACTCTCAGTTAAGAAGAAAATAATTTCTCAAATTATTTCTCAAATTATTTTGCATCAGCCAATGTTATAAAAATGTTAGGTATTAAGTTTATTTATTTAAAAAAATGTAAAACTTTTAAATTACGAAAATAATTTTATTTAACATTACGTAAAAAGATATTATTTTAAAGATTACCAATACCACAAAACTATTACTCTACAATTTCATTTGAAATATTTTATCATGTTTTTTTTCTGAATTAAAATAATATATTTTAATTTATGCTATGTACTTAATCCTTAGATTAGCATTCTAAAGTATCAAGAAAACTTTAAAAGGATATAAGATTTTAAAAACTTAAGACATTTTAAAAGGGAGAAGGTAATTTTTAATATTTTTATAAAAAACTTTAATACATTACAAGTACAGAAATAGTTTACATATATATATATATCTGCATCAAAGTTATAAAAAGAATGATCCAGGGAACAATTATTAAAAAAAAATCTTATCACAAGAAATCCTTTGGGGCAGCTGAAGTTAAATATCACGATATTATCCTCACGTATCCGTCCCGGTAAAAATAAAAAACTATAATCTCATGAATTGTAACTTTTTTTTTATGAATTTATCGAGACATGCATCAATGTCTCAAGTTTATGCATACTACTTATATACAAATTTATGCATACTCTTAACCACCAAAATCATAAATTTTTCCTCACTAGCAAATTACTAGGATCAATATAAAACACTGGAAAAAATAATAAATATGTAACGGAACACCGATTGCACGGAACAGTAAAGGTATCATAAGATTTCTTCCACTGATTAACTCAAAATGTATCCCTACATACAGTTATCAAATCCCATCACTATAATCATCCCTCCCATCAAAAACACACACCATGCTTTCCTCATCAACGCGGAAGAACTTACCGGCTTTCCCCTCTCTTACCCACAAAACCATTAACGCAACTATTACCACCTATGCGGACAAAACTCCAAGTTACCACATCCCAACCCACACGCACTAGAAAAACAATCATTACACGGTAAAAGATAATCCGAACTTACGCTAAAGGAGCAGCGGGCAATCCGAGTACGCACGTCCAAACGGACCGAGAGAAGCGATCATTTTGAGGAGCGGAAAGCGCCAAAACACGGATTCGGTGACGCAATCGGTCAGTCGGGCCGCCATTTGTGGCCACACTGCTGATGTGCTCGACTGCGTTTAATTTGGGTTTATGAGCCGAAATTAAGGAATGCGAGAAATGGTTTGGGAGTCCTTGCGTGAGTTTCCACACCTCCTTTCAGACAGGTGGTGAGAGGTAATTGGCGTAACGGACGGTGCTGTAATATTTTAGTTGTATTTTGGTCATTTTAAGCATATGGGGTAGATAGGTGATTTGTGGTTGAAATTTTCTGAAAGTGAATGGATTTTTTTCTCTTGTATGAAGAATTAGATAAAGAAGATTGATAGAATTTAGTTGAAAGTTTCTAAAACCCAATTCAGTCGACCTGGAGATTCGTATCGAATGAGACTTAAGGGTATCGGGTATCATCTCTATATAATTAAATGTTGTGCTTGATATTACTTAACCCTTTCATTCTTAAAGCGCCCGAGATTTCTATTGAATCCTATGGAAAAATTTGGGGAGGTTAGGGCAGAAAGTGTAAACCAAGTAATACTTTGTGAAACTTATTATTAGCTCGACCTTGTTGGTTTCTAGTTTTTAACTACCGAATTGTTGGATATTTTTTTAGTGTTTTAATGATGAAAAATCCACTTCTTTGAAAAATTAAAAGTTACCATAGTCAATGTATTCTTCTCAGATCGCCATAAGAAAATGAAATAAGGATGTTCTTGTATTACATTTGCATTAATTTCACAACACAAGATTCACTATCAATCTATAAATCCTAATATTGAGTTCAAATATGTGAATCAATCATTACAACCCAAGTCGTGATGAAACAAATATAAGGCGTACCTAATGGAACAGAATTTCATAAGTCACGATATTGGAAGTATCTTGAAACTCGGATCGTGATGATCAGATTCATCTCGGAAAAACGTTATATTAACACTCAAACATGCGTAATTTTACTTACTCCCTATAATAACATTGAAAACTAAAACAATAGGCGCTGATAGTTGGTAGGAGATGTAGTGTTTTAAAGGTAAAAAAATGTATTAGTAATTAAATAAAATAAGATATCTAAATTTACAAAAACTTTGTTTTTACTTATTCAGATAGCCTTAGTATTGCATCTCAGTTTTTGATTATTTTCTTAAAATTTATAATTTGAAAGGGAAAAGTAAAAATAAATTATGGAGTAAGAAATGGTTTTTGAAATCAAATTTTAATTTTTTACAAACGCCAAGGGCAAATGTTTTACAGACTAAAATCAATCACGGTGTCAAATACTTTTACAAATAATAAAAATAAATGTTGCGTGAAATACATGTTAACAAACAAAATTCTTTTACTTCTTTTTCAAGCATCCAAAAAAAAACTCAAATAAGTTACAGTTACATACATCCAATCTTACATCCTTAAAACTTAATGATCTTAATTCCACAACGAGTTTCCATCCACAAAAACCCAAAACTGACCTAATGTATCACAACTTATAATTAAGTATCAGAAATAATCCCCCTTCCCGATTGTTTTGAAACCAGAAACTTGCACACCAAAAGACAAAAGGAAGGACGTCAAATCCCTTTCCCCTCATATCCAATTCGACAAAAACTTGTAAAACAGCGTTGTCAAATCAAAAATAAAGTCGTGAATAATGACATTTCCCGGTAATTAAAGCCGAAGAAGAGCGCTTTTTGACATATTTGTGTGTTCGGACCGCATCTTATTTTCCTAATGGCGGACTGCTCCAGATAACGGAAAGGGATGGATTTGTTTTATATGTAAGGAGAGCACGAGTCGCCCTCGGGGCCTCTGGCCGACCATCCGGAATGCCCGTTTGGTCACGTGTCTGGGATGCGGATCGCCAAAAGGAAAGTGACGGAAGTCTGGGAAAGTAAAGATGGTGCCAAGGACAAGGGGCGCCATCTTTGCCCACTACAGCGCCGGTTCTTTATGTAATGTTAACTCTATAAGGAGGATTTTAATTTTTAAGAGGCGATGATTGGTTGGTTTAAAACTCACCAAATAGTCAGCCAAGAAATTTTTTAAAATTTTATATCCATTTTTTTAAAATCTAATACTCTTACACACTAGTTTTCCCTCTTTCTCCCTATCTTTTAAACCATCCCTACTACCTCTCATTCTCTATTATAGATTTCCCTTGGCTTATATCTTGTGTATTCCTCTCTTCTCTCTCCCTCTCTCTCTCCAGTCATCTCCATTATCATTCACTCTTTTTATCTTTTTAATTCTCCTTATTCTATGTCTCCATTCAACGTTCATGGAGGTTAGAGGTTAGCAAATTAGGCAAGGAGATTATCGGTAATTATAAAACTTATATATTATCAAGTGTCTTCTGTGTGTGAAAACTCCTTAGAAATATAAAACTAAATAATGAATACGTCGCTTATGATAATCCAAACAGCAGCAAAACGAGGTTTTAATAGAAATATTACGAGGTTAATATTTAGGAATTATGCTTTAATTGTAAATAAAATATTTTCGTGACAATGTTAGTTAAAAATTATTAGTACATTTTTAATTTTCATGTTTTGAAAAATCATTAAGCCAAAAAACTGAAAGAAACAAAATACAATAAACAAATGAAAAGAATTATAAATTTAGTATTTTATTCCTTCTTGAGAAAAAAAATAGATTATAAGAAGACAAGAAAAAATTTAAAATTTAAATATTAATTATTAATGGTTGCCCTATATGCAGTCGTTGGATATTGCAACCCTGATGAAGTTGTCCAACGGTTGCATATTTCAAATTTAATTTTTAATCGTCCTTTTTAGATTTAGGATTATACTATGTTAATTCTTATATTTTAAGGAGTGACCACCTCTTTTGTCATCATTATAGCTAATCTGATCTTAAAAGGCGTAACCCAGATTTCAGAAAACTAGTTGTGTTTGGAAACATTTGCTGTCAAACGTTTAACTACAAGTTATATTTTTCTATCTTGTTTAAGCAATTACTTTCTGGCTTATAAAATAGTTTTAAAAAAAATAATTCACAGTCATTCTAATTTCTTCAATTTGAAATTAACGTTTTCAATTTTTTCTTAGAGACAACAGGGCATCACCCTAATAAAAGATATATTATATGGATGTGGTACACTAGCTGTCTCCTTGCCACTTTATTTTACCTGCTGTGTATTTTATTAAATATCTTCAAAAGTTAAAAGAATTCTAGGAGACAAATAATACCGATTGCGTTTCAGTTGAACCATTAAGGTTTCTGGAATGGTTTAATATGTATACCTGGTACTATACTATACTATACATCAATTCCTTTAAAAATCATTCCATACTTAAATTATTTTATTACCTACTATGTTTAGGGGCTCTTGACTGTTGGTTAAATTGCTCAATGAAGCATTAAGTTCTTTTTTTGGTGTTGTCTATTTGCTTTCTATTTTAAGGTTAAGATAAACTTTTCCCGCTCCTTCGGTGTTTTAATAACCATTGGTGTTCTAAAATAATAATTAGGTATCAATTGATTTTCGAAAATAAAAAAAAGCTTAGTGAACAATGATCAGCACAGTTGAGCGATGACTCTCCTCAGGCTCATTGCGCCCGATAAAGTGCAGGGAGATAAAAAATTCCGCAATCCCCACAAGGCAACAAAAACAAATAACCCTAAATACACCTTTCACTCAATTGCTTTTAACTCAAACTCTCTTAACTTTAACTTGAAAACTCAAATTTCTTTTAACAACTTCTAGAATTTTTTATTTCCTCAATAGAAAAAGATTGCTCAGTTAGTTCAGTGTGTGTTGAAAATCATACAGTATTTACTTGAAAACTTCTCATCAACTACAAGGGTGAATGACATCCTTACGCACATGCTTAAATGGAAATCACGTAAATGAGTATTTACACGAAAGACGTCTTTCAAAACTGTCAGTTCTCAAAAGGAGAGTTCGCGAATGTGAGCGTTCCTTTAATTTATTATTCCCACGAGTAACTACAAAGAGCGTTAGTTGACATACATATTTATTTATTTATGAAAATTAGTGTATAAAGAATAAGAGTGAAGAGAATTCACAATAGAAAACAATTGAAAACCTTTTTGCTTTGTGAATTTTAATGCAAGGCAATTAAGGGAAAGAGCAAGGGGTATTAGGATTCGAGAACTAGGTGTATAAAACTAAATGGACTCGAGAGCAATTTTCTCTCAATGAGTCTTTATATTAATATCTTGAACTTAAGAAAGATGGTTAACTTAAGTGTTACATCCTACGCACATGTGGAGGTTTGTGCTATTTATTTGTGTTCTCTTTAGCCTCTCTGTAGGTTTTTATATCGAATTGGGGAAAAAAGGAGTCAATTTTGTAATTCATGTACTGTGCAAATATTGTTATTATTTTGACTTTAATTAACGAGGTGAGTTTTCTCCAGAATTCTCTGTGTTTTACCATCTATTTCATTTAAGTAAAAGTTAGTTTTTCACTCCGAAAGTTTAACTTTACAAAAAATTTTAATTAAAAATCAAACAGCAAGATTTCTTTCGAACAATTTTGAAAGTCGAAATCAAATTTATAAAGAAACACGAAATTCCTTTTATTTTTCATTTTGAATTTTAATTTCAGAAATTTTGTGATTAGTGATCCAAAATTATAGATATAGCAAAAAAAAAAAACATCAACCGAAGTATAACTTCAAAGTTAACGATAAAATATAAGGTTTTTATAAAATTCCACGAAATTATTTTACTTGTGTTTGTAATTGCATTGAAATTTTTAGTCAGATTTAAAATTTATTATTTAAACAGAAAAGATATACCTCTAAATGATATTTAAAACCTTGTTGTATAACTATCGTTCTCTGATAAAGGAGAGTGCTATAATTTTCATGATGCATTGCACATAGTTTTTAATGGTGAAATACATCTCTCACACTTCTTTTTTTATTCCTTTTCCTAGGTTCTGTTTAAAACAAGCATAAATTCTAGAATGCAATTGTTTCTTGTAAGGCTTTATACAGATTTTACCCTTTTATCATACAATTTTACTATAATAAACAATCATTCATTTCAATTTCCTTCAAAAAAAATATTTCAAACTACAAGAATTGTAAAAAATTACTACAATATACATACATTTGGTTATTTTTTAAAATTAAGTTTTTTCTTGTGCAACACAATTAAAGACTCTCGTTAATGTTAATTTTGAGACTAAATCAAGTGATCAAAGAACTTACAGTATAAATGATGTCTTATAGTATAAAGTAATAGGAGTAAATTTAAAGGTTTGGAGTTGAAACGAAAAAGGTAGAAAACCTCAAAGCTTTTCCTTTAGGGATTGTTGTAAGAACCTGTTGTAATAGCACTTGCTAAATCAATACAAACGAGGATATCCATCTGATTTTTACTCATCTGTATTCTATTGTTCTTCAATTTGATCCATTTTCAGGAAGATTTGTACAGCATCACTTTCGGGAACCGAAACCCGTCTTATTGTTTCGATATTAGTATTGCGTTTCGTATAGGCTTTGCCTTAAGCAAACATGAAATGTTATTCTGTATGAACTTACATTGCTGGGAAACGAAATTAGCTTTAGAAAGTTTTTTTAATACATTTTCTTTTCTTTTTTATATACATATTCATACTAAGAAAGAATAGTATAATATACTAAGAAAGAATTAAGATAATATTAAAAATAGATGAAATTTTTGTTTTCAAAAATTTAAGTTATTATAAATTGTTATGAAATAGTTTTTCCAGGCCGGGGCATTTGGGATACATCTTCCACCGAAACTCAGAAATTTCATTGTTTGACAACAGAAAAGTACTAAAACTAGCCTATATATCCCCCCAAAATACCAATATCCCTCTCTGAAAATTTTCCTGGCTATCCCACTGCTTCCAGGGATGCCAGTCCCAGAATAGCAATAGTCTTAGAAATAAATTATAAGCAGCAGTATAATCACATAAAGAAATTACAAGTTTTTAAATTAAAAATATTTAACTGGTGTGTTTGTAGTGAACATTCCGGTTCCCAAAAAGATAAAGTGCTGGAACGTGTACCCGAACGATGTTCTTTCCTTGTTTCTCTCTCTCTCTCTCTTTTCTCCCACTCTCTCTCCTCACTCTCTAAATTTCTTTTTTACATCCCTTTTACTTCACATTTTAAAGTATGGTGGAAAACGACTGTAGGGAGGAAAGGAAAGAAGAAAGGCCATCAAAAGGAATCAAGTTAGCATTAATCTAAACTCAAGTTATCACGCAACTAAGATGAAAATACTGAGGAAAATTCAACAAAAATATTTTTTCCAAAATTTACTTAGAGTAATAAAAATTAATATATCATGGATACTTCAAACATTTTACTGGACACATAGAAAATCTAGGATTTTTCTGGGGGTTGTCTTAAAAGGTTTAAATCACCATATGATTTTAAAAATTTAGGTTCCATTTCGTTAACTGTCCCGTTAATTATCGCCAAGCTAATTTGGATGTCAAATAATACTCAAATATTGATACATTTTTATTGCTGTATAAATTTTAATAGATTAGTTTGCAAATTTCGGCAATATTTCTAATTTTTGGCCCCTAAAACAGCTTGGCGATGTTTAATGAGACAGTTAAGGGAATCGAACTAAAACTTTTAAAGAGTTAAAGAAGTTGTTTTCTTCAATTAACATAAAATTTATTTATTTTACTTTTTTTTGTAAATGTAAGCAAATTTAAATTTTTAAAAAGATTTTCATTAAATCCTGCAAAATGCTTTTACCCTGTCACCCCACAGCCTCTCACCACGGATTTTCCCCCTGATGAAGACTAAACACGGCGGAAAGAAAACAAGCAAAACCTACTCACGCGTATCCATCAAATCGCAATCCCCGCAACCACTCCGACATCAAATGAAAACGGACTCCAAGAGAAACTAACTACGGACATTCAAAACTTTCTCACCGCGTGGGTAAGCGTTCCACTTACCTTCCCGCGAGGTGGTTCCAGAGGGGTGGGCGAGGCGAGCCACTTTCTCCAACGCGAAGCTTCCATCTGGACGCTGGCCTTTCCGATCGGACACGATTGGCCATTTGACCCGCTTCACGCCCTGCTGCGTCCAAAGTCAATGCCGGACAAACGCGACACCAACGGGTGGGAGGCTTTTTGTTTTTGTACGGGGGAAATATATGGAAACTGTTTTAGAGTTTACTTTGAGCCTCATGAAAAGACTGGTTGTACGGCACGGCAATGCACACAGACTATTTGCCTTGTTTTGTAAAAATGAAACTAATTTATACCATTTAGACAAACAGTCCTCAATATTTTCCACCCTATTCATCAACCATGGTGGATGCATCAACATGGCATGAGCATGAGGGGGCAATGTCCCTCCGTCATTTTGAGAAAATTCCATTTTAAAAGAGCTGGCTAAACATGTTTCCAAAGCCATCAGGAACAGCCCCCCCCCAAAGGTTTCCAGTGTGCCCCTAGCGTCCACCATCTAAATCCACCCATGAGGTCACTGTCATTGTAAATGATTTTTCAGAACCCTCAGGGACAACCTGCTCGCTCATCCCTGCCCCCTGAGGTCCTTAACGTTCCTTCCCAAGGGTCTTTCCCCTATATCCGACCATAATGGCTACTAAATTGCATCTAATTAAATCTAAGTTGGGTCTGTTTAAAATCCTTTGCATTGGCCAAAACTGCCCTTGCTACCTTACAACAAACGTTATCGTGGTAGGTAGCACAAATATGGTTCTGTGAATATTGATCTTTTTCAAAAAATGATATCCTCTGATAATATTAAGTATAATAAACATAAAAAACATTTCTAGCATTGTTTTTTTTTCTGGCTAATATCGTTTCCCGTGTATCAATTACAGTTGTATACAAAAAAAATGGTCAAAACTCCACAGAAACAATTTTGGTTGATTCTAATTAAAATAATCTCCTGAATCCGAATATGATCCCCGTTATCCCCCATCACACTAAGTTTCCGGGGAATACTCCTTACCAATTTGTAACACTTTTTTATAATATTAATGCTACGAATTTTATTTAGAAGGCCAAAAAACATTATTTTAGCCTTTAAATATCTTCCTGGGGGCAGAAAGTTTAAATGCTCTAAAACATGAACATTGGTAGCAAAAAGATAGATTTAGGGTGTTGATTTCCCCCCTGGAATAGCAATTTTTTTAATTAAGTTTTGTACGCTACTTTTTTCACTTATTTTATATAATCCACCTTTAGAGTTTCCTAGATCTCACTAATTCTCTTTCAGTTTTCAAATAAAATTCAAATCCATAAAATAATTGAAAAGTGTTAAAAGGGGGTAGGAAGGAGTTCCCCAAAATCTAAAGGGGATTACAGATTATTTTTCCTGAATATTCAGAGGTAAAAAATAGTTTGAGACCCTAAAATTGTTTGATATACTACTACTACGAACAATTTAAGATTTTTAATAAATAAATCTGTAACTAATGTGTGAATTTCGCAGATTTCCTTATCCTGCCATAAAAAGTCCAAACTTTGTCCCATAAATATAATCTGTATTCTAATCAGTTTTTTTTTCAAATAGTTTCTCAAATTATAAAACAAACAAATTTCCAGTTCATGAAAACATTAAGCTAATTTAATGAGAAAAGAAAAGAGGTGACAGAAATCCAAAATAATCTTACAGGACTTGTTATCTTTCGATCTAAACACCAACAGTCCTTGCTTTTGATTAGTTTTGGAACGGAGATGGTACGAGGTTCATTTGGGACAAGGGTGCAACCTTGGGGACGTGTGGAAAAATGGTGCTGTCTGATAAATTAGGACTGTTAAAATAAAACAAAAACTGCTATAACGAGATATTGGTTTTAATTAACTTCAATGAAAATTGGGGATTGAAAAGTAACGATCGTTTTGAAATTTTATTCCAAATCAATTTAGAAATGATTGTCAACGTGATGAATAGTTGGAGGTCACTTTGCAAGGACTTCAGCAGTAGTTTCTCTTTTAACGTTTGAAAGTGGTTGAAAACTATACTTGTATAACTTTTTATCCTTTCTGATTTTTCTGTGGAACAAACTACGGTTGTAATATAATCGGATGGAATGTATATAATGATTCGAATTTTTGAAGGATTTTTAAGTATTTTAATGGGAGGAGTCCCAGAAAGAAAAAAATACGATCTAATTAAATAATATAATTACCTTTAAGAAATGAAAATTTTAACTTGCTTATTTCATTATAATATGTTCATTATCTATAAAATTAACACATTTTTTCTTAGAATTTATTTTTTTTTCAATATTCGTGAATAAATGCGTTAATGTAATAATTGTACGTATTTCAAAGAAATAAGTTTTATTACTACTTTTTTGGGGATCTTATTAAAAATAAATGTATTTTATTGTTTGGAAGTTATTTGCGGTTAATAACCAACTGTCAGATCACGATTTTTCTTGCGTTATATAGTTTCGCAAAGTGTATAGTATGTGCAAAGTGTAGTTTCGTATAATTTCTAATCCAAGGTCTGTAATAAAAATAGTCTAAAAAAGGCACTCTATTCATGGTGTTTTAACCTGTGATAAATTTAAAAGAATTCATATATGTACTATTTTGGGATACAAAATTGGCTCAGGATAAAATCCCTGTCGGCTGTCGGAGCATCTTGGCACCGCTGGTCTTCTCTCTAAAATTGTGGTGCTGCCATCTAGGCTGCTTTTGAAGAACAATTATCAACAAAAAGCTTAGAGTTAACGTTTTACATAATTTGGGTCTTGGAAAATTAAATATGAGTCAATAATAAGGATTTATAAATTAAGAAAATTCTATTTTTATGTTTGAAAATACTATTCCACTTCAGGAACTATTTTTCTCCAATGAGCACATTTGATAATCCTTCACTGTAACCGCTCCGCTTTAAAAATGTAAACAAACAAACTGTTAACAGTCCGACTCCGACCGGGAATGTTTAAAAAGTTTGTTTTCTTTTTCTCTTAAATTATAGTAAAAACCTTTCAAAAATAAAAGGAAACATTTTTAAAACACCATTCAAAGTATATGATTACACAATTTCTTGGTTAATATTACAATTTGTTATTAGTAATGTAATAATACCCTCTTTTCTCACTAGTGATATGTGGTTTTCTTGGTTTTTATATGCAATAAATTTTCCTACTTTCTTCTCTGAAAATGTTTCTTGGACCAGCACAAGATCAATATAACGATTCAGCCAGGATGGTTATCTTTGAGGAGTAAGTAAACTTTGTAAACCTAATTATATTACATTAAAGAACTTTGGTACTTATGCATTAAGCCATTGACTATGCTGCAGTTTAAAAGCGTCACAAAAGTGCTGCTGAACGTTCAACAAGCTAATAAGTTAGCACCAATTTTGGTACAATTCCGTTAAGTTAAAAGTCCTGGAAATGCCGCCAACCTCTTTTGGACACCAAACATTAGAAACATTCTGAATAATTTCAAACTCATAGATTAAAAAATTCAGTTAAGTCAATAATATATCAGTGGTATTTGAATGACGTTCAAAACAGCTTGGTGATATTAAGCAAGGTCGTTAACAGAATTGAATCCCAATTTTTTTTTTATTATATATCTAGTTTACTTTATCTACCTACGCCTTATTTGAAGATGCTTTATTTGTTTGTTTGAAGAGTTATTACATAATAATAACCTAATAGTTAAAATACACCGGCACAGATGGGATAAGAGTCCTCCTGCCGCTATGGTTATCCACAGCTCTTACAGCAATATATGCTTAAGTATTTTCATTATTTGAGCTTATGGGTAAACATGGCGACTGGAGGACTCTTATCCCAGCTGTGCCAATACACTAGTTGAATGAAACAAAGTTAGTGACCAGGCATCCCAATTTGGTGGTACAGTCCTTCGTTTTGCTTATCTGTCCGACTATCTGAATCTCTCTCTTATTCATTAGAGTTCTGACAAAGTCCTGCTTTTCCGACTAAGTGCCACCAAATGAGAAAATTATGAACAAAAATCTAGATTTTTCAATATTTTGTGGGGTGTAAAGTTGTTTTTCAAAAGTCTTTATTTAGCTGGTTTTTGTGCATGTTTTTTCCTTGAAAATACTGTTGCATTGCCAAAGGGCAGTCTGTCCCAAGTCTCTGAAAATGTGTTTAAACACTATTTTAAAGAGTCAAGTTTATACAAATTTTTCCTAGGCAGCAAACACCCTCTCCCTTTTTGGGCATGAGTCTTTAGGTAATCCCCTAAAAATTTAAAACAAAATAGTTTAAATTATACCTTTTTAGTATATCTTAAAAGCTACATGAACCGTATTATGTCTGTGTAGGATCAGTGTTTAAAAATGATTTTGGTTAACCCCCACTCCGAAACAAAGTTTAGTTTTATGGACATAGTGTTTCATAAAACATTAATTTCTCGTGTGAGATCTGAAAATTTTCCATTTCAATGACTTATTGAACCTCTGAAGAAATTATAAGTTCCCTGGTCAGTGAAATGTCCTGATTTTTATATTAAAAAACCTGGTCACATTAAACAAAGTGGTCTTCTATGGATTTGTTATGAAATGTTAAAATAGGGGTTAGTGTAAAATGCTTGCGACACAACATTTTGAGGGTTCATACTTCAATATTTGTATGTGCCTTTTATTATTGGTGTTAGACTGTTAGTAACTTTTAGTTTGACACTTTAGTGATGAAATGGAAGTGAGAAGGTTAAGACATCTCTTTGAGGAAAACATCTTGAAAGTTGAAAAAGAAAATATGGTATTTTTTTCCAAGTAGTTTCATTTGATTAGAAAACTCTTGCAACTGTTACTGTTTCAAAACATTTAAGACTATTTTCATCTAGGAAATCATAAAGAAAATGTCCAACAGTGATCTTACGATTTCTACTGAAAGCTATGCAAAAAAATCTAAGGAAACGAAACCCAAAGAAATTATTAAAAGCACTACAAAGCAAGGAATGGTAAAAGGATGCTTAATTCTTAGAGAAGTACCTAACTTTTTTTAAACCAATGAAAATCACTTTTTAAGTGTTTCAAATTTAATGTTTACAAACATCTAATTTTTTATTAGTTCTGTGCTAAATTATGTACACAATTACTTATTATTTTTACTTAGAGAGTATATACTATTTGTTTATAAACATGGGATTTATAATTTTTTTAATTTATAATATATTTTTAATAATTTTTATTAATTAATATTTATAATATATTTATAATATAATTTATAATATAATTTATAATATTTTTTTATAATTTTTAGAAGAGATTAGTGTCTTCAAAAGCTGTGGAAAATGAAAAGGATTCAGAAGCTAAGTTGTCTTCTATAAAACTTAATCACCTCAGCCATGGTAAGAATAAGCTTATATCCCAAAACCTTATTTTTATAAATAAGTTATTGTATTATAATAAGCCCTATTTAATAATTGGGATACATAAAAATAGACATTAAAAGTATATCTGTATTTCTGCTGATTAATGTCTTAAATGAAATTAATATAATGGTAATTGGGGTAACCTCCTTCTTAAAATTTAAAGTTGCTTATTAACCTTAACCGAAAACTTTAGTTTAAGCTATATTATTTTAGCCCAAGCAAGCAGATATTTTGCGTGAACAAAATTTTTTAATTAATGTGCCTAAGAATTATTTTAAAAATTCACAATAATCCACATTTTATACATTGTGTCTTACAGATGCAAGATCTGAGTGTAAATTCTCTAATATTCACTTTTTAAATAATTTCCAATCATCATTTCTCTATACTAAAGTCCATGCTCAAAATGAGAATTCTTCTGAGGTATACATTCCTTGTGGTAAGAATGAAAATTAAGTATTTTCACATTATTTTTTTAAACTAGTACAAGTTTCTAATTTTTTTGTTTCACCTGTGCTATTCATTCAATTTCATTCCTTCAATAAATTTTTATTTCAGAAAAAAAAAATGTATATGAAAAATCACTCATATTAGAAAAAAAGTTTATTCTAATTTAAATTCAAAAGCTTTTTTCCCCATTTAAATTATCTTAATCTTAATAACAATTTCATTTCACTTTTATAAACTATCCATGGTGTTTTCTTTTCAGCAGTTCCGCTAGCACCTCCAACTCAAAAAAGTTCAGTGCCTGTTGAAGAAACAATTTCATCCAAATGGGGTAAAAATGAGTTATGTGAAAATGCTGTTATACATCATGTTACATCAGAAGTTCCTCATAGCAAATTATCCATTCAGGTACCTGTGATTTTAATAATAATTAAGCATCTTGAATAGCAAAATAGATTTAAAAATTTTTAATAACAAGTATACTTTTGAAAATTAAATAAAAAATTATGAGGTTAATGGGAATTGAAAAAAAAATTACTCACAGTTGCTTTTTAGCCAAAAATTTTGTGTAACACTAAAAATAATATTTAATGGACAACAAAGATTGATATAATACATATAGAGCTCATGCATGTAAAAATATTTGTAGATGAAATAAACTTATGATATTTGTTGTATTGTATTAGCAAATTCAAAAGTGTTAATCATTGGTAAATCACCCTTAGGTATTACCGAGCATAACCATTCATGAAACCATTCCAAAGTTCCGTAAAAATGTTTTAAATGAAGAAATTAGAAAAGTAAGTTATTTATTATCCTCATTATTTATTAATTTAAAAAAAAGTATAAAATAGGTATGTTAAAAGGAAAATGCTAAGAAGTGAAAAATGTTGTTTTTTAAAAAATGTTTTAACATTCAAGTTCTGCATTTCAGAAGTTGTATGTCTTTTGTATTTAAGGCTCTTGAAAGTCGTTTTGCTATTGCTCTCTTCTAAAGTTACTCTAACCTTTTTTTCAGAAAGACTATTTTGAAGGAGATGGTATAAAAACTACCATACTTCCAGCTGTTTCAAATGAAGAAAAGATGAGGTTATCAAAGATAAAATTGACTTCTTTAAACCATAAGAAAACTTCTGGTTTTGCTGTAAAGTGAGTTTTATTTTCCTTTAAAAGAACTTTCAAAGTGTTATTGTTATAAAATTATTATAAGGAACTAAAAAAATATAAAGGAATTAAAAATGCACTATTAAAAAATATTACTCTTAAAGGAGGATACATGGTGAAAGAAATATTAATTTTTATGTTTAGTAGCTTTAAAGATCCATTATTTATATTTTCAGCTTACAAAATTTATTTTAACCTAGATAAACTTTATTTAACTACCTGTTATTAACTACCAGTTATCTGACTACCATATGTAATAGTCTCTATTGGCTGTTTTATCTCCTTAAATATTTGAAAGAAGTTGCAGTTGAGAGTATATTTTCAGACTCTTAAATAATTTATATTAGTAATCTCACTTTTTATATACTGCTTATTATAAGTATAATAAGTCTGTAATTTGTTTAATTAGAATTTAAATACAAATTGCAGGGGTGAAATTATTGATGGCAACCAGACCAGTAAACCAGTTTCAACTGAAGTTTGTGAGTATTTAAAAAAAAACTTAAAAAAATGTATATACTTTTGAATTAAGCAGATAATTTTATAAATTATTACTTAACCAATCTTTGCCAACATGGCAGAAACACTCCCCTGTAGTATGATTTGGTCAAGCAAGGGCAATTATAAAATGGGAGTATCGATTACTTTTCAAAGTACTTAATTTAAAAACTAAGTTTATAAATGTTATAAAAGCTGATCTCATATAAGTGGGTTAGAAGTAAAGGGTACACATGACAATGTGAGAAAACTTTACTAAGCATGATTGGGACAATTTGCCAATTTTATGCAGTTTAGAAATTATTGTAATCTACAGGAATTTCAGATTTTCAATTTCATCCCCCAAGTATCTTGATTTTCATAGTAAGTAGTAAAATACTGATCTGTGTTACATTTTAGCTGAAAATAGACCACTTTTTAGAAATGCTGAAGAAAAGGAACAATTGAAAGAAATTTTCAAAGACGTTTTACAAAACTTAGCCTTTAGTTCTGATAAGGATGGCAAAGAAAGTCCAGATTTAATAGGTGAAAAGGTAAGCTAAATGGTATTATATTTGATATTTTTGGTCATAGTTTGTGTGCTATGAAAATGCAATAAAAATTTTGTTATGAATGCCAAATTTGACTAGATTTTTATATTTGTTACCCAGGGCTCAATTTTTAGGAAGAAAGGACTGATCTCTAAATACTATACACACCCAAAGTTTAGTATTCATTCATATAATTTGAACTTTGATTCATTATAAAAAAATCAATATAGGGTGACAACATGATTTATATAGTGAAATAATGTTTGTAAGTCAGAGTCACTTATAACTGAATAATATTTAATTAAATAAATATTTTTAAAAATATGGCTATTTTTTCTTGAAGAGGTATTGCATTGCTGATCTGACCCATTCTGCCTCAAATCGAGTCCTGCTCTTACCTAATATCTAATTGAAAGGGTTATTCATTATAATAAGTTTAAAATACTTTTCTTGTATTACATAATGACCAGGAATGTTTGAACTTACCGTACTGATCAGTATTTTAACTATCAGTTGTTGTTGTAATGAAGTGTCATTATAAAAAGGTTCTGCTGTATTTTTATTTTCCATACTAAGATGACTTGTGAATTTTTTTTATGCTATTTACATATAACTGAATACCAAGATAGAATTAGATTGACATTTTTTAATGATATTTACAGTCCATGTTTAAAAAGTTTTTTTTTTCTCCATACAGAATCCAGATACATTGTCAGCAGTCAATGATTGTGCACTGGATTCATTTCTTGGAAATACTGAAAACATACCAAGGTTCTTTTTTGTGCTTTTTAATTCATTAGTCAGAGGTACTAAGTAGTTTGTACTTACAATATATCTATTCCAAATACTTTTTTCATATGAAGTTTAATCTTTAACACCAGAAAAAAGCTATGCAATCTTAAAATAGCTATTAAATATAGCAGTATTGTGTATATCACTTATTTAGGTAGGATAATTTATTTTTAACTATAAAATATATTTTTGTGTTACTCATCAAAACTTTCCTCATCCTGTCCACCCATTCTTTTTTCAAACAAAAACCATTTAAATAATCCCATATATTTTCAAATATTTTGCTTTAAATGATTTTCACGAATATTGAACCTTTTTTGAATAATCTTACAAATATCTCTCTGATCTGATTTAGAGTTTTGGGCTGGGATCCCATTTAAATAAATAGATTGTCCACAAAAATATGTTGACATGGTATTGTAGTGGTTAGAGATTGTCTTCATATTCATATTCAATTTCTGTGTGTTCTTAGTCATATTTTCAACAATAACTTTCTTTATCATACCATACTATTTCATTATTTTTAGATTTTAAATAGAAGTCATGTTAATTTATATTTAAACAGATTATTTTATCTTTTTTTTACTTAGACATGGTGCTGATAAAAATGGATCAAAAAGCATTGCTACTACTCAAACAAGTAAGTTTTGATTATATTTAACTTAATTTGTTTGAAGTGTGTTTAAAAGAAAAACTAAAGATATGATTATTTCATTAACTGCTTTTTTTGAACAACCCCTTTTAAAGAAGATAAATGCTTTATGTGTAAAAT
The DNA here is from genome assembly GCA_963680715.1 of Tetragnatha montana. Lineage (NCBI taxonomy): Eukaryota > Metazoa > Arthropoda > Arachnida > Araneae > Tetragnathidae > Tetragnatha > Tetragnatha montana. Next base: position 48,785,494 of record OY796675.1, read on the forward strand.
GGTAAAAAAAAAATTGTTGTAAACTGTAGTTTATATATTGAAGTAAATTTTTATCCATAGATAGAGAAGATTTATCTGCTGATATACTTACCAAGGGGCAAATAAGAGATATGATTCAAGAAGTTGTTTTAGAAATGCAGTTGTCTTCATCCGACAAAGATAAACTAGATGCTGAAAACCAAAAGGTTTCTTTTTTATTGCTGTTAACATACTAAATTTAGAGTGTTTAAAATTGAAATAACTATCAGTTCTTTCATTTAGAAACATAAAGAAGTACAAACAAAAGTTCCAACTTCTGAAAAAGAAACTCAAGAAAGTATTGTCTCTTCTCCTAAATCAACTCAGGTGTGTTTGAAGGAAGATGCATCAATTAAATGTGACAGTGCAACTGAAACACCTGAAAATGTTATAGAAACTCATTCTACTGAAGATATTGCATCCCAACATTCAGGAGGTACTTGAACCTTCAATGCAATTTTTAAAAACCATTTTTGTAGTTTCTTTATGACAAAATTTTACCCCTGTATTGTTTGATTATACATAGATTTATGTAGTATTATTCAAATGAAACTTTAAAGATTTAAATAATTTTTTTTGATATACTGTAAAATTTAGAAGGATAATTCATTCATGGCTTTTTCATATTTCTATTATTTTTTTGTGAAATTATATTTAATAAAGGGCACTAATTTGTAAACAGATTTTGTCTCCATTAATTTTGTAATCTTGTGTGATTAATGGAAATGTAATGTGTTACTTCCTTTCCAGTTCATTTGATATCCAGACTTCATGATGATTCTAGACTTCTGACTGTTCTTAACAGTATTTATGAACAATTATGTGCCCCCAAAGTTCCCCATACCCAAGATTCTATACCAGTTGTATCAAGGTAGCGTTTTACCAGCTTTCTTTCAGTAAACCTTACTACCTTTTTTTAAATAAATTAACATGTTTTGCTAAAAAAAATCCTCCTCAACTAGTTGTATTTATTAAGTAACTAAAAATTGTAAAAATAAACTAACATTTTTTCAATGAATTGCAGGGATATTCCTCCTATTTCTACAAGAGAGGTATCCGTCCAAATCAACCCAGTCTCAACTCTGACCAAAAGCACCTGTACCTCAGATGTACCAAAAGTGGATGCTTCTGAACAGTGCAGCCTCTTATGTCCCGTCAAGGAACTTGACAGACTAGTGAAGCATGTTCAGATTCAAGCTGAAATACCTGTACCTGAACCAAATCCAACTGTACCTCCACAAACTTCTAACGCTTTTGTGCAGTGTGACAAGCCTGCCTTGGCCGACTCCGTTTCACAAACTGTGGAGTGTGTAATTGCTCCACCTGAACATTCTGCAAACACCTCTGTTTCGACCACTCCTGTGAGCGATAGCATGTTTCTGGATGACATGTTGTCAGAAGGGGAGGTGTTTTTGCCTTGTAATCTGAGGCTCTCTGGGTCAGGTGAGATAAGACAGTGTTAATATGTGTGGTTAAAAGTGTTGGAAAAGATCTATTAACAGGAACTATCAAAATTTCTTTCAGATCAAACTGCAACACCAAGTACAAAAAACGAGACTGACCTCAGTGGTATTAGTGATAAAGTAAGGGTTGTTTTATGAAAAAAGTTAATTCCTGGTTTATTTAATAGTTTTTATTTGAAGTTCACTTAAATATGTTTTTAATTGTTGGTCAACTTTTTATTATTTAATAATTTAGTATTATTATTTTCTCTCTCTTAATAACTACCCTGATCATATTATTTTACATATTTATAATTCTGACAAATAAAGAAAGCAATATCTGTTGTATCTAAATCTTGGTGTATTTAATCTTACAAAAGACTATTCTTGTCTTTTGCATGTTTAAACTAAAAAAACATGTAGTTTCGGCCAGAGACCCTTTATGTACAGAGACTGGACAATGACACACTGCGAGAATCAATCTTTCCGCCATTTTAATTACAACTTTCCTATACTTTAACACTAAGAAATGTTAAAAATCAGGGATATAGCTGTTAAAAGTTTTGAAAAATACCTAAAGAACAGCTCAAATGTTAACAGATAGGTTATTAAAGTTTATTAAGCTTACTTTCGTTCATAAATTCTGACAAATAAATCTAAAAACTAAATATTTTATTGTTTAACTGTTGGAGACATTATTGACATATGCCGTTGGCTATCAAGATTTGTTAGCCCTCTATTTGGCTACAAAATTGAAAATAACGTAATACAACTAGAATTGGAGTTGATACTAGTTTCATGGCTACTAGTCCATAAAAATTTTGTTTCATACATTTCTCCCCGAAGAGAGTGATAGCATGCTAAATGTTACCTGTGGCAATCCAACAATCAATTTGATGTTTTAAAATGCATTTAAGACATTATTATTGCACTAAGATAAATTTAATTAACTAGAATAACAAGAAACATCATTTTGTGTTCTGAAAGAACTATTGAACTTTTTAAAGCAGTTTTCTCTTCTATTTTTGAACAATAAAAAGAGTTTGAAGCGGATGAATTAGCATTTAAGTCTATGGAGATCCATGCAGATTGTAACTAAAATGGTGAAGAATCGTTCATTGTCCGATCTCTGTATATGTGTATATAAAGGGTCTTTAGTTTTGGCTTGAACATTCTTAACATACAACTAGTATTATATGGAATGCTTGGTTAAAAATAAAATTTTAAGATAATTCTGTAATGTTTTAGGATCAAGACTACTCCCTTAGTGAGGGTGAAATTCATCCTAAGTACCTTCAACAATTGGAAATGCAAAAGCCTTCAAATGAAAGCTATATTGGTAAGACTTATTAATAGTTTAAAAAAATATTTTTAGCTAGTATGTATAGGCTACATTTGTAGTTATAAATAAATTTAAATGGTTGCTGCAACAACGAGCTAAGTCAACAGTTTAGTATTGGAGTTTGTTGTTGCAACAAAGGCATAAATTTTAACAATTTAGGAAACATTTTTTAACCATCCCAATTTTTTCTCTCATGTATCTTTAATGGTAACTGATGGTTAACTGTATTATCTTTATAGGTTTTCAGTTTTATGATGGGCATTGGACATACTTAAGTAGACTAAATAACAAATGGCGTTGTTGATTCTTAAAAATGCTGTATGCACTAATAGTTTAAAAGGATTTATCCAAAGCTCAATTAATTTATATCTTTTCATTTACAGGCAGTCATACAATGCCAAGTTCTTCTTTCTCCAGCAAGAACTCTGGTAGAATTTACCCTGAGAGTCATTTTAAACCTACTTTAGAAAGGAGTTGTTACTCAAGTTCTTCTTTATCAGAAGGTGAAGTCAGATGCTGCAGCACACCTCTTTCTGAAGGAGAAATCCCACCACATATGTGGAAGAACATCCCCCGTCCTTCTTTCCAGAGCATGGGCCCATCGCAAAGCCTGGGTGCTTGGAATACTGCGTCAAACTTTCCCTTTTCTAGTCGCAGATCAGATTTGTTATTTGAATCTGATCCTAGAATACATTACCATTTAAGTGCTTCTCAGGAAGAGCTTGATGGAGGTATAAGTACAATGTGTTTAGATGAAGTTTCTGAAGAAAAGTAAGTTAATGTTTTGTTAAAATGCTCTACTGATGTATTTTTATATCACGGACTGGATGAATGTTTACTTTTAAAGGTTGTCACATTATTTATTTTTGTTTTTGATTTCACAAATTTTTACGTTCATATCATCAAATACTATAAAATATTTACTATGTGGAATTTCAGTGTTATTTATTTCACCTTATTCCGGTGAGTTTTTACGGGCACATATTAAAACTTGCCCAAAATTTATACCAGAGGAATTTTTCCAGATTTGTATGCTTTTGAATATATTTTATTATTAAGGAACAATTGAAAGCATTTGTGATACATGTAAGTATTCTCTCAAGATTTCATTGTTGTATGAAAATACCAACATTGAAAATCTCACTTGGAAACTGTCTATCCTTATTAATTCAAAGAATTAAATATTAGCTGTTTTTTGATACCTTTAAATACTTAACTGGCAATATTTCTATCATAGATTGGTGAGAAATTAAAAAAAAGTAGACAATTAAATTCAGCAAATTAAATGTTAACATATTGCATGACAATCAATATAATTAATATTTTCTTGGTATTAGTGTTTCCTCTCTTTTTAAAAATTTGTTTTGAAATTTAAATTTGTAACAAGGATCTGTACATTTTCTAGCTACATCATAGAGTTGAACTACAAAAATAGTGAGTGTTTGTTCCCATAAAGTTTTAAACTTCGGTTAGTTTTTGGAAGTAAATCACAAAATTTTATTTATATATTTGATAATGATGTATTTTTTGAGCTTATTGTGTCCTGCAAATTGATACGCAATACATTTCCTATTACATTGCTGATTCTAAAAGATAAAAAGGGCTATTAAACTTAGTCATTGACATGTCCAAAAATAAGGTTATTTCTTCATCAAACTTGCCATCAACTTCATCAACTTGCTTTAAAAATTTGATGAAAGATTTACTTTTTGTGTGTTGTAATATTGTGTGTTGTAAATACTGTATATTTTCTTTAAACATTATTACCTATACATTTACATAAACACTATACTTTATACCTTTACATTTTAAAAAGTATACAAAAACTTATGCTTTGACTTTATTGTAGATTATATCCAAGTGTATTTTTCTATTTTTATGGCATTTTAAGACAAAAATACAAATTTATATTGGATAAGCCTTTACAAATGAACTACAATTTTGAGCAATGTTTGATATCAAAATTAATTCAAATAAATACATTTTATTACTTCACAGACTGATATACTAAGAAATTTATTACTAATTAATTAAAATTTTACTAAGCATAAATTATAGTTTAGAGATTGTTTTTGAGAAATATTTTACATTCTTGAAGCTACAGAATTCAATATTATAGCTTTTGAATTTTATGCATTCTGATTTTCAACATATAATATTATGTCTTTTTGAAAATGTTTAATATTTTGGCATGAACTAATGTTTAATATGTGCTGTAAAAAATTTCATATTTTCATCTTTTATCATACTTATACTTATACTTTTTATCCATACTTATACAAATTCAATAAATTCTCCTGTAAGAATTCTTTGTTCTCCTTATTTAATTTAATTGTAATAAAATGTTGTAAGTATTAACTCCCAAAAAATTTTGTTTATATAAGGCTATTCTTTGAAAATATATATCTGAATGACTCGGGATATCAAGAAAAATAATCATACCAAGTTTAATAAAAAAATAAACAAATACACATGATAAATTATAATTCATATAACTGGTTTTTATACCTTTTATTAAATAAGTTTGTACAAATAGTTTTATACTACTTATGTTCTTGATTATTCTGTCTATTTTTTTAAACTTTACCAGTGAAGGATTCAAATTTTGTTAACCTTGTTAAATAAATTAACATTAGGATTGAATAGTACATCTAGAATAATTTCAATCAATACAGTTCATTTCAATGGCTTTACCTTAAATTTAGTGGAGAGATCTCTTTCCTTGTTCAACCTATGGGAAATGTAAAGGGTGTTGTGGTTTCAGTACCCCTAATCATTATAGAATTATTGACTTGGAAAAATTGCATTATTTGGTTGACTTGAAAAAAAAATACATTAAAACATAGCAATAAAAATTTCTGATAGAACAAAAAGTCATTCTGTCAAAATGACACAATGTTTCAAATTTTATTTTTACCTCAGCCCTCTCAAGATTACTATGTATAAGATTTTGAGGGATAAATGCACTCCTTTGAAGTGATAGAAAAAAATTAGCAGTAATTAATTACTATCAAATACATAAAATATAGTATTTAAGTAAGACCCAAAACAATATTTTAAGAGAATGTGCAAATGTAGGATTGAACATTTCATTAATTAATTATCAACATTTTTCATGTTGTATACGAAATTAAATCTAAGGGGTTTTATATGCATAATTGGCTTTATATTGTAAATACCAAGTTATATGTTGGGTAAAAATATTTTTTGCCTCATGCAAAATTTCACCATAACAGGCTTATAAATCTTAATTCCATTTTCAGCAATACAGTCCTTGTCTATGTTTCCAAAAAAATTTGCCTTTTCTACCTCTAAACTGAGATTTTTTTTAAAAAAAATTTGCAACTGTCATTATTTTCCTGATTGGAGTTAAAAATTATGTTCTTAAATACCTGTAACACATTTTCATCATTCATTAGCTCCTGATTGTATGAATCCCAGTTCACAAACTTATCCCTCCCCATCTAATAAATTTAATTTCCTGGTAATTTTAGAAATTTCTTGATTAAAAATCCCTAATTTTTCCAGGTTTTCGTACTTAACCTGCTCGAGTTTCTACGGTGGAAAAATAGGGATCGTTTTAGACGTCGATTAGAGGTTTTTCGCGCAAAAATATGGACAGTTTTTGAGGTTTTTCGCGTGGAACTTGGAGATCCGCGTAACTTGAAATAGCCGAAGAAAGCCCCAGCGATGCGGCATTCCTCCCGGAGGTCCGCCCGGTGGCGTCCGGTTCACCGAAAGGGGTCATCGGCGTAATATATTAGCCCCGCCGATGATAAATGTAAAGAGCCGCCAGCTGTAATTAGACCGTCCGCTCTGGGCGTGCCGCGGAGGGATAGTTAGCTCGCCTAATTAATCTGGATGGGATAGTCCCGCGACGGTCCTGCCCGCGATGCTTATCGGGAGGAGAGATTTTCATCGGTGCCGATGATTGGTCGATGCAAATGGTGGGAATCACTTCACGGATTTTGTGTATACTGATGGGGTTCGTGGCTGTAAAATTAAATTCTGGAATGTTCCTCCTTGGAAAAACTGGGCAGCTTATTTGCCTATTTTTTTTCCAGGTAATGCTCCTGGAAAATAACAGGAACGTTACTGAAACACGTTTCTTAGAATTATGAATTTTTTATAAATAGTACCAGTAATTCTGAGGAACGTTTCAAAGTTTTAAGCGTAACGTTCCTGTTATTTTGCTGGAACATTACCTGGAAAAAATAGGCAACCCAGCTGCCCAGTTTTTTCAAGGAACGTTCCAGAATTTATTTTTATAGTGTATACTGCAACCGATCGCTCTAATTTACAATAGTACCCAGGACTTAGCTATAGGGGAAATTTTACTTGGGGCGGAATGCTTATTAAGGGATGGAGATATACAAATGTGTGAATTACTTCAAGGATTTTGTGTACTATTTTTCCCTACTCATTTGTGCAGACTTTATATAAATGTCATTCTTAAACGGTTTCTTCAGTAACATTAAATAAAAAATGCCCTTATAATTTGGGAATAAAATTTCCTTTGAAATAATGTTTTTAGAAATATTTCTCTTGTTATATTAAAATTACGAAGACTGGGAAAAGCTACGTTAATGTCATTTAAACTTCAGATGATAGAAATTTAAAAACTCAAATTTATTTAAAATATAGTTAGTAATATTTCGGACTCCACAATACGTTGCAAATAAAATGTGAAATGTCTTTGATATCGAAAGTAGTTTTTATTTGATAAAATATTTGATTTTCTCTCTCTTATTCACTCTATTCTCTTCTATTGTTTTTGGTGCTGTCAAGTTCTCTCTCAATGATTTTATTATCTTTTTCTCTTATCTTTTGCTGCCTCATTCACTCTACCTTCCTTTTATCTTCTCATCATTTTCTCTTATTTCAATGAAGATGGATGAAATGCAAGAGCAAGGTGGTAAGGAAAAGAAACATTAAGGAAAACTCTTTAGTCTCTTTTCTCAATATGTGAAACCTTAAAAACAAATCACGGATCATAGTAATATCATCCGTAATCTATATTCTTTGGTAATATTCTATAATACTTTAGTTGATCACATGTTACGTCTTTAGCCACTTCAAAAGACTTGACATTGCAATGCATATTTATATTCGGATTATGGAGCTCATCCGAAAACCCTCATGAATATCCATGAAGGAATACTCCTAAAAAAAGAAATTTCGTTCTATAAATACCCTAAGTGAATTCTTATGAATAACCGGACCTATCTTTGAGAGAATAATGCCTAAAATAGACGTTCAAAATTTCTGCCCAAACCAGGTGACGGGGTGACTGATGAATTTCGTACATGATCAACGTTCCACGGTTTGCGCTAAGTCCATATAAGCTTCACCCCCATCTGAATTTCCTCATCACTTCTGATACCTTCTCCAAACAAAGTATTACTTTTCTTCACACGTGTGGTTTTTTGACGAGGTGGGCGGAGCGTCATGCATCACACGGCCATGTGAATAGATCGATCTTCCGCGGCAGATCGATACAAGCCGACAAACGAATACTACACTGTTGCTCAATGAGAGTGGGCCCCTCGGTGGGGGGAGGACCCTAATCGGAAACAATTAGGGGGTCCCCATGCGTGTCCCACGTGAGACTCAATTGCTTGAGACAAAAGGAGACTTCGGGAAGCGAATCTGTCACAATTCGCTGGACCTTCGTACGTGCCCATACGCAGAGAAAGCCGGCCTCTGGTAGGGCTATCGGGGATAAGTAATCGTGTTGTGGGGCTTTTGAGAATGGCGGTATTTGAAAAAATTATACGGCCAGCTGAATTTGTGTCAAATTATAGTGATTAATTCAGTGTTGCTTGATTACCCCTTAAACGCATGCCGCCGCGTTTATTAAAAATTCTGCTCCCTGTAGACGATTGTGCTAATAGCTATGGAAATAAATGATGACATTCATGAGTTGCTATCTGATGACAAGAGGATGAAAATAATTATGATCAATATGCATTGTCATAGGGTCTTCAAAAGACTCAAGAATTAATCTATTCAAAATTTTCTACCAACAAAACTTTGGTTTATTTTTATACAGCTGTCGTATGGCCTAGTGGTTAGAGTATCTGACTGCGAAGCCGTACGTCTGGGATCTGAATCCCCGCGTTTGGCATGGATAGTTTCTGTTCTTGTGTGATACATGAATGTGGCTCCCTTGTAAAAGGGGATTGCGCAAGCGAATGTGTGCGTTGAAATTTAAAAGATCGAAAAAATTAAGTAACTATAAAATTTGTTTAAAATTTCGACTATGAAAAATGTTATGCCAAATATTGAAAAAGCAAACGTACTAGATTTATACGAAAACAAGTACAAAGATATACAATAAAAATTACATTGAAATTATACTGCAGAATCTTTTGCATTTTTTTTTATCTGTTGTTGTGTTGTTGCTTATCTCCAATGGTCTGACGGAGTCAGACCAGATCCATAAATCCGTTGACGAGTAGAAAGCCCCAAACAAGGAGGATCTAAATTATGTGTAATTCTTTTTTCTCTGTACTTATTATTAAATCATTTGTAGTTTCTTTCGTAAATGTATCAAACAAGCAAAATTAAATTTCAATTTATCTCCTTGTCGCTCGAGATCGATAATTTGGTTCTCTGGAAGGTAAATAAAGTCGGCTCAATTTGGTCCTTAGAGAACGCAGATCAAGTTTTGACGGCTTGACTTGGGATATTTGGAAGTAAATACCTATTTCATTTAGTAGATTCTGGGTATCCAAGAACGCGTTTCATAAACCACCAAACATATTTTGTAGTTATAATTATAACATATTAAGCTAACGAAGTGAGCCTAATAAGATAGGTACTTAAGGTGCTCGAGATTTCGTTAAAAAAAACAGCAAAAAACCAGTTTAGGTAAAAAAAAGCCAGCATATTTCAAGCAGATAATTTGTAAGTGCATAAATTTATAAATATTTTACGGCATTGTTTTATGACAACCTGGTAAATTTCTCGTGTTCCTTTCGATAAGTTGAAATATGGTAATTAGCTGTTACACCATGAATTTTTCATTTAGTACTTATCGTGAAGAATTGAGGAAGTCCAATTAACCCTTTAAAATTATAAAAAAATAAACGAAAAAACTCGGTAGTTTTACTCGTAACTTGACATCCAAAACACATTTCAACTAACTATATCCGACATGGACCAGTTAAACATACAATTTGTTGCTAACAAAACCAAATCTGAGCTATAACTCTTATTGAAAGACAAGCTAGTTATCTAATCACCACTTCCATTACGCTGAAATGTAAAGGGATCACATTTTATTATTTAAAAACAGACAAAAGCCATTCCAATTGATATAATCTTACACCCTTAACCATCAACATCGAACCGAGTGAAAGACACGACACATTCAATCCCCCGACATATACCCACAAAAAAAAACAAAGGCCCTGTTTCACCATCTTCAATTTGCATAAATTAATCCAACCAAACGATGACTCGACTGTACCTTTCAGCAACTGCCATGACATCCCAACTAAAAACAGCAGCTCAAGTGTCTGATGTCCTCAGAAAGACGGTTGTCAGATACGTGGACACGATCTCTGCCAGTTTCCCTTTAAAATACCTCCCCAATCAGAAGTCAAGAAGCACTCCAAAAAACATCCGATACGCTATTTAAAGACGCTTGCCCATCCCTGAGGCACCTGGTGGAAGCGTTGGCTTGTCATTTGGACGTCTTCGTCCTCTTTTGGGTCCTGAGTCCCAACCTATCTATTTAATTGCGCGGTGATAAGATCCTAAAGAGGAAGTATAATTCATGGGCTGCGAACTCTCGTTAAACTTTTTGCGTGTTGGATGGAAGATCGGCCTTAAGCTTTTATCTGATTGAAATGCAAATATACAGAGGAAGGAGATTTGGAAGAGAGTTTGGTGGAGAGCAGGAGAATATTTCTATGGAAAAGAGGGACTGTTCATAAATTGTCCTCCAAAAATTTCGTTACGCATTTATTTTCATTACCTCTATAGTCAAAACTATCAATTCAAGATTCAGTCTACAATTTACATTTTGTTAAGAAGTGCTTTCATTAAAATGCTAACTTCCTTTCTGCTTCAATACCGCTTTAGAGAGAAAAGAGAAGATCAGAGTTAAATACTTTCCGAGACACAGTTCTTGATAGGTTCAACTCGTACAGTCTAATTTTTGTTTTAGATATTCCTGAAACAGGAATGCTCGATAAAATTCAATCAGGGGCGGAGCCAAAAGGGGGACTCCTTCCTCGAAAGTTTGAAAATTTTCTTTTTGGCTATAGAAAAGGACTAAATTTATTCCATTTTACCCCCAAATTCCAATATTCCTCTCCGAAAGTTTCGTGGGGGTTTATTCATCTTCAAATTTAAATTCTTAGATTGTCTAATTCCCTTTATGATAATTACCATTTATAACTTATTCCCGAGTTAAGAATATAGTGCTTATTTAAATCCACCGGTTCAAATTGAAAGAAAACATAACATCTAATTAGAAATTTCATTTCACTTAAAATAATTTTCTTTACAAAAGGAATTAAACTGTGAATTTAACCTAAAGTTTAAAAAATATTATGTCAAACAGAAAATTTTATAATTTTTTTACATCAGTTTTGTGGTCACTGACGCTATTTTTCCCAGTGCAGTCAAAAAAGCTCAAAGTTATGCCATTCTTGCTTTTAATTACAAAAAAACAATTTGTTTTATTTGTATAATATTCTAAGATGATTCCTCTTGTTCTCTTTTTTATTACAGTTAAGAAGTATAAAGTCTAATATTAAATATATTTTGTTTTAGTATGACTAATAAATTCTTTGGAAAGCCACAAAAATGGTACCAGAAAAATGTTTTCTTCACACACAACCTAAAAAACTCTCACGCATATTCTTATATTTTCTTTCAAATGTAACATTTTTCTTATGATGTAACGATATGACACACAAATTTTTTTTAATGGGGAAAATTAACCTTTCAAATTCTTGAAGAACAATGAGAAATTGTCGGATGTCTCTATTGAACCAAGCTGAAGACGTAAGAGAGTGAGACGCCCAAGCTATTAGTGATAAAGCCAACAACGGGATACATAATATGTGTGCGTCCAAAATTACCATACAAATATGAATATAAGCAAAAATTATGAAAATAAAGGGTCGTGATGAGCACTTCGACTCAAGAATAAAGTGATTGCAAACTTTTTCGCAGACTTTGGAAAAAGTTTCTCATGATTATAACCAGGAACTAACCTGTTTAAGAATCAGCTGATTTTACTTTATGATTTAAATTTATTCGTTATCAAGAAAAGGTATCTTTCTGAGAAGGAGGAGTCGTTATAAAGAGGGAGGATTTTACCCCGGTCCACTTTCATACACAGCACAGGAAAATAAATGCTGCACCTCATTATAAAGGGGGAAACGTCTAGGGAGTCACGAAAATTCTTAAAATTTTTTAAAAAGACCTCGAATATTAAAAATGCGCTTGTTTAATATACTATGCTTTAAGTATGGGGTTGTGCTTACATAATTATAACCCAAATACAATAAGTAATGCATACAATGTGGTTTTTCATATTTGCTTATTAATAAGGGTTTCTAAGGTTTAATATTTTGGTAGTTTAATTTTTGTAATTATTTTTAAATCAAGGACTGTTTTTATAGATTTTTTTGTATAACATTTTTTACATTTACATTTTAAAAATAAAACTTGGGTAAAGAAATTTCCGCTGAATGTAATCCACATAATGATGAGTAACATCAGGGTATTTATTCATTTTAAATTGATGGAATGAAGAAGTTATAATAATATCATTGGTATACAAAATAGTATCATATTTCCATCCTTCTCTTATTTTTACTTGTTACCAAATAAAGGGATTTAGCTTAAATACTTGTCTTTATTTCCTTAAAATTTTTTTTAAAAAATTTATAATTAATTTATAGTTTTTTTTAGATTTTAGATTTATTCGTTTGAAAGTGTAAAAGTTTTCATAAATTCAGTAAAACGTATATTTTGCATATTAAGGAACAATAAGACATGTATTAGATTTATAGTAAAAACAAGGCAATGCATAAGTTTGGGAAACTTAGCATTGTAATTCTGAACTTTAAACTGCCTCTTTCTTGCCTCACGATCTGGCTGGGCTATATTCATATTCAAAAATTAATAGAGCTCTGTACTTTTTTCAAACAAAGGAGATACTACTGTTTAAAGCTAAAACAAATAACACATAAGAAAATTATCATTAATAAAATATTTTCCAAACTATTGAAAAGAGAAAAAAAAACTAAAGAAATTAGATCGAAAGCGGAGAATCAACTGAGGATGGCAGGGAATTTCGAGAGGGGAACAACCCACCCCCTGCGAAACTCACGCGATAACTCAAACCACCGCATCAATGGAAGCAATACTACTCCCATCGAACAATTACTTCTCAGTTTTACACAGAGCCCAGAGATAAAAACTTTTCGCTCAAAAAACTTCGTCAGTCTATAATTTCGGATGGTGAAAACAATCCCGAATTATCTGTGGGATCGAGCGCGCTCTTTTGTCCGCCGAGACGGATCGTCTGACCACTGAGGAGGGAATAATTTGCATTTTTCACTCCGCGTGGCAACGCCCTAGGTCACCCACTGGAGGCACCGACCTTGGAGAAGGTCAACAGCCGAACGCCTACCGGACACAAATATCGACTGACACTCGTTCCACCCAGACCCACAATTAGGCGAGGACAATGATGTAATAATGTGGGTAATTAAAGTTTTGATTAAATTAATATCTGGGAATCGATGTTTTAGTTCCTGGGGGAGGCTCGTATAAATCTAGCAGGAGTGAATGAGGGGGGATATGGCATGGGGTTATACAGATCCTCCCCTCATAGTTAAACTCTTTCTAAATTTAGTAAAAAATCTTCCCAGAGTTGAATTTCATCTTTACACTTTCGTCGGAAAAGGGTAATGGCGATGAGGGAAGAAACAACTTCATTCTTCAATTTTTAAGAGAGTGATTTAAATGTCTTTAATTAGGGAAAACAAAAGAGTGAAACCTGTATGTTAAGATACTGTAGGTACCAAAAAAAAATACAGCTAAACACAGGTTTATCGTTTTATAAGTAATTGTTATACAGTCAACTGCGCTTATTGTGATCACGATCAATGTTGCCAATCGGATAATGTTATCGAAATTGACCGATCCCGGTCACTCTTATTTAAATTAACGCAAAATATATCGTTTTATGTGATCACTATATCGCATAATATTATCAAACCAATTTTAAAACAAATCTTACAAAAGGAGTCATTAATTTATAAGTGTTATATGTTCCACTCTCATATTTTTCTTTAAGAATGTAAAAGTTGCCAAACACATTCTAGGTAATCGTTTTAAATAATTCAATTAGGACTACATATTTGTGATTTTAAGGCAAACACTTGAGTTACATACACTGTTTGAAACTTTGTAGTATCAAATCGCTTATTATTATCAACCGGATATTGTTATCATTCTACTTGGTCATTCTCTCTTGGACAAAAGTGATCACATTAAGCAGAGTCAACTGTAATTCACATTATGCTTCGAAGACTATCATTCTTAATTTTTAACTTTAATATCTGATAAATTTATCAACATTCTATCCATAAAGTGTTAGCCATTTGTTTCCAAGTGTTTTGGTCTCCTAGATATTAGTTACCAATGCACTTATTGAAAACTACTGTTTATGCATTCCAGGAATCAGTAATTTGGATGTTCCATGCCATGCTCTCTTCGAGAATCCCAGCTTAGCATTGTTCTTTAAAGGGTTACTTAATTACTATTACACTACAATTAATTATTTCTCCATCGTCGGTTTGGTTTATTTAATAATATGATTAATAGTATATATATGTTACAAGAAATGGAATGACGAATTGTTATCAACAAGGTTTCTGCGTGTGACGGAAAATAAATCTTTACCTTACATCCTTTGAAAAAGGAAACAATAGGCTTGGAAACAATAACGAGGTATAATAAGACCGCTTCTAATTAATTAAGCAAAATAAAAAGATGAACACTAAGGAAAACTAATTAATAAACAAGAAAATAATATACCTCGATTTAAGACCGAGTTGACTTAACACCATTAAAACCAAACATGATCCTTTTAATTAAATAATGAATATTTCTTTCCGTAAACATTTCCCATGTCCTCACCAAGCGCTAAAACCTCCATAAGTGGTTTAATAAGCTCTATTATTCCCTTATATATAAGACCGAATAACTCTCGCACTAAAAGCCCAGGCTCATTAAATGGATTCTTTGTGAGAGGCAAGGAGGCAAAAAAAAAAACGGCTCTTGAGATGTTCCCACGCGACGGACCTGTTCCTTTTTACGCGGGGAACAAAACCGGCGTTCATTAAAGTAAACATTGTGTACTTGGCGTTTAGAGCCATGAATCTGTCGCTAAAAACCACCTGACCATGAAATGGTTGGTACATCCACACGTGAAACCCATTTGCAGGGCATCAGAGACAATGGCTTATTGCGGGTAATGGAGGATGATGCCCATGGAAGTATGGTTTTGATTTACATTCTTATGGCGGTTGCTCAATGGGATATGAATAATCGTGTGGGAAAACTAAAATTACTAGCCTAGGCAGCGATACCCCAAGGTACCTCATTCACGTCTCCATCTCCCCGCCGCTGACATAATACAAAGTATCTAACGAAAACCATAGATTTGTGTTATTATGAACTGGCGATGGTCGGCATCTTCATCTGCAGTGCATCAAGAAGCTTATTGGCAACTTCTTACCATTAAACTTAAAATTCTTCGTTTTGCCAATTGATATCGTTACTACCACGTCAAAAACACGAATCTGCTATTCTTATACATCGCAGATTCGTGTTTTTGGCGTAGTGGTAACGATATGGCGACCACTGAATAGGTGACTACTTTTGTTTAAAAAATTAAAATTATATTTAAAGTTCAATTTTTGCCATATTTGTTTACATTTTATTGTTAAAGTTTGTTAAAGTTGTTTACCTTTTATACTTAAAGATATTCCACAAGGAATATCATACCCTTTACAAATAACAAGGCATTTTTTGCTAAATGACTCTCACATGGACGTTTCTGTTACCGTTCCAAATGTGTATATGGAACTCCATCATCAATAGATGGCCTCTGCACCCCCTAAAACTATTGTTAGGGTAATTTGACCCAGGACCACATATTTCCATTCTTAGAAGATCCTACGACATGAATTTCTTTGATAAGAAACAGAGATTTGTGTCGTTATTCCAAAAAATAAGATTATACCAAATTTTTGGACTCGAGTGTATTACAGAGTAGAACATCATCCCAAGTTTACAACAAACTTTCTCAATACACAAACTTTCTTCCTTCAATCCTATCAGGCTACTCTTCTAGTCCATCATCGCTCCCAAAACCACATTTTACCTTCCTCTTTTTTATAGTAACCCTAGTTAAGGTATACCAGCATAACTGATCACCCAACAACGCGATCGAAATATTGATTGCTCATTAATGAGCGAGAACATCTCAGCCACACCACCCCAGCAACAAAACAAGACCAGAAGCCCTCGCTTTTCTAATTAGTGCTTTTAATTAACCGCTCGTGACTTCCAGTGGGTGGGCTTCCCTCCTCCTCGTAATAATAAAGGGCCCTAAATAATAATGGCGCGGTGAGGAGGCCGATTCGCAGCGACGCCCGTTCCTATCATTAATCCCTCCTATCGTTCATTAGAAGAGTGATGGAGTTCTCTTTGATAAGGGTGGACAAATTTCAATCTCGGATTGTCACGTATATGGCATGTTTTGCTATCGGCAGTTTTTGGTTGAGAGGGGACGTCCAGAAATTATACAAATTTGGATTTCTTGAGGTCTACTCAATTTAAACGAGCCTAATTAAATCGTTATTTAAAAAAGGGAATAAGTCCAAAAAGTGGTAAATTGACTTTTTGCTCTCAAAAAAAATCTCCAAGCTTTGTTCTACACATGAGTGGGAAGGGGGGGGGAAATAACTATCCCCTATCGGCCGATATAGCCCTTTGAATTTGGCGAAATCGATGTCCTGTCCATTCATTGTGTTTTTATTTTATTTAAATAGAAATTTGTTTACTTGTCTTTCTTTTCTTCTGTAAACTAATCAAAATCTAAATTTGTTTTTGATTTAAAAGTGTTTTTAGCTTTTTTTTTATCCAGGGAATGTTTGACTCTATTGATATTTATTAAACTGCCTTGTGAGTTGTGACTCATTTTTATACTTTTGTATTTTATTTGTTTCTTTCTATTTCACTTTTCACTTTTTTTCTATTCACTTTATATTTCTTATCACTTTTGCTGTGAACTAAGCAGAAATATAATTCAATTGTCAATTTAAGGGGTTTTTAAGATTCTTTCTGTTGAAATTTCATATGTGTTTGAAAAAGGGAATACGTCCATCAACTTTTTCAACACTGTACAATATTTTTGAATATACTACTTATAAATTTTCCGAATAATAATTTAACCATTTTGAAATACTTAGAAATGTTCCAATTAGTCACTTCAAATTGCAAAATATCTATCTTTCTGTTTTGATAAAAAAAATCTGAATAAAAAAGAGCAACTCGCGTTTGCCCAATAAGCGAAAAATACCTCCAATCGTGACGGTTTTATTATTTTCTTTATTAATCTGTTTTTTTAAAGATGTAGATACTTTAGGTAAGAAATTTTGAACTTAATATCGCCACTTTCTTACTCTTTCTACCCCTATTACAGATCCTCCTCTTCATCGTAGATTCTACTTATAACTAAAAACAATTTTTATGGGATACACTTTACTGGTTTAATATTGTAAAGGTTGGTTCCATCAACAACAATAGCTAAACATTTTATGAGAAAGGAAAGTACTAGATATTTTCGTATAATAAACGCACACTCGAATAACGAGGGTAAATAAAAAAGCTAATAGACTAGTTAGAAGAGTTATTTTCAACTTATTGTTACAAAAATTGTTGCTTGAAACAATTTGAAGTTATCTCATCCGATAGACTTGGTCAGATTTCCTAAATCACATAATTCGAATAAAAACTTCCTCATTTTCTCCATTTTTTAAAATAGTTCAGAGCATCATTGTTGGGGCAATATTTGGTTCAGCATAAAATTTACTGTAAGCTCATGTATAAGATTGGAAACTTGATGCCTAATATTTCAGAACTGTGTATTCGGTTGTACCCGAACATGCTTTTCAAACTGGAAATCCCCCCTCATCCATCTCAACGTATTTTAATGATGATCCCCAACTAGTTTCACTGCATGCGATTTTTCTTTCATCAAACTTCGGTAACAAAGGATTAAAGCGAGCCCTTAAGGGACCATTGATGAATTGTTTACGCCGAGAGACGTGGCAACAAATCGTTGATTCTTTTGTGATGCTTGTGTGGTCTGCTACGAAGATGACCCGATTGCACAGAGGACCCGTTTCCGGCATCGAATCACGTCGGTTTGATTTTGGAGGACTTGCATAACAAATCATCGGACCACCAGGAAAGGATGGAATTCTTAATGTCGCACTTTGCATATCGTTCTTCATATCTTACACGTGAGTTCGGTAGATATATTGGCTGAAAGTCAGCGTTTTTCATAAAATTTCTCTTTTAGGTGACACAGAAGAAGCTCGGGGTGAAAGGATGAGGTGATGGATTTGTTTATTAATATTGTTTGATCTATGGGCGATTTCGTATGGACACTTTTGACATTGGCTGGTGTGGGAATCGGGTTTAATAGTTTTGTCAGTAATGATCAGAGAGGTGATTGAGTAAATTTTGTATTTAGGTCACAAAGGTTAACAGGACTACTGTTTATCTATGCAGGTAGCTCCAATCAAGATTTCACAACAAACTGACTTGTAATTTACGTGTGGTCTAGTATTCAAGAATTCTCTTTAAATCACTATTTTTTTTAGCTTAATTTTCTGTAAAATTTAGAGGTTTCAAACGTAAGAAGGGACAAACGTTACAAAGGAAGCGGAGCTATCTAAGATATTGAAGAAAAATAGAAACATTATAGAACTTACTCACCATTAAGTTCAAAAAATTAACCTAGGGTAGTAAGTAATATTCATGTTAAACAGTAAATACTAATTATATTTTACATCAGACTAAATAGAATTAAATATCTTCCTTTACATAAAAATCATAATACTAAGTCTAAGGGGATTAGATTTTTTATTTAATCGAAAGACTGAAAATCGCCAAAAGGTTCGAAACTTTAATAAAAATTGATTTTTTAAAAAACTAATTCGAAAAATAAATGGAAATTTAGTACATTTTCATACATAAAAGTATGTTGCAAAAAAGAAATCATAAATTTGCTTCTAGTAGTTTTCGCTGAATTATGTTACGATTACATACACAAAAAAACCCCTCAACTTTGTCTTAATTAAAATTTTTTAGCCTAAGTGTTTCTTAAACTTTTCTTTACAATTATTCAAAATTTCATGATATTCCATCCAATTTTTTATCTTATTAAGAGTTTGAAGCACAGAGTGATTTTTTTTAAACATTGGTGGTAACGCGGACTGTTTCATTTTTACTGATACAGAGACATTTAAAACTTAAAAGGGAAAGTAACATATGAAGGAAATGTTGGCTCGAAACGATATCTACTAATAATACAGATTTCTTGGAAGAATGTACCAAAGTGCTAAATTTCCTGATTCAGTTCCACGTTTTTACATTTAAAATTATTTTAGTACAATAATTTTGATTTAAATAATTTAGAACGCGTTACGTGGAATGTGAATTGGATATCTTGATACATTTTAAAATGTGATCATGTTACACCAAAGACTATTTCCCCAGAAGGAATTCCCAGAGGTGCTTAGAAATGAATTAGTTCGAGCGCATGAATTTAGCAGTTGAAAACATAAAGCATAAGAGATCCCTGAATCTTCAAATCCAATCATTAGTATCAGGCAAACAATACTGTGCTTCATTGGAAAAAATATGAGAGCTATGAGCCTAGAATTTGAATTTACAGCTTTTAAATAAATCAGGAACACAAATTTGATGCACAGGAGTTTACAAATCTAAGGAACATATCGTCAATCTATGTATCATCACCTTTGATCATCTTTTGACTCCTTTTTTGGTATTTTTGCTTCAATATATATTTGTTTCTATTCTAGAGAAAAAGTAATGACAACTATTTAAAAAACCCAACAAGATTAGAGTCAGATTTAAAATTACAATGATATTCCAAGAATAAAAAGCTTACTTAATTAAACATGAAAAATCTTAAGAATAGAATTTGCTAATTTTATACATTACATTGACTTTAGAATAAAAAATGTTTAATTAGAGCTGAGAAAAATGTTAGCTGAGATTAGTTTCGATTAAAACAGTTGTTAAAATATTTCGGTTTGAGGAAGTTCGTACATTACTAATTTGTGCTTTCAACGTAGATAAACAGAACATTTTTTTTTCATAAGTAGGAATTCATATAAGAATGTGTTATTTTATAAAACTTTTTAAACATCGGGTTTTTGTATCGCATTTAAAATAAATAGAATGGTTATGAAAACATTTTTATTATAAGATTATTTAAGGGGATGGTTGTTAACTTAATTCATCAATAGTATTATTTTTAATTAAGAAGTTTTTTTTATTATGATTTTAAAAAGAAATAGTACGTTTTAGAGGTTAAATAAGAACACTTGGTACAAATGTTATGAAACATTATGAGTCAAGAGCTCCAAATGCAAGTATGTTTGTATGATATTACTATTATAAGTGAGAATAATTATGATTATGGACAGGGAATTTGATAAAATTAAAAAAAAAAGTTGTGGTCTTTCCTCCCTCTTAAAGTCGGGTATATGTGATAATAGGAGAGAGGAGGCACATTTGAACAAAAAGCACATTTTGGACTATTTCTCCATATATTTATAAGATATTGAAACAAAACTTGATTTATTCATAAGTTTACAGCTTTCCTGAAATTTTGGTACCCATTTTAGATGCATTTATCAAATATTTTTAGCTTGAATCATCGTTCTAAAAATTGAGAAATTCTGCCAATTTCTGAGAAATTCTGCCCAGAATTCCTGAGAAATTCTGCCCAACAAATGGGCCCCAGTTGAACCCCAGTGAAGGGCACATTTGAACATCTTTTGGGGCACATTTGAACGCCTGCCTAAATAATACAAAATCCATTTACAGAAGCTACCAAATTCATTTACATTTAAGTTTACATTTACAGCAATAATTTAAACTGGATATTTTGCCCTATGACGGGTTTTTCCCCCTTGAATTTCATAGTTTTTTTTACTCTTAGAAAAATTTTAACGAATTTTTAATGCAGATTAAGTTTTTGATGTGGAAAATAATACTCCGAGAGAAAACTTATAACGAATGTATTGCTCATTAATAAAATCAATGAGAATAAATTTAAAAAAAATTGTTCAGTTTTTAGGATATCAGGTTCAGTAAGATATCATGGTAAATAGATGAAATTGTTTTGTAATGATTTTCCTTTCAGTATTTTTTTACTTTATCTAACCATTCTTATTAGATCATGACCTTCGAAGCAATTACTTTATTGTATTAACAAATAGCTTTAATGCAAACTTTAAATTACCCAATTATTAGAGAATAAATTAATTTATGTTTCTAAGAAGATATGTGAAAATTTATACATAAAGAATTTCAAATATACTTCTTAAATCAGATAAAAACTTCGTTTAAAATTTTACTGATTATATTAAGCAAAATATCTTTCAACTGGTTTTTAAAAAGGTTTTGAAAAATAAATGCATACCCGATGAATAGTGGATAATATTATATAAAAACATTTTATACAGAAAACCACCTTTTTTAAAACTTATCCAACTCCCATCATATAAGTTAAAACTGGGAGAACAAATTTACAAATTTATGAAAATTTGTCTGGAACAAAACATTTGTATTCAAACAAGTCTCCGAAAAAACCCCGCAGTAAATTTTTCTTTAATACGTTCTAAAGGAGCTCGAAAATTGGACACCTCTGCTATTAAGCATCTACTTTTACATAATAACACAACCCAAAGAACCTGCCACAACATAGCAAACCATGACAATGGCACATTCAAATCACCGTTTTATCCCCGGCTCGTAAAAACAAAGCAATGGATGTAATAGCCACTCGGATGAGAGTAACAGCAGCCACTTTTGGGATCCGATGTCCCCGAAGAGTTGATAAGGAGCTGAATCTTCGGGACTTTCGACGGACCGTGGAGCCTAAATATCCCGATTAGTTTAACTCGACATGGGAACTAGAACCATGTGAAAGATCGAAAGTGAGTAAATATGGGGTATAGGAGTGTGATTCGATAAATTTAAGGTTATGAAACTTCACACATGGGTAAATTACTTTATTTTCCTTTCTCATCGATGGATTTGCCTTTAAGGGTAATGATGGGGTTTTAGAGGAATTCCCACAGTTTTTTTTATAACATTTATCTAGAAAAGTTATATAAATGTTTATGTAAAGTGAGATGTAACGATTTTTTTTCTGATTTTGTGTTTGAGAGGTAGTAGTGTGGGCGTGGAAAAACTTTGATGATGATATTAAAATCATTCGTGTGTAATATTTGTAATTGAAAGAGTTTTTTTTTTAAAGAAGTAGTTCGAAGCATCTCTGAAATTTCTTCTTGACGGGTTTTACTCCTGTTACATACCCCTGTAATAGTCCTCTTCTACCACAATTTTACGAAGATAAGATTATATCAGTTATTGGGCTATTGAGTATGTTAGTGATTAGTTATAATGGTAATGGTCGACTATATTTGTATTTGTATTTGTATTTGTAAGAGACTTTCTTTCTGGTGCAATTGAATAGCCAGTTTGAAAAGGGGAAAAAGCCACTTGAATTTGGCGAAATTGATGTCCATTCATTCTATTTTTTGATTTAATATGAAATTTAAGTTTATTTGTTCTTATTCTTTGTGCTGTAAACTAAGCCAAAATAAAGTAGCTTTCAATTTAAAAGGTTTTTCTTATCTTTTTTTATCCAGTGACTGTTTGATATAATGTTATATTCACTTACTCCATTGATACTATTTTAATGACCCAGTTTAATAGTACTTTTTAATTTTATACATCTTAGTCTTTCCATTTTCAACTTTTGTGCTGTAAACTAAGCAGAGATATAACTTTATTGTCAACTTTATTGTTTTAAAAAAGAGATTAAGTCCATCAACTTTTTTCAACAGCACAACATTTTTAATTAATTTTTCATAACAACTCCAGTATTTCAAACAAATTAAAAGATTCGCTGGTTCATAGCCGGGCAAAAGCGAATTACAAATAAAAAAATACCATTCATTATCAAACACATCTCCTCTCTGAAGTAAAGAACAGCAGATTTGTCGGCACCGGAGTCATCGCAAAGGAATGGCGTGTTTGATAAGGAATCAATGGTCCCTGTGATCAATGTTATTAGCTTCTCGCAATTTAAAGAAAGCAGGAAGGAGTGTAATGATGCATACCGAGAGGGGGCGATTGAGACCTTTGATAGACATCGCTTCTTGGAATGGAGAAGGTGGATTTGCCTTGATACGGCGAACACACGTGGATACAACCGAGTGATCAGCCAAGTATAGAGAGGCGAAAGAGAGAATGAATGATAGAGGACGAATGCATTGCTTTGAATTATGTGGTGCGTGATACTGTTACAATGTAGATACGGGAATTTTACACAAAGACGGCTCAATTCACTTTGATTAAGGTCTCCTATGAAGTGTACAACTTCTTTACATCAAAAACTCTATTGTGTTACAGAAGGTAGAGGATGCATGTATAAAAACTGCTAATTTTCAGCTAAATATAATATTTTGATGAGGTGTAATTACGATTGAATTAGTGATGTTATTTTTCTTTTCATGGTTTTTCCCATTGAGACATATTTTAAAAATCTTATAGGAGGTTTCTGAGGGAAAAGGAAAGATAGTATTTTTAAAATATACGGAGAAAACAGAGTTTAGAAACAAGAAGTAAGGGAATGTTTATTAGCTGCAAATATTATATTCATGGAAAAGAAACCCTAAGCTTTTCAACATTACATTTTTTGAATTTTACATTTTAGCTACAGGATTATTTTCGAAGCAAAGAATAGCATACTTAAAGTTCAATCTTACAGAGATAAGATTTCATCTGAAAAAAAAATTAAGTTGAAAATATCCAAATTAGTTTGTTATGGGATTATAATACTTTATAATATATCGAAACCATATTCAAAATGTTGTAATAACAAAAGAATAAAACATAGAGCCAAAAATAAGATTTGGTCCCTGGTTCACCAAATACGGGGTAATATTGTATTTTTAATAGCATTTAAAGTATAAACTGAATAATATTGAAATATTTATTTTCTAAGGAAGTTTCACATTCACATTTACGTATGCTAACACAGTACTCGAAGAGTTTAAAAAGTATTATAAAGAAAATAAAAGAGTCTAATACTATTCCTTATTACGAGAGAAAAAATTAATTATAAAACAGTTACTATGTTGGTTAATGTTCACTTAATCAACTTAGAAACCTCAAGATTCGTAAATTTTCTCCACTTAACTAAGCATCCGATGCATACTAGTTACCTTATTATCAATTTAACTACCTTAACAACCTAAGATTACAACTTTAATGGTATTCTTGATTGTTTTTTAGTGATTTATAATCTCCCGTGATGTTTCAGTATGGTTTTACGAATAAATTATAGTACGTGTTAGCGGCAGCAAGGTAAAAAGTAGCTAAATAGCTACAGTAAAAAAATAACTTTTTGTGTTCACTGTTACCTGTGAATTTTATTGTTCAGAAAATAACTTTAAATTATTTTTACGTTAATTACGTACGTTATTAATACGTACGTTACGTTATTAATTACAAATATTATAAAGATCTTAATTAAGACTTATGGTTTATGAGAAGTAATTTTATTACAAACTAATATGCTTTTTGGTCCTCTCAAAACATGGATATTATGATGTATTATTTAGAACAACTATTACCATCAAAAGTACATAAAAATCATCCATACTTAGACTTAATTTCATGTGTCTTTAGAGGTATGAAATTTAAACTATCTCTGACCACCACCACCTTGCATAAGGCTTACTAGTATCATCCTGCATATTAATGCATTATTATTTAATTGTTTAAAAGAATATCTGTTGTATGTTTTACAAAAGAAATGAAACATTAACAATGAATGTAATTAAACATTATTTCCTTTTCGAAATAGCAAGTATATTGATTTAACTCGCCGGTTTCAGATTTCTACTTAAAATTTATTTTTAGACATGAAATGAATGTATATGTTATGGGCAAAGTGATTAATCGGGCATTATTATTAATGCCCGAAGTGGACGCGGGCAAAGTGATAAATTTCATTCATAAATTCCACTGAATTTATCACATTGCCCGTAACATATATAAGGCTTCTTTTCATGAAATCAAATTTGTTTAATAACTAATTCTAATAATTTTTTTTGCTGTCCGATTAGAAGTTATCCTTTAACGGTATCAATAATTAATCACAGTAGGTATGCTAGATATTTCAATAGGTTTTAAAAGTGAATTTCTCGTAAATGGACACTATTCTTAATATATTATAATTACTGTTTCATTTAGGTAAAATGATCAAACCATCCTTTGTCAGAAATTATATAATTCAAATTTATGTAGTACAAAGTAAGTGAAAAGTCAAATTTAATATTTATATAACTACTAATATTCTATTTTGGTAGTTTACCCGCCAAAAATTAGTTTTACTCTTACTTTAAAAATTAATTAAATCATCAGTAAATTAATGATTTATTAAATACTTATTAATACCAAATGGATTCATGATACCTTAGATACTAAACTTATACTATTATTATTAGATCTAATCTATATTAATAAAAACGTACAAGTCTTTTCAGGTGTTATTTTTTCAAGCCGCTTCTTTGTGAAACGTGAAACCTTTTCAGAAAATAAAGTAAATATTCCTGAAAATCCATTATTTATGAAAGAATAAATTTACAAATTTCGAGTTACTGCTTGAGTACTAAATTTAAAAGTAAGTTAAATCTCTGAAACTATCATAAGTAAAATCTCTGTGAGAGAACTAAACACCATAACCTCATAAAAACGCACTAAAATCTTTCTAAAATCTGACAGAAGAAATCACCTTTATATCTTAAATCTACAATGTTTCACAGCTTCAAATACTGAAGTGACATATCATTGAGGGCTATCACTTAACAATAAAAATATTTTTTTTTACTCTCATGCAAATAGCACATCTCTAAAAAGAGACTAAAATCAAGCTGTCTCATGAGTAAATGGATACTTGACAGCGCACATCTGAGCGGCTGTTGTAATCTTATTAATCACACAAAGCATCGAGTGTGAATATCTCCAGGACAAAGGAAACATGGCTGCGGTTTTCTTTCTGTTGACCCTTTTCCGTTTGAATAAGGGAACACTTGTGGGAATTGTGCGTTTAGTGAAAAGTTCGCCATCCTGTGATCGTCTGAACGGAACACAGAATTGTCATCAAGATTCGAATCAGACAGAGGTAAAAACCCAGAATTTGAATAATCTCCCCTACGTTTCCAGATGGAGAACGCTTCGTTCGTCGTTGATGTTTTAGCTACGTTAAGCTTTGCTGGTTTATAATGATATACAATTCCACTCACAAATAGCTTTTCTTTTTCGTTTTTCATTACCCAAAACCAATTGAGGTGATACAATTTTGTGAATCTGTTTTAGCCCAGCATTGTTGAAATTCCGTGCACTTGAGACCGTTCAGCCATGTCATGAGATTATGGTTAATTCTACAGTTCCTCAATGGGATTAAGGGAGTGTAAAATTAAGGCTTGCAGATGCATTCTCTTTTATTGTAGCAATCAGAGTTTTATTGAGTACATATAGTGTGTTTACAGTCATAATGAGTCAATGAGTCAGTCTTTAATAAACTATAATGTTGCATTTATACGTATGTGTTGATTGTATGAATCTTTTCACTTTCATAAAACATCAAACTGAATAAATACTACTAATTACTCTTTTGCAAAAATCTGATATAAATATGAACATCATGGGATAAAAAAGCTTTGAAATATAATTGATGATTTCTTTAACTTAGCATTTTATTTTTTATAAGTAATGAATGAAAGTTTTTAATAAATTTATGAACTTTTGATGTGAAAAAACCTGTTTATTGTGGTTAATCTAACAATAAGTAAAATGAGTGAACTGAATAAAAGTGTACTTCTTTACTAGAGGAGTATAATATTCCTGCTTATTTACTAAAGGTATTTCAAAGTGTCAGTTACTGGAGCAGGAAATGTCAGTCATTGGTTCCAAAATTTTCTCAGGGTGTTAGTTACTGGTGCTGCAACAATGCCAATTTAATAAATATTTTAAAGATAAAAAAAAATTGCTTACTTAAACACATTGCACTGTAAATAAATATTGAAACTTCATTTAATTTTTCAAATCAAAAGGTTTTTTCAGGATAATTTTAGTTAGTATAGAAATAGCTAACTAATTTTAATATTGCTCTTAAAGTGTCAGTTACAGTGCCACTACCCCAGATGGTTGTTCTTTTTCTTTGAATCACTTACTATAGGACATAATTCAGTTGAGGTAAACCATTTCATTATTTTGACACCTGTGAACTACTTCTTCTTAGTTGAAAAATTTCCTACCGAATAGCGCTAATAACTCTGCTCGGTGAATAACTTCTTTTGTTGACCCCAAGATGTTCATTATCATTTCTGCAAACGGCAAACACCCATCAGTCAAAAGTGTTTTACAGTACTGACACCTGACTCAATAACGCAACGCGCAATTAAACCCGAAGCGTCGATGATACCACCCGGTGAAAAATGGACCCTCACCCGATCCCTCAAAATAACCATTACACAACGAGATTACAGCAATGAGCGATTATCCCTAATGCGTCATGCCTGCACTTAAGAGATCACCATTACGCATGAGACACGTTTCCAATGTCTCAATAGCAAGGAATACAATGAATAATACGGGCAGCCATCATTTTTCAGTCCCGCCAAGACAGCGTAATTGTGCTCCAAGAGAAGGTGTCCGTACAATAGAGTTGCACCCAAAAAAAGGGGCAATGCTGGCTGGCCACTGCTGATGAATGGCAGGAGTGAGTTGCATAAATTAAGCTGTCTCGGCAGATTGCGTCTATTTCGGATAATAGCCATGGGAATGGATATCAATCACCATCTCCCGCTCGCCATGTTTGCAGAAGAATGAGATCAGCATCTCTTCTGGGTGGAAGTCGTGTTCGCTACCGGTCGGTCGCATGTTGTTCTGTGTTCCGCCATCTATCTGGGGTGTTTATCTCGTGGGATGAGATGCTTCTGTTGCTGCCTTCCTTCCTTTATCTCGGTGCACAGGCGATCCATAAAAGGTAAACGAATTCGTGGGTTCGTTCCTTCGATCATGTCAGGATTGGAGGATTTTTCATTTGGGACAAGGGTTTAAATGCTGATTCGGTGTTTATCTCTTTTGGTTTTTTTTTGGAATTGGGAAAACGTATCGTGGCCTTAATTTGGTTCAAATCATTCGCTTCAAGACTTTAAACCCATTTTATGAGAGAATTATTCGTCTGATGAAAGTTACTTACCATTTTAGTTTATTTGAGGAATGTGGCCTTTAAGGCAGACACACACTGAGCCCTACTGCGGAATTCAGACATAATGTGTATGGTTAGGGGAGTGTCCGGTTTGGGAAAGTCAGTGTGATTTACAAACCGGGGTAAATCACAAACCCAAAATAGTCCCTTCCTAAAAGCTGCAAATGACACACCTGCCACGAGTCCGTAATGGGCCCCTTCAAGATAGGAGTTATCTTATGATGAGATCTGACTTCCCATTCCCATAGTCGCATAGTCGGACGTAACGTGTTTCCGTCTTTAGAATCGAGGCGCTTGCAGCAATCAAAGAGCTAACTCCAATGTAAAACTGTCGGAGTTGGGTTTTTGTTACAGCAAGAGTTTTAATTTTGGATACCCTACCAGTTGTAATTTATGGACAGGATAAAATAGTTACTAATCGAAACTGGTAAAATTCACACAACAAAGTTAAAAATACAGTAATATCAACCAATAGAGCATTTTCAATCACATGACTCGGACCTAACAACGGCCTTAGCAACAGAAGATCTTACAGTTTTTTGCCCTACAGAGGTTAACAGTTACAGAAAATGACTAGCCGTGGAATTCTTCTATTGGAGCATTTGCAATCACATGATCCCATATCTAAAAACCGCCTTAACAACAGATAAACAACGACCTTAGCAACAGTTAAAAGCCCTACAGAAGGTACACAGTTAAAAGAAAATAACCGGTTGTGACGTCACCTGAAAATACTCTATGTTAAAAGTGCAATAATACAACCAAAAATAAATTTATTACCAAATAAAGAAAGTTGTCTCATTGGAAAAATTTCATTCATAAATAAGGTTTTAGTAATCGTATGTACTTTTTTATGATGTACAATCTTTTCCAGGAAACTCAAATAAAACTTTATTACTTTACAGTTTTTCCTAGTTTGACAGTGTAGAATCTGAAAAATAGTTTCAGTTTTTATTCCTAACAAGAAAGTTCGTCTTCTAAATGTTTCTAACTATTGAAACACAATCAGCCTGCATTTCAAAATCCTAATCTCTCTAAATTCAATCAATAAATTATCCTACATTCAGTGAAACTTTGAATTGAATCTCTTTATTCAGACCTCATGAACTCATCGACTAAATATGACGACAAAATCTTCCTTCACATCACGTTCAATCAAATCAACTGTAACAACTGACAGAAATATAGAACAAGAAAACTTGTCACGTCTAACTTTAACCGAATCATATTTCCATAGAATTAAAGGTAATCTCAGCTTGTGTAGGACCAAAAGATGAATAAGTAATGAACAAAAAAAGAAAGAGAAAAGAAGCAATACCTCAACAAACATTTGTTAAAGTTTGCTCACTCAGTAGCCTCAACTCTTCATTAAACCTCAACCCGGACGTCAGGTGATTCGAAAATAAGAAGCAAACGAAAAACCTCTCGCTTTCTCCCTGAACCGTAACCTTCCATCAAATTCATCGGAAAAAAGAGGTGAAAGGAACCTGCCAATAAAAGTAGCTCTCCTTCATTAATTTTTAAATGAGTCTATCCCTCCCCTGATGTCAGGAGATGAATAGACACAGTCCGTTCACCTTCGGAAATAAGAGAAAAATAATAATGGAAATCCTAAGAGAGAAAATATCCGTAGAAAAAACACGCAGCAGATAAAAAAAATGCCATTTCCTGCGGAGAGGTCGTATTCCATGACTATTTCAATTTGAGCAAGAACGATAGCACCGAATTAAAATTCCATCACCTCTTTTTTTATTTATTGTTTTATTTTTTTGCTACTGTTTTGTGTAATGAGTGGAATAGTCTGCGAGAAAATAACTATTTTGACGATCCAAAGAGCTGTGGGTGAGAACTACGGTGCAATGAATTTTACTAACGTGAGAAACATGGTTCATAAAGAAAACTTAATGATGTTGGTTACTTAAAGTTTCCGTTGAGTTAACTTAAAATTTAGGGCCAGAAAAGGAGTTCCCCAGCTCCTCATCTAATTGACCTTCGGGAATGGAAATGGAAGAAATCAGTAGTCCTCATAGTTGTGTAAAGGTGTAAAACTAAAATATTTGAGGTTGTTTTAGTTTAGGGTATATAATGGGAAGTCATAATGTGAATGGAAATAAAAGACATTTGTTACAACAGTAGGTATTTCTTCAACATTTAAAATGTTTTTCAAGAAATTTTTACTGTAAAAAGTTGTGTTATAATATCCTTTATCTGGATCAGCAATGTACAAAATTTCGCGATTAGTAATGAGGAACAGAATAATAAGGATTAATAATAATATAAAAGATACTCTAATGATCTTATCATGTTTATCATAGTAAAATATTTATATTTTGATAATGTTATTGATGTAGTTTTTTCTAATTGCATAAATATGTCTCAATGTATAAAGGATGTTCCTGATATTTTTATTTGAATTCTCGTGATACGAATAATAAAGACAATGGCCTTTGTTCATAATACTCTACTGGAATCAAGGTTTTCCAAGTAAAGCCCAGAATAGATCATCTCAGTTATTCGGAGGTTGATATTGAAGTAAAAATATCTCTCCGACAATTATCTGATTACAGTTTACACACTTTAATAACAGAACCTTGCCTGACTCGGTAATAGCCCATTGTGTCAGAAAGTCAACAAGACCCAGCGGTGAGTCTAGGAGATTTTTTAATCCATCAATTTTACATTTACCAGGAACTAAGAAGAAAAACCACATTAGAGCGTACGTCAGGAAATACTTCAGACAAATTTCTCCCGAATTTGAAACTAAGTTGCATTTCTAATGATGGTTTCACAGTCTTCGTCCGTCTCTTATGATCGAATGAACTGCCTGAAGTTCGAACAAATGACTTCCTCACTCAGGCCATTTGGAGGAACACTTTGTACTCTCGGAGTGCCAGACAATGCCTTCCAGTCCTCCCTCGGATTATTGTTTTATAAAAGAAAAATTATGACTTTGCTGAGAGATCATTACTAGGTTAATCGCGACACGCTGTGAGCTTTTTTTTGTTTTATACAATAGGTTGAAGTTCAAATATGTTTATGTGGGTGGAGGTTAATGTTTTGAAAGTGTTCTAATATTGGTTGGTTCAATGTTTCATAAATGTGTAGTTTTTAGTGACAAAAATAATGTTTTGAATAAGAAAAGACTCATGATATTCAGCTTTGTAGTGCTCTTTGCATATCAAAATATTTGCCCCAAAACCAAACCTTGGTGTGTAGAAAATATTTTTCTATGACACTTTTTGTCAGTTATGACCATTTTGATTTCATAATTTTTATGTTGCACTCTTTTTGCCACCAACTGATTTTGAAGTATCACAATGATTGCCCTCATATTGTTGGGTATCGTATGTATAAACAAGATTTATAATTCAACAACAAAAATGCTATTTTAGTTTGCTATATTGTATAAATAAAATAGGTATTTGGGTTTTTATAAATAAGAATAGTACACAAAAGTGAAAAAAAACTTATGTAAGTAAAAGCAACAAAAATAATGGCATATTTATCTTTAGAACTCCAAAATTATCCTAAAAACAGGCGTCACATGCAACTAAAATAATCAATTGGCACTGTATGCAGATTATTAACAATAGGTACTTATATCTCGAGTTAAGTCTGTGGTTACACAATAATAATGAAATAGTCATCTTAAGACCCACTCAAACTGTTTCACTTTCATTGTTCATCTTAAGTGATTCACTCCTGTGAATTGCTAGTTTGCATAGGGAAATGATGAATTAAAGAGTGAGAAGGCAAATTACCCTTTTCACTTTGGATGATTCCTCCAAAATGAATATCAAAAGAGATAAGTCTGAATGAGCCTTACTTCAATTGCTATATAAATATCGACTGAAACCGATGTATACTTCTGAATCGTATGACTGTTGGTTTGGCCTGTCTCCAAAAGCTCATTGCCTCTCTCAGCTATAGATTCCATACCATTCTAAAGACGATCCAAAACAACTTACGTTCATCCCACAACTTTCTTCCAAAGTAGAGAACCGAACCCAGACCCCATTAAAACCGATTTCCCTCTTCTGCAAGCTCCGAATCATTTTCCGCCGAACAAAAAGAGCATTGGCGAGCCGATCCCCGCACAATTACGTTCTCCCATCTGATTTCAACACCTGTTTGGGGCCGGCCATTATGGGATTACCTCTCGTCGTCGCCCCCTTGGAACACACCCTGGCGTAAGGTCTCTATTAATCAGCGTCGCCCCATTATACGCGAGGGCACAATCGTAATTGGGCGGCTTAATAGCATTAGATGGAATGGGAGAGAGATTGGTATCGGTAGTAGGTTATTGGAGAGAGAGAGTGAGTGGAAAGCAATCAGGTGGGCTCGGATGGTGAGGGGGGAATTAATTGAAGGGATGATATATTATAGTGTGGTGGGGTTTGTCTCTTTTCTATATCTTATATAGGGTGTCTCAGTGTTTGGATGCGAAAGAGGGCAGTGCACTTCATTGAGAAGTTAGTAGCACGCATGTGTAGCTTTTTAATGTGAACCTTACGGTCGTGGTTGGTTGTAAAGCCAAGACATTTTTTTTTGAGATTTTTAAAAATTACCAAAAATACATTAAATTCTTATTCCCAAACTTTTCCAAGTTGCGGCACCCATTGGGAACTTGAACTTTCAAACGGCTCCCCAGTCCTAAAGTATCTATCGTGTATAATTATAATTCATATTTTTATTCTTATACTCATGGTCGCGTGTTCAAGATATTTTCTTCTCTACTTAAACCTATTTTATGCTCTCCTTCTTTTCTACTTTTTACCCTGAGATATGGCAGAAGTGTGACTCTATTGCTCTCTGTAGATCGATGCAGCACATAGTAGTTCGAATTGTGGAATGAAGATTGATACAGATATTTCTTCAATTTAAAAATAAATTTTGGAAAATATAGTTTTGTCCAGATATGAAGTCATGAAGTTTATATGATAACTTGGAGTTATTCTCATAAAACTGGATAATTTATTAAATATTCTACAATTCTAATTTATCCTATCTTGAGCTCTTTGCGGAAGCCCTAACATCCCTTCACGGCACCCCATGGTTTCGCGGCACTCCCTTTTGGAATCGGTGCATTAGGGCATAAAGAATTTTTTGCGAGTAAAATTAAGAATTTTCAATAACAAATTGAAAATTTTTAGTGCACTGGAGCAGCCATTACATTCCTTTGTATGCAAAAAAAAAAGAGATTTGTGAAGCACATAGATTTCTAGCTAAAAAGTTGCTGGTGGATATGCAATATTGTTACTTAACCTTAAATTCAGCGAATATTTAGTAATCCATAACAAATGTTTTTTTTTTCAAATAAAAAAAACATATCAGCGAACACTGTGTTTCTGTATCATCGGCCCACCTGAAATTAAATTAATTCATCTTCCTAAATTATCCCAGAATGGAAATCTGTCAATGCTTTTGTAAGTTACTCAACCAAAAATACAATGAATAAGTTAGAAAACTTTCTACATGGAGTGTGAATATATTTGTTTTGTGGACAATACGCCATATAAGATCCTAAATTTTTTGTGTATAAAATTATTTCTCTTTCTATAAACTATTAAATTGTAAATTTAATAATATAGGTTGACTTAGGACGCTTAGCGATTGGTTTTACTCAAGATGTATTAACCATTAGTTAAAAATATAATTCAATTCAAATGTAGCATAAAAATTTTGCTGAGTGTCAACATGCAATAATATCCAATGAAGTGGTGAGAAGAATTTTAGACAAAGAAAAAGTGATATAGCCCCTATTATAATAAAAATTATCACTTAAATATTAGGAAACAAATAAAATGGGTACAATTGTTACATAATTAAATCAGAATATAAAATTCTTACCTGACTAATTTTGGAGGTGGTGATGAATGCTTTTTTGTTGATGGGTGCATTAGTAACGTCGCCAGGGCTGGGCATATTTGGGATTTCCAAGGGCATTGCATAATCAAATCATGGTAAATGCCGGTTAGAAACCCCACTTGCGCTCCAGTCTATCTTGCAAGACGAAGGTTTAGCCAAAGGAATCCTCCAATTTCTATTCTCTGAAACACTATGTGCGTTGATAAATGTAAAAATACCACTCACTTTTATGTAGTTTTGAGGAATACAGCAAAAGGGAGTTAAGAGAGCAGTAC
This sequence comes from Tetragnatha montana, assembly GCA_963680715.1. Lineage (NCBI taxonomy): Eukaryota > Metazoa > Arthropoda > Arachnida > Araneae > Tetragnathidae > Tetragnatha > Tetragnatha montana. The sequence continues at coordinate 48,820,096 of OY796675.1, forward strand.
GGAAGTTTTAATCCCTGTTGGATAAATGAGAGATCTGGAAATGCGCAGAATTCTTAGAGATGAAGTTGAGATACTCTAAAATAGGGGTTAAGATGAGTGCATTTGATCTAGATTTTCCTGGAATAGAGAAATAAAAAATAGAAAATTCATTAATTTTTAAATTTTAAACTAAAACTTAAATTCGTATTTAAAGACATACTAGTAATTTGACATAGAAAACCCACCAAAACCGGTGAAATAGTTTTTGTTACCTACATAATTGCTATATTTTCCCAAAACGTATTATTAAGTTGAAATAAATCTGGGGAAATGTGAGAAGATTGTTTTTGCTTTTCACTAGCCAACTTTTAGACACGCTTGATTATCTGCTTCAAATAAATCAATTTTATAATTAACTGAAGTTTTAATACATTTCATGTGAGTGAAAACAAGGAAAAAATAAAATTTATCCTATAGGTATTAAACATTCACATTATTTCCTTCATATTTTTAATTTTATTTTACATTTCTAATTTAACTTCTATCTAAATCGCTTAATGGTTCACTTTAAATTAATGTAAAATAAATTATTTGTAGAACTTTATTTTAAATTAAATGATGTATATAGTAATAACACCAAATACACTTATAACAGAAGTACTAAACTATTTTGTGTTACACATGGTATCCTACCATCTTTTATTAGAAGTAAAATAAACCTACCTTCGTTGATTAGAAACTATGTAGAATAAAGCCTTAACCACCTAAGCCTATCCGTTTTATTACATAAGATAGAAAAAATGTACCAATCCGTTCCATGTTACTGTCCTTAAAGATTCAAAAACTTTAAATATGTAGATTATTTTTGAGTGAAATAAGGCGGTTAAATCCTTATGACCAAGCAAAGAATTTCTTACCTATACTCAAATCACAATAGACTATTGAACATTAAAAATTTTTGAAACGAAGACTGATGAGAGAACTTAAGAGAAAACAAAATATATGAAGGCTGAAAGTGGAATTGCCCGTCCCAAAAAAGTTTAAAATTTTAGATACGCCAATCACATTTAAATCTAACGCAATTGGTTTTCTCTTGAAAGCATATAATATTAACTCACAACAGAAACCTAACAAAAAACTATTTTAATATGAAACGCCAGTCGTATATATTAATTGATATTTTGATTTTGAACCCGGAACTTTCACTGTGGTCCGTTACGCTGTGTTAGCATTAAAATTTTTTATTCGAATCTAGGAATATCTCTGGCAATATATATTGCGCAACCCCAAACCTGTTTGCATTTAAGCTTTCTTCAGGGAGCCGCGATACGTGTGAAGAAAGAAACCGCGAAAAAGTGTATCACGACTCGGCGTTTTCTTCGGGAAAAACAAAAGTCGGGGAAAAAGAGAAAGACGAGTTTTAGGAAGGCCTTTCAAGAGTTTCAAGCAGGGAAATAGTGATGAAGTGAGACTTTCTATAAATAAGCAAATGCAGTAAGCCGACAAAATTTTTCAATATGAAACCATATTGAATGATATTTTTGCAGTAAGACTCAACATGTTTTCTGTATTTTAGAAAGTTTCTAAAACCACCAACCACCTCACGAGTACATCTAAACCTAAACTAAGTGAGTATTCTATATACCAGGGCATGAAATTTCAGCTCTAAAGGTACTAGCCAGCATAGGCGTAACGAGGGGGGGGGGGTTATTGGGGTTGTAACCCCCCCATTACATCGACGGTTTCTAAATCATGAAAAACTGAAAAAATTTTCCTTTACAAGGAAGGCGGTTCACAAGGAATTGTTCTTCTAGGACGCAACCCAAAAGGGCCTCAAAATGAATTTAAAATACTACATTGAGAGACGAATTCTTAAAAAATTTCTGGGGGAGAACCCCCAAACCCCCCTCTAAAATTTTTATGTCTGTTATACTGTGTTTTTCCCTTGAAAGTTAAGCCTCTTAGATGAAGTTTTGCAAAAAAAAAAAATTGAGTGCCCCCCCCTTGGACCCAAAAAATCACTTATAAGTACGAAAAAAAGTCCCAAAAAATACTCAAAATGTGTTAAATCCCTACTTTTACAGGTCAAATTTAAAAATTTTGACATTTTTCTCAAAAGGTAAAGGGAATGGTCCGAAAAAGTGCCCCCCCCTTGGAGCCGTGCTGGATCCGCGCCTGATATTAGGAAACATTTTTTAAAAGGGATATGTTGGAGGGGTTGACTGGTCGGAGTAACACCCCCCATAAGTCAACTCTAGTTACGCCACTGCTAGCCAGACTAAAATGTTTACTCGCCACTGCTTTGGATTCATATTTTTTTTATTTAAAAAATAGTATTTGCAGAAATATTATGGAAAGTAAAACTTTAAAAGAATGTAAAATTAAAATACACTGCAAGAAATAATATAACTATATTTAATATCAGGTCTTAGCAGTTGTTACATACCCCCTTATAGCCATCTTTGAAAAGTTTCTGTTACTTTTATCCCCTTATGTTTGTGTAGCACTGCCTTTCAGCACTAAAATACCACCTGCCGATATCAGCTGTTGGGTCAAAATCTTTTAGAAAGGGTCCATTAATGGAAATTCTGAGCAAATACTCCAGTGTCTCCAGTTTTTTAATTACAGAAACACACTATAGTGAGTTTATGCAAGCAGTTTTCAGTCTGTTGTGGCAACTGAAGGCTCTTTCACAGGAAGCTGTGCTTACTGGTAAAACAGCACAGACTGTAAGACACTGGAGCATGTCGGGAAATCTTGCTGAACAGTTTTCCTGGCAAAACTTTTGCAGCATCTCTTTCAATGTAAGTGAAGGGAAGGTAAACTTGAATTCGGCCCACTCTGTCTTTGGTAGGCCAACCCATACCATCAAAAATGTGCATAGAAGCAATTTTTATTTTAAACTCAACATTTTTTCAAGGAAAAGAACTTTCTGGTCAGCCTTAAATTTTTGGTCGCCAATGGCGAGTTGGCGAGCGGAAATTTCGTGCCCTGCTATATACCATTCTAAAATTCGTTTTTATTCAAAATCTGTTGATGGTATTACGTATTATTTGAAAAAAAAATTCTGTATAAGGTCATCAAAGTTAACGCTCGGTTTTTCCCCAAGAGACTAAGATATGCTAATAATAATAGATAAAACTTCTAAGGTTTTTTATACATTGCAGGTCTAGAATAAATTAGTTACTTTAATTTTGGATAAAATGAATTTTTGATTCACTAAACTTTTTATGCAAGTTTTCATTCCTTAATATCTTTTTTATCTTTTTGTTTTTGTTTTAGAAGATACATTAGGGGAGAGTGGGGCACCTTGGGACATGACCCACCTAAGATTTATAGATAACTATGCACTTGTGATTATGGGTACTAATAAATAACACTAAAATCTACTCTTCAACGTGTATTGGAATAATCGGTCCATCTAAATAATTATTCATATCAGTTCTCTTGTTTTGAGTGCTGCAAAGTTACTATCACGTATAATTTGAAAAGCATTTTCTAAATAAAAGAAGTATATTTATTATTATAATTACGGCGAGATTAAAATACGTTTATCCATTAATATTTTAGAAAAGAAAATTACAATTTTTTGCTAAACCTGACAGATTAATATTCAAAGGGCCAAGTGAGGCACCTTGGGAGATATCCTAAGATGCCCCACAACTGTAAGGAGTAAAAAACAAGTAATTTAAAAATTTAGAAGATTATAATCTAGAAATTGGGGCAAAAAATTATCTGAAACCCCCCCACATAATTTATGTCATTACATAAGTAAGTTGATAGCTAATGCCTAAATTAGCATTATGAAATACGTATATTGAAGAGAAAGTAATTTTAATTAAATAAAATACACACAAAATATTTTCTGTTTATAAAAGTTTCTTCTATTGAAAAACTTTTAACTTTAATTTAATCTAAATTTTTAAAAAATCAATAACTTTTACATTTGTTACTTAAAATTATTCATACCTGTCTAAATAAATTGCGTCTGACATTTAAATATGCGAATTAAATTAATATTTCAGATACTTTAAACTGCACAACACGAACGCATAGCATTTTACCATCGGTAGGTATTTAAATTCCATATGAAAACTTCTTGTCTACCTTCATAAGGACGAAATATGAAGGGTTCAGAGCATTGTTCATTTTTCAACCTTGTTTTTATGAGAAGAACTCGGGTCACGCTTCGCTCTGAGATAAATCAAATAGAGGCGCAAATGTTTTACTGCTTCATTCTTCAAGATTGACGTGCTAATCAAAACCACTGTAGATTTGCGGCTGAGGAAATTAGATGCTATGAGTGCTGTGAAGTAAATTTAGGGTGTGGGTCATATAAAATTTCCTGTATAGAAATTTGATTAAATTTTGATTATAAATTGCATACTTGAGAATGCATTCGATTCCCGTTGTTGCATAGGATTTGGAATGAAGCATAAAGTTGAAGCCTTTCAGTCTTAAGACCGCCCGAGATTGCCGATGAATGTAATGGAAAATTTGGGGAGTCTATATCTGAAAAGGTTAAGAGATAAAACTAAAACGATGGCGGTTCAAGACAGGGGGCCTGGGTCCCACCCTTAAAGTTCGTAATAAGTTATTTATAAACTCTTTTTTGGCTCCAAATGTTCACCAGTTACTTACCAGAATGGTTGACAACATGGTGATAATTAGATTTTAGAGAAAGGGTTAAGTGGATAATAGAGAAGGGATGATGAAGCCAATGGAGAGATTTCAAGATACATACCCCTTGAAAGTCAGAAATTTTCCCATATTGACCATGGAAAAAGGCTACATTTATCCCCAATCTCCCCCCACGAATTCCAATATCCCCTCCGTTTTTTTTTCAGTTTACGTATCTGAATATTGTATAAAAATAAATTATGTTAGGATTTCCCAAACAACGTCTCTACTTATGTAACTTTCAAGTAGTATAACAGTGTAGAAAAATTTTAAAATATTATCTGAAAAGAGTAGGGTTTGATTCAAATGAAAAAAAACCCCTGATAATACCTTATTTGGGATTCCCTAACTTCTCAAATTCTTCTACCTTGAACACATTTAGCCTTCTAGCCTTTTAATACATTTATAAATTGAAAAAATTACTTACGTATGTGTTGAACTGGTTTGGATTTCCTTTCTTTAATTTACTTTAGTTTCTTAAAACATACTTTACCTTCTTAATCTACTACAGTTCATATTATTCTCAAAATTATTGAGGTTTGGAATCATCTCTAAATCTAGGGTAATTTGCTACAATAGAAAACCAAGGGTTCCCTAATTTTGTAAATGGAGGACCAGATAAATACATTAAAATGACAACAATATATAATAAACAGAAGTAGAACAATGCCCGGATATTCAGGGATTTATTATCGAGTTTAAATGTAAAGTGTCAATTTAAGTACAATTAATTGCATTATATATATTTTTGTAATATTAATAACTTAATTTTAACAATCTTGTTGCTCATATTAAGCAATAAAATAATATTAAAATAATTAAAAGCTTATGCGACACTTGCAAGAACTCTTCGTTTTATGAATTTATGGTTCAATATTAGTTTTTGAATATAAAAAAAGAATAATAAAGTCAAAAATCCATAAAAAAATATCCAAACCCCCAAAACTTCCAACGTTTTAGCAATAATACGGTGGAGGCGGACCATTATCTATAATGCATATGCAGATGACCCTTTGGTTATGTCAGGAGACGCATGGCATACACCTATCAATGACCTCTTCTGGCACAGTTTAGTATTATGCAAAATTCCATTTTTATATGGCACCAGTGATAGATCTCAAAGAGCCGAACTTTTCAGCTCACCGAATCATGAGGGTTACCGAGTCTATACATACGATCCATCACTGCTTGGGTTCCCGAAAGAGAGTTCCCAATCACCTCTTAAACTCCATTATCGTTGATGTCGGCCGAGAAAGAGAGGAAATAGGTTATTTATCATATTCCTCCAACGGAACGCAATCAGATTTCCCGTCGGTTCTCAGATCGGTGCTCAGTCTGTCGTGAAGTCCAGGGAGATTTGTGATGAGTCGGGTTCATGCAGTGCTATGGGGAGTCGGGTGTACCTTTTGGAGAAATTTATTCTAGATTATAATACAATAGTGTAACACGGAATCCATACAACAAACCCCTCTTAACTTATTCTATAGAAAAGCATCCAAAACAAATTTCTTAATAGTAAATCTCTTGATCCCGTTTACACTAAAGTTTCATGTAAGTTTACATTCAAATTTCGCAGAAATATTCCTGTTTTTAACTTTTTCCTACTGTATTTTATCCATTTTAACCCTCTACTGCCCATGGTAGAAAATATGCCACCATAAGTTTAGCTTCAATTTTCAGCATGAAATTAATAATTAATACTTATTTTTAAGTTATAGCAGCATTAATTGTACCTTTAGGTGATATAATTCATGAAGTTTAAGTTCAGTCCCCCTTTCCAAATTTTTTAAAAATTTTTTGAAATGCCAACTTTGACTAGAAATCCAAAATGGCTCTTACAAGGGTTAATTATAGCTAATTTTTTCAAATATGTTAATGAAATTTAGTTAAATTCTTTTGATATATTTTTATAGGTTCTTAGATATATGAATATGTTCTTAGATAAAACTATCAGTAAGCATTGCATTGTATGCAAAATCAATAAGTAAAATATATATTTTTTGTTTTTTATTAAAAAAAAAAAAAAAAAAAATTGAATAAATACTGGTTGAAAAAAATAAAAAGAAAAGAAAAAAAAATAGTTCAAAACTGTAATAGAGGAATAAATTTTATTATTTATAAATAAAGAAGGTTTTTTAGGTATTTCTATCCAAAAATATAACTATTTTCACAAGAATTAAAAAACATTGAAATATACCGATCTCATTAATTTTTTACCCTAATCTGCCCATGGTAGCAAATATGCTACCAAACAGAAATCCACAAAATTTTAACAAAATCAAAAAATTGTTGGCATTTTTATTTTATTTGGACCCAAACTACATGAATAAGACAAAAAAAAAATTTTTTTCCATAGTAATTTCTTGTAGTGGGCATTAGAGGGTTAAACCTGACTGCCCTTACCTTTTATTTGGTTTAATAGAAATCTCGGTAAATCTAGGTATGACAAAGTCTACGGTGACTAGGTCGATCAGTTTTACTGTACAACAACATTACACATTCTCAATGACATACTCTTACTCTTCATGCACTACGTTGATCTTTAATAAAATTACTATTTTTATTTCTTTAATCAACCCTATGAAACAAACTACTTTAAAAATTTCTTATATGATTATTTTCAAGGGTTTATTCAATCATTTTAAAGAATTTAATATTTTCAAGACTTTCATTTAATAAACACTCTCAAGAGGAATTTATACGTCTCTGTAAACGCGACGCCATTGTAGCAATGAGTAAATAAATTATCTTCCGTTCTTTTCAACATTGTGAGCAAATAGCAAATGAAGAAACTGATTATTAATTCTTGGTGCTACTACGTAAGAAGCTACGTCATCTAAAATGAAATTTTTCTCCTTTGTTGGTATGATCACGTCGCGTTTACGGAGCTATATAATATAAACTCCTCTTAACCCTCGTAACGTTAATTCAAAACTTCCTTTAACCCTTTATGTCCCAAATTATGTTATTTTCAGAAAAATTGTGCAATATATTTTTTTATATGTTTAAACTAACTACAGAAAGGCACAAAAGAAGTAACATTCATTTACAATAATTATTTTAATTGTAATTGCATAAAATATTACATGGGACTTATAAGTCCCGTTGGGACTTAAGAGATGAACATATGAATGGACTTATGAAATGACTCAGTATGAAAAATGAAAAACATTCAATATAAATGAAAAATAATACATTTTTATTTAATCAAACATGGTACACAATAAAAAAAAGTTATTTTTTTTTCATTTATACAAAGAACTATTCGTTTCATCTTGTGGTGAATATGATATTCATCAGAACTACTGCCCTCCTCTTGTGTTTCAACATCAGATGGCAATTCATCCCAGATGGCTTTAATTTCTTCCGGGGTCAGGCCTTTTCTTCTTCTATTCATTATTCTATAAATATAAGAAATCAAATATAGAGTTTTGTAATACGGGAAAAAATCTAAAAAATGGTAAATACTCAATAATAAAACTAACAAGATCCTAAAAATTGGAATAAATAAGGATTATTTTATGTATTCAAGTGCTAAAAATAAATTAAACAAAAATGCAATGACAAAATTAAAAAAAAAAGATAGTACTATACTAGAAATTTGATCATACTAAAATAGTACCAGGATCGATAAGACCCAACGGGACTTCTAAGTCCCACATAAAAAATAATGTATAAAAATTGAAAAAATCACTCAATTGATTCTGATTTTAATTATAATTACAAGAGAGTTCATAATGAGTAGGTAGAAAAAGTATAAAGTACTTACCAATTATTTATCTATTGATACGACACTTGTAAACATGAGCAGAGTTTTGAAGCAACGATGGCGGTCCAAAGTACAGCATAAGACGAAATCGATCTCAAATATCTAAGTGAAATTGATGGTCTAGGTAGTGCTGCCATCTAGATATCATTAGAAGAAGGTATAACGGTATGGACTGAAAAGTTTCGTTCGAATTCATGGAATAGTTTTAGTTTTATTCGACTTTATATTAAGCGGGACTTATAAGTCCCGTCGGGACATAAAGGGTTAAGTAATGACATGACGATGATGCATGAAGTGAGAATCCCTCCAGCTATTTCAATTTATTTCTTACATTACCAAATACCCGCACACAGCAAATGATATTATTGTTCCACTCCCTACTCGTTACGAATACTTAACGCTTCCATTCACAACATTTAAAACAGAGACAAGCACTCGCTCACAACAACAAAAGAAACATTTGCATAAGCGGAGGACATTAAACTTGACATTAATTGTGCATTTTACAAACAGACTGCGAAATAAGGTAGGATATTAGAGACTCCGCAAATTGAAAAGTCTTGCTTCGCTTATCTCTCGAAACCCACCACATTCATTCAACTCGCTTATTTTTTGTCTCGGGCGGAAAAATGAAAAGGAGGCTTGATAAATTATTTGGAGGGGACAGATGCAGCCAAAAATGTGTGCCGCCGACGTCTCTTTGAGAAGACGCTAAAACTAAGTGTGATGGATGAGTTACTATTTATCACTAGTGACACCGCTGCACGGTTTTTGAATATTAATCATAAACGGAAGCTCCCGAAAGGCCGATTGTCCGTTTTTTGTGGATTTATAGCTTTTGAAATATTTTTTGAATGCTAACTATTTAAAATTTGAGAGCTAGATTCATGTAGAAGAGGTTAAAGGAAGAGCCGGGTTGAGCGGAATGAATTGACGTAACATATTTGGTACATCTGAAGTGACAGTGTGACGCCAGTCGTCCTACATGGCTTTGTGGGGGACCGCATTCGTTAGAGGATGAACATGAATAAGGGAGGTTGTAACCCTCTCTTTGTATCAAGCTACACAATGAGTAATTGCAGAAGGTCCCATAGTGTACAAACGCATTTCCAGGAGATTTTAGTCATGTCTGTACCGACACCAACATTCATTTTGTAAGAATTTTAAAATTATTAGAACTGTGTAGAATGTATGATTTTTTATTAAGCACCGTTTTATCTGCATTGCTACTTTTAGAGAATTAGATTTTCATGTTTTTAAACCTTTTTTTTTGTAAATGTAAAGAGCATTTTCAATCATATGACTCGGACCTAACAACGGCCTTAGCAACTTTTTTGCTTTACAGAAGGTTAACAGTAACAGAAAATGACTGGCTGCGGAATTCTTCTATTGGAGCATTTGCAATCACGTGACCCCATACCTAAAAACTGCCTTAGCAACATGTACCTCGTTACCTAGCCACCGCCTTAGCAATAGTTAAAAGCCCTACAAAAGGTTAACAGTTAAAAGAAAATAGCTGGTCGTTTCTTCACCTGAAAACACTCTGTATAAGAGACCATTAACTAGACTACAATGATGGTAAAAATTTTTAAGATCTAAAATTATAACTCAATTTAAAAAGATTAATAGTCCAGTTGTTTATAAATCAAGTTGTAAAATCATTTAGTACCTAAAAACTTAAATACTTTTAACAAACTACCAATGTTTAGTCAACTTTAAATTTTCAAAACTCCAAACAAATTTTTAGTGATACTATTAGCAGTTTTTCTCCTTGTTCAAGAAGTTAGTTTTTCTTTATAGAAAACTGCTTCACTGTTTCAACTGATATCAGTTAATATGATGCTTTATATAAACTGACTTTATATAACTGATGCTTTATATGAAGCAAGCATTCCCAGGTTTCCTTTTTAAATATTTCAATTAAGAAGCAATACTACCTATTTATTTATTTTTTACACATTGATATGTTTTTAAAATTTTATGAAATGCAAATAATTTACTAAAAACATTATATTGGTTGAAAAAAAGATTTTTCTTTAAGAGACATTCTTAGAACATAAAAATAACGGCCAGAATAACTAAACATAGCATTATATAATTTAATTGCATTATAAACACGAAGGATCTATTAAAAGTGTAGTTAACAATGAAGCAGTTAAACAAATCCCCATTTTAAAATCAAAACCAAACAACATCCCCTTAATTTAATATTCATGCCATAATAATTACAACTTTTAAACACACAAAATAAAACGAACCTCTTGGATCCCAGAATAGACATACAAATCGATCTCCAGCAGACAATATTACATCCTAATTGAATAGGATAAACAAAATCCTCCTCTACCCTATTACACGCTATTCCAAGTCACGAAAGGGTTCAAAAACAATCTATGGGTCGAGTTTATTGTTTAAGGCGTAGAAGGATTCGTAGATTTCCAAGCAATTCGGCCTGCTGAAACCAGCCGTGAAAATTGTTTGCATGTCCCAAAGCGTGGCGTGTCTTGTAATGCCGAGCCCTATTCTAACACGATATAGACCTAGCTGAACGAAACAGATGTTGCAGAAGTAGGGCTTGTCTGGGAGATCGCAATGAGCCATGGTTTTGCACGCGAGTTGTTCGCGGAGAGAAGGTCTTCAATTGTGGTGGGATTCACCCGCAGGAATTCGCTTTTTTAGCGCTTGTGATTGCTGTTATTGAGCTTTGCAGTGATTGTTCGGCCGCTTTTGTGTATGTTGGCTCATTACCCTGAGTAAGCTTGAGAAGTGAAAAGCGTACAACTGTTACGTTTTAAGCTTCCGTGAAAAAGTGATGAACGCGGTAATCATTTAATCAATCAATCGAGTTATAAAGTTTTTGAAGATGATCAATCGAGTTATGAAGTTTTGACGATTTTTCTTTGCGTATAGTAAGTCTTGGAGGACTTTAAAAGAATTTTACGATAGAAATATTAAAAATTCATCCATACAATCCATACACCTATTGATGTACTTTAAGCGTTGAGACAGTATATGGTAATGGCACATTGTGTGACATGTAATGGATATTCTAAAATTTGCACCAAGTCATTAGTAAGAGACCATTTTAAAAAATTAGTATAAGAAATATTTATGACTGAAATTCAAAAAGTGCATCCTATAATTTAATTTTACATCAAGAAGCATACAGAAATTGTTCAGTTATGAATATTTTTTTAAAGAAAGGTAGTTTACAGCCAACTATTGGTAAGTATCATCTAAACTAAACAGATGTCTTGATAGTAGATATAGATTAATGACTATTGCATAAACGAATGTTTAAAAAATCACACCTTAATTGGATTTAAGAAAGAGGTGTGGGTTCTAAAAAAAAATTTATGTAGTTCAGTGACTTAAATTGCATTTTACATTTTTCTTAGGGATTTTAAGTTGTACTTTCCTTGCTACGAGCTCATCATTTTTCTCAAATAAAAATATTCTTATTTTTAGTTATCCTCCAAACAGCATTCGAAAGAACTAATGTTTACACAAAGTCTTAGTATAGTTCCTTAAATGAAACATTTTCATGTTCATATTGTATCCCATTGTTTCAACAGCAGTAATGATTACTGTAGTTAAAGTAAAGGAGATAACACCATTGAATTGAGTTATTATAATAATGCATCAATACATAAATTAATATTCTTTAAATAATTCAAACAAAAGGAAATGTCACTCTTAACAGACATTCTTTTGTATTTTATTTGATAAACGAAAACAATAGCCAGAAGATTTCATGAAAGTAACTATTAATTAATAATTGGAACAACATAAATAGAATAAAGCATTATTTCAATTATGGTGGAGGAACTCAAAACTAGAGGTTTGAGATTTATTTATGGAAGATAAATAGTATGAAGTAGCAGTTCTGAGTATGTACATCAGAAACCAAGTAGACAAAGTTAGTTTAGTTATTACTAGTCGCTCTAATAACACGGTTACGATTGGGATACTATTTAGTTGTATAGAATTCAGAAGATACCATATTTAGGGCGAGATAGTTTGACCTATGACAGGCGTACTTCTGAAATTATCCCAAAAGTTCTTGAATATTTTATTTTGTCCCGCAAATTGAGAAAATATTTATTGGTAAATCTTTATGGTATTAGCCATAGCCTATCAAAAATTTTGGGACAATTATAGTTTATGCTTTAAACTCTTAAACTTTTGTCGTGTATTCATTATTTGTGGTATATTTTGTCGTATGTCATGTATTCACCAAACAATATTTATAAGGTCCAAAAATCCAATTTTCTTTTTCAACATCCCGAAAGAGCTTGAAATAAATCGCAATACATGACAAATCTGTCATTATCTCCACCTAAAGATTCAACACGATGAATCTGTACAATCAACGGGCGCAAACATTGTGGGCTTCCTCAAATCACTACCTTTCGACATAAGGTGTCGATAACCTTGTTCTCCAGAAGTTCTCATTAATAACGCCCCGCTAACAAGCAAGTGCTCATGTTCACTCCTGACACCTCCGTGGGCTAGGCGGATGGACCGAGGTGGTCCGTCAGCACTTGTTTACCTGAAAAATCGTTAATTGATTCCCCTTCTCGCGATGTCTCGGAAAATTCGTGTCGTGGCAGGTCACATGTCAGCACCCAGACACTAATTCATTAACATTCTGTCTCGATCGAGCCGCGCACAAAAAGAACGCCTCGCATATGAATGAGAGTGGTGATCATAAAGGGTGCAATTTCTCGGACCGTCCGTCTCTAAAATGCTAATTTAGAGCGTTCGAAATTAAAACTAATGGCGTGTCACTTGATTGGGGTATTTTTGTGTTTGGGTGGTGGGTTTTCGGAGCGGGAGCAATGACTCGGGAGTGTTTGGAGGTGTTAGTCAGTTTGCAGTTTTAATGAGTTAAAGTTAAGGGTGTAATTTAAATAGGCGTTTGTTTTAGATTCCACTCAATCTCAGATATGTAGCGTTGACGCAATCCGGTGAGACCAATGAACGCATCACAGAGAGGCAAAAGTGATGTCTATCTGAGCTGCCTTACTGTGGTTCGTCTTTAATTATAGTTTCATATTATAAACACACAATTTCTTTGAAATTCCGGTACATCAAAACATATAACAAAACATTAGAAACTGACGTAGTTTTTTGTTGTAAGGCTTTAAAGTTACCTAAAGAATGAGCATACATTTATGGTTTGCAAAGCGGGTTCGTATTGCGCAATGAAGAAAAAGCTTCATCATTCGGCTAATGGAGGAAGCATTAGAGTTATTAACTTAAAAATTGTCATGCATATGGTATGCAATTGTTATGCATATCGCGTGTTGAATTCTCATTTGGATCTTCTTTTTCAATGTAATTTTGGTCATTTAATCTTCTCATTTGATGTATAATAATTAAATTCTACTGAACACATTCTAAATCCCATCATTAAGTAAGTAAATTACAGATACCACTTTCAATAACCTTCAGAAATTTTCTCGGGAGATATGAAGCATTCGGTTTGGATAGACTAAGGCCAATGAACTCTCTGAACTGGTTTGAATCTGAAGCTTATAGTTAGTTATAAAGACACAAACGAAATAATGTGGCGTGGGCTTAAATAATCGCTGGATGCACACAATCATTGTTAACCATCTGGTCATTAAGTCCAAGATATCTTGGGAAGGAATCAATACAGGGTTAGCAAGACGCGGGTGTAAGAGATCTTAACACTAGTTAGGTGGGTCCAAAAGCACATTAAGTCGGCATGTTTACAAAGCAAGGTGAGGCTAGACAGAAACGATTTGGAAAGTATGAAGTGAGGCTTCAACTGTCGTATGATAACGCTAATTATATTTGCCGTTGACTGCTCTCATTTCATTTTTTGAACTAGTTATTTGAGTTCTAAACCATGGAAGAGAAGGATATCTGATGACAGCATACCACTTCAAGCTAACTAATCACAAATGAACTTAACAGGTGCTGTAAGTGGAACTCTACACTTTTTGAACTCAATTAAATGTCAAATAAACCATTTGAGTCGTCATTAGAAACGAAAACTGCCCACGATTTTATTAGTAGCCGCAGTCTATACTTAGTTAAAATACTATTAAGAATTGAAAATAGGACGCTAAGATTTTAATTTAAATATTTATAACATGTTGGTTACTTTAATGTTTTATTCTTGTGATTGAAAACCGAGATAAGTTATCCATTTTAACGGTTAATAACTAGTATAACTACTATGATTAAAATACAAATAGTTCCAAATATAACTATATAAATTACTTTTACCTAGCTTACAATAGGTTATGCGGCAGCAACAAGGGAATTGCCAGACAGGTGCGCAAGCATACTTATACTTACTATACAGAATGTAAAACATTTCAAACTAAAAGGGGAAATAACACTTTTTGAAAAATGGAATATATTAATCCAAGGAACAAAGCTAGAGTATAGAGTCTTCTAAAACGAAAATCCACTGATGGCAGCGAACGTATAGGCATCAAGTCTTGAATGTTGTTCATCTCAGCAGATCTGAAGTCGAGGAACGGCACTTGGGACTTAGCAGGCCAGTAGACAATTTTGAACATAGTCCACTCTCCAACTAAATCCCAGGTGCAGTAATCTCTCCAAAAGGATGAGGATGTCCATCTCAGTCTTGACCATGCAGAAGTAGTTGCGTAGCTCTCCAATTCTCATCCATGTTTCGGGAAGACTCGGGAGTGTTTTGAAATTGCTAATTTCACACAGAAACGTGAGTTGAACTAGTTTAAAAGTAAAGGTGTTTCCTTTTTTTTCTAAAAGATGTGTTTAAACTTCTGCAGTCTTAAAGCTCATTGATAGGCTGTATATCTCGTAATAATTTGTTCAACTATGAATTTATTTATTTCTCTTAAGGAAATGGAATTATGGAGAAATTGTAAACTTACCTACTTGACCATTTGACGGCAATAATCGTCTTTTTGGTACATTGGTATATCCACGATTTTAAAAACTGCTCATTGCATGAAAGAGTTAATTGTTTCAACTAGTTTCAGTAAAAGCAGTCCGAAAGGGGATTGGCAATATCACCTGAAAAAAAAAGAAAATAGGTCTAAATACAGAATACAAATATTAAAAGATGGAAACGTTTGAAGTTTTTATAATTGTATCCATTCAACCAAATGCCCCAACATACTATATATAGCTAAAACATTTTAAAGAATGATATACACAAAAGGCATATTCTCAGGAATTAAACGACTTCACATATTTTTTGACATAATTTTAAAAAGAAGGTAAACAATATGATTTGAAATCTTTTTAACAAGCAACCTATGGCCATAAATCTTGTAAAAATGTATTGAAAATATCGCTTATTGAGTACCAAATTCAAAATATGCAAAAAATATCCTAATATTGATGGTTAACTCATCTCGACTGGAGAAAGGTAAAAAGAAATTCTTAGGAAAGCTTTTCCAACTAGTTTACATTTTTTCCACTGCCAACCTCCCACCAAATAATCAAATATCAGCCAATTACCGGACCATTTTTTACTTAGAAACGAAACTTAACTAACAACACCCCAATAACAAACCGCCTCTCTTAAGAACCTCCCTCCCGTTCTCCGTACTAAAAAATCCCAAGGAGAGAATTCCTTCATTACAGCTCGTGTCCATTTCTTTTTTTTGCGTGTCGGGAGAGCACGGCTCCGCAATTACACATTCCACGCCAGAATGACGAGCGCGTAATGACAGGAATCAGTGGCCGAGGAAATGATGGTGGAAGTGGTAAATAAACAGTAATGGGGCATAGGAATCAACCTCTACTTCCATGGCGATGGATACACTATTAGTTCTCACCTTCTTTGTGCGCGTGTCGACACGTAATAACATTTCGTTCCGAGACCGTGGGCTCTAAATTTAATTTAGGTGAGATTTTTTTTTTGCCTCATTTGTAAAGCTTTTTGAGGATTTTATGTGAGGAAGTTGGTGTTGTTGAATTTAAAATATTTAGAGATTTTTGTATTTATTTGTGTAGTGCGAGGGTAGGAGGTAAATATAGTTGGAGGTGGAAAATGTATTCGCCTCTTAGAAGAGATTTTTTTAGAAAAATTTATTTAGACAGAAGAGAAAAAGTTAAAAGCCAGAGTGTCGGATTTTCGTTGTTGACTTTTTTTGTTGTAAAACGTAAAATAGGCTTGAATAGGAGAATTTTGAAGAGAGACAGATTTTTAGTTTTGAATAAATTATTTCGAAAGTTAAAAAACAGTAGCTAAACGTCATTTTTAAAAATTGAAAAAGCTTGAGTTAGAAAAAATTGACCCTAATACTTTATACTAGTTCTCCTAGTTCTTTTTTATTGAATCTCCAACATAATTGCAGCAGTAATTTTGATTGTAGAATAAAGTCTTTGATTTTTTTTAAATGAGTCTTAATCCTTCCTTAAAACATTTCTGCAAATTAGATGTTCTTGTTTAAAAATCCTAAAACGATAAGTTAAAAAAAAATTGAAAAAAAAAAAAATTAAATTCATTTTCAAAAGACTTCACATCAATTATACCAGAAAAAGAGTTACTAAAAACAATACAAATAAATAACATTTTTACTCCTTTCAAGACCCATTTACAAAAAACCTAACCTTTACAAATTCTTAAAGCACATAATCAGCAATAAAACAGTTAATACTCCCATTTTCAAAACGACTACCATCCATTCAAAGCATTCACACCAGCCTAATAGCTCGACAATCTCTTTAAAAAAAAAGCCTGTTAAGAAACTCCTAGCATTCTGTTGTCCGCAATTTCCCCCATTACGATTCCAGACAGCGAAAGCCATTTAGCATAGTCTCCCCCGCACAATCACACAAGACCGTCCATCGTCTCCAAAAAGGTTTTCCCCCTGTCACCCATTAGAGAGAGACAACAGTGATACTACATAGTAAAGAGAGAGCATCTCAGCTTGATTCCGCTTTGTTAATGGAGTGGAATGGAGAAACTGTGAGTGGAGCGTCACTAAGTGCGATTCTGATAGTTATCTCGTCACTACTTGCATGTTTAAGTGAGTTTTCGAGCTGGTGAAACAGTCACCTTTTTGGTATTTTTCTGGAAATAGCTCTATCTAATATGGTTGGAAGTATCGACTACTTGCGTTGAAGGAATCTTTATAATCTTCTTAATTCCTTATTTAAATTGCAGTTTTTATGGTAATCTTTTGGTGAGTTTTCTTACCCAACTTTTGCCTTAAAAGGTTTTCTAATTTTATACTGCAATCGAATTTGTATAGACTCTTCTAATTTGGCTGTTTAACCTTGTTTCTAAACAAGAGTAAAAGTTTCAGATATCGAACTGAGAACTAATAATCATGGGAGAAAAATAAACATAAAAATTTACTTATTTATTTATTGAGATTCCTTTTGAAAACATTCAACATTCTTGTTTTTCATGGAATTTATATGCAGACATTGATTAATAAAAGAAGTATTGAGGGCAAGCTGTGCAAACTAAGTAATAAAAGAAGAAAAACAAAGTTTGCTTTTGCACATTTAATTAAAAGATTTAAAAAATCTAAAAAGATAAAGAAGAAAGAAGACATTGATTAGTTTTTTAATTTATTTTCTTAACTTAAACCTTAAGATATTAGAAAGAATACAAATACTGTGTATCATTAGACAAAAAATAGCTTCTATTTTAATTATTTTTAAAAATTATGAACGTAATCTAGCCATATCCAAATTACAGATATTTTTTTTTTCATTTAGTAAACAAAATAACACCATATTTACTTTTGAATAAAGAAAATCAATTTTTAAAAATTATTTTTGCGGATAAAATATCCTAGAATATTGAAAAAACTTACATTAACTTTAACTTGTCAAATTTTACATTTGGAACTGAATTTTGTCTCGTCTTCAATGAGATACAAGCCTGTCGAGATCAGGAGACAATGCGTAAAAAATATTTTTTGTGAAGGCAAAAGCGAAGGTTTACGACTGTAAAAAAACACGACAAAAAAATCTAAGTTATAATATACACTTTTTACAATACAATCAACTTTGCATAACCGCAGGAGAAAATTAAGCAGTAAAAATTATAACTAAAGAAATGAAAAAAGGGGCAACATAATGTATCGAAAAAAATAATAAGTAAGAATCTCTGCAATGAATAATAGTATTTGCAAACAGTCTAACATTTCAGCAAAATAGCACAGAATAGAAATCTGTAGGACAGATAGAACTCCTTTTGGGGGCTGCATCTGGTAGCCCTGTGAGGACCTCAGGACAAACAATTCCTTTAGCTGTTCCAAGCTATCCAATCTTGATGTGGCGCAACGTTCGGTGACTTAGGTTCACAGGGGGTGTCCGCTGGGTAACGCTCCTATACTAAGTACTACTAGTACTAACCTTGGCATTAAATGGATGAAGGGCTAATGTCCAAATATCCCCCATTATCTACCCAATCAGTTAACAAAGAACCCACATTGCAGTCACCGACCCCCACCCCCTAATCATCACCTACGCTTCTCCACCCCGAGAGATCAAACAGGTGTTCGCCTCATCCCGCGAGCGAGAGGCACCTCATCCTTCTCCGCAGGGGATGCTCGTGACGCGCATATCAATGGAGATGACCCGCGGGGACACGTGTTGGTCGGACAGCGCGGAATGTGTCGTCGTCTGGAGCATGCACATGACACTCAATATACAGGAAGCGGCCGCTGCTTGTTTTTCTCTGCAGGTTGGTGTCGATGCTTGATGGGAAGGTTCTTGGTTCGATCGAAGGGAGTTGAGAGGTTTGTTGTTGTTGGGGATAGAGGAGAGTAATTTTTAAGGAAGATCTTTAGAGAGAGGCAAGTTTAGTCTGTCAAATAAAATTATATACATATTTTTTCGAATTATCAAGATTTTTGACGCATTAAAGTTTAATTTATCGTACATGAAAGTATTTTGTACTACATCAAATGAATTGCTTTATAATGATACTTTGGGGTTTGGGATACTTTTGATACTAATTTTCGTTTTTTTTAAACCATGATAAGATCCAGAAGTGGGTGACATTAGGGGGGTGTCCCTCTGAAGAAGGACAAAAAAATGTCCTGGAAAAGATTACTACCGTGGAAATTTTCTATACTCATAAGACTGAAAAAATGTATCCACAGGGATGAAAAAATATCAACTACTTGTTATTTTTAAACACTATTCTAAGAGAACTTAAGGAAAGGGTTTAAGATAATCTGGCAATTAAATTTATTTTAAAGAAATTTTCCCTGAGCATATCAGGTGAACAATCACAGATATGTAAATCATACGATAATCATTTTCAGAAACCCTCACGAAAGGCTGAAATAAATATACAACTGTAGTTGCACCTCAAAGAACCGAAAAACATAAAAAGATCAATGTTAAAAGCTACAATCGTCATATCTGTGCCGGTTCACTAGCTTTTATGAGTCAAGGTCTGGTACAAAATCAAACAACCGTGTCCCTACCACAAGCAACCACAGAATTTCAACACTACAATGTAGCCGAGCACACGTCGCTGTGAACGACTGACAGCCGTTTGGATTGTCTGGAGGCGACGTTCCGTAACCTCTGCTTTCGATGAAGATCCATTAGTTTTAACCATCGATACGGTGATGACGCAAATCGATTTTTATGAAATTTATTAATTTAATGTCTCTATTGTTGGCATCCTCCGCTTATAGTCGGTTCATATTTCAATCGTTTCTTTTGTTTGAGAGAAGATGGTTCATGGAGGAGGAACGAACCCTTGACCGGTGGGTTAGAGACTACGATACAGGAAAGGAATTTTCCCCATTCTGTGCAGTTGTTTCTTATTAATTTAATCTAGCTCTTAATTTGCCATAAAATGCTTTAAAATATCTTCTTAAGATCTAAAATATTCATTTTAGGCATGGTCTAAAAGGGACGAAGCATATCAAGGATAATTTTAAAATTACCAAAAGAGATTCAGAATTCAATTTTTGTAGCTTGATTTGGGTGACATTTTATATCCGTATTTTATTAATTTGTAGCCATAATTTTAGTGTACAAAAACGTATTGAATCAAATACCAAAGTTTTCACGCTTTACATTTATTCGCATTCTGATTTTCATTTCACTTTTTATAAATACGAATCGATGAAAAGACTAATAATTTCAATGGTCTCAAAGATTAGAAGATTTTAATTTTAGTATGGTTCAATATTCTCCCTAATTTTACAACAAGTTATATACATATAAAATTTTAATAGTATCAAGTTTAAGTCCAATTATATGGTTTAGTTTTGAATATTTCTTTGCGCCTGAAGGTTTATTCTAAGGGGTAGGTACTTGAATAGATTTTTACGTAAATTATGAAAAACAAATTAAATTTTTTTGAATGCATCAAAAAATATCTATTCTAGACTTGTCTCTTTTGGTTCTCAGTGAGTGGAGTAGGGTTTTGCATATCAATAAAGTTAGTACCTAGATATTAAAAGTAAACAGTATGTCCAAAAACATCTTTTATTTTTGAAATTCAAGTAGAATAAGAAGCTTCTGGATAGCGTCATAAGCAAATCTGAAGATTGAGAGATATCCTAGTTGGCATAAATACATATTCATGAATACTCTGATAAAAATCACAATGAAAAGCTGTCATTCCCTATAGGTAATTAATTTCATTGTAATAAATTATAAAATCATGTCGAAACTCATTGCACATGATACCCCAAGTTTTCCAAAGGTTGTGTAAACCTCCTAAACACACAACTGACTACTGTTTTCTCTCACGAGTTCATCCCTTTAAAGACAGTAGCTAATTAAGAATTCCGAGCATTGATGAAGGGAAGAATGCCGCTCCAAGGTCAAGGTGTAATAACTCGCCGTTCGACGTCTCAGCCACTTAAGACTCTCGAGTAATTGTCTCTAAGAACCTCATCGTCGACCTCTCACATCCACGATTGTTGGAGAAGCCCGTTTGTGATTTCACTCTAATGTCCGATTTCATAGTAGGTGACTGGGAGTGTTGGGTGAAAGGCTTCTTTCGATGACAGTTTGATGGGGTTTGTGCGTTGTGAATGGGGATTTCTTTTCTTGTGAATGGAGGGATTGGGTTTTAATGAATGAACTTTGCATTTTGTGCTTGACTAGTGTCCAATTATCGATTGAGATGCTTGTCGGGATTGAAATTATAGGTATTGTTGTCTTGTGAAAGCCGTGAAAAAAGTAGCGTATTTCAATAGAAAAATAAGAAACCATCATTATATAACTTATCCTAGACTTTTAGGGTTTCATTTAGTATACAGGGTGTATTTGAGTCATGCAAAAAATTTAGAGGGATGATAGAACTCGTCAAATAAGAAAAAAAAATTGCGTGGGTTTGCAAATGGAGGGTTGAGAATTGCAAAAATGCATATGCAAATGTATGAAGTGAGACTCGAAAAAAAGAAACCCTCCAGGAGTTCTGGGGGCAAATAAAATCCGTCATTTATGACACCTCAGTGGTCACTCCAGATCAAAGGTAACCGCTACTACAGAAACCCAGAAAACACCCGGCATCTTCCAGTGCGACAGCCAGTCGTTTCTCCTTCGCTGTAATATCTGCAATAATATCGGAATCGGCACTAAACGCAATTATTGTAATTTTCTTTAAAACTCGGGGCATGAGCTGTTTTGCTCCTACGTAGAGTGATAATAAATGTTTTCTGAGTGTAACGATAAATTAAAGCTGAGTGTTTCTATCTCCTGTTACTTTGTATTTTTACAAACGAATTTTCGTGATTTCCATCCTCAATCGCCCTTTATGACCCCGTGTTTCATTCTAATTTTTGTTCGTTTTGATGAATCCTATCACGTTTTTTCGTTTTGTTGCATAATTTAGAATACACCCTGAATAACGAGTCAATATCACAGGTGGACATAAGGCGCAGTGGTTCCCCCAACCTTTAAAGCATGTTCCACTGCTTTTATTGGTAAAAGGAGGCTCAATAGCCTCTTACAACTTTCCTGAGATTTTAACCTCTCAGCTAACGCTCAGTACCAACGCTTAATCTTTCCTTCAGATTAACCTTAGGTCAAGTAAGTGGTGAATACAGCCGTAAGTGTTTTTTTATGCTGTTGAAGAAAACGAACAAGATAAGATTTAATTACTACGAATCAATGTAAAATTTATGGATATTTCTAACACGAAACTAATTTTGTAAGTGGAGCTCCCTAGAATGAAAAATTTTGTTTTTGTAATGTAACAAAATTAGAAAATATGTGAAAACTATGATAAAGAACATTGAACAAAAAAGTAAAAGTATTTCATTTTCACTTAGTATTCAAATTATTAAAAAAATGTTATTCTTATAATTATAAAAAAATGCATTTCTTTGAAGCAAACATTTTTTAAATGTTAAACCCACACAAAAAAAATTAAATTCTGAATATATGAGAAAATTTCTTTTGATTACTTAAACCTACTTTAGAGCTTCTTAGAAGAGAAAGAAGGTTAGCACTTTTAAATTTTTAATGCTAAATTCCTCGTTTCCCCTAAAATTGTTTCGTACAATTAATTTCATTAAAATGCATTGTTAAGATAAAGAAAGGCGGACATAAATATAATTATAATTATATTAAAATATAATTATTAATAATTATTAATAATAATTATTAATAATAATAATTATTAATAATAATTATTAATAATAATTATTAATAATAATTATTAAATATAATTATAATTAAAAAATATGTATCAAAGAAACGTTTCATTCTTGAATTCAAATTGCCTGAAACGAGTTGCAAGTACTGCAACTAATGGTGTACAACACTTAAACAGAATAATGAATAATTTTGAATGTGTCCAGAGTTTTTAATTCGAAGGAATGTTTTGTTCAAGGGAAGCTCTTCACCTCTTAACCCACCCGAAATAAATTTAAAAGCGTCAGAAGAAAAACCAAACCAGCCTAAACCCGGTTACCTTTTCAAAGTTTAATAGCAATGATTGATGAGTTCCGCTCACTCAAGAAAATTCATACAAATTCGTTCTAATCAACTGCAGCATTCCAAACATTTTCAAAAGGCTTCCATTCGAACCTTCCCAGGTGAGCTCAGTCCGGGGTAGGTTTTTCCGAACCAAATTCTAACGATCCATTGTTGCATTGTTCTAAATTCCGAAGGAAAGCAGGCAGTAATTTGAATACCCATCGAAAACTGATTCTTCTTTTGAGTAAAGAAGAGAACTCAGGTGGATTAGTGATTATTTTTTGTTAAAAATATTCTTTTTTTATTGGACACGGGTAAAAGCGAGGGGGTAAACGATTAGCGTTAATAAAAGTTTGAGGTAGTCTGCGACTATGCTTGATGTTTTTCCACTCGCAATGCTTTGAAATCGGGTTCTTTGAGCTAAAAATCGTGCACTCATGGTGAAGAATGTTCATTTTATAGTATAAAGCTTTATATTTTTTCTGTGATTATGAATACTGTTTTTTGATTAAATTGTGCATGATGTACAATATCTCATCACACCATACACCGTTAGTACAATTCTTAATTTTAAAATATTTCCATTTTTTAGATTGCGCATGAGGCCGCAGTTACAAAGCTAGTACTGTCAAACGACTTACTATGTAACCAATCACAACGATCAATTGACGCCGTACTTTGTGATGAAAAAAATTGTTTTCACGTTTTAAAAAAAGTACTTTCTGAATTAAATATAATTCAATAAAAGTATTCTAAAAACTTTCAGATATGCTATTTCATACTAAAATTTCACACATTTTGTCTGAAATTTATACTGGGCAAGCCCAACTCAGCTTTTCATCCCCTCAGAGGGTCCATAAACTGAAATTCAAACATTTTTGGGAACTAAACCCTGGGGGTCTAGCGTAAGGCTTTACCATCTAACTAGGACACATACCTTACTTACACCTAAGGACCCTCGGTAGCGAAAATGAATGTGGGTATCGTAAGCCTTCCACACCATGGATTGTAACGCCAATTAGTTATTTTTTAGAAAATATAACATATCGCTACTACCAATCTGATGTTTCCTAGTTTAGAGAAAAACACATTAGTTACACATTAGAAAAACACAAAAAGTTAGTCGAGGATAGGCGATTCTTCAGATATGCGTAAAGGGTCATTTACTCTGTTTCAGTTTTTGAAGGAATTCGGAGGGGGGATAGTAAAACGACAATTTACACTTTGGATGATCTCTCCAGGAACACCGAAATTGAAAAGTCTAACAAATGAAACTAACGAATTATTCAGTTTTGAACAGTTCTTTTGGGAATCACGATTGTTGGCTCTCGCATGCTGTGCAGCATCACTCAGTCGTTCTAAAAATACACTCTTGGATGACAGAGAAAAAATCAGATTAAGGTTTGTGTCCCACTATTTTGTTTGCAGCCTATCTGGAAAATATTATGATGTCTTTCTATTCGATTAGAGCAGTCAAGTTGCACAAATCTAACCTTCAATCAAGAACAATTCCTCAATTCCCCGATGTAAGCACACCCCTCTCCCAGACCGTTCCCAGACGGCAACAACACCCGTCTGGTGCAAAAGTGGGATGCTGCGTTTCACTTAATTGCACCTCTCCATCTCCTCTCGCATTTGTTCCTACGTCTCAATGCACACACTACACGGGGGCACACCACATAAAAAAGGCCTTTTCGGGAAGTAATGGTCCTTGTTAAAACACACACGCTGGCGGAAGCAAATGGATCTTCCGACACAATTCCTAATGGCATGAAAAGGGTTGTGTGACGTCTCAAAGAGGACCACACTCGGTTTTCAAGTGACGTAACAAAAGACCGCCAGACGTCCGAATTGAGTTGCAAAGCAGACGTTTTCTGAGGATAATCCGGGGATTTTTTACTCAAGGAGAATGAATACGCGTCTTGAGATGCTGAACTTCGATAAAGGCGTTTTTTTAGGGATGTTCGCTTCGTTTTAATTAGTGATTGCGTCAATTTGGTTTTCAGAGGAGGATCAATACCGAGCTTTGTGAAGGGATTTAAGGGGATGCTAATGATGAGGTGATTGGCAATGAGAATGGGAGAATGGAGGGGCATTGGCATGGTGTTTACATTCAACGTGGATTTAATTTTTTGGTGCAATTAAAGTCTTTGTTTTGAATTGGCCCATCATTGAATGTTTATTTATTTAAATACTGAATGTATTGGAACATGTGCTTGCAGCAAAAACGGGTTTATTCCTATGTAAAACTGTCGGAGTTAACTCTTTGATGCTTCAGTGCCTTAGCTAGAAAAATGTGGTCAATATCATTAAGCACAAAGAAGTTTCAGGAAAATATATTAATTATTCCAGGAGATAGACCTCTGAAATTATTTGGACGTTTTTGCACGCAAAGATGATCTTTTCTAAATTTACAAGTTTTCTCCGATCCCCGGTGATATTTTGAAATTCTAAAATTGTTAATAGTTACAAGGGATGAAAAATGATTGTTACAAGTGATGATAAACTCAAATTGCAAATTTGAGGACTTTTTTAAGGCCCGAAATGCTTATATTTCAATCTTCAATATCTCACGGAAACACTAAAGATGTTCTTATGAAACTTTTTTCTGTCTTTGTTATTGAACACATTTTTAAGTTTCTGTTTCATCTCTTTTAACTTTTATAAAATTTTTAAACATTTTTACTTTACCACTGGGATCATTCAAACCTGTACCTTTAGGAAATTGACTCAGCTTATTTTTTTCCTTCTGGTGCTCCTTACTTCCGTGACTTTATAGGAAGCGTTGTTGGAAAAACTAAAGCCAGAAGTGAAACTTTCGAAACACCCTGTTATAAAGTTTTGTTGAAGTTTTAGCTCATACCACTAGAAACACTGAGAATTATATTGGTAATTGGGTGAAGTTTACATTTTCTCCCCTGAATCTTCCATCAAGACCATATGAACTCCAAAACCTCTCAGATGCGCACCAAGCCCAAAGATTTCGAATCAAGATACCCCACCCTCGATAAATTCGGACTCTCCATAAACGGAAATTGCATCTCTTCACACCGGGAAGAATCCTATCTTCCTCCGGCATCTCTCTTCAATAGCGATACATGATGGAAACAAACCAAGAGCAAAAAAGCGGCATTTTTCGTGGAGAGATGGATTATTATTTTTTTTTGTGTGTGTGTGGGAAAAAGCGTTCCACGCCTGAACGAGCCCGCGGCAGCCAGCCGATGCATGCATTTGAAAAAGATAAGTGGGGAATGTATTTACTCTCCCATCCATTAGGGCATCGGGGAGTCACTGTACCGGCCGCCTATTACTGGAGCAAGGGCGAGGACAGCCGTCTCCCGCCGAGAAAGCATCTGATGTACAAAGGAAGGCTTAAGGCAGCTGAAGGGTCTTGATGGTCAGCGCGGTTCTCTTCTCGCCAAGTGGACCCCCTAGCTATCCACTTCGACCTGTTAGTGATGATGGTAGGAAAAAAGTGACCTGCGTGGTGGGTAAATATAGGTTTTGGGTTAGCACCGACGAAGGATTTTGTACCGACTTCAAAAGGGGAGGATTGGATCAATTCGACGACTGTGTATAAAGCTCTGGAGCTGCGACCCAAATTGGACTTAAGTAATTTTGATGGTTTGGCGAGTGTCCTGTATGGGAAGCCTGTGATTTCCGATTGACCAAATAATTAAAATAGTTGCCCCTAAAATCCCTATTCTCTGTAGTCACGAGTCCATATTACGGCACCTCAATGCCCGCTTTAGCAGGAGTTGATCTTATCAGGAGAGGTCGCAACTTAAACAACGGACTTCGGGAGTAATGTGTAGGCACCTTAAGGCAGTGGTCCCCCCAACTCGGTGAAGTAGAGCCCATCGTTCTCCGAAGGTGAAAAATGTAAGTAACTGCCACTGTAAATTCTTCTCGGAACCACCCCTACTCAGAATCCTTCTTATTTTAAAATTCAAAGGCCTTAGTTTATTTACCCCATTTAAATATTTTACAAAAATAAGGGTACGCGTATCCCCGATTTAGAACCACAGGTATATAGTAAGGTTAGGCTTACCATAGGTCCTGGTTTACCCAGGACAGTCCTGGGTTTCGGAGGCTGTCCTGGGTCCCAAAATGTCCTGGGTTTTCGTAATTTTCAGACTGGACAAAATTTTTTGTGAAATTTTCGAACTGCATTTTTTACCTACTTCAACGGCTTCACTTTACTCACATTTAGACTGCTGAGAGGGGCAGACTCTCTATTTGTACTGTCAAACACCTTTTGAATGTGAAAATTAACTCTGAACTTAATAAATTGTTTTGAATTTTATGATTTAATTTGTGGCGAGCTTACTCACCACTATAAGAGTCAAGTAATTCAAATGGGCTATATATACCGACTGAAGCGATTATAACTCCGGAGTATACTTTTGAGTCGTATGACCTTCGGATCGGTATCTCCCAGTGGCTCGCACTTGCCACATTGGTGACCCGGCATACGAACACGCACCTTCACTTACGGTTACCAGCTCCAAACCACCCTCTTCGCTGTGGTTGGGTTCGCAGCGCTTCGCTCTCGGCTTCGCAACTTCACGCCTCGGGATACTCAAACTATGGGCCATAGGCTCCGCACTCCCGGCGTCTCAA
Source organism: Tetragnatha montana (assembly GCA_963680715.1). Classification (NCBI taxonomy): domain Eukaryota; kingdom Metazoa; phylum Arthropoda; class Arachnida; order Araneae; family Tetragnathidae; genus Tetragnatha; species Tetragnatha montana. Next base: position 48,848,042 of record OY796675.1, read on the forward strand.
CTAGCCGCGAGATCTCGGTTTCACGAATCCAGCCCAGCTGCATTCTGGAGGGGGAGTACTGTGGCGAGCTTACTCACCACTATAAGAGTCAAGTAATTCAAATGGGCTATATATACCGACTGAAGCGATTATAACTCCGGAGTATACTTTTGAGTCGTATGACCTTCGGATCGGTATCTCCCAGTGGCTCGCACTTGCCACAAATTAAATCTAACAAAGAATTTTTGAAAAATTGATGTCAAATGAAAAGTACAAATGATTAAATAAAGTATGTTATTTCAGTTTAAATGTTTAATTTTTTTTAGTTTGGGTGTTTATTTAGTTTTTAATCTTTGATGGACCGATAGGTCGACAAAGTGTCCTGGGTTGAGCTCTAGAAAATATGGTAAGCCTAAGTAAGGTACTCAAGGTGTAGTACTAGGGAACCCAGGCGGATCCAGAGGAGTAAAACAAGGACACGTGTCCCTGAGAACACTGTAAAAAATAAAAAGGAAATTTTCCGGCGTAGTACTGCTGCCGGATTATTTCCATCATTTGAGAAGGCGTCCGTTTTACTTTTCCCGTCATTTTAGGGAATGTCCGTTTTTTTCTTTTTCCGTCATTTTAGGGAATGTCCGTTTTGTCTTTTTCTGGTCAAGGGAGGGAAAATTTCCGTTTCTTTAGGGAACGTCCGTCTTTTCTTTCAGAAAAAAGAATTACTGGTAAAAACGAAAGTATAAACCAGTAAAATTTAACCTACCAACTAATCAACAATAGTAAGTTACAACAGAAGTAAACTTTCTTCAAAAAAAGCATAAAAATACAGGAAAATGCTTGTTTAAAAGTAGAAGATCCTTTATTAAGTGACGTTACTTTCAAAACTTATTTATAAAAGCGTTTACTTTAACCCATTAAACGCCGCTATATGAACCGCTATGAAAAAAATAAATTTTTTGTGTGTTTTGAGATTCAATATATGTCTCTAATCATATACAGTTTAAATTTTCAAAAAATCTCAATTTCGACCGGAGATATGGTATGTTCCCAAAATGGGAGCTTTGGCGTAAAGTGGGGGTAACGTAAAGTGGGCGTTTTCTCCACCGCCGCAGTGTTACGGGTTGAACGTTTAATTTTATTTGCTAGCTAAATGAAGTTAAAAGTTCCGTAAATCTTTTTCATATGATTAATAAACTATACCATTCTATACTTTGCATAATTTCTATTTGAATTGTTAATAAATTCATAGTGTTTTTTCAAAAAATATTATACTCTTTGTTTGAAAAATAGAATGATTTAGCTTGAATGTTTCTTTTCTTTTCTTTTTTACCGATTTTAATTATTTTTATGTTGTTTCTGAATTTTATTCAGGTTATCTTAGTCGTTTTAACAGGTTATCATAGTCGTAATCTTTTGGACACCCTTTTCTATTTTTCATGTAATAGTCATTATTGAAATGTCCTTGTTTTTCTCCGTTCTATTATAAATTAGACATCACCGAATTTATTCTCTAGCTTCACTAAATCAAAATTATTTACATTAAAAATTTTAATTAAAGTTATTTTAACAAAATTTGGAGGCACCGATGAAATACCTGCTAATCTTCTGAAAATACACGCGAATCTGATTTTTGTATAGTCTAAAACACATTGCGCAGCTAAAATGAACAGGTATTTTACATTCAACTGAAAATTCTTCATAATCTAAATAAAGTTTCTCATCTGCACTAACTGGATATATAGTTTACAATGCAGATAAAGAATTCTACATGCATTCCTTGTCCATTCTTCAGAATAAAGGAGGTGGTACCGTAAATAATTCAACACCTGCTAAGTAATAAATCACCTGGTTGTTGATAAACACACCTCTTCTTGAACAACAAAAGGCAGGAAACAAGGGGGCTGTACCCCTTGACAGAAAAGAGGTGTGAATTTCAAAAGAAAGGCAATAAACCCAGAGAGTTCCAATTCAGTAACATACCTCACAATACGGGAACGCGCGAGAAATCGCACTAGTCACTTCCCGCCAAAGCTCCCATTTTGGGAACATTCTAAATAAACAGCTGTAAAATCCTTCTAAATTATTTTTTTGACCCCCGGTTTGTTTTGATTTAAAGACAAAACTATTGTTTTCCATATTCACTGGTTTAAATCTCCCGCATTTGAATAAATAATTTTTAGTGAACTTATTTTGTTGTGAAGAAAAAAGTGCCAATTTTGTCAAAGTTCGAAGAATTTTAAAAAATAGAATTTAAGTTGCAAACTTTTTGTAAAAATTACTAACAATTATTCATATTCTTGTTATTAAAGGAAAAAAAATGCAAGTATGTATCTTTATTTCTTTTTGGTGAAAAAAATATTTTAAAAATGTTCCCAAAATGGGAGCTTTGGCGCTTAATGGGTTAAAGAGCCAACGAATAAGCATTTATGTAGTACTTTGTGAAATTGCAATTTGAAGTTAAATGTTTGGAGTTCTTTTTATGACATTGTTTTTGCTCATAAAATTATCCTTCTCTTGAAAAACTTTGTATTAAATTAACGTTCCGAAACCACCCGCTTCAATGTAAGAAAAGTCATTTATGCATTAAAACACTCGTGAAAATGGCATAGAGAAGAAATTTAAAAGTAAAATCTTTAATTAAAAACTTGGATCCAGATTTCAAGAAATGGTAATATTGAAGGTACTATCTAATGTGCATGGAATTATTTATTAAATGTTAAGTTTCAGATAAATGTTCAAATAAACTAAGACTTTTTATATTTTAATGGTCTAAAGCTAAAGGTTTTATGGGGACGCATGGTATTAATTTTAAATAAGTCATAATAAAAATGCAAAACTATTAGAAACTGATTACAACCTGTCTAAACGATTGGAGTTACTTTTGTCGAATTTTAACTTTTAACTGAAAAATAACATGATTAGTTTTCGGATGCGGATGATCTATTAAATTTCGGTTCTTAAAACTTAGTTAAACACATCGATGTTCAGTCAACAAAGAGGGTGTGAAATAACGTAACACAGATTTTAGGCAACATCAACTGGTACTAATGCAATGAGAAAAGACGGAAATAGAAAAAATAATTGAATTATAAATATAAAAAGTACAAAATTTGGTTGAAATTGACAAAACTTCCCTTTTCTTGTTATGTTACAACGTACCATGAAAAATTTAAGCTTATGATAAAACCCGATATTTCAAATCCACAACCTTTAAAAATTACAAATATTCCTTAAAATGATTTTCAAATATTACAATTTAAATTAAATATTACAAGTACTATAGGAATTACTTATTTAATCAGTATTTACACATCAAAAGGATGTTTTTTTCTTTGTATTCTAAAAAATATAATACATTTCTTAAAAAAAGCATGTGAATGTTTTCGATAAATTTTCATTTTGACCTGGTAAAAAAACATTGGCTGAGTTTGTAATTCTAAAAATTTGTATGCCGAACATTTGTAAGTTGAGATCTAACTATATGTAATTGAATGTAATGTATGTAATTGAATATGATTACTTTTATAAAATGTAATAAAAGTACACAAATTAAAAGATAAAAGTAAATAAATTGAAAGAGTAATCAAAAGGTTTTTACCTCTATCTCGAAGATAATTAAAACTTATCCTTGGTTTTCGAAGAAACTTAAATATAGCATTTATTATCAGACTACCGATCAACCAAAAAAGTCTAAAAAATCTCATCTCCATAATTTCAGAAAATCAGTATGGATTTTTATTTCACCACTAAAGTACTAAATACAACTTTAAAGGTTATTTGAAAAATCAGTTACCCGAATACTATAAGTTCCTAATAACCTTAATTCCCTTATTTTAGTTATTATAGTTTATACCTGAATCGCGAGCGGTTCATCTTATGTTAAAGAAAGATTCCACCAATAAGAGTCAGTGAAAAGCTCATTTTATTTCTTTAGCTGCTGGTTAAACCACTGGTCAAATTGCAGTGAATAAGGCCATAAATGCTTCAGAATCGATATACTCTTACTGCACTTTTAATATTATCTTTTTATCAACATAAATTGGAACAAATATCATTGACTGAGTTAAGCTTTTTTAACATTATAAAATTCAATTTAAACTATTACAATTTGATTGGCCTGTTAATTTGTTTTCACAAAAACAAACTTGTTTAAGTGTAAGCTTATACCGAGATAACTTTGTAAATTGCTTATACCGAGTAATCTGTCAAACTCTTACAAAATCATTTAAGAATATTATTTAAAAAAAAAGAAAATTGCATTTCTTGTTAAATTTTTAGGCGGTGAAAAATGAGTATCAGATTTTCTGACTCACATTGGGCTAGATTTTCGTATTTATTTAAGACAAGGAATTAATAATATAGTTTAAATTACAGGCTTGGCACTCTGAAAGTTTTAGTTATTTCCTACCAATTTATTTGTGATTTCTATGCAATGTTGTGCAGTGCACTCATTTTCCTATGTTTAACATCTTGGAATAAGATTATATTACCATCTATATATATGTTGGGATTAAATTCTAATAATAAATTGGTTTATAAGATGGACTTTTAAAACTCATCCCCCGAGTTATATTTATCGATATAGTAAAGATATACATTCCCTGCATTTCCATGTTAAATACTCGTATTATATTTGTTCATCAATATTTGTTGGTATGTAATTGAATTTTGAGTTCATTTAAAATCTAATATTATGTTCTGTATAGTATAATGTTCTTCTTTTAAAAAGTAATCATCCTTCAAGTTACGATTATATAGAACAGGGGTTTTCAAACTTAACAAAACGCGGCACTCTCTGGTGAAATAAAACTTTCTTACGACACATCAGTCTTACAATAGGGTGTCTGATGTACAAATATTATTTTTTTTGGCCATATCTATATTAAATACACACCTGCCACATAGTAATGTAAGCTAGTATTTTATGCCCTCCAGATTAGATATTTCTTCAAGATCAAGGGAGAGTTTTCTCAATGAATTTTAAAGACTGTAAAATCCTCTGGTTCTGTGAACTTATTGAGGAAGATGAAAATTTAAGAATTGTCGTATTTCATCTAACCATAAGAAATTTAAATAACCCGGTACATTCTTGTAGTAGATGCAGTACATTAAGGATTGATTGCAAAACTTGAAGATTATTTTCTAAGCATTAAATTTTGAATACTATTTAATATCAATTTATACCTATTTATTTCAATGGAATTGCTGAAAATCTAGCTTTGTTCATCGTATCAAGTTATGAAAGTTATAAGATTTTTATAGTTTTTCCTCTTGAAATAAGATTTTGTACAGTCTTTTAAAATCCTCGGTAAATCTTATGACGAGCTCTTGCGGGACCCCTGAAAACACTTCGTGACACTCACTTTGTGAACCACTGATAGAGAGGGTAAATTATTACTAATTAATTAGGAACTATATTTTGAGGGATACTTAATTTGTGTAATATGAAACGAATAAATAGTCGTAATAAGTATGATACCATGAAAGAACTTTAGCGTTCATATACATATACATACAGGGTGTCCTAAAATTAACTGACACATTTCAAAAATTATTAAAAAATAAACTAAAAGAGAGAACAACCTGCGGTTTTCTGCAAACTACTATTTGAGCCTGGAAATTCTTTTTACACAAAACTTCATAGTTCTCAGAGGTTTTAAAAATTAAAGGTTTTAAAAAGTTATGATTTTTAACGCTTTTCATTCAAAAATTCAACTAAAGCTTAATTTGTGAAATTGCTTTAAAACACTCCATTTTGACTGGAAAAAGAGTTCAATATAATTCTCATTTGATTCTTGAATTAATTTTTAAAATTGGCATGATACAATCTAAAAAACGCTTCATGCTTAAACATATGCCTATCATGTTAATTATTTCCTAAAAACATCAGTTAAACAGAACAGGAAAAGATTCCCGAATGAACCAAAACAATCGCAATTCCTTCATTGTATGAAATAATTAAAGAATATAATATAGCGGTGTGTAGAAAAACATCCAATAATTGAACTACACACAACAAATAACATCAGTCAGAAAGATTAATTTGGCATCCATCTCTTTGGCTGACTAAGCTTAAATTTATTGATTTATAGACTACTCCAAACTCGTTAAACATTTCCCAAAATTCCAAAAATAAAGCAGGCCATTAAGAAACTCATTATTTTTCACAAAATATTCCTTCTACTTAGTACAGAAGCATTCATTAGTCAGCGAGCGTACGCTTTTTCAATTAGAATACTTCATTTATCTCGTTGTCCAGTGATTTATACGTTGACCTTAAGCAGTTCTTAGCCTTTTAAAACTATTATTATAAGGAGGCAAAAATAATGGAGTTATTTTGATCAAAAGTCATCTTTTTTAGTAAAACGCACTACGTCATTGATTAAGATGGTAGTTTTTCCTCTAAAAATTAAAATACGTTTAATTTAAAAAAAAAATTGTGTTTAAGGAAGTTAAAATTATGATTCTAAAGATTTTAATAAACGAATCTAAGTCTAAAAGGAAGTTTTTAATTTAAAGCCTTTCTTTAATTTTAACTTTTTTATTGTTTAAATAACTCCAAAATTTGTCATGATACAAAATTTACAAAGCAATACATTTTGTGTAAAACTGCTATTAATTTTTTAGGATTAGTTGGATGCAAATTAAAAAATTAAAATATGTATACCTAAATGATGAAGAAAAAGCTCGTTGTAAAATTAATGATATTCATTTATAAATCATACGTCAAAGATGAAATCAGTTACTTTTTCGTATCGAACTTTTTAGGTTTTTTAGTGGAAATTGTAATTATCTGCTTTAACGTTTTCAATTAAAAAATCCAACTTTTTTTAGTGCCATAACTATTCACATTTCTTTGAAAAGTATATTTTAAAGATCCATGTTTTTAAAACTAGTTTGAAAACTTAATGTAATATTCTGTCTGCTGCTATAAAAAACAAAAACAGTAAGAAAAGTTAACCTTATTTAATTTACTTAATTTTTAAACATGAGACAAAAAATAATACTAAAAGTCGAATAAACAAGTATTAACTATTGAAAGATATTTTAGAATCTAATAAAGTGGAAAAAAAATATGTTTGAACACGTAATTACTTACACCTACAGAATAATGAAACTGAATGACACTTAAATGAAATCTTACATAGAAAAGGACATAATAAATGTGCTACTACAATTTGTAATCTCACTCAGTTCAAAAGTAGCGAAAACTTCTCTAAACCCTTTTTATAAAGCTTTTATCTTTACCATTCATGTATGTCGTTATGGTTTATGAGTTTACATCAGGCACACTTAAGGCAATACTTTTAAGAGGGAGAAATTCCGAATCTCAACCCTACATTTTTCTCTTTATGTAAATATGTATTTTTGTATGAATCATTTTGCGGAATGCACGTGGAAAGATTTTTCTGAGAGCTGACCAGAATACATAATATTCATGAAAAGTATTCATGGAATGACGTTTATGAATTTGAAAACATCACGAGGTTTCTTTTAAGACTATTGCGTTTAATGACATTTACGTGTTTACTTAAACTTTATTCCAAATAAATTCAAAAGAACATTTATTTAAACTTTTTCGTCAGATTTTTATGGTAATTTGAAACGTAACGCGAAAAACTTCAAACTAGATTACATTTCAAAACATATTTAAGTATTTTCTATTGAACGCGAGTTTTTTTTTATTTGTACAGTTAAAAGGTGTTTATGAATGCAAAACTTTAAACTACGAGATGACCTTTAGTCACAACCGTTTTAACTTATCATTAATTTATGTATTTAAATTGCATCTCAGTTATTAAAATATTTTGAAAAGTCAAAACCATCAGAGGTTATTTTCATTAAGATAAACAGTCTCTGAACTAGTTAAGACCATATATCAAGACCTAAAATACCTTTCTTTAAGTATGTAAAGGCAAATTATTATAATAATAAGGATTGCAGCACATTTTTTTATACTCAACCCTAACTAAACCCGCCAACCTTTCTAAGATAACTAGTCGTGTGGTGAACTTAGTTTACCATATGATTCTAAACCTATAGGTACAAATATTCATGTTTATAACATTAGTTTTAAGCCAAATGCAATTAAAATGAATGACAATAAAAAAAATTAAAGTGACATTTCATTAATTAATTTGTAACTTTTTATCTTTTATAAAAATACAAAACACCCGAGTATTACCTACTTGTTCAATTTCGGTTTCTCCATTGTTTTACGAAAAAAAAAATAAACATATGAAATTTTTCACAAAATGTCTTTAGAAAACAATGTTGCATTCTTAACTATCTGCCCCCCCCATTAGACATTCTGCATTTAAACATACCACAGATGACGCAAAATCGAATTCCTCTAGAAAGACTTTTACCAATACAATAACTTTCCCCAAACTTTTAATTTCAAATGGATAGTAATAATAATAGGTATATCATTCAGTATGTAATGTTAACTGTAAGGAAAAGTTATTGTACTATGTTAAATGAAAGAGCAAAGCCGAAATAAAACAACGGTCTTTAAAACTCAAATAGTGAACTAAGTAATCATTGTAGGACTATTTAAGGGAATGGAAAGTTTTGGAAATTTTGTGGAATGGAAAATTTTAGTTGTTAAATAGTGGAGGGGATTTACGGTAAAAACCTTCTACAGAGTTAAAATATAGCATTTAATTAAACATTTTATTAGGCAGAGATGGAAATTCAAGTAATATGCAAAATCTTGCTCATATGGAATGGAAAACATAATAGAAAAGTGAAGCTGTCAGTTAGTAAATAACGTAGTCTGTTGGAAAATTCCTAGTGTTTCATACATTTTAAAATTGTAAAACAAAATTAAAATAGCCATTTAAAGATTAATATCTAAAAACAAAAATCCGGCATTTCTTTGAATTTTACAATTTGTGTTTCCTTCAAGAAACCAATCAAAATTGTGTAAATGTATTATTTGCTTAAAGAAAACAGAAGGTCACTGAACTTTGTATAGGTATGACAAGTGTCTGGTAATTTGAAAAATAATCAAAATTAAATACGTTTTAAACTTTTGAAAAAAGTATTTCAAATGTTCTCAAGGGAATATTTATATTTTCTCCGAATATTTTCATTTGTATGAACGCATTTTTTAAAACTTTTAAACTTAATGATTTTCTGCCATTCTTTTTAAGTTTCTAATAAAATTAAAGAAATTGAAGAAAAAGAAAAATCGTATTTCGTGAAAGTAATACGAAATGCATTAGAGAATTTTGACAAAACATTTGAGAAATTCATCGGATTTTCTTCACAAAAAATGTTTCAACTTACATGTGTATATTTCATAACTAGGCGAAGAAATCGAATTTATAAGGTTAAATAAGGGACTTTTAAGAATTCTATAGAAAAAAGGGGATTATACGCATGATGAAAAAGTAAAAATCAATTTTTTTTTTAAATTTAAATGTTATAAAGGCGTTAGTGAGCTTTTTTACAAGTTATTTTGTTATCCATAATAGTGATCAACTTTTGTATAGACTTACGCGTCAGGTGAGGTAGTTATTTATTACTCTAATAAAATTTTGAACATGTTAATGTATTCAAATAGTATATTAGTTCCTTTTTTCGAAACATCCATTACCGGTGTACATAAATTATAATAGTATGTTAATAAAATAAAAAATTTTAATCTCTTGAAAGTTTTGAAATTAAACTTGTTAATTCCATCCCGAAATTTCATTTTTCCATGCTTCTTTCTCATATATTGTAATTTATTTTAAAAGAAGATATTTTTGTATGACGTATTTATTATTCATAAATACTTTATGAGTGAACAAGGTATTCAACATTTATTGAAAAAAATAAAAGGGTAAGGGAAAGTTATACAATATTTCTTCACGTTAATAATATGATTTATTTGGCGTACGAGCATTCACATGTGTTTCAAGAAAATTAAAAATTAGATGTTCAGAAAATATGAGAAATTTGCATGAAAAATAAAGGAGCCAAATTGCTCAAAATAACGAATTAAAAATAAGAATTCTCATTACATTGCAATTGAAAAAAGTCTGCAAAAAACCACTTGTAATTTAAAATCTGAATTTCCACTACATCTCAAACAAAAATTGAAAAGTTTTATAATGTTTTAATAGAATCATCATATTGGACAATTTGAGAATATGGTCTCTTTTAATGCGTTTCTGAGATTGTTTATATATGAAAACTTGTAGTTCACAAGATTCTATTCCAGTCTACTAATCAACATGAAGTGTAAAATTTAGCGGGATTTTTAAACAATTTCCGAAATTTTTATTAGCTGATTGGCAAAATGTGAAATAAAAATTCATGTAGAGGATTCAAAAGGGAATAATTGAAATATCGATAATATGACAAAAAAAAAAAAAAAAGAAGACAGATTTCTGCAATTGATGAAAAACCAGATTTATCAAAGAACGAATTTGAAAAAATGGAATAACTCTGAATTTAAATGAAAATATTTTGCTCTAAAATCCATACCCTTTTTAAATGAAAATAAAATACAATAAATATAATAATCTCTAAACTCCACAAAAGCTTCATTTAATTGTCAAATAAAATTATGAAAATGTAAGGAGAATCAAATTGATGCTAAAATGTTTTATGGGGGTTCAATATATAAGAGACGGTAATTTTTTAAAAAATTTCATACAAATATTTAACGCAACTCATACCTAATCCGTATAGCTCTCTTGATGATACACAAATATTCCTTAAAATATTGTCTAGAAAGAATAATTTTTGCTGTTGTGATGGGCCGTAGTTACTTCGGCAATTAACCTATCTAGATATTGAGACAGATATCAGTTTTTAATTTCGTTTATAAGTTTCACATAACTGATATAAATTTCAATTTAGAATAAGTCGGAATGATTTCTAATTCATAACATCTTCCAAATATTGTTGTTAAAAAACTGTTAAGTGAAGGAGAAAATTACACACTGCAATGATAAAAATATTCCACAACGGATGGTCTACACATTTTCTGTGCTTATATTCTATTACAAGCACATATGAGAAGGATCGATGGATCATTGTGAATAACCTAGAAAATAATTACTAAATATGGACTGAGATAAATTTAGAAGAGATAGATGAACAAGAGATTTTTGAAGGAGTAAGTAAAGGTTTCTTGTAAAACAAAATTTAAGAATAGATCAGTAATGTCCACAAAATTGATATTTCTCGCATTTTAATCATTTTTATACCTCTGCAAAATTAATGTCTTCATTTAAAGTTCGTCCGGTTTTATTTTGTATCCAAACAGTGTATAATTATTTCACGACACTTCTGGACACTCATAGGACTCTGAAACAGAAATATTTCGAATGCCTATAAACAAACGCAGAACTCTGCGTCTCGATCCAATCACAGAACTTTGTAATTGCAATGCGTGTTTCTTTTTGTACTTTCGTATGTTCTACCATGTAAATGGAACTTTATCTGTCTGGAAGTAAGTAAATAAATAAATAAATAAAAAGCTATGTTAAATAACCCCGCCAAAGATCTCTCACCCCTCTCACTTCACCACGAAAAATCAAACAAACCTCGGAGTTGAAAAGTCAAAAAGAAGGGGGACAAACAACAAACAGAAGGTCGCAAGAGACCAACACTTACCGGTGGCCTCCTGAAAACCCGGTTCGAGCCCCAAGTGCTCATCCCTCCTCGCGCGCAGACGATTTTCTGCGAGTGTTGCCGACTGACAGGCCATGTCTTGGGCTACCGGCTTCCATCTCTGCAGCAGCAGCAATTAGATCCAAAACTGGCTCGGCGGGTCCGCTGGCCATAGCGTCCTCGATGTGCGATGCCGAGCTACCTTCGCACCTGCAAGGTGGTTTTTTCTTCCGAGCGAGGGGAGTTATCATTATGGATTTCTGCTGCGCCAGAGGATGATTCTTTTGACAGTGGAGGGTCGGGTTTCGTTTTTTGTGGAGGGTTTTTCTGGGAAGGGTTAGCGCACGTGCTTTTTCGGTTGTTGATCTAGGCGGTTTCTTGATGAAGACTAACCTACTACTTAGGCGATGCAGGTGTCAAACGCGGAGATGGTATCTCGGAGGTCAGTCTTTCACTGTTTGAACGGGATTTTTTTTTATCTGCGGCTTCATCTGCAGTGAGGATGTCCTGAAGATAGTGAAGAGTGAGCAGAGAGAGATAGCAATTATTTCGATACTTTCGAGTCGTTTTTGAAAAGTTAAGTAACATATTATTTAAGAGGTTGGATGTGCAGTGGAGAATATCTGAATTTTTGTAAATCATTACGGACTTTCAGCTAACAAATATAATTGTAGCAAATTACAATGTCCTTTTTTATTATGATTTTAATGGTTTCGAACAACATGAATTTAGTTGAAATTATCTTTTTTAGTACGGAAAAGGATGAAATATAGAACAAAAAGGACTGAAAAAAAATTAGTCATTATGTCATAAAACGCCGATACATTTGTAATAGGAAAGATTAGGAGAATAAAAATATCTATCCGCCAAAAATCAATAACTGATCAAAGAAAAATTGAAGAGGTAATGATGAAATCCTATAAAATCAACAGCTGTGAGAAAATATAACTTATTTTTTTACCTCTGCTTTTTATTTGGTGAAATCAAAAGAGGATAAACGGAATTATTTTTTACTTAAAAACAATATGGAATCTTTAGTAATAATAATCGTTACATCTTATGTAAGTACTGGTTGAAAAGAGTTTTAGAACATTTGAATGCAGTATCATCAGCTTGCAGGAGAAAGACACTAAGTAACTTTTGGCTCAACTTCTCTATAAAAGGTTACGCCAAATATGGCGATATTTGAATGTATAATTCAAAAGACGAGAAAAATTAATTGAAACAAATTCTTCTAATACATACATTTATCTCAATAAGTTTAAACATGTAACCATAGGGACTCGGAAAAATACCGCATGTTATTCATCAAATCCAAAACTCGTATAAGTAAATTTGTAGTGTTGCTTGAAACCGCAACCATGAAACTTTCCCGAAAAACGACTTCTGAAAATTTCTCATTAAAGTGAAATGCACTGTGAGGTTTTTTAGTCATATTGGTTTGGAATAAAAAAAGAAATATACTGTGGAAGTCCCTTTGCAAGAATTTGAAAGGCAACTGGTCAAAAGCTATTTTTTTTTTTGAAGATAAATCTTCCTTGATAGGTATAACCTTTCCTTCAATAATCAAATAAAATTGAAATTAACTAAACAAAATTTATTTTTGAAAACTAAATGTAAGTAATTTCTAGATGAAATATTATACATCTATCTGAATATATACAATCTGTAAATATATCACTGGTCTGAATGTTTTAATTTATATTAAAATTTAAACTTGTACCATAACATGTGCAAAATCACGTGGTGTTATGAACTCTTTCGAAACGAAGATTCAGTTCTTTATCACCTTTCTTTTTTAAGCTTTTTCTAAACAAAAAGTGTAATAGTTTTTTATAAATACTCATTGAACCAATAAAGAAGTCGCTTAACTTACTTAAATGCTATTAACTCTCACTTTCGCATTTAAGGTGGTTTTTATGAATGGTTTTGCGTAGGTTGAAGTACCTACTTAAAGTCACACCCATTCAAGCTGTTCTTATACTACTTACTCAAAGCTTTTATTTTTAAAGGTGGGGAAAATCTTATTTAAGGCTCTCTGTGAGGATAATTTTAGTGATGGATATTTAATCAAAACAAATCTAGAATCTAAAATTATACCTATGAAATTGTAACAGCAGCTAAGAGTTAAGGCCAAAAATATTTCATGATTCATGTAAACTGTCATTACGAATTAAAATTTCCTAAGACTTTTGTGGCAATACGCTTCACTAATTTGTGTACTAATTTCTCAATAAAGATTTAGGAAATTAAACTTTACTCATAGTATAATTAGCCCAGGCAACGAAAAGGTATAGAGGGAAATTCTTGGAGCACAATTTTTGACTTCGGAACTTTGTTTGGACTAGTTAGGAGGTGAACATATCAAAAGTCCCCGCCCGTAGCCCTTACGCCGAAGTGAGGAGGGGTGTTCGAAAGTCTCATTTTTCAGTTTTTGGCTAATTACTCTTACAAAATGCATCCCCACGAAAACGTTTCAATTCGCTTTTTTAAAGTAGATAAAATTATCAACAATTTAAGACCCTTCCCAGGTTTATACGTCCAATTGATCCCGAGTTACATCTCTTCAAAAATGGGAAATTTTTTCTAAAAATTCGAAAATTTGAGTAAAAAATGTATTTAAAGCAATTTATTGGCTATATTACCCATCTAAAAGGGAATTAAAGGCTATTACCTCATAATGCACTTATTTAGCTTTAATTTAAGCCCTGAATCAAGTATGTGAGATCAATAGTTCTCACGTTATCTTAAAAGAACAAAAATTGGGAAAATGGGATTATCCCAGTATAGTCCAGTCAAATAGTATTTATTTTGAGAAATATTTGGGGTAGAAGATATTTTTCTCTATCCGTATGTTTTTTTGGGGTGCTGAATCCGAATCTGAGGTTTGCCAACAAAATTTCGGGACGGAACATTGTGAAAATTCGAAAAAATGGCAAAAATTCGCCCCTTTTTTTCGTTTTTTGCCCCTAGAACAATACCTTTGCACTTCTGAGCTAAACAATCAATACAAAAAATAAAGAACACAAACCAAGCTACAAAAAAAGTCTATTACAACTTTTCTCTCAGGCGCGTAGTTTCGCCGATAGAGCACGTTGAAAAAGGGATTATTTTCGTTCGATTGGTAGAAAATGTCACTAGTATCGCCAAAACGCCAAATTTTTGGAACATAATACTTTAAAAACTGCTTTAATAATATTCTTCATCAAATCGACCATCTAAAAACTCTAATGATGATTAACTAAATGCATTTTCGTTGTGAGATTTCTCTTACGAACGAAAGTTCCATAGGAGATTATAGTATTTCGATAACTACATACATGTTGCTTCTTCGAGATTACATACAAAAGTGTTCTTTTGACTATTTTATAAGTTTTTGGGGGTGCTGAATCCGAATCTGAAGTTTGCCAACAAAATTTCGTGACGGAACTTTGTGAAAATTCCAAAAAATGGTAAAAATTCGCCCCATTGCCCCCAAAAATTGCCATTTTTTGGAATTTTCACAAAGTTCCGTCACGAAATTTTGTTGGCAAACGTCAGATTCGGATTCAGCACCCCCAAAAACTTATAAAATAGTCAAAAGAACACTTTTGTATGTAATCTCGAAGAAGCAACATGTATGTAGTTATCGAAATACTATAATCTCCTATGGAACTTTCGTTCGTAAGAGAAATCTCACAACGAAAATGCATTTAGTTAATCATCATTAGAGTTTTTAGATGGTCGATTTGATGAAGAATATTATTAAAGCAGTTTTTAAAGTATTATGTTCCAAAAATTCGGCGTTTTGGCGATACTAGTGACATTTTCTACCAATCGAACGAAAATAACCCCTTTTTCAACGTGCTCTATCGGCGAAACTACGCGCCTGAGAGAAAAGTTGTAATAGACTTTTTTGTAGCTTGGTTTGTGTTCTTTATTTTTTGTATTGATTGTTTAGCTCAGAAGTGCAAAGGTATTGTTCTAGGGGCAAAAAACGAAAAAAAGGGGCGAATTTTTGCCATTTTTTCGAATTTTCACAATGTTCCGTCCCGAAATTTTGTTGGCAAACCTCAGATTCGGATTCAGCACCCCAAAAAAACATACGGATAGAGAAAAATATCTTCTACCCCAAATATTTCTCAAAATAAATACTATTTGACTGGACTATACTGGGATAATCCCATTTTCCCAATTTTTGTTCTTTTAAGATAACGTGAGAACTATTGATCTCACATACTTGATTCAGGGCTTAAATTAAAGCTAAATAAGTGCATTATGAGGTAATAGCCTTTAATTCCCTTTTAGATGGGTAATATAGCCAATAAATTGCTTTAAATACATCTTTTACTCAAATTTGCGAATTTTTAGAAAAAATTTCCCATTTTGGAAGAGATGTAACTCGGGATCAATTGGACGTATAAACCTGGGAAGGGTCTTAAATTGTTGATAATTTTATCTACTTTAAAAAAGCGAATTGAAACGTTTTCGTGGGGACGCATTTTGTAAGAGTAATTAGCCAAAAACTGAAAAATGAGACTTTCGAACACCCCTCCTCACTTCGGCGTAAGGGCTACGGGCGGGGACTTTTGATATGTTCACCTCCTAACTAGTCCAAACAAAGTTCCGAAGTCAAAAATTGTGCTCCAAGAATTTCCCTCTATACCTTTTTTTGAGCATTCGTTGCCTGGACTAAATTATAATTTAAAGAATCAAAAACTTGATTTTTAGCACAAACCAATTAAAGATAAAATTCTCGAACGAATAAAAAGAAAAAGTAGTAATTAAAAAATTACAAATTATTTGAATTTTAATGAATTGTTGAATACTAGAAAGGAAATTTGAAAGATAAAATTAATTTTTTCACGCCTTAAATAAGTCTATCTTAAAATGAAATCATTCGTCGCTGCATCAAAAGATCTACTCTTCAAGTGGTACGGTACATTAAATGATGAATTCCTATTTTTTGTCAGTAATTTTAACAAATTTTCCTATCCAAATTTTAAATGTTTTGAAAAAGGGTAAAAATTGCTAGATAACGTTATTTGATTACGACTGGAAAATGTTCGTATTAGTGTTAAAAACAATTTTAAAGAATTCCCGCGTTCAACTGAACATCTTAAACGAAATTTCCTCCTCTTGAAAACGCTAAGAAACTCAGTGAACTCTAATTCACACTTTATTATTTCATTTCGCGAGAGATGAATGGATAATGGCAATAGTATCATTAAGAGATAATACAGTTCAAACCGAGCCCACAGAGATCAAATCCCACTCTTAATCAAAGGCTGAGAACTGGAAGCTTTTCACTTATTAAATTTCCCTAATGGATCCCTCATAGAGAGAATTATGCATCCTGTCTTCATGCAATTTGGAATAATTATTCAGCCACCACAAGATTGAACCAAAGAATCGAATATCTGAATCAAAGATTGACACGAGCACCATTAGAAAAATGCATTAAGAGAAGATAAGATCTCTATAGGAATTGCAACCCGCGATGGGTTTTCCGTTACTTCTGTTTTTCCCATTTGCCTTGGAGGGGATCCTCAGACTCGGAGGTCTCGAAGCATTGAAACCGAAATGTGTCGACTACCCCACGGGCCTTTATTAGAACTGGAATAATAATTTCTTTTCATGATATACCAGTTATCACATTCTGGGATTTGCTCATTCAAAATATTGTCAGAATAAAATGTACTAATTGAATGATCGAGTGAAATTAAGTTTTAAGAAGTAAATTGACTTAATTACATTAATAAAGTCAATTTGATTCTATTATTAGGATTTTATTGGAAAAATTTAACTAACCTTAGACTTTTAAATTACTTTACCTTTTATATTGATTTTGCTTTTTTTCTTCATTTTTTTATATTTATTCATTTTAAACTGCTTTAGAATATCCTTTAAACAGAAAGATGTGTGTAGGGTACCACCATTTTACTAAATCATAAATTATTATTACATATAACATCTTATTAATATTGAAGAACTTCTATAAAGCTGTCATAGTTAAACTTCATGGTTTTCTACACAGAATACTAAGGAATTCTTAAGTCCTCTGTATTCAGTAGCTTTGGTTAATAAGTAATTAAGTTAGAAATGAATTCAAATACTGTCATGTAAAATGTCCAATATACAAAATAATATTTATACGTAAGAACCAGAAGCTACTAACGAGATAACAGTTTCTAAAAAAAGCTTGTTATCAAAATTTAAATCCAGTCATTTTAAAAACATTATTTAAACTCTTTGAAATATATTCGACCTGTGTAAAGTAAGCAATCTGTGACATTAATATAGTTTTTCTTGGTCCGAAGAAAGAAATAATGTCATTTACTACATTATTTACACTAAAATAAATATTCACTTTAATTAAATTCAAATACCAGATTTAAGCTCTTAAAGTCACACAAGCATACTGCATACAACTGACCTTTTATTTTCTATGTCAGAAAGGTTATGTTGGATTAAGAAGGTAACAGCCTATTGGAGTTCCAAACTATTTTTTTACAATTATTATGCCATAAACTTACTTTTGTTTTGATTGAATTAAACTTTGAGGAAAAGATTAAATATTGTATTTTTAAGATGATATAAGGAGAATGATTTTACACAGAGAAAGCGCAATATCCTATCGATCAAATTTTCACATTTAACTATTATTAAATTGCTAATACCACACAATTAAAAATTATGTTTAATAGGAATTAGGATATAAAAATATCGCTTTTTTTCGAATAACATAAATCCACAAACCAATTTATACAAATTCCTTCAATCAGTAAAATCTTGTTTTATTAACTTATAATTTTAGGTCTAAAGTATAGTTTAACAATCAATAATAATACATTAAAAATAAACAAAGTTAGTTTGTCATATCATAATCTTTTAATAATTGCACTTTTTTAAAGAGTATATATAGAAATAGAAGGGATAACACACAAATAAAAGATTTTTACAATGAACTTACAATGCCTTAACTTAAAAAACACACTGCCTCCCTTCTTTTATATAGAGGGTGATTCAAAATTAATCATCAATATTTGGTGGGGAGGTAGAAAGGACCTACACAAGCTTATTTCGAATAGGAATGGGGGGAGGCGCAGATGCACCGTTAAAGAGTTAGGACCTAATGCAGTGCGAGAGCGTTACAGAAGGATGTTTTGCCAAGGCCCGTTTAACGAAACAAAACATAATAGAATGAAAAAAAAATATTGCATGAGGTACAGCAGTATCCGTACTACTTACACCATAAATTTGATAGAAATTGGACCACTTGCTAAACGGCGGGGTGAGTTTTAAAACGTGCAATATTAATATTTTAGCCAAAGAATGGAGTTCACTTATTGGTATTTAGAAAAATGATGATCGGGGAAGGAAGTTTCAATGATCATACATTGATCATTGAAACTGTATGATCATTGAAAATTCCTTCCCCGATCATCATTTTTCTAAATACCATTAAGGTAACTCATTCTTTAAATAAAATATTAATATTGCATGTTTTAAAACTCACCCCGCAGTTTAGCAAGTGGTTCAATTTCTATCAAATTTATGTTGCAAGTAGTACGAATACTTCTGTACCTCATGCAATAATTTTTTTCATTTAATTTTGTTTTGTTTCGTTAAACGGGCCTTGGCAAAACATCCTTCTGTAACGCTCTCACACTACGTTAGGTCTTAACTCTTTAACGGTCCATCTGCGCCCCCCCCATTCCTATTCGAAATAAGCTTGAGTAGGTCCCCTCTACCTCCCCACCAAATATTGGGCATTATTAATAATTCCCGATTTATCACTTTGTCCGTAACAATAAGACTTTTGCGAAAATGAATATTTGTTAAATATAGTGTGTTAAGTATTTAAATTTAAGTTCTGGTCTTAAAGTTTAAGATCTACGTTTGTGTTAAAGTTACAGATTTCTAACTTCTTTTCCTGAAATAACTTCATAGGGATTAGAGAGATAATTTTTTCAAGCATTTTGTGGCTTATATGGTTGTTAAATGACTTTTTCATGGGGGTTTTAATAATAATTATAAATTAATTACGGTCTGACACTCAGGGTGGTTTTCCCCAAACTCATTGCTTTGCACTATAGAAAATTTCCAGGTATGGTATATACACTCCACAAAACCCCCCGGAATTTTTCCTTTTTCCATCGTAGAAAACAACTTGACCATCTCCAAATTCTAAGCCCTAGGAGGTGAAGGGAGATCGGGTGTCCTACCCCGAAAAAGCATTCTTAGCATTCCCAAAAACCGCCCTTTAGGTTACTTTTTGTAATTTTGTGCCTTTTGGCTACTTAATTCCCTTGTTTCCTACAATTTAGTTCATTTCATTGCACAATTTCAAAAGTTCCGTGAGCCTGATCAAAAGCCGTGGTGGGCCCATATGTGTCCTGATGCATCTCGTACACTCGTGCTACGTTCCTCACGTATGGACCCATCTCCATCTAGATAGAAATTTACGAAATCCCGGACGGTTGGATACCTCCACCGGACCTCATCAATCGCCTGAACCTCTTTTATCGTGAGGAGTTCGAAAAGCAGCACTAATTGGCCAGCGATACACTGAATGCAGTGTTTCGCGGTGCCTTTGAGAGCGGAGGCGTCGAAGCCAACAGCTACCTAACTGTTGCCATGGTCTGGTGCCGGCGCAGACGTGCCCCATTCTGGTAATGCGAAAGACGCCTAATGAGCCGAGACCCTGGTAAATGCACAGGGGCAATGGCACGGCTCTCCCCTTGGGTGCTCCGTCGAAGCGACCCTAGTCTTAATGTTCTGCACTTATTTGCATCGGACCTTTTTATGAAGACACACACTGATCCAAAAAATGTGCTTATCGAAGACAAAAGTTCAACAAGACTGTTTCTTTTTCCATGAAAAACTTTTTACACAAACAATTACTGACTTTAAAAGGAATTCTGCTAAAGGGGGCAAGTTTATAATTTAATAATTAAGAATTTATTTCCCCCCTTGCATTTATAAGCCAGCATTCCTCAAATTGTTGCACGGGGCTCATAAGGGACGCGTTTAGAATGAACGCCAAAGGGGGACACCGATAGATTTCAAGACATTTATTTTTAAATTTTAGAAACTCAAAAAAAGTGTTTGAAATAATTTATGCTATCCGTAGAACTTTTTACGAAACAAATTACTGACTTGAAAGGAGTTCTGCTAAAGGGGGGCATGTTTATAATCTTCTAAATTTAGGAATTTATCCAACCCCCCTGCATTTCTAAGCCACCATTCCTCAAATTGTTGCACGGGGCTCATAAGGGACGCGTTTAGAATGAATGCCAAAGGGGGACACCGATAGATTTCAAGACATTTATTTTTAAATTTTAGAAACTCGAAAAACGTGTTTGAAATTTATGTTACATATATCCGTTTTAAAGCACAATTACAGATCAATTCTCTGTTATAGATTGTACTTTTACCATAAATGGCCAGGTTCTTTAGCATTTCTTAGCTCATGAGCGTAACTCTTATCTCTCCCTTTACTCTTCAGCGTTCTTTTGGCCATCCGTAAATCAGTTCGGTCATCAGAAGGATGTCTTTGGTTTTCAGCCTCTCTCCATCTCTAGAAGACCCATTTACTTTTCAGCATCCTTTTAATCTTCCCTTTGGTTTTCAATACGGTACAATTCCGTTAACTGTCCCTTTAAGTATCCCCAAGATGTATATCAACAAATTCTTACGATTTTCATTGATATAAATTTACATTTTTTAGTGTTAGTGTAAAATATTTTTGGAGATGTTTCTAATATTTGGCGGTCCAAATCAACTTGGCGATATTTAACGGAGAAGTTAACGGAATTGAACCATCCCATTTACTCTTGAGATTCTCTCTGCTTATCAGCCTTCCTTTCGTCTTCTTGGCAATTTTGACATTAAATCTTTTTTATTCATTTTGTTTATACCACCCATGCATGGCTGCCTCGTATGGATATACTATCTTAATTTATTTTCCGCAATTTTTTTTAAGTGTAGCACCAATGTTTGTTGGATAGATTAATAGAGAATTTAAATTATTGTCTTGAATGCTATTTATTTCTACATTTCTGTTGATCTAAATTCGGATTAATTGGTCCTCTAATAAATGGATGTATACATAATGAAATACTTCATTCTAATGATACATTTCAGCTATTGCCAAAATAATCTAGAAAAGCTTCTTTAATTTCTTTTTTAAACACTGTCAACCCTATTTCAACAATGAGGGAGTTTTTGGAATGAACTAACTCATTAAGCAGATGAACTACAGCATAAATAAAGATAAAATTTGTTTAAAAAGATTTCGCCCCAACTTTTTAAATTTAACAGAACGTGTTTTATTTTTGAGATTCTAATGTCATTTAAATAGTAATTTCAATATAGTAATAACAACCACATAACTGCCATTGCTTGAAGCGAATAAATATATCAACTAACGCATTTTCTAAATGAACACTTTACTTTTTATCTAGTGACACCTTAAAAGAAAACTTGGTGTCATTAATTGGACATCTCGAAGGATTTTAACTTTGCGGAATTTTTTAACGATCCTAAACCTCACAAATAATTCATTCATAGTACGTAGTCTCTTCTTTGTTACCGTTTCAAGTTCCTACGTTTTGTTTGCATTTTGTAAATGAAGTTATGTTTGATTTTCATCCCATTCATTTAGGTTTAATTGGCTGATAACGAATGTTTTAATGATTGTAAAGAAGTTTACAATGCTGGACAACGAATGTGAATAAGGAAATCAAAACACTAACACTGTTGTAAATTTTAAAAACAATAGTAAGTGTTTTCCCTTTTTCAATTTAGAAACAAAAATTTGGATAAATTTGAATTTTGAAAATTATTTAAAAGACAAACTTGCCAGTGTAAAAAGAGAAGACATATTTTATCTCCAATAAATAAAGAAGTTTATACAATAAAATATAAATTCCAATGGAATGATAGGAGGTCTGGTAATTGGAATATCTAGTGTTTTATTAAGTTTATTTTAGATAACATAAAAAATATATTCTGCCTATATTAAATTACAGTTTTATTTGGGTTACTTTGCGTTTGTATTAAAGGAAAGAAAATAAACTACGTCTTACTCTACATATCAGAACAGTTTATGTAATTATAGTTTAGAGAACATATTTAAAATAATTTTAACAAGTTCTTTAAAGCATGTTTGTCCTGATTCAATTTGGAGTAAATAATTAACTGACTAAACTATGTTTCACAACAGAAACTAAACAATCAATTACAAATTAACATAAAATGTGCTTCGAGCACTTCGAATAAAACAAAAAGATCTTAAAAACAAGACTACCCCACAAATGAGTTACCAAACACTACATCCGGATACAACATATCGCAACAACATAATTGGTTCTTAAAATGCAAATGAATTTTACATCCCATCGAAACATTTTAATACTCCACTCCACAAAGCGTTTTCCAATGATGAATAAATCTCCGAAGACAGCTTCCGTGTACATACTAATGTCCGCAACCTTTTTTTTTTCAAGGATAGGCCCTCACCAGAAGCTATCCTCCCACACCCTCATATTAAAGTCGACTAATCCACCGTGTAAATGCTGTAGCCTCGGCCCCACTGCACTTTTCCAAGCTCGAAGGGGACCCACTTCCATGAAAAGTCTCATTTGCATCATACTACCATCTTTCACGTGGCTCGACATCCAGCCGATTACCAGCGTTAATGAAAGCCTTAGCAGCCGGTACGAAGTAATGAACATTACTTATACCATGGACCACCTGTGCGGGATAATACGTCCGCAACGAGTCTAAGATGAATATGGGAAGAGTGGTCTATCGGTTGGTCCGGCAATCAAACCGAAGTACATTACAACCAGCTTCGGCATCTACCGGTATGGGATAGGTAATCCATCAATAATTACATAAAATGGAGAGAGCTTGTGGGATAAATTACGAGTTATGTTTAATTTGATTTTATGTTGGCCTTACCCCTTTACCAATCCCCTCTGTAATTTAGCACTCGCTTTTAGAAAAGTTGTTAAGGTTATGTGATCATGGAAGTCAATGCAAAATGTCATGATGCGTTTACATCGGGTTCATTGAAGGTCATTCTAGATATTGGTTCCAGCAAGGGCTGAAAAAATAGTTCAACCATTGAACTAAGGGAAAATAATGACAGTTTATTGAAATAAAGAATGAAAAAATAACTACGTTTCATCTAGTTACAGAACGTTAGTTATAAACGGAATTTGAATAACTCTATTTTGTTTCATTTTCTGACTAGTACAGAGACACAGTATCTTAGACTCCTTCCATGATCACTTAAGTAAAATACCAAGGTATTTATTATTATTCATTTATTTGTTCTAATCTAATAAGAGTGCCATTTATTCAAATTTATTTAAAGGCATTAAAACGCTTTTAAAGTATCACTCTTTTAATGTTGGAGAATAGAGACATAAATAGCTAGTAGTTTGTATGAAGTTGTGAAGTTCTTCTTACTTGCTACTATCCCCATTAAAGGTTAAAACATCTACTGGGTATTACACCAGTCATTTTAGATAATCTAGTTTTAACTAGAAAATCTTTAAAAAAGAAAACTACTACTCTAGATTTTTTTTATCTCGAGTTGAATCCTTACTTACAATTACAACAGCCAAATAAGACATTAAAAAATCAAACATTAAAATATATATTATTCAAAATGAGAAGGTCTCAAATAATTTCCCCTTCATTCTTCTCTGAAACTTTAATAACATGTTTCCTCAATATTGAAAACGAAGATTGTTAAAACTTAAAAAGCATAGCATCCACACAAGACAGGATTTCACTTTCCAAAAATTTAGACATCACTTTGGACGTTAAAATAACCACCCTACCTAAACCAAACCTGACAGCTCAAAAGCTTTAAAAACAACCCTTTTTAAACACCTCAAGTTCCACAAGAATACTTCCCATAATGGCTACGTGCTCCCACGTCCAAAACGCGATGGCCGCTCACACCATGACAGCTTCCCGTCCCCTTTTGGCACACAGGACACAGGCTCTAAATCAATTTAAACGCTGGAAATTAATTTTTTTGACTTCATGATGCCGGGAAATAATGAGCCTTATCTTTCGATGAGATAAGAAGAGTGAGCGCATCCCGAGGCAGTCGGTTGTCCTCTCTCGGTAGCACAAAAAAAAAAACCGCCAGAAGCTTCTTGCGATGGTATCGAAGATGGATTCGAAAACCACAGCGTGCACGAACGCTGTCAATCTGTAGGCTTTGAGAGGGACCGTCCTTCAGTTTAATAAGTCCAGTGATCAGAATATTGAAGGAAATTCAATACGAAACTTCATTTATGAGGATCAAATTTGTCGGATTGATCGTGCTTCATTCAATGGCCTCACATGCTTGAAACAGAAGATGGTGGACAAATTCTTTGTTAAGAAATGTGATATTTTTTTATATTCTAATGTCTTTTAAACAGTTTCAAGTAATTTGGTTAAGAAACATAGGTTTTTCCATCGTAATAAGCTGTAACTCTGGACATTTAAGGATTTGTTTTACTTATATCACCAGGATTATTACTGCCATATTCACAGCCATCAGCGTTACGCGGTTAACCAGAAGATAAATAAATAGAAATTAGTTTATGGAATTCTTCTTTGACCTGGGATTTGTCATCGATGTTGATGGCTATGAATATGGCTGTTAGCGTTTTCGTTTTTTTTCTTATTCCAGTTAATGGGGCGTGCATAAAAATCCAAAACAACCAACCCATCAGCTAAGTCCAGATAAACGTGATTATTTTTGATGGTGTTTTCATCATTCTTTTAATGTCCTTGAATTCTTATTACGCTGTTTCTTATCTTACGTAAGTTGTGAGTTTTTAAATAAAATTTTCTTGAATTCCATTGATGCATCAATGGAATGAAACTAAAATTTGAACTTTAATAAAAAGGATTTTGGATAAGTTGTGGAGTTTAAACACATTCCTTGTACTACTATTTATTAAAAACATAGTTTAAATGATTTTTATTATGTTGTAAACGTGAACAAACTTTGTTTAAATGGAAAAGAAGATTTCGTATTCTGTAGTAATTAGCATATATACCTACAGTTACCTAGAGTATTTCAGTGTTTTAATGGTTGTAATAAACAAAGAACTCTTTATGGATTCTCTTGTTTTAATGAAACGTTTTCACTACAAATTGTCAACCCATTTTGTTTAGTATATTCTGATGATACGCGTTTTTTATCACCATAGATTCAAATTAAACACTGACTTTTATTGAACTTTGCTGCCAGAAATATGAAATATACGGATATATGTAATTAATGTACAGCCCCCTAGCCCCACCGTAGCATCGGCTACCATGTTATTCACCTATTATCCCACAACACACAGATAATTCTCTTGCAGCCCATTATCAGGCTGCGCATGATCGCTACGAATGCGATAATTGCGGAAGAGCTAATAGGAGTAGGATTTTTCTTCTAATGAGCCCCGACAGACTGCAGAATCAATCAAGGGTCCGAAGGCAGCTTGTTCGGAGCGAAAAACAGCGACAGAAGCTGATAACGTCTTCTACTGACTGGCCCTTCAGTCCTCATCCACAGGATCGTCCTTATTGCATTGGTGTCACGGCATAATGATGAAAGTACTACTACACTGGAATGAAAAATAAAATAAGTTAATGTATGTTTGTGTGTGTTTGTCTTTTATACAAATCTAAGCATTTTGATCTTAATTATCAATGGAATTTTAAATTGAAATTTATTATATTTATCAAAGTTTTTTTTTATAAACACTTTTACAACGAAGTTTATGAACACTATGCATAGTATTAAGATTTATTTTAATTCGTAACATGTTTTATGAAAAAGCATTTTCTAAATGCATTGGAATTTCTATTTTTAATTTCAGTATTTTATTCTTTAACCAGTAAATTTAAACCATAACCTCAGAACTTGTTGATCCTTTATGTATATTTTTATTACTTTTATTTGTAAACATATTGATGTACTATAGTGTTGCTTAGGCAGGCGCGGGCTGAGTGTATCAATAAAGAATACAAATCTAAAGTTTTCTTCCAATATGCACCAAAAAAATCCAACAAAACAACATTGCATAAAAAATCCAAGGAAAATCATAGGGTATGTTTTAAAATTCTAAAACAACTCCTTGACCCCTTTTGGCTCTTTTCGTGGCATTTCTTTACTAAAATAGCTTTATTTCTCTTCGAGAAAAAATGTTTTCTCCATTGTTATAAAGAAAAAATAATGCAAGATACGAAGTTTTTTAAAGAATAACTAGATTAAAGTTTATTTAAAAATTATACTAACATAATATGAATCTAAATATCTGTAATTTTTAAAAATTTAATACATGGAATAAGGGTCGTCCAAATATTACGTAAGTACCTAAGGGGCAGGTTTGCTATTTGCTTATTTTTCCTAACAAGGGGGGAGGGGGATTATGATTGATGCTTACGTAAGATGTTATAAACACTGAATTTCCGAAAATCTCTGGTTTATGCCATGAATAATTTCAAAATTCAACCAAAAATAAATTTCACAAAAAAAAAACGAACTAGAAAAAATATATTTAGCATTTTTCACAGGGAAAGCTTGCTTATTTTGCTTATTTTTGCTGACAATGGGGAGGGGGGGGGTCAAAAATGACCAAAAACTTGCTTTGATGTAATTTTTTAACCGCCCCTAACATTGTTGTGAAAATAGTCTCCAAGGAAAGAGAGATATGAGATGAAATTATTTTTTAAAATCCTTTAAATTTTTATAAAGAAAGTTTAAACAAACCAAAAAGTATTAACACTATCATTTGTGTATTTATCAACTTATTAACTGCTCTTAATTCGAACATTTTTAGTTGTTTTGGGGAGATTTATTTTCTAATTTTCTAATAAAACATTTTAGTTTTTCATGGGTATTTGTGGTAACTGTAGAAATTGCTTTAAAGTGCTTAAATCGTGGATGAATTTTAAAACTTGTGATCCACAATGAAAAACATGGAATGTTTTAAAACTCTTATAAATAAAGCTCCAAGGTCGTTCATATCAGCTTGTTTTCATTAAAGTTGTGTATTAATTTGTAATTTGTTACGGAGTCGAAAATCAACATCTGTCTCGATAAATCTGTTAGAATTTCAGTAATTGCAATAAACGGTCATGAATTTAGTAAAACATAACCTCATTAAGCACTTCAAGACTCGTACCTTGACTAACTAATGAAAGAAAAACACTTTAAAAATTTTTCACATGACCTCCTTACATATAAGTTCTAGGTTCCAAAAATATATGTAAGACTTATAATGGGCAAAAGAGGTATGTTTTTTATTGTCTTTAAGTTAAATTTTATTATTCTACCTAAATGGTTGATTAGTTATGAAAATAAGTTAACTTTTAAGGAATTTTTTTACAAATTCCAAACAACCTATTTTATTCTCTTCCTCATTCTTGTTTTTATATTTTTACTAGGATAATCAACTTGTTAAAGCTAAAGTAATTCTTTAACATTATTCTTATTAACTGCACATAGTTTTAACTTATGACTGTTATTTTTAAGTGATTTAAATCTCTACTTATTATTTTTTGTAACAACCTTTTACTCTAATCTAGTTATGGAGTTTATAACTATTACATCGTAAAATATGCTTACATTTATCATCATCTAATCCAGTTAGTTGTTTTGATTCATTTCTCTCCAGAAGAGTGATTGAGGAAGAGTTTTCTCAAGTGAAGAGCACTGTGATTGAAATGTTCACAGAATCACTGCTCCTGAGTTAGGAAACACTGATCAAAAAGAAAAATTCAAAGAAATTTAATTAATTGGTATAATTATAAAAGTTATGTTTTGAAGTTTTCCTAAGAGGAAAACTAATGTACAAACGCTGTTAAACTTGGTTTTATTTAAAGAAGACCACAGGTTATATTTCTGGCCAAAAAAGTTGTTAAGAAGCTCACCGCTAGAGGCAAGGCCAGTACTGCAACATTGTCTGAAGTAAGACAAAAAGAAATGGGTTCAAAATGAATTCAATTGTTTCTTAGACATGCCAAAGAGTTTTTTAAAGTGCTTGCACATTTTCAATTTTAAATTCTTGCTAATTCGTGGTTTATATTTAAATTGCTTCTAATTTCGTTGCACAAATGTGATGTTTTGTTATAAAGTAGAATTTCATACATAACTCCCACTAACCTTTCGCCAATTTGATATTATTTATTCAGTTATTTCGTGTCAAAGGGAAATTTTAATATCGTTAACAACTTTTCAGTGGTAGAGTAGAATTATTACTTATAAAAAGTCACGAAAAACTTCTTTGCAAATATTTCAAATCCTCAACATCAATATTTAAGCTATTTTAACTACATAAATATCAATCAACATAACATTTGCTGATAATTATTAATTAACTTCATAAAAAAGGAAAATGCCTTAATCCCACAAAACCACTATTGCCAAAGCGTATTCCGTTTTTTCCACCCTGATGTCGGAGCTATCAGGAAGCTAGAGAGGGTGACACTGATCCAAGTAATCGCATTATTGATTGGCATCTGATGGAAAAGATTCCACCAATTAGCTAAATGTTGATGCCATTAGCCTCCGTATGGGCGTGTCCTCTCCGATGATTTTCAAGTGCTTTTTCTTTTCTGCGATGTCTTTAATCAAAGCTCCAGTGAGGAATTTGGATGCTTCCCTCTAGGCCACAAAGGGTTAAAGTCTGCCTGCTGACAAGCACGATGTTGAAAATTGAGGAGATTTTTTCCGCTCAATTTTGGAGTAGATCGCTCTAGTATTCGGAGGTCAAATATCCGCTGATTATAATTACGGTATTGGAATGTTAATTGTGCTCATATTCTGTGGATTTTCTTAAAATACGGAGTGATGGGTCTACACTGAATGTCGATAAATTGATATTTTATCGAGAAAATTGTTGCGCAACGAGTAGGCTACATTTATTTCACTTAGATTTATCTTGTGACATCATTTCTCCGTCATGTTTAATTTATTTTTTATCTTAGTACACGTTTTCTTAAAATTCTATGAGTAAAGCCTAAAAAAGGATCCTGTTTTTCTTCTTTGCAAATGGTCTGTGTAAGAACTTTCTATTTTGAGTGCACTGCTACAGCGTCATTAATGAAAATGCGCCAATCAGTTTGTGAAGGTCAAATTTGAGAATTTCCATTCGAACGCTTTCATTGTAACCGTAATATATGAGAGCTTTGCTGTTTTAAATAACCAATAACTCGAACCCGTACTTTCACTTCACAATCTCCAAACTGTCTTTCTTAATAGGTTGAGTGGAATGTTCACTAATTACTCTACATTTTAAGCTAAAATAACAAGTAATTTCAAATATAAATGCGTTTACCTTCTGAATATTAAATTTTAACAAACCGCCCTATCCAGACTTGCCAGCGGACACGTCAAGTGTCTCTCCATCAATGGAAGTGAGAGAGAGACACGTTACTACCTGCAAAATATGCCAAACCCATCAAGCTTCTCCCGAACATACTATTATGCTCAACTGTATGGGACTCACAGGGAGTTATATCTATTCGGATCCTCTCCATGTGTTGGATTTCCTGAAAGTCAACAACATAATGGAACTGATCTGACTTCGTCAGGCGTGGATATAAGAAACAAAAACAACAACAAAAAGTTTAGTAACATAGAATACTCTTAATCAAATTAAAATACATAGAAATAAAATTTCAATATTATCTTACTACCTCACATTTCACAATCACAAAAACAATTTTATGTTAAAAATGTAACACTTTCTCTCTTTTTCCTTACGCTGATCTTGTATCCGCCACTCATAGGCGTAACGAGGGGGGGTTATTGGGGTTGTAACCCCCCATTACATCCACGGTTTCTAAAACATGAAAAACTGAAAACATTTCTCTTTACAAGGAAGGTGATTCACAAGGAACTGTTCTTATAGGAAATGAATTTAAACACTACATTGAGAGACAAATTTTCAAAAAATTTCTATGGGAGAACCCCCAAACCCCCTTCTAAAATTTTTAAGTCTGTTATACTGTGTGTTTTTCCCTTGAAAGTTAAGCCTCTTATATGAGAGAAATTTTTTTTAAAGGGAGTAATATGTTGGAGTGGTTGACTGATCGGAGTAACACCCCCCCATGAGTCAACTCTAGTTACGCCACTGCCGCCACTCACAAAAAAATCATTTTGAAAACTATATTACGAATAATTTTGGCGTTCCTTCTTCTTCAAAGTATCAACAGTACTCCATAAAAACTTAAAAAAAAAAACAAAATCATTGACTAAGTTTTTACGTCACCAACTACTGACCATTGCTTCTCCCTTGAAGGCAGCATTCTTTTTATTTGTATTCGACCCGTGCTGAAAGGAGCTTATTAGGGAAAGCGGGTATCTTTTTTTTCCCAAAAGAAACAATGGCCAGTGTCCGATTACGATCAGCGTCACTGGACATTCACGGCATCGGCGGCTTTGAGCGCTGCGCCATCCGCTCTTCCTGACATCTCTGATGGACACAGGTGCGGCAATAATCAAGGGCATGGTGGGGTTAGAACAGCCACTCACAATCGGTGTGTTGTATGCGAAATTCTAAGATAAAACTTTTTAATATTTTGTGTTTACAATAAAGAGGCCGTATAAAATTATTATCTGAGGGGATATTTTAGTGACTTTGAAATTTTAAAAGATTGCTAAAAGTAGGCGAGTAAGCATAACCAAGTTTTACATCTTATACTGAGAATCATAAAACTTTTCAAAAGTTGAGATTTAACAAGACGGAAATTGATTGCCCTGATTTCAGCAACTACACGACAACAATAAATTGGAGGGCTTGTACTACATCAGCTTGAAGTTTAAGGGTAGCGTACAATTACAGATTGATATATGAAGGGAGATACCAAAATTACAATTCTTGAAATCAAAATAAGAGTAATACTATGCGTGATTTAACAATGTATAAAACACAAATTTTCCTTTTTTTAGATATATTTTTGGCAATGTTTACTACTTAATGTAATAAAAGTTTTATGGTTGCACTGAATTTTCTTTTCCCTTTAAAATTTAAGAAGAGGATAAACCCTTAAAATAATTAATTTAGTTCAATAGCAAATCGAAAAAAATGTTTTCTTTTAGTATAACTTCTTAAAAAATATTATTAATTAATTATTAATTATTATATTATTCTTAAAATTAAAAAAATAATAATAACCCATTAGAAGGGTATTTCATCTTGTTTTGTTTCAAATGCAAAATTAATTAGATTGCTTTCAAGCCTATTTTAAATTTAAGTTCAAAAAGTGTTTATCCTTAAACACTGTAGGTGTTTAAGGATACCCTTTAGGGATTTATCTTTATTTGAATTTTTTTTAAGTAAATCTCTTTGAGCCTTTTACCTTTGTAAACATTATATTTGATTCATAAAAGAAAATAAATACCTGTACAAGAATTGCTCTCAAAACGTTGATGTTTTCTAAAATATATGATTCCTTAAAAATTTGCTTAAAATATTATAAATACCCAAATCTTCAAATATTTAACCAGGTATCAAATGTACCAAATAGAAAAAATGTGAAAATTATGTCTGAACTGCTCCTTAACATTAAAATTATTAAAACATTATAATTTCTTCTTTAACTGAGAATGTTCAAAAACGTTGTTATGAATTTGAAATAAAGTTTTGGTCATTACGGAGTTAAAACGCATACAGGAAATTGTTCCTCAATATTCAAGAAAAAGACTCGTGTCATAGCTAAATTTTAATTACGGTTTTCTGACATCATTCGTTTCCCGCAGGTCAACGGAAGCAGGGTAGGTGGACACCTAAAACAATCTTATCTTTCTCCCTCTTCAACATAACGTCATTCTGTTCATTCAATTTTAGAAGTTTAATAAGAACCAATGAGATAAAAGCTTTGAACTCTTGCTTTTTACTATAGTATAATTTCAAGCAGTGATAAAGCATACCATTCATTTCAGTGATTATAAGGTTGAAAAACATTTTAGGTTTAGCAATTAAGCGAAAATGTAGGATGGGAATGTACGAAAACTAATTATCTTCAGTAGGATGATGGATTTTCTTATCAGAAAACTTTGCATTTATTTAAATTTAATTACCCGATTGGTCAAAAATTTGCATAGATTGAATATCAGAGCAGATTTTTAAAGTATTGAACGTTATAATTAAGTTAACAGAATTTGACAGCTTTTTGGTCAATCTTTAAAGGAAAATATTTTAAGTACTTAAATTGAAGTTAAAATTTTCTTAAGATTTGGTGTCCTCGAGACTTTTCCCAAATTATTCGAATTTTATGCTAATTGAGTGTGACATATTTGATGGGCTAATTATAAGTTTAAAATGCTAATGAACCAGAAATTAAGACTTCAGCATAATGATCCCCTTTAAGAAACATACCATAAAGTAAAGTAGAACGTTTAAATCTCTTCGTTTTGTGGGTTACTTGAATTACCCTTAAAGAAATTCAGTGACATTATAATTATTATAATAACAGGGTTGGGTATAACAAAATTTGTAAGTCATATCAGATGGACAATTTTGGCTCAAATACCTCTACCCGCCACAAATTATATAAAAAACTTTGAATTCTGTAAGAGTTTAAACTTCTTTTAAGGGGTAAAAATCCAATGGGAATTGAAAGATTTCTGGTATGTAGAACATTTATTTAAACCTGATGAGATGCATAACGCGAGGAGTTGAGAAAGTAAGTTTTCATACTTCATATAGACTTAACATTGCAAATTCATCGATTTCGTCCTACGTGTGCCGTCACATGTTCGAGTTGTGTGAGGTCATCTATGGGTCTTGCGTCTAGCTGTAGCCTGTTGCCAGATTACACAAGAATAATAGTAATTATTATAATATCGATATTTAATATACATACAGACACAATAACTAATAATTACTCGAAACAAAATGAAACAAATACATTAATGTCAAAACATTCTCTATGCGTTTATAACCAAATATATAGGATGCATCTGATGTGTACAAAAGATGGCTTAAGAATCACACTTACTATACTAGACTGCAACGTTTCTTGACCCTATGATGTCACTACGAGGAAGGGAAAACTGAGTACACGGAAAGCCTGTTGGGTTGCTAGGAGGAGTTTCGGTACGCAAATCGTGATAAAAAGACGCTATATATACATGACTTTAACAAACTACTCATATGTCTAAATTGAAATACTCATTTCATACTTGAATTACTCATATTTCTAAATTGACTCGTATTTCTAATTTCACTCAAAATTCAGACACCGCGCTGGGAACTACTTTCTTTGTTTTGTTTCTCCAGGGTCAAGAAACGCTGCAGTCTAGTATTATAGCACAATACAAAGGACAAGTCATAAATTATGTCACACGTTTATGAAAAGGAAGGGGTCCTGTCTGTGTGACACTATGTGACAAGGCGGGATGGAGAGCTCCAATTTTGTGACATTAGTACACTTCAAAGGTTGTTCTTTTAGTGCTGTTTGTTACAACGCTAAATACCGCTAAATGCATATTAATATCTTTATTCATATTACGGAAAATTCTTCAAAATAATATGAAAAATGTTTGTGGTCATCACACCAATCCCCACCTCTAACTTGTCGTCTTTGGTGTCAAAAGTAAAGACACCGGCTAGCCTCAGGGTCCCGGGTCACTCACCTACGGCTGTGTCTGTAATAAACACATCGTCTCTCAGACGTGACACATGTCCAGCGGGTGTACCTCTGCCCTGCCTGACTCATATGTGCCCTAAAGGCACTAAATGAGTTAGGTGTGGAATGTAATGAAAAGTTTCGAGGAGCTTTGTTTCGATGCAGATTGAGTGTACCGATGTATTGTGTTTCAGGGTAGCTGGTTATGAAATGCGCATTTACAGTTTAGTGTTTTGTTGTCTTCAGTGGGAATGAAGTTGAAAATAAATGAATAAATATAGAGTTATTTTAATTTTTTTAAACGAAAATTTTTACCAAAAAAAAATACAATTTGCTCATCAAAAAGAGGATTGTTTTTTATTTATTTTATTTGTGGTGAAAGCTGATTTGAATGTTAGCTCTCTCCTTCACCTAACTTGCTTGTTAATTTTTTGCAAGAGTATTTAAAAAAAAAATCAAATTTCAATTAGAATTTATTAAAGAAATTGAACATCTTTCTTACATTCTAAAATTATATAAGGCAATACCAATTATTATAACTCATATAAAAGACCCGTTAAAAAGAAAATGATATATATATATATATATATAGATTCTATAATGTATTAACGAACTCAAAACATGAAAACAGAAAATCCCCAGATCATATCTATGAAAAAAAATATGAACATAAAACAGCCCATCAAGAGCTGATTTGATTTATACCAACCCCTAGATTTGATGCTGACTCAAACTGCAACCTGGACAATAAACGCCAATATTCCCCTTTTTTTTCTCTGAATATAAACTTAAAAATAATATTCTGGAAGATTAGCGTATTTCAAGTACCTCTTTAAAAGATGCTCCATCATTCCACTAATTTGGAAGGCAAGCAAAGCGCATTATATTCAAAGAGAGCTTTCCCGCAAGGCAAATTGAACTTTTAAACCAAAAACAAATAAATAAATAAACCCACTATGTCAAATTAGACTAATGGACATCATACCTTCCACAATAATTTTTCCGCGTTGGCATTATCACAGCACCTACTTTCGTAGATTTTTTATTATTATTAGCGCCACGGGGACGTAAAGGTAGGGGTATACTATATGCGATTTAAATATGCACATACAGAACCCACCGGATTATGTTATTGAGTAGTTAGCGGTCCGCCGAGCTATGTAATTACCCACCATTAGATGCCCAGGATGGATAGTGCAGTCACATTTTGTGGCCCTAAGGAGACAAGATGACAACTTCTTCCCGCCAGACGTGACGTATTTAGCCCTGCTGTTCGGTAAAGCAAATTTATTCCCTGATCTGTGAGTCAAAGTAGTGTACTTGGGGTAATGATCGAGATTTCCTTTGACTAGTGGTTTATCTAAATGACACTTACTAGGGTGTACAAGAAAAAATTACCAGCCTCTTTATTGTGGGAATAGTTAAGGACTTTTTTTACTGGTGACGTGATTGAAGATAGTAAAATTGATCCGAGATGCCTTTTTATTTTTTAAAGTTTAATGGCGTGCTAATGAATTCTATGACGTGATACTCAGAAATAGTTTGATTTATGCATTTATAGTGTTTTTTAATGGTTTGTGAATAGCAAAGATCATTACGGTGATATGGAGTACATCATGCTTGACGTTTGAGGTATTTCAAGAAACAAAGCTCTAAATGTTGACCGAAGAGATTCATTAAAGGTTTAGGTGAAACTATCACTAAAATGAATGCTAAAATAATGTATTAAAATATCTGCATTTTGTAGATAAAGCCTAGTCAATATCGTTCTATCAGACTATTGGTCTTGGTCAAAATAACCCCTCTTAATTATTGGACAGTATCAAAGATATTGTCGTTTTTTCGACCTAGATTATAAAATTAGTGCAAAAAAAAAATAAACCCAATATCCTTTTTACATGCTTATTTCACTCAAATAGTTGTATTAAAATTTTTATGTTGTTTACAAAAATTAAAACTTCTTCAATATATCTCACATTTTCGGTATTGGTCAATACTGATTAATGTTCCTGTGCTACAAGGAACTGATTATACTTCCAGAGATTAGCATCCAGGGATGAAGAAAAATCATTTGGATATTTCTTTTTCTTAATCGAACCTGGAAAAATAAATGCCGTATTTGGCCGCGTCAAAATTAACCTCTCTCATGCCATCAAAGAAAACACACACATATGCATCAATATCACTCAACTACAGAAAAACAAAGTATCTCACATTAAATAAATGGACTTTTTATCACACAGTCAATCCTTATCAACATTACGCGAGAAGGATCTTGGCACCTCATCAGCGCGCGGCGTAATTCATGCAAGACAGTCTTGTCGAAGTGCGACCCTGCTAAATGGATTTTCACGTGAGCATGTTAATCTCTTCCCTAAAAGAAACAACAGGGGAAATTACACTTTAACCACCGAGGTCATCTGCTTATCTCGTCAAACCCCGACCAGAGAGAGTTGATCGCCCCTCAAGAAATGTCCCGAGACCAATAATTAAAGTGTTCATGTCACTGGGCGTGGTCTTGAATGGTTCCCTGATGAGTGGTTCAATCTGAATTTTTTTTACTTATTTTGGAAGGTTTTTTAGGGAATTTCCCCGATTCAAAGGGTTGAGATTGGGATTTATTTCAAGGTTAATTGTGCCTCATTTTACCAACAATAATTTTCGATGCTCTCTGATAGATTAAAGTAAAAAAGTTAGAATTATTGAGGTTTAGAGTTATAAATCATCCAATAATTGATACAAAATATCAAAGAGGAAAATATTTGTGTGAATTGCCAATGGTTTCGAATATGTGAATGTAGTATTTTATGCGTATGTTCCCCATTACATGCTGGTTACAAGTCTATGTGTGTACCTCAGCAGGGCCGTATCCAAGGGGGGGGGTTTAGGGGTTCAACCCCCCCCCCCGAAATTTTGACATCAATTTTTATACTGCTATTTTTCTTGAAAATTATGTCTCACAAGGAGCGATATCCTCTTCGGGTATAACCCAAAGGGCCTCAAAAGGAGTCAAAACCCTACTTTTAAGGGTAAAATTTCCAAAATTTTTCTGGGGGAGGACCCCCAAACCCCTTCGAAATTTTGAAATCTATTAAGTATGGTTTTTGCTTCAAACTTGTGTGATTTACAGGGAGTGGTCCTCTTTGATGTAACTTAAAGTGTCTCAAAATGAGTTAAAATGCCACTTTTAGGAGCAAAATTCAAAACATTTTCTGGAGTAAGAACCCAAAAACCCCCTCAACATTTTGCCATTCATGACAATATACCTACCTTCTTTTTACCTTGAAAATTCGGCCGCTTATAATGAGTGGTTCTCTTTGGGTGAATCTAAAGGGTCTCAAAATGAGCTAAAACACTCTTTTGAGGGGCAAATTTCCAAAATTTTTCCCCAGACCCCCCTTTTGCTTGGAATTCTTATTGTTCATACAATTTTGAAATTTAGTGCATCAAAATTTCAATCCAGTGTTGTCATCCAAAAATTAACGTATAAAAGTACTTGTATGGAGGTACCTCAGAAAATATTTGAGTCAACCCCCCCCCCGAAACAAAAGTCTGGTTACGGCCCTGTACCTCAGAGCTCCATATCATCCATATATTAACATGTTTCCTAGTTAAGACGGTTTCCTAGTTAAACCACATTTCTTCCTGAAAAAATATAATAACCCTCTAAAATATGAATGGTTACAACGATATTAAATCACAATGAGCGTAAGTAGAGTCAATGTAGGTAAATATAATTACACTTTGAAGGATCAGGAATTCTTTAAATACTATTTTAAAATACTGAATTCTATTCGTCAATCTAAGGGTACTTTTCTTTAAATGGAAGCAAATAATAGTTTAAAAATTTCTATCTTATTCATGGCTTTTGAGAGTATTTATATATATATCCCTCCACTCCATTTATCTATAGATCTGACAAACATTATGATTCAAATTTATGATTCTTGAAATTAAAATCAGTATCTTAAAATGTAAATCGGAGATAAAATTCTTAAACTTATTGTATTTTAATAACAATAATAATTGCAAAAGCTCTTTACTTTGTATTTCAGAATATTTTTAGGCTTTTTCTAAAAGTTTGTTTTTTAGACTTGCGTGGGTCTCATTTAAAGTTAGATTATAGGTATTTGGGATTTAGTTCCATTAATATGGAATAATGATTTATGGAACTTATTTTGCCTTTCATCACTTGAAGAACAAGTTTAAACACGATAACGAGCAAAATGCGACTGATATTACATTTTGATAAAATTTATTCCCCTTATTTAAAATATTTAGAACAGCCATTCAAGAAGGAAATGCCTGACATTATATTGAATATTAAAGGTGATGAAAAGAATGTAAGAAGAACCTATATTACTTCAGGAATGTCCAAATAGGGTTGAGTTATTTCCGGAATAAATTGTTTCCACAGGATGTTTGAAATTCCGTGGTTCTAAGAACCATACACGAGATTTCAACTTCATAAAATAATTTAAATTAAATTTGAAAAAATTTCAGTTATAAAATCTGTGTTACATTTATTAATTTCGGAAAATTACTAATGGTAAATTGAGGATATCACTTACTTAATATGTTACATATCATCTGGAAAAAATAGAGTACCCATCTTAATATTGATCACTCTAACTTCTGACCGGTTCTGCTTTATATTCCTTATTCGAATGCTCTTTACAGTATAGATTTCCGTTTCCCATTAAATTGACTGCTGTCATTTAAATTTAAATCTTTGAAGATAGGAAGGTGAACATTAGTTGCTACAAAAGAACCACTTACTGGATTCCACGTAATAAGATAAGATATTTTTATATGAATTTAAACTTTTTTTTATAGCGTATAGAATTTTTTTTTTAAAGAATTTATGTACTACCTTTACGACAGTTAAAGACATGTTAAGTCATTCATGTTAAAATGTTCACTTTCCAGTTTCATAGAGGAAAAATTAGTAGGATGAAAATAGGATGGATATGTATTGTACAATGTAAAAGTATTTGATAGAATAAGTAGTGCTGTAAAAAATATTCAGTTTATTCAAATATTCAGCCGTATATTTCAGATTTAGAGTATACTAGTGGCTTAAATATAAGCTGGAAGATTGTAATGCCATGAGCTAGACCACATTTAATAAAAACAGCGCCGGATTTATAATAGATAGCCTATTATTTTCCTCCTTTCCGAATCAAGCAAAACTCTTCAATGACAGACTCCTTCGAACTTGAAATGGAAGTGCTGCAACTGTTGTTTACGTACAGAGTGTAGGATTCTCGGGGAACAGCCCCGTCCAGACAAGCATCGGAATTCCGCTCGGACCACACCCCTTCAGGGAATGGCCAGCGGTCGTTTGCATTTCGAACAAGATCACATCGGGGGTGGAGGCCATCGTGCGGGTGATAAAACATTCCGACTGGCCTACTTCGCCCTTTCGTGATTATGCAAATTCCCTGCTCCCCATTATCTTCTTCTTCGGTGGCGCACCAGGATTAATGGAATCGTCAAGAGCGTTTAACTGCAACCACCGAACGCCTAATGGGATGAGAGATTGGACATCGCGTTCGAACAGCACCCTCTACGTGAGAAAACGCACACCTCCGAGTAGCGTGTTCGGTAATTAACTGATGTTCCTGTGGAAGAAGATCTTGTTCTGAAGCACACGCACCGTCAACTTTTAGAATAAGGATGTGCGAATACTGGAAGCTAGAGGTTTTTTGTGGGGTCATGCACAAAGAAGAAAGTCTTCAAAAGATTTAGGAGCCGTTTAAATATTACTTAAATCCCTATGGGGAAGAGCGGGTTTTATATTTACTTATTATTACTTATTTATATTTACTTATTTTTGCCGACAAGGGGAGATGATGTATACGAGTGATTCTCTCGTAAGACATTATTAAAACCGAATTTTCGTAAGTATAACAAAATACTTCAAATGATAAATTTATTTGAAAAGCAGGTAAATTCAACAAAAGATATCCTAGTATATGTGTTCAATAAACAAGATGGGTTATATCATAATAGGCTTTCTCTATTAACAGTTGGAGGTTGTTTCGTGAAATAAAAGAAAACGAGGGGATGGTCAGTTTTCACACGTAATTAATAGAGGAGGTTTCGATTTGCTTATTTTGGTTGACAAGAAGGGGAGATGGGTCAAAAATTACTAATAACATGATTTGGTTACGTATAATATTTACACGGCCTTTTTTTAGAGATGCTGTAGCTTATGGCTTCATGGAGACATTTTATTTCCCTAACTAAATTAAAAAGATGCTTAATTGAATTTAGTAGAGTTTGTTTGGTTCAGTCAAAGTAATTAGAACTTCGTTCACACTGTTTCACTTTCACTGTTCATACTGAATTATTCACTCCTGTGAATCGCTAGTTTGTATAGAAATGGGAACGAGTAAAGAGTGAAACGCTATTTCACACTTTTCACTTGAGATGATTCCTCCAAAGTGAATACCCAAATTGATAAATCTAAATGAGCTTTCGCACAATTTTCATTTTGGTTGAATTCAAAAAATTTAACTAAACACTTAAAATTTTAAAGGCTTTTTTCGGGGGATTTTTAGTGTTTTGAGCATGGAATAATTTTGAGTATTTTTATAAATAATGAACATTATGGAGGGGATTGATGATTGGTGAGGCCTCATCTAGAACCACGGCTTCCTAGATACTATACAGGCTAGCCGAGTTTTGAACAATGAAAACCATTTGACAATTTTTCCCGCTTGGATCGCCACAAGTCCTACCTATATCACCCACCGCCTTCAACACTGTGGATATGCTTTGCCAGTTTGTCCAGTATTGCCATCTGGATTTTTAATGATTTCCGTACTCGGCTAGCCTGTATAGTATCTAGTAAGCCGTGTCTAGAATATGCTATTCAATTTTGGTCTCCATACTTGAAAAAAATATATTGGTTCAATTGAAAGGGTTCAACATAGGGCGACCAAAATGGTCAAGGGTATATCCAGTTTAAGTTATGAGGAACGATTAAGTAAGTTAAATATGTTCACTCTAGGAGGAAAGAAGTATTAGAGGGAATTTAGTTCAA
Source organism: Tetragnatha montana (assembly GCA_963680715.1). Classification (NCBI taxonomy): domain Eukaryota; kingdom Metazoa; phylum Arthropoda; class Arachnida; order Araneae; family Tetragnathidae; genus Tetragnatha; species Tetragnatha montana. Next base: position 48,889,314 of record OY796675.1, read on the forward strand.
CTTTTCAAAAAGATAAAACAAGGGGACACAGAGGGACTAGATTATAGAACGAGGGGTCAAAGATTTAAATTGAACAAGGCAAATTTTAATCGGGATTGTAGGAAGTATTTATTTTTTTTAACAGGGTATAGTGGATAGATGGAATGGGTTACCTGAAACGATTATCAACTCAAGTGGGGTAAACGAATTCAAGAATAAAATTGACAAATACTGGGAATCGGGTAGGTTTGAGTTAAATGGACCGGACCAACCTTGTTGGGCGCTTGAATGTAGTTGGTCGACTTACTTTGTATTTGTATAAGGCACGATACGTAAACTCCTTAATTTTTCTAACAATATTACGTGAAAATAAAATTTCATTTAAACATTATAAACACATTAAGATTTTAAAATATTATCAGTTTAATTTATTTCTATAGTTTCAATTCAAAGTCACGAAATTTCTTTAAAATAAAATATTTTTTCATGCTAAACAAATTTTTCTTTTGACTCATTTGAAATTTTTGAACTGAAAATTTGGAAAATTACTTAGCTTCCTCTCATTTTACAAAAATTATATCAACCATAAAACAAATTATTTTATTTCTAATATGATTTAATTTATCAAAAAAGATGCCTTTTTACCTAATTTATAAATTTTGGTATTTGTTGTGTAAATAGTATATTTCATTCTTTTTCTGAGGATCACATAATTGATGGTAAAAACTAAAAGAAAATTTTGATGTGTTCTTTGAAATTATTTAAATCTTCTAAACAACACCACGTTATATTTTCAAAGATCTGATTATTTTGTTACAAAGTTCAATGGCTCTTCAATTGTAACTTTTTTTTATTTGTTGTATTAAGGTAATCAAGAAAATATCAAGAATTACCTTTAGGTTTTTAGGAGTGTCTCTTTGTGTACTTTTAACTTAAAAATAATATAATTATACTTAATAGTTTTTTAAGTTGAAAAAAAATGAATACATCAGTTATTTTATTTTAAGAATAGTTCATATTTTGCAATAGATCTTAAAAATATATCTTAGTGAATTATTGATTAAACATTAAGAAAATTGTATTTTCTCAAAAGAAATTTGAACTATCATAAAATGAATAATAGTAATTGTTTCCTAGAAAAATAATCATTTGATGTTTTGAATTTTACACTACTTACTTTTATTTTGAAAAATTGATTAATTTTGAAAAATTCCACATAACCAACTTATGAGTTACCATAACAAATAAACTACAGATACTCCTCATATTTATTTCTAAACAAAAATATCACTTAATTTGAAATGACAAGATAGTTTTAATGCCAAAGTACTCGATGAAACTTTATATCACCATTCTGACAATTGATTTAGAAAATGTTGAACAAATAAACCAATTATCTCCATCAAACCAATATCAGATACATATCACTAATCAAACATTGCTTACAAATTATTTGTTTATTTTGGAAAGAAAATTTCACTTCATGTTTGTTGTTAAGCGTAAACAATTTCTGAAAACTTATCCATTAAGAGTTCAGAGACTCCATCAACATTGTGGTAAGGAATGTTTGAGTAACTATTTATCTTAAAGCTATCAATTTTCGGAATTCCTATCAATGATTACAGCTCTTTCAGCAACTAGTTAACCGTTGCTTACCCATATTCATGAGAACAACTATTATGCGAAGTCCAAGAAACAAAAATCTATTTAATGACTCAATTACAGACAATTTCCTTCAATCCAACAAAGGGTACATCCATCTACTTAATACAAATTTCGACGGAATTATAGTGTTTTTGTGATGGCAATATTTCTTCTTTTTTTTCTCAAGCCAGTCAGTTTTAACACATCTCTATTAAGAGTTCAAGTATCTATGGCCTTTTAGTATAGGCTTAGGATAGAGGCTTTATCTGAGTGATCAGAGGTTTACATACCATTTTAATACCCAAATGTGCTGAAAACGCACCCAAACAAGAAACGAACGAGCTGGGCAAGTTATGCTATGATTTACGGCTTAATTGCTGGAAGGTACTTAAGTGTCTAATTCTGTGGAAAATTGAGGGTTAAACGTTTTGCACGTTGAAACGGTTCTTGAATAAGACATCAAAATCAGCGTGTGAAAGCTATTGTGCAGGATATCTCAATTATGTATTACATATATTCCTGGTAAAGGTATTTAATTCTAGTAATAAGTTCGCTACCAGGTGATGCATTTCTATTATGAGCCAGGTGAAAAAAAAACCCGGGTGAAATATATATTGACGTAATTAACGAAGGCGTTTTGAGTTATTGCTATAATCCAAAAGATATGCTGTTTAGTCAAATGCTCCGTACGTGCTTGGCATTGTTTTATTTATTGTTGTTTCTAATTCTATATCTCAAAATGAGATGTAGTAGGTTGGGTTCGAAATTGGGTTTAAGAACTGAGGTATAAGTTGAAAAATATCCGTAAAGTAAGCTTCACTAACTAAATTCCAAACACATTTTTAGGAAATTCTAATTTTGTATTAATTTTCCATTCTAATTTCGAATTACGTTTGAAACTATTGGAAAATTAATGTATAAGAATTCATTAACTAATGTTTTTATGTAAGAGTTAAACAGGGTCTGTAAGTTAGAATTCGAAATTTGGTAAGAGAAATTTTTAAATAAATGCGATCAGATACATGGATTATTTTTTATCTGTATTGCTCATTTTATGTATGTTAAGCCATATTGAACAGAACAAGGAAATATATTTGATTTCTCCTTCATTTTCTCCCTTTCATAATTTTTTTTTACTCTCATTCTCTCCAACTCTTTTCTTTCTCAATCATTATCTCCATCTCTCCCTCTCTCTCTTTATCTCTGCCCCTGAGTCTTTTTTTTTCCATTTCAAACTGATTGAGATTTCAAAAAAAGTATGGAAGTTTGCATTGCGAAAATTTTGGTTCTTTGTTTAGTTAATTTTCTAATCTGCACAGTAAAGGTTATAAATAATTTCTCTAAAAATTTTCATTTTTTAAACAGGGGAAGGTTTTTACGAAACTTTTTTCAACTAAGCCGCTTTTTATTGCAAGATTCTGGAGATTTACATACCACTATGAATTGTGTTTCTATCGTTTTTGTCACTCTAATTGATCTAAATTACCCGGTATAAAAAGTAACATAACACAATATGTATTGGATATGTCTCGCTTATTGAACCACTTTTCTTTAAGATAACTTCATGTATATCTTATTCAAATAAAACAGCGTCCTTTTTATGTCCCAAGCAATCACAAACTTGGAGGTACGCAATTTTGAAACTTGCACCGCCACTTCTTGAAACTCTACATTGCCCCAGGCTCTTTGTTTGATTAAGCATTGTCTTTTAACAGGACACGTAATAATTCCACGGGAGTCTACAAGTTATAACCGATCCCCACAACCCTTATTATTCAAAGGCTTAATTACTACTTCAGCACAAGTAATTCATTCGCTTAATAATGCGCTATCTCATGGTAATTCATAATAAATCGTGTTTACGATTTGACATCGCGAATTCTTGTCGCTCTACTTAGGGAAGCATTGACGACGCATTTTCGTCTTTATCGAGACGCTATGCGAAGAGTATGATCCGGTTTGATATTAGTTATTAATAGTTATTTATGGGCAGTTGCGCGTTAATATATGCGGCTACCAGCCAGGGATATCGCCAAGTGACGTGTTCTTAATTCCTGCAAAATGGTCACAGGCGCCGCGGCATCTATGTAAGGTTTTGGGCATAGTTCATTAGCCGTTTTGTCGCTATAACCGTTGCGTGGTATTCATCCAAATATGGCTGTGTATATAATTAGGAGGCTTTTAAATAAGGTCTCGAAACATCAAAAAGTGTTTTATAATTCAATAAGAGGGAATTAATAACAATTAATAATGTCATCATTGTCCAATAATTTCAGGTTTTAACGAGAGAAATATTTTGAGGTAGAAAGAAGGGCTTAGTTGCTAATCCCTCAGGGTCTTTTATTGAGTATATGATTGAAATACTCGACTTGATAATTTTAGAGATTTGAAAAAAAATTTGACATAGAAGGTGTCTAGTCTCATATTCAACTTCAAGAATTTTCTGATATTTAGAATATGTAATTTCTACTGCAGTTTAATTGTTCCCAATCCAATTGGAAAATCATTTACATGTTTTATGTAAATCCGTATATGTATTTTTAAGGACAATATATATACCTCTGTCTCTAAAAAACCTTTAATAATTTTTTAAAAATAAATTAGAAAAGGTTATTAGTATTAGGAGCATCAGAAAAGGGGAATGATTTATTTGCATAAAAGATAATTCTGAAAAATCTTGTAATTCATTCATTAGCTAGCATATTGATTTGACACATGTAGGCTGATTTATTTTTCAAACAAATCACCACAATGGATTTTTCTTCTATTAATTACAATTGTAAAAAAAGATTTTATCCATAGCCACAGCTATTTTTATACTTCATCTCGATAGCAACAAGATGCACTATGCGACTTGTGGACAAAATTAATATTTTTCTTGTGGTTAAATAGCGCAATTCACGACTGAAAATGTCCGAATCCCTTTCAACATCAATTCAACAAACTCAGCTTTTGTAGTTGGTTTCACTGCACAATGCCTACTCTAAAGGAAAAACTAGTTTTACAGGGAAAATACCTGAAAATGTGCGCAACTCTGCGCATGCAAATGTATTACTAGTTTAGCTACGTATATTTTTCTTCTTAAAATATTTTGGTATTCCTTGAAAAAAAATCGTTTGTTTTAATAATGGTTTCTCAAACAGGTCAATAAAAAGCAAAATATATAATTCGGATAAATAGATATTTTTCTTTTTTATGTTGATCAGATTTATTACTTGCCACTTTTATCTCCCTCTAAGAACTGTCTGTACACTAGGTTCAAATCGCATGGGAACATGGGAAACAAAGTACTTTAGATTTTGTCCAGAAAAAAACGCGAGAAGATTCATTGGTATGTTTTTTCGAAATGGGCCCATACCCTCGCTATTACACCACTAGTTAGACAAGGTTTCACTTTAAATTCCCTTTCGAAAACCATTCCAATTCTGCATAAAACCAACCAATGAGCAATTTAATGTGCATATCATTTATATATATTTCATAATATTAAACTCATTTTTATAAGAAACTTTAAAGAATGAAATCCCCAGTGAAATTTGGTACAAATTAAATAAGTTCAAGGAAAGTTTAGGAACATAAAAGGAGTATTTCTAACAGGAAATATACAATTGGAAATTTGGTTAAACCGGAATTTCATCTGTATTACAGTTTTATTTACAAAAATAAAGTATAATTATTCTTAAATAGGTGTAAAAGTTTTGGAAAATCTGCAATTAATAGATGTGTCAGTGGTTCTAGTTTTACGTTCAACCTCTTGGTCTTCGCCCCCAAATTTAAATCATTATCAGACAGAGTTCGAAGAAATATAATCTCTGTGTGTGTGTGTGTGTATTACGCTATTAGAAAGTAATTAGTGTGTATTAGAAAGTAATTTACTATTTTAATAAATTGGATTTTATTTATTTGATTTCAATCTAATATAGTGCACAATCAAAGTTCATTTTGTTTTCCTTATATTCAGACTAAATCAACCTCTATGTACTGAGTAAACCTTTATGATTACATCACATAAACTATTTTCAAGATTAATTAAATCAATCACGACATTAAGTTCGTCTGGTACATGCGAATTATAATACCATAATCGTCTGCTACCTCCTTCCCTCCAAGATTCCATTAATGACGCCCTCCAGCCCGGAAGACCCATTCGATTGTCTCCGTCGTAATCGTTTGGGCGTCGCAGAAGAGTCCGACACTCCACCACAACGTTGCCCGCGGGTGCTCCGTCCCCGCCGAAATTAAGTCGAGGAACCGGACATTCGTTTGCATTTGTGTCCATTTTGCATACGTCCGACCTCGGCAGGAATGCGAAGCTATTGACAAGGGCCTTGTGAAGAGACACCCTAACGAAGATGCTTTTATTTGATCAAAAAGCGCAAGAAATGCGGATTGGCCCATAGGGCAAAAGGAACCTGTTAGCGCGGTGCTGGTTAGAATAGTTAGGATGGAGTTTCTGATTGGACAGGGAATGATGATGGATGCTGATTAAATGTGGTTGTTGTCAGGGTGAAGCGTCTGATAATAATTATTCACCTGATAGTCTTGTGGAAGTGGCTAGGTGGATGCCATAGCTCCATGGAACTAACTCATGAATTCTGAATGAATCGAATAACATTTCCTTTTTTACTTAACCTTTTAAGGATATTGAATAAATCCGTATATTATGTTGCGGGCAATGTGATAAATCCGGGCATTATTAATAATGCCCGGGCAATGTGATAAATTCAGTGGAATTTATGAATGAAAATTATCACTTTGCCCGCCTCCACTTCGGGCATTATTAATAATGCCCGATTAATCACTTTGCCCATAACATATCTATATATATACACATTTGTTTGGAAATGAAGGGTTAATTAAAGATTTTGAAGATGAATATTTTATTTTATCTTTCTATTAATAATTGAGATTTAAGCAAAAGCTGTGTAGATGAGAACTTAAATTTATAATAAAAAACATGGACGTAAAAAGAATAGTTGATTTAGAGCTGGTTAGTTCAAAAGTCATCCAATTAATAAAGTAATAATAAAACGTGATTCTAGCCCCTGAATATTCATTAGTGTTGAAATTACATCCTCCAAACCTGGGGAAACAGTTATTTTTTTTATGCTGAGATGCATGAACATTTTATAAATTCTTACAAAATCACGATTACATCACGATTGTTTAAAAAACCAGGAAGCTATCTATATTTTCTTTTCAAACAAAGAAACGTCTCAACGTACACAATGAGAAATATAAAACACACTAACGAAACACCTGACTTTAAAATTTATGTGAACGACGAAAAACCCTTTCCCTTTTACAAAACGAAAAGAACAAGTAGTTGTTACAACTACGCAAAACTTAATTAAAAGTATCCAAACAGAAGTGCCGTTTCGGAGCAATACGACTTGACATTTAAGGCAGCTATAAATATCCTTGTCCCCAGATCGTGTTTGGCGATATACGCCATCTTTTTTGTTCTTCAGTAATTGGCGGATTACCATGCGCGGAGATTCTCCTCTTCATGATTTATGAATAATTACGTCAATGATAGTTCATTCCACTTCGCTGAAAAGGGCACGTTGGAGAGGTTTTTGCTCTTGTGTTTCGCGAACTAATTGCGTATAACGACAACGAGTTAAACTGTTAATTCGTGTCCCATTACATTGCCCCTGCGTGCAGAGTGCGATCGTTCGTCTTGTCACCTAGTGGTTAGGAGATGGCTTGTTGATTTTGTGCTTCATCATAATCACTGCATCCTCTTTGACACATTTGGTTGCATCGAAAGGTGATACGAAAGTAGACTTGTATGAGGTAGACTACTGGGGACTTCACAGTTTCTTACAAGTGTTCCTCACTTATTTTCTTATTTTTTACTATAAAACTTTATTGTTTATCCGGGACCGCGGATACCGGGATGAGATTTGTAGATGTTTTTAAGGCAACCCATAGGCAATGTTATTCCTAGGATTTTTGGACGAGTAAAAATACTCCTTGACTTTCTTAGGAGGAGTGAAATTCAATTATGAAGAGTGAAATACGGAAATAGCATAAACTACATATACAGAGACATGAAAATTGCAATCAAACTTCCTAAGCATCAGAACAATGAATGAAACATTGACTATGGCTGTATGAAAACACAATGTAAAATAGGGTGATAATTAGAAAGGGGTTCACATATAGAGACAGAACAGTATTTTGGCCACTTACCTCTTGTTTTGGGTACTCCTAAGACTAAAATTCACTCAAAGACGAAGAACGACTCAGAAGGGCAACGAATGCAAGCAGTCAATTTTTGAGCTAAACATTTGTAAAAATTCAAAGAGTGGGAATACTATTGCCTAGTTTTTTAAAGAGTACTTCCGATTTTCAATGAGTATAATACTCTCTCAGAGGAGTTATAAATATCTCTGCCCATAGGTAATAGAAGTGACCCTTGCTTAATCCAGTGAAAAGGCTTACGGTTCTCCTAGCGGCCAAAGAAGAAGTTAAGAAATAATTTTAAAACATTGAAGAATATGTAGCAAAATTTTTTATTAGAAAATTGTTTGTAATATTATAGAAGAAACACAGAAGTTTTCTTTTCATCTCCCACCTATTTTTTTTTTTTTAATTTTCTTATTTTATCGCTAGGAGCTCTGTAAACCGTCGCGAAAGATTCAGCATGGTCACTTACCCAGGAACACCTTACTTTCATAACCTTTAGAGACTTTGTTTCCAAATGAAACAGACTTTCGAAACACCCTGTATAACGACTTTCTAAGGTAAACTACAGGCGTAAACATATTAGGATGCAAACTATGAAACTATCTTTCGTGTAAATTGGGATCTAGAGGGAAATTTTCCCATCCTATGAATTGCACTTACTTGGATGAAGCCATTTTACTGTGTTAGATATAGATAACATTATGATGAAACCTATTTTTTACACAGGATTTAAAAAGAGGAGGCCTTCCTATGTTGATACAAAAGATAGAAATCTTTACATTAGGTTTTCTTTACTTTTTTACTTTAATGATGAGAATATTTCTTAAGGTTTATTATTATACATCAGTTCAAAATAATTGTGAATGTAACTAAATCTCAAAACATTTACACTTAGGTACCATGAGAAATGTTCCCACAAATTATCCTGAAACTGAACATAATATGAAGATTTTGAAAATAAGGTGAAGGAATGAAATATAATAATTTATATTGTTAGCAATAACAGAAAAAAAAAACCTTTGGGAAATTGACTGCTATAAATAATTTGACGAACATTAAGATGCATAGCGTATATGAACTCTATGACCTGTAGTTTATGTAACCTTCACAATTATTTGCTGCGAAGTTTTCTCTTCATTATGCAGTGCAGTTTAGTACGAGAGTTAATATCTCTTAATCATTATTTCTATAATAACTATTTACATCCGTAATAACTATTCATCCGAAGTCATTTACTTTTCTATCAATAATTGCTATTTCCTATTTAAAACAATCATTAACATGTTTCATTTTCCCCTTCTTCTTTAATTGCTCTCCAGTATTCTAAACTTGTTAATTTGTTAAAAGCAATTAGGATATGTTGCTCAAAGCATTAACTGAAAATAATGGATTTCTGTTTGCCAAGTTCCCATTATTTATATTGACTTGCGTTCTAACTATTTACAGGGACAATAAATAAACATGTAGAATTGCAATTTAGCTTTTAAAAACTTTTAAAAATACGAGTTATGATTTATATTTATGTTTTAAAAGGTAATTGCGTTTGATATATATTTTCTTGCAACTAAAAATTAGTCCATAAAAATTCCCAAACTTTTTGCCAAATGTATTCATTTTCTAACACTTACTTACTCAGTGTTAAAAAATTATAACTTACATCTTATGAAGACAATCACTTTTATACTCTAAATAATTTTGTCTAAAAAGTTATCATCCTTCTCAAATTTGAGAAGGAGAAGGGTATTGTGTACAGTAAATTTTTGGTAAGTTTTTACCAATGGACTCTAACCGTCTGACGTCACACGGAACCAACACGTGACCTACTGAGCTTGCGATTGGTTACCACAGATACTACACTAGTAGATCTACTAGTGTAGTATCTGTGGTAACCAATCGCAAGCTCAGTTGTAGGTCACGTGTTGGTTCCGTGAAGTCTCGAACCAGATAGGCGGTTAGAGTCCATTGAATACCGTACTAGTAAATAGTATTTATGAAAATGTAATCCTGTTTTTTTTTTCAAAATTAAAACTATGTGGGATATCACCTTTACTGTGAGGTCATTAATCCAAGACGCTCAGCTAAAGCTCAAGCACATCTACATGAGTGTGTTTGAATTGGCAATTGGGCAAGTCCTTTAGTTTCCAATTAGTATAAATTGTACAAAAAACCCCTTTTCCAGAGCCTAAACTGTGAGAGCATTCATTCCATCTAGAGCAGTGTTTCCCAACGTGGGGCGCACGCCCCAACGGGGGACAATATTAATTTCTAGGGGGGCAATTTGAAAATATTTAACCAAATTGCCCCAGGTTTTATTTACTTTTCAAGAAGGATTTTAGACAAAAATAAAGGACATGGGGGCACGAAAAATTTAAAAAGGCTTTGGTGGGGCATGGACCGAAAAAGGTTGGTAAACACTGATCTAGATGAAAGATGTTCGGTACCTCAGCAAAATATTTTGGAAGCTTAAGGCATTGCACCCATATCTCCACTCTTTTGGTTGGCCACCTACAAGTAAACTAATTTCTCTTCAAACTGGTTGATTCCCACATAAGTCGAGCTCATAAACAGTGAATGACACTCACAGATAAGCCAGCAAACGATTAAAATCGTTCATCGAACGAAACAAAAGACTCCGCGTGCATTCCTGGAACGTAAGTGGCGTTGGCAGCTGCTCTACAACTCCACCCACTCCTCGAAATCTGACGAGCCAGCGCCATCTGCATCTCAGCTGACCACCCCCAGTGACGTCACGGCATTGTCTTAAGGTCATTCACTGCGAAATGAGGCCCCGTTGACAGTTTAATTATCACGGGCGAGGGAAGAGAGAAGAAAAAAAAAACCTCTGGCCCGGTAATCATCAGAATGTACCACAGGAGATTACATGCTACCTGTTAGCTACCAGGAGGAGGAATAGTTTGGACATGGAACTGGGAGGGGTTCAATCTCGGCACAGCCGCAGGAGGGAAGCCGAAATAGAAACTGAGAAACTTAAGATTTTGTAATTTGCGAGGGCTCTCAGGATGTCCTTAATAGATGGTTGTGGCTTAACAATAAGTAACTATGAGTGGCAGATAATGCCGGTATGAGTGACGGGGCTTTAACCCGAAATCTTTTTTGAATGGCCACTGTTTATCATCGGAGGGGTTGGTGGCGAGAGGGATGAAGGTTCGAAGTGAAAAAGATTGACATTTTTTTTATAAAGCGGACTGTTGTAGTAATTTAAATTATGATAGCTTTACCTTTGATCTTTGAGCTCATTATTTTGGATATTAAAGTTCAAGAGGCATCGAGAATGAGATGGGTAGTAAATTATACTACGCTGATGATATAAATATGAAAGCAACTTTAATGGGTTAAAGAACTTAAAAGTTAAAGAAAGAAGAAGTTAAATAATTTAGTTACTGAGTGGTCATTGATCAAAAATGTTTCAAATTATATAACCGATGATGACATGGAGTGGGATTAAAGGGAGAAAAGATAACAGTGAAAGAACTAACCAATGAAGGACTGACTGCACTGGTACAAAATGTAGAATACTTTCAGGTACTAAACGGGTGTATAGATTAAAGGAGAGAAAAAGGAATTCAAAGTCTAAGTTTAAGCGCTGTAAGTTACCCAAAATATTTTATTCCTAAAAAGTAGGTACTTTTAACGAAATCGTTAAACGTATATAAATACCGAGTCGGAAAATGCTCAACGAGCTCTATACTAAGTAAAGGATCAATTAATTCTAAATTAGTAAAAGTTTCCCCCCTCAACCGTGTCTGTTTTAGAAAAAATCTTCTGAAGCAGTCAATTTTGATAATTACTTATCAAATTTCAAAAAAATTTCAAAGTTGTTTAATCCTTTCTGACCTATATCGACCGAGATTAACATTATTATAGCTTCAGTATAATGCGAAGTAGCCTTTAATACATGCAAACTTAAAATATTGATCATAGTATTTTAAATAACTCTTAAGTTCATGAAAAGAAATTAAGTAGGTGTACCTCATTATGTATTATAGGTGCTCTTTTAATTTGGAAAATTTTTTGAACACTATAGTATACTATCAAGTCTTCAGGTTAGTAATGGAAGTAACGATAATTTTTTTTTATGAATTATGAGCTCCTTCTTCACTTATTGAAAAACAAAGAAAGAGCGATTCAACTGGACAAAAGGGCTCGCTAACTTCGAAATTGATGACAAAGCTTTGACCTCTCCTGCCACTGCATGTAATGGAATCGGAAGTTGGTCGATAAAGGCACCGAATGTCATCAGTCACCGTCGCAATGCCGAATGTCGGTTGTCATTCAATAGATGCCTCCTTCTGATAACTGATGGATGAACTCGCACTTGGAGAAAAAGATTAATTTACATTTGTGTGCTGTGATTGAAATGCGAACGATCGTTGTTTTGTGCCGGTAGTGGTCAGTTTATCATGCGAGAAAGGAATGGGGTAAATGCTTAGAGGTTGGGGTAATGGAAAGGTTATGGAAATATGACATTATTTTTAATACGTAAAATAAAGATGCTGGAGACGTTTGCATCCGCGATTGAGGACCTAGCACATTATCTGAGACAATTGCATCTGCAAAACATGCGAAGCTACAGTCGATGATCATAAATAATACCTTTTTATGATTTTATTAAGTGAAATCTGGTATTAATATCTATTTTTTTTCATAAACGGGAAAGAAGAAGAATGAACTTGATATCTAAGAGCCTTATTAAAAACATAGATAATTTTTTTAGTATGATCAAGAAACAAAATTGATCGTACTCATAGCTCGTTTTTATGCAACTTCATACACAATTTATCTAATCAATTTAATTTTTATCATATACATGAATAATGCAAGAGCCATATTAAAAATAATATTTATATTCCTCAAATAAGAGGAAGTTGAATATTACATAAACAGGACATAGCTCGGTTTGCTGTTATAATTCAAAAACATAATTTTAAATTTCTATTACAGGTATGATGGATGGGGATGAAGTGTATTTGGATATGGTATTCATTTTCAGCTTTTACTATTTTCTCCAGAATATAGGTAGTTCATTTGCAGAAACTATGTTTTCTTTTAGTGCTTTATTAAAACTTACAAATTAAACTCGTGAAAATTCACAATTTTTTAATTAAAAGTGCATAGCCTCTATTATTTATAAATAATATAGCCTGATGGAGATCATACTACTTCCAAGTAAAAATTAAGTAAAGTAGTTCCTTTCATTCGATCGCGTGATGAAATATTCTAACTCTTCTGGATGTTTCAAAATTAAATAGTTACCCTCTCAGAGGACATAGCAAAACAAATTTAAAGTATTTTTAACCTTTTAACAAAGGAAATTGCTGGTTTGTAGAAATTAGAAATAAATGAAACACTGTTTGAAAATTAACTCTCAGTTCAATGAATGCTAAATTATAAAAACATCCCGAGTATCATTCTAATCAAGTGTTAACCTTTTCTGTATGAAATTAGAACTTTAATAGGATGTGTTTCTAACATGAAACGATATTTGGAAGGCAATGACCGTTCACGGTCTGTAAAAATCAGCTTTTAAAGAAAGTACTTTCAAGAGTTATAAAAATATTTTTAACAAGTTTAATTTTTTATTCAATTTTCTGAGAAGTTTATAATATGCTTTAACCAGTTCCTGGCTGTTTTTTTTACAGTAAAACTGCTAATTTAAAGTTTTAGGGCCCCTTCTCAGGAAGAATACCTATAGTGAAAACTATTTAACTGTCATGAATGGAGTAGTTAAAAAGCAGTCCCTCGCGCTGTAACTAACCATTGTTAAAGTGGAAGTTGAAAAATTTTAAATGATATATTACTGTGTTACTTCATGTTATAGGGGTTGAGGTTTCTACCACCTGTTTAAGTTTTATTTTATTTTTCGTTTATTCAAAAACACAAATTGAAATTTTGAAAATGTAATTCATAAGTAGCAGTAGAGAAAATATTGTAAACTGAACGGTTATTCAAATGAGTAAGTTAAACATTAAAGTATACCCTCTTCAAAAAGAGAACTTAAAAACTCTTTATTTTACCCATTTTGATTTCATGTATGCCAATTACATTGAACGCATTTCTTTTCTTTTTATTTTACTTTAAATACTATAATTACTATAATAATACAATTACTTTCAAAAATCTGTGCCCTTTGAACTCAAATTTAGGGTTTACATGACTGAGATATATGAACTGCTATCAAACACCCATTGTTGGGATGCACAGATATTTGCAAGACAATTTCTTTGATCCGTTGTGATGTTTTATTTTATTCAGAAATATCTCAGTAAAATAACTGAAAGAAAAAAAAGGCTTCAAATCTCTATATATATATAATCAAGGTGTCCCTGCCTGCCTGGCTGGGTTCCTGGGTTCCTGGGTTTGTCCGGATCAGATGTGGCGCAATTTCTCCTAAACTACTCATCAGATTCGAACCAAACTTGGTACACATACGTTTGAGGACGGGGGAAAGGCAATGACACAAGTTTCAAATTCCTAAAACCACCACTTCACCCCCTTTTAGGCTTTTTTTGTAAAAATCGCCTTACTTCTCCACTAAAGAAGATCTGTTTAACTCGCATTGTTGCAAATAATACAACAAAAACAATTTTAAACATAAAACAAAGTATTTAAAGATAAAACTTGGCTAAAATTGTTTTAAATGTTTTAAAAAGGTTATTAATAATTTAAAAAATTAAAAACGGCCCTTATAAAAAACTTTATAACAGTATTTTCTTATTAAAAACTTCATTTTCCATGAAACTTTAAGTTGAAATAGAAAGTTTTAAGGACTGGTTAAAGTAAAGATTACATCATGCAGTTTTTTAGAAAGTTGATGATAGAAACACTAGATCAATTTGTTATTTAACTTTATAATTTGTTTCTTTGGTGTAGTTTAACGGGATTTTTTTTTTCAATTTAAACAGGGGGTATTTACAAATTTTGGGATTTCAAAAGTCTGTAATAATTTTAATTGGTTTTTTTACTTAGAATGGATAATTGGGTAACTGTCGTAATTAAATGTGCAACACCGGAACTGGATAGTTAGGTTAGATTTACACAGTTGGAACCGGGAGGGAAAAGGCACAGGGAGCACGGGGATGAAAATGCACCGGGAACACCAAGATGAAAAGGTACCGGGGACACCAAGATGAAAAAGGGACCGAGATATGAAAAAATACTGGGAACACCGGGATAAGAAAAACTACCAGGATGATTGGTAATTATGGTTACAGAAAATTAGGCATGTAGCTTGAGAAAATTTTAATAAATTGATACACTTCACCCGTGCAAGGCCGGGCATATCAGCTAGTTAATGTTTACCAATTTACACTGCCTCCAAAGATTGGTACGAAACTTTAAGTGAAATATATCTAAAAATATAATCCTATAGTCCTACAGCAAAAATTCTTCACTGTCTTAATAACTTTCAATTTTTTTCCATCCGTAGTTTCTATACAAAATCGGCAGGATAACGAGTTGTCGAAGATTTTTCATCACTGTTCTCGGTCATTATGCTTATTCAAATTCGAAAATTTTCTCGTTTCCCGCGCCTATCGCGTTTTGACAAAATCGTTTGCATTTCGCCCTCTGGCCTCCACTGCATGATTCTGTTAATCACTCGATAGGATCATCATTCTTTCGAACGAGGGATGTCGAGCTAACTAGCACCATAATTGGCGCGACGTGGGCTCGACCTTGAGTGTTGTGTTCCAAAAGATGCGGACAGAATAGATAATGGAATGTTAAATAGACGAAAATCATTTTAATTAGGCCTGTCGTTTAGTTCAAGCAAACAGAAGTCGTTGTGCATGGTCATCACGTCATCCCAATGACTCTTATATTCAAATTTTACCTCCCATAGAATGTCAACGGGGGCAACAGTTGTTGACAGGAGATGACAGACTGAGCATGTGGATCTCCGGCCCTCCCATTGGTCCGTGTAGCTACTGTCGGATTGAAACCACCAATGCACATAATTTTCGACGTCCTGCTTGAGTCTCCAAGACTTGCTGTGGTTCATGGACGGCGCGCTACGTGGTTTGAGTATATGAGAAAAGCATTTTGTTACCAAGGGATTTTTTCGCTTCGAAACCGTGAAACGAATTTTAAGGCAAAGGAAATGCGTTTATATCCGTTGGTAATGGTTATACAAGGAAATTTGATTCTGTACCTGTAGTTACCCGTGTTCCTGTCTTGGCACAGCTTGTGTCGATGCACACTTCGATTAATGGTCTATCTGAGAGGTGGTTTGCATAAAAAAAGATTCGGGTATTGATTTCCCGTGGAAATGAGTTGCGATTGAATATTCTCATCATCTGCTTCACCGAGTGAGACACTGCTTAGGAATGAATGAGCTTCGTGAAACCTTGACCTTGTAACGTGAGAAATAAAAAGTAAATTGGAGTACTCAATGCATCTTGTGATAAGAAGAGCTTAGATTACAATAGAAAAACTTTTATTTCGCGATAGATAAAAACTTGTTACATAAAATGAAAAAAAAAACATACGAATTAAATTTTTAGAAATTGTTTTCTGGAATAGGTAACTGCTTATTTCTATCCTTCTATACGGATAATCTATCACTTCTATTTTATCAAGCGACTTAATAATCATGATTTTATCTGTGGTTGTTTACTACTTTTATTTTATATTCAAAATAAAAATAATAAAAAGGAAATAAAAAATTATTTTGTTTGGAGATATATTTAAAAATTAAAAACAATATTTTTATTTTAGTAAAAACATACAATAAACTCCCCGTTTATCACTATATCACACGGAGCTTACAGAAGTATAAAAAATTTCACAGAAAAAAAACTACAAATATAAAATAAAGGCTTGTATTTATAAGAAGATAGCAATATTATTCTAAACACACAGAAACACTATCGTGAAATTTTGGAAGAAGAAATAAAAGTTTTCTATAGTATGAAGACATAAATAGTTAAAAATTAAAAGCATAATAAAACCTATTAAACATTTTTGGGGCACGGTTATTTACATTTTATAAATTCTCTTTCCCTTAAAAAGCTCTTTTTTATAACTTGATTATTTGAGATAAATAAAAACGAATTCATTTTATTAAAAACATTAAAGCTACCATGAATTCTTTCCATTTCAACTTTTCTTGCAGTTTAACCCCTTTTACTATCTCCAGCGCCCCTTTTTAATAGTAAAATGAAGCACACACCATTCCGAGAACCTGCTCGAACCTATTTACATTTATGCATGTTCCTCGAAGATCATACTTAAAGCATATATATCATCACCATTTCAACTCCTCTACCCATGCAAAGAATTCCAATCCTTCACACCACACGTTCGCATAATATATCGGCGGTACCGTCAAAGACCACTAGTTTCGTTTTGTGCCAAAACATCTCAAGAATCCGAACGATCGGTATCATACACGCATTTCACGCTACAGCCAAGCATGCAAAGATGAAACTCCCGCCTTCACAGTCTCCCCTGAGATACGCTCCCCGAGGCTCTCAGCTATCTTTAGCGGCTCACGGGATATTAAGCAATCTCGGCTCGATTCTTATCACCACGGGTTTCTTCATTTGCTGTGAAATATCTCGCACAGAGAAGGTAATAAACGCAGAGTTATGCAGGGATTGAGCAAATGGGAGGGGAGGTACTGTTCTATTGATTTCTGTAGTGCTGTTTGCTTATTTTATTCCGAGGAATGGATTAAATTCCTATTCTGGGAAGGAAGGAAGATCGTTTCTGAATTTCGTACACATCGCTGAACTTGCGCTTTTGGATCTGTTTCATATTGTAATCTGTGAAGGTCAAAGAGTTCTAAATGGATATGATCAGTGAAATTGCTGTTTTGTGCCGATTTGCATAGTATGCGAGCTTTTTCTTCCTGTGAAGCTTGCAATATTTTGGGTTCACGTAGTTTCGCGAAAGGTTTGAATGTGTTTCACGTCATCGACCCCAGCTATTTCAATGCAAATTCCTAAAAGTATAGTTCATGTATCCGGAAATTTATAGTACGCCTTTTCTTCAAGTTTATATGCTTAAAAATCTGTAATTTATTTGAGGTTAATGTTTTTTTGTGACCCCTTACTCAATTCCAATTCAAACATTTTTTAACCATTTCAGTCCTGGGTCATGCGCCATAAAACTCCAAACAACCAACCATTTCAGTCCAAGACGCCCAAATTTTCCATAGGATTCAAAGGAAATCTTGGGCGGCTGAGGACTAAAGGGTTAATGATGTATGGTTTTTATCGTGGGGACTATAGGTGTGTACAAGTCAAGAGAAATAATCTTTTCAGGGAAAAAGTCAAATCAGTCGAATCAATAAAAAAAATATCAAGGATTCCAAATTGTGTTAACATGTATTTTCTTCGCTTCAGCACAACTTATAACAAATGGAATTTTTGTTACATAACCACCAATTTTTTTACAGGAGATTTAGGACCCTATTTAGAATACAGAACAATCATAGAAAAACATAAGTGTATTGATGTTTTTATGTGTATGATAATATAAGTGTATTAAACATAAGTTGAAACATAATTTTACAGAATAAAAAAGTAAAAAAATTGATGGACTTATTCCTTTTTTCAAACTTATAAAATTTCAACTGAAAAATATCTTAAAAACCTCTTTAAAATACAATAAAATTATACTTTTATTTAGTTCATAGCACAAAAGTGAAAAATAGAAGACGAATAAAATTAAAAATTATTACGAAACTGTCAATAATGAGGCAGTATCAATGGACTAAGTATACTTAGTCCATTGATACTGCCATGATATTGATTGCATTGATTGATTGATATATTGATATACTTGATATAATGTTTGACTCCATTGATATTCACTTAGTATACTAAGTGAATATCAATGGAGTCAAACATTCACTTAATAAATAAAAAAAGGTAAAAACTTTTAAATTAAAAACTAATTTTATTTTGCCCTAGTAAACAGCACAAAAATAAGAAAAGAAAGACAAATTCTTTAATTTCAAATTTAATCAAAAAATGTAGTGAATGGACTTCGATTTGTCCATACTTAAAGAGGCTATATCTGCTTATAGGGGATAGTTATTTCCACCCTTTAAATTATGCGTAGAGTAAAAGCATGGATATGGTTTAGGTTTAGAGTACAAAAAGTCAATTTGTCATATTTTGAACTAGTTCCCTTTTTTAAACTGACGATTCAATTTATGCTAAAAGTTGAAAAAATCATTTAAATTGTCCATTAAATTATATTTCTGCTAAGTTCACAGTAAAAAGAATTAACGGACGATTAAAATTAAAAAGTACAACTGAATCATTAGAGGATGTTGATGAGTTTAGGTGACATATTTGTTGACCATCAGTTTTTATTATATAAGTTGTCGTGAGTTGATTAACAGGGGGTTCATATTCACCCATTTTTATTTTCTTTGAAGAAAAATCTCAATTTTGATCAAGTTTCAAATTTAAGAAAACATTTAACGTAATAATACACCCAAAATTGTACTACATAATTGTAATTAAGTGACCTCTCTATGGACCTCTTATCCAAAGAAATGGAAATGGAACGTGATCGCTGGTTTTTCCTACCTTCTGTAATCTGATCCCTCCTATAGCTTCCTACTAGCTAAACCCTCTGTGAACCCATGTGTGAACCTGGAAAATAATCGACAGCTGTATATAATGTAAACATCAAAGAAAGAAAAGGTTTTTCCCAGTACTCCATGAATTTTCCCCATTCTCCCAACCCCAACAACCTGCAAAAATAATGGATGCTTACAATTCAAATTACATCTGCTTCAAAAAAAATATTCAAAACAGCTAGATTCCCTGCAATTTCTACAGCAAAAATAATACAAGCACACCATAAGATATGAATCAATGGAGGATACGACACCACCACCACCACCACAGCTGCATTCTTAATTAAAAGTTACTTCAATTATTAAAACATTGATTCCAGTATATAGGTAACTATGACAGAGACAGCTTCTATGAGTCGATTCAATGGGAATGCTCAATGGAGCTAATACATGGAATGCTCACTCTGCGATTCAGCCTCCCTACTTATATTAAAACAAAAGCGGAAAAAAACTTTCTTTCCAATCTTTGAAAAAGTGTGTGTGGAACATGGTGTGGAGTATGGTGTGGAGAGATAAATGTAGAAAATGCTGATGTTTTAGTTCAGAAACATTAATAAATTAAACATTTAAGCCTATAGATTTGAAGAGCAATGACCGTTTTCAGACTAGGAAGTCCAACACCCGGTGTGATATGAGAATTTTCGGCTAAAAAATTTAAATCTAGTTCTAGTTGGTTTTTTAGAGACTTTTTGCTTGCTCTCAGGGAGCCGCTTGTGCCTTCTCCTTCTAAATAAAGATGTTTATCTTATTGGGTTTTTTTATACATCACTATGTCACAGAATAAATTTTATAAAAGGTATTGGTTTATTGTATCAGCTCAGAAAAGTTAGTTAAATCTGAAAATGTTTTTTAGGGGTATTAAAATCTGATCCTATAATTTTTACATTTTAGAAAAATCAAGTATAATAAATTCGAAATAATTTTACAAAATTTATTTTAATTTTCAAAATTAAATATGAGTTAAATATTTCCTAGAAAAATATCGTTTGCATAAATTATCAAAAGATGTGCACACATACTATTTCATGATTAGACGAATACCATCGACATTTTTTTCTTGTGCGCGTGAAAGAAATGGGCTAACGCAGATGTTAGATCTGCAGAGAAATTAATTTGTTCTTCGAATGGATTATTTCAAAATGTAAGGTAAATAAGTTATTTAAGCACTATTTTTTTAGTTTTAAAAGAGTTTTCTTGTAGTGTCAAATTATTTTAAATACCAAAGGTAGAATATATTTAAGAGTTGTTAAGTATTCCGATTTATTTTTGTAGATTGATGTAATTGATTTATTATTGTTCAATATTTTGTATATTATTATTTAGTTCTACTTGGAATGTAATGAAAAATTATTTTGTTAGAATGGTAAAATTAATTATTATTAAACATTGTGTATAATAATTGTCTAGTTCTTTTGGAATATTATGAAGTAGGCCTAAGCTCTTTAAGGAATTATTTTCCTTCGGATTCTATTGGTCCATGTAAAATCTTTTGCAGAGTTAACTAGTAATGGAAATTGATATGTTTCATCATTAATTAAACAATATTTTTTCTATTTTAATGAATGTATAGTAAATTATGGAAAATTATGCAATATCTTAAAACTGAAGCATATGGTGGTTCATGATAAGATTTTTTTTAATTAGCTTACCTTTTAATCTATTCAAGAGTGAAAAACAGTATCTTACATTTCTTCCTTTTAAGTTATTTGTGTGGTAAAACTTTTGTGTATAAGTAAAATGTGTATATTTTGTGAGTAAAAATGCAATAAGTAGTTGGGTATGTCGTACCTGCCAATTATTAGACTATTGCTCAGTGAACTTTTCATTTACATTTACATATAATAAGTTTCGCCTGTATGTATAAGTTACTACGAATATAGAGATAGAGCCAATGTGGGGAAACGTGAACTCCTTTTACAATTCTCTAAACAAAATCAAACTTGAAATCAACAATCCCTTAAAAAATTTTCAAAGCCAGATAGCTACAGGTGTAGGTTATAACCATTGTTTTTTAATGCTGATTTATTTGTTACCAAATACATATGTGATGTAGTTCATAGACTTAAAATAGTTCTTAGAATACAGATTTTATATAAAAAATAGATGTAAACTATTGCAATAAGACTGTTTTGGCTGGAAATTCCGTTAGTTTGTTACTTAACTTTATTAATATACTAAAAATTACAAACCAAATAAAAAGTACTATTCTTTAAAAATTAGATTAACAAATACTTTATATTTTAATGAAGCACTCTCTTAAAAATTGCACTTTTTTGCAATAATCAAATTCAGATAACATAGCAATATGATAACCTGAATCACCTGAGCCTTTCTGAAATTTGACAAGGAGTAAAATTTTCTGTCTATCGATGTAGTGTGTTCTGTGTAAAAGTGCATTTATAATGTAATTTTCAATGTTTTTGTGCTGAGATGGGTATGATAGCATTTACCCTGTTTTCATTTTCCGAAATTGGTCCTATAATATTTTTTTTTCTCTGTTTTTTTATGTTGAGATTTTAAATTGAAATTGACTAGTTCATTTCATAAAAAGGTTCACGTCATTTTATTTTTACAAAATCTATGCTTTTAAAAAAAAATTCCGATATTTTATTTTAAATTGAAAAACTAAAATTATTTTATTAAATTTTCTTTGGATTACCCGATATGTTTTATACTGTGTGCATTTTAATATCCATTCTAATTCAAATTAATTTTTTCTGTTTCCGATAGATTTTTTTGACTACCAAGTTTATTACCGTGAACCTTTTATAAAATAAACTACTCAGTCTAGTTAGGAGATGTAGAGGTACGGCTAGGATGGAAACAATATTTTCCATTATACGTATAAGATTGAAATTCTAATGGCAAGAACCAATCGAAAACGTAATTATTCTCTATAATTTCTTTACATATTAAGGAGAAATAACCATTTTTGATATTGTTTCCATCCTACCCAGTAACAAACCCTGAAGGGAGTATGGGCTGTCGCATTTGGTTTGGGTTTAAAATGACCGTTAATTCGGGAAAAAGACAAACTAGATTTTTTATTTCATTATGGTGTGATATTTTCTGCATCAATTGCCTGTCTGTACTGTCAGTCTATTACTCTTTTTATTTAGTTCGTGTTTGAGAAAAACCGAAAAGGTTGTTTTTCCCGATATTTCGATCACAACTTTCTCAATGCGGGAAGGGTTTTTCCATTTTGTGAATTAGTAGGTTTCTATTACAACGTCATAGATTCATTTTTCGGTGGTAGAGCGCGACATAGCCTCGAGTCGCCCGTTTTCACCCATCTGCGCGAACAACTGAAGAGCTTCAGGGATAGGGGTAGAATGTAAAGGGAACCTGGCGGTGGAACGTTTGCATGGCAATCAACAAAAATCTGGAGGTGGGCATAGCATTGATTAAAACAGAATGGCTTTTCAATACTTTGCTTGACAGAAAACTTTTATTGTGTTATTGGTTACACATGTAAACCCATCCTTATCACTCTTTTTGTATGAGTACTATATAAATCGTCACTTTCCCTTTAAGTGCACTTTGAAACAAACACTAAATAAAGCTAGCTGCAAATGATTGATTTCTATGAAAAAAAAATACAAGTTCTTTACTTTTAATTCTTTGGAATTTTCCATTTATGACTTGGTTAAAATGGATGTTAGACAAAACTAGGTTCTTTAATTGCATAAAAAAGTGAATTGCAAACTGAAGTTTATACTGAACTCAAACTAACTGATAGACGTTTTTCACTCATTCAAATTAGATAAGACCCTTGATTGCCAATAAGGCAGTAATTCAAAGTTTAAATTCTTGCTCGTTTTATTTCATATGTATACCAGTAATTCTCAAGTTCTCTAACAAAATTTCACTGCATCAAATTATCCAAATTAAAATGATTAATTTTATTCTAAAATCTACGTGTGAAATTATGTTAGTTTGTAAATGCGTCTCCAAATGCATTTTTTATAATTAAATGCATAAATTAACCTAATATTTTTTCGTCCAATTATGGTATTACAGAAGTTGTATCATATTGTAAAAATTTTCTTTAGTTGATATATGCATATGATAGACTCAAAAAATATATAGGAAATATATATCGATGCTCTATGTGTTTTAACCGAAACTCTGTTTATTCTTACCTAAGGAAAAGTAGTTACTTTTGGGTAACTTTTGTTATGTCTTTGGAACACAACTAGCATGTGCTCATACAAAAAGATAGATCATTGTTATTTTTTTAAAGTTTCTTATTATTTGTGTAACCAATGTAAGAGTTAGATCAATGAAACCTCTAAAAATATAAGCTCCTACCCTTTATTTGGCCTTGAATTACATTAAATATTAATCGATTCTGTAAATTCATCAGATTAATATGATTAATGACCAGAATTTAAGTGTGATTCATTTTTAATGGATTAAACTAAACAAAAGATTTTTCTTTTAAATTTGTCGAAAATTCTCTATTGACATTCCTTAATAAAATTTACAATAGTTAAAATCAAGAGGATATGTAACGATTATCAAAAATCAAGAACTTTGGCTAAGCTCTCTGCAGCCAACCTAACACAAGTAAACTAGAATCAGTGTTTAATTTAAGGAATTTTTCAGTACAAAATGTTATACAAATATTTGAAAGGAAAATATGATAAATGAAAACGACAAACTGTATGATTAGGAATAGGAAAATAATGGGATGTTCTTATGAATTTGTATACGCTCTAGAAAACTTAATGTTTTAGAATATGATTGAAAGATATAAATATAGTGGTGTCATAATAAGAGTAGGCATAGAAATAAACCACTTAAAGAAAAAATAAATTGACAAAGAACAGTTAAAGATTCATTGATTTAAGGGTGAAGGAATTTGGTAATAAGTTGGTTAGATGAATGCAGAATAAACTTATAATGCGTAAAAAGTAAAGAAATTTCAAATTTTCATAAAAAAAAGAAAGATTTTATTTAAATTTACCACATAAAAGAACTTTTATGCAACTATTTAATGTTAAAAGATTATTATAATTTAAATATTTAACTTTATGAACGGATAATTTTGATGACGAATAAAACTTAGTTTAAAGTTTCATTCATTTTATTAAAAGTTTTCAGCCGAATTTGAACGAGGTTTTGATTCAAAATTTTAGTAGTTGGTTTTATTTCGGCATAAAAAGTTCAATTCGTCTCAATTCAAATACAAGAAATGGAGTTGTTATCATATAATGATATCAAAAATCCTTTTCTACAGTTTATTATTACATCCTATTCTTTGAATTTGTAACTTTAAAAATGTTTCAAAATTATCCACTAACTCTTTTAATATACTACTAAAATTAATAAAACATGTTTTCAATTGAAATAAGTTTCATTAAATTTGAAAAGTGCAGATTTTAAGTCTATCTTTAATTATTTCTTAGTTTTAAATTTTCAATTCGATTTTAGATTCGATTGAACTTGGGAAATACAATTTCTACATTAATATCTTTTTAAGTATTGTATAGAATTTATTTAATTATGTACCTAAAATTACTGGTTTTTTATGCATTTGAGATTTTAGGTTTTACCCATTACGGACGTTGGTACGAAAAGCTGCCACTAGACATTTTATTTTTTACTGCCCCCAATCCCCAATAGAGGGCATAAAACGTTTAAATGAATAACTGTTTCTAAAGAATTTATTAGATTATATAGATGAAAATAAAAATTTATATCTTATATACAGTTTAAGTTGTGAAATCGCTCTTTGAATGAAAACGTCTTACCACATTTTGGAGATTGCTGATATATCATTTAGAAATGCTAAAATAACCCAATGTTTCTATAATTTTTTTGACTTTTTTCTATTTTGGCATGATTACAAGATTCCATTCTAAATATTGTTACCAATTTATAATGGAAATGATAGCATTTAAATGGGCAATAACAAGGTTTTCCTGCCAATCGTCCGTTGTGTGTTCAGAACATTCAAGGGTCACACATAACTAGCTTTAGAAAATAAGTTATTTTTAATGTGTTTTTGTATTTTTATCATATACCCAGATCTTCGTGATACTTTTGTTTGCTAAAATATTTTCCTTGTATCATAATTTCAATAATCTTTTTGTATAGATTTTAGATTATTGCCGATTTATTTCATATTTTTTTGTTTCAATCTCATTCTAAATCATTACTGGATAATTTTTTTTTCTTTAAAAGGTTATTCTAGAGGCATACAATAGTCAAAAAATAAAATAATATGTCATGGGAATTATTTGGCCTTACTTGAAAGGGACAATGACTAGTTTTTAACGAGTCGATGACTAATCTTCGTCATTTTTTGTGGGAAATATGCGAAATCTGGAGCTATAAAAATGAATATAGTAATTCTGATTACTTTGATAGAGAATGACTAGCAAGAACTTAGAATTCCAAAAAAAACCCTTAAAGGACAAAAATGTAACGAAATGTATCGAAAAAATGTGAAAGTTGAGAATATACAAGACTCTGACGGCTAAAAAAGTCCCCATGTTCCAACCTGGGGGTAGAAATAATGATATTTTTACCTAAAATTTAGCTAAAGTACTGAAATGAAAGGTTTCTGGCTTAAAAAAAATATAGCTCGGCTATTTTTAAAGCAAGAAATTAGGTGAATATCAATATTTAGTACTGAACAGAACAAGCCTTATTCAGCAGGAGTGAAATGCCTTTTCCTGGACCCCCTGTCACAGTCCACATTCACTTATATTTGCGCATTATCCCTTAAATTATGTGTAAAATTGTAAACTATCTAATTAGTTTTTTCGAACTTGCATTTTTTAGAGTTTGGACCCCACAAAGGGCGGTTTACAGAAAAAGCTGCCATTCAAAAAATCATAAAAATTGTTTTTTGAAAAATCTTAAAATGGGTATTCATTACTCTATTCGATCTAATCTAAATGAACAAAATATGGAAAAAAAAATATTTATTTCCATTATTTTAAATTCGTCCTTAATGGGTTGAAGCAGTAAAAAGATGAATTCTCAATTTTTCGTGTAGAACAATCACTCAACTTTGTGTAGAACAATCAACTCAATTTTTCTCAATGTGTGATAACACATTGAAAATACATCAGTGTATTTAAAGTATCAATATTGTACCATTACTACCTCTTGGTGTAGTGGGGGAAAGCACGAATATTAGGGATGATGGCGACTGCGAAGAGTCGGAGGACTCTTTTCAGAAGCCTGTGTCCAGTACCATTACACTGCCCAATACCCCCCTTCTCACCCTCCCTATGTGTAGTGGGGGCATCTCGCGAAAACGATGCTTTGGAGACTGCGAAAGGGTGGAGACTCTTTTTCAGAATCCTTCAAGCACGAAGATTAGGGAGATTGGCGACTGCGAAGAGTTGGAGGACTCTTTTCAGAAGCCTGTGTCCAGTACCACTACACTGCCCAATACCCCCTTGTCACCCTCCCTATGTGTAGTGGGGGCATCTCGCGAAAACGATGCTTTGGAGACTGCGAAAGGGTGGAGACTCTTTTTCAGAATCCTTCAAGCACGAAGATTAGGGAGATTGGCGACTGCGAAGAGTCGGAGGACTCTTTTCAGAAGCCTGTGTCCAGTACCACTACACTGCCCAATACCCCCTTTTCACCCTCCCTATGTGTAGTGGGGGCATCTCGCGAAAACGATGCTTTGGAGACTGCGAAAGGGTGGAGACTCTTTTTCAGAATCCTTCAAGCACGAAGATTAGGGAGATTGGCGACTGCGAAGAGTTGGAGGACTCTTTTCAGAAGCCTGTGTCCAGTACCACTACACTGCCCAATACCCCCTTGTCACCCTCCCTATGTGTAGTGGGGGCATCTCGCGAAAACGATGCTTTGGAGACTGCGAAAGGGTGGAGACTCTTTTTCAGAATCCTTCAAGCACGAAGATTAGGGAGATTGGCGACTGCGAAGAGTCGGAGGACTCTTTTCAGAAGCCTGTGTCCAGTACCACTACACTGCCCAATACCCCCTTTTCACCCTCCCTATGTGTAGTGGGGGCATCTCGCGAAAACGATGCTTTGGAGACTGCGAAAGGGTGGAGACTCTTTTTCAGAATCCTTCAAGCACGAAGATTAGGGAGATTGGCGACTGCGAAGAGTTGGAGGACTCTTTTCAGAAGCCTGTGTCCAGTACCACTACACTGCCCAATACCCCCTTGTCACCCTCCCTATGTGTAGTGGGGGCATCTCGCGAAAACGATGCTTTGGAGACTGCGAAAGGGTGGAGACTCTTTTTCAGAATCCTTCAAGCACGAAGATTAGGGAGATTGGCGACTGCGAAGAGTCGGAGGACTCTTTTCAGAAGCCTGTGTCCAGTACCACTACACTGCCCAATACCCCCTTGTCACCCTCCCTATGTGTAGTGGGGGCATCTCGCGAAAACGATGCTTTGGAGACTGCGAAAGGGTGGAGACTCTTTTTCAGAATCCTTCAAGCACGAAGATTAGGGAGATTGGCGACTGCGAAGAGTCGGAGGACTCTTTTCAGAAGCCTGTGTCCAGTACCACTACACTGCCCAATACCCCCTTGTCACCCTCCCTATGTGTAGTGGGGGCATCTCGCGAAAACGATGCTTTGGAGACTGCGAAAGGGTGGAGACTCTTTTTCAGAATCCTTCAAGCACGAAGATTAGGGAGATTGGCGACTGCGAAGAGTCGGAGGACTCTTTTCAGAAGCCTGTGTCCAGTACCACTACACTGCCCAATACCCCCTTGTCACCCTCCCTATGTGTAGTGGGGGCATCTCGCGAAAACGATGCTTTGGAGACTGCGAAAGGGTGGAGACTCTTTTTCAGAATCCTTCAAGCACGAAGATTAGGGAGATTGGCGACTGCGAAGAGTCGGAGGACTCTTTTCAGAAGCCTGTGTCCAGTACCACTACACTGCCCAATACCCCCTTGTCACCCTCCCTATGTGTAGTGGGGGCATCTCGCGAAAACGATGCTTTGGAGACTGCGAAAGGGTGGAGACTCTTTTTCAGAATCCTTCAAGCACGAAGATTAGGGAGATTGGCGACTGCGAAGAGTCGGAGGACTCTTTTCAGAAGCCTGTGTCCAGTACCACTACACTGCCCAATACCCCCTTGTCACCCTCCCTATGTGTAGTGGGGGCATCTCGCGAAAACGATGCTTTGGAGACTGCGAAAGGGTGGAGACTCTTTTTCAGAATCCTTCAAGCACGAAGATTAGGGAGATTGGCGACTGCGAAGAGTCGGAGGACTCTTTTCAGAAGCCTGTGTCCAGTACCACTACACTGCCCAATACCCCCTTGTCACCCTCCCTATGTGTAGTGGGGGCATCTCGCGAAAACGATGCTTTGGAGACTGCGAAAGGGTGGAGACTCTTTTTCAGAATCCTTCAAGCACGAAGATTAGGGAGATTGGCGACTGCGAAGAGTTGGAGGACTCTTTTCAGAAGCCTGTGTCCAGTACCACTACACTGCCCAATACCCCCTTGTCACCCTCCCTATGTGTAGTGGGGGCATCTCGCGAAAACGATGCTTTGGAGACTGCGAAAGGGTGGAGACTCTTTTTCAGAATCCTTCAAGCACGAAGATTAGGGAGATTGGCGACTGCGAAGAGTCGGAGGACTCTTTTCAGAAGCCTGTGTCCAGTACCACTACACTGCCCAATACCCCCTTGTCACCCTCCCTATGTGTAGTGGGGGCATCTCGCGAAAACGATGCTTTGGAGACTGCGAAAGGGTGGAGACTCTTTTTCAGAATCCTTCAAGCACGAAGATTAGGGAGATTGGCGACTGCGAAGAGTCGGAGGACTCTTTTCAGAAGCCTGTGTCCAGTACCACTACACTGCCCAATACCCCCTTGTCACCCTCCCTATGTGTAGTGGGGGCATCTCGCGAAAACGATGCTTTGGAGACTGCGAAAGGGTGGAGACTCTTTTTCAGAATCCTTCAAGCACGAAGATTAGGGAGATTGGCGACTGCGAAGAGTCGGAGGACTCTTTTCAGAAGCCTGTGTCCAGTACCACTACACTGCCCAATACCCCCTTGTCACCCTCCCTATGTGTAGTGGGGGCATCTCGCGAAAACGATGCTTTGGAGACTGCGAAAGGGTGGAGACTCTTTTTCAGAATCCTTCAAGCACGAAGATTAGGGAGATTGGCGACTGCGAAGAGTCGGAGGACTCTTTTCAGAAGCCTGTGTCCAGTACCACTACACTGCCCAATACCCCCTTGTCACCCTCCCTATGTGTAGTGGGGGCATCTCGCGAAAACGATGCTTTGGAGACTGCGAAAGGGTGGAGACTCTTTTTCAGAATCCTACAAGCACGAAGATTAGGGAGATTGGCGACTGCGAAGGGGTGGAGACTCCTTAACAGAAGCCTGTGTCCAGTACCACTACACTGCCCAATACCCCCTTCTCACCCTCCCTATGTGTTGGCGGCATCTCGTGATAACAAAGGAGATGAGACTATTCAGCAGCCTGTGAATAGTAATCACTACACCTGCTTCAGAATCTGGAGTAGTGCTAGTGTTCAAAGAAGAATCTTACTTTACTTTTTAAAGATCTTTAATTACTTCAGCTCATGTAGAGCAACTTGTAGAGTTGATTGTTCTACACAAAGTTGAATGATTGTTTTACACAAAGTTGAGT
This sequence comes from Tetragnatha montana, assembly GCA_963680715.1. Lineage (NCBI taxonomy): Eukaryota > Metazoa > Arthropoda > Arachnida > Araneae > Tetragnathidae > Tetragnatha > Tetragnatha montana. The sequence continues at coordinate 48,919,363 of OY796675.1, forward strand.
GATTGTTCTACACGAAAAATTGAGAATTCATCTTTTTACTGCTTTAACCCATTAAGGACAACTTTAAAATAATGGAAATAAATTATTTTTTCTTCCATATTTTGTTTATTTGGATTAGATCGAATAGAGTAATAAATACCCATTTTAAGATTTTTCAGAAAACAATTTTTATGATTTTTTAAATGGCAGCTTTTTCTGCAAATCGTCCTAGGTGGGGTCCAAACTCTAAAAAATGCAAGGTCGATAAAACTAATTAGATAGTTTACAATTTTAATAGAAAATGTTATCATACATAATTTAAGGGATAATGCGCAAATATAAGTGAATGTGGTATAAGTGAATGATGATTGGGGGTCCAGGAAAAGGCATTTCACTCCTGCTGAATAAGGCTTGTTCAGTACTAAATATTGATATTCACCTAATTTCATGCTTTAAAAATAGCCGATCTATATTTTTTTAAGCCAGAAACATTTCATTTCAGAACTTTAGCTAAATTTTAGGTAAAAATATCATTATTTCTACCCCCAGGTTGGAACATGGGGACTTTTTTACCCGTCACAGTCTTGTATATTCTCAACTTTCACATTTTTTCGAAACATTTCGTTACATTTTTGTCCTTCAAGGGTTTTTTCTAATTGGAATTCTAAGTTCTTGCTAGTCATTCTCTATCAAAGTAATCATAATTACTATATTCATTTTTATGGCTCCAGATTTCGCATATTTTCCACAAAAAATGACGAAGATTAGACATCGCCTCGTTAAAAACTAGTCATTGTCCCTTTCAAGTAAGGTCAAATAATTCCCATGACATATTATTTTATTTTTTTGACTATTATATGCCTCTAGAATAACCTTTTAAAGAAAAAAAAATTATCCAGTAATGATTTAGAATGAGATTGAAACAAAAAAATATGAAATAAATCGGCAATAACCTAAAATCTATACAAAAAGATTATTGAAATTATGATACAAGGAAAATATTTTAGCAAACAAAAGTATCACGAAGATCTGGGTATATGATAAAAATACAAAATCACTTTAAAAATAACTTATTTTCTAAAGCTAGTTATGTGTGACCCTTGAATGTTCTGAACACACAACGGACGATTGGCAGGAAAACCTTGTTATTGCCCATTTAAATGCTATCATTTCCATTATAAATTGGTAACAATATTTAGAATGGAATCTTGTAATTATGCTGAAATAGAAAAAAGTCATAAAAATTATAGAAACATTGGATTATTTTAGCGTTTTCTAAATGATATCTCAGCAATCTCCAAAATGTGGTAAGACGTTTTCATTCAAAGAGCGATTTCACCACTTAAACCGCATATAAGATATAAATTTTTATCTATATAAGCAATTAAATTCTATAGAAATAGTTATCGTTATGCCCTCTATTGGGTTAAAGGTTTTATGCCCTCTATTGGGGGCAGTAAAAATAAAACGAAAAGCTCGTGGCAGCTTTTCGTACCGACCGTCTCTAAGGGGTTAACTGTTAATTTTTTTAAATTAAAACCATGTGTGCAGTATCAATAAAAATTTAACAATTAAATTTGCACATATAAGTGATCTTGGTTTACACAAAAACTACAACAACTACATTTTTTTGTTCTAAATTGTTTTCAATTAAAAATAAATTAATTTCCAACTTATTCGCCCTAAATTCAATTTCATTTTCTCATGGAGCACTAAACTGTACCTATTCATATTGATCGGCCTTACAAATCCCACAAAAGTAATCATTGATGAATCAACCAATCAATACTTCAAATCCACTATTAATTTGTAGCTAATTGCAATCATATTCATATACTTGGCGAATAAAATGTTTTTAAATCAGCGCTTAAAACTTATCAGCTGAAGCAAATTATGTTGTTTCGATGTGGGGGCGAATATAATATTTTTCATTGATTTAACTCATGCATTGAGGTTTTCTCTCAAGCAAAGCATTGGAAAGTCATTTTGTTTTCACCAATGCTCTGCCCATTTTCCGATTCGAGGAAATTGTCGTGCAATCGTTCCACCCTGGTTTCCCTTTCCATTCCTCCGATCTCGGCGCTCTCTGCAGCTGTTTTCGCAGGTAGTTGAAAACGTCCGACTCCCGTACATTTCGCGCGCCACTTCCTAAAGATGGATCTGCTGGCGATGCGATCCAAGCACACTAAAGCACTAAACGGGTAGGCTCTTGACTCATTGGGAAAGCTGTTATCGATCTATTTTGAAAATCGCACTTTTTTAATTTTTCTCCCACGAACAAAAATGAAATGAGGAATAAACTGAGATTCAGATACGCACTTCGTTAAGAAAATATTACCATGGGTTATTACTTGGGCTGTGTTGGCGCTCTTTTCCTAATTTGGGCCTTTGCCATAGTAACTTAAACACCCAACTTTATTAGTTAGGAAACTTTGAAAAGGGATGAATTTAAGTGAAGTTTTGAAGAAGCATAAAATCTTCCCACACAAATAATATTTAAAAATGCTTTAAACTCGATTCCCATTAAATCAAATTTTTTGTTGAATGTAGGGAGTAAGTAGTTTTATGGTTTTGCAAAAGTTCATTTAAATTCACCCTTGAGTTAGAAATGAGTTATATTGTTTATTTTAATTTGTCTTTTAACAAATATTAAACCATTGAAAATAAATGAAATACATTTTTGAGTTTTTATTTAAAAATTTTTTGTGCTTGAAGTTTGCTAATATATTATGTTTCTGCCCCTCATGCTTCCTTGGACGAGAGCTTCTCTCACTTCTCTCCACCTTGAAGCGTCCTACAATATGGTTTGAACATCCTGGAGTCTTCTATCATCTATATAGAGTAAGTATTACTTTTTACGATTGAATCATTTAACGCGACTCCAAGAATGCATGTATTAGCAACACTGCACGGCATAAAGGTTCTGAAGTGAAAACAATTTCCACAGTAAAACCACGCGGTATTTCTGGAAATTATCTTAGTCACTCTTTAGTAGTGTTCGGCACTAGTTAACTAGAACTAGTTGCAACTAGTAGTTAACTACTGATCAACTAGTAGTTAACTAGTAGTTTAACTACTTTTAGTTTAAAGTAGTTCAACTACTAGTTTAACTACTTTTTTAACTAACTACTAGTTAAAACTACTTTAAAATTTTCAACTACTTCAAAAAAAAATTTATTTAAAATTTAAAGAGATATTTAAAATTTTTATCAAAGGTAGAGTACTCAAATACCATAACCAGAAATAAAGACCATTTTTGCCCGAAGTATAAACTTTTTTTGTGATATAGATTAGAAAGATGTATTAGAATTTTGCCAAAAAGTAGGTTATGAAATTAAATAGACTAGTTAACTAGTAGTTAACTACTTTGGGAAATAGTTAACTACTAGTTGCAACTAGTCCCAGGAAAAAATAGTTAACTACTAGTTACAACTACAATTTCCCAGACTAGTTAGTAGTTGGTAGTTAACTATTTTTTGCCCACTAGTTGCCGAACACTACTCTTTAGGGTTACCATTGCTCACTCCAACACTATATCTCCACAATGAGTAATTCTTTTCTTTTAGATTTAAGTAATTTCAAAGAGAAAAACATAGGAAAACAGAGAAACTCGGGTGTAGAAAACACTACAAATGAGTCAAACACCACATTTTAGAATTTTAGTTGTGTACGTTGTAGTGTGTAAGTTGCATTAATTGCATGAAAGGTACAAAACCCCTCTCGAATCTAAAATATGGTTACGGCTTCCGAAATTGGTCCCCCCAAACACCAAAAAGTTTGGCCCTGAATGCTTTTTATTTCATGCAAAAAGGAATGTGTGAGTTTTATTAAGAATAAAAAAAAGGATGCTATTAATCGGTCGTGATGAAGATGAATGGTTTTCAAACTCAACGATTTGACTGTAAATATATTATAGAGCAATAAAAGGAAAAATTTTATAGTTGTTTCCACAATTTTTTCTAATTAAAGTTTCATGTCGAAAACTACAAATTAAAATTAATTATGTGTGAGAATAAACTTTAAAATTTTCTGGGTTATGGACAACATAATTAATTCGGAATTCAAAGGCATATCAGGCATTCGATATCGACTGCAACATTGTGAACACCATCCGGTAGCAATAATATGGTTAGTACAAAAAATTTAACGAGAGTTTGAAAATCATTAATTGAACAAACTTCTATCATTTTCGTCTATCCGAAACATGCAAATAGCTTTCTTAACACTAGAAAGACGGCACTATGCTGTATACCTAGAAAGACTGAGTGGGCCTTTTTGGCCCATCTCTGATTTTTTGCATACGGAGCTAATTATACATCTAAAATGTAATAATATCATATAAATAACTGTTAGAGTATAAGATAGGGACTCAATCTTCATATTTCTATAGGATTTTATAATTTTTAATTATTAAAATAAATTGTAATTATGGGCATGAAAAGTGCTTTCGCTATATTTTTATCCATAGATCTGATAAATGAGTTGCTACTCTAGATAAATGACACTGGTAGGAATAATTAATAAAACCCATTCAATAAATATAGCAAAGTTTTTAAAACTGACCTGTTTATTCGTATTTTGCACATTTGGAGCAATGGATACAAATCATTTCTCAAAATGCGCATTTTCCACAAACCAATTTTTTACTGCCGAAACATGTCTTTAATGTATGGTTTCCTTTAGAGGATACTATAATTCTACAAATAACCCTTTTTCTCACTGCTGTCTTCTCTTTTTATGCTTTCCCCCCCTTTTTATGGTAGAAATGGTTGTTTCTTTGGCAAACACATAAGGGGCACGTAGCTCTTCACATAATCTCAAGATGAAATTTCTACGACTTAATTTCTTTTTTCCGGCTACTACCTTGTATAAGATCCATGCATTTACTGCAGAGATACTTAATATGTTATAGAAAACATGCTTAGGCCAAACCTTACAACAGCTAAAGCCTGATTTTGTGCTATACAGTCGTATCACTATATCCACAATGATGTCAATTCCAATTACTTTCATTCCAATTTACTTAGTTTCGTTGTAGTAAACTATAGTATCCGGCTTTTTCTTTTCCTTCTAGTTGTCCATAATATGGTGTTGTGCAGTTAAGGTTATGTCTTTATTTTTTTAAATAAACAGTTGTTGAATAAAGATTTTGTTTTCCTAATTTTGCAGTTGGCGGTTGCAGTTGGCAGTTTCTTCTAAGTGTTCCAACCAGGCTAGTTTTGCTTGGGATTTTAGTTTTTCACACAGTTTTTATATTGTAAAATAGCTGTCAGTTGTTAAGTTCCTTTCTTTTCCCCAGTATGGCTGGGTACACTTCACAACGCATCATTTTCAATGCATCAACAGGGAATGAAGGTTAGCAATTTCCCCATTCAAAGAAAACAGCTGGTACAGTTCAAATTGTAAAATGTATTTCTTTTGTGAGAAACAAACCTTATTGGTCACCTTGTTGACCGAAATTCAATGGTGAGAACCTTTATCTTTATGGTGGGCACCATAAATTCTTCTTTTGAAACGTCCTCCCCTCGACCACAACCACTGCCACAACCCCAACTGAGAAAGGGGCGTTCTAAACCGAATCGAATTGAATGGAACTTGAAAGAGATAACACTTGTAAGAGATAACAAACAAAGAAGATCCCCTCCCCTTTCTAGGAAAATTTCATGGAAATACGAGCGGAACGAAGCAAGGAAAACACAGCAGAGGTGTTACGGTCCAAAAAAGCCCGCTCCGTCTTTCTAGGTATACGGTTCGCTATCTTTGCTCCTATGAGACTAAAATGAAAACGGTTTGGTATGCAATTTAAAAGAACCAAATAAGGAAAAGTCAGAAAATTTCAAGCCATTCGGTTGATTAGAGTTGAAATGATTAAGCCGCAAACAGCGCGATGGGCCAAAAAAGCCCATCCCGTCGTTCTAGTGTTAACCGTAAATTCAATCTTCGTCACCCAAAGGATCAAATCAAACGAAATTATTATTTGCCTCTTTCACACCAATTCAAGTCACTCATCAATCATATTTCTCTCCCAAAACACTACGATCCATCAAAGTCGGAGTCAAAAAGGGCGGCAGCACCTCCTTTACGAACGAAAAAAAACCTACACGCACATGAAACAAGAAGAAACAACATAACCACCATGTTTTCTTAATTGCACGGGCTCTTTCGACTAGTAATCGGAAAGACACCGCTCAGCAATCCATTGGAATGGCCATTGAAGTTTTTATTTATTGTTATTATTTTAGAACGAATGATTGGGAAAGAAAGATAATTTAATGTTAGGTGAAAACTCTTTAGAATTTATTAAAGCAGGTGTTATCTTTTTGGAAGAGGTAGCAAAAATAATCAAGGGAATCATTTTAAAAAAAAGTTATGTTGGAGGGTCTGAATATTTTTGGAACAATCTTCAACAATTTTTGGAAATTCAGGAGTACACAATTATTTTACGAGTTTAAAATTCAATTGACTCTAAGCGAGTAACTTTGTATCAAATTATTATTTACTTATTTTAAAACAAAAAAAAAAACCAAAATCTTGCAACAAATTCAAAATTTTAATCATCAATCACATTATTGTTTTTGGGAACAGTTAAAAATGACACGCTCTGAGAGTTTTCAGGATTTTAGTACCCAGGAAAATAAAGGGTGCTATTTATTAAATCACATTATTAAAGAAAATTTTGCAAATAGAATTTAATATTTAAATAATTTTAAAAGTTATGTAATTTATTAGTAGATTAAATGATCTTACGACTTATTAAATCATAATTACAAATCAATTTGAGACTGATGAAATCAGACTGAAAATTATTTTATACTTTTTTTTCTTTAATTTAATTTCTTTTGGTTTAGTGATTTGAATATTTTAACTAAATATGTAAAAGGAATTTTCTTTCAAATTTTACCATTTTGTAATTTGTGTATTGATTCCTCAGTTTAAAATTGCAATACTGACACTTCCATGTTCAGAAAAAGAAATATTAGGGGGAACCTCGCCTTCTGGGCAGGAGGAAGAGGGTATGTATTTATTTAAATACCTATTACCTCAAAGAGAGTAGGTATTCAGAGTTAATCTTAAGAATATCATAAAACCTTTTATACTTAAATTCGTATTATAATGTTTAGACATAGACACTTCCTTATCCTCCATTTCATTGACGCCATATCATTACCACCACGCCAAAAACACGTATCTGCTATTCTTATACATAGCAGATTCGTGTTTTTGGCGTGGTGGCAACGATATATCCTCTTATATAGGTCTCGTTCCATTAAACCCTAAACCAACCAACACTCTCATTTTACCTGCCAATGTAAATAAATCGTAGAGTTGAATACTCTTCCCAGCAAAGTGTACCTTTAAAATTGCCACTAGTTTTAAATTTAACTCAACAAACTCTAGCCAACGTAGTCTTTTTTAATGAAAAAAAAATTAAAAACTCTACATCTAATAACTCCGAGATGTTTTCACGCATATTTCCAACCACTTTACGCAGCATGTATCCCAATCCCTCCTCATTAAAGTTCCCCGTTCAGACAAGCCACATTCATCATTAAAGAAAAACCCTTCCCTCCCCAATCCGATACTATATTCCCACACATCCTCCACCGCTATATCAGTTTTACTAAAACTCCTCCCGTAATCACCCCTAATTCACACGGAGCATCGTGACTGCGTAAAACAAAAGCGCAGCAACCGCAATAACAAAACGCGCCAAAGAGTTGCCAAATGGCGCCCGCGGGCCACTGGCTTTCCGCACTTCTCCCATTGGAGATGAAGACGGAAGCTTTTGTTTCGGAAACAATCAGGCTCCATTACGGAGCTCGTGACCACCGGGCTCCCGGAATGACCCTTTGGCTCGTTAGGGGGTCGTCGATCATCGTGCTTTGTTTTGTTTGGGGAGAAGATGGGTTGTTTTGGGGCTTGGAGGAGAGAAGATCGTCTCCATTAAGAGTTATTTGTTGAAAAGTAGAATGGGGATACTTTGAAGGGGAAACTTTCCTTGTTCACACCGTTGAAAATAATAATGCTTTTATGGAGGTAGGAGGTAAACGGACGTAGTTGGATCAGGTTGTTGAAAAAAGTATCAGAACAAGACCATATTCAAGAGATTTATATTTAAGAGATTTAATACATGATTTTCATTTGACCGAAAATAGTTTTAAGATGCATATTTTACTCCAATATCTAAACTTTATAGAAGCGGTTACAAATATAATAAAATATAATTTAAACAGATTGAAATGTTGTATAATAGTGCTTTTTACATCGAAGAAATTTTTGAAAAACATTTGAAAGAAAATTGGAATAAGGACGTGGGCAATATTACGTTAAAAATCAATTAAATAACTATTATTATATTACTTTTAATAGCTAAAGTATCGTGTGTATAATTTTTTTTAAAGCTGATTTGAATGTTGACACCCATATCATGTTTTCAGTCATACGCTTTATTGGAATTTAAAGGTTTGAAAGTTCTTAAAAATTAATTATTTGGTTTAGATTGGGACTCCTTACAAGCTATATAGGTTGTGATTCAAATTAGATTCTTACATTCTTTGAAATGAAATGCAAGTGATATCAAGTCAATGGTGATAGAAGAAATCGCGTGTTCCCTGAAGTGGAAAATTTGCATTTAATTTCTTCTAGATTAGTTTATTAATAATTTATTTTAAAGTGGTTCTAAACTAATTGCAAAAGAACCTTAAATCAAAACATTATACCACCATTAGGGTGGCCCACTTTTTTATGGGAAAAAATAAAGTGACTTGAAATCGCCAGGTAACCCTCTGAATTTTTAAGACTTGCAGAAAAAACTATTCTGGCTTAGGGCTATTAGGGTATTAGGGCTTTGTATCTGATTGGAAAGTGATGACCAAAGGATTTAAACTTTTATAAAAAGACAACATTTTAAGATTTTAAAAGCTATTTTGAGTCAAACGTTTTTCTCACATTTTTCTCTAAAACATTAACCATTATTTTAATTGTAATTACATTTAGTTATCATTAATTTATAGTAACAAAATTATATTTAAGAACGAGTTATAAAAAACGATGTTATGTGATGAACCACCATGATAAAAGGATACAACAAATTATTCTAAAATTTAGTCCAACAGTTATGTTTTGGGTATATTATCGGAAAATATTATCTGTTTTGCTCTATTACTTTTAAAAGAAACTGTTTCTCTATTCATATTTTTGAGAACGTTCAGCTTAATTGCACTCTACACAATTTCTCACTTTTGTTGATATACATTTTTTCTCACATGAACCCTTCACTGAGTTTCAGAAAAACACTATCAACTTAAATACTGGAGAATTTAAGAAAAACCCTATCAATTTAAACACTGGGGAGATTTAGAAAAACCCTATCAATTTAAATACCGGGTAGATACCTTTCCAAGTACTTATATTGGCATTTCTGACAACCTTTTCACTTCAGCTAAAGTTCTGACTGAGAGTTGATTGCTTAAAAAATAAGTGTCAGCAGTGAACTCGAATATTTTGAAGCTAATTTTTTCTATTTCATTTTATGAAGTTTAACTATTTTAAAAATATCAATGGTTTGAGGGCCCCATAAACCCTATATATAAAATAAATAATATTTTCGCAGCATCAGCTGAAGCATATGATGATATCAAGGCTGGACACATCTATTTCTGCCTCAATTTTCAGTTTTTGCTATTAAACATGGTAGATGCTTCTTTGATGTGATTATATTTGCATAAATTGTGAAAAGCTCATATATTGAGCATCGTGAACTATAATATGTTATTTTTCTTAAAACTTTAAACTGGTGTTGGTACATTTTCTACAATTCCAGAGGTTAACTTAAGTATTTATTCTAAGGAAATTTTTATTACTTTCTTTATAAATATAAGCAGCTCAACGATAAATAGTTTCTCCTCACTTAATTTTGAATATAATTTTTCCTATTCTAGTGAATTGTAATGGGATATATTATTCTTAAGTTTTTTGCAGTTCAAATGGAATTTATATGGTTCATAATTCTAAAAATGATTTTCTCAATGTAAACTATATAATTACCTAAACAAATTAACTCCTCGTGATGAAAAAATATTTTGTATTTTAACAAAAACTCATGTCATCTGATGCGCTGAAATGCCAACACTAATCTAACGATAGAACTCAAGCAATGCCCAAATATAGATTAAACATTAAACAAAAGATGACTGCTAAAATTGCACTAAATTACCCTAAAAATATAAATACTTCATATAAAACTTGTTAAAATAGCTCAACGTTTTATAAAATTTAGATACTTTATATTTAAAAGAAAATAAATTTTCGTTTTCCCTAGATTTCCATTTTTTCGTCGAAAATCTTCGAATTTCGAATTTTTTATTCCTTATTGACTTCTAAACGGAATATGGAGTTGAAATGTTGGTTGATAGGATTCTATCAACTATTCGAAAAACTGTAGAGGGTGCCCTGAACTCTTCCTGAAAAAAGTTTTTTGGGTCACTCTAACCACCATGTAAGCGTTCACTTAAAAAGGAAAAACGGCTTATTCATTTAAATTAAACTTTATTTTAGTTTTAAAATGTTACATTTACTTTCTGGGCCTCCAAATAAGTATAAATTTTGTGTGATGGCGAATGTAATTTTGTCATTATCTTAACCTACAAAGCTATTAATATACAACCCAAAACATTTGGATGCTTTTAAAAATAACATTCAAACAACAGTATTTTGTTCAAACATAAAAAAAATCCACATTTTTGCTTATCTCTCAGCATTTGTTATGCTGTAAAATTCTTAGTATTTAAATGTTTTTCTCCTTCTAAATAAGAGTGTAGGTAGATTTTTAAATTGCTTTCTACATTATATTTATAGTGTTATTTAAATAAATTACACACAATTGTTTTTACAGATTTTTTTTTTTTTAAATTTCACACCTAATTCTTCCATTAATTTCCTTAGGCTCTTTAGTTATTTTTATGTTCAGGTTTGAATTCTTATCAGCATCTTGCAATGAACGTCCGATAAAATGCGTCAAAATGAGTATATTTTCTTGGAAATTCTTATACTTATATTTTTTCACTTAAAATTCCCTACTAAACACTACACTGATATTTTTTGCTTAAAAGCAACACTTTTGAAAAATGAATTTAAAAGTAAACAATATTTCAGAAGTTGGTAAGGAGTAAAAAAATATTTTTTACTTTACGAAAATTGCAAAATTTTTTAGCAAGTGCTGGTTTTTTCCTTATGCGTACATAGGTCACTGTAGTTTGCATGTTTCTTTGATTAAATTATAATTTTTATCAAAAATTCTCCGCTAATTCTAAATCTTCTTCCAAATTTCGTTTATGAGACAAAATGTCTTTTAGTAATACGATATTTCAGTTTGAAACATAACCACCATTTTGAAAATGTCAAAACAATTCATTTCTTAATGAAGCTAAAATCTATTTTTAATTATTTCTGCATTGTAGTTTAACTTTAACTGCCTTTTTAATGTCAAACGGTAATTGAATAGCAACTTAGTGTCCAAATTGTCTTGAGAATCACCATTATTAAGAGAAGCTGGTTTTTCCTAACTATATCTGATAAATTATTTTGATAAAGGGACACTTAATTATAAGAAACGATTTGATCTAGGATACATTTTTATAAAAGAGGGATGGAGAATGTTTCATGGTTACTTCTTGATAGAATTTTTTTTTCAGTTAACACAAAGAAACTAAAAATTCTTCTACTATTTTAAATAAAAATGGATGGATAAAGGTCTTCTTTATATCCTTAACAATAGATCAAAATTGGGTGCGATTATTGAAAAATTTAATTTATGAATGAGAACAATGCCCAGGAGGTACCTTAATTATAGTCTTTAAAACAAATTTTAAAATATCGAGAGAATAACTTTCATAGTCAAAAGTATTAAACACCAAAATTTTGAAATATACTCTTGAGTTCACAATATAAGCACAATTTTCAAACAAACAATGAAGCTAATAACAAGAGAAAACTGCAGAATGTCAAGCAATTTCATGGAAGAGTTGAAAAATATTTTTACACAGTTAATTTGAATTTATCAAGTTGTGTTTTTGAAGGCGTATTTAATATTTTCTCGACTGGATAGAAAAAAAAAATCTCAACCTGCAAACCACACATTAATATTTCAATTCGCATTTCTATACTTTCATCGCCGTTATTTTAATTTTCGTCTGTGCGCCTTTATGCAACTCTCCCGACAGGTTTCTCAAAAACTATCATTAAACAGTATGATATGCCGCTGATGAAAAGTTTATGACTTTATTTAAATTCCGTAAGTTCATGGTGGATTGTCCTCTTAAATATGGATTCCATGCGTTTAATGATACCTTCTTTTAAAAGAGTACTCTGCACTATACAGAGGTCGCGAAGATTAAAAATTCGTTGGACTACCTCCAGCGTTTAATTGCAGGATGTATGAACTCTTAGTGACGTCGTTTCTTTGAATTCATTGAACGTGTTGGTATTTAGTTAGCGAGATTTACATTACTAATAGATTCTTAAAGCAGGAAAAGACCGGTTTTTTTATTCCAAGATATTCTTAAACCTTTGATATAGATAGGTATGGAATATTTTATAAGTGTAGATAATTTAGATAGTTTTTATTAACTATATCATTTTTACCAATCTTTCTCTCTAAAAAAAAAAGTCTTACTTGGCATAACCTCGGGTTATTAATCATGATTATAATCTTGCGACCGAAAATTTCCATACTAAATCATTATGATACCTTCTTTATTCAAAGATACAAAATTGTTAATAAATTTCTTTAAACCTCTAGAGAAAAATATGTACTTATTTTACTTGGACGATATACTAATTAAAATGTATGTATTAAGAATAACAGTTTTTGATTTGGGTGGATGTTAAATCACTGGGGACGAGGATGTAGTCACCCGTAATCAGAAAAAGGTTACTGAGTTTTTTATATCTATGTAGAAGAAGATAAGATGAGCATTTGATTTTTATTTGGTCAAAACAAGATCGATGGATTTAGTATTTCAATACCCACTACTCAGCACACCACGATTGAACAACAATATCTATTTGCTGTTTGATTTGTGAAGTATAATAATGCGTTAGGAGATATAAAATTATCAATTTAAAATCAAAATCAAATAAAAAAATCAATTTAAAATTAATGAATGAAATTAGGAGAAAATGAGACAAAAGGTTGAGATCCTTTCAAATAAAGTATTTAGTTTCAGGTATAAAAGTGAACGATCCATTGTATAGGAATATTCTTCCGATACAACAATTTTCTCTGTAGTTTTATCGTTTTTCTTGGCAACGAATTGAGCAAAATTTTAAGTAGTACTATAGTAGTAGGGTAGACTGTGTGTGTGAAGTTCCATGAAAAGGATGTTAAAATAAATAGTACTTGAAATCTTCTATCATTCACCATTCACTTTTAATCTTTCTCTCAAGGCTAATTTATACTGTTTAGCTTTCGATAATCATCATATGTGATTTATCGGAGAGGATCACCCCATGAATCACTAAGTAATCCTCTCTGATATAAATAAACAGTGCAATGTAAGTTATTCTCACAATTTTTCCATGCTCTTACTCTCTGTTCTTCTTTCAGAAGTTAGTGAAGAAAGCTAACAAGAAAAGGATCAGTGTTGGTGAAAACGGGTGAAAACACTATAGTGCTACTACTAGTAAGTATCTAAAAAAGTGTTCCTTACACATGAAACATTTTTCCAACTAAACAACAGCCTTTCTAACGTGAAAACTGCAATTCATCATTCCCTTTCAAGCACACCTCTCCAATCAATCCATTCACTCTAAAAATCCCACAACCATGCGCCCGTGAGTAATTGCCGAATACGCCGCATTCCAACCCGACATCAGCGGCAAAAGCCAGCCTCCATTAGCATAGCGCACGATCGCTATCGCATCGTCCATCCACATCGCACTATCAATCGCACCGTAGTTAAAACACCATCCCACGCAAAAACCCGCTGACTACCACTGCGTGACTAGCGTGCGAATACCACGGATACGCGATTTTTGAAGTTTTAAAATCACTTAAGACGGGGATTGGGTGATGAAAGATTCGGAGGGGGTCTGTTTCCTTCTCTTCTTTTTTTGTTCTCTTTCGGTTGGATCGTAATCTTTTGGTGGTTCCATCCCTGAGTGAGTGAGATACCGTGAGTGATAGTATCGTGGTTATTGATTGTTCGGTTTTAAACCTGTCTGTGGGGAAACAATTACTAGCAATGTTTGGGTTGATGTCATTCACTTGGGTTGAGAACGCGAATGCTTAGTCGTCATTTACCTGAATGACGAAATACGAGGTTAAAGGATGGAGCAGAAAGAGAGGGGAGAGAAGAAGGTTTGGATCTCTTTAAAGACTACAATGTACTTCTTTTGTAAAATGCATCGATGCTTAAAACATTTTCAGGAAAGATGTAGATTTTATTCTAATTTTTTTCGTAACAACTTAATGCATAAAAATAAACTTGGTTGTTTACTATTCCCAACACCTTTTTTTTAATCCTCACCTTTAATTAAACTATCTTTCCATAAGAAAGCCGGGGCTGTGTGTAAAACCCATGATACTATATAACTAAACTGTCCATGAATTTATTTAAAAATTATTAAATGAAAAAGAAAATATTTTGAGAATAAAACTTATTCTATTGCTCTACTTAAGGTGTATGAAAATTGAAAGTTAGCTGCATTTTCACCCAGTGAACAAATGCTTAATTTTAAAGGAGATTTTTAGACAAGTTTTCGATAAAATATTTATGATCTAAAGCTAAAGTAACAAAGAGGCATTGTGCTATTATAGGACTAGAAGCTGAATTCCGTTTTGGAAACAAGTAAACATAAAGAATTTAAAAGGAGATATAAACATGAAAATAACAAAAGAGAGGGTCTTAGTTAACAATTAAAATCCTCTCGAGTTAATTTTTTTGTGGCAAAGCAAATTAAAATTTGTTGTTCCAGGAAAATTTCCAGTTTAGGAAGAATATCTCTACTTATGAAACTACTCTTAAATGCTGGAAAAATTACGGGTCTCTACTTAATTTTAGTGGAAAAAGCAGTTTTTTAAGAAAAGGCCATAAAATGTTACAGTAAACAGAAGTGAGTTATGAACTAGCTAAATGGATAGTTAAAACCCTTAAGGGAAAAACTTTGTTTAATTACTATTCACTTTTTTGTTTATAAACTGTTTTATACTATTATGTATATAGGATGCAAATCTTAGGCCTATATAGTCAAACCAAGGATCTAATCTAACAATCAGCTGTTGTCAAACAAAAGATTTAGTTTTGACAATCTATTTTCATGTGGAGCAATACATTTTTTTTGGGAGAACCAACTGGCCTGGGGCCACATAAAGAAAGGTATTAAACATTTCTTAATAGATAAAAATAATTGTACCGCAAGTTAATTGCTTTTTAGTAAACTAGTTTCTTTTAACACGAAAAAAATCAGTTATTAATGCTGCAATTTTTTTGGTTCAGTGCAATTATTTACATCAATTCAAACCATTGAGTATAATCTGCTGCTATCTGTTCACCATGTAAGTTTCACTTAATGGTTTCAAAATTGACTTATTAAATGGTTTTTTTTTTTTACCTCGGTAACATAAAACCTCTAACTTCTTTATGCACTCTCATTATCTCAGTTTACATATCTAGAACCTCTTTTGAAACACGAATAGATAAGATGCAAAAGATCGGGTCTGATATCTTTGAAATCTAACTTTGTTTAATTGTCAGTAAGTTATTTTTTTGTATTTTTAACGTTGCATAAATGTCTTTAAAACAAGTACTTAAACTATTAATAACTACACCAAGATAAACTCTTTTTAAAGAAGTAGTATCTCTCATTCTCTCTTAAACAGCATAACATCCCATGAATAATGATCATAAATTCATAGCAAACTAACTTAAAAAGGTAGAACTGTTAGTGACTAGAATATTTAAAAGTTTATAGAATCTTAGATGGGATATCATAATAAATTAACCTTGAGCAAATATCAGTTTGCTTTTTCTTTAAGACTATTGTACTAAACGGAGGTGATTCTGTTTTTTCTTAATTTAAATTTATGGTTAGTATTTTAGTTAGTTAGAAAGAAAAAGTTTGTTGACTCTGACTTGCATTAGTAAAGTATACTATTTAATTATTTGAAAGTTTACATTTTATGGATTCAGATAACTGTCCAGGTTCTAATCAGCTGATTTATTTTTGAAAAAAAAACCCAACAACCAAATATTAAATTTACCAAAACAAATAAAAAAAAATGATATAGCCTATAAAATATTCAAACACTTAAATATTAATATGTTTTCAAATTGGCTGTTAAGTTCTTTATAAATTTGTATCAAATTAAAACTATTTGAATATTCGGATTATCCGCTTTCTATTTAAAAAAAAAAAACATAATAAAAAATGGAAGAAAGATCTTAATTCAAATAAATAACAAGACTTCTAAACAAGAAACAACTTCAAAAAACTAGTTTTGGTAATTTTAAATGTTTTAAATGCGTTTAAAAGTAAGAAATCCCTACCATTTTCCCCTCCAAAAACATAATACTACTAATACTTTTTAACAAAATTCTTTAAGTCCAAACACTTTAATGTAAACCAGCTGATATGAACGCATTCTTATAAAAATTTAATCTTTGCAATGCGTTAATTTATTTTTAAAGATCTTTAACTTCAAAGATAATGTTGAAAAGTATTACTATGGGCTATTAAAGAAAAATGTATCCTTAATCTAGGCCAATCTTAAAATTTATAAAACTTGAGACTTTTTTTTTTTTTTAAATATCCATTTCAATCCTTTTATTGGACAATTACGGGTAGGCCGACTGGGCCGACGAGCAAAAAGGAAATTGGGAGCAAAGGAAACTAGTATTAGTTAATGCTACCATCAGTGCATCATTTGTTTCTAAGTCAGTTTTAATGCTGAATCAGCAAAAGAAAAAGAGTTAGGAAGATTCAGTAAATTACAGATCTTTAAAAATTCTGCAGGAGAAAAACAACTTTACAATATTTGACTAAACTTTAAAGAAATTACCCCAGAAAGAGTGCTAATAATACAAATAAAACCTATTTTGAGCTTTGTATTTTCTTTTTATAAAAAGAATATGCTCTTCACGAACGAGCATGTTTTTAAAGGTGTGTTAATGCACCCCAAGTTAAAAGTGACAAAATCATCCGATTCCTCATTAATTCCCAATCCACAAAAAAAAAAGCCATGTATGCACTTCAAAGCAGGTAGCTATAGATTCATATCAACCTTTTAAACATTCGTCAGTTTACTACATTATTCCATAGAGGCCACACAAATGATGGGCCTTATCACCCAAAGTAGTCAGAAAACTCTCCACATCCTGATCACCTAGTGCAGGGGTTCCGAACCTGGGGGTAATTACCCCCCGGGGGGTAAACACGCTATTCTTCAGGGGTAACAGAGAACAATTTGTGAGCAATTGGGAAATACCGAAGGAAACAAAATCACATTTGGAAATGCCGTGGATCAACATTTATCTGCAATAATAGAGTCACTGAAGCAATACTTTCCGGATTTAGATAATCGTCAGTCCAACTCTTGGATATTAAGACCATTTTCTACTGATGATGACATTAAAGACGAAGATGTAGCGGCCAAAGTAGAATTTCTTGGACTGCGCGAGAATAGTACTTTCAAAGTAGAATTTCAAATGCATGATCTCAGCAGATTTTGGATTAAAGCAGGTGCCGAATATCCTGTTATAGCTCACAGAGCTTTAAAAATGATAGTACCTTTTGCCACCACTTACAGATGCGAGAGTGGTTTTTCAACTTTAGTTTCATTGAAAACATAGGCCAGAAACCGTCTCAATGTGGAACATGACATTAGATGTGCTTTAAGTGACACTAAACCTAACATAAAAAAAAACTTGTAAACGCAAAACAATTTCAACCCTCACACTGATTATTGTTATTAATTCATAGTTAAAATATCGTAATATTGTTGTGTTTTTATGTAGCCACAATGTATCCAGTTTTCTGACTGGGCAATGACAACTTTGTAATTAATAAACATTAGAATTCGCTTGCATTGAGTGTTTTTATAACATTTTAAAATTGGGGTAAAATTTGATTTCCTAACAGGTTACAGGGGTAGCAGTATTATAAAGGTTAGGAACCACTGACCTAGTGTATTAGTACAGAGTACAGATCGCAGATTAGACAATGATCCAATATACAAGGGCGACCAGCGGTGGTCCAACAATCGTTCGTTACACATTCCTCGGAGTTATCTAACAAGCTACCGGTCAGCGCACAAAAGCGTTCTTTTTCGGAACGTTCCATCCACAGATTGCATCTTGGACACAGCACGGGCGTAATTACTGCTGTTGTCAAACGCGTCCGTGCCGGTTTTGGGCTCTCGAAAGGCGGTTATTAGCTTTTTGCCGAAGAGGGTATTATTCTTCGATATATCTCTCCAAGGTTTTTTTTTTTCATTTGGGAGATGAGATGATTATTATACATTTATATACACACTGCTGGAGTAAAAACAGCTGTTTTTTTTTTTGTTGGAAATTTCTAAAGGGGGAACAGGAACCGAGATGGTAAGATTTTGAATTTCAATGCGATGACCAGAAACAAAATGAAAATCTTTCGCGTTGGGTTTGAATGTTATCTGTGTTCGCGTCTCTTGGAGTTGGTAGGGACGGTCGTGTGTATTTATTATGCGTAAAAGATTGTTTTAGGATTCAGTATTTTGATAGTGCTTGCGACGATTAGGGTGATGAGATGAGAGGGTGCTTATAGGGTGTGTTCTGGCTGAGTGAAAATAAGTAGTTTTGTTTGCAATCGATTGGTCAACTGCTGAGTTTATATTTTGATAGTTTACAAACTGTGAATATTAGAGATCTTAATATATAAAATGAAGAAATCCGTCTGCTGTTTTGATAAAGCATCTGATTGGCCGAAAAATCCGTTGTTCAATAAAAAAAGAAACCTTGCGGAAGCGACTGAATATAAGGATAAAGTAAAAAAAGAAACAAGCTGATATATTATTGAGAGAAGTAGTGATTCATTTTGAAACACATTCTTGATAACGCTCTTCAGAATAAAAAAAAACATACAAATGTCAATCTTTGAATTAATGAGTTAAGAGCAGGCACTGAGCTGTGCCTTTAAATCACTCTGGCTTTTTAAACGCTTTTATTAGACTTGCTCTGGGCCAAGGTCACGGGTGAAATCTTACAACTCGATTTTCCGGCACTTCCTGATATGTCAGGGCCCTGAAACTTTACACAACGATGTAACCCTCATGACACTCCAATATCCAATTATTATCTAATCAATAACCAAAAAATTAAGTAAATTATCGATTATTTTTAATTATCAGAAAAATTGACATTTGAGACCCTTCCAAAGAGATTTTAGATCCCAAAAAAAGAACAATACTGTAATGGGCATAGTACTATTATATTCAATCATCAAAACGACAATTCTCAAGTAATTAAATTAATTAACGGCAAATTATCGCAAAAAATTTAGATTCTTGCACATAAAATTTCAGGTACTTCTAAACGTTATTAAGCCTTGAAACTTTGCAGCATAGTGTAATATTCATGACAATGCAATATTCAATTGTCAGCTAGTCAAAATCTCCGTAATTAGGGTAATTAAAGGGTATTTTCGATTATCCGATTAACTCGATTTTGAGACCCTTAAAAAATATTTTAGCTCCCAAAAAAAGGAACAATAGTGTAATAGGCATAGTACTACTATATTCAATCTTCAAAACGGCAATTTTAAAATAATTAAAGAAATTAAAGACAAATTTATGCAAATTTTAAGGTTGTCATTTAGATTCTTGCACATAAAATTTCAGGTACTTCTAAATGATATTAAGCCTTGAAACTTTGCAGCATAGTGTAATATTCATGACGATGCAATATTCAATTGTCAGCTAATCAAAATCTTCGTAATTAGGGTAATTAAAGAGTATTTTCGATTATCCGATTAACTCGATTTTGAGACCCTTAAAAAATATTTTAGCTCTCAAAAAAAGGAGCAATAGTGTAATAGGCATAGTACTACTATATTCAATCATCAAAACGGCAATTTTAAAATAATTAAAGAAATTAAAGACAAATTTATGCAAATTTTAAGGTTGTCATTTAGATTCTTGCACATAAAATTTCAGGTACTTCTAAATGATATTAAGCCTTGAAACTTTGCAGCATGGTGTAATATTCATGACAATGCAATATTCAATTATCAGCTAGTCAAAATTTCCGTAATTAGGGTAATTAAAGAGTATTTTTGATTATCCGATTAACTCGAATTTAAGACGCTCTAAAAGGAATATGACCCCCAAAACTTATACAACGGCGTATTATATATATTTGAACTATATTCAATCTTTAAACCTTGAATTATTACCTTTCAATTAAGATAATTAACGAAGATAGTAATGTGAATTTAAACCTATACCACTTGTTCTAAAAGCTTGGAAATACTTTTTATTTTCATTTGATGGATAAATGGGAGTTTCGATGCTTTTATTATGACAGTTATTGCTATTCATTTCTTTTAGATTTCGCTTTCGTTCAGATGGAATTATTTATAGCTTAAAGAAATACTGAATATGTTTGCATGGGGTGTTGGGCTTTTTCAGTAAAAAAGAAATTATAAAATCTCTTTCTTTTGGAATATTTTTTTTTTTTTGTAAATTCTTCACTGGTGTTTGGAAAAGTTTATTTCTTACAAATGACTTGCTTTGAAAAATTTTATAAGTACCTAAATAGAGGGGTAATGTTTTAAATTTTTAGCATTTAATTCTAAGGGGTTTTACTAATTACATACCAACAATTGGAATAAAAATTAAGATTTTAGGCAAAATTCTAAGACTAAAAAGTAGAAAATAAAATAAGTAAAAAAAAGCTTTTTTAAAAAAAACGCTTTTATTAAGATGTCCTAAAAATTCAAAAATAATTTTTTGGGTTTTGCGAAATAATTTATTGGGGAGTAGAAAATAACCTTCCGGTAAGTAAAAATTAACTAATTTTCTGATCACTAAAAATAAAAGCGTGGGCGCTAGTAATTATCTATTCCCTATTTATTCTAAGTTCTCTTTTCTCATTTTCTTTTATGTAAAATTATAAATTACTAGCGCCCACGCTTTTATTTTTAGTGATCAGAAAATTAGTTAATTTTTACTTACCGGAAGGTTATTTTCTACTCCCCAATAAATTATTTCGCAAAACCCAAAAAATTATTTTTGAATTTTTAGGACATCTTAATAAAAGCGTTTTTTTAAAAAAGCTTTTTTTTACTTATTTTTATACATTTACTGACTTTTGTTTAATTCTTCGATTATATTCATTTAACTGTTTGAATCCATTTTTATGGACGCTAATGCAGCGGGCCTCTTTGCGTTGCAGTCTGGGTACTCTACTAAATCTGTTGCACCTTAAGTTAAAATATTTTTTTTAACAAATATGACTTCCCAACTATTTCAAAGTGTATGAGATTCTGTCCAAGGAACTTAGTACGGGCGCAGCCCGTCAATAATGTCTGAGCAACGGTATAGGTATTTATATAAAGTTTTACTGCGCCCGGGCAACGCCGGGTCTAGCGCTGAAAGCGCTAGTTGTTAATATTGAAAAGATGTGGTATCTATCTTGATCGATCTTTAAGTGGGCATTTACGCTCAAGCTTTTTTGTTAATAAAATTGGTATGTTACTTTTGGATTGTTACACACTGTAACTAAACTGGAACAACACCCATCAAATATAATTGGATATGAAATAATCCAAACAAAGAAAATAAGAGAACAAATACAAAGATGTTTAATATTAAGTAAGAAAAAAAGCTCTCTCTCTCTTCCTGAACAGAACACACAAAAAAAATTCTTATTTTAAATTTGATTATGTCTCCTTAAACTTTGACTCGAAGATACATCTAGATGGGTTTCGTTGTTTATTCTATGGTTGGTAAAGGTAAGATCGAGTTGGTTCATTAGCTGCATGAGCACTCCAAATCAAAACATCATTTTAGGGCTTAGAAAACATCTAGTAAAAAGTACCAATGAAAAACGTCTGACCCCTCTAAATTGTTAACTTGTTTTAGATAAAAATATCATATTAACTCACTGAGAAACAAAGAAATGTATTTTGCCGAAGTCCAATCTTCTGTCCTGATTTTTCCTTGTTAGGTGGGTTTTTATGACAAACATTTAGATTTTCTCAAAACATAATTTGATGTTCGAACTTTACAAAACATGTTTTTCTTCTGCTTTCTCAATATCCCTCTTTTTTTAAAGATCTTCGTATAACCATTATTTGTTGTTGATAAATGAGAGTTTCTATAGTTCTTGAGATCATTTTTAAGTTATGGTATTTCTTTTTTTAAATTTAACACTATTTGTTTCACAAGGGTATTTATTTCCCTAAATTTGATTTTGTTAATATTTATGGGATAAATTCGCAAAACATGAATGGCTAGGTGAAGCATAAAATGAATATTTTTTAAAATTCAGCTATTACATTCGGAATAAATACCTTTCTGGTGGTAAAATCATAGAGCTTAAAATACGCTAACTGTAACATATATTTTTGCTTTTAAATGCAGTTGCTCTATATACCTATTTATCAACCGTTAAATAATTAAGGTAATTATAGAACTTCAGAAATGTAACTTTTATAACTAGAAAAAACATTTATTTCATTTGTACTTTTCTTTTACAAAAAATATTCAAGCATTTATTTTTAACAATTTTCAATTAACTTAGTTGTATCAATAAAATAAGTATCTTAATTTTAGAAGTTAAATAACATAAAGATGATTAAAATTATTAAGCCTTTCTGAAAAACTAAACTAATACTTATGACATCTTGCCTATGGATACTATAATAGGGAAAGGAAAATTCAGGAAATAAGGATAAATGACTGAAAAACTGATTTTTTTTTAGAGTTAAATAGAGATGTTAGATTTTAGAAAACACCAAGAAAAAACATAATAAAATGCATGTGATAAAAAAAATTCCAACGAAATTCTATAGGGTTAAAGATATGAGAAAATTGATGATATTCTGCTGTGGATGACCTCGATTCATGGGTACAATTTTTTACTATGTATTTAATTATGGCTGATTACTGAAAAAATTCCTATTTTAATGAATTTTCTTATTTCTTTGTGATAAGTTTAGAAAAAGGAATAAGAACAAAAATTGAGTTTTTGTGAATTTGCTGTGGAAAGAGGGAAAAATAACTACTCGCTTTAGGCTGGGCGCGCACGAGTGACAAAAGTCACAGCGACCAGGATTGCTATCAAAAATATCACTAGAAAACAATGGATCTCTATGAAGAAATTCTTGGCAATCGGCCAACTGTCACGTCGCCTAGTGCGCACACTCTTCAATCACTCTTCAAGTGTTTCAATGGCCAAAGCAACAATTTTGTCTTTGTCACCGTGACAAAAGTCGCCCGTGCGCGCTCGCCCTTAGACAGACCCTCGAATTTGGTGAAATCGATGTCCATTCATTGTATTTTTTTATTTAATTTGAAATTTAAGTTAATTTGTATTTATTTTCTTATTCTTTATCCTGTAAACTAATTTTTAAAAAATATTTTTAATCTAACCTTTTTTATCCAATGAATGTTGGACCCCATTGATATTCATTAAACTGCCTTTCCTTTATGACTCAATTTAATAATACATACTTTTGAATAATATTTTTTCTTAGTCATTCTATTTCTCACTATCGTGAAGTGAACTAAGCAGAAATATAATAAAATTGTCATTTTAGATGATTTTTTAAAGATTTTTTTAATTTTAAACATCAACTTTTTACAATATTTTTGAATACATATATTTTTCCCCGATGATCGTTCTGTATTCTAAATGTAGTCCTGAATTTCCAGCAAAAATTCGGTGGTTATACAGTAAAAATTCGATTATTTATAATATTTTTTTTCAATTTCCTCAAAACTTAATTTTTGTACTTATTCCCTTTTTTACACAGACGATTCAATTCTCAGTAAGGGTTTACGGAAGATGGCTTTAAAATTCGGAAGTCTACCTAAAGAATCGGAAATATTGAAAACCATGTTTGCCTCTCTCCAAATTCAAGGCCGAACCCTTAACTGCATCGAAAGAAGAAAAAAGCACTTCTCGACTTTTTCAAACAATAAGCAGACGTTATCACGTACTACTCAACAAAGAGAGAAACTCGCGCCGCGTCGAACAAACAGAAAAAGCGCACTTGAGGCAGACGATTCGAAGGTGAGACCTACCTGTTGCATTCCAAGGGGGGTCGTGATGCCCCTCGGCGGGGGTGGAGCCGCAGAGGGCGTTACCGGCGGCCTTGCCTTCTTAAAAAGGACGGACAATAAAAGCAGGAAGTGGTTTGGAGGGGAAGGAAGGGTTATCGGGAGAGGGATGAAAGGGAGGAGGATGCCGGGGTAGGGTTTTTTGGGATTGCCTCTTCCGCATCTCGTCTTTCACACCTGTTGAGGGCATCCGTAATTGCAGAGCCTCAGCGTTCGCTACGTACTGGAGATAGAATGATATAGATGTTTTTTAATTTGGTGTTGTTTGTAAAACACTTATTGTAGTAGATGCAGATGTTTATTTTGATTGTCAGTATGAATTAAATTTATGGGGATCATAAGGGGCAAGTTTGGGATTTTTCGTTTTGTCAGTGGTAAAACGTGTTTCAAATGCTCGATTTCTAGGTATGAATATAGATGCCGGTATTGAAAATTTCTGTGGGGTTGGTGGAAATATTTCAAAGTAGGGTAATTCTAGAGGTACCCCATTTCCACCAAAATAGAGAGAGGCACTCGCAAGCTGTTTCACCGTATTTGGCCTCGAATCAATCCGTAGAGAGATTTATATAACATTTATAGCCATATTCACAGCCATCGGCGTCAGTGTTAAATCCTCGGTCAAAGAAGGATTCCACCAATCACAGTCAACGGAAAGCTACTTTTTCTTTCTTTAGCCGCTGGTTAACCTCGACGCTGATGGCTATGAATATGGCTGTTAGGGACCTAGGATGTTTTTTATTGCCCTCTCTTAGATCTCCTTTCTAAATACACTAGTATTTGTTACTGTTCGGCACTAGTTAACTAGAACTAGTTGCAACTAGTAGTTAACTACCGATCAACTAGTAGTGTAACTACTTTTAGTTTTAAGTAGTTCAACTATTAGTTTAACTACTTTTTTAATTAACTACTAGTTAAAACTACTTTCAAATTTTCAACTATATACTTCAAAAAAAAGTTTATTTAAAATTTGAAAAGATATTTAAAGTTTTTATAAAAGGTAGAGTACTCAAATACCATAACTAGAAATAAAGACAATTTTTGCGCGAAGTATGAATGTTTTTTGTGATATAGATAAGAAAGATGTATTAGAATTTTTCCAAAAAGTATGTTATGAAATTAAATAGACTAGTTAAAACTTTGGGAAATAGTTAACTACTAGTTACAACTACAATTTCCCAGACTAGTTAGTAGTTGGTAGTTAACTATGTTTTGACCACTAGTTGCCGAACACTAGAATTTGTTAGGTATTTTTAATTTTGTTCACGATATATATGCTCGATAAATAGAATTCACGTTTAAATGGCCTAGTTTGGAAAGGAGATAAAAAAAAGTAATAAGCAAGTTAATGAAGATTTTTATCTTTTTTCATAACATTTGGAATGGAGAACAAGTAAGAGAAGGGCACACACACACACATTTGAACAAAAAGTACATTTTGACTACAATATCCATATCAGGGTGATTCGTAATTACCAATTACGTGGACAAACTTTGCAGGAGGGTAGAGGGGACCTAGACGAGCATATTTCGAAAAATCATGGGGGGCGCAGATGCACCCTTAAAGAGCTAGGACCTAATGTAGTGCGAGAGCGTTGCAAAAGTACGTTTTGGCAAGGCCCGTGCAACGAAACAAAACATAATAAAATGAAAAAATTTATTGCATGAGGTACAGCAGTATCCGTACTACTTACATCATAAATTTGATAGAAATCGGACTACTTTGCTAAATCGTGGGGTGGGTTTTAAAACGTGCAATATTAATCTTTTAGCTAAAGAATGGAGTTCCCTTACATTAGTGTAATGGTATTTAAAAAATGATCGGGGAAGGAATTTTCAATGATTATACATTGATCATTGAAAATTCCTTCCTCGATCATCATTTTTCTAAATACCATTAAGGGAACTCCATTCTTTGGCTAAAAGATTAATATTGCACGTTTTAAAACTCACCCCACGGTTTAACAAGTGGTCCAATTTTTATTAAATTTGTGGTGTAAGTAGTACGGATACTGTTGTACCTCATACAATATTTTTTTGCATTATATTATCTTTTGTTTCGTGAAACGGGCCTTGGGAAAACCCCCTTTTGTGACGCCATCGCACTACATTAGACTAGACCCTAGCTCTTTAACGGTGCATGTGCGCCCCCCCCCCCATTCTTGTTTGAAATATGCTTGTCTAGGTCCCCTCTACCCCCTGCAAAGTTTGTCCACGTAATTACGAATCACCCTGTATTTATAATTTATAAGATATTGAAGCAAAATCTTGATTTATTCATAAGTTTACAGCTTTCCTGAAAATTTGGTACCCTTTTTAGATGCATTTATCAGAAATTCCTAACTTGAATCATCGTTCTAAAAATTGAGAGATTCTAATCAAATGTGCTCAATTGGAGGGGCACATTTGAACACGCTTGGGACACAAATGAACGCCTGCATAAATAATAAAATATCCATTTTAAGAAGATATCAAATTTAATGTACATTAAAGTTGAAATTTACAGCAATAAATTAAACTGGATATTTGGCACTTTTACTTGTTTTTTTTTCTTCTAAAATTTAAGTTTTTTAAACTCAGAAAAATTTCAACGAATTTTTATTGCGGATTAAATTTTTGATGAGGAAATAAGTACTCCGATAAAAAAAAACTCATAACGAATATAATTCCTAGTAATAAAATCAATGAGAATAAATTAAAAAGTTTTGTTCGGTTTTTAAGGAGAGTGATCTAGCTGGAAACTCATTGCCCAAGCCCATTTCCACAGATTCATGTTTTAAGTAGGATATTATGGTAAATAGATAAAGGATGTTTTGTAAGAGTTTTCCCTTTTAGTCTTTACTCTAGCTTGGCTCTAAATGCCCATTCATTAATTACGTAAGGGTCCCAAAGGGGAGGAGGGGTTGGAAAAATCTCTACATACCCTTACTTGGGGGTGGGGGGCGGTCAAACCCATTCTTACATAAGATTTTACAAGTTAATGTTGTTTAACTGATTTATGTTTAAGATTATTCAGAAACTTACTTTTAAATCTACTGATAAATGATATTCTAAAGACTAGAGATTCAGATAGATTCAAAATCAAAGAAAGGAACTAGAAAGAATTTTTGAATTGTTCAAATGAGCCCCAATTTTTTTGTGTTCAAATGTGCCCCCATCTACCATCGTAGAAAAATAGATATTTATAATTGAAATTGGGAAACAAAACTTTTTTGGACTTAACTATTGATGCACAATAGACTGCAAGACAAAATTTCTACTTTAAACATTTTCTTGATTGAATTTTTACACAAACATAAAGATAAGAAATTTTTCTTTGCACCTTCCAAATCAGGCAGTTTTATAACACAAAGGGTTCCGGCAAAAAAAAACCCTAATACAGCTGCCTATTGATATTTTTTTTTCAGATTTTTATATTAAATTTACCAGAGCAGATATGTGGGTTGTTGTAATGTGCCCCCTCTCTGAATATTAAATTAGAATAATGAATATGAAATAAATATTAAAATTTTCTGCATGTGTGAGACTTTTTTAAAGTCTCAGGAGAGTTCACAATGAATTGAATAAAATAAAATTAAATTTTAAGGTAATTAATATTTTTGATATTTCACATTGAAATACATAAACTGTTAGAATTCATAATACAAATTAATTATTCATTTAATGAACTACAGGAAATCAGTATTTAAAGTTAAAAAATTTAAGAACTTTTGATAGTTTAAATCTAAACAATTAATCAAAGGTAAATTTTACAAAGTTATTTCTATGTTCTCACACTGTTTATTTTACATAATCAATGTATGAAATATGTCATGTTGAAATTATGTTACCAGCAAGTGTTCAGAATTGGCAGGAAAAGAGCAAACATTTCATATGCTTCTTTATTTTCAAAGAAAAGTACAGTACAACACTTACCATGGAGCAATCACTTATCTTGCCTACACTATAACATGTAAATACTGACATATCAATACAGTTTCCACTGAAAGTTTCACAATACCTGAAATACTCAATCCAATTGGGATATCATCTTTCTTGTAAGCAAATGGATTACACTGCACTTTTATATACTTTGATTTTTATTCATATTTGGAAAGCATGATGATTAATTAAACTTAACATTAGTTTCATTGTGCATTGAGAGAAAAAAGTATAAACTAGTAATTACTTCCTCTCATGAATGTAGTGTTTCACGTGAGTTTTTCAAAAACAACAAATAAACTTTTGAATTTAAAAATTTCTATAAAGAGATATTCAATGCTTTAATACATATTTTTAACAAATTTAACTATTGTTCAACTTTATATTACTGGGAAGTAGTAACTGATATACTTTACAAATAAATACCAATACTTTTTCACAATAGTAATGTCAAACACTATCTTTAAATATATTGTTATGTATATGATTCATACAAAGTATTTAAAATATTATATAATATATATATTTAAAATAATATGTAAAAGTATTTAAAAAATATATACTGATTTATTTAAGAATTCAGATAATGTTGTTTGACTACAAAACCTAAAAAGAACTAAAAGTAAAGTCCCAAAATCTAGCTTATTTTAAATAAATAATGTTTTGGTAGGAAAATTATATAAGACCTGCTGCCTATATTCTATTATTGAGATCCTAAACAGATTAATTGTATGAACTTATAAAAAATAGACATTTTTAAGTAAAATTTAAGTTTACAACAAAACAAAGTCATTCAACAAATATCAACAACTTTTGTTTAAGTAATGAAGAAAACTATCTAGATTCAAATAGAAAACATTATTCAACAAATTATTATAAATTACAGAAAAACATTAAAAAACAGATAACTATAAACAGGCCTAAAATATCACAGAAAAGAACTAACATATCACAAAAACTAAATATTGAGCAAGTACTAAAATGTATAAAAACTAATAAATTAAATAAATACATCTTTGAGTTCTTTTGGCATATATTTGTTATAGAACTAGTTATTGATCAAGAGTAAACTCCAGAAAAAATGCTTTACACCAAACACATGCTTTACATTTAAGTGCTTCTTTAAGACTTTTCTTATAACATTATGTTAGTACCTATGGCAAATATTAAGAAATCTTTAGAGATTGTAAAAAAATATAAAAGTGCCAGTATAAAAAAAGCTCTAGTTCTGAACACCAAAATGGTAGTATATTTTCTTTTTATTAAAAGTTAGAAAGTTAAAAACTTTTTGTGATAAAATGCTAAATATGATTATGCTTATACAGGTGTTTCAACAATTCTACCTAACTCTGCACAGCAAGATTCTTTTCATGAAGTAAAAACAAAAATACCCAAAGAACTATCAAGAACCATAGTTTTCGAGGACATTGCAATGGAAAAAGGTATGACATCACATTTGGTTTACTCTAAAATATGTGTATGGAAAATGTGAAAATGGTTATTTGGATATGTTTGAACACTAAGATGGAAAATATATCTATTTTGCATGCATAAGCACACAGCTTGGAATGGAATAATTAAGTTTTTATTGAGTATGATGTCACATTTTTTGAAACATAAAAGTTGTCATAGAGGTATAATTTAATTGCCAGTTTAAAAAAGGGAATAAGTAAAAAAAATGGCAAATTGACTTTTTGTGAGAAAAAAATCTCCAAGCTTTGCTCTACACATAAGTAGAAAGATGGAAAAAATAACTACCCCCTATAGGCAGTTACAGCCCCATAAATTTGGTGAAATTGATGTCGTTGACAATTGATGTTGATTGTAGCTTTTGAAATTTAAATTAATTTCTTTTTTTTATTCTTTGTGCTGTAAACTAAACCAAAACAATTTTTTTTTTTAAATTTAGAAGTATTTTTACCTTTTTTATCTAGTGAATTTTGGACTCCATTGGTAGTCATTAAACTACCTTAATGACTCAGTTTCATAATATTTTTTAATTTTATTTGTTCTCTAAACTAAGCAGTAATGATCAATTTAAGTGGTTTGAAAGTTTTTTTTCAACTAAAATTTCAAAAGGTTGAAAAAGGGAATTAGTCCCTATCAACTTTTCTCAACTGTACAATATTTTTTATAAATATACTTATATTTTTTCGATGGTTGTGCTGTATTTTAAATAGTCTTAAATTTCAAGGAAAAATTTGGTGATTATACAATAAAAATTCCCTTTTTTCAGTTCCCTTTTTCAAACTGACAATTCATTTCTTTGTGCAAATTTATCTACTACATGAAAGGATTTCTCTGCAGAGTTTGGGCAGATTAGTTCAAACACCCTGTACATTACAAGTTTAAATGCTTACTTCAGTACACCTCAACACCTTAAAGTTGATATGCTGAATGATTAAGATAAGGTGAAAAGCAATGGCAAAGCAAAAAAAAAAAAAAACAATTGAAATAACGAAATTTACCATCCTAAAAAGTAAGGTAAAAATGATATAAGAAAATCAAAAGAAATATAGAAACATTCCTCACTTAACTGCATAGAAATATGATCACAACCACTACCTGAAATGACCAGGTATATGACTAAATGACGATTCCCCCAAATATATTATGATTTTGAGTAAAAACTTTGAACATAAGATAATAACATTAAAGGATTGAAGTGACTAAATCAAAGAACAGACAACATACTTTGGGAGTTATCAAGGCTGCTATGGAATTGAGAATAGACTGCATTTATAAAAATTGATGTAGGTTTAAACTACATAATATTTCAGTACCATTAGTACTGTCAAGAAACTTATGAAGGCTGTGAAAGTTAGTCATGGATCAGGAGCATGTGGCAGCGTAAAATCTCTGATGTGATATAAATTACTATACTACTTGAAAATACATATGATGTAGCTAAACTATTATTTGAAAATACATACGATATCACTAACAGCACAGAATTTTGTAAATGGTTAATGTGAAAGACTTGTCTAGAAGATGAATGGACTGACATTATTTATTACCTAGGATGGAGCTCCATAAGAACAATTGACTTGATTTGGCATGTTCTTATTTGCCCTTGATTTGGTCATGCAGAGAAGTGGCAATACATGCACTAGTCTTACAGGAAACTCAGTCGGCATACTGGCCCAGTGGAATCCCGCTCAAGCATGGATGTTTGTATGTGGAGATGAATGGATGTGACCCCCATTAATTACTTCACCTCCATACTGTCAATTGAGTAAGTAAGTACTAATATTGGCCTGCATTAATTGATGGATCAATTATTTCAAGTATTCACCATAAAAAAATAGGAAACTCAAGCATAGTGAACTAAGAATTTTTGTGATGTGATGAAGAGCCACCTCAAAATGAGAAACAAGTTTATCCTCCGAGACCCGTCAATCAATATCTAAGGTCAAAAGACCGATTTGAGTGGAAGGGTCAAAGTTGAGCATCAGCACTGGAATACCTTATCTCACTTAAAGGTAGTATTTTTTATAGTTGGCATTAAGCAATTGAGTAATAAATAAGTTGTTAAAGTGTAAATTATGCACAAAAAAGAAGAGTGTAAACTTATAACTAGAATGAAATGGTGTATCAAATCAGGATGTCAAATAAAAATGGTAAAAATTTAAATTTGTCAAGGAATCAGTCCAGTTATTTTCTAGTCATCCTCAGTTAAAAGCGATGAACATTCATATTATCTAGCTACAACTTGATTCAGCAGTGACACCTATGCTGTAATAAAATCCAGACCAAGCATTATAATAGGAACATCAACTTGATAAATGCGGGACATCACACACCATTTTTCACTGATAACAGAGATAAGATGAAAACTTCACTGGATACCATTCCACATTTCTGCAACTTCAACCACAATAAGAGTATTTCATCATTATCATCTCTTGCTTCAAACCTAAATTCAAGAAGAATTAGGATAAATTAAAGAAAATTTGGCAATTAGATTTAATAACTTTTGTAGAATAAACTGTACTGTTTGTGACTAACAACAGTAAATTCATAAGTGATCCACCTTAAGCTTTCAAATACAAGTTAACCAAATTAAGCAGAGTTGTGTGTCTGACCTCCGCTTACTAGATACTATACAGGCTAGCCGAGTTTTGAACAATAAAAAACCATTTGACAACTTTTCCTGCTTTGATCGCCACAAGTCCTACCTATATCCCCCACTGCCTTCAACACTGTAGATATGCTTTGCCAGTTTGTCCAGTATTGCCATCTGGATTTTTAATGTTTTCCGTACTCAGCTAGCCTGTATAGTATCTAGTAAGCCGTGGTCTGAAATACACATAAGTCGAAAGATTATTGTAGCAGAGTATGTCATAAATATAAGTAGTCATTAGTGAATCACCTTCACCATAAATTTGAACTGTAAGTTCACACAACAGCACTGATATTAATCACCATTTAGAAAAATATATTTAGCAATTTGTTAGTCTTTGTGTTCCGATGAGATAAGACACTTTAATTGTACATATTTTTTACATACATAATGGAATACTTTAATTTTAAATTCTATACGGTGTTTTAACAATTACCCCCTAACACTGTACAGCCAGATTCTTTGTATGGAAAACATTAAAAATGACCAGATAACTATACCTCTATAACCCATAGTTTTTAAGAAAATCCCAACAGGAAAAAAAAAGTAGGATGTCACATTGGTTAAAACTAAAAAGGCTTATGGAAAATGTGTACAAGGTTCATATTTGGATATGATTGAACACTAATATGTTAAATTAAAAATATTTATTGTGCATGCGCGAGTGCACCGTGGAATGAAATAATAAGTTTTTATTGGATGTGATGTTACATTATTTGAAAATTAAAGTAGTTGTAGAGGTTTAGTGCTTTGGACATCTTTATGTATTCAAATGCAAGGAATCTTCCTGTGAAGAGTTTGGGCAGACTTGTTGAAACACCCTGTATATTTCTACATAGTGCTAAAAGTTAAGGAGTGAAATAATCCCTCATAAAATGATGAATACACAATAGTATTTAATTTAATATATGAAACTTTTTACTCACACAAGTATCTGCTTCTTTTTCAGATTTTGAACCTTTTACTTTAGATTCTTTCGATTTTGCACCTTTTTCTTTAGATTCTGGCAGCTTGGTTTCTTCAGATTTTTCTCCGGGTTTCAAATCTTTTTCTTGTGATTCTTTAGGCTGGGATTCATTGGAACTTTCACTTTTTTCTTCAGACTCTTTGGGCTGAGCTTCATCAGATTTTGAACCTGTTTCCTTAGATTCTTTGGGCTGGGCCACTTTGGAACTTTCACCCTTTTCTTTACTCTTTGTTTCTTTGGTGGTTTTTGCATATTTTTCCTTGGGTTTTGGTTTAGTTTCGTCAGATTTGGGTTCCTTAGGTTCTCCAGGTTCGGTTTCATCCAGTTTGGGTGCTTCCTCATCACCATCATCTTTAGAAAGCAATATAGGACCCAACATAGATATCAATGCAGCTCCAATAGGTGCAGTCATAATGATGCAGAGAACAGCAGATGTCAAAATCTAGGTAAAGATTTCATACCATTAATATAGCAAGATTGAAAGTTATTGATAGCCAAAACTGATCAAATAAATTGTATTTGAATAGCTTTTTTCTTAACCTATTTTAAAATCTGTATGATCTTTAAAAATTTGATGCATTGAAGGGAATGGAAAACATAAAACTTAAATCTCTTCATTTGTTAAGTCAAACACTTTTTAACATTTGATGCTCATTTTAAAAATTTTCCCCTAAAGATAACTATTAAAAATAATTATTCAGATATAAATTTACTTTTATGTAAAAGTAAAATTCCTATTAATTTTATAATTTATATTATTAACTAATTTTTGTGTGATTTCAACTTTTATATTGGGTAATAATATTATATCTTTGTAAAATGTATTACACTAATTTGTGATTGATCTATTCAATAAATTTCTGTTAAGAGGAAAGATAAAATAATAATTTTACATCTAAAGTAAAAAAAAAAAATAATTAAAATTACAGAGTTGTAGTTTTAAAAAAGACATTACTTTATGAGCATGGTCCACCATTTCTGCATCACCCTTTTTAGATAAGACAAAATCCAATGCTTGAGGACCAACTGCAGCCTAAGGTTAATAAATTAATGTATTAAAAAAATTGAATAATTTAAAAAGAACATGTTTCATCATATTTAATAGAAAATGAAACTATTTTAGCAATCAACATTACTCAAAACTTTTTTTTTTAAGAGAGACAGACAAAAATGTAGTTCAAATGAGCAAATCATTTGTACCTAAAAATTTTTCTTACAATTAAGTCAGGATAATTTAAGTCTAAATTATTTGAGATTCCAATAAATCAAAGTTATTAAAAATATTCAGTTTAGCATGCCACTTGCAGAAATCCCTTTAAAACAGCTATTTTCAGCTTATTATCCTGTCGCTATCAGTAGTAATATATTACATAATACTATATGTGAAAGTATATTTTTCATTTAAATATACATACACTGAGATTTTAAAATAACTTTATTTACATTTCTTTTCTTACTTATTAAGTTTTATTATATGGATTATTTGAGTTTTACAATAGTTTGAGGTTGGTCCGGTCTTGTCTACCTCAAATTATTAAGACTCTAATGTAATGACAAAAACTGCATTTAAATCCTTGAATTTTAAAATTAAACACACCTGAACAGTTGCCTTGGGAAGCCAAGCCATAGCAACAAATAATTTTTCCTTCCAATTAAAGTTTGCTCCACAAGTTGCTAGAGAAGCTGCCAGTATACGGAATATAAGACCAATAAAAATTGATAAAATAGTTGAGCCTGTGAAAATAGTTAAGAACAAATAATGCTTGCATGACAGGAATTTAATAGTTAGTATGATGATTACACAGAACTGCAACAAAAAAGTTCACATATTATTAAAATAGTTTTTATTAGCTTTCTAGGAAACCATAAATAACCAAATTACCAATATATTATAAAAAAGTTCATAAAAATCAAGGTTTAAGTGGATTTATAAATTTAAGATACTTAAATGTTAAAAAATTTTATGATTTCAACTGTTTTATTAAAAATTCACAATCACTTAGTGAAAAATCTTTGTATAAAAATGGACTTCATTTTTTAGAATTAGAACTAAAAATAGCAAAAATCAATAATCAAAATTATAACACTATAAAAATCAAAAGCATTTTTTGCAGGTCTTTCATGAAACAAAAGAAATTTTACAATTCTTTTACTAAGAGTACTAAGAGTTTTTATATAAATTAATTACATGTTGAAAATTCTCCATCATTATTTAAATATGAAAATTTAACATTAATTTAGGAATTAATTTTCACAAGTTATGGTTTTTAACTTGTGTGCATTAAAATAAAATTTACAAATACCATTTTAAGTTTTTTTAAACCCATAAATTAACTAAAGACCATAGAGACTTTTAAACAAAATATCTAATTCAAAAGAAACTATGTTATTAAAAGGGATTTATTAATAATCATACCAAAATTTGATTGAATATCAGCCACAGAGACTTCAGCTCCAATAAGACCAAAGAGACATGGTTCTGCAAATCTCCAAATAAAAGCAAATATCTTATTTACACTTTCCTACAAAGATAGAGCAAAAACACAACATCAATGCATAAATAAAGAAATAATGTATGAAAGAAATAACCAAACACATTTATTAAATAGGGTAACTAATCTAATGAATTAGAATAGCAAACCAATTTCATATGAACCATAAAATTCAACACCAATTTAACCCTTTCTATCCTAAACTGTCTGAGATTGAATCCTATGGTAAATTTGGGGTAGACAGCCAGGACTAATTAAAGGATTAAATAGAAATTTTATATCTATAATAATAAAAGAGCTTTACCCCTCATTTATTCATACAGCCATCAACATACAGCAAAATTTTCCAGTGCTAAATACTTAAAATTTGGTACAGTGGAAGACCTCACAGTGTATACATGTGCTAAGAAGGAATTTTTCGAAATTTTTTTGTTCTGACCCACAGGAGTGCTTGGAGCATTTTCCCCATTTTGGAACTTGGCGGAATTCCAAATGACCTTCTATTTCGCAGGAAGGTGCCTATCTACAATACCTAGAAAGGCATTTTTAACACTTTAATTCTAAAGAGATGGTTTTCTAAAAGAGTTTTTCACATCTTAAATAAGTATAGCATAAAAATAGAATTCTAGGAAGAAGTAGTTGACCTTATTGTCTTTAAAGGATGCCTCAAGAATGAGCAAAGATAAAACTTATTTTAACACACAATTTAAAAAACCTTTTCCCCCTGAGCAATGGCAGGTATATCAGCTAGTCTGTTATAATTATGATGATTCTAAAGTTTTAAAAGTTCATTCTTAAATTCTATTTAATGAATATGCAAGAAGTTTCATATAAGGTAAACAATTATTTTAATTGATCCAAAATTAAGACAAGAGTTTCAAATATGAATGAAGTAGCTAAAATTTCTTCCGTAATATGAAGTGGCATGTGACTCATACTAATTCATATTTACAAAGAAAAATATCTGGCTTAATATATGCAGGTAAGAAAATTATATAATGTGGGAAGGAAATATTTTTTAAAAAAATATGCCAAAGATTACCATATGCCATCTGTTTCTTTTCCACCCTAGGCCTGCAACAAATGCCATAACAAGACATCCCATCGGACCAGCACCAGCAAAATGCAATCTCTTGCTAAGGAACATACAGCCAATAGCTCCAAAACACAGCATTAAAATGTGATAATAAACCCAAACGGCCTGAAACACAAACATATACTTATTAAATGATTAAGACTATCACATGTTATTTTGGATATTGATATTACATGTAAATACGTCTAACTAGTTTTTAAATAAGTTATAGCTCTAAAAATTTTAAAAAACTATAATTAGGAGCTTTATAGAATGTATTAAAACCAGTTGGCTAAAAAGTTACACTTTTAGTTTTTTATGCATTATAAGTTTTTAAGTCTGTTAAGAGAAAAATTTTAGGAAATAAAGAAGGCAAAAATGAAGAGTATAAGCATGAAAAAACAAAAGGAATCCTTGCAGAGGTAATATATGTATTTAAAATCAGACTTTGGGAATCTAGTCTTGGAAATTCTTAGAAATATCATTAGAGACCATATCAATAAAAATTATGTTTTTGAGCAGTATGGATGGTTTGATTTTAAAGATATTTTTAAAATCCCTAAATGCATAAAATTTAAGCTAAGAAAAATATTTTGCACAACTCAAAGAAAGTAGTGTTTCTAGCTGAAAAGACGTACTTACTCTCTCTTACAGAAAGACACTTATGGTATAAAAATTTAAACTTTGAACTTACAGGAGAACTGTAATGCTTAACTGGAATTTCCCAAAATATTCGACCAATGACTCCACCAGCAATCAAACCACCAACTGGTTCCAAAATTCCTTTAAGTACTGTCATTGGCACATTACCTAAAAAGGAGTTATATGTTATTAATTAGGATAGTATAAAGTGACTGAACCTATTAAAAAGAAGTACCTTTGAATACATATGGTTAAGAACAGCGTTCGAAATTGGGGTGATTTGCTGGTCCGGGACAACTAAAAAATGGCTTGGACCAGTGGAATCAGAAATTCACTGGTCTGCCGGACCAGGGAGAATATCCCCGAGCACGTGTAAAAATATTTAGACGATTTGTTCAGTGATAGTGGTATTTTTAGTGCGTTTGATGATTGCATTTGGTGAAGCAAGTACATATTTTTGACAAAATCCGAAATATGGTGATATGGGATAGTGGAAGCCCCCGGTGAAAAAGAAAAACTATTATTAAATATGTATTGATTTTTAACATTACTATTTGGTATTCACATTCAGTGCAATAGTTACTTTATAATAATATTAATTAATTTGTCGGACCAGTGATTTTTGTTGTGGACCAGTAAGATTGGCAAAGCCTCAGGACCAGTGGTTTTTTCCCCCCAAATTTCTAACGCTGGTTAAGAAGTAGTTTTTTAGAGATTTGGTTCCTTTAACTCAGAAGATACTGAACTTTTAAGATAAACAAAAGATCAAGTGCAATATAGGATAGATAGTTTGAAAGAAACTTTTTGTGGACTTATCAACCCAGTTTGATAGCTACTGATTATGGAGACATAAATGGATGGTAGAAAATGTTGCAGGGCCCAATATTTCCCCAGAACACAATTAATTTCGCCCAAAATTTCCCCATATTTTCATTCCAGTTCATGTTACTACATAAGTACGGAGTTTTTCCTATAAAGTGTAGTTTTCTGAAGTAGTGATTTTCTGTTGAGATTCAATAATTAGCAATTAATCCGTAAGTTTTAATTTTTATTATATCTACTTTTATTCTTTCTCATATACATGTCACCTTAGCTTAAAAATGTCTCTAGTCTTAAAATATGAATTACAAACAGTTATAGTCTGTGTAATTTGAATTAAATTGAATGAATTGATTGAATTTTAAAATATGATTTTTAGAGGTGGATTTTTGAAAAATGAGAGTTATAAATATAGATATGTTCATACAATAGTCCATAAAAACAAAGTGAGAAAATTAAATAAAGATATAAATACTAGTTAAAATTAATATATAGGCATGCACTGCATTATATCTTGAGATTGTAGACAAATTTTAGGATGAAATTTTAAGCATCAAAAAGTAAACATTAATGAACAGCAGTTTTTTAGTCAGGCTTTCAGTTAAGTTTCAAATAATTGTATTTTACCTTCTGAAAAGGTTATGCTAAGCATAACAGTAAAGCCTGTAATAGCAAGTATATCATCTATTGAAGCAGCAGCTATTACTAAAGTAGGAATTCCTTTGTCAACCCCATAATCCTTTTTCTCTAGGCTTAAAAGACCTGGAACAATGACTGCAGGGGAAACAGCAGACACAACAAATCTGTAAGGAGAATATAACTTACATCAGAGGTTTGTGGGTCGCAACAATATTTAGAATTTACGTCTAAATATATGTTTTTCATAATGTTGATAAACGTAATGTTAGCTTTAAAAATTTATCAGCAGATCATTAGTAAAAAGAAACCTACTCCGTGTAAAAACAGGAAAAGTAAAAAAAAAAGTGTCATTTTAATAAATGCTGATGATGCAAAATTTGTTGGTTATTCAAAGAGAATTTAAAAATAATTCGAATCAGTGTTTCTAAGCAAGTGGCACATAAAAACTAGGGAACAATTATAA
Source organism: Tetragnatha montana (assembly GCA_963680715.1). Lineage (NCBI taxonomy): Eukaryota > Metazoa > Arthropoda > Arachnida > Araneae > Tetragnathidae > Tetragnatha > Tetragnatha montana. The sequence goes on from OY796675.1 coordinate 48,958,799, forward strand.
ATTTTGAGAATTTTCTTAAAAATTATTGTAATTGCCAATTATCTCAGATTAACATAAATGAGTTGAAACCCAGTTTTAATAAATCAAATTTATGATTATAACTAGTCTGATTGACTTTCAGACCTTTAAAAATAATTTCTAAAAATCTTTTAGAATCATCATTCTTACGTTATTAAGAGGTATATAATTGTGAAACTGATGTTTTAAATGTATGCCATAAACCGTCAGAATTAGAAGTTCAAGAAATTTTTTTAAAACTCAAGTAAGCCCACAAAAATTATCTACAAAAAAGTCTTAAGCAAAGTTTAGTTCAGTGTTCTAATGCACCTCAGTACAATATGTCAAAAAATATTTTGTACAATACATTACCCAAGCATGAATGCCCATGACCAAGGAAGATCTAAGATGTAGTGTGAAGCGATGGAAGTAGCAATTGTTTCAACAATGCAAGGCAAAAAAGCTAATTGAAACACAACCATTTTAAGCTTCTTCAACTTAGCTGCATTAAGACCAAGACCAGCTTTTATAAGAATTACAACAAGGGCTGATGATCTGAAAAGAATAATCATAACATGAATTGTGGTAAATCACATACTCATATAAAGGAAAACTTACATTAATTAAATTTTTATTTTTACCTGAGAGTTGTTGCCCAATGGATCGAGACATTCTCATAAAAGTTTATGAACGGGATGTTTCGAAAAAGGAGTCCAGCTATCAGCATGCCTATAAAGACAGAGATTAAATAGACCTCCAGGCCTTTGCCAAAAACCTAGTGCTAGTTTTGAAGGAACATTTTAAACAAGAAACTTTTTTCAACTACTATTATTTCGGCTAAAAGTATTATGCCTAAAATAGTTCAACCATACAGTTTAAAATTTAATTTATTTCAGGTTTTGATATGTACCATATTAGATGATAACCTTGAATCGTGGATTTGAGTAATCTACTGTAAACAAGATTTGCCTGTGTTTGTCAAGCCAATGGCTGATCAGAGCTCTAGGTGCAATAAGGAATAGTGATGTAACAAAACCTGAGCCAATAATGCCAAAAAAGGATTACTGTGGTTTTTCTGGTAACCCTGGGAGTAGTAACCCTGCTAGTTTTGGTTTCGCTTTTTTGTTTTTACTTCCTTGATATCGAAATAAAAATTTATTTCATTATTCCAATGAAATTATTCAGTAACATCACTTGCTGAATTGATTGGGAGTGGTGCATTTCTCTTAAGTAATAGCAATAGTAAAATAAAAACAAATACAAATCAGTATTTTGTTCTTCAAAAGCAGCCTTTGGAACAACTATGTTTTAACAGTTGCACTTGAATCCTGCCTTCACATAATTCAGTCTGGCAAAGAAACAAATCATGCACTTCTATAACATACATTCCCCAAATCCGAGATATGAGGTTATCATCTGAACCCAGCATTATATTTAAGAATAAGAATGATGAGTAAAATGAAAAGGCAATAATAACCTATAAGAGGGGGCAGCCGAAAAAGAGAAACAAATTTTCCTCCAATGTGTGCAGACACTAGAAGTAACAGAAGTGCAAAGACTTCACTTCCAGGTAAAGCGTCTTTTCCCAAAACACCATAGAGAGCAACATAGAACAAAATGAGTAATATGATTTGAGCGAATAGTAAGAGTGATTTCCTTTTTGAGGGTAGGTAGCTACTGAGTTTGACACACCATTTATTTGCAAGGAGATTACTGCAGTCCTTCTTGCAGCTACTTTTGGCAGACTCTGCAAAGAATGTTTTGAGATTAACAGAAAATTATATGTAATCATAAAAAATTTACTGAACATTCTTTATCAAGAAAATATTTTACATAATACATACAAAAATATTAGAACAATAAATTCTAAAATTATTCACTCATTACCAAAATTCTGATAGATATACATCTGGAAAGTAATAATTTGCTGAAAATTGTGTAGCTTGCAATTTTGAAATTTTAGAACTGGACTTAATTTACAGATTCCATTAGATAACAATGATCTATGTTTTAAAATCCCCAAAAGCTAACAACACAATCAATTCCCACATTTTCTTTGACAACTTGTACTAACTTGCCTTGTACATTTCTATGCAAGACCTGCAAAATCTGTCATTCATATTGCAGGATATCAGGATCTTCAATAGCCTCAACACTAAATCCATCAAAGTCTCTTTATGTCAGCTTTAAGAGAAACTCACCAATTTTTGAGGCTTGAGCTGGGAGAAGACCAAACCTTTTCCTGTGTGATTTCCCAAAGTGTTTCCTCATGAAGTTGATCAAGCACCTGATGTCCTCACAGGGCAAATCGGGTATAACCTCGGCTGCATGTCCCTTTAGTGAAGAAACAAGCTTCTTGGCTCGCACCTCATCGTTCCAACCATTGGCATTGGCAATGAAGTCAAACTGGGCTTCCCAGCTTTTCCATGATGAATCACCGTAGTAATCGGGAAGTGTTATAGTTAGTTCCTTACTAAAAGGAAGAGGAGGCTCTGCATTTGGATCGGGCGAAATGGGTTCTCCCGGTGGTAGATCCGATGCCTCCACTTCCACATGCTTATGAGAGCTAACGTAGGGGCAGATGTGTTTGGGGACTGAAAGAGGGAGATAGAGGACTAAGGTAGGTAGAAATATTAGTTTTTATTATAAAAATTAAATTTGCAGGGAAAACATTTAAGGTTAGGATATGGATTGTTGATTGTTAGAGGTATATGCTTGCTCTTCTGGGAGCCATTTTACCTTCTTTTTCCAATAAGATCTGGATTACGATTACCTAAACAATTTCTTTCCATGTTAATTATTTTTAACTAAAAATACTACCACTATAAATTTAAAAATACATGTATTTAAGCTAATAAGTAGGTACAATTTGTAAAAAAGCTAAAATTGAAAATTTTTATCAGAAATTTAAAAATTATCCTTTTCATCAAGGCATTTGCAAATTTATAATCAAAATTTTTTTCCGAGTAAATTGAGTGAACTGAACATTAGCATAGTACTACTTGAAACTGAATAAGGTGTCTTATGATAAGATCTGAAAGTATATGTGAAATGTCTGAAAGTATGTGAAATGAGAGTTTACTTAAATTCAGATCATTCTCAGTTTTAACTTAACATTTATATGCTCTAACCCTTTCAATCCTTGACTGCTTGAGATTTCCATCAAATACTATGGAAAATTTGGGGTGGTTGAGACTGAAAAGGCTAATCATGTAAATCAAAGGACACATTGAAATAAGAGCAATTGGTGCTTTTTTGTTTTGTATCTATTGTGAGGCATAAGGTTACAAGATTGTGACTTGTAGGTAGAAATTCATGTGGATATTGAAGATTCTCTAGGACTTTCGTAAACTTTTGAAAATAGTTTTATATAAGTTTTATTGAACAAAGCTGTTGCACTTGTTTGTAATCTCAAAAAACTGTTATTCTGGTCTCCTTAGCAACCAGTTTCCCCAGAAGGATTCTTTTTAAAAAAAATTCTTAAATCAAAGATTTCCTTTGTGATTTAAAAACTAAACAATCCTACAAACTTCTGCACAGCATGTGTGTCAATTAAGATCTGCAATGGCTTAAGCCTTGATTTCCACAACCACTAAAAAAAAACAGAGACTACAAAAATAGCTATGTCCCTGTATACCTGGCAAAAAATAAATTTAATATTTTTATTTTTAATAAGAAATAATAAAATAATGAAAAACTCAGCATGAAGGAATATCTCTCCAAGCAGAAGCTCTGATTATACTTTTATTATAAGATCTTAAAGCAAATAGTGAAAAATATAATACAATAAACTCATGTTAGAGTATGCAAAGCATATAAAGGACAAAGGGCAATAATACCAGTTACAACATACTATACTCCTAAATATTTTTTTACAAAACTGTTCCAATTTTTAAGGTACTTATTCTAAAGGAGCCATACAATTCCACATCATTTTCTTCAAATTATTTAAAGAAAACTACTTTTTATAAAAAACTTCATACTATAATCTTAAAAAATTATAATTTTTCTTCTGGCCACTGTGACATACAAACACAGTTTTAGACTTGGTATCTAATTTTTAAGGAATAAATAAATTAATAAATCCCTGAAAAGTAATTAAATGTAGTACTTTCCATGCTTTATACCTAAATAAGTGAGGAAAAAATAAAACTTCAAAAGTTTCAAGTTAAAAAAATTTAAATCTTGTGACAAGTGTGACACTTTTGGGACATAGGTTTTCTTTTACGTATACATTTGTTAAATTTCCTGTGAATGTGTGAATATATGAATGTTTCATGACTGAAATAATTTTTCTTATACTAAGGAGATACAATTTAAGTATATTTAAGTTTCCAAATAAATTTTAATTAACTTAATAAATAAAAATTCATTGTTTAACAAGTTAGTAAATGGATAAAACAAGCAACAGTTTAAAAGTATCTAATATTTATATAGAAACTATAAAAAATTACCAGTGGTCTGTTCTTCTTTTGGATCTTCAAAGTTGGGTGCAAATGCTGTTTCAAAGTTTGCAAAATTTTCTTGTGGCATGGTCTAATAATTTTAGGAGAACTACTCACTCCTTTCTTCCTTCAAAACAAAAAACAAAAAAAAAATGTGAAATATACATGTGAATTATACATAAAAAATTAATCATAAATTTCCCCATTTGAAATAGTTTGATTGAAGGAATTATTTGTGGTGAGGGGGCTACAGGAGCACTAGAATAGTGACCAAGCATCTATGATACAGTTTGGTTTCAATTTCAATATTTGGAGTCTTTACAATTACACTACATTGAATTACCATAAGTTTGGGTCGGTAAACTGCAGCTTCACTACTATTCTGTTCAAAAAGTATTGAGCCTTTTGTTACGAAAAATCTAATTTATTCTATTTAAAAAAGTTCGGACAATGTCCCCCCAAAAAAGTGATTTTTCCATAGTTAACTTGGTGATACCATAAAAAGAAAAGCAAGTGAAATGTACAGACTTTTAAATATCACTACTTTTCACAAACTTTTTTTATGAAATTTTATCAACCACCCCTCTAACCATCTTTAATAAATTTATTATAATGATAATAAAAATAAGCTGAAGTCTATTGTTATATAAATTGAACCAAAAAATATCCCTCTCAAAAAAGGTTCGATTGTTCAAAATTAGTTCAAAGTTCAAAATTATCAAACATTTTTATGTCTGAAATATTATATTTTTTAGTAAAGATAAATAGAAGAGAATGTATGTAAAGAAAAGCCATCATTTAAAAGAATAATGAGGATTTTTAAAAAAATCTTACTGTTTCAAAACTTTAGGACAACCACACAACACAATCTCATAAAAATTTAGATTTCAAAAAGAATTCTCGAAAATTTTTGGAAAACAGAACTCCGAAATTTAAGTTGTTAAAAGGTTTATACTTTATGGGATGTGGTTCTAGGTTGGGGGTTTTAGAGGCGAAGAGGATGTGAATATTTGCAATAGGAATATGTAAATATTTACACCACTCCCCAGGGCACCACAGCACACAGTTTGGGAAGCACTGAGCTAGTAAGTTATTACATCAGGAAAAGTGCTTAAAATTGCCAAGAACAAGTGGCAGCAGACTGTTATATACCACCTATATCAAATTGCAAATTAACTACCAATTAAATGTGGAACCATGGTAAATAGTATTAACTGTTTAGGTAAAAATAAATTTCACAGACATCATTTGTACAAAAAATATATTTACAATATTTAAACACAGAATTGTTTTTAGTAGACCCAATTCTATGCATCTACTGTGTGTGTGGTCTACATAAAATTATTGTAAATAATTACAGTATGGTGGGGTAACAAGGAAGACTTAACCATTTGCGGTGAAAGAACAAATAAAGTTAATTGACCTAAATATCTTTTTAAAAAAAATCGGAATCGTAATTTATTAATGTTTACACATACTTAGTGTTTTTGTAAAAGGTAAAGGTTTATTCATCAATTGAGTTTTGAATATAAGAAAGGGTTAAAAAACAACGAAATCGATCAATGGGTAAGGTATTCAAGTACCTTATATCGAACCGTAAATCAAAATTGTGTTAGATATACGATAGAAATTTAATATTTAAAAGGTTTAAAATATAATTATCTTAGACAGCCCAGTAACTTGAATTGAATTGAATGGGGGGGTTTGAGACATATACGACCTAGATACGGCCGTTTCGTCTACTTCTTCTAAAGTACTACTGTAAAGATACTAAAGGGAGACAGAGTATCGAAAAAGAATAATACAGACGTAAGATAACTAAGAGCTCCCCGCCCTAGGGGAGAGAAGTCTAAAACACATTTAGCTGCTGTCCGCGTCTCTAAGAAAATTTCCTACAGCTTGTAGATATCTTTTGGATTTGTTTGCACGGTTCATTAACGTATAAAATACAATATCTTTTCCCTTAAAATCTGTTTTCTCTTTCAGTTTTTTCCTTATCTCAGAAAATTTGCCACAAATTGTAAAACGATGCTCTGCAGAGTCGTACACATGGCACTCTGAACAAAGAGGAGAATCTACTAAATTGAACTTAAATAACAAACTGTTTGTTGGAAGCATCCCAGTGAAAAAGCGAGCAATTAAAACATCCATTTCTCTATTTTTTAACCATTTAAAATTTATAGGATCGTCAAGAACCTTAAAATCAGTGTAATATTTGGAGCCTTGCCATTCAGATTTAGATATATTTGAAAAGAAACCACCGACTTGTTTGATTAAGTCCCTCATTGCAAACCATTTAAGATAATGATGTTGAGAGTGATCCTTGATCGAGGCCGCCAAAGCGTCAGCCTCTTCATTCTCTTTTATCCCAACGTGGCTTGGGGTCCAAACGAATGAGATACTACAAGCCCGAGAGCTTGCCTCTTGTAAGGCACTTTGAATTTGCAAAATTCATAGGCAAAATTACACACGGAGATCTGTAAGTAATATTCATCAGAGCCATTAGGATAGATTTGCTGTCTGTAAGAAATATATAACGACCTTGATCCTTCTCTTTGACGAAACTCTTGATCGCTAGGAACAGAGCGATGGCCTCGGCGGTAAAAATCGAATTTACTTTAGGTAGTTCTTTTAGGACCCTCTCATTTCTTTTAAAGTCTATTCCCGCCGCTGCAGTGTAAGACTCCGTTTTGGAAGCATCAGTTGCTATAACGAAATAGTCCCGCCTATAAGGTGCGATAAATTCTTCAAAGAGGAAAACTATTTCTTCTGGAATATTAGTTTTTTGGAATGGTAGGTCTGATGTATGAAAGAAAATATTTTTGTATGGGGTAAGGACCGGAGGAGTGAATTGAATGGTATCTTGAAGGTCAATCCGTAAGGAATTTAAGAATTCGCAGGTTTCGTACATATTTTTCATACTTTTCGGACGATCTTCTTGAGCCTTAACCCTTTCGGTTATCCTATCATATAATGGGGATGTAAATCTCAACGCTGAATGTTTCATAAAAAATCTTGAAGCTAGTAGATTCTGACGAGTTAAAATTGACATTTGACCAGAAACCTGTCTCAGTAAAGGAATCGGGGTCCACTTTTGTAGACCCAAGGCGACTCTCAGGGCTTCGTTATATATAGGCTCCAGTTTTTGACGGGAAGATTGGCAGGCGTCTGTAGTAATAGCGCTTCCGTAATCCAGACAGCTCCGAACTACCGAGTTTACAATTTTTATAAGATCCGTTGTGCGGGCACCCCACTTGTGCGAAGCAACAGCTTTGATGCCGTTAATTTTTTTAAAGGTTTTCCGTTTGATATAATTGAAGTGATGGTGGAACGTTAAATTGTAGGAAAAATATATGCCCAGAAGTTTTATATGTTTGACCAGAGGAATCTTTGAGGAGTTTAAATTCAGAGAGAAGTCTTGGGGAGATTTTTTCCTAGAGAAGTTAATGACCGAACATTTACTAGGTAGTACCTTGAGTTTATTGCCTTCGCACCATCTCTGAAGGCGGACCAAAGCTGCTTGCGCCTTGGCTAAAGTCCCTTGGAACGATTGTCCGTTTGCGTAAATGAATATGTCATCCGCATAGCAGATGCATCTAACCCCTTCTCCTATGGCTTCAAATAGGTCCATCATATTAAACGTAAAAAGTAATGGTGATAATACGCTCCCCTGAGGGATTCCTTTAGTGATGGTGGATCCTTGAGAGACTGTGTTGCGCCATTTTACCTTTATCTTTCTGAAAGAGATGAGCTCGTAAATCCATTTGCATAATTTCCCAGATAAGCCAGCCTCCAGACACTTTAACACCAGACCATCTTGCCAAACAGAATCATACGCGGAGTTAATATCCACCGCCACCAACAATACATAATCTCCTGATGTTCTCATTCTGTTAATATCTTCGTAGATTACTTTCAAGGCCAGTTGGCAGTCTCTAAATGGCAGAAAGCCAAAATGATGTTTATGAAAAGTACTGTTGTTCAAAGCAAAACCTACTAGCCTTTTTAGGATCATTTTTTCCACTGTTTTGCACATCACAGAGGTTAAAGAAATTGGACGGTAGGAGTCCTTCTTTTCGGCGGTTCTTCCTGGTTTTAGTATAGGTATTATCGTTGACACTTTCCAAGATTCTGGTATTGTTCCTGCATCCCAGAGTTTGTTGATAGTATCTAAAAATTTCCTTTTATTGGTTTCAGAGAGTTGTTGAATAATTTTCACTGTTAAGCCATCTTCTCCTGGAGTTTTTGTTTTCATGTGTTTAATTGCTGTTATTAATTCTTCGAACGTGAACTCGGAGTCTAACACTTCCGACCATGGAGATTTTTCATCTGTACTGAAATCGAAGGGGAATCTTTCCAAAATATCGGAGGATGCGTAGGCTCTTTCAAAAATGTTTGCCTGCTCCATTGGATTTGATACCTTGTTCTGATATTCATCTATTAGAATGAACTGACTGCTAGCGTTACTAACCTGTCGGTTGTTCAGGGATTTTATTATTTTAAAGATTTTCCCCGACTTAGCAGTCTCCTCGCATGTCCTTTCCCAAAAGACCCTTTTTGCTTTTTTGATGGCCTTATTTAATTTCGCAGAAAATCTTTTGTGGGCTTCCCACCAATCCACCAGAACATATTTTTTATGGTACCTCAAAAACTTTCTTTTTTGTCCGAGTAGATAGCTGCATTCTGAGTTCCACCAGACTGGGTTTGAGTTTCCTTTAATGATCTGTTTAGTTCTATTGTAAATGAGGCTCTTTTGACATTTCCCAATAAAGTCCTCGTATGAGGCATCCTCTAGTTTGTCCAATTCATTGTTTAAATCTTCTTTAATCATCCCCCAAAGGTATCTATATCGGGTGACATTAGATGACCCAAAATTCCAAGGTCTATAGTTAATTAATACTGGGGCATGATCCGAATCGAATCTATCCCCCGAAACATCCCAACAAATGTCAGAAACGCAATCGGGAGAACAAAGAGTCAGATCAATCAGAGAGGAAGAGGATCTTGAAAAGTGGGTGGGAACCCTTGTATTGAGAATGCATATGTTATTTTTCTCTATCCATTCCACCAGAATCTCAGCATTCACCGAGTTTTTTAAAGCACCCCAGTTTTGGTGGTGCACGTTAAAATCACCCAAGATTAAAAAAGGAGGATCCACCGAGTTTATTATAGAATCCAACCATTCTTTTGTGAACTTTCCTCGCGGAGAATAAATGTTAATAATTGAAAGAGTTGATCCTTTGTTTAAGACTTGTATTCCTTGAGCTTCATTTTGGCTTAAAGGGAGGTTCAATCCGATGATCCGTGATGAGACCCTATTGGTCACTGAGGTCACTAAACCCCCGCCGAAAGAATCTCTTCTATCTAACCTGTAAACTATCTTCTTGTTTATGTTTAAAGTAGACTTCTCGTTCAGGAAAGTTTCTTGAAGCAATAAAATTGACGCTAAAGAAAAAGGTTTGGACTGCAACCAGTGCAATTTGTTATTAATGCTCCTGCAATTCCACTGGATAATATTAAAAGCCATAAAGAAACTATAAAGTTTGATTAAAAACCCTGTAGAAAAATCATTTTCTTAAGGTGCAGTCCTGGCCTGTAGAAACTACGGCACCGGTGGTGGCGGTTTGCTGTGAAGTTTCTCAAAGGGTTTGCACGCCAGGTTGCTTATGGTATAATCATATGGTTTTCAATTTGATCAGTTGTTACCTGCGTGTTCCTTATTATTGTTTCGATACTTGAGTCTCCTGTTCTCGGTTTTCTCCTTCTTGGAGACTCTATTTCTTGGCCTGTATTATCAGTTGTTTGATGCTTTAGTTCAACCACCGCTTTAGTTAGTTGAGAGATATGTGAGGTGATCGTTTCTAATATTTTATTTACCCGTTCATCTTGGTTTCTCATTAATTCCCCCAGCAGATTCTTTAATTCCATGTTATTGTCCCTTATAATTTTTTCGATTTCTACATCATTCCTTTTGTTTACACTTTGTGTTGTTATCTTAGCGTAGGAGTTGACCATGGACTTTTCCTTAAATCTTCTCCTTGCTTCCCCATAGGACAGGCCGTTTATGGCTTTGAATTCCAGCAACTCTGCTTCTTTTTTATAAAAACTGCACTCGTCACTAGAGGCCACATGATTCTTATGGCAAAGGCAGCACTCTATTTCCACTTTGCACTCAATTTGGGGATGACTTTTCCCACACCTCTTACATTTTTTTTCGTTCCTGCAATATTTGGTGGGATGACTGTACTCCCAACAGTTCTGACACTGCCTGGGCCTGTCCACAAATAGTTTTATTTTCCTACTGATCATCCAAAGTTTAATTGATTCTGGTAGAAGTCTGCCAAAAATCGAAACCAGCACTAATTCGCTTGGAGTTTGCTCTCTGTTGATTTTCCTCGTAAACCGTCGGAGACTGTGAACCTTTAAATCATTCTCAGCCTCTATCTCTTCTCTTAGCTCTTCAAGGTTGGTGTTAATTGGTATGTTGTTGAGCAGGAATCTCGTAGAATTACTTTCTACCTGTAAAGTAGACTCTACTTGTTTGCCTACTATTGCTTTAATAGACGCCAACTCTGTAGCCGTATTTTTACTAGCCGTAATTGCCAGTATTTTGCCGTTGTTGGTGTGAATAAGGTCTTGAATATTTCTTATAGAGTTGACTTTCATCATAAAGCTTTCTTTGATTTGCTTTGGGTTGTTTTTAGGGATCCTTTCCTTTTCATTAGCTGGGGTGAAAACCACCACGAACTTCTGGGTTCCGTTTATATGACCATATTCTATTTGTTCCAGGCAGGTGTGTTTCCCGCTCCAGATACATGGGTCCGTATTTTCTTTCATAGTTATGTCCGGAGGTTCCGGGGTAATGGCCCCCATTATTGACCTAAACTACCTAGATACTTCAGTTTGCCTATATTCCCCGTACTTCGGGAAAGCTACAACGAAAAACAAAATTATTTCAACTTAGAACCGACAGAAGATTACTGTCACACGCTCTGGCTCTTGTACCTAAACAAAATAAGGTAAAAGAGTAGAAGAAACAGACACCAAAGATATGGACTAGGGTGTGAGTAACGCCACGTCACCTTACATGACTAAGAAAAAAGCGAAAGAAAACCTAGAAAGAAATAATAAAGTAGATAGAGAAAGAAGGAAAAGAGGGGAAAAAGGGAGAGAGATGAAAGAGATTGAAAAAACAATAAGTAAAGAGATAAGGTTTTCTCCTAATTCGAAATTATTCAGCAAGCACTCGAAAAATGTTTCCGCAGACCAGATCAACGTTTTCAGAAAGTGTTATAATTAGGAATCGCCCAGTAACTTTCATTGTTAGTAAATAAATGTCAAAGTAACAAATTATTTTAAGTTGAGATGTACAAAACCTAAAATTGCCTAGCGAAAAAAATATGTAAAAGCCATTAATGAAAACACTCAATCATGCATTTAATTTTACAAAAAAAAAAAAGTGAAAAATTTTAATTTATACTTTTAAATATGTGAAACTTCAGAACCTGGAAAAAAAAATCTCAATCAAAAGAAAGAAAACTTGTTAGTTTTCAAGTAAACTACAACTGCAACCGACTGCAACCACACCATGATTAAAATGTAAATAAACAAACGTGCATGCATGTTTGTTCGGTTTTCGATTTGAAAAAGAGGTTTTCATCCCATGAAATTTTACCAAAATATAAAGTTTCGACCTTGTAATAATATTTAAAACCTTTCAATAGCAGTAAGAAAATATTCAAAGCTTTAAAAATCATCTTTTTGATTATAAATTATGAATTGACCTTTACACTTGGGATTGTAATTAATAATTCGTTCTAATTTGCTGATAATTATTTACAATAAAATTATGTATAAATCATCTAAAAATTTAAAATATTGCTTTCGTGTTACTTTAACAAGTAATAAATACTGTTCGACCAATTATAAGAGCACATTACTTCTCCCTACAACTCGTTTCCGGCATAAATTTAAGCCACAAGATCGTCGTAATGAAGATTTAAAAATAGAAAAGGTAGGCTCTATGGTGATTACTTGAAAATGTCTATGTTCTCTCGATACAGATACTCCAACAAGGCGACTGCCCACTAAAATCAAGGGGGATATTTTTGAGGGAGTACCTAGGTCATTGGACCTTCAAACTCGAGTATAACTAGCCTCACTGGGTGAGGCCATGAGCTGAGCTGTTACAGAACATGTGACAGAAGGTCACGGTCAGCTGAGGGATGACTAGCTTGAAGCTAGCCCCCTCTTGATTTCCCCAAGTGACCTTGGTACTCATTTTATCAACCCCAGAGGGATAAAGGGCTGAGTCTGCCTTGCCCGTGGACTGGGGTTTAAACCCTGGGCCTGTGGTGTGGAAGTGCAAAACGCTTCCTTTACGCCCACGGGCTTCTACTGCCAACTAGAACAGTTACCAAGTTGGCGACTTCTTTTATAGCACTGGTCATTTGACCGGTATCCAGTTCTTGGCAAACATTGCCCTTATTGCTGTGGAGGACCTGTATCAATTCTGTTCCGATTTCAATATTATTTGCTGTAATAGTGATTGATAAACATAAAAAAATATTCAGAATATAATTTATCATAACCTTTTTTTTAATTCAATTTTTAAAATTTTGGAACAGTTAAAATTAGCTAGTTAGGTCTAGTTTGTAGTAAAGATGACTGAATAATTTTCTTTGATTCTTAGGCAGCCAAGTTCACTGAAGCATATGATTGCCAAAGAGAAACAAGAACAAAATCCACATTTATACTGCATGATGGCCCTCCATATGCCAATGGAGATGTTCATATAGGTCATGCTGTTAATAAGGTAAAGGTTAATTAAATTTTCATGTTCTAAAATATTGTAAAAATTATTAGAAAACCCATTCAAACCACTGTTACACCCTAGACCTGTTACATTGATTCTTTGTGGTCTTCCATGGAATCCTCAGTCCCAATACCTGGTAGACTGAATGCAGAGATCTTATAATATTAGACCACTCTGAGCTTCCAACACTTTTGTCTCAACCAAGGATTTAAGAATATTTTCTCATTGTTCTTTAAATTTACAAGTGTCCAAACACTTATTGATTGTTAATCATTTGTCTAATCATAAGCTATTTTATATAACATTTATGATTTCAAGTTAATTAAGGTTTTGCAGTTCTATGTAGTCAAGTTGATGCTTAAATCTACTCTTGTTACCTTTATTTGACAGCTAAAATTTAAAATTGCAAAACTTTTAGGATTGTTTTGCCATTTATGTATTTTTTGCTGCAATTTCTCTGTCTAGGTACTAAAAGACATAACTCTTAGATATCAAGTTGTAAATGGCCATCCAGTTCATTACACACCTGGCTGGGATTGCCATGGACTTCCTATTGAGTTGAAGGTTTTGAAGGAAAACCTAGAAAATATTGATAAGATTGACCTACGCAAAAGAGGTAAAATATGGGGACAGTGTCACTTTGTATGAAAGCTTTATTAACTTTAGTTTATCAAATAGCTTTATTTGTAGGATGTAGTGTTCGGCAACTAGTGGTCAAAAAGTAGTTAACTACCAACTACTAACTAGTCTGGGAAAATCTAGTTGCAACTAGTAGTTAACTATTTTTTCCTGGGACTAGTTGCAACTAGTAGTTAACTATTTCCCAAAGTAGTTAACTACTAGTTAACTAGTCTATTTAACTTCATAACCTATTTTTTGCCCAAATTCTAATACATCTTTCTTATCTATATCACAAAAACCTTTATGCTTCGCTCAAAACGGCGCTTTATTTCTGGTTATGGTATTTGAGTACTCTACCATGACATTGTAGTTATAAATAGCAGTGTAATTTTTGTATATTTTGATAAAAATTTTAAATATTTTTGAAATTTTAAACAAAAATTTTTTTTAAAGTAGTTGAAAATTTGAAAGTAGTTTCAACTAGTAGTTATTAAAAAAAGTAGTTCAACTACTAGTTTAACTAGTTTAAACCAAAAGTAGTTAAACTACTAGTTAACTACTAGTTGATCGGTAGTTAACTACTAGTTGCAACTAGTTCTAGTTAACTAGTGCCGAACACTAGTAGGATGTAATTTTAGAGTATGTGTGAAAATGATTGCTTTATCAAATAAATCAATGCCATGCTAACTATTTTTAATTATAAGTAAAGGAAAGTATTGTACCTGGGGTCCTAAGTTGTTTTTAGCTAAACTTTTTGAAGCATCTCTGATTTTTTTAATCTAATGACATTTTTAATTAAATCTAATGACTTATTGATTATATCTTTTACAAACTATACAATTAATACTATTTTCCTAAACCTTCTCTTCTCACACATTTCCTCACCCACTTTATAGCTAAGATGTTATGAAACTTAATAATTCTTTCCAATGTTTATTGCTATCTTGAGATATTTTTCCACATATACCAACTTCTGTAATTAAAATATACCTCAAATTTTTATTCTGCTTCTTTACAGCTTATACCTTTTCTCAGAAGGCTTTAGAAAAGCAAAAGAAATCTTTTCTTGAATGGGGGCTGCTATCTAATTTTAAAAATCACTACATTACCTGTGATCCAAAGTATGTGACTGAGCAACTTAATTTATTTCAAGATCTATATGATAAGGTTAGTATTCCTTCAATAGCATTCTGCCCATTAATTTTTTTTTTCTTAACCTTAAATTTTGTGCACAGAAAAATTATTTTTTCAAACCTTTTAATACGAGTATTGCTAATTAATAATGCTTTACATAAAATCTAACAATTAGTTTTTATTTATATTCTTACATTTTATATTGGTTTACATTGCAGGGAGTGATTATCAGAGATCATAAGCCTGTGTTTTGGTCTCCTCAAAACAGGTGATTATACCATTCATGTCTTTACACTTCAACTCTTTCATATATTTGATTAATATAATTTAATAACTAATAACTACTATGAAAGTCTATGACTATGTTATTGGGATTTATCAAGTATTAGGTAAACAGTAATATCTATGTGTAATTGAATAATAATCAATTTCAGAACTTCATTAGCTGAAGCGGAATTAGAATATCATTCTGACCATGTTAGGTAAACCTGTTTCTATGATTGAATTTTCTTAACTAATTCTACTAGTATAAGTATCATTGATGTATATACGATACAGTACTCTCAATTAACTTGGATCAAGTTAATACTAAATAAAATAGAAATGTAGGACTGTTCTTAAGACCTCTTTATTCTATACTAGAGACGTCTAACTTAGCTTTAATCCTGCCAATAATTAACTTTAAACCTAAATATTTTTAAAACTTAAGCCTCTTATCTTTCTTAGTAATTATTAAATTTTTAGTGTACAAAGTATTAATAGTTTTCTTTCCTTTTTTTTTTTCATTTTTTTTTCATTAAAATTTTTATAAATTTCAAAGTTTGGAAAGTAGCATTTCTTGACCATTTCATTTAATCAAAAGTCTACTTCATTGTTTTCAATCTAAATTTTGCTAATAATGTTTCAAATTTACATTTTCAGAAATAGTTACTTTTTTATTTATTGCACAACCAACTGATATAATCTGTTAACATAAAATATAATTTCTATCTCTAATTATTATGTTTTTTTCAGTCCATCTGTATTTGTAAAGTTCTATGTAAAAAAATGTCCAGATATTATAAAATCCAAATTAGGTAATCACTTTTTCACAATATTTATGCAAAATATGACTAAATTGTGATCAATTTTTATTTATTTTAAATAAGTTGTAATTGTCTTATGCATCTCCAACTTTTAATATTTTCTTTTTTTTAATAGGAAACAAAGAAATTATGTACTGAAAGTTAATGATGCTCTATCATTTGTAATTGTTAATAATCATAGAAATATCAAAGTTAAATTGCTGCATCAGAGAAAAATTAATTGATCTGTTATATCTAATAATATAATTTTTCTTCATGATTTTTTAAAAAATGATATTTATGAAAATACCCAGGGAATTCTAGAGTGTCCCTCCAGTACATGAATGGTACTGGAGGAATTTCACTGGTAGTGCCCAACTTTTTTTGGGACCATAAAAGTAATTTTTGACCACATTTTGACACCAGATGCTTGAGGGAGATGAACAAGGGATGTGTTTTTAAGGCCTGCATTAAGTGTATTGGGTTAAGGAAAAACCTTATCAGGTTTTAAAACGTCTAAATTTTACTATTGGTAAAGTTTCTCAATGGATTTACTCTAATTTTGAGAACATTTTTGAGGGTCAATAACACTTCAGAACAAAATTAAAACCCATTAAATCCCCAGAAAAATAAAATTAGCCTTAAATATGAGTACCATAAACTTATTTCAGTGGTCAGATTATCCCATTTTTATTACAAATTCCAATCATGAAAAATATTTATTTCAGTTCCAGGGTCAAAGTTGAGTATATTGATTTGGACTACAACTCCATGGTCTATTCCAGCTAATCAGGCTGTGTGTTATTCTTCTGAAAAACAGTGAGAAATAATATATTTAGCCTCTTATATTTTAAGAATAAAACTTTCTGTATAAGTTAAATTTTTAATATGAAATTACTGTAGAATGAATGTTTTGCATGTGAGGTCTGCATCAGGAGTTTTGATGTATATGTGAGGAAGCCTATATAGATACTGATCTTCAATTTAGTTGTTCATTAAACTATTACTTACTTTTAATTATTGTTTTAATATCATTACTAGACTTTGTGCATTGGGGTTTTGGTGCAAAGAACTCAAGATTTTGTGCAAATATCAAACATTTTAGCTAAAATAAGTTTTATTGTTATAAAGATTAAAATTTGTTAGTGAATTGTATTATAATTTAAATTTAGGACATTTTTATAAGGGTTTTATGGGTATTTTAAAGTTATGTTTAATTTGCATTTCAGGTATTGCATTGCAACAGCAAAAGACATAAACGAATATCTTATTATTGCCACAGATTTAATACCTTATCTACAGAAAACTTTAAAAATGGAACTTAAAGTTGTCCAGACATTTGAAGGTATTATTTTTACCTTTGATTGCTTCTATCACCACCTATTTATTATTTTGAAAATCATAATATTTTGGGAATTACTATACAGTGAATCACACAATCTCTTCAAATAATAGATTAAAATCTGCATGTTAAAAATAATAAGAATGTTCATAATGAAATATCAATATTAAAGATTTGAAGACATTGTGGAAGCATTAAACTTTTAACTCTGAAAATTTTTATATTTTGACTTAATATTTATTATTTTTTCCTTTTATAATTCAGGTTCTGTTTTAAAAGAAATAACTTACCTCCATCCTATTTCAAAGCATAGAGAATGCTCACTTGTGCCAGCACATCATGTTACTATGGACAAAGGGACTGGACTAGTCCATATGGCTCCTAACCATGGACTGGATGACTACAATGTTGCGTTAAGACAAAATATTCCTCTTGATGTACGTAATCATTACTCATTAGTGTTGATAAACTTTTTCCAAGTTTGAAAGCATTCAGTTCTCATACTTGTTTTCACATGTTACAGTTAACTTACTTTTCAGTTTATTTTTTCAGGTGGGTCTGGTTGATGAGAAAGGATGCTATAATGCCAATGCAGGTACGGATCTTCAAGGACAACTAGTTATGGATCAAGGCACCAAAACTGTTCTAAGCATTCTTGGAAACGATATCCTTCATCAAGAAGATTATGTTCATAGTTATCCTTACGATTGGCGTAGTAAAACTCCAGTCATCATTCGCAGTTGTTATCAGTGGTTTTTAGATGTTGATCAAATTAGAGATAAAGCCCTTGTTAGTTTTTATTTATTTTTGTTTTTTATAGCTTGGAAATATAGTTGAAATAATTTCTTCTGTAAACTTTGTTTTATGGTTCATAGCAAAAGGGTTTGAGAAGTATGTGTGACTTTTTGGTTCCTGTAATTTTCAAAACAATTTTTCTGTTTTATTAACATTTTATAAAAAAAAAACTTTCAAAAGTTTTAGCAGTGTTTTAGCAAAAGTTTAGAAGTTTAGCATAACCTATATTTTAATCCCAAATTTATCCAATAGCAGTGATAGCAGTTGTCCTATAATTCCTATATTTCCTATATATTTGAGAAAAGACTAAAAAGTGTCCTATATTTGTCCTATAATTTCTAAAAGTGGCATTTGTCCTATATTTTCTCTCTTCATGTCAATTTTCTTTAACAAATTCTATCAAAAAATCATATTTTCCGAAAAATTTTGCTATTTTGTTTTTACTGATGCATATTACAAATTTTTAAAAAGCGGTCAGCTCTACCTGCATGTTTCTTTGCCTGATGACTGGTCAAAAAGTCTGATTTCTCTCATGTTCTGATTAAAATGCAGATAATAACAACTTGGAAACTTGTGATTACTATGATTTTTCTCGGAATTGCATTTTTATTTTCGCGTTCACATATACCTTCTGAGGTTTTTATGCAGGAAATTTTAGCTTTCTACATTTTTATTACCCGACTCAGATTTACCCACACTGCTCCTGATTTTTCAGAACATTCCCCAGATTTTTATACTTTTCTCTAGTTTTATGAAATATTTCATGGATAGTGGGTTATATATAGTTGCAACTTTTAGACTTGAAATCAGAACCGAGCAACTATGAAAAGTCAAATAAAGCATATGGATTCAATAAGACTCAAGATTTTGATAATTTTAGATGTGAAGAATTTTTTCAGTTTTTACTATTCACCATGATTGAATATTGTTTTAATTAATTATCTAATGTAACTAACAAAAGAAGTTCTAAATATGAATTAAAACTGTTCGTTAAGAATTTGTAGTGCAATTTTGTATGTCCTATATTTTTACAATGAGAATCCTATATTTTTTTATGAACTCGCTGCTATCACTGAATAGTCTTTACTTACTATTCCTCTTTCTCTCACAGGAATGCCTTCAAAATGTAAAGGTCATCCCAGAACATTTAAAAAAAGTTTTTCAGATTCAATTAGAATCATGTCCTCAGTGGTGTATTTCCAGACAAAGAGCATGGGGTGTTCCTATACCTGCCTTTTTTTCTAATAATAGAAAGGATGTTTTAGTTCATAGGTATATTCAGTTTTTATTTAAATTGCATTGATGCCTTGACAACTATATGTAAGACATTAAAAAAACCTTGACTCTTTCCATTAAAAAACTATCTCTTTAACATTGAAACAATAACATACATATGATTGAAATTTATAAATCATTACCACATTGAGATAATTTTTGGTAATGTTTGGAATTATTCTAGCATAGTATACATATAAAAATTTCATTAAGTGAATGCTTTTATAATTATTATATCTTTTGTGTGATAGGGATGTTACAATGCACCTGTGTTCTCTTATTGAAAATAATGGAATTCATTCCTGGTGGAGTTCTAAAACAGATGATTTACTACCCTTAAGTTTGAGATCTAAGGTATTTTTTTTGTATCCTATATTTTTCAGTGTTATATAAACTTTGCCCCTTCATATATTTTAGTAATAATAAATCAATGTTACATGATACATTTAGTTTCTTTAAATATATTATAGTATTCAAGTAGCTTAAATTTCCAATTTCTGCAAAAGGATTCTCAGCACTTTTATTTATATTTTTCAAATGATCTAATATATTTGAAGTATATATATAAGCTCAGTCTTTATCTCACTAATATATCCTTTGAATCTTTTTTTAGCTTAATATTAAAGAAAATGAGTATGAAAGAGGTTTTGATATCATGGATATTTGGTTTGATAGTGGTATTAGCTGGAAATGTGTTCTACCAGGTATTTAATGTTTTTCTTTCATTCTTGTAATGTTTTTTAAATGTTTTGTCAGTGTAGTATACAATAGATATCTCACTTTAAAATGTATGTAAAAATAATATAAGATATTGGAGATGTCTATATCATTACAGGAAAAGGAAAAATGTAGAAATATTTATGCTTTGAATATTTCCCTCTGTATGGAAACAGAGTCAAAAGATTGGTTTTGACTCTCTTTTGACTAGTGATTCTGTACAATATAAATGGGGCACTATAAATAGAACTGTAGTAAATGCTTAAAATAAGATGAAACTATGTAGGGTGTTTCAACAAGTCTGTTCAAACTCTGCACAGAAATATTCCTTATGTAGAGTTCCTTATGTAAAAAATGCCTAAAAAACTGTACATGTATAATATTTTTTTTTCTGGAAAGGTGTTGTCCTATTGAATAAAAACTTAATCATATCATTACACTGAATGTGCAGTGCATATTTTTACCATTAATCTGTAAAATAGCTAAATAACTATAATCACATTTTTATGGTGCTCCATGCAAGGAATCTGTGCAAAGTTTGGGATAATTTGTTGAAAACCCCTGTATATGTTAGAAAGACTAGATAATAATCACAACTAATTATAATTTTTTTTTTCAGATTCCCAAGTTTCAGACTTGTGTATTGAAGGTGTGGATCAAATAAGAGGATGGTTCAATTCATCTCTTTTGACATCTGTGGCTCTTAGAGGATCCGCTCCTTACAAGTTATTTCATATTTTCTTTGTTTAGTTAAAGTTTGATCTAATTTTTTCATTTATTTAGTTGGTAGATATAATTCTGTCCAATATATTCTTAAAGTAATGAATTAAAAGACTTTTTTTTTAAGTTTAATTATAGTTTTAGCTACAAAAATGTAAAGAAATATGTATTATATTTCTTTTTTTTTTCTGTTTTAGATCACTTTTTCTTCATGGTTTTGTTACTGATTCAGAGGGGCGAAAAATGTCAAAATCAGAAGGAAATGTGATTAGCCCAGACGATATATTAAATGGCTCTAAAGTACTACCTTATATTGTCATTCAAACAATTAACTGAATTTAAAAACTGTGATTCCTGTCCAACATTTTGCTTTAAATTAGAATAATAATTCCTTTCAGTCGTCAGGTTTCCCAGCATATGGAGTAGATGTTTTGCGTTGGTGGATTGCTTCTCATGCGTGCCAAGCTGAAAATGTTCCGGTAAAGTTGCAGATATTTGAGGAATGTGCCCAGAATTTATTTAAGGTTTGTATCATGTCACTATGAACATTTTCCTTGAAGAAAACTTGGGAGATATTCACTATTGAATAAATTTTATGAGACTTTCCTAAGACTAAGACTTCCACAAGCTGTCTTCAGGGGTTTTTAGTTTTTGTTTATAATAATAATTTATTATTATGAAACATTTGCAACCTTTACAACTAATAGAAAGAGAGAGAGAAAGCGACATTATATTGTTCACTAAGGGGCCGAAATTGGCCCTTCCAAGTAAAACAAAAAGTTTTTCGATTAAACATTAAATAAAAAGAAATTAAGTACATAAATATAAAAATTTGTTACGTAATGTAATTATATGTAAGAATTTATTATGTGTTTAATTATGTAACTACACAAATACACAATTTTTTTAAACAGTTAAATAGTTTTTAAATTTGTTTAAATAGATTTAAAAATTCAAAAGCACTATTCTAAAGTGTTTTCAATTGACACTACTACTAAGTTATTTTAAATCTTAAGAAATATAAGATTATAATTATAATTTTAATTGAACAATCATTTGAATAATTACAATGCATGCTTGGTTTTTACAATTTGTAATGGAGAAAATTTTTACCTCAGTTTATAATTTTCAATAAATAACCATTAGTGGATTTTATAAAAAACTTGAAAGTACAGAAAGGTTTTTTGTTTCTTGTTCTGGTAAAGTAAACAAGTATGATTTCTATTCATGGTAATTGTGTGTTTTCTTTTCCAGATTCGAAATGTGTTTAAATTTCTTCTCTCAAACATCAATAATTTTAATGTGTCTGACAACACAATCTCTCCAAATGAGTTGATGGAAGTTGACTTGTATATGCTACATAAACTACTCCAGTTTCAGCAGAAAGTAAAATCCTCTTTACTGCTTTAGCTTACGTTTTTTATTTCATATAATAATGAAAATGTAATTAACATGATTGTATTCTCACAAATCCTTCACCTGTTATATATTTCCTTGGAAAGCTGTTTGGTATTACAAATTTTGTGTTGTAAAAGACACATTGTGGGGTTACATTAACAGCCTTCTGAGAAAAGACAAGAAAAGGTTTTAAAAATTTCTTTCTGTTTGTTTTTAGTTTTGAAACATCATTCTTTTTGGGCAAAATCATTTCTCTGCATAATAAAACGTTATTTTAAAGCAAAAATATCCTGACATATATTTTATGCATTAAAATTTATCTTTTAGGTAACGGATCATTACACTCAAATGCAATACAAAAGTGTTGCAAAAGAAGTATTGAACTTCATTACTAATGATGTATCTGCATTCTATTGCCACATTATTAAAGACAGGTATTATGCTGTACCCTATGTTTTTCTTCATAGTGTAATAAATTTGATTTTTAAAATAAAACCATAATTTTATGCATAATTCATTATGTAAAATATATTCCTCCTTATTTTTAATGAATTTTACTTTAAAATCTACTTGTGTTAGGGGTATTCAAAAATATTTCATACAGGTATATTAAAAGGTTCTTTATTATTTCCTTATAGGTTTAGGGGTTTTTACCAGTATTTTAATTCTGATTGAAATTATATTTCATCATGTATTTTATTTCTATTATCTCTTTTAGACTGTATTGTGATGCTGAATTTTCACAAGTTAGATTAAGCTGTCAAACTGCCGTATGCTTCATGCTTAGTGTATTGATGCAGGTCATGGCACCAGTATGTCCTCACTTAACAGAAGAAGTTTTCTGCAATTCCCCCTTTTACAATAAAAGTAGCTATAAGTTGCAAATAATTCTAAATGTTTTAAATTGATTTTTCAATATAGAAAGTCCAAATAAAGTTTACTATTGAGAGTTTGCTTAAGTTTTAAATCTTCCTTGTTTCAACCTTTTAACAATATTTCTAGATAGTTTTATAACTGGAAAATTCCCAAACCTTGAAGAATATTTGAAAGGATCAGAAAAGCCTACTTGTGTGGAATATGCAGTGCAAATAAGGGATGCTATTTTAAAAGCAACAGCTAAAACTGCAAATTTTGATGCTATCATATCAAGCAATTCAAATGTTTTGAGCTCCTTAAAAGTGAGTTTTCTTTTCAAGTTTTAATAAATGTTTCTTCAATTTTTAAAATTTATTAAATTTTAATTTTGAGTTCCTCTTTAGATTTTGCAAAGAAATGAAGAATATTCTGGTTTAACTGAGGTTCTTCAAGTTTCCACTGCTATACTAAAAAATAATATACATGAAATTTCTGAAGAGTGTCTTAACATATCTGGAAATTTTGAAGGAATTGGTATGTAATTGGTGTATTATTAAAAATTGTAATTTTTTAATTAGTTAAGATTTTTAAAAAAATTTTATACCATTCTTTAAATTAAAAATTTCATGCAGCTGAAAATGATTGTAGATTCTTTCTGCTGGTACAAAAAAATTTTTAGACCAGATTTTTAATGTTTCTGGATCGAGAATTTGAAATATAATGCAATAACAAACATGAATAACTTTTTATAATAATTTTAAAAAGATTATATTAAAAGATTTAGATCTTGTTTGTTAATTGAGTTCATTAAAAAATTTCAAAATTCCTTAGTGTTTTCTTATTTACCTTGTTATTTAAATTACATATTTTATGTTTTAATACATATTACATTTAATAAGTTAACAACTCATAAAAACTGGAAATCTGTGAACTCATGGACGTATTTGCAATTGTCTTTTTTCTTTTCTTTTAATTATGTGTAAACTATTGTGATTCTTCTTTAAATTTTGTAAATTTTTTTTTGTGTTTGTTAATAAATTGAAATTGAAATTGAATTGAAAATATTTATATAAATATAAAAAATATATATTTTTTATTTTCTAATTACATGGAAATGGCACAGCCCTAATTATTAATAATAATGTATGTTTGATCAAGTTACTTGACTTTTTTCCACCTCAACATTTACTTGGGTTTTCTTAGTGATTATATTATATTATGTGGTTAAAAGTTTAACATTATGTTTAATCTTTCTAGCTGATAATAGGTTTACTATTACCCTGATGGAAACCAAACTACAAAAGTGTCCCAGATGTAGACTTCATAAATCAAATTCTGCAGACTCTTTATGCAGTCGCTGTTCTATTGTTGTAGCTTCATCTCCATCTCATAAAGTATCATCCCTTCAATCATCATCATAACTTTGTTATTTATTAAAGTTTTAAAAGTAAATTAGTGTCTTATCTTCAGAAGTATGTATATTACATTAATAGTATTTTATATTACATGTGTAAATACATGTGTATATAATCAACCTCTTGGTAAGATTTAAAAAACCAACTTAAACATTTAAGTAAAAGATAAACAGTTTTTTTTTCCCAAGCTGGTATATTTACATTGATTCAGCTATGTTATCCTTGCTTAACTTACACTAAAACTTAATATTGTGAAATCAAAGTTTTCTTATGATTTGTTTTCTATGATAACTAAGAACAAAAATGTTTTCTTATCTCATTAAGAGTCTTTTTTATGTTTATCTGTAGTTTTTTTTTCATTCTGCTTCTTATTTTGCTTGCAACTGTCATTAGGTTGACCTTTTTCTCCCACTTCAGATTTTAATTTAAAATAGGTTAGTTAACATCTTAGTATTTTTTATTAGATAAAAAATCCACTTTAACAAAAAAGTCAAAACTCACAAGTCAATACCAGAATTTAAAAGAATAACACTGGTAATTAAGTTCAAAAGTCTATTACACGATGCCAAAAACAGGAGGATGGTCACACACTTTCATCATTGACCTTTTCACTTTTTCAACTGGGATTTTCTTTTCACACATATTGACCAGTACATACAGAGAATCCAGAGCATACTCATTCTGTAAAAAATATTTTTATGCAATTAATTTGTTTCGTATATGTATTTTTATTTCAATATTAAAAAGAAACAACAGTACAATATTTTTGGAAAGGAACAATAATTTTTAAAAATTCTGAAATTTGAAAATAATATTGAATGCAGCAATATTACTATTTTTATAAATTTCATGATTAGTTTTAAAAAATAGAAACATAATAATATATTTATTTTTCCAATTAGGATGATTTGGAATAAATGTTAGCCATAATTAATATGAAAATTTGTAGGATGACTTATTTTGAACTCCTTGGATTACTTAAATATTATCCCATAAGAGTTATCACATTTAATGATAAAGCTTTAAACTAATAATTTTGTGCGACTGCTTTGAAAATAGTAAAAGTAATAAAATTTTAAATTTTATTACCTTGAATAGATTGAAGCACTCTGTATTGAAATGTTGTCGAACTTCATCATAACATTCAAAGTCTTGTAACTGATAACGATTTGTCAATAACTCTGTGGCCAGCTTCTCATCTTGGGCTATATCTGACACTAGTTGTTCTACCTTTTTAGTCAAGAACATTCTGTTCTGAAATTTTAAAAGAGTAGATTTCAGTATTGGTCAAATATGTTTTGTGCTTGTAACAATTGTTTTATGTTTTAATTTAGTGATATTTATTCTTTGTAACTATTTCTTTTGAATATTTTTTTAAATCTCATGAAAACAACATGCATATTATGTATCATAAATCAGCTCAAAGAACTACTACATTAGTGTGAAGCAATTTTTGAATAATTAAATGGTTCTTTTTGGAATATTTTATTGTTGAACCCCTAATACTAGTGTAGTGTTAGAGCTTCCCATTCCTCAGGTTTGTGGTTTGATCCTCGGGCTGAGAAAGGTGACAGCTTTTTCATCCCTTCAGTAGGTTGATAAACTGAGAACCAAACATGTTTAGGAACTTAACCCTGGGGGTTTCGCATTTGGAAGGTCTTGAACTTGCAGCACAGGGTCAAGAAATATAGACAATTGCAAACCTTGGCTCACACATACACTTAGTTAAACTTTAATTTTAATCTTATGTTTGACTTCCTATATTTTTTTATTTCATCTTATATGAATAATGTCTGTTCATTTTGCTGGTGTCTAAAAAAATTTAACCATCTCTAGAACACATAACTTCTGTTAATTAAAAAAAATACATAAAAAACTAGTTTAAAGAAATGTACTTACACGGTACATTTTTGATAGTGTCTTCAACAGCTGAGCCTTTTCATCATCTGAATTAGACTTCATGAACTTCCTCTTTGCAATCTCAATATGAACATCCCGGCTTCTAACTGTATCTTTCTGCAATATTGTAGAGTCAAGTTAACCCTTTATAGCATTATTGTTCGTGTTTACTCTTAACTGGGTCATAACATTCAGAATGTCTAGTTATTCTAAATAAAATTATTACACTTACCTCAACTTCTGGGTAAACAATTGGCTGACTGTCTTTCCTGCCCTGAAATTCTCCAACTGGAAGCTGCCCGAGTTTCTGTAAAAAAATGTCACTGTGATATTGATTTACTAACTAACAATACTTAAATAATTGATTAAATTTTAACAATACTTCTTTTATAAAGCAATTGTAATAGCATTAGCATGTTTATATAGATTTGATCGAGTATCTTCGTTTACTGAAGGTTAAATCCAGGGTTGTTACGTTTAAAACACTTCGTTTAAAACACTTGTTTTAAACATGTTTAAAACAAAGCAAAAAAAACATTGTTTAAAACACATGTGTACTTTTTTACTAATTCTTTTTTCTATGAACAGATGGCATTAGTATATAAAATTTAGTATTTACTTTCAACTGATTTTGATTTTTATTTGATTTATTTTATTTTTTCTAGAAAGTTATTTAATAAAAAAATACAAATAAACTTGTTTGAAAATCATATTTTTTTAAAATTGACCTGTTTTTTATGTTTTATTTTAATATTTTAAACGATCAATGCTGCTAATGTCGTCAAAATATGCAATGATTTTTATTTGATTTATTTTATTTTTTCTAGAAAGTTATTTAATAAAAAAATACAAATAAACTTGTTTGAAAATCATATTTTTTTAAAATTGACCTGTTTTTTATGTTTTATTTTAATATTTTAAACGATCAATGCTGCTAATGTCGTCAAAATATGCAATGAACTGAAAAGGACTGAAATGAATATGCATACAATAACTTATAAATGTTCAGCTCGTATCTTAAACCTTTTAGCAAAATATATTGACATTTCTAATGTTAAAGCTGAAGTTGTTGACATAGTAACATATTTCCAAAACAATCATTTTACTTCGGCCAAGCTCCAAGAAACAGGTGCTAAAAAGCTCAAGATGCCATCTGTCAGGGGTAGCTTTGTTAATCCATTTTCAATTTTAAAAACTTAATTTAATTTTTTTTAAATCATGGGTTTTTTAAAAATTTCTGTGTCGAGGGTAAAAAAAACAAATAAAACGTTTTAAACAAAAAAAACACGTTTTTTGTTTTTTTTTTAGAAAAAAACATGTTTTTTTCCAACCCTGGTTAAATCTCTATATTCTGGGCGAGTATAATCTTTCTATGCATTTCTTGCCCTTTTAATTAATGAATTAAATATTTCATATGAGCTTATTAAATTTTCAACAACTCTAGTATAATTTAATTCATAGTGCATGATTTATAGATCGATTTTGTAATATTCTAATTTACTATCTAAACTGAAAAGTTTGTATACTTCCTTAACTGTTTAACTCATATGTATTGCAATGTGAACTATTGACAAGTTTTTGGAGCTTAAAACTGCGCGTCTGCAAGCTCTGAATGGTTTATTATTGAAAATGCGGTCGAAGAATCTTCTGAAAAATTACAGCCACCCAATTAAAACACAGTAGGCAGAATGGGGTCAAAGTTGATGCCATAATTTGGTGATCGATATTGTTAGAATTCAACCAATACTGGGGGTAAGGGGTGGTAGATAGTTTCAAGAAAGTGTCTTTATTCTCGTATTACAATTGGTTGTAAATTTTTTGACGAAAAAATCCCATACCATATCTCCAAATTCTTGCACATGGCTGTCAGCAGTTTCCTTCTTGACTATCTTAAACTGCTGATTAAGGGTTTCTTGCGACAAAACTTCCTAAGAAAGGAAATAATTGTTAAATAAGCAAATAACAACCAAATAGGAAAAAGTTTATCAGACCAATCCTTTCACCTTATCTGAATCTTCCAGCCAATTAACGCTGTAAAGATCTCCTAGATAGGTGCCTCGAGTTTCATCATAGTAGCAAGCAAACGATGATTCTTCGCCATTGGCCGCCGTTGTGGCAAAAACTGTTAAGAGTAAAAATCAATTTTAAATTGAAAGATCTCTCCTGCTATTTTTTATAAAAAAAAAAATGTTGTATTCTTCAGTGCCCCCAAAGTAGCTCAGATGATGTACAACGACAAAACCAAATTACCTCTTAAGGCGCATCATTACATTGTTTCTCCAACTTGTCAGGAAGGATGCATGAAAACAGCTCAGTCTTTCGTAAGAAAAAATCATGATGTGTTTAGTTAAGCCCATAAATGAATTTTTTACGATTAATTTTGAACTTAGTTATTTATCCCATTCTCAACAATAACACACCATGAAATAAAACCTCGTAAGAAAAAATCATGATGTGTTTAGTTAAGCCCATAAATGAATTTCACTGTTCAACAAATTTGACCTTCAAAATTTTTTCTTTGATGAAAATAGTCATTTCTTATAGATTTTGGGTCGCTGAAAACGAAAATCGCCATCAAAATTCTCAATTGGTTCGGGATTTTCGGGGAACGGCCCCTCCCCCCTTTTTACGTTTTTTGATGACTGAATGACTTTGAATTCGATTTTCAGTGTCAAAAAGCATTACTGAAGTCTTGAAACTACTCACAAACGGACAAGGAAGGTTTAAATTTATAAAATGTGAAATTTTGTAGCAAATGGATTGGTTTAAGGGCTCATTACCCCCCTAAAAAGGCGAAAAAATAGCTAAAAATAATAGAGATTTTTATACGATATTTTTTCCTATTATTTTTTACGCAATTCACCTTTGAAGGGTCCTAACCCATCCCCAAGGACCCAAATTTGATGGCAATATGCAGCAATAATTTTTACTAAAAGCGGTTGAGATGTTAGCGCCCCAAAAGCCCCCGCGGAAGAGTATACGAAAGACCCTCTCAATCGCGTTGTCACTCGCGCGCTCTGGAACTCACGTTCAACAGTAGAAAATTACACAGAGACCATAATACCCATTTTCAATAGATTTTGGGTTCCTGTATACGAATATGACCATTAAAATACTGATTAAATAAAATAAAAAATTTACTCAGAGTTTTTTATTATTTCACTATGTATGTTTTACAAATAATGCTATGGCAAATATACAATGAAATGAAAAGGAATTATGAAAAGTACCTTTTATTCACGTCTTTTTTTGGCCTGTCTCTTATAAGACACGTCAGGGGCATCTCTGGGAATCGTCCAACAGAAATCTGCTAGCATGGAAACTGACCCCTTCCCTTTGTATCGCTGTTCCATTACTGAGATATCCTGGTGGAATCTTTCGCCTTGTTCGTCACTAAAATCCCCACAATTTGCGTAGTACCAACACCCTGTTTGACTGATTTAGTGGCCAATTAAGTTAAAAGGTTCAGTATACCATACATTTATATGCCCTTATGTCTATTTTAAACTTTTCAAAGCAAAAATATTAATTCCAGAGCGCGCGAGTGACAAAGCGATTGAGAGAGTCTTTCGGGACTCTTCCGCGGGGGCTTTTGGGGCGCTAACACCTCAACCGCTTTTAGTAAAAATTATTGCTGAATATTGACATCAAATTTGGGTCCTTGGGGATGGGTTAGGACCCTTCAAAGGTGAATTGCGTAAAAAATAATAGGAAAAAATATCGTATAAAAATCTCTATTATTTTTAGCTATTTTTTCGCCTTTTTAGGGGGGTAATGACCCCTTAAACCTATCCATTTGCTACAAAATTTCACATATTATAAATTTAAACCTTCCTTGTCCGTTTGTGAGTAGTTTCAAGACTTCAGTAATGCTTTTTGACACTGAAAATCGAATTCAAAGTCATTAAGTCATCAAAAAACGTAAAAAGGGGGAGGGGCCGTTCCCCGAAAATCCCGAACCAATTGAGAATTTTGATGGCGATTTTCGTTTTCAGCGACCCAAAATCTATAAGAAATGACTATTTTCATCAAAGAAATTTTTTCATTGTTGAACAGTGTTTTCTACGATTAATTTTGAACTTAGTTATTTATCCAATTCTCAACAATAACACACCATGAAATAAAACCTCGTAAGAAAAAATAATGATGTGTAATAGTTAAGCCCATAAATGATCTTTTTGCGTTTAATTTTGATCTTAGTTATTTATCCAGTCTCAACAATTACACAGCATGAAATAAAACCCTAAGCTTACCATTGATATTATTTGGCAATAAGTTCTCGAACATGGATCCTGATTCACAAGCTTCAATATAAATAACCATCTGGAAATTTTTAAACACGTTATGTATAAATCAAAAAGGTTTTTAAAATGTATAAGATGAAAAAAACTTTAATCAAACACTTCGACATCAAAATTATTAACAAGTATCAAATCCTACATCGAGACTTCTCTGATTGAAACGATTTGATTTTACGCACATTGAATGAAAGTACAAAGATATTTTTATGGAATTTTTACGTCACTCTTGGAAGTCCAAAACCTTCCAAAAATATCCTTGTGTCATTATGCTTTATTATCAGCCTTTTTCTGGTGGTTCGCGAGGTATAGTCTGCCCCAGTTTGTCACCTTACTTGATTATCTAGGAGTTGGTTCCCAAAGAGTCCAAGGTGACAAAAATTTACTTTCTACTATTACCATTTTTTTAAAGTTGAGTTTAAATAATTTTATGGGGGAAAATTTTTGAACCTTTTCATCATAAAATTACATATTAACTTCCAAACACTTACATTTTAAAAATAACTCTTAAAGTCACGATTCTTATTCTTCTTGGCATACTATTTTTAGTAAATTAAGGTTTTTATCAAACATAAAAAAAACTCATTCAAATGAATGTTCACATTTCTGAAATGGGAAAAGGAGTTGGTAGCCCTAGCTCTCATTATCCTGGATGAAGGGCTAAATATTTCAAGGGAAAATTATATCTATATTCCGACATGGATTTTAAATAATCGTACAATTTGTCTAAATGAATCTAGATAGTTTTGCCAGAGTCTTACCTTTCCGTACTTCTTATTGCTATGCATGAACTTTATCGTCGTCATGAGATCAGTAGCCGAGAGTTCCTAAAATATTGAACAAGGTATTTCGGTAAAATCCTCCTGTTGTGTTTATACTCAAAGGATAACTTCAACTCTATTTATGACAAAAAATGATTATTTAAACAAAATACGATAAAAATTTACAGTAAAAGTTAAGTAAATTACATTAAAAGTTAAAATAAAGATTAAAATCCTAGCATGTGATGAAGTCAAACTCTATAAAAGTAAATATTTGAGGAGAATAAATGATAATAATAAATGCTACAGCTGTATCAAACGAATCATAATTTCCTTACAGTCTCAGGAAAAGCTATTATCCCTGGAGCCCCGTGATCAGCAAAGTACACGAATACATGATCATTTGGACCGCTGAAATACAAATCGAGTGTTTATAAGTATTGTTTTATTCTTGAAAGTCAATAATATATAACACCTTTTATTATGCAATACTCTTTCTCTTTATTCCTCCCCACTATAATAATGTATTTGAATATTTATTGCATTTAAGATATAAGAATATATTTTTAAAAGAGAATAAAAGCCTATTGTTTTATGGGAATTTACCTTTAAATATTTTATTCTATACATGCGAGATTTTTTGTAATTATTGGTACTGAATAACTCTTATTAGTTCTGTTTTTACCTTGTATGTTTCGATAGATACGCTAAAAGCTATTATTATACTATGTGTTATATGTATTTCTACTCTTGTTTTTATAGTTTTGTTCACTATGTTGCAGTAATCGTTATGATGCGTACCGTTTAGACAAAGTATATTTATTTTCCAAATTAATCTAGAAAGTTCACGAATAATTTATACCACATTGCTATTAAAGACTAAAATGAAAATCATGTCCCAATGTAAAACAATTGGGCTTCCTCATTTACAAGTAATTCATTGTAGCAGATTCAACTTAACAGCAGTTATTTGGCAAATTCCTAAAAAATACTTCCTATTTAAAATACTTTTTTTTTTCTTTTTCATCGAATTTATACTTAAGAGATCCACGAAAACGACGAAAATAAATTAAATTACTTTAGTTAATTAACGGATTGATTAAAGAACGTAAAAATGAGCTTGTAAAGGAATATAAATTCGCACTTTAAGATTGCCTTCATCCATTCTTTAAACTTAGTCATAATGCGAAGAAAACAATGACAACTCTTCATTGTTAAACGCCCGTTTCGTATACGCGCGGAACACATTCTCGTTCAAAGAAGTCGACGCTACGCTTTTTCTTGAATAAAAAAAAGAGAGAAAAATATTTACCTTTCTAAGACTTTTCCACTTCCTTTACCTTCCAAAGCTTGTTTATCGCCTCTTAGAACAGCCATAAAGTTTTCAGGTGTAACCCCTTTCTAAAATCAATTAAAAATAAAACACATTGTTTCATCTTATGCATCACAACTTGCTTATCCTAACCCCTATTCTGTGATGTTATTTACCAAACGTTTTTTTATCATAATGATAATATTAAAAATTTTAAATGAGGAGTTACTTCTGTTACAAAAGCAGCTATTTGTTAAACATGTTATACAGGAAAGCTTATATTGAAAGATTTATAGCTTGAGAACCTTGTAACGAAATTATTGGACACTTCTTTCGGAAACTTACACATACATAATTATCTTTTTAGCAAAGAAAAACACTTTTTCTCGGATAATAATTATTTCTAGGCACAGGCATTTTATATAAATTATTTTTCGATAACTATGCTGTTCCTTACCAGCCCTGTGTAATCCTTAGGTACACCATTGTAGACATCGTTTCCTTTGGGATGGTTTATTATAACTCCTGGTGTGGGGTTTCTGTAAAAGTTATAGTTGATAAGAATTTTTATAGTGAAGAACTACTGTTTCATAAAGATTAAAAATTAAATAAAATCCTAAAATCTGTTTAAAGTATTTCCCACATGCATTTTCATTTGATGATATTTTATTTCTCTGTGAGTGATTCCTAAAGCATCTGCGCCTTTTGGTGTATCTTTAATAGGATTAAAATCTCAACAAATTTTGTTTTCATTCGACTTTCATATAACAATTCTTCTATTCGATATTTATCTACTAAATAGATATTTTTTTCAATGGTGGAGCCAGATGAAAATTCAGAGAGGGGAATGGGTTCTGACCAAAGTTGCTGTAAAGAAAGGCAAAAAAAGGCTCTAAAGTAAGGTAATGCTAAAATCTGGCTTTGTGCATGCATAACTATTAATTGGGAAACTACTCTCAGGCACACCCTTAAACAACCATTCATATCGTATGCCCAGATTTTTAGACTCTATAAAATTATCTTTCAAAATATCAGTATCCCAAAACTGTCAAGTCAAAACACTTAGTTTTTAGGGGTACCTAATATAAATGTATGTGAACATATAAGACATTTATTAACTTATCTAATTTTTTCGGTCAGTGATAATTTGTAATTAACCGAATGCTGGAGAAAAGAAATTGTGTAAATAAATTTTAATTACAATTCGTAAATTTTATTACCAACTTAAAAATATACATTTGTTTTTACATTTTTAAGTATTTCTCTTTTTTTTTGTACTTATTAAGTGAGTTTTATTAATTCCTGCTGGTATTTTTTACATGAGGGTAAAATTAACTTAAGTGTTCTTAATTTTTTTTTAATATAAGTGATACAAATACAAAATCCTTAAAACATTAAAAATCAAATCAAATGCCTAGAATTATGCAAAATAATTTATATACTAAGTAGGCTACAATTTTTTGACGATGTAGAAATAAGCTGAGAGCAAACGAAGGAAGTAGTTCCCAGCGTGATGTCATAATTTCGATTAATCTAATAGAGCATTCGCACATGACGTCACTTGGAGGACAAAATCAACGTTGCTAAGGCTGTTGTTAGGGGTGGGACATAGAAGTATCCAATAGCAGCATTCGCACATGATGTCACTGGAGGAATAAAACAACGTTGCTAAGGCCGTTGTTAGGCAGAGTCATGTGATTGAAAATGCTCTATACAGTTTGTGAGAGTAGAGTTGCTTACTAAACTTCTGATGCTAACAAATGTGTATTATTCTGTACCATAAATAAAAATCTTACTGAGGGTCATTTGCAATATCATCAACCATCATCACTATAATTCTTTCAACCGGAATTCCATGGTTCTTCAGCACTTGATAAGCATGGCAAATATCAGCCTACAAAGTTTACAAAAAATTCAAATATGGTATGCGTGATTTAGTTTCAATAAGATCTTAGCTAATCTGTAGAAAGACTGAACTTCAAAATAAATATTTTAAGTGTCTACAATCCAAAATCTGTCAGAGCAGTTGTGGATACTAATTATGTTTTAAAGATAAATTTAAGAATTTATAAAGTGAATTTTTATCATGTATAATGCGATTATGCAGTAATTTTTGATGGTAGGAAATTACGTATGTATACGTAACCATCATGGGATTTTTTTTTCTTTGATTGCTTGAAAGTATAGAATACTTAAAAATGCTAAATGAATTAAAACATATTTTTGATTTATAAATGAAGTTCTTGTAAGAATTATTTATTACTTCTTTTTCATACCATAATAAATTTAATTTATTTCAAAATGAAACATGCTACAAAATTGCAGAACCTCAAATGAACCTTAGATGACATAGATGTAATTAGGCATTTAAAGTTTATAATTACTTACGTTCATAATTTATTGATATATTTTAAACGTATAGTATAAAATAAATACTATATTATAGACTTGTATAATATATTACAGACGTATAGCTTAAGCCATACATCTATAATTTAAAGCCACTTTTCGAAAAGAGATAATTTCTTCTCTTTGTCTGACAGATAACAGATTTCTAGATATCACTGAGAAAATATTGTTAACTTCTTCTTAAAGCTTCTGAAGTAAATATTTTCTGAGTTCATAGAAGCTCTATTTAATGGTTTGCAATTTTTCCCCTGAAAAGACCTGTTGATTTTCTAAGAAAGAGAAAAGAAATGGAACAAGTAAGGGCGGGGTATTGATTTTAGGATAAAACTTGTTATATTTGAAAAATACAGTTAAAAGAAAATTATTTTGCGAAGAACTAAAGCGCAATAATCCCACTCTAATTTAAAATTAAACGTCCTCCATTTTTGGTTTAATAAAAACATCTCTTCTAAATCTTACTAACGAAAAAAGTATGGCACGACGATGTGCTATCGATATCGTAACGAAACTTGCTATAAATTAAGATAAAAATTAGTTTAAGTAATGCTGAAACATCAAACTGTCCAACTTATAAATGAAATTTGTTTTAATTCTGTAGTAAGTATCTCTCATTACATTCAGAAATCTTTGAAAAATCAATACTTTGATAATTAGGAAGTTACAGTTCCAAAGAATAGTTAATCACCATGGGCGTCATTTAGGGGGGGAAGGGGAGCAATTGCCCCCCCCCCCCAAGTTTTCCACTATTATGTGAAAAATAGCTGCAAGTCCCTTGAAAATTCTATAACTTACAAGGAGCATTGGGTGTAACCCCAAAAGACTCAAAATAAGGTAAAACACTACTTTTGAGGGTCAAATTTCAAAAATTTCCTGGGGGAGAACCCCCAAACCCCCTACAATTTTTTTAAGTAAGTTATACAGTGTATTTCCCTTGAAAATTCTACCGCTTGTAAGAAGCGGTTACCCTTTGAGTGTTCGCCGAAGTAGTTTCAAATTAGATAAAACACAAGTTTAAAGTGAAAAATTTCAAAAAAAATTATGGGGGAGGACCCCCAGCCCCCCTCAAAATTTTGACATCTATTTATTATTTTTTTTCCCTTGAAAATTGTGTGGTTTACAAGGAACCGTTTTCTTCGGATGTTACCCAAAGGGTCTCAAAATGAACTAAAACACTACTTTTATAGGCAAATTTTCAAAATTTTTCTGGGGGAGACCCCCAACCCCCCCAATTTTACTTACAATAATTATAAAATTTTGACATTACGTGCACCATAATTCAAGTAATATGATCGAAAACTAGTTAAGGGTACCTTAGAAATGACGTTGAGTCAATCCCCCCAAAACAAAAGTATGGGTATGGCCCAGCACCACTTTAAAAAAAATATTTGCCCCCCCCCAACAAAAAACTGAAATGACGCCCCTGTTAATCACGTTTGTAAATCCTAAAAACAGTTTTACAATTTTTTTTGAGGATTGTAAATTCTTGAAAAGAAAATGGGAAGGGAATTCTGTTAAATACATTAATCTGCTCAGTTTATATATGATTTTAAACTTGTAATTTTAGGAAGGGGTTTAGTATGTACTCCTTCAAATTTTTGGAAGGAGGAAGGATTTTTTTCAATTGGAGGTTTACATTTTCTTTTTGTTTCTCTTTTTAAATGACTACCAACTCTCAAAAATAACGCTTTTATGCAATAGAAATAGACTATTCCTTATTCAAATCAGTCTGTAAAAGTGAGGAAATAGATTTCGGGAATTAATGTCATTGCAACTTACAGAAGAATCTAGATATCTAAAAATTCTATTCACGTGGTATATAACAACAGGATTACTTTAAATTACCTGATGCCTGTAATTTCCCCATGTCGATGATCCAGCCACCAAAACTGACCACAACTGGCCATCAGCCGCTGGTTTCTTCAGATAACCTGGAAGCTCATCAAAACTCACTACGCTTCCAACCAAAGCAAACAAAGCGAGAGCCACCAACGATTTCATCTTCGATTCCATTCTCACTACTGATGTTGCATCGCATTGTTGGGGATGTAAATATAGTAACCAGATAAAAGCTATTTTCAATATCTCTCTTCGTATCGAGGGGTATGATAATTCAGGTGACTTAAGTCACCTGTGTGTTTGTTTATCCCGATAACAGCTTGTTGCAGTTTTCGGAACTTTTGTTTTTTACAATGAATCTGCACTTAACGAATCTTTATCTAAAGAGCTGAAATGAGATAATACGGGGAATCATTTGTATGTTAGATATTGTTTTGACAATTTATTTTTGAAATGTGTTGCAAGTGAACATAGAAATTGATTTGAAAGCACTTTTCGCTGTTTTTTTTTCTATTTTGAACAAGTAAAAAATCTTAAGATAGCTATTCTTTGTATTGGGATGCATTTTGTAACGATAAAATACGTTTTATGTGACGAAAGTTGGTCAAAAATGAAATAAAAATTTGCATTAGTTGTTTTTCTACTTCAAATTTAAAAATTGTGCGAAAAAAAATATTAGATTTACACAATGGCGTAAATGTAAACTTAAGTTAGCTTTTTCTCTAGAAGAAATTGTTCGGAATATATATTATTTTACTGTAACAAAACATAATGCTTTCTTACTTTTACAATAATAATGAGAAGAATTTTTTAAAGAAATCATTATATATGTGTTTTTGAATTAGTGAAAATTTTATTCAAAGAAAGTTGAACAAGGAATTCATGTGTATGCTTGAAAACATCAAAGCATTTAAAGCTTTAAAAAACTAATTTAAAATAAGAAATTAGAATATGTCGAAAAAGTTAATGCATCTAACATCTTTGCAAGTAACCAATCTTCATATGGGAGTAGTTTTTGTGCCTATGACTATATAATTATTTCATAAAATAGACACTCTGTGTTTTTGTCTAATTTCAAACACACTTTATACTGAAATGATTAATTTCTTACAAGGAAGAAAGTTCTAATATGATAGAATCTGATTAATTTTATATTTTAGATATTATAAATTTATAAAAATATAGATTCTGTTTTACGTAATTTATGAAACCTTATTGAATTAAATATTTTATTTAAATTGTGCTGCCAGAAAATTAGTGCTATAATCATGAAACTTTCTGATTCTGAATGTATTTTACCTCTGGGATAAAATAAAGAATTTTCTAACTCAAGGCTACGCCATTGATTCTAAAATGTTTGAATACAATAGCACCACTTCCAATGATTCATTCAGGTGTAAATAGTAAAGTGCATTTCTTTCTGTTTTAGATAAAATGTCTTGTAAACTGAGACAGTGTGTCTATTATCCATATCTAAAATTGTTTAGATTTTGTATGGCTTAGTACAAAAGCGAATCGTCTATTGTGATGTCAACCAAATTTAATCAGTCTGGCATTAAAGTAGTATTTTTATCATCTTGATAGTTTTCGGACAATGGAAAAAAATAAAAGATCAATAGCCTTTATTAGAATGGAAAGAAGATGTATTGAAAGTTTCCACACTTTGAAGTAGATATAGCTTATTAATAAATGTATTTTCAAACACAACTTTACAGAAAAACAACTCACCTTAAAATCCCTACAGGCATTTAATTTTTATACTATATATTATATTTATATTATATTTAATTATATTATATTTAATTTTCAATTTATAGATATTGAAAACAGGATGTTTTCACATTTCTTACCATTTCTCAATTCATGAAAAAAAAATTGAATACAAAAAATATACGTATTTATTATTTTATGCATCACTATCTGCTACAAAACTCCAAAAATCTAAATTATATTATGTATCTGTTTCGCAGAATTTCACATTTTTCATTTAGTATTTTAAAACTCAGAAAATATTTATGCAATTATTCAAATTTAAAATATTAATCATGGTGATTATGTTCTCATCTGTATGTATGAGTTGCTTATTATTTGTTTATTAATTTTTTTAGAAATACCAATCATGTATTCATTTCTTCATAGACTTCCTTCCAGTTTTTGAATCAATACTGAAGTTTAACACCAAAATTCTCAAGCATATATCCTTATCTCACAAAGCTAACTAAGCTTTTAAAATATTCGCCTATGTCAAGATTTTTTAAGTAAAGTAAATATAAGTTTATTTTATAATTTTTAATTAATTCTTTTTGTTCAAATGGAAATTCATGTTAAACAATGTTATATTAATTATAAATATTTAATTCCACGAGTCTAATAATTAAATTTTGTATCTTAGTAGTAATTAAAAATCCCAATTCCTTACCGCAATTAGTGTAATGTAGCACACAAGGACATAAGTAATGAGAAAAATGCTTGCTATACAATCTCTGAAATGACTTTTTGTTTTTTCATTGATATTCTTTAACGTTATTGCTGTTGTTTTAAAATTTAAATAATGTGTTGCAATCATTAAAGAAAAAGGAACTTTATCTTTTTGCCCATAGAAATTGTGGTCTGCTTAAAGTATAAAATGGAGAAATATAAAGGTCATAAAAAATATGCTTCATTCTTACTTGTATATTTCTGATAAAACTTATAAAAACTGTTATTGTTTCTTGACAGTGGGGTTTTAATTTCGAAGGAGCACCTAGTCCCTAAGGACTTCAAGCTCCTGTCTTAACTGCGCTCCGCTGCGCGGAGCGCATGCTTTATTTAAGCTAAATGAAGATTTTGTGTGAAACTAATCAACAAAAGTAAACAATATTGCTCTTGAAAAAAAAATCCCAACAGGTACACTAATTAATACGCATCCACTTTATAAAAGAGCCTTATAGGTATAACCCAATTATCCATGTAACTTCTTTTCTAACTTAATTTTTAAATTAATTCCAGATTGTCAAAATCGATTGCTTTGCATGTTATTTCATTGAGAAATTTTTGTAGAAATATCTTTTAATTTAAATGAAGACAAGGTTTATAACAGCTCTACATTGTACTCTTAAAAATTGTGAGTACGTAATCATTACAGCAACTAGAACCATGTTCAAAAAATTATCACATGACTAAAAATGTCACATGCATTCTCGTGATATGAATAGCTCTTGCTTAACCCAAGGCTAAACTGGATCTGTTAACTGTGTTATATCACACTGTTGTTGTGTGATCTAACACAGTTAACAGATCCAGTTTAGCCTAGCTTAACCTAAATTTTTAGAACACGATGGTTTAAAAAAAACTTGATATCTGAAACATGTATTTGCAAAACTGTTGGTTCTCACACGTTACCTGATCACAGATATCTGAACTGAGTTAGGTAAAATTAGGTAAGAAGAAACACCAAGGGTAATACATTTTAAAACTATTTACCAATAATTACATATTTTTTGATAATCAAAATAAATTGAGGGTAATATAAATAAAAACGCTCACATTGCTATTTTAACGAGTTCGTATTTTAAAAATTGTGTTTGTCTGTTAAAAATATAATTTTGATGGTTTTTAGAACTTTAATAACAATGTAACTTTCATGATTATAGTGTAGAGTAATGAAATGTTTTGATGTTTGGGATACTTAAAGAAATTTATCAATTTTAATATGAACTTGTAGGGTTGTAGCTTTAGGTACAGAGTATGAATGAAATGTGGCGCAACTAATTTCTTTATCATAAATTCTATAATTGAGAAAACAGAAAAATATAAAAAGTTTCAAATTAAATTTTAAAATTATTTTGTATATTAAGTAGCTAATGAACTTTAAATTCATTTTAAAGTTAATCTTGAAATGATGTCGAAAATAATGCCTTGATATTTACAATTAAAATTTCCGCCTTTTAAATGGTGAAAAGCTAATTTATTTATGAAAAGGCTTTTATATAAGGCTCTATAAGGCTTTTATGATTCATTTTTCCATCACCCTTTTGAAATTAGGCCCGTTTTTCAGTAAACATGTTTGTTACAGTAAATTTTTCAATGAGGCATTGGGATGTAAAATAAAACCTCCAGAAAATTTCACTTCCACACTTTACGTTTTACGCAATGCTTCAAAATTTTCCCTTTTCAAAACAAAAAAAAACTATTTCCAAAAAGCTTTTCTCCCCTGTTAAATATTAATAAGTTATTCTGCAGGACCTGGGAAAGTTCTAGATTTGTTGCGATTTTATAAGTCCAATGGTAATGGAGTTCATGTATCTGATGTTAAAATTTATTATTTTTTGAATGAAAATTCTTTGAATTGCCTAGTTTCATTAAATTATGTTATTAGCTTGAAAGTTCTCTATCTAAATAAAAATGACAGCTACTTTTTAATGGATATAAAACATTTCATGATTCTTTCAGAAAATTCAAATACAGTCGACTCCGCGTGATCCCATTTTTCCAAGATCAGGATGATAACAATATCCGGTTGATAATAATAAGTGGTTCTATAATGAAAAGTGGCAAACAGTGTAACTGGAGTGTTTGCATTAAAAACTGTGTAGAATTTAAAATGATATTCTAGTATGTATTTTGCAACTTAAACATTCTTAAAGAAAAATATAGGAGCGGATCTTGTAACACTACACATTAATGACTCATTTTGTATATTTGTGTATTAAAAATCGGCCTTCCAACAGTAAAAAAGGAGGTTTTTAGGGATTTTACCAAATTATTAAACGGTATATTGATCACATAAAACGATACATTTTGGGTTAATTTAAATAGGAGTGATCAGGACCAGTCAATTTCGATAATATTACCTGACTAATAACATTAACCGTGATCACTTTAAGCGCAGTCGACTTACATTGAAAGAACGAGTTTTCATAGGGGATAAACTTGTTCAAATTATATTCAAAATATTCTACAGATAATATTTTCATTAGGGTGGGACGAAAAACCCTTTTTTTTAAATCCACTTAGGGGTACGGCGGATTTTTGGCCAAATCAAATCAATAAAACGTATAAACCCTTCAGCTAGATACTACAATTCCTTCTGCTGCCACATTGCGCCCCAAGTATGGAAAACCCCTTATTTAAATATCTATTTTGAAAAATCTTTTTTTCAGAAATCTGCTTGCGGATGGTGTGGAATTTTAATAAAATAGTTTCAATAAACAATGTAAACAAAATTACAGCTCCTTATAATTCTTTTTTAAATGAAGCTAACATTTGAGTGATCATAAACCCGTTTGATTCTAGACCCTGCATCAATCCCTAAAGCTTTAAAACCTTTACCTTAAAAGCATTTTACCTTGGAAATTATAATGAACCGGATTGGAAAACACCTTATTTTGAATAATTTAAAGATACAAGGAAATTTAAAAGAAAAAGGAAAAGAATAAACTCCATAGTTTATTTAAACATCAAATAACAGTTAAGTGCTTGCTACGACTCTTTTACTCTTTCCGAATAACTGATTTTACCCATATAGTTCGAAAATAGAAACGTTATATGCTTTCTACAATAAAAATTTTCAATTACAGTTTTTTTTTGCGCCTGGACTGAAAGAAACAATCTCTTACAAAATAAATTCGAGCAATTCGCGCTACGAAACAACGCTAGAAGAAAAGTAGAAGCGACAAGGAAACGTTTTGCCTTAAACATCCAGAGAGAAGAATGTATTATGCATTCAGTTATTTATTTTCGAAAACAGATTCCAATTCTACCGTTAGGCCAATTTGGCAGCCAAGGAAGTCTCCCAATGGAAAAGACAGTATTTGTGACTAGGAAGAAAAAGATAGAGCGTTAAAAAAAGCATTCACGACTTACCATATTGTCACATGAATTATTGGTAGTAATAATCTAATGAGAACTCATGTCAAGCTATTAAATAGAGCAGTGTGTCTCAAATTTCGTTTTTATTAACTCTCAATAAAATCTGATTACTTTTTTATTACTAAAGGTGGAATTTCGGTTTATTACTTCCCGACATTTTCTTGCTAGTGCTGCTGAGATGGAATTTGAAGTGATTACGCTCGAAACGGTTTTTAAGTTGGGTAGAAGTTAAGTCATTAAAACTGTGTTTTTTTCTTGAAAGAAGTTATGTTATCTTGTTTCAATACGTTTCTTTTAATTTGCTGAATTTCATGTTTAAACCTGTGTAAACAATAATGGACTGAAACCAAGAGAATTTTTGAAGTCAAATGAAAATGTTTTCGAATTATCTCTTTATTATTTGTTAGATTCTAACGTTTTAATGTAACTGCTCTTTTTTGTTTGAAAGTTTAAATTTATTTTGATAGATGTTTCTGAAAATGGAAAAGTCAGAAAAGTCAGGGTTTTTAAAAGTAAAGTTTGAAATACGATAATTGTGTTTAATATTAATTGTAAATCATATTTTTCATTTCTTCTTTTTAAACAAATTCGGTAACATTTTAACACCAAGTAAACGGAAAAAAATATTTCCTGATACATACCTAAGTTGTTTTTTTAAGTCAGATATATAGTTTCGTTTTGGAAAAAATAGTTTTATCAGGAAATTGAAGTAAAATTTAATTTACTGATCTTCTTACATTAGGTGACCGACTAGATTCGGAACAAATGTTTTGGGAAAGGATATTTATAAATTATTTTTAAAATCATTTTTAATTTTAAATAGATGCAGAAAAAATAAAATAGATGTTCAAAATTGAAGCAATTAATTAATTATTTTGATAAATTGCACATTTAGTGCAAACTTTTTGTGTGAATTTTTACTAAAATCATTAAAACTGTAAACAAAACAATATTGCATGAATATCATGAATATTAATATTATTTGGTCTCCAGATAAAACCAACAGTTGCCTTCAAAATGGACTGTTATCTAAATTAAGGTTTGAATCTGAAAAGTTTTACAAAGTAAAATATGAAGTAAAGTGAATATTCTACAAAATTTGACTTATTTTTAAATTCACATTGAAACTTTTAGTCCAACTGATTCTACTTACTTTCATAAACACATAAATAAAATTTCTGGCGAATATCTTAATAAACTTTAAATTATCATGAAAATATTGGAGAGGCTTTATGAAAAATATATTTATTATTTCTCTTATTATTTATTATTTCTCTATGCTTTAGTAATATCCTAAAACTTTTTTTAATGTCTGTTACTTTTATTCTAATGTATATAAACCTAAAAGAAAACCTACTTTTGGAAACTACAAAGTATGATCTACTGAAATTTATCAAAGTTATTTTCGATAAAAACATTGAAAATGGACATTTTAGGGGTAATCTGATACTTTAATATGTACATTATACAAGATACAAGTACAACTCTTCAACAATAATGTAACAATGTAAAGATGATTACATCAAATTACAATTCCTAAGTCAATTGTACAATTATTGTACTTAAAGAAAAAGTATAACTTGCGGCTAAGAAGAACGATGT
The DNA here is from genome assembly GCA_963680715.1 of Tetragnatha montana. NCBI lineage: Eukaryota > Metazoa > Arthropoda > Arachnida > Araneae > Tetragnathidae > Tetragnatha > Tetragnatha montana. The sequence continues at coordinate 49,003,359 of OY796675.1, forward strand.
GAAAATTGTGATTCCAAATATCCATTTATTCGTATAATATCAGACGGAATTTTTAAAAATCAATGAAATGCAATTAAAATAAGTCATCGTTTCTTATCAGCATAGAATTCAGACACAAGCTTTTAAAACGTTCGAACGTGAAAACGAATGAGATCTCAGAGACAAATTTCTATTTGATCATTATTAAAACGTAATGCAGCGAAACAGTTTCCTTTTAGCAATAAATTAAAGAGTGCGCTGCCTCCAAAAATATGTTCCAGCAGTTCTACGTTTTCATTATCAGTAGAATTTAAACCCAGGAAATGACATTTTAAGAAGTTTTAATCGTTGCTTTTGTAATCTTCCAACAAAAATATATATTCGAATTCGGTATTGGAAAAGCCATTTGGTACATATACAGGAAAGTTTTCCACGTGACTTTTTTCACACAAACATGCGAAGGAGAATTTTTGAAACACTACAATAAAATATTTGAATCTTTGTTGCTTTTCTATCATGATTGGTTGTTTTTACATCACGAATATTGAAAAAGGTGGTTAGATTGGGAATTTTAAAATGTTTTTCACTTAAACCGTAATTGAAAAATTTTATTGCCCCAACCTAATTCATTCACCCCGTGTGCATCCCCTAAAATATCTTACACGGAAATTTCATTCAATTCCTATGAATGGTATGGCAGCTAGATGCTCTATTTGAAGTTAGTGTTTTAATCACCCTGTATATTCAAAAGAAATATTATATCAACCAATTTTATTACTATCAAAAAGTAGTAATAACTAAACCTTTATATTAATGCAGGGTTAGTGTTGTTCAGCTTTACAAAGATAATGCTTTTTAGGGAAAACCTCCAGCTTTATTTATGCTTATAAAACAAGATGAACAAGAGTACAGTTCTAATAAAAAGGTAAAATAATGTTAGTGGCAGGAGACAGATCAAAGCAAAATAAAAATTTGGTGAGAGAGCAAAGAAAATCCCGCTGGGATTTTTTTTGTTTCCTTCAAATTAAGGTTTTGCGCCCGTTTTAGAATCCTTCCCATTGCACGTTTGGATGGGATCGAACAATACGTATATTTTTTTTTAATGTTTAAATACGCCAAATATTTTTCTTTAAGAATTAGTTTACTTAAATTTAAATTTTTTTCTCTTTAATTCATACATTCAGAACCTATAATACTAAATTGGAGAGTTTTTTGTTTCTTATATTAGTAAAAGATAGAAGTCACTATTGAAAATCATGAGGTATATTCTTGTTCAACTGCATCCATTAAAATCTATTTAGGTATCTAAACTAAACATCCACTGCATTTTTTTTATTAAAATTTACCATCTTAAATTTCTCAATAAAGTAAAAACTATCCTGGAAATTAGCTTGAGGAAAGTTTCATGTAGTAGTTCAAGTTATTCGAAAGAAAAACTACATATCTCGATTTGCAGATTAAAATTTGAATACAAAATGAGTTTTTCGGTCGGAGGTAACAAACGTATCCAAGAAAGTCAGAGAAGCCCAAATTATTTTACTTAATGATTAAAAACTGATAGAAACATTTGGACTCTTCTCTTCTTTATAGTTTTGTTTTTCCATTTGGCTTTATAGTTTGCATTTACTTCTTTAGTTTATTTTTATTGTATTTTCAATTTTGAAATGGGTTTTAACGATTGAAACTTCAATTAAAGCTGTAATTAAGAATTTAATTCTTAATTTGATTAGAAAAGGATCAGAAACTGAACCCTTGAAACTTCCTTGAAAGTGTTTTTAGGGTTTAATAACATTTTACTTAAGGACTAGAAGAAGTAATTAAGGTTTTGAAGTGTTAGGAATTTATATTCCTCTTTCTTTTAAGTTTTATGTTGTAGTAAGAATTTTCCTCCTTATCAAGGAGGAGACATCCCGCTATAAATTTGAATTTTAATCACCACAGGTATATAAAATATAGTTATGGCCAATATAGTCATACAATGAGTTTGAGTTATAAGTAATGTACGATTGATTTTATAACCAGATGAAACAAAACTGATTTTATTGCTAAAAACTGATAAATTAAACGAATGTGACCGTATCATAATATCACATATATAGATATAGGTGTGTATCTCGGTCCTGTACTGTTTTTAGCTTAAATTTCAGGTATATGGCAACACTAAATATGTAGTTTCCATCTTTACTACCAGAGCACTCTGTCCAGCTAAATTATTTCTAGGAAAGCTGACTATTTTGGAAGATATACGCTAAAAACTGATTTCACCCTTCAAAAGTAAATTTTCTCTTTGATTTCGTAAGCTTTTGTTAAAAATATAAATATTTGATTTTACAGTGATTTTAATATGTTATAATTGATGTTTTAGCTATAGAGCATTTTCAATCACATGACTCGGACCTAACAACGGCCAGAGCAACAGAAAATGTTACAGTTTTTTGCCCTACAGAGGTTAACAGTTACAGAAAATGACTGGGCTTGGAATTCTTCTATTGGAGCATTTGCAATCACGTGACCCCATACTTAAAAACCGCCTTAGCAACAGATAAACAACGGCCTTAGAAACAGTTAAAAGCCCTACAGAAGGTACACAGTTAAAAGAAAATAACCGGTTGTGACGTCACCTGAAAACACTCTATTATAACATGTGCTTTGTCGTGATAGAAAAAATATTGGTTTGAATCAAATTCAAATGAAAGGGTGTTTATAAGATGTTTACCATTTATGTGGTAATAAAAAATATAAAAGTGGTGTGAATCCTTAATCAAATGTAGTGTGTGTATAAGAGATAGTTCATGTATAGAAAGTTTGTGTGAATAACCCAGGTTCGTTGTCGTACTTCTGATTGTGGGATGAATGATAATGTTGTAGGAGAAGGAGGTTACCTTTTTTTTAGTTAGTTAGGTCCAGTCTTGTTAGCTTACACATTTCTGAAATAGTGTATTGGCTAGTCGATAAAATCTGCAAGTTTCACTTAAATCACTCATTTATTTTTAACTGAATAGAATGTATGTAATTAGCACTGCACAGGATATTCACAACAAATTGGACACATTTCAAAGTTACATGGTTGACTCTTTGGACTGGCATACTACATAAGTTTTTGCGATGAGACACTATTGGGAACACATTAACGGGTTGCTTTAGTTAACACACACTTTGCATAATTTGTAAGTTTGTCACTTATCGGGAGATCTGGTTCAGGAGACGGAATGATGTAGCATGGAGCCGCGGACTGGACCGCACGTGCACTACGCAAAAAAACGCCTCGGCAGACCCGCCTGGGTCTCCGAGAAATACCGGCAATCACTACATGTTATAGGGACCAGAGCAGCAAAAATTTGGGGGGAACTTCGAAAAGGCGAGAGAGAGCTTAAAAAACGCGTGCACGGGGATTAAATGTATTGTAAACCTAGGATGGCGAGCGCCATAAAACCACAATTAGCCAAAAGCTAATTAAATAAAAGGTAGGAGAGGTTACTGGAGTGTGAAATTATCACAATTTAATTTTGAGTATTGGCGATAGTAAAGAGTACGTTGAGATGGGAAAGTTATGTCTTGACCGGCGACAGAGAGGAGGAAATGGAGGGAGTGTTAATAGATTTGTAGACCATCGGCCGAAGCAATCTTATAATTACCATTCAGAAATATTCATGAGAAGCGCGTGATACAGAAAGCGAACAGTGTGAGATGGGAAAGGAGAGAAAATGCTTAATGCCTGAAGAATCAAAGCGGGAATTTTAAAAGTTAGAAAGATTATAAGTACCCAAATAATATTCAATTATGATGTGGTGAAGTTCAACACCACATGCTTTAAATGAAGCTAGGCGTAAAATCAACACGGTGATTAGACATTTTTCAGCAGATGATCAAGTATTGTTAGTGTTCGGCACTAGTTAACTAGAACTAGTTGCAACTAGTAGTTAATTACTGATCAACTAGTAGTTAACTAGTAGTTTAACTACTTTTAGTTTAAAGTAGTTCAACTATTAGTTTAACTACTTTTTTTACTAACTACTAGTTAAAACTACTTTCAAATTTTCAACTACTTCAAAAAATTTTTTATTTAAAATTTAAAAAGAGATATTTAAAATTTTTATCAAAGATAGAGTACTCAAATACCATAACCAGAAATAAAGACCATTTTTGCACGAAGTATAAACATTTTTTGTGATATAGATTAGAAAGATGGATTAGAATTTTGCCAAAAAGTAGGTTATGAAATTAAATAGACTAGTTAACTAGTAGTTAACTACTTTAGGAAATATTTAACTACTAGTTGCAACTAGTCCCAGGAAAAAATAGTTAACTACTAGTTACAACTACAATTTCCCAGACTAGTTAGTAGTTGGTAGTTAACTATTTTTTGTCCACTAGTTGCCGAACACTAAGTATTGTACCCTGGACCTAAGAACATTGTACCTTGGACTATCCAAAATACACTACAAAATACAAAGTTACTAAAAAATAAATCACTCTATTGACTTTAATTGCATTAGTATTTTGATTTTAAAAGCAGGGTAGGATTTAATTTCATGACTAACACTAATTTTAAGGGAAATCTGTAATTTTGTGACAAAAAACAATGCTTTAAAACTTTTATTCTGAAAAGTGCTCCAACTAAATCTATAAGCTTATACATCTGGGTGGTGGTGGTGGTTCAATGAGCACTTGTTCCTTGAGTTTTTCAACAAACAGTTTTATTAAGTTAACAGTGCAATTAAAGTTTTTTGACATAGGTCCAAGGTACAACACCCTTTGGGCCAAGGTACAATACCGGTGTTGTACGTTGGACCTATTTTCATTTTTTTTTCTTTTATTAATTACGTATTGAAATACTTCAATTAAAATTCCGAAAAAAATATATGTTGTGTATGAAAGGCTAAAGTATCGAGAAGAAATTGTTTCATTAATTTATTTTCAATAAATAAAAATTTACAGGGTAAAAAGTAGAAAAAGGTACGAGGTACACTACTTTCCCCTATATTACTATTTCCTAATAAAGTTCAAGTGGATATTTTTACTTAGGCCAGTTCTTTTTCGATACCCACCCAAATTTAATAGAAATTTATCACTTGATCATTAATTAATTATTTCATGAGTGGTATTAACATAAATTTACCACCAAATTGTTCACTTAACAACTTAACAAGAATATGTCGTTCAGAAAATAATACGTATAACACCCAAGAATATCTTAATGTTCCTTTCAGTTAAAACTAATTAGTTGAAAATTCATAACGGAACAAATACAAAACAGGTAGAATAACAAACTACTTCATCTGTAAACTAAAATGAAACGAAAATCAAGTACTAATTGTTGTTAAGAACTTGATAGCCAAACATTAAATCTTCCCTGCTCTCCCTAGACAAGCTTGACTGTTTCGAAAATCCTGGATTAAAATGTAATTAACTTCTGGTCTAACTTTATGAGACAAGAATCGACTTCGGAAGGATGAAAATTATTCCTTGGATTATGTTTCCCTCCCAATCTCTAATTTTCTGTCATCCTATCAATAGAGGACAAATTTATACCGTCTAATAGGTTAAACGAAGCTTTCAGAATGGAAAACGTTTCTATGAAGAGAGAATTTTTCGCCAAGAAATATGATTTCCTCAATAAGTTAAACATAGTACTTCCTGGTGAAAGTTTAATATGAACTCAGTTAACTGCTCAAGTAATTGATATACTACACTACACCTTAATAAAAACATTGATCAAAGTATAAGTATATTTTATTTCTTAAATTTGACGAATTTTAAAAATGTATGCTTTTAAACTTGTTTGTAACAAGTATTTATTTTAGAAAATATTTGGGGAAAAAAAACAAGTTTTTCAAATAGTCACAATAACTTGACTTGTGCTATGCGAATAAAGTTGTTTTAAAGAACGGTATAAAAATATTATTTAAAAAAGTGTGAGTTGACATAGAGAGCTTTCTAAAGTTCAATTTTAAACAATAATTCAAAGATAATTTCTGATGGGTCAAAACAATAGAATTGTTCAAAAAGTAAAAGATCCCCCCCCTTATTCAAAAATCTACTTAAAGTTTAATCGATGAAATAGTAGCTTTAAAACTCGCCCTTCTGACTGGAATAAAGATTCATAATTCACACCAAGTATTCAATAATTCTTATTCGATTCCAGAATCGATTTTAACTCAGATTTTAACATTCCTAAGACGTTTTAGAAATAGGGATTTGGGCAGATTGTTCTTCCCTATAGTTTGAATTTTTATTGCCGAAATCTGTTAAAAGGTTCATGAATTACGAATTTTTGAATTTTTTCGTGAAAAAAATTCTTATTCCACCGAAGTAGATTGCAGCAAACCGCATATTTTTATCTCTCTTTGCTTAATTTTTATTAATTAATTTAGTTTTGGGACACCCTGTATAGAGTATTTTCAATCACATGACTCGGACTTAACAACGACCTTAGCAACAGTTAAAAGCCCTGCAAAAGGTTAACAGTTAGAGAAAATAACTGGTCGTGCAATTCCTCTATTGGAGCATTTACAATCACGTGAACCCATACGTTACAACCGTCATAACAACAGATACCTCGTCACCTAGCAACCGCCTTAGCAATAGTTAAAAGTCCTGCAAAAGGTTAACAGTTAAAAGAAAATAACGTCATCATCACCTCAAAACACTCTATCTGGAAGGAAACAAAAATTTAGTTATGCATGTCATGGCAAATATGATGAAAACAATGAAAAAATTTTGCATGTAAAATCATTTTATGTTCAATTTAACATTATTAAACATAGCTTTTTCAATATTTAATCTTATTTTTGTATTTTTTCAAAGTAATATTGGGGTCATATATTACGTAAGCACCTATAAGGGGGAAGGGGGGTTTCTTGTTGCTTATTTTTCCTGACAAGGGGGGAGGGGGTATGAGTAATGCTTCTGTAAGATGTATCAAACACTACATTTTCGAAAATATCTCGTTTCTTGTATAAATAATTTCGAAATTCAACCAAAATTATTTTTGCAAAAACAAAAAAACAACAACTACTAGGAAAAAAATTTCAAGCATTTTGATTTCACAAGAATAATTTTAACGATATAGGATGGGGGTCAAAAGTGACCAAAAGCATGCTTACATAATATTTGAATGGCCCCATTTATAATTTTTATTCCATTATTGAAAGCGTCCTAAGGTGGTCTACTAGTGGAGCTGTGACACTGAAAGAAGTTTTTGAATTTACTAATATGAATTATCTAAATAAGATTATTGGTCGGAAAATTTTATTATACGCGCAAAAGAGTATATTTAATGTATTAGCTATGTTTGAATAAATATAAGAGTATAAATAATTAGAACAGTAATTTTGTCCCCCCCAAGGTGGCCTACCTATATACTTTTTTTTTTTTTGGAATTTATCAATAAATAAACTCAACATAAATACAACGGTTTAAGTTAATAAAATTTTTGAATTAAACTATTAGACTTAATTAACTGTTAAAAATTTCTGATTGAAATTCTGGAAAAGATGGTTGCTAATGAATAGACCTATCAAAAATAAATTCTAATCTCATAAAAAAAATTAACGTCTAATTGAATGTAACTTTTAGTGAGGGATAAATGGCTATATAAAAATCAGTTACTATATGCTTTCTGTTTACAAAATGAAATAAAATTTATTTGTACTTTATTTTAAAAGGATTTTTATTCAAATTGTTTGAAGAATAAATATTTAAATAGTCTTTTACAAAGAATATAAAATAGACAAAAAGTTACAGTCATTATAAGGTTTTCATAAAAGATACTAAATAGGTTCTTCATGTAAATACATGAAAACCTTTACTAGACTAATTAGGCTGTTTATAAATTTGAATATAATTTTTACTAAGCCTAATTTTCTTTACATATTCACTTTTGTAGCCTATATTTAGACTAGAAATTCTCTAAAACATAATTTATAAATAACTAGATATTTTATGAATTCTTAAATATTTTTTTAAATAAAATGGTATTTATTTGAATTCTTGTGTTTGAAATATAATTAATTACATTTTTATACGTCAAACCAATAGTTAAAAGTATTAGTTTTAACCCTCTCAAGTAGAAGTATATCATTTTTTTGATTTTTTTTGTTTATACTTATGTGTTTATTGTTTATACTTTTTGTTATTACTTATGTGTTTGTTTTATACTTACCTTTTAGAGTAAATCTTGACATCGATTCTGTGATTCTCATCAAAGCGTATTTTTTAAAAATATAATGATTAAAAAGAATTTTAGAGATACCCCAGTTAATTAACGAGATTTCAAATTTTAAAATGAATTTTTCTGAACGTATAAAATTAACTACTAATTAAATATTTCTCTATGAGCTAGGAGTCTTTAATTTTGGTTATTAATGTATTTTCTTGCTAATGCTTCTTTCCTCAAATGACCTAGACCGCCAATCTATGTTAAAATTTTTAAGTTACAATCTCTTTTAGAAGCGAAAATATTCTTTAGTTTTCTCAAAAATGTAAGGGAATATTTTAAATGTAAAAAGCACTTAATTAAATGAAAAATAAAAACGACTGTAAAATGAACTTAGTTGTTTCGTTTACAGTTTGAAAATTTCGAAATTGAAATAAAGTTCCATGTTAGTTGTCGTATGATACTTTCGTATAAAAATTCAAACTAAATTCTCAAAATATTTTAAAAATGTATTTTTAAATCTCAAAAACTCCTGTCCTTTTCCAAATAAATTTTTTACAATAAAAAGAAAATAATTCCGGTCTATAATAATCCAAATATGTTACGCTATAATTAAAATTTGTTGTACCTATTATAAATAAGTACTAAAACTAAAAAATAATATTTAATAAAATTTAATATTGTAAAATAAATGAATGAGAAAAGTATGAGGAGTTGCACGCTTGCCTCGCAATTTAATGATTACAATGCAGGATTACACCCTTTTGAGAATTCAAAAGATAAAAAAGAAATGTGTATGTAATTCTTTTGTTTTGATTGAAGGGAAAGATAACTTTTTTCTATAAACTTTTCCTTTTTTTATAATTATGGGGGAAAAATAAAGATAAAATGAAATCGAAGGTTTTATTTTGCTGTTCTCCAAGAAAGAGTTTGCTTTAAAAACTTATGCTAAGGTTATTTCATAAAATAATCCTTGTATTTTATAATGTACGGAACTTACGGACTTACTTTCTAATTTTTGTGTTTCCTGAAATAGTATTAAAATGGTTTCTAGTTTTGTACACAATTATATCCTGATAATGAACAGCTGCTACGTCCTATAATTTTTATTATCTCAACTCCACGATGGTATTCAACTTTATAAAAATTTTTACATTTAAAAATTGAAACGGTCTGCATGTATAGTCATTTTAACCCATTTTAAGAAATTAAAGAAAAAATTTTTATGTTGATTCAACAAAACTAATTCTCACAACCCTGACTTATTTTTATAGTTTTAAATTATTTCTTGTTTTTAAATAAAGTATCAAAAACTTGAAAAATAATTGTTCAAATTAAATTTTAGGTAGATACCTATTCAAATCTATTTTTCCTAATACTATGTGCAAATTCTTTCACTTACCTTCGCTGACAACACTGTCATTATACGATACAATTAAAACACCCTTTTCCTTTTTAATGATTTAACGAATAACTTTGCATAATTTTAATTCTTTTATTTAAAAAAACAATGCAATAAATCATTCTAATGATGAACTATTCTAAATTTCATTTCATGTATACAACTTGTATTTTTAGCACCACAAATTAATATTTTTCTGTCTTTTTTCTGTGGGAACGTCTTTTCAATCGGGGGGAAAAATCCTGCTGGAAACGGTTACTCAAGCCCAGATGACCTTCAAACTTGCCCTCACATAAATTTCTCTACCAACAAAAACCGTCAAATCAAGTATACTCTTTAAATGCTCTTCATAAGCAATGCAATATATGGACTGAAGTCTCATGCTTGAACCGCATAATTAGCCTTCATGGATGACTCGTTTCAAGGAGTCGTTTTTCATAGGCTGACTTCGTTTGGAGTTGCATCTTCCTTTCGGATGGACTCACAAGTGGACATAGGGTGAGCAGTGGATATGGCCCACTGTCATGTAAACCGTGACATGTAGGTGGCGCTGTCACTGTGAGAACTGCAGCAGCAACGAATGCGTTTCTTGAATTCCGTGTTGAAACGTTCCTGCAATAAAAACATGGAAGTTAAAAGGATCATCAGAGTGGAAGAAAAGATCGATATGTAGGAATAATTCAGTGCAAAATTGCTTTTCGTGATAATTTTTTGCGATTCTGGAGTGGTTGTTTTTACAAAAGGATTCTTTCTTTAGTATCTGAATTTTCATCGAAAATATAAATTACATGATAGTTGCACTATTATATGGCCACCTAGACTACTAAGGGCAGAGAACTTCGAAATTGTGGCACTTGATAGTAGTCCTGACAGCACTTTTGATCGCTCTTTTATCACAGCTGAACTTCAACCTGAATTAAATTAAATTCGGAACCACAAGATAGTAGTGGTGGAGTGAGCAATGGTAACCCTAATGAGTAGCTAAAATAATTTAACATGGAAATTTAGCATGTTATAATAAATATAAACCACCTTCTTGAAAAGTTTATGAAAAGGTGAAAATTAAGAATATATTTATCATTGAATAAAACAGTTTATGTAAATACAACCTTAGAATGAAGCGTCACAATCATAAATTAAAAGTTATGTGATAGCTAAACACAGTCTTTTAGTTATTATGTTCTTGAGTTATAAAGTTAAAATAATTTATACTCTAAAACATAGCTAAGTTAAGTAGTAATGAAAGTCTCGAAAATTAAATGTGACTTGTTGCTCGACGTAGTTAAACGGATTTTAAGCGAATCTCGACTGCTAAAAGAAATATTAATTAAATGCAAGCCAACTCAAACACCTGCATTTTGAAGATACGAAAACAAAAAATGGAATAAAATAAATTGCAAATGAAATGCATCATTAAAAATTAGAGTTAAAAATCATATTACATTTTCAAAAAAAAAGATAAAAACCTTTTACTTTACTTTAAAATGTGTTAGGACTTACATTGTACATCGCATATATAAAGGGATTGTAGCAAGAGTTGCTCATTGCCAGCCAGTGACAGGAAAACCAGATGACATTGATGTATTTGTAGCTGAAAAGAGACCCATCTCTTAATTAAACATTCATTTTTGTAAAAAGCAAAATTTCACACCTGCTAAAGTAAATTGTGTAATTAATAAAGTATACGTATTATGCATTATTAAATTAAGTATAGTATTTTTCTCTAGGATTTTATATTTTTTAAAATATTTTTTAAAACAATATAAGTATAGATACATAATTAATTTCCCTCCGTTTTCTGAAAAACTGCAGTGCCCTTGGTGTCAAATCCCTGCATTAGCACGGCATGAAACTATTTATACGCAAATCATCTGGTCTATAGTTGCTACGTGGGTATTGACATACAAAGTATTTAAACAGCTTGTTAACGGATCCTATATGAGCACCAAGCAATTCGCATTCAATCATGGCAATATGTCAGTGGGCTAACTTTAACTTATTCGCTCTAAATTATAGTGAAACAGTTCTACTTATATGATCAGACAATGTCTGTAATGTCAATTAACTGTTGCAATTGTTATGCTGAATGGGGAACTGCCTAAACAATTAGTGACTTAAATACCAATTAACACTTAAAATCTATCATGCTCCAAATCAATCACTAGCAGTGTTGAAGTGAAAATATTTTTAGGAGCTGGCGTACAATATTAGTTTTGAAAGCCATAAGGTTTTAGAAAATAAGTGGTTGTAGTAACAGTTAAATACGTTCAATTCGAGATTTACTAAAGTTTATTTCCCAAATAAAATTGGACTTCAAGCTAGTCTTACCAAAACTAAACTTTTTACAAGGACTATTTGAGTGGGTTGGGTGAGAAGCTAAAATGTGCAAAGAAAGTTTGTGTTGGATAAAATTGAAAGTAATGAAAATTTAATTTAACAAATTTTGTGTTTCGATATTCAGAACTGAGATTTAAGCCAAGATTAAGATTTCAGCCAAGGGAAACTTCTCATCAAGACATTATGAAAAAAACCTCTTTAAATTTGTCATTCCACATAATATACAGTTTTCTCGCATATGTACTCCATATAATATAAAGAAATTAGATTCGCGCTTACCTTTTCATTTGGTAAAATGTGAATTTTGCAAATTGTTTTGATTCCTTTGTGAGAAAATTGCCTCTTGCAAATCAAATTATCTCTTGTTTTTTTTTATTGTATTGACAATAATTTCGAAATAAATAAATATGTTAACTGTTCAAAATGCGCCTGTAAACAGTGGAAGAATCACAATAAAAAAACAAAAACTCAAATAGAAGACTTTAATACAATATAAACGCTTGGATTATCAGACTGTTGATGCCGACGTATATTCAAGTACCATTTCATATTTTTCTTTTCAGTTTTAATTCATATTTAGCAATAGGTATTTGGTACCTTATAATTAGATTTGTTTTGCTGACTCGTTGCATTTGTGCAGCCTACCGCTTATTTATATCATATCGTTTTTTTGCAGGTTTTATCTCCTATAATTTGTTGGCACTTATTTATTATAACTATTTCATAAAACTAATTTTAGCTGTAAATTCATAAAATTTTAATAAAAATTGTTTCATAGCTTAGTTATTTCTCTACTATAAAATTGTTCTTACAGAAATTTTAACACATCCAAAACAATTAAAATTGGTGCCTCCAAAATTTTAAAATTAGTTATAGGGATAATACAGCTGAAGAGTCGGAAGTTTACATTTTTCATAAAAATTTCACTCAATTTTAAAAATGACTATTAGTTAACTAAGATGTAAAGAGCTGTTATATAATCTCAGTAAATAAATGTTTCACTCACTGTTAACATAACAGAGTTTCGTTGTTTACTGTGTATTAAATATTGTTTAACCTTTGGAAAACATTATCATCGCATTCATATCTCTACATTAGTTTAAAATATTTTAAGAGAAATTATTACTATTTTTATGATTTTCTGAGTAGATTGTACAATAAGAGTTCTAAAAATGAACTCTATTTGTGTTCTGGATGATATCCAATGATAATTACTCTGTCATCTTAGATAAGAAAAATACTTTATCAACTGCTCGTATCTGGTGCCAACTTCTCAATCTAAACTGGAATTTTCCAGAGAAACTTTCCATAAAGTTGCCTTTTAGAAATGCGGTGCAAAGGCTAATTTACGGTAGAAAGAGCACTAACTCCAAATAATTGGGAAGGAACTTAAAAGCAGGGAACAGGGTGCCATAAACTATTTTACTCTACAAGGCTATTTTTTTTTAATCACGTTGTAAGTTTTACTGGTAGGGAAGCATTTAGAAGGTTTCAAAATTGAGAAGATTGATTGAGATTTATAGGATTCAACCTGTTTATTAACCAAATGCTTTTATTACCTTTATATCAGTGTGATTAAATAATGGAGTCTTAGGCTGATCGCGCACGAGTGACTTTTGTCACGGTGACAAAGACAAAATTGTTGCCTTTATTGAAACAAGTTCAAGTATTGGTAGAGTGCGCGCACTAGGCGACGTGACACTTGGCCGATTGCCAAGAATTTCTTCATAGAGATCCATTGTTTTCTAGTGATATTTTTGATACTAGTAATCCTGGTCGCCGTGACTTTAGTCACTAGTGCGTGCCCAGCCTTTAGGCTTCTATGAAGAAATTCTTGGCAATCAGCCAAGTGTCACGTCGCCTAGTGCGCGCACTCTACCAATACTTGAACTTGTTTCAATAGCCAAGGCAACAATTTTGTCTTTGTCACCGTGACAAAAGTCGCTCGTGCGCGATCAGCCTTAGGGATGTAAATGTAACTGAATTTTCGGATGAAAATAACATCAATCGTAATTTTAACATTATAAAAAGCTTTAACATCCATATAATAGGAAATATAATAGCGTAATAAATATGTGTTAGGAGACCTCTAGAAATACTTTATCGTCTCAAGTCTCCATACCTAAATCTTGAATATAAGGATTTTACAACAACTAATTAGTCCAGTCTTACATAGTTAATAGAATTGTGGAACTGGAATAAGGATAATTATAGGTACTTGGGAGATTATTTTATCAACATTAATTATAGTTCCAGCTATTTATTTCAATCAAGTTTCTAAAAATTTAATTATTTCTAAAAAATTTAATTTTACTTTCTAAAAATCTGAATATTTTGAATACCAAAAAAAAAAAATTGACAAATTCTAATCCTGAGCTCTTTGCGGCATCCCTGACATCCCTTCACGGCACCCACTTTTGGATCCACTATTCTAAACATAAAATAGCAATTAAAAATTCTTAAGATATAAAAGACTTATCAAAGTTGAAAATTATAATAGATTTTTGAGCCTCTGGTTTTTAAATTCTCGGTTTTGTATAGACAAAATCCTATATTGTGCGTACTCTTACCCTCCTTTCCCTGATACAGGGTGTTTCAAAAGCCCTTTTAAAGTATTTTATTTGCAATCAACGTCTCTTCGGGTCATGGAAGTACGATATACCCCTAGGTAAGTGACCCTGTGCTGAATCCACTGAGACGGCTTGCAGTGCCCCTAGCTGTAAAATAAGAAAGTTAAAAAGAGAAGTGAGAAAATTTTTTGCAATTTCATGGTAAAAAGGCAGCGAAAAAAGTTGCTCGAAAATATCTTTACTGTTCCAGGTACTGTATTAACATTTACTGTATTAACATGTGAAAATAGCACTTTTTCAGGCTTCAAAAAAGAAAAAGTCCCTAATTGGCAAGTTTGAAAAAGTGCTGTTTTCAAATGTTAATATCTCCTGGAATATTTAATATATTTTTATGAAACTTTTTCTGTGTTTTTGTCATGATATTGCAAATAATTTTCTCACTGAAGTTTTTGTTCTCCTTTAGTTTTTAAATTAATTTTTTGAACTTTCATATTTTGCTGCAAGGGGTATTGTTAGTAGTCGGAATTATCACTTACCTAGGAGTAAACCTTACTTCCATTTCCCTAAGAGACGTTGTTTTTAAATAAAAGCTGTTAAAAGGATTTTTGAAACGCCCTGTACAGTGTACATTTAAGCTTAAATGGGGTAGTAAACAAACCAATTTTAAATTATTACACAAATGACTGATTTACAAGAACGATAAAATAAATTCTGAAATGGAATTCAAAAGTAATTTATTTTCAAGTTTAAGTTAATGTAAGTTTAAAATTTGAAACTTCTTTTTCGTTAGATATTTTTGTATTAAATGAGTAAGAAACATTTTGAGTTATTCTTACATCTAATACTGGATTTTATGGGAATTTAGTTGTTAAAAATGTCACTCATATTTGAAGGGTCATTTAGCTTATGAAGGAAGCTTGAAAGTAAGATTATAGCCATGTGTTAATGAGCTAAAAATATAAGAAGATAATGTTAGACTTCTATAAGTGACAAACTACAAGTTGAAGAAAATTGGATAAAAGATAATGCATGCAACGGAATTCTTATTTGGGTAAGTTTTTGTAAGAAGGAAAAATGCATTGCCAGCGTGTCTCTCAAGCATTTTTTTTTGGTGTCGGGGAAAAATTGACAGGTTAATTAAGTTTGTTACGAATAAGTAAAAAACCTTTTTTCATCGGTATCTTATAAAACAATAAAGTAAACATTTCTTCATAGCCTTGATGGAAGTTTTGAAAGATATTTTTTCGCTAGTTATTTCGGCTTGATTTATTTGGGAATTTGTGCAGAAAATAGTGTAGTTTTGAAATAGTTTGTTTAATTTAACAGTTTATATAGTTAGTGAAGAAGTATATATTGTGCATTAACATAAAGGGGATATTTTCTATTTCAGAATGAAATTCAGATATAATTTTTTACAAAGACTAACTTCACTCTAAGTAAAATTAGTAAATGACTACAAAAAATTTTAACATATTCTGTTTAATATTTATCTATCAATTATTTATTACTTTAAACATTTATAACTCCTTAAACTATACGAATACCAACTTAAAATTATTTCACATAGAAAAACATGATAAAAAATGTTCTAAAACCTGGTTTTAAAGCTTCTAGGTTCAGTAGTTTTGGAGATTGTGTGATGTATGAGTAACTTATGAAGAAATATTGAATATAAATCCATATTTCATTTAAATTAACTAGTTTACCTATTAATTTCAGGAAAAATTTCTTGTAACACATTATACATCTGGAATGGTAGCCAACACAGTGAAAACAGCAGCACGACAATGAAAAGCATCTTGATTACCTATAATGCATAGAAAAAAGTTTTTTCATTAATAATTAACACAATTAACATGAAGAAAGAAATCAGCAATAAGGAAGAATGTGATGGAATAAAATAAAAAAAAAATTGCGTGTTATTTTGAACCAAAGGAAACTTAGCACTTCAAGCAACGCAAAAGGAGCATTTTAGCACTGAATCAGTACATTTTAAGTTCTATTTCAATGATTTTTTTACTTACTAGCTGATATACCCGGCCTTGCACGGGTGGAGATGGAAATTCTTTTCTTTAAAAATTTTAATGCATTCTTACCTTATTTTGATGAGTGAAAGGAGTCAAATCAAACATTTTAAATTCAGAATGATTTCTGCTTTTACCACATGTTTCCCATAAAAAAAAAACAAAATATAAGATAAATATTCTTCCAAAAATCACTTAAAATGCTCAATTAGAGCCCTTAATTAATCATATCTTCAGGACTTTTTTATATCTTTAGTAAAATTTAATAAATAAAACATTCCTGCAATTTGTGAAAAAAGCCAATATTTCCACTTGGAAGGGTTTTAAATATTAGCAATAGCTCTTGGTTTGCAACAATGCTATTCCATGAAACTTTTTATTTAAAAATTAAACCATCAAATAAAAATATTTTAAACTATACTTACCAGTTTTAAATTTTAAATTTTGTTAAAATATATTTTTAGATTCTTAATATGATTTTTAAAGTGACTTATACTTAGTTTTTCTTTAAAAAGCTTGTTACTTTGCATTAAGTTATTTTTGCATCAATGGGGTAAGCACTTCTCTTTTTGAGCAGATATAAAGCTATTTCAGCAAAATGACCACAAAAACGGTCAAAAGAGGGTCAAGGGGTCATTCTAGAGCTTCGAAACATTGCCTAAATTTTGAATGGGATGTTTTTACGTATGTATACCAAGTTTGGTGCAGATCGGAAGGAAACTGTAGATTTGTATAAAAGACAAACACACATTGATTTTTATTATATTAGATGTTTTCCCATTACATTGCTATGAAATTAGACAAAAAATATGACTCTAAAGATATTTTTGTGATTACGATTTTCTGATGTCTTGTACTTTTATGTATCAAATATTCAAATAATTAAGAATACATTATTTTTTGTAAAGAGGGACAATCTTCATGTATTTAAAAGTCTACACAATTTTCTTTGATCCACAATCAATTGCTCTTTAGAAAATAATAGGTTATAGGTCTCATAATAATATCTTTTTGTATTGGAAAATTGGATAAATTTTTAAACAAATAATTATCAGCTTATAAATATCTGAAAATCTTATGTTGTGATACAAAATAGTAATTTTATATACAATAAAAAGAGCTAAGTTAAGTTTTTAAAAAAAGATACGTATCGCAGATCCCCTGAGTAAGAGTTAGTTTTCAAATAAACGTTTATTATCAGATTAATATATTATATGAGAAAAGGAGTATTTTTCACCATCACCTTGGTTAGGGAAAAGGTTTGGAAACTCCACCTCTCAAGCGTCACCTTGCATTTGGAAATTAAATCTGTCCTGGGAATGCACAGTTCATTCCAGCCAGCAGATAGTGGTAGACTAAATCAATGGTTACCACTTTTTTCCATTATAGTCGTCTTGACTAGAAGCCTACCTCTGCTGCCGTGCTGATGAGTCCTAACAAGGACGAAACCGGTCCATGGTTGGAGGTGACGCTTAATATATGATATGTTTATTATTTTGACTTATGATTAATTTTGCAAGCATTTTTTATAAGTAGCAAACCAAATGAAGGTATGAAACAGTTACAGAAATATGAAAATGCATGTTGGATTAAATACGCAACACCTTGATGTTTCTTTTAAAACCGATGTAAATTGTAACCAAAGCTAAATTACGTTTTAAATACAAAGTATCTATTACGTGATCATTCGGGCTCTTAAAAGGAGTGAATTAGCTAGTAGAAACTCCTTCTTCAATACGAAATCTAAATTTTAAAATGAATTAAATCAATTTTTTTAAAACATCAAGGGTTTCTCGGAATCCTTGATTTGCTCAGTGAGTTTCATAATTACTTTCATTAATCAACAGATGGTTTTGAGCTCCTTATTTAATATACTTTTCTTCAAAAGAACCTAGGAATGTCATATGATTTTAATTATGTTGCATACAAACCACGGACTTAGATGACTTTAGACTTTATTTTTAATAATTTCGAATATTTTTTAAAAATCGAGTATTTATACCACACTTTAATGGATATTTTTTAAAAATTCCATAGTTTTCTTTATATTTCTTTAATTTTAGTTAAAAGCCTGCAATCATTGTACTGTCACTTCTGTAGTAATATCGACCATCTTTATTTTAATTAAAGTAGTAGCTACATAACACATTAATGAAAACAGATTGTAACATGTTTCTTATATTATTTTAAAGCTATCTTACCTTACATTTAAAAAACACAATCTATGAAAATAAAATCTCAATCCAAATACTCCAAAATTATATCTTGTGTTAAAAACGAAAAACAAGATCATAAAATACATTTTTAATGCATAGAGATTCACTGAAACTGTCGAAGTGATTTAAAGATAATAACTCTGAAAAGAAAATAATAGGTTTTTAATGACAACTGTAAAAGTAGAACTCCAAAATGAGAATCACACTTATTGATTTATTGATCTGCCATCTATCTTTTTCCTATTAACTCATACTACCTAGAGTAAAAAAAGATATTTTTGAAAACAATGACAATTTCAGAATCAAACTTTACGCATTTCTCTGATAATAATGATATCATGGGGGAAACCTAGCAGACTTTTATTGGAAGTAGAATTGAAAAAAAAAGTTATTCCTTGTCCTTGTTATTTAAACATTAAACTATTCTTCATCGTATGAAAATTGGTATGAATGTTTTGGTATATAATAGAACTATGAAGTTTGCAAATCTATAAATAGAATTTCTTAACGTGTGACGGTAAGAAAATCAGACGCATTGCAGATATTTTTTTACCTAAAGTAAAAATACTTTCCATGCAGTGTATTAACCAACAATTAAACATCTTCAATATACTAATTAATACTGAAAACACTTCGCCAAAATAATTTCAAGAACTCTGTAACAAAAATCTTAAATTACAAATTTTATAGTTATATTTTGTGCCTAGTTTGTGTTATACGTTATCCTGAACAAATATTTTGTTTTACTCTATGAAATAAATTTATAGATACTACAACAGCTTCAAAAAGTAGGTTGTATTTTTTGATGATTATAAATAGTGAAATAAGATATAGGTTAAAACCACCAATTTGTATGTATTTCACTTATATGATAAACACTTAATGTCGTAGAGCGGGGGTTCCCAACCGGTAGTACGCAGGAACGTTTCAGGTGGTACGCGTGGAAGCAGAGTTGAAGAGGACTTTAGAGTGAAGATAAGTTCCATTACTCCTAATGTTGATATTTTAATCACAGGCAAACAACAACAAATTTCGCACTAAAGATTATAAAAGTATATTTTGTATGATGATTAATTTTTTGCTGAGTTTGTACTAATTTTTCATTTGTATGTTTTTGGACCTGTGGGTATAATAAATAAAACTGTAAATTAATACCATTTTTATCTTTTTATTTCTCCTTTATTATAAACATGTTATAAATAAACAAATATCTAACCATTAAATATGAAGTTTTCTCAGGAATTTAATTCAAAAAGCCTTTGAACACTTTAAGAAGAGTAAATATTATACGTTTATTAAAATATTTAGGTCAAAATTTCTCAAAAAGTCAAGTGGTACGCAGGTGCAAAAAGGTTGGGAACCCCTGTCGTAGAGAACATGTAAAAAAAATTTCGTAGTTTATGTACTATATGTTTTTAAATATTCTATATATAAGTCTTATATATGCATTCTTCTTTAGATTTGACTTATTTTATCTCAATACAATGACGCAATCCGTACACAACATTTATTTTATTATTCTAATAATTATTTTCATGTTCAAAAGTTTTCTTAGAATTTACTAACTTCAAAAAAATATCCAAGCGGTATTTTTTCTGCTTGTAATCCCATGATTGGATTTTGAAATTGGCCGATATATTACAAATAAACAAAACAAAAAAAATATGATTAATATTTTTAAAAGTTTAGACTGCTTCCTAAGAATTAATAATTTCCTTTCTAATTTAATTTAATATTTAATTTAATAAGAACTTCTCAATTTGTAACTTTCTTAACACTTTTTTTACATAATTAAAGTATTATTTGATTATTTTTAAAACATGAAAAAAATAGTAACCTGAATTCTTGGTAATAATATAACGATTGACCCGTTTTTTTAAAAAATGAAACATTTCTATTATGAAATAGATTTTTCAAAAAGAATGATTTTTTTATAAGCTTATCAAAATATTTTTCTCACAACAATAAGTATGATGACGGACGCGTAAATTATTTCTGAAACAAAAAACTGACTTATAAAACATAAAAGCCAGCTAAATTTAGTATCAACTTGTATACAAAACAACACAATAAAAATAACCTAATGATTAATTTTAGTAAACAAGAGTGTGACGAAGAAATCTTCGTACGATTTTCCTTTTTTTAAGAGATCAAAAGAAAAAAATATTTGTTAAAAGATTAACTCACAAAAAAAACCCTCAAGACATTTGGCATTCTCAACTCCTTAAAAAGCTATTTCTAGGCTACAAAAAATATTGTTATTCACCCTTTTATTTTACGTTCACTAAAGCTTTTTAACAACAAATTCAATGGTGTTAAAAGATGTTTTCTTCTCAAAGAATCCGGATTTTAGGTAAAGGCAATTAAGCTTTTCAAAACCTGTAAGAAATGTTTTACACTAAATTAGACTGAAGAAAGGTGCACTGTTATGATAATTGGAGAAGACTTGGTTATTTAAACTCCTTTTAAAACACTTTTTCTAAAACTTTTGTTAGAAATCCTTGTTAGTCTTTTTTACAGCTTTTTAAAACTTATTTTTCAAAGTCAGTGAGAGTCATTTATGGGTCGGGATAACAAGTGCATTTTCTGGTGACTGAGGAAAAGGGACGTTTGAGATACAATGGGAGAAATCCAAATGTACAAATGTACTACTGATTACTAGGTAACAGATTTAACTGTTCCCGAAAGGCTTTACAAACATGCTGCTCTTTTAAGACTTTGGTTAATTAGTTGGGTGGCTTATTACAAAAAACAGCAAAGTGTAATACTCTTATGAACCTTTCAGGGATGTTAGATAATCATATGACAACTAAAAAAAAACCGATGGGAGCCGCCCAAAATTTTAAGGCGTGGTTTGACCGTTATGACGACATAATAAAATGGCGCCCGTAGCAGTCCAAAAAGGATGCCCTGGTTTATTTATGTAGTTATTTGCGTTTAAAGTTCTATTTATCAATTAAAATACCTTTAAAATATATATCTGAAGTATTTACTTTTCTATTCATTTAAGGGGTAGTTTTCTTATAATTATATTTATCTTCCAAACCCATTTATTCAAAGAAATATATTTACCAAGTTATAGGAGAAAATTCGAGATTTAGGGCGCATAGTTTACCTGATAAGTTAGTAATATCATTTTCGGAACGATCAAATATCTCTCTCTATTTCACATTAGTTTCACTGCTTCCATAAACATTTTAAACTCTCTTATCGTAAAAGAATAATATTATTATTTTTCAAACCTGATTTAATTCAAAGTCATTTGAATAACCTATAGGTATTTTATATTTTATTAATTCTTACGAGAATTAGATTTTTATAATTTTTATAATTTTACCCTTCCTATTATTTCGTCGAGTATTTTGATGCATTTTTTAAAGCATTTTTAATACTATTTATTTATACAGGGTGTATCAGAAATGATGCGACAAACTATGAGGGGTGATAGTACTCATCAAGACGAACAAGAATTGGTATAGAAAGGGGGGGTCGCAGATACATAGTACTCATCAAGACGAACAAGAATTGGTATAGAAAGGGGGGTCGCAGCATTTCAAAAGGCCGTTTTTAGAAGGCCTGTGTGACGAAACAAAACATAATAAAATGAAAAACATTACTGCGTGAGGTACAGGAGTATCCGTACTACTTAAATCCTCAATGTGATAGAAATTGGACCACTTGCTAAACCGTGGGGTGAGTTTTAAAACGTGCAATATTCATTTTTTAGCCAAAGAATGGAGTTCCCTTACATTAGTGTAATGGTACTTAGAAAAATAATGATCGGGGAAGGAATTTTCAATGATCATACATTGATCATTGGAACTGTATGATCATTGAAAATTCCTTCCCCGATCATCATTTTTCTAAGTACCATTAAGGGAACTCCATTCTTTGGCTAAAAGATGAATATTGCACGTTTTAAAACTCACCCCACGGTTTAGCAAGTGGTCCAATTTATATCACATTGAGGGTTTAAGTAGTACGGATACTCCTGTACCTCATGCAATAATGTTTTCATTTTATTATGTTTTGTTTCGTCACACGGGCCTTCTAAAACGGCCTTTTGAAACGCACTCGCACTACATTAGGTCCTAGCTATTTCAGGGCGTATCTGCGACCCCCTTTCTATACCAATTCTTGTTCGTCTTGATGAGTACTATCACCCCTCAAAGTTTGTCGCATCATTTCAGATACACCCTGTATATCAAATCTGAAGATATTCATTTTACATCCCGTAACACTCGAATTCTGTAGAAATACTACTAATTTTTTAAGGAGATTTTACAATATTTTAAACAATCAACAAGTTTGATTGACTCTCTGTCCTTCAAGAATTTAAATTCCATGTCCCTAAACATATTAAAAGGAATAAAACTTCATTCCACAAATCTTTCAACTAAAAACAGCATCGACAAAACAACACATAGTTTAATTCATAAAAATTATTAACAATAACAATTTATCTAAGAATAGCGATGTTTTTTCGATTAATTCTCCAAATTGATGAATGACATTACTTTATTTCTTTTTCTTTTAAAATTGTGCATATTTTTTACTACTTTTTTACGCTTGTCATATGTAAATGAAAACTGTTTTTTTTTTTGTATGGCGGCTGGTAAATAAAAGGTTTTTAAAAATAAGTGATGAAGAATATTTGTTTTACTTAACAAGAGAACTGAGGGATTAACAAAAATTTTAATTATCCTTTTCATGATTTAATAATTATGCAAACATTGCATTTTTACCCCATACGTTAACATTTTACTTCGATAGCAAAGGTATAAAAATGAGCTGTTAACTAATAACTTGATTGTGTAACAACTCTGAAAGCCTAAATAACCGCCCACAATAACTTTCGGGAATATTCTGGAGGTCGATATTGTTTCTTTGAAAGAACCATGGACTTTTAAACGGCCCTGTTCCAATACAAGTTTTATTTTGTGAAACACACTATTCAGAAGCACATATTGCGTCATAATAAATACAATATAAATCGAAACATTCCTTTCATAGTGATTGTAATATTCAAATAATAATTCAAAAGTAAAGAATAAGTTTAGAAGGGAATAAAAGGGAAGACTTATTTTTTTTATTAAACGTATCAGTTCTGAACTGTTCAGGCAAAACAAAAATTAACTTAAATTCGAGCAAAAGCGTCGAACATGAATTTGTTTTGAAACGTAGTGTGTTTTGAGTAGAATTTAACACCTTATGCAAGCTTACAAAAGGATAATAAAAGAGTAACGGTTTTTTTCTCGAAATTTTTCTTGAAAGTTATATTTTCTATAAAACGCTTGAAAGGGCACAGCTGATACAATAAAAATTCAAATCCCTTTTCAAAATAAAACGATAGTCTGTGTGTTCTTGAAAATTTTAATTTAATTTAAATAAGAACCGAATTTAAATCATGTAGTATCCAACATCCACTAAAACTATGTCGCAAAGAATCGAAATGATGATCTTTATTAGGGTGGAAACAGAATTTCTCTCCTCGGAAGGAATAAGCTGTGCTCCAACCTTATCGAACAAGACTTCAAAGACCGATGCCTGTTTTGAAGATGTTCAACTTTAAGTTTAGATCTTGGCATAAAAAGGAAATATGTAGGCTGGTTCTGTTTCATTTTAAGAATGACAGATCTTTGATGCATTTAACTTTAAAGGTAGACATAGGTCTTTTTAAGTTTGTGAATCACTCTTAATTCGTTCTTTCCTTGAAAAACGAAAATTTTTTTGTTTAATTTTATTCCTTCCTTAAATAAGGTCAATTCGTAGAAATTTTATCCGTAGGTATATATTCTAGTGCGAATTTAATAAAAACGTACTACACATAAACATTTATAATTTAAATTTTATTCAAATATGAGAAATTAATTTCAAACTCCTTATCTTTTTGTTGCACTTAAATAACCCCAAATTACTTTGTGAGAAAATTTTTGTGGGACTACGAAACTTTTTCAATCAAAGTAAACAGGAAACATATCATAGT
Source organism: Tetragnatha montana (assembly GCA_963680715.1). NCBI lineage: Eukaryota > Metazoa > Arthropoda > Arachnida > Araneae > Tetragnathidae > Tetragnatha > Tetragnatha montana. The sequence continues at coordinate 49,028,031 of OY796675.1, forward strand.
AAAACATTATTTTCTGTCAAACCAAACCCCTTTTAGGATACTTTAATTACACTAATTAACATGTTAACACGACAATAACTTCGACAAGGAAATGACGTTAATTACTTTATTGAAAATAACGCCATTGTTTATGATAAAGCCTTTATATCCATCTCAGGCTACCCTTCTGAAATAGAGTCGAGTTAGAATATGTCACTTTCCATCGGTTTAAAGCCTATGAAATCCTTTTAAATAAATTATAAAGAATTTAACTGCTTTTAATCCCTGCCGAATTCAAAGTTTATTGTTTTCACTTCTAAAACCTTGGAGCAAAAGCTCTTTGATAAAATTGAACGGCACTAGGTATTTTCAGAATAGTTGCGTTTTCATTGTAATGTTCTTCATGGTTTTCGCTCTCAAAGCTTTTAATCTCGCATTTACGGCTAATTAATTTATTTTTTTTACCTAAGATCTGTGAGGAATATTTGTAGAAAAGGAATACAGAAAAGATTAAGGTTTATTGAAATTTTGAAATAGGGGTTAAGAGGAGGTTTTAGTAAAATGAATCTGTAAGTAAAGTATCATGTAGATTGTTCTGGGTTGCTTTAAAATAATTCTATTGTATTTAAATGAAGAATTTAAGAGGAACTTTAGTTAAGTACATTTTCGAAAATGTCTTTATGCTACAACAGTTTATTCTTAAACAGTGTAACACAATTAACTTACTAAGCTAATTAACCAGATCAAGTTATCAGAAATAAAAGTACCGTAAGACGGGGTGAATCGGATCACTTTTGAACTTTGAGCTGGTGCCAAAATTTTCTAACTAAGATTTTGAAATGATTTAAAAATAATATTTCGAGTCCTAATGTATATTTTTAGATCCCGTTGAAAAAATTTCTTTACATTGAACGGTTGATTTTATACTTATTTTTATGTACCGTGATCCGATTTACCCGCAATGCTGGGTGAATCGGATCACTGTCAGTTTTTGTCCAAACATCAATTTTGACGTCTTTAAGTGGCATAGGACCATAAAATGGGGCTTTCAATAGTTTAATAAGGTGAAATGGATAACTTTTACTCATATTAATGAATAATTTTTTTATAAAATGCATACATAATAAGAATGACGTTTCTCCTATACAAAATCGAAATGAATTAAGAGAAGATGTTAACTTCTATCAAAAAGGTCGTGCTAGTTTTTCAATTGTTTTTCCGAATATTTTTTTTAATTCCACAGGCTTTGACAAACCCTTGGAGATACCTTTAGGAAGTAAAATGTCCCTTATTGCTCTAAAAAATCATTTGCCATTAAAAAGCTTCAAAAATCGACTTTTTCTTAAAAACAATGGGCAATTTTCTTCCATCACGACCCCTATTATATCGGCCCATGACTGTAGGTGTTGATAATAACTAATAAATCCAGAAAAAGTGATTAAAAGAACAAAACAAAAGCATTTTTATTACTGATCCGATTCACCCCGCATCAGTAGTCGGAATGGACTTCTTTCACTAAAAAATTCATTAAAAATCGTAATAAACACTTATTAAAAATTCAATTGAATAAAAGTCTTTGCAAGGATTGGGAGCACATGAGAGGCACCCAAAATTGAGGTAAAGAAGTTACTTTTCAGATGAAATTAGCAAAGTTTTGACAGTCAAATTTTTGTGACATTTTTGTATTCAACTTCAAAGCCGTGACGAACCCAATGACGGACTACGATGCCCTTCTTCGTTCTCTTGACCATGGGGTCCAGTGTTTAGTTCCCAAGCACGCTTGATCCTGAGTTTATCGACCCACTGAAGGGATGAAAGGTTGAGTGGCCCTTGCCCAGCCCGGGACCCGGGAATCGAACCCCGGACTTTATTTACCTCGGACTGATATTTAAATCTACTATCTACCCCATTAAAAATGCTGGTAGTACAAAATTCGAGTTCTTACCTTCCTTCTGTTCTTCGCTATATTTTCGTCCCTCTCGTTCTGAATGTTCCCGGGGGCCTTCATCGTCCTTAATTTCAACCCGATGGTGATGTACACTACAGTAATCAAACAAAGCGGTATGAAGTACTGCAGAGTCACCAGCACGTGGTTGTACACCTTCCACGAAAACGACGACAAGTTGGTATTGTGGCAAAACGGCTTGGTGGCGTTGCCCAGCTTCGGATCTTCCACCATGGTCACCCTCAACGCCAGCACGGTGGGGACCCCGGCCGCGGCACTGAAGACCCAAATGGACAAAATGGCCACCCTGGCACTCAAATGCGACGTCTTCGCCTTGAGGGGGTAGAGGACGGCCCTGAACCTGTCCAGCGCGATGGCCGTCAGGGTGGTGATGCTGACGGTGACCGACAGCACCTGCACGAAAGGGCAGAAGGGGCACATGAAGGCCGGCAGCACCCACTTCTGCAGCAGGGCCGCTTGGAACTGGAAGGGGATGGAGAAGACGGCGATGATGATGTCGGCGATGGCCAGGTTGGCGATGAAGTAGTTGGTGACGGTCTGCATGCGGCGGCTGGTGGCCACGATCAGCAGGACGCACGCGTTGCCCACGATGGCCACCAGGGAGATGGTGCCGTAGAAGAAGGACAGCAGGGCGATGACCGTCGGAGGGACGTCGTACAGCAGGTGGTCGCTCGACGCGATGGACAGGTTGATCACCGAGATGTTAGACGGGTCCATTATGGCCAGGGGACGAAGCAATAGGTCTGAAACAGGATGATTCGACTAGTGAGTGATGAAGCTTGAAAGGGTATAGTACTTCACAGCAACTTTTTCTGACCCTAGGACACCACTAACAAATTAGTTCCCAGCGCGGTGTCTGAATTTTGAATGAAATGAAGAACGTCAATTTAAAAATATGATTATTTTTTTAAACCCATGTATATATAGCGTCTTTTTATCACGATTTGTGTACCGAAACTCCTCCTAGCAACCCAACAGGCTTTCTGTTCACGCTGTTTCTGCTTCCTCGTAGTGACGTCATAGGGTCAGGAAACGTTGTTGTCGTGTATAGAATGTTTAAAGATCTTTAGGCATCAACAAACTAACCTTGATTGAGAGATTGCAAGATAATTAGGGATAGAGACAGAAAAGGTTCAATTCCGTTAACTGTGCCATTAGATATCGCCAAGCTGTTTAGGTGCCAAACATTCAAATATCTCCTAACTTTTACGGTTTTCATTGATATTACTACACATTTTTACTGTTCGCTATTTGAAGCGATATTTCTAAATTTTGGCGTTCGAAATATCTTAGCGATATTTAACAGGACAGGTAACGAAATTGAACCATAATAATAACCAAACCATAATTTAGAGTAACAGAGAAAAAGAAAGAGCTGAGTGATGTAATTTGGAACTTCTGTTAATTTAATTATTACTATATTACTCCTAGTTTGTCCGGGTTAAAATTAACAGCGAAGTAGAATTGACGTTTTGCATGGTAATGTCAGATGAGGGTTTACAAATAACTTTGTACGTATGTACTTAGAATAGGAGCATATATTCTTTTTTATCCTGGAAATTTTTTTAAAAAGTAAAAAATAATAAAATTTCTATTTTTAATTTTAAAATGTCTAAACTTGCCAAACCAATGGAATATGAAGAAACACTTTGGGTTACCACTAGGGCTGTTGTGCCGATGAGTTTAGTTTAATCTTTAGGGTAAAATTATTTACAAATCAAGAGAAAAAACCTCTAAAATCAAACATGGAATTTTATTTCTAAAATGTTTTAGTATCAAATGTCAAATAAATTTTGAGAGATACTATTCAAATCCCATTTCATATCAAATAACGATAATCTTCTTATCTTCGAAAATTTATTTTCTAAATGAAAATATTTCGACATCATACCATCTTTAATAGAAAAATAATGAAAGCATTAGAACAGAAACATAATACTGCACTCAAAAAATTTTCCAACTACTTTAACCTAATAATTGACTCATTTTATTCCGGACGCCTCCTATATATATTCTGGAGTGTTTTCCCACCTCTCTCATCCCTATTAAAGACTTTTACCAATTACAAAGAGAAAAATTTACGAATTCTCGCAAATGAGTATGAGAATAAATCTAAATATTTTTCCAGCTAAGGCCACGATTCATTAAAGCGACAGCACTCAAATTTGTGCCACGACGTTTATAGCTCAGCCCAGAAGAAGATACATCGCCCTAGTGTTAATTAAATAAGAATCCGGTCTTGACTTTCGGGCGAAGGTGCTTCTGAATAATTCGGTCAAGGCGCTTTGATCAGGGCAGAATTCTTTCAGGGACGTGTCGTTTCTTGAGAAGAATTCATTAGGGGTCCTCCACCCTTCTGGAATCGTTGGCTAATTGAAATCGAGACGCGGGTAACGAGAACTTGAAGATGAGTTTCTCCTATCTTTGAAGGGTTGTTTTGCGGTATTTTGGGAACATAGTACCCAGGGAAACTGGTGGGAGGAGTTAGTGGAAAAGGGTCCTATTTAGGTGAGCTATCTGGAGCTATGGAATGGTTAAATAATCTTCTCCTAGGAATGGAAACTGTGATTTTTATCAAAGGATGGAATAATTTAATTCGTGGATACCTCTGTTTTCCCCTGGAGACTTGTGTACTCTAAAATAAAAATTTCGGTTTTAATTGGTTTATTTTTCTTGAGTCGGGGTGAAATCAAATCTTGTTTTATTTTCTCAAAGATATTAAGATCTGAGTCTGCGGAGTAAGAAATATAAACTTTTTCCAGAATAGCTTTTTAATTTATGAAATTAGAGATTTATGTGAGTTTTACTTTTTTTACCAAGTAATTAGTTAAAACATATAAGCCTGGTGTGGTGTCTTCGGGGATATGTTTGAAAAAAATTAGAGTATCAGTATTCAAAGGGATTAAGTTTGTGAGAATACCTATTGGACTAAAACTGCTAAATGAAAAATAAAGAAAATTATTAGCTAGGTGTATTTTTAAACGATCATTTTACCAAGCTACTATTTGAAATATTTTTTGCATTAAAATGTCAAAAAGCTTATTAGAATAAAACATATGGAACTCGTTGCCAGAAAATATAGTTAATTCGAAGGGTGTGCATGAGTTTAAGCTAAAATTAGACAGGCAGTGGGAATTGGTGAATTAATAAACAAAGGACCAGCCATGTTGGTCTTTGAGCCTGTAGCTGGTCGTCAATATTTGTATTTGTACACTGAAAATTTTAATATCAAGCAAAGATGGGACCTAATTAAAAGTCTACATGATATTGAAAACAATCTGAGGGCTGTAAATATTAATACAATAAAGCTCTTTTCAACTTTTTAAAACTTGATATTCATAAACCATCACAGAACTTTTATTATTTTTGTTGAGAAAAAATAATTTTTCCGCAGTTAATTTTTTCATTTCAGATATTTTATTCAGCAGTTTAGTTAAAATAACGTCCATTTTACTTAATACAAATATAAAATTGTTTCCTGGAAGCCCTCCTGAAATTATTTCCTAGAAGGCATTTGGATTTAGACCCAGCATACGTAACTGTGAGAATAAATTCTATTGACTGGAAACATTTCAAAAAGGTTGATTTTCACTAATACAATCAGTATTTTTAGTATGATAGAGAGGCAGGCATGTTGTATTTACGGGCTTCTAAAACCCTTAAATAGACGTTTAAAGAACAACAAAAAGGAAGCAAAAACATTTTCTTTTTGATCAAAAGAGCATATAGCAGTAAAAATAACTTTTATAGTACTTAGAAAAGGTTTCTTTATTTTGTGTTAAAAGGCAGTTCAGTTTTTAAAGGAAAATACTTTTTAGAAGATAGAGTTTAACTAAGAGTTTGAAAACCTTTTAGAAAAAACATTTTAAAGTCTCTGGGCTTACTTTTACATTCCTACTTTCTATACTAAGTGTTACAGCAAAAATATTCTTTTCACATAACTCTTCATTGTTTTTCCTTTTTTTATGCTTATTAAAAAATTATTTTTATAAATAACTTACCTCTTCGGCAATATTACTGCATATAGTATACACAAATTTGATAATCCACGATACATATTCAGACATAACTTAAATTTTGAATTTCCTACTTTATCATTTTCTAAGTTTTTCAAATTTTTGATTAAGAAAAATTCTCAAGTCAATAAAATATCTGGTCATAAAAAAAGTATAGAAAATAAATTACTAAAACGGAATAGATTTAACTAAAGTTTGCTAGGAGTTATTCCTCTATTTTAATATATAATATTCCTCTATAGTGTTTTCAGGTGACGTCACAACCGGTTATTTTCTTTTAACTGTGTATCTACTGTAGGGCTTTTAACTGTTTCTAAGGCCGTTGTTTATCTGTTGCTAAGGCGGTTTTTAGGTATGGGATCACGTGATTGCAAAGGCTCCAATAGAAGAATTCCACAGCTAGTCATTTCCTGTAACTGTTAACCTCTGTAGGGCAAAAAACTGTAACTTTTCTGTTGCTAAGGCCGTTGTTAGGTCCGAGTCATGTGATTGAAAATGCTCTATGTTATATAGAGCATTCGCACATGACGTCACTTGGAGGACAAAATCAACGTTGCTAAGGCTGTTGTTAGGGGCGGGACATAGAAGTATCCAATAGCAGCATTCGCACATGATGTCACTGGAGGAATAAAACAACGTTGCTAAGGCCGTTGTTAGGCAGAGTCATGTGATTGAAAATACTCTATAGCTTCTAGAGAAATTTTGATACAGGATATAGTTTTTGAATTGTTCGAATTTTTTAAAAAAATTAATAATTATTTTTTTAAATAAATCTGCTGAAATTTTTTATGATTTAAATTTTTACAGATTTGATATACTTATTTAAAAAATATTTTGTCCGAAAACGGGAAAAACAAACTAAAAACAATGGATTATGGTTCATTTAGACTACAGCTTAAACATATACAAGAAAAACCATATAGTAGATATACTAAGTCAATAACTCAGATAGAGCTGAAAAATCTTCCCATGAAAACTGATATTTAGAATTTATTTCCTTCCATAGGAAACCATGGTTTTGACTGTACAGTATTACAGTTCCTGTTCTCCTAAAAACGTACAAATTCAAATCCTTTTATTTCAAAATAGATTTCCGAAATCGTAGACTTATAACCTAGAAATGTTCTTTGTTCCCACCAAAAAAAAATTCAATCTCAAACTCTCTCTCAGTATCAGTATTGAATTCGATATTGCATGTTTCATAAAAGTAAAGCGCTGCGTTTTTCTGCAGAAATAGAGTTTAAGCCTAAACCTAATCCCCAGATACAGTATTTTTCTGCTATTCAAATAACAAATGTACCCTATTTAATGATGTGTTTATTGTAAACACATCTGTCGTAAACACCTTGGATCGGAGGGAGTTTCTGGGGATAAAAGAAATTTTTTCTCCATCGCATTCAGTAAGTCGTGCTACCAGCGATGATTAGAACACCTTCAGAAAATACGCGCTTTCAAGACAGAAAGGGGATATGGTAATATTCTAGGGACACATTTGCTGTTCAGTCAGAAAGAATTTGTAAGGGAATAACTTTAGATAGTAAGGTTGCATCGACAACAATTTTAACCCCCAGGCAGAGCTTTGAAATCCTCTTAGAAACAAAGGTATCCACAAAATCTTTATTGCAACCTCTTAATGCAGTAAAAAGAAGTACTTTTTCATGAGATGCTTCTTAGAGTAAATCTTCTTGATTTTTAAAGCATGACAAACATGATTCTCATGATAATTCCGACTATTTTTGCTGTTTTTATTTCATGTTTTGATACTTATAAAACAAAGGGCTTAAAGAAAGACTTCATATAATTTTATACCCTTATGTTACAAATGCCTTGCACAAGATCTGTGCAAGGCAAGACTGAATGGATGGAAGGAGGCAAGAGGGTTGGACCAAGATAGGGGTGCTTGGAGAAAGAGACTCGAGGCCTTATGTGCCAGCTGGCGCGAAGAGGATAAGTAAGTAAGAGGATAAGTACTAAAGAAGTCCCGCAAGGATCTATACTAGGTCCTCTCCTTATTTCTGATTTATGTTAATGATCTTCTTGACATGAAACTTCATGGTGATATCATACGTTTTGCAGACGATACAACCCTTTTATATTCGAGTCAAGACCAGAACGATTTAAATAGTAAAATTCAAGATGACCTAAATAAACTAAGAACTTGGTTCCACCTAAATTATTTAAACATAAATGTCAACAAAACTAAATATATCTATTTCAGCCTAACAAGCCAAGTAAATCCTTTCAAACTAATATTTCACCAACCAGACTGCATAAATCAATTATATTGTAATTGTACTCAACTAGTAAGTGTAAAGACAATAAAGTACTTGGGTCTTCATATTGACTCCAATCTGAAATGGAAATCTCACATCAATTCCCTATCTAATTCACTAAGATTTCTTTTGTATAAGTTTTATCATTTAAAAAATTTTGTAAATTTGAAATTTCTAAGAAACTTGTACTATGCTTGGGTTCATCCTAGGATATACTATGGTTTATCTGTATGGGGTGGTGACTACATAACTAGTATTCAAATAATAGAAAACCTTCAAAAAATTTTAAAAGTTATGTTAAATTCCACTAACCAAAGTATTACATTCTTTTCCTACAAATCCATTGATATACTTCCTCTTAAACATCTGTTTTTCTACAAGAATTGTTATAATCTATTTTTAAATCCGAATATATGTATAAAAAGAACAACTGTAAATCTTAGACGCCCTGGTATGATTTACTGTATTCCTAAATCAAACAAAGAGATTTTTCACAAATGTTTTTTCTACTTAGCACCCAAACACTACAATAGTTTGCCAATTGATGTTCAAATAACACCTAAAATTACTTTATTAAAAAAAAAACTTAAGCATTTTTTATTTAATTCAGAAATTTTAGTTATTCTTTAAACTTATTACTCTTCATATAATTTAATACAAATGCTCTATTTATAATTCATTGGACTTCTTTAATATTGTCAATATGATTTTTTTCTACTTTGGGCCTATATTTATATTTATATTGCAATCGACACCTTTGCCAGTCCTTAAAATTGTAATTATTTATTTTATATTTTATTTTCTTGTATTAATTATTTAGTATGTATCTTGTATTTTTTTCCTTGTTTTTCTTCTTTATATGTATTAAGTAAACAGATTCAAAACGCACTTGTAAGGGATATAAATCCCTGAAGTGTAAAATTTATTTTTTTTTCTCTCTCTCTTCATTTGTTGTTGGTCCTGTATATATAAATGAATAAAAAAAATAATTAATGTTGCAAATAGTGATATTATTGGTTGTCAACCCAGATTAATTTTTTTTTAATCTTTAAATTGAGATTTGCAAAAAATGCTGTGTATGATTCTAATAACCCTAAAAATTTCAGGAAAAAGAGAGTAAGAATATGATCTTTTTAATCTATATGACAATATAATATTTCAGAAACCATAAGGCTTCCAATCCTTGATAAATTAGGAACATGAACTTCCTGAGAGAGTTACGAAACAGAACTCATCATTACTATGAAACAAGAACCTTTAATGCCTGAAATGAAATTGAATAAGTCAGTTAGAAGTAGGGAATAAGTCCAAAAAATGGCAAATTGACTCTTTGTGCGCAAAAAAATCTCCCAGCTTCTCTCTACACATGAGTGTAAAAAGGAAAAAAATAACTACCCCCTATCGGCAGATATAGCCCCTTGAATTTGCGAAATCGATATCCATTCAATGTACTTTTTGATTAAATTTGAAATTTAACTTAATTTGTATTTCTTTTCTTATTCTTTGGCCAGTAAACTTAGCCAAAACGAAGATTTGAATTTAAAAGCGTTTTTTCTTTTTTTTTAACCAATGAATGTTTGACTCCATTGATAGCGCCTTAATGACGCAGTTTCATAATAATATTTAATTTTATTTGTCTTAGTCTTTCTATCTTTCACTTTTGTACGGTGAACTAAGCAGAAATATAATTTATTTGTCAATTTAAGTGATTTTTAAGGTTTTGGTTCAGCCGAAATTTCATAAGGTTGAAGAAGGGAATAAGTCCTAGTCCATCCTTTTTTTAACTGTAAAACATTTTATTTATTTATTTATTTAGACAAAAACAGACCTTTCGGTCCAATTACATTGTCCAGTACAGAAAAAAAAATCACAAGAACACCCAACAACCATCAAAAGCCAGACAACAAAAGAACACAATAAACAAATTCAAATAGAACCCCAAGAAAAAAAACATTAGAAAAATTAGAAGATTAAGGACATGCAGGTTTGTTTGAAAACTGAAAAAGACAGAAAAAATATCCAAACGATCCGTATACAAATTATAGAGTGAGCAAAATTTATTAATATAAAAGTTTTTATCTGTGACAGTCCTAATATTAGTTCCAAAAAATTTTAAAGATTTATTTCTTGCAGAATGCCTTGGAACTATTATAAATATATTTTGAGTTAAAGTATTGCTGTCAATGTTTTTATTTAATAGTTTATGAAAAAATAACATTAACAAGAATTTACGCCTGGATTGCAGATCTTGAATTTTAAAATTTTCTCTCAAAATATGATAATTGGCATATAAGTATTACAATATCCATTTTCAGTAAAAAAAAAGTGTCTTAAAAAAATATTCTGAATTTTTTCTATCATTTTAATATAAATTTCATAATGAGGATCCCAAACTATGCAAGCATATTCTAATTTAGATCTGACTAAGTAATTGAAAATTGAAATTTTGGATGCTGAATTAAGTTCCCTGCATGCCCTTAATATAAAACCTAAATTCTTGAAAGAACATGAAACAATATTTGAAATATGATCAGAAAATGAAAATTTACAGTCATATTTTACACCAAGATCAAGAACACTATTACATCTAGAGAAAAAAATATTATCAATACAATAGTTATAGATTAAATTTGAATGCTTATGCGAAAAAGTCATGATAGAACATTTTTTTTGTAATTTAGAAATAATCGATTTACCAAGCACCACCTGTTCAGTTATATTAAGTCATCTTGAAGATTGATGCAATCATCAAAATTATAAATTTGCTTATAGATTTTTGCATCATCAGCAAACATAAGGCATTTGGAATAATTTAAACACTCTGGTAAATCATTTATGAACAAAATGAACAACAATGGTCCCAATGTAGAGCCCTGGGGTACCCCCGATGAACTGGTAAAAACACTAGATAAACAATTTTTATATGAAACAACTAAGTGTCTATTAAGTAAATAAGAATAAATCCACTTTACCAATCCACCACTCAATCCAAAATCAATAAGTTTCCTCATCAAAATGCCAAAATCAACAGAATCAAATGCTTTTGTAAAATCTGTGTATACTACATCAATTTGTCTATTTTCATGCAGGGCCAAAACTATCTCCGAATTTAAAGACAACAAATTTGTCACTGTTGATCGTCCTTTTAAAAATCCATGCTGAACATCTGATATACGTTGACCTATACTAAGAAAAATACGTTTTTGTATAACACCCTCAAAGATTTTAGAGAAAACAGACAGAATAGTAATAGGTCTATAATTTTCGATATCTGCTCTATTTCCTTTCTTAAAAATAGGAGTAATCTTGGATTTTTTAAATGCAACCGGAAAAATGTTTTAGGATTAATGTTTTTAGGGATTTATTGAATAAAATTAAAAGTGGGTAAACAAAAAACTCAGCACAACCCTTAATGAGATATGGAGGAATTTATCAAGCCCAGCAGATTTATTTCCCTTCAAGGATTTAATTTCCGACATAATTTCAGAAACTGAAATTTGATTAAAATCATGACAAAAATTATCCCTTTTGTTAGTATTAACATTTGATACAAAATTGGAACTCTTTGAATAAACAGAACTAAAATGTTTAGCAAAAGCTTGAGCAATGTCAACATTTTTGGTCAAATTTTGATTTTTATATGTCATTGAATTACACTCATTACAATTATTTTTAGAACTTCTCACAAAAGCCCAAAAATTAGATGCATTATTTACTAAATTATCATTAGTTATATTTATATAGTTTTTATATGCATCTCTAATTTTAACTTTGACAATACGTCTCAAAGCTTTGTAGGCATTAATTAAAATTACGTTAAATTTGAAACCCAGCAATCAATCTGCTTAATCTGTTTTTTAGCTTTATATGATAAATGATATCAGAATTGAACCAGATTGGAAATTTTTTTTGTTTGGGTGCATACTTGGGAAAACAAGCATCTAAGATATTATATATTCCTGCATAGAAAGATGAGACAGCCTCATTTATATCATCAATAGCACTGAGATAATTCCAATCTGAATCACGCATGAATTCATAAAATAGTTGAAAATTTCCCTTCCTAAAATTATAGTTTTCAACACCCGAGGAAACTTCTCTAGACTTAATTCTCTCAAAAGACTTAAAAGATAGAATCAGTGAGGGATGGTAGACATCTTCTCTTTAAAATACACTTATAATTTTTTCGATGATTGTTCTGTATTCTTAACAGTGTCATGAATTTCCTGTAAAAATTTGGTGGCTATAGGATAAAAATTCCATTACTTATACAGTTTTTTTTTTTTTCGATTTTCTCAAAATTTCATTTTTGGACTTATTCCCTTCTTGTAACTGACGATTCAATTATTATACAACAAAACTTTTTAAAAATTCATTCAAGTAATTCAATTTTTTTATCAATTTTCTTATAGGTAAACGATAAAACTATGCCTGAAAACTTCAGTTTCTATGAACGGTTTGGTAACTAGAGGATCTTAAATTACACAGGTCTGCAACAAAAAAGCTGTTTGAATAATTTTAGCGATATCCTATGTATTTTGGTGTACTGATACCGAAAAATCCTATAAGTCAGGAATTTTCTCAAATTGCAAAATTATTTTCAAATTTGCCCATTTTTCATAGTTTTTGTACATTCCTAACTCCCTTGCTTTTATAAATTAGGAGCCGTGAATAGTGCACATAGTAAACTATCTCATCAGGACTTTATAAAGATTTAAAGAAAATATCATGGAAGATTTAATAGTAGGAACTATAATTCCGAATTACTGTTGAATGCTCCGTTGAGCCTTTCTTGTTGCTACTCACAAGGGTAAATGTACCAAGAGGACCCTCATAAGGGGGAAAAATTGGTTTTAAAGTGTGTAAAGGAGCTTATTTTAGTTATGTGTAATGATTTTTATGAAGAATATATATAAAAAAAATATTTTTAAACCTATTTTTTATTAAAATTTAAATAGTGACTTATTTTACAAATTCACCTAAATTTTTCGGAAACATGACATTCTAGGGCAAAAAAGAGATCACTTTTGAATTCAGTGCACCCAAAATTTTTGTGAAATACTGCTATATTTGCTCAATTTGTAAAAAAGTGCGATGTCTGAAAAATCAAAAGTGGTCATTTTCGGATTCAGCACACCAAAAAACATCTAAAAAGGATATTCAGATAAAGTTTGATTTAAAAAATAATTATCCTAAATTTTCATGGTTTCCGTTTGCATAATTGAAAACTGGTATGACGATACTATATCTGAAGAAATAGTGCCATTCTACTCAAAAAATTTCCTAAAAGAAAATTAGCCGAGAGCAAATAAAAATAAAAATACATATAAGCTGTTTAATTTAAGAAATATTCAACCAACTTATTTAAATTAGTATTAAACTGCTAATTGAAATTAATATTAATATAGTTTAATAGTTTTTTGTTAATTGAAAACATATTAAAAAAGCGTAATGTTGCATTCACTAAAATTTAATTCCACCATGTACCAACATCCGGCAATAGCACCCGTTTTATACTACCTCATAAGTGGAATAAATATCCACAAACATGTTCTAAACATACTCATAGATACAACATGCATAATTGAAGACGTTGGAAATAACTAAATATTGATTTTGAATGCACTCACCCTAGCTAAAATTTTAAGAAAAAAGTAGAAAGAAACATTAACGTCTTTTCTCCGGTCTCTCAAATACATTTCAAAGAGCAATTCGAAGATCTTCCATTTAGAGAGATGTAAAAATTAGAAGAAATCTTTCGTGAATGATTACAAAGAAATAGTGATACGATCAGTCTAATTACGAAGTTACCGTATTTCTGAAAGAGAAAAATGGAGTAAACGATTTGATATGTGCGGTTCCCTTTTCAAGTTGTCAGTTTTTTTTTCAACGATAATAATCCTTAGAGACCATATTACCCAATTTAAAACTTCATTCAAAACATTTTTACTTTAAACATTTGTCAAATACATTCTAATGAATTATTCTTAACGATAAGAATAAAAAAACTAAAGTTATAAAATGCTTCGGATAGATTCTGGATGAATTTGTTAATTAGTTTTAAAGCATTAGTCCTTGATGATGATTTCTTCTTTTAAACAAAACCCACGTGTGATCCGGTCAGTTATTTAAAAGATAAAAGCACTAGTAAATTAAAAGTATACGTGCCAAATGAGATTTAATCCATATAGAGGTGTGGGTTCCTGCCTGGGTTTGTACTGATCAGATTTGGCTCAATTTCTCCCTAACTACCCATCAGATTCGAACCAAACTTTGTACACATACGTATGAGGACGGGGGAAAGGCAATGGAACCGGTTTCAAAATTCTAAAACCACCCCTTCACCCCCTTTTCGGCCTTTTTGCAAAAATCGCCTTACTTCTCCACTAAAAGAAGATCTGTTTAACTCGCATTGTTGTAAAGAAAACAACAAAATCAATTTTAAACATAAAACAAAGTATTTGAAGATAAAACTGGACTAAAATTGTTTTGAAAAGTTTATTAATAATTTGAAAAATTAAAAACGGTCCTTATAAAAAACTTTATGACAGTATTTTCTTATTTAATACTTCATTTTCCATGAAACTTTAAGTTGAAACAGAAATTTTTAAGGATTAGACTGGTTAAAGTAATAATAAAAGTAAAGTTTGCATAATAGAGCATTTTTAATCAAATGACTCGGCCTAACAACGTTGTTTTTGCCCGCCAGTGACATCATGTGCGAATGCTTCTATTGGATGCTTCTAGTTCCCGCCCCTAACAACGGCCATAGCAACGTTGTTTTTGTCCTCCAAGTGACGTCATGTGCGAATGCTCTATCAAGGCTAAACTGGATCTGTTAACTGTGTTATATCCTGTGTTATATGTGTGATATAACACAGTTAACAGATCCAGTTTAGCCTTGGCTCTATAGAGCATTTTCAATCACATGACTCGGACCTAACAACGGCCATAGCAACAGAAGTGTTACAGTTTTTTGCCCTACAGAGGTTAACAGTTACAGAAAATGACTGGCAGTGGAATTCTTCTATTGGAGCATTTGCAATCACGTGATCCCATACCTAAAAACCGCCTTAGCAACAGATAAACAACGGCCTTAGCAACAGTTAAAAGCCCTACAGAAGATACACAGTTAAAAGAAAATAACCGGTTGTGACGTCACCTGAAAACACTCTATAAAGCAGTTTTTTTTTAGAAAGTTGATGAAAGAAACACTAGATCAATTGTTATTTAACCTTAAAATTTGTTTCTCTGGGATAGTTTAGCGGGATTTATTTTTCAATTTAAACAGGGAGTATTTACAAATTTTGGGATTTCAAATGTCTGTAATAATTTTAATTGATTTTTTTTCACTTAGAATGGATAATTTGGTAACTGTCGTAATTAAATGTACAACACCGGAACTAGATGGGTTAGGTTAGATTTACACAGTTGGATACGGGAGGGAAAAGGCACCGGGAACACCGGGATATGAAAAAGTTACCGGGAACACCGGGATATGAGAAAATACTGGGAACACCGGGATATGGAAAAATATCGGGAACATCGGGGTATGAAAAACTACCGGGAATACCGGGATGATTGGTAATCACGGTTATAGAAAATTAGACATGTAACTTGAGAAAACTTTAAAAAAATAAATTGATACACTCCACCCGTGCAAGGCCGGGCATATCAGCTAGTTGCTATATAAATCGAGTATAGAAATGAAAAAGGAACGAAAGTTTGATACGAAGTTACTGTTCATTACTAAAAGTTTACTACTTGTTCCCAAAATAAAATACTAAACTGTATATGATTTTTTCCACACGGAATTAGTTTCTTTTTATTAGTAAGTTTAGAACGAAACGTTTTATATGTATAAATACTTAATTCCAAAAAAAAGAAGAAAATAAATCAACTATAACTTTCTGTTTCTTTAAATATTTTGTTCATTTCAAGGATAATGCGCAGCCATATGATGCATGTAATATGCAAAATTCATAAAAAAATAAGTTTGTTTGCTAATAAAAAAGCCTTTTATAAATTCTTAAGCATTCTAAGTACCTGAAAGTTACGAAACGGCTCTAGTTAACATGCTTCATTACTATTTCATAACTTAAATTTAGACGAAAGTAAGATAAACTGAGGAATATTATGAACGCAAATATGCGAGTATATTCCATACGGGGAAAAATCTTTTGTACAAATGAAAAGGTTATTTTTTTTTACAAACCTACTTTTTTGTATATTTTTTACTTCATCCAGGTACGTACTAGTATAATGGGTCTCTCTCTTTGCGCACAAAACAAGCTTTGTGTTTTGCGCAAACATGCAATTAAATTAACCAAAATACCCTACCAATCCCATTCATTGAAATATCTGGAAAATCTTGCATTACTGGATAAAGTTTGTCACCCTGTATTGAACCTAACTGCACATTTAGAATGTAAAATTTTCGCATCTATGATTTTTGAGGTATAAATAATATTATCTGGTTTCAGAAGAAGCACTCCTTAAGCATTTTAATGTCAAACACACCTAGTATAGCATATATATTATTTAAAGGGTGCTTAGAAATACCAAGGTAAAATTTCCATAAATGAAAAGAGATACAATTTTGTTTTTTAAGGAGAAGTTCGAAACGTTCATGGGAAAATGCCAAAAATTTTAAAATCGGAACACATTTCAAAAAAGTTCTAATACGTCAGAAATATTAAAGTTTTTTTACTGCTTACAAATTTTACATTCAATCATAATTATAACTTCTTTATTAGTTTTAAAAGTTATATCTAACTCTTATTTCTCAGATCGCAATACTATTGGTGGTTTTTCCATAATAATTTGCAATTATAAATTTCTAAAAGTTATTAAAAGTATATTTCAATGCAATAAACTTTTTACGGTAACTAATGGCAACTCGAAGTAAAATAAAAGACTGAATCTAGTACAGTACTTTTTGGGAATAATTGTCAGTTTTAGATATAATTCGAAAAATTTCTCGGTCAAACTATGCAAAGATTTAAAATTTCCTATAACGCGCAGGTTTGTTTAAAATTCAATAAAGAGATTAACTTTGAAGCTAAAACTTTTTGCTTATATTTTAAGTTTTATTAAGTTTATTTCAATAGCAAAAAATACAAGAGAACATCCCAATATTTAAATTCACAACATCATAAACTCTCATTGAATTAAATCTTTTTTTAAAGTATCATGATTCTTATATAAACGTTACCAAGTTGAGTTTTACAGTGTTAAGTGGTAACATGCAAACAAAAACCACTTCGTAACAAATTTCAGTAACAACTATAAATAAAAATGTTATAAAATAGCTTGAAATGCACTTTAATAAGTTTGAAAAATTAAGACTGAACCATTTCACCCACCTGCTTGATAACTCTTTCCTTTGGTCTCACAGTCCATGTCTCCAGGATCGAGTGGGGAACTGGGATCGCGGAAAGTTTTTGTATTTCTGCTCCCGGTTCCAGAGGGCGCTGGTGTTTCCAGGTAATTCTGGATACTTATTTTAACCTCCTATTTAACGATGATTTTGATTTATAATGACACTTTTAAAGGATATACAATTGTCAATCGAACTGTGATGTGTGGGCCAGATTCCGAGCAATATTTTTAAATAATACAGTTTGTCATGATTTTGAAGGATACCTTTCTCTAAATATGTTTATTGAGAAAAAAACTAACTTTTGATTTTATTTATATAGATATTAGCTGATATGTCTGGGTTGCACAAGGGAGTAATAGCTTTCAGCATTAAAATTTTAATATTTTTTCTAGTTTTCAGTCAGCGGTATCAAAAACCATCCAAGTGTTAAAGCATTACATAGAAAATTCTACAATTATATCATGATCTTATGTTTTTTTTTTTTTTTAATTTCTAAAAAACTACTACAGTATACTATTGATATGTCAAACTTCGCTATGTCGAAAATCTCTATTTCTCGATAAAAAAATTTCGATTAAAGACATTAGCTATTCCTCTAATGTTAATTACCATTCTTATGCCAAAAACTTATCCGTCAATCCCTTGTTTTAGCGAATTTTTTTCGGTTATAAAATTGAATTTTTCACCTTACGTAGCACTATATTTCAACAGTGGATTGTAAGAAAGAATGGGCTCGTGACTTTAAAAGATAAAGGGTACAAAAATGCGCGTTGTTCTATCAAACATTTGTTGGACATGGACTGGACATCTATCCTATTAGCAGATGTTTTCTCTAAAATCGGTCAATGGGTCTTTCTTCACTTATGTTCGTTGCTCAGTAACACATTGTTTTAGACTTAATTGCCAATTTGAAAATGAAGAGATGAGATTTTGCACCTCTAATGCTATGTCTCCTTTTTTCTGTATCGAAAAACTATCCGCGACTACTATGATGTGATGAACTTTTTAAGGAACTTAAAAATGCGTAAAAATTTCTGACATTATGTAGGTAACCATATTTCGTAATTTTTTTAAGTTTGACAGGCTTTCTTTGTTAGGAGCCATCCATAAATGATGTCAATATTTTTCAACATATTCCTCCCCACAAAGTCACAAAGTGTCACACTACACTATACCCCCTCCCTCTTTATAGCATGCCACGCTCTGCTACCAATGAGAAAAATTTGGAATACGGTTGGTAAGAATCTGGGACCAAAGTTTTTAAAGTTTAACTGCACCCCACCTTATAGTTTCAAAGTGAACTCTTATTTTGTTAGTATGAACTTTAGAATAATGTCATTTAAACTGCATCTACCAGAAGAAAATGTTATTAAGTTCTTTTTTGTTGATTTTCAATATGTGATGTCACAATTACTGAACCCCCACTCTCCCCCTTGTCACAAAGTGTCACAGATTAATGAACCTCCTCCCTCCCCTCCAAACGTGACATCATTCATGGAAGTCCCTTTTTACTGTCGAAAACTCCTCATCTCAAAATTTTTTACCCGTCTCTCTGACTTCATCATAAATAGAGAGTATACTGTATTTCACTACCCATTTATAATCATAATGAATCGATCATATCTTCATGGTTTAATTAACATTTTTAGTAAAATTATTCAGTAATTAGAAAGCACACAAACCGGAAAATATATACTATAAGATGCTCCGGATGAAAGTGAAAAATACAATATTTGAGAAAACATGAATTTTGATTACTTTTTAAGATCTTTTACTTTGTGTGGTAGTCACTTAAGTCAAAAGCTTAATGATTGGCCCGTAAGAGTTCCCTAAAAATACCTTCTTCATAGGAACAACACAAACGCCGATAGAGAAAACCTTCAATTACTCTAAACTACGTTCAGTGAACTTATACCACTTTTATTCTAACCAGCTCATATGCGACCAATCTATCCATCCACCAGTTTATTTAGATCATATTAATTCTTGTGCAATTTAAGAAAGGCACTGTCTATTTGCCCGGCAGATATACTCTCTAATTCTCGTCCTGTTTACCGGGCACTTGCCCGACAACGGTTCTGATTGGAGCGCCGGGACCACGAGACCTACGGCGCATGCGCCAACTAGTGCCAACTGCCGGTTTTACCGTCCAAATAGACACTTCGTTTAAGAAAATATTCAATTTAAATATTTCAAAATGCCGTAAAAGAATATGATAGACCCTTTGAGAAATGCTAATATTTGTATTAAAACATATAGTGGTAACTCTAGGAAGGCACTGAGAAGAACAATGGTCATATTCATTTTAAGGGGTGGAAACGACTCATCGAAATTGACTCAAGGTCTGTGAAACATATGGCAGCAGTTAAGGGTTAAAATATGTAATTTAATTTTACATTTAAGGGTATTTTTAATGATAGAATTTAATCCTACAAACATAAATTTATTTTTCTCAATCAATCAGGTGATTAAGATGATAATAAATATTTCGAAGTTGTATCCTATTTTCCAAAAAATCGTTTTAGTTTGTTAAAAACGAAAAAGGTCAATAGACCATTGGGGTTTTACCACTTTAAAGTAAATTATTTTTTACTGGTTTATCTTCAAAAATGCATCAAATTATTTTAGATTAGCTCAATAAAAATCAAAACTAACCTTTTCCTTTATTTTCAGTTTTTTCATCTCAAATCACAAGAAAAAGTTCTTTAAATGTTATGTTTTTATCTTCAGGATATTTCCAGCGATATTTCTTAAATTCCTAAAATAGGTATCTTGGCAAATTTTAGAGGGACGGATAAAGGAATTGTATCACAATTTTTAAACATTTATGAATTATTTGAAAAGATTTAAAATGTTTCAGCAGTACCATGTTCATCAGTACAAAGTTCTACATACCATGATCAACAATTTCTTAATGGAATAAATACGTAGATAGTTTAAGTAGTTTGAGTTAAGGAACTTCTCATAGTTGAACCATCTCTTTTTTTCCCCCAAGTCGGTTCATCAGTTTTTCATAAAAACACATACTTTGGATACAGTTTAACGATTCCACTTCTTTGAAAACACGTACTTTGAAAAGCCTTAGGTTATGTATCGCAGTATATTTTTATAAATTATTCATATAGAAAGGAAAGATTTTAAAGGTAAAAAGTTATGAAAGTAGAGAATAAAGATATTTTGATCTTTTAAAAGAAGAAAATTATGATTTAATACAAAAAGATATCAAAGGGGAGAAGATATATCAATAAAATTAAAAATGTTGTGTAATCTGTATATGTAAGATCTACACTACATCCTTTCAACACAAGCATATTGAATTTCTTCTTCATCAAAAGAAAGTTCGAAAAAAACGATTTCAAAGTGATAAAGAAATCATTCAGACATTATTTCTGAAATCATCTTATATACATACAGGGTGTTTCTAAAGTCCTTTTCACGGATTTTATTTGGAAACACATCTAAAAGTAAGGTCTACCCCTATGTAAGTGACCATGGAAAATCCATTGAGACGACTTACAGTGCCCCTAGCGATGAAATAAAGTTTAAAAACTAAAGAATATGGAGTGAAAACATCAATGCAAATATTTTTGCCAATATTATGAAGAACTCACTGCATAAAGTTCCATGAAAATGTATTAAATATTCAATGTGATGTGAATGACCAAAGTTAGCACTTTTTGAGCTGTGAAAAAACGACCGTCCACAAATTTAGAAACTTCTCCGATGTCATGTCGATAAATTTCAATGATCCCATTTTTGAATTAGAGATGATTTTTAATTTTAAACGATGATTTTTTTTATTTCATACAAGGACGGTAAAACTATACAGTTTTTTCGGATATGACGCCCCATTTTTTGAAAAGTAAAAGTCGTTGAAGAGGTAATAGTTCTTCGAGAAAAGTTTGTCTACTCCACGTTAGGAATACCTATTACAATGCTGAGTTTGGACTTGTTGATTTGATTTGATTTTGTTTTATTTTAGAGTGTAGATAATTTTACACTTCCTCATTTCGAAATTTCCTTCCAAAATAGCTAATAATCCCGATTTACCAGTTTAATTACTGTTAAAAGTGTTAAATATTATAAAACATTTCCTTTACTTCATACCTCCCTTAAATAACAAGATTTGGAACAAATAATTTAATTTGAAATTTAAATTTCTAAAATGCTGACTCATAATTACATATTTCAATGAGGCTATTAACACAAGTTGGGACTTTTAGCATCTCATGAATAACACTGGATTTAGAATAATAAAAATGTCTTCAATTCCTATTATAGTTCATCCTCTATGGAATTCAGATTACACAGCCGTCTACTAATTTCTACAACTTTACTAATTTTTGTCTTTGTTCTTACATTGTTCACCATTATTAAGTTTTGCCTATAAACATGCCAGCCCACACCACCACTCATAATGATCGGAATTTTAATTAAGAACCATTCTTCCATTTAGCATTAATCAGCAGAACTTTTCTCTGTGCCAATTATCCAAAACATTTCTCCAATTTCATCTTACTTAGTTTCTTGATCTTTCAAGAGTTTGTTGCTGAGTAACACTGATAACGGTTTTTACAGAATTAAATTTGTTGAAACAAAAGTTAGAGATAAAAGAAAGGATTAACATTTTTTTTATTCCTTCTTTTATTGAATTTTCTAAACTCTGAAATTTGATCAGAAACTTAAGTGCATCGTACTTTACATAAAATTTAAAAAAAGCATGTTCTAAAAAATTAAAACCAGGTCTTGGAAAATCTCAAATTTTTTTCATGCCCAGTCGGAAATGTTAGACAAGAAAATTAATTATCAAGAATTTTTAAGGAAAAATCTCACAACACAAGTTAAGTAAAAAATACATGCCCGATTTGCATTTTTGCATGACCCGAACATGTTAAAATTTTCCACAGTCATGAATATAATATTTATCAATAAGTAACAATATCAAAATGGAACAAAATTAACATTTTTTCATCATACATTTTTTTCAATCTGTTGATTAAAAAATGCCGTATCTTATTAAATTTTTTCCATGGCAAAAAACTTTCAGGATGTTTATTTTTACAATTTTGAGGGTAACAACATATCAGTTCAACGTAAGTACGTTGTGAATTGGATAGAGTTTAATGTATAGTAATAATAAAATTAGGTGCTATAGTAAAGCATATACCAAGCAATTCTTTAAAAACTTGCTATAACTATCATTAGGTTTATGTAAAATTCCTTTTAAAATATAAAAAATTAGTTTTAAAGATAATTTAATTAAAAACATCCCTTTTTTATTCATAAAAACAAATTAAAATGAATAAATGTTTTAATGGAATGTATTTAAATACTAAACCAATTTCAGATTCATAATGCATTGCACTCTGGGAGAATGAGTGTTTTTTACAACTCTCAATTTATTTTTCTACAAAACTCATTTAAAAAACAACCCTGATTGGATTCGCACCTAGAAACCTATAAATGACTGTTAAGACGTTGAACGAATTAACTTCATCTTAAGTAAAAATAATACGGGAGCCAGGAAACCTCCCGCAGCAGTAGTAACTTATGAGAAAAAGGTAATAAATCCAAAGATATTAACCATAGGAATTTTTCCAAAGTGTTAGTGCTTATAAGAACACTAAAACCCTTCCAGGGAATATATGAATCCGTGTTCCTGTTCATACACTCGCATACATAAAACATTCTGCAATATTGACCACGAAAGTGGAGATTTTGTCTTACTATAATTCTCGGATTCCAAAATGTATTAGATAATCCTCTCCGGTTTCCTTTTGTTTCTTGATATCAGAACTAGCTGCGCTAATACGAAGCTAAACCACTAAACCATCTGGGGGTAAGAAACAACAACAATAACACTGGCTGTAATGTTTAATTTCAGGAGACTAGTAGCTTTTGTGTTACATTGCGCTTTCCGTTGAAGTTATAAGTTAATATCGCATCTACTAATTCTCCACCATTTAAATTTTCAAGAATATTTTTCCCCTCTCTTTCATTTATTCTACATCAGTGATGGATAAAATGGGTTTCAGAAAACTTAATATAAGAGCTATTTTAGAATTAATTAGTGATACTAAAGGAAATACCCCTTTCCCATCACAACGTAATTGTTAGATATGCTTACACTATTATTTGGACGTAAGTACTTGATCAGCAGATTTGCAGTTGACGTAGTAAACGCTTACCTACAATCCCAATACTAATTTACCAATTCAAGCCTATCCCCTAACAATATAAGGAACACAAGCTATTTACTAACTAAGGATGAGCCCATTCAGGCGTTTATACATAGAAGTGATAATAACATAGTATTCACATCTGTTAATGTGACTAGAAACTATTTTCTAATAGTATGAAAATTAAAGAGGAAACAACTGAAATTTAAAAATTCATTTTTCATACTTTTTAGCTTTTGAATTCCAATGAATCCAAGAATTTAGATGTCATTATTTATTCATTTGATTAGATTAAATATCATCAGAAATATCCACAACAAAATTAAATCTAATTAAAGATAAATAAATAAAATATAAATTGATATTAAATGGAAACACATTAATGAATTGGGAAATCAAATGATAGAACTAATTTAATTAGTGTTTTTCAATCACTATGTGTAAATATACACCAAATACATAGGTAATAGGTATTTCTTGGAACATATTTAACAAACTTAATGCAAACCAACTAAAATCCCTAATGCAATTATATTAAATTTTTAGACTTGTTTATCTCACATATTGCTTACTATAATAGATACATCTTGTGTTTACTTCGCCAATATACCTCAATATTATTTTAGAAATTATTTTCCCTAGATAGTTATTACTAAGTGTATCTTAAACGTCTATTTATCATAGTAGTTCCCTATCTTGGCGCAATATGATCATATTTAATTCTTGTTCCATAAAACAATAACCAAACCAAATCGTAGTAGTACCAGTAGTTTCTACATTTAAGTAAGCATATCTCACGCTTTTTGTTTAGAGTAAATTAAAAAGAATGGAGAATTACATTACATAGTATGTATAGATTAACTGGGATGATTCATACCCATTAATATCTAAAAACTCTACAAGCTTATTCAAATAAAAGTTTACCCGAAAAATTCTTTCACATGCGTTTACAAACTCCTGAAACTAAAATGAGAAAAATTACAAATATATCTGATATCTGAGAATATTTTACTTTCATATTTTTGAAGTCTTTATACGAGGCACATTTATATTCCTTTCAATTTTCAAATATTCCCAAGTTCTGTATGTATTATTGACATGTCCATATATTAAACTCCCACTAATGTGTGTGCAATGACTATTCATTATATGTACTCATATATGTACTCATCAAAATCATTCTATAAGTTTGAAAACTTATAGAAGGAGTTTCAACGTGGAAAAGGGTGAAATTAGAATATTTTCAAAACACATTTAATTTCTTATTGAATCTTATTATAAGTCAAATTTCCAAAAGCCCTTTGAGGGGAATTTAGGAATATTTCCATTGTAAAGTATTTTCATTTAAATTTAAGGACACATTAATTTTTTTTAAAATATGGAATAATTGCTAAGTCCATTATTATTCCCATTATTATTTTTTTTATCCCTCTTTTAAAATCTGATTACTTCCTTTTTTATAGTTTCATTCCTTATTAGTGATTCTCTGAGATTTAATCTGAGAGATAATTAAGGACTTGTTCCCTTTTCAAACTGATGATTCAATTTTAATTACTCTGTATATTTAAAATTATTAACATGATACTATTGAGATAGAGTTAAATTCAGTGTATTCTAATACACTATATAGAATCTCTATAATGGGATGATAATATGATTCTACTCATGTGAATCGATATTGTAACTTATGTGAGATGTAACACAATAGTCGAGGGGGTTTAACGATATCTATTCCTCTCATTAAGAGAGTGGAATAATGTTGTCTGCACTGAGAAGTAAATTGAATGCTAGCTGCTGGTATTGAACACGTATTTGAAGCCAATTTAGGCTCTGCTTATATTTTGACAAAATGAGCTTGAATACTTCATTTTATGTATTGTAATAACGAATTTATAACAATTAATAAATAATTAAATAAAAGTTAATTTCATCTCCAATTTGAATCGAAATCCATTTCTTTTGTTTGTGTTTGTATGTTTAAGTCCCTAAAAATATCCTATTTTTTACATAAAAAATTTCCTAAGGTGTTTTACCTAGCTATGCATATGAATTAAGAATTGATTAACATTCCAAAATATTAATACCAATTATATTGAACCATTAGAATAGTAGAAATAATACAGTGGTAATATAATAAAGTTGAGAAAAATGCAAAACGCTGGGGAGCTTAAGAAAAACATAATTTTTTTCGTTCCATGTAGGTGTTTCTTACGAATATTTTTTATTGTTAACAAATAAGTTGTTACTTTTTATTCTTAATAATAAAAATTAAACTACTAAGGCAATTTATTTACCCCCATTTAATTGACTAAACAGATAACAGTTAGAAAAGAAATGGCAGTTTAATGTTTTTATTCATGATATAATGCAAATGTTACACTCTGTATTGCAACTTTCGTAGTTCAGGTTGTTTTATATTTGGAACAAAGGATCTGCTATCAAAAATTGCTTGATTTTATGGTTTTTTATGTATTGAATTATTATCTCTCCTTGCAAATACTTAATGAAAAATAGATTTAATGCTTTTTCCCATATGTGATTTGATACCCTTGATTTTTTCATAAGTTTATTCTAAAAATTTAAACGAAATTGTTTATATTTTTAGATTCGATTGATCGTTGGTCCCAAATAGTCTGAAAAAAAAAAACAAGGCTGTACTCTATAAGGATTTCTAAGAAATTCATTATTTCAACAGCGTTTCTATAACATTTATTGGCCTTTTTTACCTTAAAAATTCTTTCTCCATATTTCTTTACATTGATTTTTTTAAACAGCTTAGGTCTTCACACAAATGCTACTGACACTTTGTGAGGTTGCAATACAATGCATTTTTCAAAAGGAAACCGTGCTTTACATTTGTGTTGGCTTTTTTAGGGTTACGTGACATTTATATTTTAATATCTCATGTTTACTTTCCGTCCAATATTCTCGAATTTTTATGAGACATCTTTAAAAAAAAAGTTTTTACTCGAATAGGAAGGCAAAAACGCAGCATCAGGAGTTTTTTTATAGATTAAAACAATTTTTTTTGAACTAAACCTAATTATGTTAAATTTATTCCAATTCATTTTAGACGTTTTCAAAAGATTATTCCTTAAACAAAACATTTTGCTGAAATATTTTATTTGTGTTAAGTCGATAAAATATCTTTGAATTTATTGGTTACTTAGGTTGCATTTCGTTAAATTGATAGGAGTTAGTATTATAATGTTGCAAAATTTTTATACCTTTATCATACATTTAACATACATGTTGTGGATTAGAAATTTTTAAAACATGGTTATTACTAAAAAGCTTATTAAAAGATAAGTTTTAAAAATCCTGGCTAACAGTAAGTTTTAAAATAATGTTTAACTTTTAGATAATGCAAGAGTAAAATTATAAAGACACATTTGTAACTTTTTTAATGGGATTTAATAAAGAGTTGTGTGTATAATTTATTGATCTTTTTAAGATAATACTACAGAATAAAATATAAATTATATTGCACAATGTAATATAAATATCCTAGTTAAATTATTACGTTTTACATACATTTATAAGAGAAAATACAAAAATTTCATAGAAAATCATCAAAACTTCCACGGCCTGAATAGTTAATATTTATTGAACCGTTTTCTGAGATTATAGGCCTTCGGACTTTATATACAGACGTTTCGCCCTCTACTTTATGAGTTGTTGATGACGGTTTTTCCACTGAGGATGACCAACAAACTTCTTGTCTTAACCTACTTTTATTGAAAATATGAAATAGTGTGGAACTGTGTACAATCGTGTGTGTAAAATAGTATGTATAATATTAATAAAAATATTTTAGCATTTATTATATACGTGTTTAAATGCTGCTTTTTAAGCAGAATTATATATAGCCGAACAGTGTCTCCGGTAAAAATAAATAAAAATTAAGAACCCTCATTATCAGAATAGGTAATACTCATAGAACTAAAGTTATAATACCTATTAGTTTTATACGGGGGATATTTCGATACCTATTTGCTAAAAAAATATTGGTCTTCCCAAAACCTATAGCAAGTATGAATAGTATCCATCCATTAAATGGATACGTATTATAAAGCTACAGTTCAAAATTATTGAGTCCACTAATTTAAATACGATTTCCTTTAAAACATTTATTTTAAAATTTTATTGAATGTTTTTAAGATATCATTAGGCTATTTTTCGTTATTTAGGTGTAAGGAAAGACAAGTTCTGGTCATCATTTTAGTTATACGAAAAAAAAAAGTTTCAGAAAGAAATCTTATGGTGCCAATAATTTTATGAGAGAGTTTCCAATAGGTAGTAGTAATACTACGTCTCGTGTGCTCTTTCAGGAATGGGGAAATAGCTATATTTTGTTCCTTAGAATCTGTAGTTTACATATTGAGATGGGGGACTCTTCGGGTCTTCAACTGGGAAATGGGGATGGTCAGATGGGCAGAAAGGGAAACTAGAAGAGCATACAAAGCCCATTTTTGTGTAGTTAAAAAAATGTTTAAACACAAAGAAATTGGCTAGTATAACTAGTCAGAAAAAAAAACGGCATAAAGTAACAAGTTGTAGTCCCAAATGTCTAACATTTAATTTTCTAAAAATAATTTGAAAGATTTATGTTTTTTATTTAGAAAAATTGTGCAAAAAGCTCTAAGAACTTATGGATTTTGTATACATGTTTATAAAATTTTCCTTTAAAAATGTTTATACTGTGAAAATATAGTCAAATACTTGTAATTTCTTTTCTAACGGCGGAAAAGATATTCGAAAGAAATAATTACCTAAGAAACTATTTTTATCCACATATGAAAATTATTCGTTCAGCCATAAAATAACACTCACAATTATACTTACACAAAGCAACAAGTCTATGCACATCTCGAAAACATAATATAACCCATCTTGCTTTATAACACCGCAGTAATTACCAACCTACTCATACCTCTTAGTTTTCGTCGGTTCCTTTTGCTTCTCCAATCATCCCGAACGCTCTACTTAATGAATGCCGAGTTGCAAAAGCACTCTTGATTGGCACTCTGACTCAGATTCTCAGATCTCACTCGAATGGAATGATTCTGTAGGGGTCGGGTGTCGAATGCTGGTCATCTGATGTGAAGAACCTTTTGATTTGGTGAGTGATTTAATGTCACAGTGGAAGACTCAAGGTGGGTTCATTAAAAGGGATTAAAGGTTCGTTATTATGGGATTTGAAATTAAATTTTGAAGGGTTTACTCGTATAAGAGTGAAATATTATATTAGATATTTTTAATCCATTCCAAAAGCTTACTCACTAAGAAATCTCATTAAAGCTAAGGGTTTAACTTAATTGCTTATATTTGTATTTGTGTGACAGCAAATTAAATGAAGGTTTGCGTAGGTTGAATCTAGAGATAGTTGATAAACATTAAATATTGTTGTGTACTTATACTATTTGTTTAAAGTTGTTTATTTAAAACTGAAACTGCTATTTTTGGCATAGGCTTTTAAAGATCAATAATTTAAAAATTTTAAGAATGTTCACAAATTGAGAATGTAATTGTTTCAATAGATAAGGTTATTTTAAATGATTAGTAATATTACAATTCATTTCAAAATCTTCGACTTTGTAAGCATAACTTTGTTTACAGATTTTGAGCAGTACCTATTTTTTACACTAAATGAATTTTTCCGATACCCACAATTTTTTCCAAGGGATTACTTTTCCATACACAAAGGTTGATTTTTCCCAATCATTACTTTTTTTACCATAGCCTAATCCGGTGATTAAAAATAAATTTTCTTAAATTAAAATTAAAGTTTTTTCTAGTTCAGAAATGTTAATAGTTTTAATATTCCTCAATTTGAAAATAAACACTTCATGACCTACTATTATACATTTCTTATAACCCTTTGTAAGGAACATATTACTTATTGGTGTATTTAAAAATGTACCAGTAAGAAAAAAACAGTTTGAAATCATCACTCGGAAATATTTAGGATTTCACAAACCTAGTTCGAAAATTCCTGAAGCTTTCATCTTGTATTTATATTGAGTAAACATCATATTTGAGAGAGGATTTATTTTGAATCAACTCGCGCGCGCTGCAGTAGAAAAGTATTTTTGAAGCATTTAAAAATGTAAACAGGATCAAAACGAGGAAGTTCTCAAATCGGAAAGAATAAACATCGAAACGATGCTTGAAGTTATGAAAATGTAAAATTTTTTCTTTTCTTTTAAAATAATTCAGTCATAAGCAATCTGAAAATAGTATAGTGCTTTCCTTTAAAAACAACCCACTGTTTCATATTTTCTTCATTAAAAGCTTAATAAAAAGGATAATTAAATCGAACAAAAAACTGTACTAGCAGCTCATCTTCCCTAACATTTTAGTGCTTAGCATGTTTAATTCCAATTATCCATTACAAATTGGCAGTCAATTAAGTAAGAATTTGAAAAAAACCCACTTTTTCCTAGAAGGACTCTAATTGGCGGACTGAGCTAAAACTTTAATATTTTATTCTCATAGTAATGGGATAACATAAAAACGCGCGAAAAATGCTCTAAAGTATTACAAAAATCTTACAAAATCTGTAAATCTTAAGCACATTTTTTGCCAAAAATCTACATTATCTCAGCTTGTTTAAAAAATAAGTAAATAAACCGTTCTTTGACCAGTTTTTACATCCCTGACACTCTAAAGGGTATAGAAAGACAGGGTATATGAGATGGTAAAATTATTTTAATTATTTAATTAAAAAATCTCAATGGGTTGTTTTTAGGGTACAATTTGGAGTGGGTTGTTTTTAAAGGACAGCACACTATATATTCATGTAATTTAGGAGACTTTCGCACTGAGCTGAGGGTTTAGAAAGTTTCCTTTTATTAATAGAAATTTTTTGTATTATTGTTACAAAAGATTGAAAGCATTACCTATTAATACATTAATAATAATTAATCCTACCTATTGATACATTTGGGTATCAAAGCCTTTATCTATTAAAATATAATGGTTTACACTATCGGATGCTTTAGAAATATCTAGAAAGATAGCTGCAGTCTTTTTACTTTTACCAATATAGCTGTATGAAAATAATTTTGAGAATTCTAAGAGTGCATCAGTAGTGCTGGGCCCGATAAAAAAAATTATTTCCTGAAATTATGTTATATGTCCTTAAATTGTTATATAGTCTAGAGTAAACAACTTTTTCTATTGTTTTATATAATATTGGTAACAAAGATATAGGTCTATAATTTGTGAAATCATTAATATTGCCTGACTTATGAATGGGGACAACCAGCACTGTTTTCTGGGACGAAGGGAAGCATCCAGTTCAAAGAGAGAAATTAACAATTTTAGAAAAAATAGAGATATGATAAGAAGCTGAAATTTTCAAAACTTCAGATGTTATTCTGCCATAACCAGAGAATTTTTTATCTAAGGAAAATATTATTTTCTGCATCTCAAATTCTTTTGTGTCTATTAGGTAAAATGAGTTTAATTGACTGGTTAAATATTTTTATGATTATTACTCTGAACGAAACCTTTATAAATTCCTATATTTACAAAAAAAATTATTTAATGTCTTCTGCAAGGTATTTGTTGACTTCAAATAAAGGCTTATTATCTTTTTCTTTGAATTTGTAACCTAATTATGAAATAGCGAATGTATCTATTTTTACCACCATGTAAGCACAAAAACATATAGTTAAAAGGGCATAAACCTCAACCAAAAATAACTCCCTGTGCAATATTTCTCCTAACTATTCTGCAGTTCATAAAATCCATAATGAAGACGTGATTATCTCACTCGACTGTTGTGCAAAACATTATTATTCATAAAATTGATAAAGAATGATAATTTCTTAACTAAATAATATTTTCTTTCTGGCTCTGGTAGTTTAACTGCTTACTGTATATTTTAACATAAATTGTAAATTATTAATATTAATTTAATAAAAACTTTTTTAAAAGTAAAATAAGTTTAGAGAACGTTAATTTAAATCTTTATACAGGGTGTTTCAAAAGTCCCTTCAACGGCTTTTATTTGGAAACAACGTCTCCTAGGGTCATGGAAGAAAGGTCTACCCCTAGGTCTACCGCTGAATAACTATGCCTAGAAAATAACGTAATAAATTTGTATTTCATTGTGAAATAATAGATTTTCCCTTTTGTTTTATGGTGGCAGACAAAGCCCACCAGTAACAGGGAAAATTTTAATTCTTTAAACTACTATATTACACGGACAAGCGGATCGCCCGCTAGTTTTTTTAAGAGAAATAAATAAAACACTTGTTAAAATTAATATTGTCATTTATTAAATAAACCTTTGAAGAAAGATTCATCTTATTCCTTTTCAAGTTGCTTATTAATATATTATATAAGATAACAACTTAGTTTCTCCAAGAGTAATTCTCAATGTGTGTAAGCAATCCAGAAAATAGGACTCTTAACGGTTAAGAATCTTCAATCCAATAAAATCCACCCTTCTCTCAAAAAACAACTCGCAAAAGGAGAAGGTTTTGTTCCATTTTCCGAAATCCCATCCACGCTTCCGCAATTTTCAGTTTCCAGACAGTACACAAACTTTAAAAACTCAAATTAAACGGGCGACTAAATTCCCAGATTCTCTCTTGAAACTAAGTTTTTTCAGGTAAAGCCAAAAGCCTGTACAAATCACGATGCAGACTCATTTCCTAACACACGGATTTAGAACTGGTACTGCATAAATTTTAGAATATGAAATGGGGGAATCATCCTGGGAAATCAAAGTGAAGCTGAATCGAAGAAACGAAAAACGATCATGCGTTCTTATTTCATTTCAGTAATCAGATTAGTGAGTAGGAGTTGAGAATGCTTTGTTATCAAATAGAATACAGCGATACTCTTACATCAGAAATGTTTTCTTTTAGTGTTTATGAATTTTTCAATTTCCTGATGGTATTAGACAATAGTTCGTGCTTCACAAAAAAATATAAAAATGAGTTAAGCACTAAATACGAAATTATCCCCCAAAACGTTTTGAATATCTTCTTTTTTAACACTTCTCTTAAACTTTGGATATAATAATTAGCCTTAGATCTAAAAAAAGTACAGATACAAAAGAGTTACAATCTCGAATCTAATAATGTAACATTTATATTCATTAAATTAAAAACTGTATTATCTAGATTCTAGAACACTAAAATATCGCTTTCCTCCCACCTCAAAATATGATAAAGAAGCATATAAAAGGATTAGATCAGTTTTATATTGTAATATCAAAAACAAAAAAGTATTCTCAATGACATAAAAAGAGAAATCTTTCTAACTTTCTTGTGGATAATTTCGTATTTTGTTTGATCTTTTATTCATATTGTGTATTTTAATTTTATTTCTATTCTTTTTAAACCTATTGTGTATTTTATTCGTATTTCTATTTACACATTTTTAGCGTAACAAAATTTAAAATAAAGAATTAGTTGTATTTCTATCAATAAAATCTACTAATTCAAAAATAATTTTAGAAAGAGACTCAATTTCTCTATAAAGTAGTAAAAAATTAAAACTTTTTTTATCTTATAGGTGCCTATTACTTTGATAAATAATTTTGTAATAAGATCAATGTAAAAATAGATTAACCAATAGGATAGATTCAACAAATAATATATCGATCAATATTATTTTTTTAAATAAGTCGCATTTTACTTTTTATTACACTGACTCTAAATACCATGTTGCTATTAATTCATATAAATTTTAAAATAACGTGATATCTTTAACATTCATATACTTCCAAGTCAAAACAAGGAAGACAGTTTAGCATTTTTCTCTTTTCCGGCATTTTCGAGGTATTGAATCTTAAGTAGGATTAAATGCATAGTCTTACCCTCTCACAACCTCCTAATTTATGTTCATTCCATGTTACATAAGGAGAGAATTCACAAGAAAAATAAATTCCAAATAAAGGGCTTGACAGTATGAAATATTGTTTGCATCCGCGGGTGGTTTTCCGAAAAGCTATTGTGTAATACATGGTTTAAGTGCAAAGCTTAGAGCTTTGCCCGAAAGGATTT
This sequence comes from Tetragnatha montana, assembly GCA_963680715.1. NCBI lineage: Eukaryota > Metazoa > Arthropoda > Arachnida > Araneae > Tetragnathidae > Tetragnatha > Tetragnatha montana. Next base: position 49,061,851 of record OY796675.1, read on the forward strand.
CAACTAACCGGAAATCCTAAACTATTTTATGTTTATATTCAAATTCTTAAGAAGCATTTTAGAACTGAATTTGAAAGCTTATATTTTTCATTTACGATCGCTTCAAAATAACAAAGTTATTATTGATATTGCGCATTGTTTAACATTTTAAAGGAACAACACACTTATATTTTCCAAAGAAAAAAAATAAAATGGCATAAACGGAAAAAACAGCCCAATTTATTTAACTCCATGTCTAGTAAAATTAACATAAACTGAAGCAAGTTCTTTTGTTCTTTCAGTTCAATGGGCGAGGCTTAATGTTATTTCTATTAAATCTACTTGCTCTTGATGGGTTTGTAATGCAAATAGATAATTTTTATTGTCTGGCGAAACCCCCCAGAAGCCATTTTTTTCCTGCGGTTACACTTTCTGGCAATTCTGAAGGAACTTTTCTTAAAAAATTAGCTTAAAAACCAACCTAGATTGAATAATTGTTTAACAATAACATATTTGAGATGAAAGTTGCAATTATTTGCTCATTAAAAAGTTGCATATTTCCACATTAAGAAGTTGCATGTTTGAAATTTAAGAAGTTGCATATTTTCATATAAGTTTGAAACATAAAACATAAATTTTTGCACCCAACTTTAGTTACCTTATCAGAAATTACTAAAATGAGTTGAATATAGCCAGCTTTTGATAGAAAGTTTTAAAACCAGCAAATGAAGGGAAGATGGAACTGTCCCATTCATCCCCACAGCTCTTGTCCCATTCATCCCCATACCCCTTTTTTAAAAAAAACTAAAATTTGGCTAAGAAAATAACCATGAATTTTCTCCATTCAAATTGTAAACTACACTAATATAAGTACATTTTCAACACACAGTAAAATATTTAGCTTTAGTTAAATTATTTTTTAAGTAACGTCTTATAGAAGTAAAACAAAAAAAGTTACTTTAAGTATGGGAAAACGCATTTAGTGGTCCAATTTATAGAAGAATGGAAGCTGATATTAATAAACACATTTGCTAAATAGGATATGTACTACTATCCTCTGGGTGAAATATCAAAAACTTAAAGTGAAGTTAAGGTATAAAAAAATTGAGCTGTCCCGTTCATCCCCTGTCCCATTCATCCCCACTCTCCCCTACTTATATGTGTATAAAAGAAAAAATATAAATGAAACTCAGTCAGTGTCCTAAAAAAACCTATTTCATCTCCATCAAGGCTTACGCTTTTTCATTTATTGCTTCTTCCTTACATGAAGAAGCAGAAAAACCCTACAAATGGATAATAATTAATTAAATCCTTTGTGAATTATTGAGGGAAATTTTATTACCAGTGTTTTATTTTTTGGTCGATTTCATCAGGATAAAGTGCATGAGTCTAAAAATAATTAGGTTTCTAAAGCAAATGGTTTTAAATTTTTACTAACTACATAACAGAATTTGATTGAATCCTTTCCAAAGGTACTTCAATTGAAGGAATGGTTTTTTATTATCAACTATTTCCGTTTTGAAAGCGTTTAATAGAGAAAGGGGGAAAATTAGATAAACTCAGCATACATATAAAAGTGGAAGCAAATCTATTAAAAAACAATATTTAGTAAAAATCATAAGGATTAATGGGGAAAATAAATACCTAATCAAAAGGATAAAACACAGAGTTTGTTTGAACAGTTTATTTTCTAATTATTAAGCGTATTAATTCACCTATTATCATTTATAATAGCAATAACCGTTTGAAAGAAATTTCTAATCATTAAATTACACATTGGAAACTTACTTTGTTTTATTCATTCGGTTTAGATATTAATTCCTGGAAAACAATTACACATTTGTAATAAATAAACACGCTAAAGCGCATCTTGAACCCCTATTGAGAACAGTAACACTTTTTCCTTAATCGTAAATATTTGAAGAACGATGTATTTGTATTGAAAATTGTGCTATTCATTTTCAGTGATAACGCTTTGAAAGCGCATTATTATTCGCTTTTCAGTTACAATAAATGCACCCTCAGGTGATAATGAATAATGCATACAGAAAACCTAAGTTTAAATGTTTCGTTAGGGGCTATTTCTGATACAGAGTTCTTGACGAAGCGTTTTAAGACGAAAAAATCAATACTGCTTTCACAACGCTTTGAATCCTAAATAATAGGTAATGAAAATCATGTTCTTTCTGTTGTTATTTTCTTAACAATTACTATTCTTTTCTACTATTAAACTATCCAAACTCATATTCATATGGTGTTGTTTTCAATATCTATCATAAATTCCGAACTCATATGAGTCTGCTAATGTTTTCATAAAGATTTATGTTAATTTTAAGTATTTTAGAAGTATTTTAGAAGCCCGGTGGCGCAGTGGTAGCGCATAGCTCTTCCGTGCCACAGGTCCGGGGTTCGATTCCCGGCTCCCGGGCTGGGCAAGGTCCACTCTTAAGGCTAAATTGAGGACCAAGCGTGCTTGGGAACAAAACACTGGGGGTCTTGCGTTAGACTGACCACCTAACCGGGACATATGCCTTGCACCCCAGGGCCCCACGGTCAAGAAAACGAAGATGGGCATCGTAGGACTTGGCCCACTATAGGGCTGGTGCGCCGATGAGTTTAGTTTTTTTAAGTACTTTATGTTGCAGATAAATCCGAACAATACAACACTTACTCCTAATATAGGATTTAACCAAGATCCTCTTTATATAGAGGGTCGTGGTTTATAAATATAAAATAGAGTAGAACTATTGGAATTACCAGTTTTAATACATTATGTCTGAATTTCTTTTCTTCTAGTTTGAAAATAAAATTTTTCAAATATCTGGAGATTCTTTGTTATAACATTGTAGCGGAAATGCGTGAAGCCAACGCAATGAAGATTCGATTCACTGTAACCTTAACGTATTATCACGTGTATATAAGCCTGTACATATTTATTTTTTTTTCTTTTTATTCTTTCTCTTCTACCGCTGTGTGACTTCAATAAACATCCTTTAGTTTTATTCGTGCTTTGTTTTCATTCTATGAAGAGTCCTTTACTTCTTTGGGGGGATAAAGATTGACAAAAATATTTTGGGATTAAAATTCACTGAATAAATATTATCGCTATATATTCGGGTTTTTTTTTAATCTAGTACATGTTTTACTTGGTGGCATTGGTATAATGTTACAGGGAAGTTTCAGAGAAAGGCATTTTAGTTTCTTGAACCTCAACCTTTTTTTTTTTTTTAAATTTTATTTCAGGACATTTTTTTCTAATCCACTTCATGTAAGGAAAATTAGTTCATTTTTTAAGCTACAAATTTAAAAGTAAACATGTTCTTTAGTGACGTAGCCTTTATTTTCGCAGAGTTAAGTTAAAAAATAAAACGGGAAATGTTTCTCGAAGAAGAGATTTATTCACACTTTCATTTTAGATTTTTAGGTTAGGTTTGTATCTTACAATTTGTGATTCTGTCAAAGGTTTTTCTAATTTTTCTCCCAAGACTAATTAAAACTTTATTCAGTAAAAAAAAGTTTGTCTCTCTATTCTAAAAAATAAGTTTTTGGTTAACGGTATCCAGAAAAATCTTATTAGAATATCTTATTAGTTGTATTTAGGTTTAAATGTAGACTCTAATTTAAAATAGAAAACTCACGTAAACTACTTATCAAATAAATTACGATATATCCTTTATAAGTTTTACCATATAAAAAAAGTTATTAGCACAAGTTTTCTTTTGCAGTTATATGATTAATGGGTAAACTCAATGATTAGCTATGGTATTATAAGTTAGGGAGGAGACTACTTAAGCAATATAATCCTGTAATAAAAATCCAAAATAAAATAGTTAAATTTAGACACTTATATTTATATAAAACAATAATTTACTTTTATTCTCATAATAATTCAATTAAAAACAGAAAATTAAATTATAACCTACGCTCTGCAAACACCTATAGAATTCCCAAAGCAAGAAAAGAAATTTTTCGAAAAAGTTATGCTTATCTATCCCCAAAATTCTTTAATGCCTTACCAAATCATCTAAAGACAGAAAAATCACCAAATCATCAAATAAAAATAAAAAAATAATAATAAAATAAAAATAATAATAAATAAATAATAAATAATATAATAATAAATAATAAAAAAATCATCAAATAAAAATATTTACTTTCACAATAGTTAACATAGAACAACATTTACAATAATTAATATGCTCATACGTAATTTTTTGAAGCTCACCCTACGGCATTCCATCTTCCCCCCCTTTTTTAATGTAAATTTTTTTATCCCTTTCAACTGGTCACCTGAATGGGTAATTGACCCCTTGGAGACTAATACGTCTAAGTGTTTTTTCATTTGTTGTATTTTGCTCGTTATTTTTTCTCATCTGTACAAATGTTAAATGCTTTATAAATTTGTGAATGAAGTTATTTGATTTGATTTTGAAATAAATAATGTTATGTGCCTCAAAAAAAAAAACATTTTAATTACTAATCCGTCTAACACATTTTTTGGACGGATTCTTTTGAGGATTCCGAGTAAGCTATTCGTTATCGACGTCGTTTTGGGATCTCCCTTCACTTTAAATACTGGCTCACGCTCAGTCGATGCCACACGACAGAATGGCTAAGCGAGAAGGTGAAGAGTAGATGGTTCAAATCCCACATACATATAAAATTTGCTAAGTGAATAATAAAATAAATTAGTTTAATTAATAACACTAGTCGACAGTGGTTTCTTAGCAACAACCAAATTACTATTTTTATTACTAATTCATATAGTTATTCAAATATCTGCAAGTGAAAAAGTTTCACCACGTCCCATTTTTGTGTAACAAAAAAAAAATTGGATTTTCAGCTATTTTTCGTAATTTTTGCGTTATAGGCGTCATTTTTGTCTAACAGCAACCCTGCTACCCCATCCAATTAATTTATTTCTAGTATCCCAGTATATAGACGTACTTTTAAAGGCGTGGTTATGTTTTTATACTGCAGTTCATTTTGAAAATGTCGAGTTTTCAGCGTAGATTTTGCACATTTTTGCACAATACGTTTTTCTAAATTTAGGTACAGTTTCAATTACAATCCAACGGTAATATTTAACAAAATAAGTGGGAAAACATTTCTCTTCTCTGATTTAGGTCCAATTAGGTGACTAAGATGAAATCTGGGCTCTTCACGTGTGTTGCGTAAGTTAGATTGTGGCTCTTTTTCAGTGGATAAGAGACAACAGAAGTTCTATGCAAATTACTATCCATTTAGCATGGGGACAACATTCAAATCATCTTAATTATTGTTATATCAATGACAAATACAGAAAAAATATTTCAAAAAGAAATTTTTAGTAGGAGAGTGGTAAGAGGATTTTTAGAAAATAGGACCGATAAAAATGTTTTAATCTCAAAAGAAAGTTCTCTTTAGTCGTACCAAGCCATAGGATGTTCAAAATCACTCAAAATTCATATTTTATATCCACGATTGAATTTTTATCTGGAAAATCTCACTGTAGCTAAATTATAAACAAGAGTAAAGATACCTTTAGGACATTAATTGGATACATAGGTAATTGAGAAATAGGAATTTTTGGTAACAACTCTTGGTTCCTTAAAAGAGAAGATTTGAGGCCACTTAAGAGAATAAAAAGTGATAAAATTGCATCGTTTTTAATGAATGTTTGATTGTTTTTAGTTTTATATTGTCTGAAACATGTATATAATCCAATTATGATGGTATTTATGCTAAATTAATAAGAATAACTGTTAAAAAATGAGTGGTTTCAGCGCTTTTGTTCGTTTCTTATAAGACTGGTGCCATATTTGTAACAAAAAAACTGTACGTGCTGCAGCTTTTTCTCAATTATTTCTGAATTCTACGCCCCGAAATTAGTCGGGAATACCCAATCTCATTTTTGTTAGGGAAAAAAGTTTAATTTTGTCGACTCTAGTGTAATGTAAACTACGATATAACCAATAAAAAGTAATTCATGCATTTATCTTAAGATTTCAAATGAAATAAAAAAATATGCTGTATTTTAATATGTTCTACTTTCATCTATTCTAAACACTAATATAAAGTTTATTTTAGAACTGACAAATGCCATTTTTTTTGTATTTGGATTGTTCAAAAAAAAAAAAAAATTGAGTTTATATTTTTGTATTAATATTGATGTATTTTTGTATTCTCTTTTGTTTTTGGTTAAAAATTATTATATGTATAAATGGGTATAAGTATTGATCATAAGCATAATAAACATACACGATTTATAGATATTAGTTTAATGGACCACTTTAATAGTACAATAAATATAATGGAATGATTAGTATACAGTATTTCATTACAAAGCAATTTTATACAATTACACTTTAAACTGTACACAAATAAATTAGCTTCGTAAATTTCCACAACAATTACATACAAGACATGACACTCAAAGATTGAAACAACTTATATACTTTTTACAGGCAAAGTCAATCTATTCTACCTCACTCAAGTAATAACTTAATTTACACATCAAAGCTTAGATTTGATCGATTCTTATAGCTATAACTAAGAATTTGAGCTATATGGTTGGGTTTTTTTGTTATTGTTATTTTTATAGCTATTTTAAATATAAATGTTGAAATATGCTTTAGATTTAGTTTAGCATTTCAAATTTGACTAATTAATAAAATTTAGCAAAAATAATGTTATTTTTATTGTTTTTACACAATTAGTTAAAATCAAGAAAGATTTATTTTTAAGATCTGGTCATAAATAAATATTTTATAGACAGCATGTTTTATAAGAATTATTTAAAAACAATTATTGATTACTATGGTTTTGCTTAAAGGTATTTGAAGCTATTTGTTCCTTAAATAACAGATAAAATGAAACCTTAGAGTGTAAAAACTTTAAATGAAGTCATGTGTTTTTTTAAAAATAAATAATGCATCTTTAGTTTAACTATATACTTTTTTTACATAAGAAATGATATGACAACACAGATTTTACTATACAGTTCTTAACAAATATACATTTAAAATATCACAATTGTTTGAAAGAAACGCTACGTTTTTTTGTGTATAGGCACACACAAACTAATTCTATGTAATTCATGTTGCGCTTCTTAACTTATGTTGTGAGACATCTTAGGGTTACATTCTACTCAGCTAAGTATGCCTACTTGAATGTTATGATGAGATTCTTTAATTTTTAGTTGCCTAATATTCTACCTTTATGATGAAAACAACGACAAAATCAAATATCCACAGTGGATAACAACTGTGAAGAAGTGTGAGAGGATGAAATATTGGTTCAAATGCAAATTCATACCAGCCATAAGTAAGTGGATGGTCGCCTTTGTCAAAGTTATTCAGCTTCAAAAAAAGTTTCGATTCCCAATTCAAAATTTAATGTTTTCTATATAACATTATAAAGGAACTAAGGATTACATGAAGTTTTTGTCTCCTTTAAATAAGTCAGAAAGGAAAAAAAAGAAAATTGTTGCAAGGTTTAATTATAAATAATGACTGCAAACACAAACAAATCATGTAATATTTACAAAAGCAAATGCTTCCATTGAAAAATACTTTTACGAAATTAATTTTCAAGAAAAAAGAAAGAAAAAACAACCAGACATGAAAATTTTTTTTTTTTTAAATACAAGTACCAGGGGACTAGATAGTTCATTATTTTATTGGTTGTTGGTATTTATCTTGACGATCATTGTCCTAAAACATAAGGAAATTTCTTCATTAACTAAAAGAATGTTTGAAGTATCATTTTTACTATTCCCATGTTTCTTATGTGTATTACTGCAGAAAAAATCTTTTCATCTTATCCCTTTTTTACATCATTTTTCTTCTAAAGAAGACGTATTGGCAAAATCAAGTCGTATCAAAAATATGAATGAATAAAAATTGATAGGGTCAAGTTAAAAATTTAAACATATGAATAAAAGAAAATATATACTTTTGAAGTAAGTAAAATAAATATAATACCACATTTGCAGTGTTACAAAAAATATTATTAGCTTTGTAAATTAAGAAATCATTATCATAAAAGGGTGTTATTTGTTTCAAAATTTTCTTAACGGTAAGTGGAAAAAAGTTTACACAATAAATCAACAAACTCCATGGGCAAATAGGAAAAATAATGGGTAAAATTTGAATTCAATTCGTATTTAGTGTATAAAACAGTATTTTAAACAGGTATTAAAATTCAGAAAAATCTGAAATAATCCGAATATTTTACAACGCGTTACAAGAATAATATCAACTCGAAACTAGACGGTACAAAGAACTCCAGCACATTTAAAAACCACCACACGTCAAAAAATAAAAACTAGCGTCACAGCAACTCACACGCACAATTCACAAAGTAAGCCCTCCACACACAGCATCAGTCCAAAAAGCAACAGGTCCCTCCAACAGAAACCCACAACGGAGCGGGACATACCCCAAACTAAGGCAAGTACAAAGTAACAACACCTCCGAGTAAAGGATGGAACGGGTGTGGACAACCGGGACAGAGGAGACTGCGATGTCTACTCCTCAAGGGGCCCTGACCCAGACGACGACCCTCGGCCTGACGACGGATCCAATCTCGCAGTTGACCGTCCGGGTCTTCCCGTTGACGACGAAGAGGGCGTCCTGGGCGGCCGTGGCCAGGAAGGAGCCGAACACTCCCGCGGCGGCCACGGGGCGGTTGGGCGTGCCCCAGGGGGCGGGCGCAGGGGCGGGGCGGCCCACCCCCGTGATCATCTCCACCTTGCCGTCGGAGAGGTCGACGAAGAGGAGGTCCTCTTTGGAGGCGGAGGTGGCGTACAGGTCGTAGCTGTGCGTCGTGCGAGAGGGGAAGAAGGCCACGTCGCTGATCTGCAGGGTGGTCTTCACGTCGAACAGGAAACGGAGGCCTGAGAAGAGGGGGAAACGGTTAGAGGAAAATGGGGTAAAGGGACGTATTTACGACCAGATGCAGCTTCTCAAAAACGAGATGAAAACGATCCAACCGACTGAAAACGTCAACCAAATAATCGAGGTGATAAAAAATTAGATCTCAACAGACGAGATCAATGATATCACTCGTTTTTCTTGTAAAACAGAAGGTCATTGTCTTTTAGTTTTTTTTATTTATCCCACAACCAATTTTCGGTTTACACTTATTTGGTTGATATCGTTTTACCTCTTTTTGGGAAGCTGCCCGTATAGGCTGCCCGTATAAGCTGCCCGTATACGGCCCGTATAGCACAGGTAGGACATGGTGACAGATTTTTTTTGCGAAGGATCATAATCAGTAAAAAAATCATATGAATGTTTTTATAATTTTTACTCTTATGAAATCTAAGTTCACCCAAACTCCAGTCAAATGATTATTAACGCTTCAAATGTAAGAAATTCTGTTCAGTCTTTTTTAACACATAATTTAACTCATTTTTACAACTTATATGTTTTCAAAGCTTTAACTCACAATTAAGTTTTTACTTAATATTCTGAGTGCTAAATTTTTCTAATATTTTGGTAATGTTTTTTTTTCAAACGTATCATACGAAACATTTTCTACACGACAAAAGTGAGTTGAAACAAACTTCCCCGAAACGCCAGAAAACTAAACAAAAAAGGAAATAACCTAAGTATAAACTCCTACTTGTACTACTACTACTTTACAATACATTTGTTATAAATATGCAGAACGTTTTTACTGTCATCGCAAATATAAAACAAAGTTACCTTCTTCCGTGATCTCTTGAGCAACTATGAGGACGCTGTGTTCCTCTGTACGGATGGTCACCAACCTCCTGGAGTCAGGGGAGACATACGGACGGCCCAGAAGGGTGGTGCTGTGTTCGATCACAGTGTCTGTCAGGTAGTCCATCACAATCTGACCAGTAGGCTTCTCCGTGAGTGGCTCCAGACACTCCAAGATGACCAGGCCCCCTATGAAACAAAGACAGTGGTTTATGTTATGTTTTAGGACATTTTGAGATTTCATTTATCACATTGCAGGAAAAAATTTTGAGAAGAACATGAAGAAAAGAAAAGGTAAGTTTTTTGTGTGTAACATTAACAAAATTTAGAAAGAAACAGTATGGCATAATAATGTTAAAATGAAGTTGACTCATCAAATTTCTAGTTTTAATTTTTTCTATTCATAAAAAGTTATTTTAATTTACAAGAATTGAAAATCAACATATGCATTACATGTTTAATTTAATCAAACAACAACTTCACTAATTTAAACTTTATCATTCCTCTATTACTTTGTATCAATATTCCAACAGTCTGAACGAAATATAAAAAAAATCTCTATAATTCTACATTTCGTTTCCAGTTTACCAGCTCCACGAAGTAAATTAGAAGAAGCAAAACTATAGATGAGATCTCACCAAAAGAGGCGAAATCAGCCGACTTGGGTGCACAGTTGTATGGAGTGAGATCCACTGACTTTAGATACTTCATCCCTTTCAGGTCTAATTTGTACATTCCTCTCTGATTCGTGTGTACAACATAGCCGTAGCGCCATCCATGACCCAAATCTTGAGGTGCTGGTATAAACAAGCTGCTGACCTATAAGAGAGTAGAGTTAACATGTTGCAAATAGAAAATAGGATGATTCAGTTGATTACGCTTTTAAATCGATATATTTGAAATTTTGTAATGTCTAATAGAATAATTTCTGATTTTAAAACAAGAGCCTTTCTTAAGACAAAATAAATTAGGTGCCTTAACTTAAAATGAATCAGCTACTCGTTTTTTTTTAATATTGAATAAAGCAATTTAATATGATGATTTTTATCATAGACACTGAAGTGCTTTTAGTTTCGGGAGGATATAAGCTTGAGATATAAGCTTTTGAGTTTAAGCCCTGAAATAAGCAGTAGGGGAGACTGGGGACAATTGTAACAAAATTTACAAATTGATCTCCAGCCAAGCCATTTTTTATGTTAGAGTTATGAAAATTGGTATGAAAATAGGCTGAAACATCCCAATTACAATTGCGTTATGAAAACTGTCCTGTGAACATGCATTACAATATAGTAAATAAAAAATATGCCAAAGAATATTGTTACAATCGACCCTTGAAGTGGGGTCGATTGTAACACATACAAGGGTCAATTGTAACACAACACATTTTCATAAGAAATACGGAAAATTATACAAATTTTTTAACAATATATTTTGTACGAAACACACTGAACCCATTTTTCACTGGGGCAATTGTTTTTTAAATTGTCCATGGAAACAACACACAAATATTCATCGTCTGATGAGGTTTCACAGTCTGAATATTTAAATTTCTTTTTTTGTGTAGATTTCTTCTCTTTTACACTGGGTTTATAGGTGCAGATGGGGCTCTTTCTCCTTGAGTTTCCTTTTTAATAGTTGCATTGTCATTTTGTACCACTTTTGGTATTGGCAGAACAGCCTGTGGTGAGCATTTTGATATTTGTGGTGATGGCAGCGAATTTGGTTATCTTTTATTACGAGATTGTGTAGGTGATACAGGCGATTGCTGGTAACAATTTTCTAAGATCCCGTGCCGATAATATAAATTAATTATAACCCACTTTAGGGTTTTCATTTTTTCTGACAGAATCTGTATAACGGCCCAAAACAAATACCGTGCTCTCAAACAACACTTCTCACTGACTTTCCAGACTCCCAAACCTCAGCAGCTGCTTCCTCCACTCTTTCCTGACTAATCTGACCCCTTTTAGTTGTCCTTGTACGAGATCTCGGCATCCAAAAGTCAATTTTCACATGTTACAATCGCCCCCGAATTAGTGTTACATTTGACCCCATGTGTCCATTTTTAATTCAACCCTCGTTTTCAAAAAAAAATAAAAACAATATTAACTTAAAACTAAACATAATATAACTATGATAAATGTAGGTTCATTTTGTATAAAAAGTTATTTTGTGCTACATGCCTGTAGTGCAGGAGAAAAAATTTCACTCAAAAGTAAAAATTTACTTTTATGCTCGAAAAACACTCTTTTCTCAAGTACACTGTTATACCTCAACTGCCAGTCTTGGCGCTCTCGGACATTATTTGTTTACAAGCCATGCACATGCTGTTACCTTTGTAACAGCTTGGCATCTATACTTTTCCAGGAATACGAAGTGTTACAATTGACCCGTGCAAGGTTGTTAAGTATTTAAATACTTAGTAACGGAAATACTTTTTAAATACTTTAAAAGTATTTAGTTACATTAGTTACTTTTTCAGTATCGAACTGGTATTTAATTACAAAAATTTTAAAGTAACTAACTCTTTGTTACTTAAATACCTATGCTGTACTTCAGTTACTTTCTAAACCCAGAATTTAAAAAACGGAATCCAACATTGGAGAGGGGAACAAAACACTTCTTCCTGCTTCCGCATAACCTGAGGGGAAAAAGCGTTCTCGGCGATGCCCGACCGACTGCCCCACCGGACACCCGGGCGACAGCGCTGACAATCCTCCCTCGACAATTTATAGTCCCCCTGTGTTGACGAGGAGCGGGCAATTGTGTGTTCTCTGGGTGGCCGGCCGCCTTGCAGGTCGAATTGCAGTGCAGGAGATGGAATAGCCGATATGGAACCGTTTTATACTTTTATGGCCACTAATTGTTCGTAGTTTCTTGTTTTCCCACCCCACCTTCCACGAACCAAAGGGAGGGAGGGCACATTTTCAAGGGCAAAGGCAATCAAATTTTACCAGAGCCTCCTTCAGTCCCTTTTTGTTTGTGCTCTCGAAAAGCTGCAAGTTTCCTGCCGCCTGGATAGAAGAAGTATATTTATTTAAGAAGATCAACTGCTTAGAAGTATAATGTCCCAAAAAGAGCTAGGTTGTGTTTATATTTTTTTTAAAGTAGAGTGAAGGGATTAAGGATTTATGTTTTCTTTATATTTTTATCCAGATAATTACAATTGATTTTTATTTTTTGATATTTGTATATGACATGGGACTTGAAAATTCTCCAGTTTTTGCTCAAAAGGCCTTTTATAAAACGTCCTACTCTCAAACTAATGTTAATGTAGTATGCTTACAAGATTCTATAAAAATATTATTTTGAAAGTTTACAACTTTCTTTTTCCCCTTACTTTTATAAATTCATTTGTAATTGTTCTAATAGAATATGTTCAATTTTTGAACTTTTTTTAGTGGACGTTTCATAAGTGCGAAAATTCCGGTCAATGTAAAGTAAAAACCGTTCGGTTAATTCCAGTGAAGAATAAAAAAAAATTATATAGCTTTACCCGTGTAATAATTTTGTTTTTACTAACCGGAATTTTCGTATACCCATTTGTATAGATTTTTTTAACAAGATACTCTGATTAAAAAAAAAATTAACTAAATAAAAAAAAATTCCGAATTACACTATATACAAATCTAAGGGTATTTTATTTTTTCATTCCATAAGTTTAATTTCATGAAAGCAAACAGTTTTAAGGAACCTCCAAAACTGTATTTATGAAGAAAAACTAAGCTTCCCCCGAAAAAATATTACCATCCTTTAACTTTTTTCATATTGATTGTATTTTGGTAATTAAAATAAAATCCTTCCATAATAATAAAAAAAAACCAGTTAAAACTTAAATATTCATTTTTATAGTAGTTAATAAATTGTGTTGTAATTTATATATTTAAACTCATGCACTTATTTTGAAGTTTAAATATAATTTCTATAAAGTAGTTTCAAAAATTTATCCCTTCCCGGGAATGACTGAAATTCCGGGGATTTCCCGGGAAGATTATACTATGACTAAATATACTAATGACCTGAAAAAATACTATATTATTTATTTATTCATTTTTGGGATTGTTGGTCGTGTCTTTAGGAATTTAAATCCATAGGGGAGAGTACCCCAAAGTGGGTATGCTAACTTTGAAAGCTCAAAAACCTTAATTATTGTTTGATTGTAATTACATATTTGATTTTATATAATACTTTTGTGCTTCTGGGGAGAGGCTTTTCAGCTCTTTTAAACTAATGGTGCCCCCCCATGGGGAGAGGCATCATAATTTTAAATAAATTTTAATTCAAATTTTATTTTCTTATTAAAATTAGATATTGATTTAAAAATAAATTTTATTAATTTAAATTTTTAAAAATAATTTTATTAATTTAAATTTTATAAATTAAAATTTTACTGGTAAAGTAACTGAAAGTCGTCTTAAATACTTTTCATATACTCTATTTGTACTCTATTTAGTTACTTTTTTGGGGTATTTGTATTTAATATTTAGTTACTTTTTCTGAAATACTTGTATTTGTACTCAAATACTTTTTAAAAGTAACTTTAACAACCTTGGACCCGTGTTACAATTGTCCCCAGTCTCCCCTACCATTAAGAGTAAACCAAAGATCTATTTGAAGAGAATCGAATTTTCTAAGAAAAATATTCATGAAATTTTAAGTATTTTGATAGAATTTGTATTACTCTAAATGTTTAAAGTGATTTTTGAAGCGTTAAATAAAGTTCGTGTTATACCTATCTTAATCGGAAAAATCCCTTATATCACTTTTTTCATTATTTTATATTGAAGGAGTCAATACAATTTAAAACAGCTTGAAAACTAAATAAATTAGAGTTGAATATTATCATACTACGTATGATTTAATCCATTTAAACTGTTATCACAATTTCTGTTATCTATTTTAGCTAAATATTGTATATTGAGTCAAAATACATTAAAAAAAACAGTTTAAGAACCCAAGTGTTGAAAAGTTGGTTTTCTTGCATACTGTCTCTTAGGAAGGAGAAAGGAGTTTTACAGATGTTGTGTGTAAGGCTAAAATGCCCAACGTACACTATTTTTACGCATATCAAACAAAAAGTTTCAGACCAAATTTATCTAAAACTGCTTTTTCTGATCCTTTTACATAGAACTCCAATAGAGTTACATAGAATCCAATTTAAAATGTTTCTATTCGTATGTTTTTCTTTCTATTTATAAAACATGATATGAGATAAATTAGATTATAAGATAAATTTTATTAAAACTTAATGATTTAGAAAAGACTATAAAATAAATTCTCTACAATTTTGTTTTCCTTTTTCGTAGTTCCTTACTTTCGTATTAAGTATCATAAAAAAATTTTACGATTCAAACTTCACACAGATATTTTAATTTTTGTTAAAATTGAAGCATAAAATCAAATTTTAAGCTTAGTCTCTAACATTTTGAAATCTATACACCAGTGTAATTTACTTAAGAGATTCAATGTAAAACCGTCGAAGTTACACATTGCCTAAGTTTTATAAAGCTTAATTACGAGTCCATAATTTGGAACATATTTCCTTTCATCCATTTCCACTTAATGTTATAGGGATCACCATCTCCCTTATATAAGCAAATGAGCTTCACCCACCAAATCAAAGTGTCCATCGACAGGCTCTGGGTGAACTGTGTGATGTTTTTTCTTCTGACTGGCATCACGGATGATCTGAATGGTCTTGGTGCCCTTGTCCTGGTAACCTCTCCAGCACAATACCCACACCTGGTCCAAATTAGGTACGTAATGAAGTGCGACAGGAAATTTGTCTGTTACCACAGCCTGTAAAGCAACTTGTATGAGATAACGCATTCAAAACATATTTATGAAAATATTGAATACAACATACAACATAATTGATCCCATTTTTTGTTTTTTTCCAAGCTTAAAAAATTCGAAACTAAATGGGTATGGGTAGGGCAGAATTTTTCGACCCGCTTTCTTTAAGAAAACTCATAATTTTATAAGCAGTCAGTGTCACTTAAAATGAATAAAACTTTCAAAATGCGTATTATTTAACTTGATTTATCAAAGTCCTATATAATCTTGATATCCTTTATTTGCAAAAACAGGGAGGAAATTGTGAGAAAAAAAGAAACAATAAAACCCGCATTCTTTTATAGTATTTTACTAACTCTACGATTTTGTAAATATACACGTTAGTTTAATTTTTACAAATCTTCGATGCAATAATATGTTTCGTTGCATAAATCTTCACTCTCTGAAGGATTTTAGCAAGTTAAGATATACAGAACATCAACTAATTTTCAGATCATAGCATCTTGATACTTGTATACTAGAAGACCAATTGTGGTCCCAGTATTCCAAAATAACATCATTTCTAAAGCTCATTTTACTCCATTAAGGTGAATCCACATTACTTCCTTAATAATAATAATAATAATAATAATAATAATAATAATAATAATAATAATAATAATAATGATAATGATAATGATAATGATAATGATAATGATAATGATAATGATAATGATAATGATAATAATAATAATAATAATAATAATAATAAAATAACGAAATAATTTATCCATAAAAGTCGCAAGTATGGGAAATCAGTGTGATTTACGACTTGAGTCGTTCCCAAAATAATCGCTTCTACGAAACCCCAAATGGGCACTTCTAAAAACCTCACTCCCTGTAGCCACGAGTACATATACGGCCCATCAAGGCCCACTTTGAATGAGTTTATTTTACCATGAGATCTGAATTCAGACTTCGCAAGTAATGTGGATCCATCTTTATGGGGTTCATTTAAACTATCAAATAAAAGAGAGGAAATTAAAGATTCCAATAGACTCACATCCACAACCACCATCTGAACCCTAGATATAATAAGTATTCTGTCTCTATTCGGTTGCGAGGCATATATGTATCTGTCTGCCACATTGATGGCTGCTCCCCAGGAGCAGTTGAGTCCCCTGTCTCCGCAGACGTACTCCTGGGTGCCCGGAATGACGTCAGTGCTCTGGATCTGGTGGAAGAGTCGACAATTGGCTGGCTCGTACACGCTCACTCCCCAGTCGTGGAACACGAAGAAACGATGTTCAATGCCTGGGCTACCTGGAAAAAATTAGTATTAGATTGAAAGAAGTACTTAACGTCTAAGTTCAAGATAGGAAAATACTTGTTTCACAGAAATAAGAATTGTAACTCAACTCTAAAGACGTTACTTACTTATGTAATGGAAGATAAACAATTATGTAGTAGTTTTTAAACTATGAAAAGTTAAGTAAGGTCAAATATAAACAGACATTGTATCTACAACTTTAATTACAAATTTAAACTCCAATACATACTAATATAAACATGAACCTTTCCTCAAATACTATCTAAAAAACTATATTACAGAATTAAAGCCTTTAAAATCATATAAAATGAAAGAAATGGAAATATTTGTCTTTTTTTATCTTATGGTTAAAGAATGTAAAACATGAAAGATAGTTTCAAAGCCTAAGTATGTATATTCCATGAACAAAATTAATATATTCTTCAGTTATAAAAAATATTATTTTTTCTACATGTCCTTAATAGATAGTATATATTTGATAACACATGTATATTAAAGTTTTCAGGGAGTAAATAGAGTAGTAGAAATGTTTTAGTGATTTAAGATCGAAACATAATTTAGGCGCTTGCACTAAGGACGAGCTAACTCCAACACATTAGCATAGTAGTAACTCGTTGTTACAGCAAGCACCCAAATTTATAATAAGAAAGAATCTGCAATATTTAAATCCTAACTGCATTTCTGGCCTCCTTTTTATAATTTGTATATAATGTATCATAAAATATTACAAATTTTCAATAATAAACCTAAAGTATAAGACTGAAGTATAAACCAAAATATAAATTGAACAATAAGTTTAATGATCTTTCATAAAAAAATGCTGTCTTTATTAATTTTACCATGAATACGTTTTCACTTTAAAGATAAGAGAGGCACTTACTTCGTGAAGGTTGGTCTTGAACTACGAGAGACGTTATATCCCGCATTGTCCCGGTAGGATTTGTAGCCACACACATGTAAGCACCGGTATCACTGTAAGTTATCTTTCCAACAACGAGGGACGTGCTGTTCCCTAATGCCAAAACAATTAAATATTAGCTAGAGCAAAACAATCTATTCGGGAAAAATTTTCAATTATGATAGTATTGAAGGTTTTAAGCTAATTTCAGTGTATCAATTGTATGATGAAGAAGAAAATTTTAGCTGAATGTTGTGTGTAAATGTATAACTTCTTTATTAAATTTTAAGTATCATTCTATAAATGAAAATGCATGAAAAAAGTTTTCTTATCTTTGCAATTCTTAAAACCTACCTGCTTGATATAAAAATTTTGAATTAGAGAAAATATGAAAGTGATCCACAAGCATGTTTCGTTAAAATGTTTATAAAGACATTTGAAAGCTTACATAAAAAGTATTTCAAACCTTATCTCTTTTGAATGACTCTCTAAAATTACATAAATGACACTTCAATAGATAAAGATAGCAAAAAGCATTTTGATAGGTTTCACTGTAATGAAAATTGTAGTTAATATTTTAAGTTTATAAATTGCATTTTAGTTAAGGATCTTATGTAGATGCGCACCAATGATGGTGTACTTTCCGGATCCCATCTTCAGCTCTTCATCATTCTTTAGCCAATAGACTCGTGGCTGAGGAACCCCTATCACGTGACATTCCATTTCAGCCAGTTCTCCAGGAGCTCTAGACTGCAGCTTTGGAACTACGTGAACCTCCAGCAGAGCTAAGACAAAGACAAAATTTCAAAGTTAAAGGGAATAATTATACTTAATGTAAGACCAAGAAATTCGTCTCTTTTATTGCCTTAATATTGTTTTGTTGGAATTTTTATGGGGGAAAGGCCAAATTAAGTCTTAAGAAATAGACTTAATTTGGTAAGTTATGACGTGTAAAAATGTAACTCTAATCTAATGCTAAAGTAAGATTTAAAAAATATTTTTGGCAACAGATTTAAGTTTTGGGTCAGTTCTTATTTTGTTTTTGTCACATACTATTTAATGAAAAGACATAGGAAATGAAAGGATTTATAGTAAATTTTTCATTTTTTTTTAAATCAAAAGCTATTCAACAAGGCTACTACTGTGATGTTTCCTATCTATCTTGATGTATATTTTGTGTTAAACACTCGTTTATTTTATATTTATTCACATAACATGTTACAAAACCTTAAAATTAGGAAGAAATTTATTAAATTTTTTTTTAAAAGTTTGAAACTGGAAGTGCAACTATCTTACTTTGTACATGCAAGATGTGAGTCTGGACTACATCTTTGTTTCTCTGAGCATGACAAGTGTAGTTTCCAGCATGCACTAACTGGACGTTGGTCAGATAAAGGGATCCATCAACGAATATTTGTGTTACCTGCAATGAAATTCCAAAATTAAAATAATGATCTATTAAAACAAGTGTAGATAGAAGAAAAATAGTTGTGAAGGAAGTTTTGGATGTATATCTAAAATTTCTATCATTTAAGGAAATTTAAAAACTTTTATGCGGGGGCAAGTGTTGGTATTTTTATTTATAAGGTTGTTTTATGTAAAAAAATATTTAAACTGAAGAAACACATGTTCAAAAACAAATTTATTAGATAAAAAAACTTAACTGCATTTGATGTTCTCAATAGAAGAAAATCTTCTTTACCCCGTCTTCCTTTTACTTAAGTCTTATAAAGCATGGATTTAATTACAAAATATTGTGAAATATATGAGACAATGTTAATCATCTGATATCCAATTAAGAATGTTACTAATTATTATAATAGCTCAATTCATAAAAATTTTAAAACAGCTTGCAAATTGGGAAAAGAAGTGGCAATTTTATTTATTTTATAAATTAGCCAATGAATAAATATTGTTTTCCAGTAACTACCTATGGATTCAAAAGTTACTATTTAGATACCAATATTAATCTAGTATATTATACACGGAGGATAACATTTTTCACAAACTAAGTGGTAGAAAAGGTACCTTAATCTCATCATCATTAAGTTTTGATAGATCCATGTCATTTCTCCTCCAGACAATTGGAGGGGGTGGTGTTCCCGAAACGTCACATTTAATCTCGAGGTTGTCCCCAACCCGGGCCACAACATGATTCACCTCCAACGATTTCTCCAGTGAAACGAGAGATACGCCTAGAAAAAACACATTTAACCTTTTAAACGCCGTAATTCAAATTTTAAATTAAAGGTTCTGATTTTTGGCTTAAATGGCTTGTTTCATCATTACTAAAACCAATCTTGACATTTTTTGGCAGAAAAAAAATCCTAAGTAGGATTTTCAGGATGTTCCCATTTGGGAACATCGGCGTTTGGAGTGAAGTTTTTAGGGGGATTTCCAAAAGGCATATATTTCAAAATTAATTCAAGTAAAACTACTGAAATAGGTTTCTACTCAATAGTTTTAAACATTTTTATGATATTGGACTGTTTCTTCATATTTAATTCCTATGGTTGGACGATTGGGTAAAATTTTATAGATTTTCATAAGAAAAAATTTACATGTTTATTACGTGGGTGACACTTTTCCGTACATTTTTATTGCACAATGGGTAATTTTTCGATATACAAAATACGAAAGAATGTTCCTAAGCTTTTCAAAGCTAAACAGTTATCTTTCTGCGTGAAAAATTAGTTTTAATTACTGTTCTATCCGGATATCTAGCATAAAATCCATGAATTGCAATCAAATTTAATTAGCTTTCAAAAGTGATAATCATAACTATCTCCATTGATTTGTTAAAACTGCGTTTCTCATGGAAGATTCCAAACTAAACAACATATCTCTTACATCCAACTTAAGTTAGAAGAGTGTTTTTAGATGTACACACTTTTCATTATTTTCAAAATTTTTCAAATATATACCTAAAATTTTTATGTAAAAAAGAGCACTTGAACAAAATAGGTACCCAAGTCCTCAGAAGTACTCCAAATATGCCCTTTGCATAACCCGTAATAACAATTACTGAAAATTAATCGGTCGGGGAGTTAGAAAAATATACAAAAGTAGGAATCTGCTATAAAGATTTGGCATTTATTCCTCCATAAATCAGGTGAAAAAAATTAAAATTATAGATTTAGAAATTTAAAACATCATGATTAACCTGTTTAGATCCTTTGAGACAGAAAAGGTTCAAAAAATTAAAGACAATAAGAAATAGCTTGAATTTTTACATGTTATAAAAATCCCCTCAAAAACTATACCCCAAACGCCGATGTTCCCATTTGGGAACATACACGTTGAATTAGTAATTACTCTTCAAAATTGAAATATGGAGCTATTCTGCCAAGTCAATTGAAAAGATGTGTACCTAAGCTACCTAAACACAGCATAATTATTTAAAACTAAATTCATTTAAATTTATTATAAATTGAAACTTGTGCATCTTTTGGAAGAGCCAAAAATCAGTTATTTTGATATAAATTCCAAAAAAAGGATTATATTGTACGTGAAAAACTTTTGCATGTAAAATAACTTCATATCTTTGAGTTTCTTATTACCAAGTATGAAATTCCTGCATGAAAAATTAAGTGGTGAAAAAATTCCCTAAAGTGATGTTCCCATTTGGGAACATCGGCAGGTAAAAGGTTAATGCATTGGAAAATATCAATAGAACCGTGTACCTACGTACTTAGAAAATTTCGTGTTATGTGCTTTAATCCCACATTAATGTGATTGGAATAACTTATTCTTATTTTTATTTTAATTTTTTAAGAGGCAATGAGATTATTTTTTATGCTACACCCAACTAAAATTGCTTTTAACCAATGAAGGTTAAGCAGTTTAAAACCGTGAGAACCGAAACATAAAAGTCGACAGGGTTATGGAAGAAATATAATCACAATAAAGGTAAAAAATATTTTTGTAATCAACAAATGTTAACTGGACCAGTCAATATATCTTAAAAGGTGTCCTTAATATACTATTCTCTTATCATATCACCATGCATAGAAATCCAAAATATTTTATGCTTACTAAAAGCCAAGTAAAACTCGTTAATATTCAGTTTCCCATCCTTATCCAAGTCATCGAAAAGCAGCATGTCAGCAAGGATGCAAGAACTGGATAATTGTCCCAAGTGGTCCTTCTCGGCAGCCTGCCACAGCTCTTCAGCTTCTAGCTGCCCGTTCTTGTTGAGATCATAATGAGAGAACATTATGCTTACTAGGTACTCGTTGCCTGCAAAACCAGGTATACAGTCAATAAACATATCGTTAGGTACCTATACATCTAACTTCTAGAATGACAAACTAAGAATATTACTTTTTTTTTTTACTTTTAAACTATTTTTTACCTCCAAGTAGAATTGCTTCTTTAGACTTTAAAAAAGTAACAGTTTATTTGAAAGGTCCCGTGAAAAAAATTTCAAAAGAGGAATTTGAAGTTTAGAAATCACTGGCATTAACCTTTTGGTAAGCATCATTAAGTACAAAAATTTGTACATTTTATCTCAGAATCTGCAAGAGTGTAATGTCAAAATGTTTCTTTTTAGTAGATGGGTTGTATATCTCATGTTAAAATAGTATCTTTGGTATGTTACAAGTTGGTTTTATGAATGAGCTTGTTATTTTTCAAATTCTAACTTGATAAGTATTATGAAGAAATATCTAGATATATTTTATTTAAAACTCTCAAGCTGTAAGGTTTTTTCATCGTATACGGGAAGATTCTTAACAAAATAAATGTAAAATTTATACTATATTTAATTTACCCTCATTAAAAATATTGATACCAATTTAATTTTTAAAATTATTTACAGTTTAAAAAAAGCTTTTGCTGATTTATTCTAATTAGCACGTTATAAAAGTATAAAAAAAAAGTTCTAAATGACATCTTTTAATTCATATCGTTTAGTAGGTAAAGGGAGAAAATGTGAAAAGCCAAAATTCAAATTTTTATTTCAATCATATCAAAAGATAAAGATATTATCTCGTATTGGTAAATTCTTTAACAAAGTAAGACAGTTTAATACTCTTTTTTTTTCATGTGACATATCTCTTCCTACCAGTCTTTTTGTTATTCATGATCTTGTCATTGACGAAGACGAGCAGGTTCTCCTTCATCGTCTCGTAGTCATCCCCCGAGCACTCCCTTTGGCTGAAGATGGACGAAGACTCGGACTCAGGTTCGAATGTTTGGGTCGTCGTCTCTTCAGGGTCCAACTCAAACACCACGGCCGCCTCGGACGGCCTCGGGGTCTTCTCGCGATCTGGAAGGAAAGTGTTTTTTATTTGTACCGAAATTCTAAATTACCATAAAGTTACTGAAAAGAATATTTATGTATTGTTACAAACTCAATTAGTTTGAAATTATTTCCTGTAAATCTATTAAAAATATCTAGAAGTGATAGGCAATAATTATCAATATTTATGGAGAAAATTAATTCGGTTATAAAAATATTAAATTATAGATATTTGATAGACGTAATCAATTTTAAAAATTAACCAAAATAAATCTGAAATTCCTAATGTTCGGAGTATATTAGAAGAAAGAGTTTACTTTTTGTTAGTTTTTAACTTAGATTCTTCCATCATTCTCAACAAAGGGCTAAAGGGAGAAATGACTAAGTAAGTAAATATTGCTATATTTCTTCTGAATAAAAAAAATATGTAAATATATTTTAGATATATTTTTGTATAACTAAATTAGTACTATTGGTTCTTTCATAATGATTGACTTTGTATATTTTTCTTCGGCTTAAAAAAATTTCACTTAAATTCTTTTCTTCAACGAACGGTATTTTTATGTTTTAAATTCTACAATATATCTAAAATTATTTGAAATTTGTTAAACCGAAAGATCGGATTAAAACTTAAAATAAATCAAAACAATCATCAATCATCAACTTTTTTTAATAGAATAAATAGCACGGTGAGAGTAAAAATGATTAGAGTTAATAAATTTCCGAGTTAATAAAATCCCTATCGTGCTGCCATCTAACGAAACTATTCGTAACTGTTAGGATTATCTCATATTTCGGTTTTCCACCGTGACTATTTATGTTTTCATAATTACAGTTGTAAAAGAAGGAACTTGAATAATAATGACTGAAGAAACATAATTTCTCCTTTAACATCGTCGTCTTATTTTAATCAGAACCATTTAGGTTATTAAAATTAAATCTAAATAAAAATTTCCAAGTTTAGAGTAAAGAACCATCCTTCAACTAACTGGTATTTTTCTTGAGGCAGTTGTTATCATGGTCAATGACGATAGTTGCCCCTGAAAGACAGGCTGCCCTGTGTAGTTCGCAGTGGTTGATGTAGTAGTGCCCATCGGATCCGCACACGGGCTTCTTCCTCTTCTTGCAGATCTTCTGGCAAATGCAGACAGCTTCGCCCAGGGGGTTAACCTCGCACTCTCGGCCTCTGCCGCATGCCGTGGTCTCACAAGGATCTGTAAGAGGGTGAAGGCAAACGATGAGCATTGCATAGATTTGTAGAGAGACTCGGGTAAATATATGGTTGCAAAACATTTTGCAAAATTGCTTCAAACAACTGAAGGGAATTAAAGCACTTTTCCTGTAGTTGCTTTAGAAAATCTGCTGTTTTTTTATACTGTTGAAAAGTCTTTAGGTTAGTTGAAAAGTTGATGTAGGATAGCTGCAGAATTACATTCTGAAAGGTTTCTAAGTCCTATTGCTTCAAAATAACTGCCGACTACTTGTTTTTTTAAACTGCACTTTAAACATTTTTTGAAGCAATTTTGCAGATTTTTGGCTGAGAAGTTATTTTGGTGTTTCATTTAAAATATTCCACGAAATTTGAGCAATAAATGAAATAAGAAATAGTGTAAACTGAGAACCAAAGAGATTATAATGAGATTTTTTGTCTTAATAATATCAAGTTGTACCTAACCTAACTATGATTCTAAGGAAATTATCAAGCTTCCTTAAGCACAAACAGGCCCGTAACTAAGCTTTGTTTGTGGGAGTCTAAAAATTAACTTTTAGAACGCTTACAGATAGAATAATATGAGTGAGTGAGTATATTTTCTATGAAAAAATTGAATTAGCTGCATTTCCTAGCATTAGCTAGGTCTCAAGCAAAGATAGAAGAGTCAAGGGGGGTCTCTCCAAGAAAATTCTTCAAACTTTGTATCCTTTGATGTAGTATCTTAACTAATTTTTGTATGTATGGAACCCTTTAAATAATATACAAAAAAGGACCGCTCAACCAGAATTTTTAACTGAAAAAACAGCTATATGTATAATAGTAACTGTTATAGTACAGAAAAGTACACACAAAAATTTCTGGGTGTAAACCTCCTACAGCCCCCTTTGGAAATGTATCAATACTCAGAAGTATTTTAGTTTGACAATACCTACAAAGAATTGTACATACATAAATTGATGACAATAAGGATTTACTCATCAATGAGAGATAAAAATAGTATATTTTTATACATTTGGATAACATTTTGAATTGAACCGTAGTAGAAATGAAGGATACTTTAGTGGTTTTTCTTAAGATATTTCAGTTTAGTTTTATTTATTCTAGCATTTTTTTTAAAAGCTATGTGTATGAATTTTTTTTTGACCATTAAAGTTTCACATAGAAATATTTTTAAAAAAATAAAACTTTCTTAACTAGATTGTTTTTAATAATATATTGTTAATAAGATTTAGTAAAACAACAAGCATATTGTAAAACCGGAAACTAATTAAAATTTAAATCAAAACGGAGAGTACAAAGAAAATAGCGGAACTCAAAGGTCTGCAATTCATTTAAACTTAAGGTATTATGATGGTAAGTTTTTAAAAAAGAGTTTAAAGCAATAGAACGAATGTTGGGAAATAACATACGAACTTAAGTAAAAAGTTCTCGAAAGAAAAATCTAGTAGAATTATTTTTTGTTGAAGATATTTTAGTGCAGAAATTTGAAACTTCACTTTTTAAATAAAAATAACTTTCTTCTATCTATAAAAGTTGTAAAAAAACTAATGAACTAGCAAAATACTTTCTTACTTTTTTGCATTATGTTCTTTAAAGCAAGCAATAAATTAACATACGAAATTTCTAACTCTGAAAAAGTTTTAACTAGTTTTCAAATTATAATTAAGGGATGTTGAATAAATATAGTTAGTACAACAGAAGAATTTTTGTGGGGAAAGTTAATATTTAGTGTTTATTTTCTGCTTAAATTTACAATGAGGTATTTTTATTAAGTTTTCATCAATACTTGCTTATTTTTTCCTAGTCCTTATATTATGAAGAAGAATTTATTTTAAAAAAAATATAATAGTGCTCACCAAAGAGCAAAAATATTGTTCAGAGGTAATTTCCAAATGACTTTTGTGAATCAAGTACTACCTTCATATCTATGAATTTATGTTGCATCGTTAAGAATTTTAAAAATAGAAATTCAGTTGCTAGTTCAAAATTCTCCAGATAAAGTTTTCCCGATTAATCCATAAAAACTGTAAAATATGATTTTTCTCAAACTTTAAGTCATCAAAATACAATGGGAAATTATTACGTAAAATGGTTGTTAAAAATTTAAAATAAAAAAAATACTGAGTAATACCCATTTTCCTAAGTGTAAGGAAGAAAAAATTAAAACCCAATTTTACGTTCACAATATTTATATGTATTTCTCTGTAATTCAACGGTTATAAAATTCTAAATTTGAAACACGAAAATAATTCAACTAATGATAACTTTTAAAGAATAACAAAAAAAACCCTCTATTTTTATGTTAGGAAGATTTTTTGCCTTTTTTCCCCCATTTCCTGACTTTCTTCCCTTCATACCCCCTATCAACTCAATTGAGCCCTTTCTTCCTAAACCTAAGGTATGAGCATCTAGGTCTACATTCTCCCTCAAATATTCAGCAGCTCATTTCAAGATGGTAAAGCTGCAGTGAGATCAAACAAAGCTCTAATAGCCTTCTTCTTTTAAGAATTCATGACTACAAACGAAAATGACCTCTTTTCCCATTAAAGTTGCAACACTAGAAGGCAATCCTAAACATTTACATTGCCCTTTAGCTCGGAACTAAGTTTAAAGTCTAATCTGAACTTGATTTAAGTAGCCATCACGTTTAATGGAAATTAGGAAAATTGAAGGTTTAATTATTAAGTAGGTTTAAGAGGATTGTTATTTTCCCAAGATTTAGATTCCAAGGAGTTAACAAGCTCAATACGTATGCCATGGGGGAAATACAGACTTTAATTACATTTAGTAAATCATGATATTATATTCAATCTCTTTTCCTATTTTATCTTATACAGGTTTACTCTTCTCTAGAAAGCATTGTTTAAAAACTATTATATCAATTTATAAATAAATTCAGTATTGCAACAATAAAATCGGAACTCAAACCAGGGCTATGAAAAGCATCATTCTCAATAACAAACTTATTTCCATTTTTGCCCGGCGATTGTTACAACAATACTTTTGAACTAACGTGAAAATACTGAATTTCAAAAAATGTTCAGTTTAGATTTCGGTTCTGTAGAGGGAAGATCGTTTTCAAGATTTAGTCGTTAGCTTGACACAAGACAAGGGGTGTGCCAAGCTAACGACTAATATGTATGCTGACTCTCTCTACAGTGAAGAAGGGAATATGAGGTAAGTTATTTGTTGGTCCTTGAAAGGGTCTTTTTTTTAATTTTGTAATGTTAGGGACATTTCAGTTTTTCTTGGAGTATTTGGTTTTATATCAGTTTCAGAGTGGGTAGTTTTTTAAATCAGTTAAACAAGGCCCACAGTACACATTTAAGTGTGATTTTTCATACCTTATTTGATTTAATCAGCTAAATCTGGACTCCATATAATTGAGAAAGTGAAGTAAAGTATTATTTTGGCCCCCTACTGTTTTTAGTTTCTTATCAATATCAGAAACAAAAATTACTGTTAGTGTTTATAGATTGTGGGCAGTAGGGAATTAATGATAAAGTAAACTGTAATTTTTTAAAATTAAAACCCTTGCTTCACTTGATATAAAGTTAAGTATTTTGTATTAATCATATCATTTCCTCAATTTTTTTTGTTTACTTTTAAATAAAAGTACCATGCTTAAATATTAAATCACATTTCAACAGTGAGAGGCAATATAGAAATATAATGCAAAAGTAACCTATTCCTTTAAAAGAAATAACTATCAGTTGGCCATTTACAATTATTAAATTTTTCATGAAACAATAGAATGAATCCAATATTATAAAACTCTTCAGTACGCTCAAATTACAATAATCTCTATTTTTGATAATTTTGTTTTCTGTTTCAATACGTGAAATTAAAAAATTGTATTAAAAATATGACAAAGGAAATCAAAATCTATCGCTTTTACACATCTTATTCTTTTTAAAATCAAGGATAAACACATAGAAATCTCTTAAAATAACACCTTCTCAAAAGCAAACAATAGGAAAAATCGTATTTTCCCTTATCAGTGTTTTGTGAAATGGTTCAACCCCACAAGAATTACAATAATAAAACTGAACGTCCTCAGAGGCATGTTTCCCCTCAGAGAAAATCTGCAACGACTTGATAAGCGAAAACGAGAGAGAAATATATATTCTTTCTTCTGAAGAATAGGATGTTATAACTCATAAAAATAGGACAAAATAGCGATGTTTGAATTGGGAGATATATATGAATGAAAGAATAACATATTTTCCTCCAGAAACCATATCTTTAAAGAAATGGTTTCAGAATTTTCTGTCACGAAATGGAAAATCTTTGTTGTGAAAGAGCATTACCTTCAATTACGATTTTGGTAAATTGCCGAAAAGGAAATAACATGTGAAGAATCATTTTTGGGTTAAAGGATGTTCTATATAAATTAAAGATAGGAAAACTAAAAAATAAAACACCAGATTTAAGTTTCGAAATGTACCTATTGTTTTTTTTAATATAATTATGTGATGTCAAATAAGATATTTCACTATGTTATTTTATATAAAAAACTTCTCATCTTTAGACACTTTCGTTTTCTTTGTATCTGATTAAAGTAATAGGAGAATTGTGGTCAATTTACAGGATGACAGTAAGCTCATGCTCTTTCTCTCTTTTAAACAGGAACTGGACTAAAAATCATTCTAGCTACTGAACGGTAATATTTTAAAAAGTTCTAAGTTTATATAAAGTCGTTAATGAAAGAAAAATAGAAATAGGTAGGTCATGACAATTTAGACTGGTAAAATTGCACACTCATAAATAAAACCGTGAGAGAAAAAAAAGGTTGAGCTCAAATCACTATGTAATGTTTTAAAGTTTATGCTCGTGTTACCTAATTATATTATTCTATTTTAATATACCCTGGTTTAATACCTTTTACCTTTTGTTGAAAAATTGGGTTTTTATTTATGACGATCTCAAAATTTGAAAAAAAAAATTGTATTATATTCACGTTTTTGTTATTATAAATAGGTGAAATAATCAATACTTAACCAACAATTTTTTTTATTTATCAGAAATTCCCTTTCATATTTAAATAACACCTACTGACCCTTTAATTATCAGAAAAATTTGCAAACAATTCATTAAAAACTTCAGTCCCATTAAATTTCTGAGATAAATTAAAAGGATTCCCCCCAAGCTTGATCTATAAAGGGGGAATTGGAAAATGTCTGAGAGATGATAAAATAGTAATATGTCAAAATAGAGGTGCTTCCCTTCTCTTTCACACAACGAAAAGAATCATTAATCATGTCGAAAGTTTCTGCTACTAACTATTTCTCGCCGTATGGAACCAATTACTGAAACGGAAAAATGATGTCGCTTCTTTATCAACTTTTTCAAAAGTTATGAGGATGAAACAGACGATTTGACGCAATGCGTCCTCTTCAAGGGTTTTTTTTTTTTGCACTATTCCAATTGAGCAGGTTTATGGTGACATACGGAATGGAATAGAACAGTTTTAGGGACAGAGATAACGGAATTTAACCTTATATTTTCCCCTCTACTTCACTTACCAGCGCTTAGAAGTTATACTATCTAAATTGACGTCAAAATGCTGACATCCAATGAAAACATACTGGGATATACGTTTGTAGTAGAAATTATGTAGTCTGACATGCTGTAAAAGTAGTACAGAAACAAGAACACAGCGGAATACTCATTGTTGATTGTATAACTTCAGAGCACTATAGTAACTTTAATATTTCAATGGAACCTCTGAAACTTTTTTTGTTTTTTAAAGTCCACCTGACGAAGCTTTACTTTTAAGTAAGTATTAAGTACTTTTAAGTAAGTATTATTTAACTACCTATAAAACCAAAATGCAAATATATTCGAACGATATTTTAATGAAAGATTAAGTTTAGAGTTACAAAATCAAACTTAGAAGCAATGCATCTACTCAAACTCATGAACAGCAATGTGTTAAAAATAAAACCTCTTTACAGCAACCTATGTAAAAAAACTTACCCCTTTTTCACTCATAATACATCCCTTACACTCTCCAAAAAGTGACGTTCATCTCAAGCAAAATCCCTCATCAGACATCCATCTCTAAAGCACCATTAAGTCTAGCAAACGATCCATAAACCTAAAATTAAGTATTCAAAAAGGCTGCCCGACGACAAAGCCCCTTGTTCCATTCTGAAGCCCGTTCGAAAAGACGAATAAGACCCCGTCCGTCGTTTTATTCAAAGAGAGGAGGGAGGTCAGGGAGGTCCAGGCGAGATCGTAAATCCCTTTCTGGAAGAAATTCTGGCGCGGTTCTCAATTTGAATGGTGGATTAGGGTATCGGAGCTCATTTTCTACCCGTTCGGTGAGTTGGGGGGATTAGGAAGGTGACAGGGAATTACAGGTGTTGACAGAGTAAGGCTACTTTGGTTCGGAATTTCTTTAGAAAACGGAGAACGCTTGGGAAATGAAAAGAATTGCGGATTCTCTCTGCAAAGAATTTGCGTATTTTGACCATTCAGAAGAGATAGGCAAGTCGTTTGTGTGTAATAGAATGAGCAAAACAATGTAAACATTTCTGTAAACACTCTTTACCCACTTTTATTAGTCAGATTTTCATCAAACAATATATGCCTTTGCTCGATTTGTAAACTAAGTAAAGTTCGAATTTGAATATTTTTAAATGTTTTAACCCATTTGTACAAAAAAAATAAGTCATACCATTGAGAAAAAACTTTCAAATATCAGAATGAAAAACAACTTTTCAATATTAGAAACATTGCCCAAAATGGCTAATCAACCAATGGACTCTAACCGTCTGACGTCACACGTAACCAACACGTGACCTACTGAGCTTGCGATTGGTTACCACAGATACTACACTAGTAGATCTACTAGTGTAGTATCTGTGGTAACCAATTGCAAGCTCAGTTTTAGGTCACGTGTTGGTTCCGTGAAGTCTCGAACCAGATAGGCGGTTAGAGTCCATTGAAATATATTTATGTGGGAATTGAGCCATCTACCTTTCACCTTGCGAACTAGTGCCCTGATAACAATCACGGACCCATGGCGTCGCGAGGTGTGGGAGAGCGTTTCATCATTCAAGCGAGAGGGATTCAAAATTCTTATTATTAAGAAGACAGACTGTATGAAATGGACAAGAGACAGTACCAAATTATGATGTAAATATTTCCAATTTAGCCAGTAAACGTTTTTTAGAGTATAATATCTGTCTCTTCGTAAATTGCATTTATGTATACTGATAAACACATTGAACATTTGGGGATGTTTGAATATTTAGGAATTTTCACGCGAAAGATAATGAACTATACATTACTACATTTTTCTGGGTAGTTCAAATAATATGTTGTCACGATCATCATAAACTGCCATGGAAATTAAAACAAAAAAAATGTATAGTTGTTCCCACCTTACAATACTAAATATTTCAATAATCCACACAAACCCTCACCAGATTTGTACTTGTATAAATTAAGATCAACAAAGCAGTCAGTCACTGCTGCGTTCTACCTATTTACTAATGTATCAATATTATTTGTTCTTCAAATGGTGAGGTTTGATTTGGGCTTTGTGGAATATCTCTTTAGAGAACGGCGAACGCTTGGGAAATGGAAGAACTGCGGATTCTCTCTGCGAGGAGTTTGCGTAATTTGATAATTCAGAAAGAAAGAAAGTCGTTTGTGTGTGGTGGAATGAGAAAAATTAAATAAACTTTTCTATAAACATTATTTACCCACTAATTTAGTGCTTAATTTTCATTCCAAGTAATCAGGTTTTCATCAAACAACACCCTTTACTCAACATGTGAATTAAGTGAAGTTTGAATTTGAATATTTTTAAATGTTTTAACCCATTTTTATAAAAAAAAATAAGTCACACCATTGAGACACAACTTTTCAATACTGCACAAAATGGCTAACCAACCGATTGAAATACATTAAGGGGAGTCGGAACCCTAGTAACGACAAAGCAGCATCCCGTCATGTTAAATGCACCTTTCTCAGGATATATTATAGATACATGATTGAAATTTTTAACATAGGTTAACTACATCTATTTCATTATACTGTGAAAAAATTTTGTTAAAATATTCATTATTTGTATATTTTTTTGATTATTTTCAACCTTTATCAATCACCAAAAAGACGATTTCTTCGATCTGCCTTTTCTCAAAATCTATGATAGGTACAAGTTTAAAATTTGAAATGTAAGTTAATTATAGATGTAAAATTATACTGTGAAAGTTATTGGTAAAATATTTAATTTATTTAAATTTTTCAGCCAAGTACGTAAAAATATTGAAAAAAGCACATTTTTCGCTCAAAATAATTGAATTAAAAAAAAAACTTTTTGATTTTTGGAAAAATCCATTTCACAGGATAAAGTAGGACACATATTAAACATGCAGTAAAAAAAATTAGAACTATATGTGTAATAGTTCCCGAGAAAAGGCAGATGAAGAAATCGTCTTTTTGGTGATTGATTAAGGTTAAAAATAATCAAAATAATATACAAATAATGAATATTTTAACAAAATTTTTTCACAGTATAATGAAATAGATGTAGTTAACCTATGTTAAAAATTTCAATCATGTATCTATAATATATCCTGAGAAAGGTGCATTTAACATGACGGGATGCTGCTTTGTCGTTACTAGGGTTCCGACTCCCCTTAATATATGTTCTGATAAAAATATTGAACATTTGGTTACATTTGAATATCAAGCAATTTTCACGGGATAGATAGTGAACTAAACATAAATTTTTTTTCTTGGTTGTTTAAATTATATGCTGTCACGATCATCATAAAAGGCCGTGGAAATGAAAACAAAAAAAAATCATGAAACGTGTTACCTAAAAAAAGGTGTATTCCCACCTTACAATATTTCAATTTCAATAATCCGTTCAAACCCTAATAAGATTTGTACTTGTATAATGCCGCCATAGAACCTGTCGCAAGAGACACCGTGTTATTCTTATTAACCAGTGTATCATGATTATTCATTCTTCAAGTGGTGAGCTTTGATTTGGGGTTTGGGGAATTTCTTTAGGAAACAGCGAACGTTTGGGAAATGAAAGAATTGCGGATTCTCTCTGCGAGGAATTTGGGTATGTTGACCATTCAGAAGAGAAAGACAAGTCGGTTGTGTGTGGTAGAATGAGCAAAATGAAACACATTCTTTACCCACTTTATTAATCCCTTCATTTCCACTACAGTTAATCAGATTTTCATCAAACAACAGCATTAGCTTTACATTTGAACTCTGAGTGTACTTTCAATATTTTTAAACATTTTAACCCTTTTGGTATTCCTTTTACAAAAAATAAGTCCTATACCACTGAAAAATAACTCTTTCTTCAATTTTTTTTTCCTGTGTATTCAAAGATCAGTGACGTGATATTTTCATAAAGGAGTTATGAATAAATAGTTTCATAAAGGAGTTATGATCAGTGACGTGATATATATATATCATAAAGGAGTTATTGCATTTAATTGCATAGTAGTATAATCGCAAAAATTCATATAAAATTGCTAAATATATTTGAAATTCAATACAGGTAAACGTCTTGGTACACATTATTAGAATAACTTTTAAAAAGTAAAATACTAAAAACGCTAAAGAATATTGAAATTCGAAAAAAGACACAAGCATAATTTGGTATCTGTTAAAATTTAATAAAAATATTACCTATGATAGAAAAACTTTTTATCAAAATATTCTAATTTAATGTATCTCAAACCAAAGTTTAATGACTCATAACGAAAATCTTTAAAGATTAGGTCTATTATTTAAACCTTTTTAGTTCCAATGTTATCATGCCTAATAACTCAAAATTATTTCATTAGAATCAATACTATCATTAGTACAAAAGTACAGAACCTTCAAGAACTCTCTACTGATTGAAAAGCATTCTAACGAGATCCAGAAAACGTCCTCCTTCCAGTATTCTTTTAACATAATCACCCTTGCTACTCAGGCAGACAACTCCTCTGTTCGAAGGAAACAATTCCACGGAACAAGACAGAAGTACCCCTTTTAAGAGAAGTCCGTTGTATATTTTAGTGCTGTTTTGGGAACCCCTAAATCACACTGCCTGTTTAGGTTAACTTTTATGTGCCATCATGTAGTCCTAGTTCAGAAACAATAGGGGTTTCTCTGAGTATCTTAATGGTTCTTGTTTCAGACTGCTTAGTGAATTTGTGAGATGCCGAAGGGCTTCTTATGTACTTAAAATGTAGTAAGATGGCCATAGAATAGCAAGTCCATATTTCAATGTATAAGACTAAACTTATTTTGAAAATTAATTCTTTTTTAAAATATCAGCAATTTTTTAAAAATTTAATTTTTTTATCTCTCGTGTTCTCTTTTATTGCCTTTGACTTTTATTGACTACTTTTAATGTAAACTAATATATTATTTATTGAGAAGATTATACTATATTCTATGTTGTCTTCTTATATAAATCTTTAAATCCCCCCTCCCCAAATTGTGGGGTGCAATAAAATCCAAAACTTGCGTTAAATTTTCTATGTCTATATTTGAATAATCCGCCCAAATCCTCTATAGATTTTGTACTTTTAAAAACTTGTAAAACACTAATTGGTTATTACTATTAACCAATGTATCAAGATTATTTATGGACTCTTTAAGTCGTGAGCTTTGATTTGAGGTGCCATCTCTTGTGGACAAGTAGATATTTGAAATCCAACTGTTCCTGCTATAACAAACTACTATTCCAGATTTACGATTTTAAAGATAATTTCAATATAAAAACATCATGATGCTCTTTAAGATTCGGAGATTTCATGATTAGGTGGAATTTCTACACGGGATAGCTCCTAAACTGTTATTGAAAATGTTGAAATTAGAACTTCCAACTTAAACTAAACTGAAACTTCTAACGACATACTTTACCAAGAAAAAAAATTCATTAAAATATAAATGTGATGTCTTTAAAATCGATGTTTGTTTGTGTTATTTAAATTATGTCATACACTATATTCTAAATTGATTTATAAGAGCAATGCGGGTTTGAATATGAATTTCTCCCTTTTTATGATTTCTAACATTCATGGTGGTTGTAACTCAAACTAAACTTTAAAGCAAGTTGAAGTATATTTGTACCGCTTCTGTCATAAAATAACCTGGTTTATACTCTATTCTATCCTTTCTACAAGAACTGAAAACTAGAATGTCCTTTTCCCAATACCAGTTTTATCACAAGTTAGAAAGTGTGACGTTTTTCTCTGGAAAAAATTCAATGCCTACTGGATGGAGTGAGTTACAGTAGAATCGTTTTGGTTTTTTTTAAAAGTAGGTCGATAAGTTTAAAATATTGTGAACCTCTGTTTTAGAGAATAGATGTTGATATAGAAAGTTTTCTCTTTTATAAAAGGGCCCATAAAATACCCACCGCATTGAGACTACTAAACTACCTGTTATAGTTCTCTAAAGATTTCAAGAATTTAAGAGTTTTCTTTTTCTATGATATAAATTAAAATGCGTCATTTTTTGAAGTATTGATGTATTTTCCCAATATATTACCCTAGCCATAGTTTTCATGAAAAAAAATATAGGTATCAAAACTAAGGTGTATAATAATATCTATTTCGTTTTCCCTTATCTCGATACTAATCACTATCAGCTTTATCCACCATCCGTGTCTTCGATTGGACAACATAAATAAACTGTAAAAATTACACATCTATAACATTAACCAACACATCTGTATGCATAATATACACTCTTAAAAGGGTTATAGGAGAAGCTGAAATACAATAACAAAGATTCTACATTATGCAAGCACTTTCTTGGCCAGAAAAGCACATTGTAAAATGATAATAAGGCAGGGAGTATAAAATATACTCATACATCAGTGCCGAAACTAAATCAGTCCATCAACTCTATCCCCTACAACCATCATTCTCAGACAAATCTCAGATTATACCTTCCGCCTATTACCAGCTGTCTATTATAAGTGTACACCTCGCTTTAGACTCGGATTTGCAAAGGCTGGATTTGCCTTTGAATACCCATCTCCGTCATAAATAATGTAATGGGTGAGCGTATGTGAAGTGCATTAGAATTCGAATAAGCCGCCATCGTCCATTATGGAGGGACAAACCGATGAGGTGATGCCTCGTGTCTGAGTGCTTTTGAGAGTGTGTGACTTTGTGTTGTGGTCAATAATCAGCAGTAGTGTATGAAGAGTTTTGAGGCTTAGTTTCAGAGACATCTTATATCGCATTATTTGATTTCAATTCTAGAGATTACTCTTAGATAGATTTTGTGATTCATTTGAATAGTTGATTGGTTATTGCGAAGATGGATGACTTATTAGATTTAATCACTTTTAATTTTTTTTTTTTTAATAATAATAATAAGCTTTATTATTTTCATAACGAAAATTACAACAAAACTGACAAAGTAATATATTTATCACCAAGGGGACTTTTGTCCCGTTCAGGTGACAGATAGATTTAATAAGATTACTATAATAATGCAAAACAAACAATACAATACAAAAAACAATATACAAAAATTTAAAATCAAATAACAAACGTTTAATAATAAACATAATTGGCAAGAGGCTGGTTACTTTAGGTATAGTTGCTTCAATTTAAATATGAAAATGACGGTCTATGTCGTCCAAATTTATTAGGAAATTAAAAAGCTCGCGTTTAAATGTTGAATATATCTTAATATTTTGAAGATAAGAAGGCAAATGGTTGTAGATTTTGGGTGCTAAAAAGTAAAAATGCTTCCGAAATATTTCTTTAGAGAAATGAGGAATTTTATACATTTCATTAGGTCTTCTTAGAGATACATTTAATTTTAAGTCACATATTGATTTGTTTCTATACAAAAAAAGGGCTACACGGAATAAGAAGTCATATTTTAGAGGTAGTAAGTTTAAATTTCTAAAAATATAAGCATTAGATTGATAGGGTTTTAAGATTTTGAAGCACTTGTTCTGGATCGAAATTAGTGGTAATAAATTACATTTATAATCGCCTCCCCAAATAATAATACCATAATTTAACAATGAGTAGAACCAAGAATAATAAAGTGTTTTTAAAAATATTGCATCTATTTTATTTTTTAGGTGATGAAATTTAACCAATATAAAGCGTAACTTTTTACATAATTCATTTATGTGAGTTTTCCATTTTAAGTTAGAGTCAATATGTAAACCTAGATATTTTATTGAAGAAACTGATTTCAGAACATGGCACTGACAGTTAGATTTATTTTCTTTGCAATAAGAAGAATGAAATTTAATATTAAGATTAGTTTCAGAATGTATTAAATTGAAGCAAATATATTTTGTTTTATTTAAATTTAGGCATAAATCATTCGCAGTAAACCATTTTCCTATCTCAGTCAGATCAGATTCAATTTGAAAAAGAAGTGTATTATTATCAGAGCATGAATATAGCAAGACTGAATCATCGGCATATGTTAAGATTTTGCCATATAACTGTAATTTACATAAATCGTTAATAAATATAAGAAATAATAAAGGACCTAAAATTGAACCTTGAGGAACACCTCGGTTTGATATACTAAAATTGCTAAAATTATTTTGGATTTTAACGCGCTGTTCCCTATTTGATAAATATGTTTTAAACCAATTTAGAGTATTTCCACGAAAACCAGCAAAGTCTAATTTTTTTATTAGCAAATTATGATTGACATTATCAAAGGCTTTTGATATATCTAGGAATATCGCTACTGTTTTTTTGTTTCTGTCTATACTATTGTAGATGAATTTTGAAAATTGTAACAGTGCACTTTCAGTATTTCGTCCTTTAATAAAACCATATTGATTGTCCGCGAAGAATTTTATTTTATGTAAATAATCGTACATTCTGTTTGAATCGTACATTTAAAGCTATGTAGGGAAAACTCCTGTGCATAATGCAAGTTACGCAACACCTTAAATAGATCTTCCTTCTGTATTTTTGCTTTAAGGCATTTTAAAACTCTATCTCACACAATTTTTTGTTTGTTTGTTTTTAAATTCAATTCTCCACAAATTGACTTGACTTGATTCCCTTAACGCCTAGTAGCGCATGAGGCCGCTAGCGTTTTCCACAAATTAGGCTTACTTTATGTAAGTAAGAAGAGGTTTAAGTTGTTCAGTTTAATCCCAACATTAAATAAAACTTTCCGTTAATGCTATATTATAAGATAATCACAAGTAGTTCAAGTAAAGTTATTCTGGTTTTTTTTTCTTCTTATTTTATACTATTCTTAAAACTTTATACTTAGGCGTAAATTGAGTTATAAACTTAGACTAACTTAAAAAAATTATCTAGAGTATAAATTTTTATAGAAATTTTTAAATAGGTCACAACCTTCAATAGATATTTTTAAAAAATCCCATATAAATATTTTCAACGCACACATATTTTTTTTTACCTTTTCACAAAACTCTTATTGGAAATTTATTCTTGAGAAACGAATGAAAAATCTTTTCAAAGAGAAATTTAAACTCAATCAATAATATCCTCCGCAACAAACCATATTTCTCCACTTAATACTCCGGATTTCCTCCCAAAAAGATATCCCAAATACTTTCTGTTTAATGCGAATACTTCTGGCAGCCGAACGATCTGCGGGAGACCATCGGGGCTGCTCGGTCGATCAAAGGCAAGCTGGAGGTCAAGCGATAGAGTTCCCAGTGATTAATGGTATCCGCATCATTTCGTCTCGGGACCAGATTGCAGAAATAAGGAGACTAACTATCGCTTTATTGATCACATCGATTCACATTGTAGATATGAGTGATTGACTGTCAACTTGGTTATCGGTCT
The DNA here is from genome assembly GCA_963680715.1 of Tetragnatha montana. Lineage (NCBI taxonomy): Eukaryota > Metazoa > Arthropoda > Arachnida > Araneae > Tetragnathidae > Tetragnatha > Tetragnatha montana. The sequence goes on from OY796675.1 coordinate 49,100,802, forward strand.
TCTCTATCTTTCACCTTTTTAAAGGTATTTTTTTATTTGAAGTGAGGATGGAGACTTGGTGAGGCATACTCCCCATAATACCAGGAATTTGAATTTGAAAAATTTTATGCTTTTGGGATGGAAAATCAGTGTCTGCTAGGTTGTCAGGGGCAGTTATAGAGAAGATAGACATTTATAAATATTTTCTACTAAATATCATTCAGAGGATAATGCGCGTAAGAGTGTAACACTATTTAAATCTTAGTCAAACTCTTGTCATTAAGTGTTGCCCCGCTCCGTTTCCAATCTCTAAGACAGTAGGTACTTAATCCCAGATCAAACGAAGTAAATACTTACTTCTTACTTCTTATTACGAGCATCCGAGGCTGTTTGCCTCGATCACTGAGCTATAAACAAACTGGAGTGACAACCTCTGATGATATAACATGCGACCGAACGTGCCGGCGCGGAAGGTCACAGGTTGCCCGGTTCGCTGAGCGAACCGGGCAAAACAAACGAATTTCTCCATAGACTAACATTGTGTGAGTTGAACTATTTCTAGAAAACCACCTTTTTTAAAAATATTATGGAGATTCATTATCATTTAGATCATGGAGATTCATTATCATCATTATCATTTAGAATGGTCGTATCATGCTGTGCATACAACTGTGCCAACAGATGGGGAAAACTAAAAGAAGATGGAAACTTCGATAAGGTGTGATGCGGTTTCGGCACGCTCAGGCATGTCCAGGCCCTAGCGGCCAATAGCCACCAACGACTAAAACGAAGTAAATAGAATGGAGTCTAAGGAATTATAAATATATAGTATTTCATCGCTCATGGTGCAGCTAGGCATAAAACAATTTCACCAAACTTTTCAGGATACAAAAATAGCTTTCTTTAACGAACATTCTTTAAAGACAGGGCGATAACAAAACTGGTGATAACAGCGATTCTCTCCAGGGTGGCCTTTGCAAAATCATTTATGTCTGACGATCAGGGGTACAATTCTGAATATGCATTGATTGTATACAATAGCCGATTTCTAGGCAATTTTGAAATTTAGTATTTGCACACTGGCTAAAAGTAGAGTTCCGCCATGCTTCGCCTTAAATGACGACTTATAACAATCCCAGCTAGGAAATTGAAATTGGTACCATAGTAGTCCAGTTTTCAAAACTTTTTTTTATAATAATAGGATTTCAATTTCGAAAGTTGTAATGATAATCCCAGTTGTATACACTCAAATAAGTTGCGACAGAGAATTTCAAACTGTATTTTTATAACAACTTTTCTTTAAAACAAATAGTGGGATCTCCTCGTTAAAAAAGTACGAAAGTTTTCATACTTTTCCTATTTTTTTAACCAAACCACTCATTCCCGAATAAAAAATTCCCTTCTCAGAAGAAAATCTAGTACCCTTATCACCATACTATACCATCATTATTTCTCGGTTCAAAACTTATCTTCCACGCCATTTCACATCCTAAAATGCGACAAGGGGGAAAAATCAATAGCACTCATCCCTTCCATTTCACCCTAACTATTCCCAAAAAGGCGTGCCAACTACCCTACAAAGTGACCGAAACCCCATTCCCCACCAAAAACTAAAAACCCTGCATCCATCCCATGTACAAAGAGAGCACTCCGGAATAGCATCTTTAGTCGGAAACAAAGTAGCCCATTTCCTCACCTTACCCGAAAATAATAGCCCCCAACTCAGGCCCCCTCTCCCCCCAGTAATGGGGGTCCTAGAAATTGCGATGTCGTCTGAAAGGGTTCCCCATCTGGCAGCGGTCCCACGGACATTTCGACCGAGGACAAGAATTAGAGAATGGCCATTAGACTCCTGATGAGGAAGGGCCTTTTCTTATGGGCTTAGCTCCGCTCCTCGGGTTTTTGTTATTGGAACTGGAATTGAGCTCGGAACCGTTTCGGTGTCCAATCAAGTGGGAAATGAGAAACTCGGGAGGGGAATCTGAATGGAGGACGTGTGAACGATTTGTTTCCGAATCAGGAGTAAATTGTGTTCGCTCTTTTTTCCCGAATTGCAATGTAAAGGGGGTTGGTCCCGGGTTAAGCTTTTTCTAGTTAAGTAAGATAAGGCACTTTAACCCTTGGTATTGGATACAGACAGGTCTTTTTATTTGAACGAAAGAGGTTTGTTTCAGGTACCTTTACCTATCAATTTAGGCTTATGGTTTGTTGCTTATTTACAAATCCTAGGCACTTACCTGAGCCTTTACCTTCCAGCATTACAATGCTTTTACTACATAATTAAAGCTAAAATGAAATGCAGAGCATTTGTTTAAATGTTTCCAGTTCATTGGTCGACAGGTACGATTGTAAAATTGGGTATTAGCCAGGCGCAAATCTTGCCAATTTGACTTTATTGGTAACGTTTTTACAAATTACGCATAAAAAAAAACAAATTAAAAGCATTAACTGTTTTTTATATTTGAATATTTTTGGTGATTTATTTGGCGCTTGCACCCAGCTAATCCTAAAGTAGTATGGACCTAAAATTGCTTATAGTTTTTTAAGAAGGGAACGAAATAAATTTTATTTTTCTCTTCATTCTAAGATAAGTATTTTAGTTTTATCACTACATTTATAAATATTTTTAATAGTTTTTTTTTAAGAAAATTTCTTTGTTTTACTTGTTTATTATATAAAAATACATATTTTTTGAAATATTAACGGGCTATTTTGTTGAAAAAATAATTATGTAGTGATTTATTAGAAGATTTATTAGAATTAGTGATTTATTAGAATTACTAAATATTTAGATTCATTGAATCCAACAAATTTTACACGGAACATAATTAACATAAGATGCCTTTTTATACCTATTTATGGAGAAAAATTGAAATTTAAATGAGCTATTGCTCATTTTTACTTTTGCGTTAACCCAACTTCAGCTTTAAAATTTTGCCTAATTTCATAACTATCTTCTTCCGAAGAGTTACTAAATCTCTCAAAAATAAATATGATGCTGGCATATTCCTGCTTTACTTACTTTAAGAATAGGAAGTTATTCCATAGAAGTTTTCAAGCCAACGGCAAAAATTTGCATATAGATTAAAAAAAATTCAAATCGGCGTTGAAAGTTATTTCCAATTTACTTTCTGCCTTAAAGTGTTTCGAAATTCCATCAGGTCTACTATTTGAATTATTAATCTATGAACATTAAGCCATGTGCTCTCATAAAAAAAAAGAAAAGTGGAAATATTCGCAAATCATATTTACCCGAAGTTTCTTTTTTTTTACTCTAACTTACTTTCCTTTTCAATTTAATTTGTTTATTTTTGCTATAAATCCTTATTAACACTTATTTGTAATAAGAATCATAACTTTGGGACTTGAACTAAGCTTCCGAAATAGTGAAATAAAATAGGGGTTTTTTTCATTTAAAATTCCGTGAGCACAACTTAAGAATTAATTTCATGAATAAAAAGGATAGTTAATAGTGAAGATGTTACGGGCAAAGTGATTAATCGGGCATTATTAATAATGCCCGAAGTGGAAGCGGGCAAACATACATTGCCCGTAACACATTGCCTGTAACAAAGACACAACAAAAAGGACTTTCATAAACTTACCATATTCTAGATGCGGTCTTTTGAGTTCTATTTGTGGTTCTAATTCCCTTTTCTCTGCTTGTAAATTGATATCTAAAAACGAGTCTCCATCTACTGCAGCATCGAAATCAGCATCACAGAAAACCTGAAATAAATATTTCACATAAAAAAACGATTTGAAATTAGATCTTTCAACAAAAATTCATTCTTTTTCTGGGTTTATGATAGGTGAAGAACAAGGTTATTTCAAGAATTCATTTTTCGATAGAAAAGTAAAATATATATTTGAGTCGACCAGCTCCATAATTGATATTGATAGCTTATTTCCTATTTATCAAACCATTTCTTCATCGTTCATCTAACTTGTTTTTGCCTACCAGTTCCTGATCTTGACATCATTCATCTCTATAGTACTTTTTTGAACTATTGTACGACTTTTCTGCCACTTACAGTAGATACTTCTAAGACGTAATTTATCATATCACTGGTTTTTTTTTTTCTGAAGGGAACCAAATAGTTGATGGAGTTTTAGATATTTGAAGGATAATATCTTCCGTTTATTGGATAGTACTTAAAATTTGTAAGTAACTAACGAAATTATGCATGCTAAAGGATGTCTCTCATTTCAGTTTCAATTTTGTACCTGGTCTCTAACATTCTAAACTAATTTTTAATTAAGTTGAAAAAAAATTCTAATTACAAATGTATTATTTCATCTTTAATTCTAATGATCTTATACTATTAAGATCTTTATGTGTGCTCATTACTTACTTTTAGTAAATTCAACTAATAACGCATAACTTATAACTTGAGATAAATAAGAAATAAATAAATCAAGACCATCATAAAAGTTTATATATTTTACCAACTTTATTTATTCTTCTGACATTTGTGCCTACCTGTAGCTTTTCAAATACATTAAACATTCACATTTATGTTTATCTCTTAAGGAGGACACATTTTCTTCAGCGATAAATCTTCCCTTGACCCAGTTTTAAGTTCACTTTAAAATATACCTAAACCTTTAAATGCCGAGTTTGCATGGAAGCCAAGAAAATATAGCTACGTGATACCCAATAAAAAAGGAAACTTTAAGCGTTTTATAAAAGTCTTATCTGAGTCACATGAAGGACAACAGGCCCTTAAAAAGGGCCACAAACCACTCGACCATTGCCACCGGAAGAAAATAAACTCTACTCTGCCGAAACAAAAGAGTGCTGCCACCGCTGCAATCAATATTCATAAAAATCGCCCCGGAAAAGCCCTGTTTACGAGTGGGCCTCATAAAAAAGATCGCCTGGAATAAGACCATAAAGCAAGGACTTCTCGAACTCCTTCGATCGCTATTAAATGCGGTGGAAAAGATTCCAGAAGAGCGAGGGATATTCGAATTTTGAGTTTTTCCCCTTTTCATTTTTGTTCGACGGGGGAGGGGTTAATGGGGGTGCTCGATAGAGCGTTCTATTAGCATATTCTTTCTCGAGTTGCTTGGCGGAAGACTTTTAAGAGAAGTTTTGGCAAATATTTAAACTGGAAGGTTTCATCAGGTGTTTGTTGAGCCAGAAAGGGATCTATCTTATATTTCAAAAGAATATATGTTCAGTGGTCATTGAAACACATCCAACTTTAAGCTTTAATTAGTTACTGAATAAAAAAAATTTCTATCTTTCTGTGTATGCATATAAACTGAATACATATTACATCATAAAAGTAGATAGTTGAAATAGATGGAATTTTATTATTCAATTACGAAGATAATTTTTAAAAGTAACATTATTACATATTCACTCATGTTTAAGAACTCCTTCTCCTTTGGTAAAACCTTTACCAATCATGAAAACTTTAAAATTCCGGATTTTAAAACAAAATGGGAAATTATGCATTACTTTACTTTTCTCTCATAGAGACTTACGTGTGCTGATTTTGTTCTTTAATAGAAGATTGATTTTTCTAAAATAAAAAGAAATTAAAACTTTGTAATGTGGACCAATACATAAGTTAATTTCAAATTTATTCATTTAATTCATTAGTTATATTTATAAGTTATTAACTGAACTTTAAAAGATAAAAAGTATGCTATTGTTACCTATAAAATGATATAGGCTTATGGGGGGTAATTATTTGTATCATATTTTTCGCTATTATGACTAAGCTTTGATTTAAAAAAAACTTCGAATAATTTTAAATACAATTTCTTACCGAAGTGATTTTAAAATATTTCTTTCGTATTCATCAATATTATCGTATTATAAAATTATATCTTTACGAATAAAAGCAGGTAATATTCATCAAAAAATTGACAATGACAGAATTCTCAAAATTATCTTATAATGAATCTGAAGAGGCTGCATTGCGCAACTATTTCACAGAAATTGATAAAACAACAAGTCCTTATAAACGAAATAAGACAATACTCAATGCATTTTAATCCCATTTGAGTACTAATTACGCTTCGAAGAATTTGACGTTTATATCCTGGCTTCCCATCAAAGCCGGTTTCCTTTCATGGTAAATTGATCATAAATTCTGTGAAAGAACTGAGAGTCCCCTCGTACCTTAATAATGTACGTCACAATTGATTACAGACTCAAATACCAGGCTCACTGCATTGCGAAATGTTAAGAAGACTAAAGATAATAACACCCTTATAGCTCATTTTGTCAAAGGAGATTTTAATTAATTAAAAGGACACCGACAGAAGACGCTTTTTGTCAGAAACCTCAGAACTTGTCCCATTTTCCTGTACAGAAAGTTTCTGATATTGTAAAAATATCCGTCAGCCAACTCAAAAGATTCTAATAATATGTTTGTATTGTTTTCCTTTAAGAATTAAGGAGTAATTATCAAAGGTTGTGGAATGAAAAAGTTTGGTCTTGTTTACTGAGGTTTTGTCCTTTTCAGTTATTGATGCGATAAGACTTGCTATGCTAGTTTTTTCCGCATTTTGTTGCATTATAAGTCATTTTCTTTTGAAGAGGGGATTCTTAATGAAAGGAAGTAAAATTAGGGGAGATGTCTAGGCTATTATTAGTTTGAGGTGAAATGACAAGACTTTTTTCGTATATTTAAGGGGTTTCAGAGAGGAGATCACATAAAAACTTTATTAAGGCACTTTTAAACTTAGAAAAGAGCTTAATCAAGAGGTTCAAATTTCAAATATCCATGAAGTTTTTTTTTATATTGCTCTCAACTCAAACATGTTTTTATTAGCCTAGAACCAATTTTAATATTCATCTGCAATGAAGCTATTACCCATTAGGGACGTTTGATACAAAAAGCTGCCAAGAGATATTTTACTTTTTTACTGCCCGTAATAGACGGCATAAAAAATTTAAATGAATGATAAAGGTTTCTACAGAATGTACTTGTTAGATAAAAATAGAAGTTTATATCTTCCATGCGGTTTCAGTGGTAAAATCGCTGTTCGAATGAGAACGTATTACCACATTTTGGAGATTGCTGAGATATTATTTAGAAAACTCTAAAATAATACAATGTTTCTAAAATTTTTATGACTTTTTCCTATTTTAACATAATTACAAGATTCCATTCCAAATATTGTTACCAATTATAATGGAAATTATAGCATTTAAATTGGTAATAAGAAGGTTTTGCTTCTACTGGCAGCTTTTCCTGCCAATCGTCCGTTGTGTGTTCAGAACATTCAAGGGTCACACATAACTAGCTTTAGAAAATAAGTTATTTTTAAAGCGTTTTTGTATTTTTATCCTATATGCCCATATTTAGTCATACTTTTTTTGCTAAAATAGTTTTCTTGTATCATAATTTTGATAATTTTTTGTATGGATTTTGGATTATAGCAGATTTACTTCAAATTTGTTGGTCTCAAATTGTCTCATTCTGAATCATTACTGGATATTTTTTTTTCTTTAAAAGGTTATTCTAGAGGCATTCAATAGTCAAAAAATAAAATAATATGTCATGGGAATTATTTGGCCCTACTTGAATGGGACAATGACTAGTTTTTAACGAGGCGATGAGTAATATTCGTCATTTTTTGTGGGGAATATGCTAAATCTGGAGCCTTAAAAATGAATATAGTAATTCTGATTACTTTGATTGAGAATGACTAGCAAGAACTTAGAATTCCAATTAGAAAAAAAAGCTTTGGAAGACAAAAATTTAACCAAAGGTATCTAAAAAATGTGAATGTTGCGAATATATATAAGACTCTGACGGGTAAAAAAGTCCCCATGTTTCAGCCTGGGGGATAGAAATAAAGAAAGGTAAAGATAACCCACTAAGGACAGTTGGCAGAAAAACCTGCCAGTTAAAAAATCATAAAAATTATTTTTTAAAAAATCTGAAAATTGGTAATTTATAGTAACCCATATTATGTTAGTGATGTTTTTTTAATTAGCACTTTGAATTATGTACTATACAACATAATTTAACGTGCTAATTAAAAGTAATTAAACCTTTGTAAGCGAAAATGGTTTAAATTTTTTCTTTCAGTGTGCAAATGGGTTGAATTTTAGAAAATAAAAACAAAATCCCTCCGAGATTACGTGAAATCAAAAATTGTCTATTTGTGTGGGTTAACCAACAGAGAATTTTTTTAGCATTGAAGTTAGAATACAGTCTCAAAAAATAACATTATTTTAAATAATGGCAAGACTAAAATTAATAAAGATGGCATATCTTTAAATCTTGCTTAGCTTTCAAACAATTTAAATAAACATTATTTAGTTTTATTCTACATTTACGTCAAATAAGAGGAAATAAAAATGAAAACTACCTCAGCTATTTCTCTTTTTATCTCATCATAGAAATAATAAAGGAATAAATACGAGACAAAATTGTTAACTAAACACTAGAAAATGTCATGAAATATATTTTAACCCAGAAGGAGAAAGAATGAGCATAAGTATTTCATTCGTAATTATGTAATTGCATTAAGCAGTAATTTTTCCCTGTTTGCAATTTGTTAAGCATGTTTGACAAATTTCGCAAACATTGCAAGTATTTTGCAATTATGTTAGTTAAACATTTGGGAAAATGTGTTCATTGCACTGAGAAAAGGGAGAACTCACACGAAAAGAATCTTTAATTACTAAAGCTATAGGGTAATTACAACTAATAAGCATAGGCTTAAGAAAGATTTTAGGCACGGCGATATGCTTATAAATTTTAATTCGTTGAAACAATCCCATTAGGTTAATATTATATTTTATGGCTTTAGAGATATTTTAAAAGCCATAAAAGTAACTGTAAGTCCCAGAGTAAATACATTTAATTAATTGAATTTTTTTTTTGTTTAAGCATAATAATTCTAATTAGCCTTCGTCATTAATTTCAATAACTAGAATATATTGAAAGTTTCTAAATTTAGGTGTCCCAGAATGCAAATATTTTCATTACTCGTATAGCAATAAATTTGTTTCTTTGATATTCAAGCAATTAATTAATTTGTTAATTTAGAATCTTCAAGAACTTCTAAAGTCAAAAAGGTGACTTTAAAATTATATATATTATATTGTTTTGACAACTCAATTTCAAAAGAAATATTGTAAATAAAAAATAAAAATTTGTCAAATTAGTATTTTTAATGATAAAATTTAAGTAAAATCATTAATGCTAATTATTTAGTTTCATTATTGTTAATTAAATTCAAAAATGGATAAGTCCCCTGAGACAAATTTATTTTCAGCGTATGTAGGTAATCACAGGTTTGATCCTGATTTCATTGAATACAAATATTTCTTTTAGGGGATCTAGAACAACCCGTTTAATAAAATATTTTACTTAATGAAGACTAACGATGGCGCTTACTGATTATGATTAAAAAAATATTATGATCATGTTCTATAAATCTTAGAAGTTTATATGAGATAAATAAAAAGTATTTAATTGTATTTATTTAGTTTAAAAAACTTGAATCTTTTTGAGATTTTAAATTACCTGTCGAGGTTTCACAAATTTTAGTACACATACTTCCTAATTTTTTAATTTTTTTTTAATCTCAATAGTATATTGCATAAAAGTACATAATACCGATAAATACTTAAAGCCGTCCTTTATGTTTTAAAACCAATAAACACCATCCCTTTTTACCAAACTTGAGTCAGTTGCTGATCCACGCCATTTTGGCCCAAAATATAACAACCCAACCCATAGTAATGAGCTCATTCGAACAGTGAAATCTTTACCTCTTAAACACAAAACTCCCATCCAATTAATGCTAAGGCGTGTCTGTTTCTTAATATCCCTTTCCATGGCAGATTTTAATTCGCTTCCGCAAGCGATTCGAGGCCAAAAGTTTCATTGAGGCGGCCTCCATTTGCCCTTCTAATTGCTTTCTCGGTAGCACTACTGGAAGGAAGGCACCTGGTAATTACTTTTCACTGCTCCTTCCCAGAGCCACGTAATGAAATAGGCAATTTTCCTCCTTGTTGCAGAGTAGCGCTTTAGTTGGTTGACTTAGCGATACCTGGTTCTCTTTGGTGTTGGGAAATAATGTGATAAGATGTCGAAGAATGCGAGATGGATTACCCAATAGGATGTCGGGGATAGATTCATTTATTGAGCTTTTATGTGACGCAACTTGTTTATCAGTTTCTGTATCTATTTCCAAGCTATCTTATTGAGTACTTGATGCAGGTGTTGCGAAAGTAGTAAAAGTCTGAGAGAAATGAGAATGTGACTGGATACATTAATAAATTTCTTGTCTTTTCGTTCTTCCCCCCCCCCTTTACAATCCCCTTTCATTATGTATTTCCAAATTTAAAGGGATTTGGGAGAGTTTACCTGTCAGGTACGATTATATGCGAGGTAGAGAAGAACACCTTCAGTATGCTTTGAAATTTTTTTGAAAAAGTGCTTTAAACAGACATAGTTGTTGGTAATTTGAAAATTTAGTAAATTTTTCATTAGGCACCACTTTTTTCTAAAACTAAGTCTTGTAAAGATTAAAATGACAGAAGAAAAACTGAAAAAAAAAGTTAAATTTAGTATGCTTAAGTGTATAGAGAATGTAAATTAACGTAAAAAATAATACTTACAAAATAATTCCTAACTTCACTTTCACTTGTATTCACTTTTTATCTAACATATTAATTTATTCTGTCCTCGATATTCTTGATATTATTATCATGAATTATTATTATTCTTGATATTATTATCACTACATTTTAGCTTGATTGGGTCGCATAATAGGTCTTATTATCAGATACGTTATTTTAATGAAGTCAACGCTTTTTCATTAGAGTTCGTAAAAATATTTATTTGAAAAAATATAAAAAACTATTCTCACAAGAAAAGTTAAGTGTATTTTCATCACTCGCCTTTTAGAAATAGTTCCCTAACAAACCTTATTCCAAGAATTTTATAATGAAGAGTTCTTGGACAACTACTGTTCATATAAAAATAGAACTTCTCGGAAGAGATATTCGTCCTTTATAATTAATAGCCGTGTTGCAAAGAATCCGTAGAAATATCAAAGTCTATAATACAGCGCAGTCAAACTTGGATAAGAGGCATATAAGCTATATATAGTACATAAACTATTGAATTGGTTCGATAAAAAGAAATATTCCATTCCAGTTATTTCTTAGACTCAAAACTTGCCTCTCCTTAAATGACCGTAAATCCTTTCCCCTGCAATCATATCTATGTAACCAAAGCCATTTCGCCCATTCTTTCGTACATAAATCCTTTCCAGTAGTACAGGTCTTCACTGTCCTCTCTGGTGACTGGAGGGGAAATCTTAATTGCGTTCTTCTCGGCCAATAAAAGAGACGAATGGTGCTGCAAGAGGAATCAGACCGTGGGTATTAGCTAAATAAATAATTCGCTCCACTGTCCAATAAAAGATTCATAAGCTCATTTGGAAAATCTGTGGGGACATCTGATTTTCTTCTTCTTTTTCTTCTTCTTCTCTCGCACCTGATGTGATGAGAATGTGATGTGAATGATCATTTGAGTTGAGTGTATTAACTGTAACCAGCATTGCCCCTGAGCAGTATCGCTTAACGAAACAACGCAATTTTTTTCTAGTTGTTTTCTTATGTAAATTTCAATTTATTGCATAGTGGTTATAGTGCGGGTGGTGGTTAGTTTTATAGTGATTTACTGTACATTTTAAATTTACGTATATATTTGTTTTAAAATTACGTATATTTACACGTTCTTTATTTCAATTCATCATTAACATAGAAAATATTGATATTTTTTATTTCTATTCATTAAAAGCAGAATTTATTCAATTTACCTAGCTGTGCCATTTTATTTCTTCAGTTAATTCATGTTATATTTATTGTAAATGTCTTCATATTTGGTTTTATATTCATGCGTTATGTGTTTCATGTCAACTTAAAAATATTCCACTAATTTAATTGATTTTTCCTTATCTGGATTTGATTGTTAATCTTTATTTCGCCTGAAAGGGTCTTTCCCTTTGGTGGATAATAATTTCTTTTTCCAATAATTTCATTTTATTTCTTTAGTAAAAATAAAATGTTTGCTTGCTTGATTTTTCAAAATTGAGAAGTTTGGAAATGTTTTCGAAAAAATAATACATCTCACTTCAAAATTTTTACGCTATGAAATATATTATCATTTTACACTTTCTCAAAAAAATGTATGCATTTTCTAAGGATTTTTTAACATCACAATTTTAAAAAAATCATGTTTTTCTTTTTTTTTTTAAATAATCTTGCTTTCTTTCAAATTTTAAATCCCTGAACTGAAATAGAAAATTTCAAGTCAAGTTCCAATTTTTTTGTTTTAAACGGAATACCTTTCAATTGGAGTCATAAATAACAAAAACCATGTCACGGTATAAACTCTGTTATAAATTTCAGAAAATAATATCTGAAGATCATCTCCAACAGTTTACACTGAAAGTCTATTGCTAATAGACACAATTTTAAAATTCTGTGTTTTAAAGCTTTAACTACGATACGTAAATAAAATATATATTTAATGGTAAAAGTACTGGAAATGAATATATACGTATTTTCAAACTTCACATTCATTTTATAAATTCTTTCTTACAATGACATGAATATACTTTACAATCAATATCAGAATTACTCCTCATTTATAGAAAATATCAGTACACGACAGATTTTACTGCACACTAAGGAGTTCAAATACATAGATTACGCTTTACTGTTACCAATATTTTATAGATCTATAATAATATTCCTGAATGGTAATAGTAATGAAACAACCTATGATAACCATTACGTATAACTTATTGTTATATATAATGATTTTATTATGATAAGACTACCATAACCACAGAAAGAACCTTATCAGAAACCTCTGACATTATCAATTAAGTCATCGTTTATCGTATAATAAATATTAATTTCAGGAAGCTTGTCCTAATTCAGCCCCGAATAATAACGTAATGCCTTCCGAGCGAATGGGACCGATGTTTGTTCTGTATAATGGATCTGATTACAGAGAATGGAGGATGTTTGAAAGCATGTTTACGTTTTACGATAATTCAATCTTACACCGCCTTCCATTGTACTCTAAGCCCAAGATAATTTCATTACTTGGAGCCGTCCTTTTACTTAGAAACTTATGGGATGTATACGAAACTTTGGAGAAAGTTGTACGAAGAAAGGACAAAATATCTTGGGCGTTTTCCACCATAAAATTTTAAAGCTATTGTTAAGATTATATACAAAAGGAACATGCAGTTTTGAAGTTGAATTGAAGATTGCAAATTAGCTTCTTCAGAATAAGGAACTAATTATTTTTGTATGCTCCACAAGGAAGTTAATACATTTAGTAAATATCTTCGTGTCACAAGGGTTAAGTAAATGTAAAACAAGCAAAGTTTTACAACTTTTTTTCATTGTGTGAAACTTGTTCTAAGAGACGGTAAATTTGAAAGTAAAACATGTTAACTATATTATTTGAAATACTATTGTGGTTCTTTCATAGAGGTTTACGCCATTACGTTTAAAAATAATATTTTCAACATAATAGTGAATCTAAAATAATCTAATAACGTGATTGATATTTCTCTTGTTATTAAACACTATTATTATGTATTTTTTAAATCTTTATTATCCTAATGTTTATAAACTTTCAAGTTTAGGTACATTGTGTAATCTTGAAATGTGAAATAAAAAGGATTATATACAAATGAGTGCCTTTATGCTTGTGTATGTAATTGTATGCTTTGAAGAATTTTGTTTATCTCTTTAAGCTTTACCTAACTAACTGTTCCAAAATTTTCACAGTAAGTCTCATGATTACAGTTTCCGGAAATATATTTTAAAAGGATTTACAAATAAACTAAATATCCATATCTCTCACTAACACAGCAAAGTCTATTTTTTTAACTACTTGTAAAGTCAAAGTTAAAATTCTCTGATATTATCACAAAGACACAATTATTATCACAGAAGGTTTTTTTTTGCAAAATAACATAATTTAAACAAAGTATGTTTTTGGTACACTTCATTCCTTACTCTTTTACAATCGCTTTTAGATAATTTACAAGCGAAACAAAAAATTAACATTTTAACTGCTGATTATAAATTTATTCTAGGTTCGAAAACGTCCCCCTCTCGCTCCAAACTTCTACAAAAGAAAAAAAAAGACTAATAAATTTTTGCGAAACTCGATTTCAAAGCACTTTGAAAGCAGATAATAATTGCCAACATGATGGAAATCAAATCCCTTATGACCAAAAATACATATTCCATTACATTTTCAACGAAAAAGATAACTTTATCTGCTTTTTTTCTACGATGGAAAAAATGAGAAGAGCTTGGGGCACAGACATCTATTACCGAGGTTTGACGTCAAAGATAGGAAAACGAATATCTCATTGGCTCAGAGTCGATGGTTCAATACAGATCTGTGTGGTTTGTGGGGTTTTATTTCTTATTTTCTCATTCAAATCTCCCTTCAAGGTGCATTACTGGGTATATTTTTGATCGAGATGTATGCAATCTACATCAGTCGAATGCATTATTCAAGAAAAATGTGTATGAAAACCCATGTTTTCTAACGTTACATTTTTGGGAATGTATAGAACAGTTTTGAAATCCACTTTATTTTAAAAGTTTAAAGGTGTCGTAAGAACAAAAATGTGATATGACAGTGAAGTGGAAAAATTTTTCTTTTGGGAAAAGGAATAATATGTTTTTACTTATTTCAAAATTTAGGAATTTGAAAAATGTATGACCTTACATAGTTTTTTGTTATTTTTAGGGTAAGGTTTTTCACATTTTAAAAATTTAGATAAGGAAATTCCATAAAAAGAAATTAAATTATGTTATTTACTTACAAGTCTTATTAAGTCGAAATAATCGAATTGGGAATAATTCAAAGCAATGGTAAAAATGTAAGCCCTTGGAAGTTATGTTAGACAGTATCTAAAATTTTCTACTTTATCCCTTTCAAAACAAAAATAGTACTTAAATAACTTATCTAATTTCGAAAAAAATTAATCCAGTGTGGTATAAAAAGATTATATTTACTCTTCTTTCAAAAAGAATTTATTTAAACATATCATTTAATCATATTTTCCAAAATTTTTTAAACTAGTATTTTCAGAATAAATTAAAGATCATTCTAGATTATGCACTAAGGTGAATATTTTTACCTTGGAAAGATAATAAGCTATTTTCAACTATGTCTCTGACTAAGGTGCTCCTAACAATCACAGAAAATAACAGTCAAGACACCCATTCCATCAAAAGCAAGCACGCTGGTTTATTAATTTTATGGTACAGAGTTACGAAAGGCTAAATTATCAATTTAAAATCCTAATTTCCTCAAGTAAATATTTTTCCCGTATAAAAAATGCGACTTTCACCTTAACTTGATGGCGAATAAAAAAAAGACTTGAAAAACAGAAAAAGCATGGAACTCCAATATCAGAGTTATATAAATTATCATAATAGGATACCGAACCTGGGAGTTTGACGACAAATTTAATTAAATCCAAATCACCATCCTAACACTTCAACATTCATTTAATTTAGAAACATGTAGCAGATTCAATTTCTAATACTCCATCTATAAACAGAGAGCAGTAATTGCTGCCTTCAGGACACACCTTATCCAAACCACCTGAATTTAAGTTATTACCTTCACCTTCATTTCACACTATTGAATACGAAACGAGTTATGAAAGCGTAATTAAAAACTCTCAAACAAACATTAAGAAATCGCTTCAAACCATACGCTTTAATTACTTCTATCCACACCGATAAACAATTCCTCTCCCCAAGTTCTTTTGGTGCCTTCCTCTCAATCCCTAGAGTTTCTCTCACAGTTATTGTTCGCCGCCACCGAATACCCAATAAGCAATTTAATTTAGAGTTTCGCAAAAATACGCCCTCACTGAGGTCTAATTAGCCTATGGGTATTCTGATTTCGAAGTTTCGCTTAATTGAGGCACAAATATTCTCGAAAGTCGTATCCACGGGCTTCGCCCTGCTTTGTAAGCAATTAGCAAAGTCTGGCTCTGGAGAGTTGAGAAGTGTTCGCGATATTTTGCAATTCGGGCAGATGAAGGATTTGTTTTTAATTCTTGGCTCGTGAGGTTGGAGCCCGTGTTGAGTGGAGCCCTAAATATGCATTCCCGGATGCATTGCACCTGACCTGAGGGCTATGGAAAATATGCAGGGGAAATCCATTGGTTTGAGTTCAGAAATTGAGAATCGCAGGGATATTTTTATATGAAAGTTAACAAAGTATTCGGGTAGTCTTCTATTAAATCTGTTTTTGTGGTGTCGTTCTTAGAAAGTAAGAAAAAGACTTTGCAACAGGAATTTATAAAAATTAATTGCACGGAAAAAGAGTGTTGTATTAAATTGTTTTCTGTTTTCAAATTTAATCTTTTCTTTCAATACTGACAAGCTTTACCACCAGTTAACTGTGCATAAATTTCTTAAAAAGCTCAGACGACCAAATAATTTTTGTTCTGTGGAACGTTTTTAATTTGCCAATTCCAGTTTATACTCACTTATTGAATAAAAGTAAGAGATTAAATATAGTTCCATGCTAAGTACAACTCATCTTTTTTAAATTTATTTAATACTGTTTTTTACTGATTTTTTTATGTAAAAGAATCTATTTTTAAATATATAATACGCAATGCTAATTTTTGTTATATAAAAAAGTAATGTTCTTTAAAGTAAATATTTAATAGCAATTTATGACAAAATAAAAGTTATCAATCGTCGCTTTACGCTTCTTGACTTACATGCAGTATTATAATTAGTTGGTAATATAATTTCAAACTTTCAAAACTTTTTCCTTCTTTAAACATTAGACATAATATATTTTGAGTTACTTGAATTTCTTTTCCTTTTAGTTTGAATTTAAAACTGAATAATTGAGCTCAATGTACTTTTTACAATAACGTTCTCCTGCGTTCTTTTCCAAAAATAAGGCGTCTTTCAGACCTTTTCCTAAATCGAGTCCTAGATGCATTCGAATGGTCTCATTTTATTCTTGCTTCCTATAGAAAGATCGTTTTGAATCGATTATTGGATCGATATAAATCCTATCAGTTTGGTCGATTATCTCTCGCAGACTTACGAAATCCTTTCGGAGATGTGACTCTAGGAACCCTAATCCATTACTTGATATATAGTTTGCATGTAACAAAAAATACTAACTACAGAATAAGTTTTCTATAACCCTACCACCTATCCAAACTTTCTATCAAATATTTAAATTTGATTCTATTAATTTTCATTTAGGGTGCAATATATATTTTATATCCTTACATAATTTTTTAAACCAGTTTTAGCGTAAAAATACGTTTTTGTTTACACTAGAATCCTACTTCATTTCATTGCCATAGTTATTCTTAATTCTGGATAATATTTTGAAAAAATAGTCAAGTTCCAGAATAAAAAAAGCAAATATAAATGTAAAATACCGTAGATAATGTAAAAATATTAAAATAATATAGATTACTCATAATAACTGGAGGCCTGTTAAAAGTTTTTATTTAATAGCTTTCTGTATGATATTGTTTTGAAAATAACACCTTACAAGTAAAGATTGACAATTATAACATTGCAGCTTATAATGGAATTCTAAAAACGCTAGTGAATACTCGTTCTCTGTTTTGAAAACCATTTGAAGTGAATTCCATATGTTCCTTATTTTAACAGGTGTTAATGTTTATGCTGGATGAAATTTCTGACCAAACAGCTTTCTAATGAAACCTTAACAGAATTTCTCTTATGCTCGATTGTTAAATTTCGGAAACATTGTCATGAACTTTGTTTTGAAAAAAAAATCCTCCGAAATAGCTACTAGAAATATTTACTTTGTTAATGAAGTTTTTCCTTAATCTCTATAGTATACCGTTTTATCTGAAGAGGAAATAATTTCAGAGAAACTATTCTTAATCGAATAAACTCATTTCTGACATCTTTAACAGGCAGTACTATATTTAAACTTAATATACTATATTTAGACTTAACCTACTATATTTAAATTAATTAATTTAAAGAATGAAAGTAAAGTTTCAGTTAGTGTTAAGTCTTTAGTTAGAATGTAGTTTTTAAATACAATAGGGGCATTTCACAGTTTTTTTTACATGTTTTAGTGGCTGAAACATGTAATATTTTTATAAATTCTTAAAATTTTATCTTTTTATGCTTATGTCGATTTAACACTAATATAGAACAAATTCAAAACATGTCAAATTCATGGAAATATAGAGAAACGTGCTCCTATATATAATGAATACCTCAGACTACAAAACTGTATGCATACCGTGAAATGTCCAAAACCAAAAATACACTTTAAATACCAATATTAACTAAACAAGATTTCTAAATTCGTTGTTTAAGTTTTTTAAACTATATAATTTGAATATTTAAAGTATTATTTTAAAAATTAATTCAATAGTAAAAGTGACTTGATTGAATAGTTTTTAAATAACAATCATTCATATATTTTTCATAAACTAATAACAACTACTATTAAGAAAAAAGTAAAATGAATAAAAGATTCAGAAAAAAATTACATCAGACAACAAATAATTTTTTATACTACTATCATTTTTAAGGAAAAGGTTTCAACCGAATTTTCTTGTTGATATGAAAGTAATTAAGAAAAAGCGTTACAACATTAGTTTTAAAACATATTCATTATTTCTTAAACTATTCCGATTTTTATTAAACTTGAAATGGACGTGAAACCAATGTTTTTATGTGTTGAGGTTTACATTTCTAAAAAAAAATCGTTTAGATTTATCTGTGTCCTCTTTATTTTTAATAAAAAGACGTTCACTTCAAATATGGTTCATAATGTTTTCACATGCTTTTTTTAGTGCCAAATTTATTTTTAAAAAACATTGAAACTATAATATCCCATAAAAAAATCCCTCCCTTTATTATCAAAAAGAAATTAAGATATTCAGCCATTATTTTAAGCGCCCCTTTTTTTTATCAAAAAGTACTTTTTTATCTCTGGTTCGAAAGAAAAATCAATAAATTAAGACTAAATACATTTACAATTACTGAAGAAGAGAATGAATGAACTAGAAAGTTCTCATTTAATTCTTTATAGCTTGGGGTTTTTTTTCTTTCTCTAAGTAAGATCAATTTCGTTTTTTAACTTTCTCTCTTCATTTTTTATGGAGTAGAAAATTGTGGCAGGAATTTAAAAAAAAAGACTAAACAGCCCAAAGGAAAAATTTATGTTTTCTTTAGGAACTTTAAGAGGTAGAGTTCGCTGTTTGATCGATAATTAATGTTTTTTAGATTTCCATAGTTATTATACCCCCTTTTTTTTTCAAATATTATGAACAGATTTTGCGTATTTCGACTCTATTTACATCACTTTTCAGGATTATAAAAATTATTTATTTGTTAGGGTAAAAAAAATATATTATTGTGTCGTTCTTTAAAGATATGTTTAAATGACAAGTTATGATAACTTCCTAAATTTTTTAACCATTATAAAAGCTTTTTTATACTTTTTTTGTGTTTTTTAATCATGCAATGTCGTACAAAAAATTTTTAGTGCTTCTTAGGTATTGTCGTTCGTCATCAAACTAAAAACTAGTTGTTCTGGATAGCCTTCATATGAAATCACCTTCATAGAAACTGTTGATTTTGAAAGTGGTATAAGTGCACAGCACATCCCTTGTATTTTCATAAAAAAGACTCAGTACCGATAGTTGGAAGTTTTCGGACTTCCGTCAATTTTAAAATCAACGATTATATATGGTGGGGATAAAAAATATTATTAATTAAAATATTAACAACATTCTGATGTTATTCAAGATAATACGTTGAAAATATATAGTATAGTATAAATAAAGTATCTTTTTCAAATTATGGAAGAACCCCATAGATACGAGTACTCGCATTAAATTGATTGTTTTTTAAGTGTTTAATGTTTTCAACTAATGGCAAGTGTATAATACTGTCAAGTGTTGTGCTCCATGCATATTACATTTATTAAAAAGTTGAAAGTATTTAATATAATATATATAATACACATTATGTTGTTCGCGTTAAATAGACGGATAAATACATCACTTGTATGATTTTCAAGATGAATTATAAACGTAGATATTTTATGAGGATTGTAGTACTTTGTTGTCATCATATATTAAAACCTTAACCTGCAGCCAAAAGATATTGGATATTTCTTAGTTGTAATAAAAAGCAACAAACATTATTATGATATAATTTGATCAGCTAAATTCTCAATGCTAAATCCATACTTCAAACTATTCGCAAAGCATTTTAGATCAAAGAAAATACTTTTCCCAACTCCTCTCTAACTCTGAAACAATGACATTCCTCTCCAAAAATGTGTCATCAGGAAAGCAAAGAACAAAACTGAAAATTCTTTTTTTAAGACTTTCGGAAATTCCAACGGAGTTTAGCTCCGCCACATTATTCCATAAAAAAGTACTTGCGTCCGAAGTACAAATCCTTAAAAAAAACTACAAGAGATTACTTCAACTAAATTGAATAACTGCCGTTGGGGAGCGGAGGTTTTTTTTTCCTTTAAATAGAAATCCTACTTTCGAAAGAAAAAAAAGTAATTTCCTTATCCGGGTTTTTTCAATCCCTGGCGTTATTCATCAAAGGATAGACATCTAAGGAAAATACCAGTATCTCTCTCTTCAAAGCGAATTCTATGACGTGTGGAAGCAGTTTCTTTTCATAAAATAATAATGTTACTTGCATTGGCTGATTGGTGTGATTGGAAGAACTCCATTTCCAGAGGTCTGTGAAGAATAATGCTTCGTATTTATTTAAGTAAAGCTGGAGGGACAAATTGTAATACAAATTTAAAACGCAATACAAAAATTCTAAAATCACTTACACTACACTTTTTTTTTGGCCTTAGTCATAAACAGTTCATTCTTAGATTTTTCGATTATGAAATATCTACGTTTTTTAAAGTATAGAGAGGAACTACCCAATCAAATTAAAGAAATAATTCATCTAATTTTGCATTAGTACAAAATACGACATCTATAGATAAAACGTTCTTAACATTTCTTTCCTCTCTCTACGTGTTAAGGAAGGATTTTTTTTAAAAACATACTAAAGTTATCGGGGGATTATTTGACATCAAGAAATATTTTGAAATTACTTTCGATTAATCTTTGAAATTTTCAAACAGAATATACCACAAACGTAAAAGCGAAAAAGCTTCCAAAAAAAGAGACTCAATAAGAATTAACATGTTTCTAAAATTTAAATATCTCTCAAAGGAAAAACAATTCCTGGATTCATAATTTATAACAGGAATTTAAACAAATCTAAAAAAAAGGAATTAATGTAGAATGGACTTTTTAATGCGAACGCTTTTGAAATGAGATACAGAAGCAAGACTGAGTTTCCATATGCATATATGCAAAACCAACGATGAAGAAGTGTCTTTACATCAAACTCAAAGCATGAATTTCAAAAGATACACAATTAAATTACGGTGCCTCTCACGCATTTTTTTCCTAAATCCCAGAACAAGCGCTCACAAAACTGGAATAAATTTATATATATTTTTTAAATCATCTAGCAAGTCAAATATTATTCAATTTGAATGATTTCCTTCCTTGACTATCCTCTTTTCTCCCACACAGCCAGGACTTTTTAGTTAAGAGTTTTCGCCCCAACGAATGAATGTAAATCAACAGAATTTTCAGCCATTACGCAGCTGTTTCGGATCGAAATCGCTGTAGTAAAGTCGGATTTATTTGATGACCCCTGCAAGCTAATTAGACTTCTCACTCTTACGCTCGGAAGGCTTTATTTCTCCTTACTTTACATAATGGAGATCCGTTCTGAGGGAGCGAATAAAGAGTCTTACGGCCATTTCAGTGCTGCGTTGGGAAGACTGCTGATGATTGCGGAGTTCTTCAGAGAAGAACTTGAGTTAAAGAATCGTTAATGTATCATTAATATGGCCGGCTGCTTCTCAAAAAGAAAATGAACGATCGTACCAACTTTCTTAAAAAGCAGTCTCTTCGTTTTGGAGTCGGGCGTAATGAGAATTAGATAAAGATAAGTCATGCGTAAAAAGATCATTGCTCTATTATGTATCGAATCGAAGGCCTCTTGGTCTCTATATCATTTGTGTGTCCTTTGAATGTTGAAATCAAATTTCGTATCGTTTCGTGTTGTGCAAAGCGGGAAAGTAGATTTGATGGGAAATGAGTATTTTCATTACTCGTGCATACAAACTGCTTTATTTGCGAAGAGGATTGATGTGTATTCCCCGTATATATTTGTAAGTAAGTACAGTAGATTTCCCCTTAACGAGATAGAGTAGAACTGAACATAAGCCGGTTATACTAAATTATGGTTAAAACGAAAAATGATGATAAAAAAGCTGGTATAGAATTGTTAGAATTTCTTTATTTTGAAAGATAAAAAAATGGACAAACCAAGTATGTAGTATGTTAATTTATTACTAATATTTCGCATGCTATTAGGAGAAATGTTTAAAAAATAGTTACTTTTTCTGCTAAAGGTAGAAATTTGACGTCGTGATATTTTCATTTTTTACTTGGTACTCAAACTAATTACAGCATAATAAAACGGAGATCTAGTGATGAAAGAGCAGTTAAGTAATCCATTGTAAAAACATCCTTTTCATACAGTTAGACTTAAAATTTTATCGTGGTTCTGTGCAATAAGAATTTTCCATGTGATAGATAGAATTGTTATGTGTTTCAAGTAAGGTATTCATGAAAATTTCCTTGTTTATTGTTCATCATGAAAAGTAACAAGAATCTATAAAAATACGTTTCCAAGAACCGAATAATGTTCACAGGATTGGAGTTCTCCAAAAGATCATTTAAAACAGAGATAATTACGTTGCATTGATAAATTAGATAAAAGTTTTTCCATACCTCCCGAATTAGGGTCAAGTATTATTTTAGGACCTACTACTATAAGAGGATAATGAAATTATACTATACTATGAGAAAGGGAGTATTTTTCACCATAACCACTGGTTCGGGAAAGGTTTGGAAACTCCAACTCTCAAGCGTCATTGTCGGCTTGACTAGAAGCCTTCCTTCACTCTCTTGCGTTACCTTCCTATGCCGTGCTGATGAGTCCTAACAAGGACGAAACCGGTCAACCGGTCCCTGGAGGTGACGCTTGAGAGTTGGAGTTTCCATATACTATACTATATTTATGTTGTAACACATATTGAATATTATTATTTTGTAATCGCATATTTTTAATATATTTTTATTTGACCCAAAATTAATTGCTAAATAAGGTTAAAAATAATATAAAACTTACATAAATCATACAAATCTAGCATTTTCTATGGTTCATCTGAGACTTATCCAGTACAATCCAACGTACTACAATAACAGAAAAACAACAATACGCAACAGAAAACACTCGCAATCTGCTCCATAAAAAAAACCATCCGACACCATGTCAACATTCCTCTCTTAATCAAAACCCGGTGGGACTATTTCCTCACAAAAACCACCTCACAAAAGCACCCTGCCGATACACAAAAGGTATCCTATTCCAGGATACGAAGCCAAAGCTCTTCCTAAACATCTATTTTCCGCCTACATGAAGAATGGATTGCAGGCAGTGGGCAAAAACGAGGCAAAGCCTCTTTGTGATGGGGTGAGGTGAGCTGCATATTTCTGGCTTCGCAGGAGCGATTTATTTCCAGGGTAATGAGGAATTAAAAGGTGTAGGTTGGTGGAAAAGAGGGGATTCGTTTGAAGGAAAGAGTTTCGTAGATAAAGCTGTCTGAGTCATTTTTTGTTGTTGAGCGAGACTGATGAAGGATAGACTTGATGTTAAGAATGAATAGTAGTTAAAGAATAATTAACAAAAGAAAAGTATTTAAACGGTGTAAAAAATGAAGAAGTTAGCTGTTTTTATTGCAATGAGAAATATTGCGTTGAAACTTGTGGAATGCAATTTATTTTGATGGAAATGACTAGTAAGTTCTCCTTACGATGAAAAATTTCGAATGGAAACCGGTAAAAACTAAATTGCACTTTAAGTTTCATGTATTTGAGGAACCCCATTTATTAACTTTTCTTCATCTAGGATCAATAAAAAACACTTTTATAAAATAGATATATCAGTACAAAAATTCTCCTAAACATTTTTTAATTGTTTCACAAATCCAAATTTTCGGATTCATAACTTGAATGAAAATTTAAATCCTACATAAAAAAACATCAAAAGTTTTATTTAAAACCAAGCAAAAACAAATTATACACAAGATTGCCTTATCTTGGAACCCAAGTTTTGACAAAGAACAGGGAAAAATTAAGAGGATAAACAAACCAAAGCCCCCATAATATTTTCGCAATCTAATGTACTAATATCGTTTTTATTGCCACACCTTATACTCTTTAAAAAGATTGAAATTTCCAACCCAGGTTTGGGTATTTTTTCCTGCCTACTGCATAACCGTATATTTGTTATGCATCTCTTTAAAACCATGTGTAAAATGAATATTTTGCTATAATTGAAAGTATCTGCCTTTGGGGATTGAGGTTTTTTCACATGAACTAATTTGAAATTTGTTCTACCCTTTGATCTATCTCTCTTGAAGAATTTTATTTTTTTCACAATAACGACATACAAACTATAAAAAAACAAAAACAATATATTAATCGCCAAGGGGAAATACATAACAAATTGAAATACAATGAACAAAACAAAATACTAGGTAATATCAAACAAAGAAACTGTATTTGAAACAAAATAAGATCAAATGGCACAGCGAGTACCATAACCAAAATCTTTGCATGTCTCTAATATATTGAGAAAAAATATCTAAATTTTCTAATAAGCGTTTAAAAGTGCATACATTTGGAATACCTTGTAAATGAAAAGGTAAATTATTACATAGTTTTGGTGCAAAATAGAAAAAATGCTTGCGAAAAACTTCCTTACTGAAATGAGGAATTGATAAATAACTGTTGGTCTTCTGTCTGAGATATTATTTTTTAAATTACAAAAATTTTTATTACGAAATAAATAGAGTGTAATACGGAAAAAAAGCGATGTGGCGGATCTGTAAAATATTTAGATTTTTAAAATCAGCAGTAAAAGGAGAATTTAATAACTTAAAAATTTTATTTTGGATTGGAAATTATTGGAAATAAATTAGTTTTATACTCGCCACCCCATATTATTATTCCGTAATTTATTAATGAATAAAACCATGAATAATATAAAGTAAATAAAAATGATTTATGAATTTTATTTTTAAGATGATGAAATGTTATTAAAACAAAGCTAAGTTTTTTGCCTAATTCTTTTATAATATATGTGTTTTCCATTTAAGATTAGAATTAAGATGCTTAATTCTAATTAATTAAACCGTAGCAGGACGTAGAATGAAATTTAATGTTTAGGTCATTGTTAGTCTGGTCTGTTTTAAATCAAAGTGAATAAGTTTAGTTTTTGTGATATATCGATATCGAATTGATATATCGATAGTCGAATCCAAACATTTACTTCAACAAAATACTAGTTAGATTTAAATTATTTGAAATTATCTACTTTTATATTCAAATAAAATCGCGTATTCGATTACAAAACTCTCCACTCATCTTAAAAATTCCCGAAACTTCTAAATCATGTTTGCAAATTATTTTTTTAAATAGATAAATATTATTCCCAAAACCAAACCCATCACCAAAAAATCCTCATTTCCCTCCACAATTTCCTCCACAACTTCCCTCTCATCCATTAAACACGCAAAAACAAAACACATCTCTCAGAACAACCCCCAAAAGAATTACTTAACGACTCATCATCATTCACGCAAACTCCAGACTAAAAAAAACACACACAACCGGTCTCTAACTATAATTTTTATTTATTAGTTCCCCAGGACTCCCAGCAGGGGGCACGGAACGCTGCCTAATAAGGTTAAGTCAGCTTCACGCTGTGCCCCCTCATAAGGGGCGCCAGACATCTTGGGGCCCAGACGCATTTCGGGGCAGACGGAATTCGTCGTGGAGGGTGAATAATGCACAGAAGTTGATGGGAATAAAAATTATTTGCCTTGCTCCGGGATGGAGAAATTCATAAGTAGTTTGTCATGGTGGATGGAGAGGGGCATGTGAAATTGTAATGGGAAGTTGGATGTTTTCAGGTGTTAATGAGATTTTATGGTCGTAATTAGGTGGGTGATGATGAAACTGGATGTGTAGATGAAATGAATTAGAAGGGTGGTGCATAAAAATTAATCGATTATTAATTTTTTTTCCTAACCCTACAAACAATAATAAATAGAAATGAAATCTTTATGAAATGGTGTTTTTAGAGGTTGTTGAATAATTGCCTGAAAGAAACTAATATTATATCGCTAATTTTTAAATCGCTTTTAAGGTAAATCTATAAAGATTCTGAACACTATTTTAGAAAAAAGTTTTAAAACGTAGTGAATTTTAAGATAGCCAGTTTATATTCTTTGTTTTTACACTTATTTCTCAACCTAATATTTATATTGTTTACAGCCAATAAAAATGTGTGTTGTTTCTTTATATCCTCTGCTTCGTTTTCATTAAACTATTCTCTAAATATAACTATTTTAAGAACTAAAACACTAAGAATAAAATCTTCCTCCCCCCCCATAAACATTCATTTAAAACCCTTTAATAGAATTACCTTAAAATACGCTTTATATTTTTATTAGTAAACAAAAGAGATTAAAACTAAATGGAGTAAATTGAATTTACTAAATTCTATTAAAAACGATGATAAATTTCATTTGCTTTATATTTTAAGCCTAAATAAACTATATTGCTTTTAACCTATAGAAACACTTTCATTAAATTCACTCAAGACCAAGTAGAATAATTGATGATTAATTCTTTTAAAGAAACATATACAGTTTCTTCTTGGAGTGATAAACTCTGGTTAAAATTTATAATTAATAAAAATTAAATAAAAACTCGGTCCTGAGTAAAATATCTATTTCTAATCGATCAAGACGTATCAATTATAAATAGATATTTTATTACAACTAATTCATAAGCAGATGTATACTACCTGTAAAAATTTCACGTAATATCCTTAGCATGTAAATACACGTTTACAGTTCTTGTAAAACGTTTCTACCTGTAATTTCGTAAAATTAATTCAGAACTTTTGAAAATAGTTACAACAAGAAAGCTACAACCGACTACGACATTTAGAAAGAACGCTTGTAATAAAAATTTTTTACACGCCATTTTTTAAAGGAACAGGTGTTGCAAACTATTCTAACAATACTTTAAAAAAGTAAGCAGTAAGTAAAAAGTGTGTAATATGAACGTTTTTACATATTTTTTAAATGTACGATACTGTAAATCATATATGTATCATGAAAAGAAGATACACAAACTTACTTGACAAAGAAGACTTAAAAGAAGACACATAAAAGCAATTATAAAAAAACCTGTGGTGTTCTACTCTATCGTACTTAAATTTTTTATAACTCCTTTCCCATCTTCTTAAAATTTATAGCACATTAAAATGAAGTAAAATAAGTACGATAAAACACCATCAATGTCGATTTCTCATTTATACCTTCTGAATTTGGTGCAAAGAGTACCTTTTATTCTTAAGTTAATAAGTAAATAAATGAACAAAGAAGAAACACCGTATTTAAAATATTCCATGTTCTTAATTTAATGTTACTCAATAAATGGAAGAGCGATTTCTTCAACAGACAAGTTAGTTATCAGAAATCTTTAACAATGACGTATTAAGCCATCTAATATATTCTTCCTTTATTCTTGTGTAATTCCAAGAAAACGTATAGAATGAGAAAATCTTCCGTGGCCTTCGTAAAAAAACAATAGATCCTTTCGCTTCAAAATCGGAAATCGATATAAAGGGGAGATAGGAGAATTGAGAATAGATGTGTGGTGTCATGCATTATTTATTGGAAAGAAAATGGCCAGTCTGTCTCAAGCCTTTGAAGACGTTTAAATTTCTAAAAGTGTTTGCTTTCGATAAAAATTCAATTTATTTAATTGTAGCAAAAAGCATCAATAAGATTTCAATCTTTGATTCTAAAAATCGTGTTTTCACATGTTCTGCAGAAAGCACACAAAAGAATCGATTTTGTGAAGCCCTGAATCGATAAACAATTTCCGAGTTGAGCATTTAAATCGTTTGAACGTGGTTAGAATTTTTATCAGAAATACGATAGAATAATTCAAAAAGTTCGTTCCAAAGCTTTTTTCAAATCTTAGAAGAACCCAAAGTAATTGCTTTCGCGTAAGACTTATGTTCTTTTAACTAAAATGTTGGGGAAATGCCACAAAAAAATCAAAGACAAACTTCCGATAACTTCAGACGAATTTCTGAAGAATTGTTTCAGTTTGAAGCCATTTTTAGATATAATCTAAGTTTTACTATAGAATAGCGGTTTTTTTTTTAAATAGAAAGATTTTTCAAAATACAAAAAAAACATGGAAAAAAAAGTTACTTACAAAACCTCGGTCTCATTTAGAAAATGGGAAGGAATTTTTTAATGCGTGAGTTGTTGATCTTTCTTAACAGTGCATTAGTTGATTTTCTTTCTTGTATTTTAAGAAGCACAGAAACTATAAATATTCGACGAATAATTTTACTTAAAATAATGTTCTCCTTAAAACTCTCATTTAAATCCATAAAAACATTTAAAAAGTATCTAGGCTACTTGATACGCCTTAAGTCTTATGAAAAAACAGGAATTTCCATTCTTTATAGGCTATAAATCGATTACATTGATTTAATTGAAAGGGTTCAGCATAGGGCTACTAAAATGATCAGGGATATTTCCAGTTTAAATTATGATGAGCGCTTAAAGAAGTTGAATATGTTCACTCTTGAGAAAAGAAGAGCTAAGGGGATTTGATTCAACTTTTTAAAATGATAAAGCAAGGGAACACAGAGGGTCTGGACTTCAATACAGATACTGGAACGAGGGGTCACAGATTTAAATTGAATAAGGCAAGTTTTAACCTGGAAAGCATAGAAAACATTATTTTTTAACAGGGTTGTGGATAGATGGAATGGTTTGCCAGAAACGATAGTTGGTTCCACTGGGGTAAAGGAGTTAAAGGAAAAAGTTGACAAATTCTGGGAATCCAGTAGTTTGAGTTAAATGGCCCAGCCTTGCTGGGTTTCACGCCTGTAATTGGTCGTCAATATTTGTATTCGTATTTGTTCTCGAAGCGTCCATGAAAGCTTTAAGTGGCGCACCGCTTGCATACTTCGTGATTTATCCAGACTGGGTTTTCGTCTTTCCTGCTTCTTCTTTCCTGATTTTATAGTTTTGAATTATTTAAATTATTTTTTTTATAATCGGTAATATATCACGCTTCCTTTTAACGCTTCCTCCATATTCCTAACTTACCCTTCCCAACTGTTTACGGAAACCGAAAAGAAAGACAACCTGCGTCTTGCGAGAACACAGCAGGTAAAACTTATCCAAAAGAATTTTTTTTTTTATTACATCCATAGTTTCAAAAATGTTTTCTTTCCCCAAATGAAGTTTTGCGTAGCAAAATGCACGCAGTAAAAAAACGCATTGAGCTGAATTCTCCCCTTTACCCTACTTTACCCCACACCACTAACCATAACCCAACAAGAAACCACCGCAAAGAAACATTTCAAGGCGCAACAATTCAATCGTAAGGCTTTTCCACACAAATTTCGACGGAAAACCACACAAGACGGTAAATGAAAAACAAAGGAAACGAATCCCAGACGGATTCTCCGAGGGAACGGAAACCCAACTTTATATCTTCTCCATCTCCGGGCTCTACTACCAACCATGTGGGTTCCTGCGGAAACGGGTTTTTTTGCGAGTCACGTGGTCTAACCCGACGGCTTTCTCCTTAGGACTACTACGATCTACAAAAAGTGGGGAAAGATTCCCGCAAAATAGAGTTGGCCGACGGGTTTCAACCCACCACCTCTTGACTAGGTGAAATGGAATTCCCACGACGGATTTCTGCTTTAGCTTTTTAAGTACGAGTATGTTGATGTTGAGGATTTTTATTGAAGGCTTGTTTTTATAATTTTAGTCATGTTTTACAAACTAATTTTTTTCTTATACATTAACCACAAAAAAACAGACTGTCAATAAGTAGCTTATTTAATTTTTTATCTTTAATTATTATTTTATAGAAAAAATA
Source organism: Tetragnatha montana (assembly GCA_963680715.1). NCBI lineage: Eukaryota > Metazoa > Arthropoda > Arachnida > Araneae > Tetragnathidae > Tetragnatha > Tetragnatha montana. The sequence continues at coordinate 49,130,979 of OY796675.1, forward strand.
TATCACTTGAGAAAAATTATTTTAACTGAATCAATACAACACAAAGAATGATTTTAATTTTTAAAAAAATTGAGGCATGGTTTTTTTAGTAATCTCACTGTCATAATTTTTTTCAAACCTTATATTGATCTTAAAATTTGGCAAAAGTAGTTATAGAAACAAGAATAAAAATTTTAGTAACTGATAGGGTAAGTAATTGTGATCATTCATAGAACGGGCGCTCATAAAATACATAAATGATTTCTACTTACGTACTTAGTTAAAAATATATTTAAATTGTTCAAATTTGGAAATATATTTACTGATGTTTTACCACAAAACGTAAGAACTTTAAAAATATTTAAAAGTAAACTTTTTTTCTTAAAAAATTATTTTATCTTAATTTATAAGAATAAAGACAACTATTTTAGGGGGAAAATAATTCTTTCCATATTTTTTACACCACAAAGCAATTTACTAATCGCTTAAAAAAGCTTGGTTGAACCTAACAAAGATTTACCGTAACAATATTTAAAGGATTCTATTAAATAAATATTCTAAAATAATCTATTAATAATTAATTCTAATTAATTAATAGGTTAAAATATTCTATTATAGAATATTTTTAATACCTGTTGTTCCTATATTAAATTAAATACTAGTTTTAACATGTTCTTAGTTCTTATTATTGTACCTTTCTTTCTTTCTTTCATTCAATAGGTACTTTCTATATGTGCTAGTAGATGGCGCTCCAACGTCTTTGTAAAATACCCGGGAAGTCGAAAAAGTAGGCTTAACTAGTGCGATGTAAAAACTCAAAATACGTCAAATTAAGTCATTTAACACGCGGTTAAGTATATAAAAAGCTTATAAATGGCAATTAAAGCATTATGTGGTGTACAAAATCCCTTTTTCTTGTTGCAATTTCGTTTTGATTGATCGATGAGAACCCGTCGTGGTGGGTAAAATAGCCTCGAACTCATAGAGTTCCCACCATCACTCGACGACGGAAAGTGGTGTGCTCGAAGTAGTCCTTTTCTTCTCCGACGAGTAGATGTGGGTTTTTAGCCGTCGGGTTTGGTGGGAACGGGTTGGAACCCGTCGTGTGCACGTAGTAGGGCCCCAGGGCGAAGTTAAATTGGCATCTTGTTCCGAAGAACTTCTTCCCCCAGAACGAAAATCTATTTCACGCCCCTTCCAAGCTGCACCCCCGAGATAGCGGAACGAACGGAAGGTATGAATAAGAAATTCTGGGAGAATTCCGACTGCAGTTGTCAGTTGAATGAAGGCACTTTAGTGCCTGGGGAGAAATAATCTGTATATGACAGAAGTTTACCTTGAATATCCAATAACGAAGCACTCTGAAGGATGCTCGTTTCGAATTTGAAACGTTCGATTGTTTTAGTACTTGAAACTTCAACCAATGACATAAGGGGTTTGACGTGACGTCATCTCGCATTGATTCTTATCTCGTTATTTGAAAATATTGCACTACATAACGAAATTCCAAAACTTTTTTTATTTCAATGCACCAGCTTTAAATAATATATTAAGCGCAGTTAAAATTTAATCGTCTGTTTGAAAAAGATATGTATAAAAAAATTGACTTTTTGTACTCAAAACAATTTCCAAGCTTTGCTCTACACATAAGTGGAAAAATGGTGAAAATAACTTGCCCCTATAGGGAGATAAGTTACGAAGTCGATGTCCATTCATTGTACTTTTTCAGTTAATTTGGAATTAAAGTTAATTTGTCTTTCGGTTCTTATTGTTTGTGCTGCAAACTAAGCCAAAATAAAACTTAAAAGTGCTTTGAATTTTTTTTTATTATAGGAATGTTTGACTCCATTCATATTCACTTGCTCCATTGATACTGCTTTAATGACCCAGTTTCATAGTAATTTTGAATTTTATTTGTCTTGGCCTATCTATTTCTCACTTTTGTGCTGTGAACTAAGCAGAAATATTACTTAAACTCTAAACGATGAGTTTAAGAGGTTTTTAAGATTTTCCTTCACAAGGTACAAAAAGTCCATCAACTTTTTTCAACTGTAAAATACTTTTGAATGCACTTATATTTTTTCCGAAGATTGCCCTTTTTTCTAAATAAGTTCCTGAATTTCCAGTAAATATTTGGTGTATAAAATAAAATAATATAAAATAAAATTCCATTATTTATACACGTTTTTTCCGCCCGATTTTCACAAAACTTGGTTTTTGGACTTATTCCCTTCTTCTACCTGACGATTCAATTTGTAAGAAACATAATTGTTATGTTCCCGAATGTAAAGAGTGATCCAAAACTATCGAAAATTTCAGTATATTTTTCATTACGTTGGAACCAATAGTAATATTGCGGTTTTTTTTACTCAAACAAAAGTTAGAGAAGTATTGAAAAACTGGCATCGAAGACGTAGTATGTCATCTTAAATTTGGAACCACTTTAACATTCTTCTGATACAAATTGTATTTCTTTTAGTTATACGTTTATTCAAATAATTTTTCATTATTTGCTTTAATTTTAATAAAGACCTTTGGAAGAATTTAATGTCACTTTTGCTTTGTTGTATTATAGGGGTTTTTTCCTCTGCATTTTAACTTACAGTTAAGTAACTTTAAGAAATAGAAGTTTAAATTTACTTTTCAATAGTATTTTTAGCCGTTTTTATTCTATATTCAGTTATAACTTTAAACTGTGCTTCGATAGGTACTAAAATCATGAAAAGGTATATACCTAGTAATTATTTAATGTAGACTAGCATTTATTAACTATTTGAGGATGTAAAGTTAGTTTATTTATTGTTTAATTGACATTTATGTTTTAAAATATCACAAAACTAACCAATCCAAGATTTTTTATTAATGATAGTCTTTTTTATGTTTGGAAAAATTATCTTTTAATGTTTTTCATTTAATTTAATCGGAAACATTTTGATTGAACTGAATTAAGACAAATCTTATAATATAAATATTGGCATCAAATTTAATCAAAGGGCCAATTTATAAAAAGTACCAACTAAGATAATTATTTCCAACACCTGCCTTTTAAACAATAATCTTATTAGAAATTGAACGGAGTTAAATTTTTATCCCAAAATATTCCTGAATGTCTTAGTATGGTTTTTATGTAGTCAAATTCAATTTTACCTTGTAATTTAATCTGAAATTTTGGATGACAAAAGACCTCGTTTTTTGTCTTTTCCCTGAACCCTGAACAAATACTTTTTATGGTATTCAAGTTTCTTCCACTGAAGATCGAATTTTAATTACATTTTAAAGTCAACGATATTATTTCTTAAGCTTATTTTCTAGCTATAAGAATGTCGGACGATTCAGATTTCACTTTAAAAGCACGTATTTTGTCCTTTTCTGTGCTTAAATTTCTTCCTTGAATACCGTAAAAACTTCTCTCGGCTTTTGTGTTCTTGTAAAATTAATTCATGAAGTAGAATAAAATTCTTAATTAAATAAGGGTTTCTCAGCGCTGTACGTAATTTTCGTTATTTTTTCCTTGGAGCTGCGCTTAAACAGAGAAATAATTTTTCCAAGAACTTCGACTTATTTTTCACCATCAAAAGCAATTAACGTGAGAAACAAGAAATCTCCCCTGGACAAAAAATATGCATTTCATCTTATTCATTTTCAAATAATCTGTAATCACAATACACTTCTGGCATTCTCGCATCTTTAAACTTGAGTATTTCAAAATTCGTTTCTTCACATAAATAATAAGTCAAATCAAGTATACAATTAAAATCTGATGAAGTGAAGATACTTCGTAATTACATATTGCATATTGAACTAGAAAAATAGTTATGTACCCTATGGAAAATGAAAAAAGAAGATATATAAAAGAAAACTTATGAAATTATAAAAGAAAAGCTACAAATGAAAAAGCAGAGAAATTTTAATTTAAAAAAATAACGATTTTATAAGTAGATAATTATTTTAATTTTTTGGTTTAGAAACATTTTTAGGGTGTACATTTAATCAAAGTTGTTTATTAAGATTTTTCACCAATTTTTTGTTTAACATTTGGGTTCTAGGCAATGGGTTATAAAAACATTCACATTTATATTAGTTCTATAGGTAAAACGTTTCCTAATATTAGAGGATTGAAGAATCTGCTGCTATTTGTTTTAATACAAGTGAAATGGAAGAAAGCATATTAAACAAGGTAGAATGTAAAATTTTGAAATTATTTATATTTTTTTGTCTTTGACTCCTGTCTGAAGGTTTTTAGAAAATTCTATTAGTTTTTAAGAGCAATTATTCTGTTTTTAATCTTTAGAATATCTAATTAGGGCAAGTAAATATAGGTATTCTTTATATTGTCCTAATAAGGCTATTTCTTTAAAACAGTAGTGGATTCAGATCCAAATAGTAAAAATGGATATGAAACTTTCATATGATAGTTTTATGAACTATATTTTTAATGTGTAAATTTAAAAGTATCGGTATGTTTTAAGTCTGTGTATTCTTCCTTTAATAAAAAATAAGAAACTACGAGTATATAATATATACTCGTAGTTAATAATAGTATTATATACTATTATTACTATATTTACTTTACTACTATTATAAATTTTTGAGGATTAAAATTGTAAGAGAGACTTTTAGGTAAAGAATTTTTTTTTAAAAATATCTACGTAACGGAATTTCCAATTTTCAAATAACACTGTGTAAATTGTAAAATCCGTGTAGTATATTGTATATGATGTGCATATTGTATTGTATAATTGTATTTTGTGTAATAATATACAATTATACAATACAATTTGGTTATTTGTTTGAGATTATTTTTAATTCTAGAAAAAAAAAATTTTTAAAGTTAAGATATTTTTCTTAATTTATCAGGTAAAAGGACATAAAATTATCCGATAATATATTCATGAATAAAGTTTATTAAAAGCTAAGTATTTTTAACCAAACATACTAATATTTTTTAAAAGTATGTCAACCAAGAAAGATTATTAGAGTTGTAGCACACGTCTTTTGAATTTTAACATAAATAAGAAAAAAAGTCATCCTTACCTGCTCTGTCAAAAAAAGGAGTACTGTTGCGGCAGTTAGAATCACCCTCATTTTTAAATCTGGAAAGATAAAAAAAAAACTCAGAAAAATCATCTCGATAACAAAATGTTAACAACTGTATAAGTTGGGGAAGATTTTATATGACGACCTTTAACTTTGCCAACCCAACGAATTACTGAATCAATTATGTCCAATGTTAGTTTTTATTAGAATAATAGTAAAAATAATCTAGTATTTATTAATTAATATAAAACATGCACTTGGATTAAATCTTTAAATTTATAATATTTTCATTATTATTCATTCATTCTTAAGATCCTAGTCGACTTACCAGATAACTTTGGCATTCGGTGTCAGAGGTTTCCAGTATGTTATATACAACTTAAAAAAATTTTCTACAATTATCAAAAGATACCCAATAAAATGATGTAGGGAAAATCAGTGTTGAGAAATGTAGTTAGCAACCATTCCAAAAAATAACCTTTTAATAGTAAAAATATATTTTATAATATTTAAATATAATTTTATATGCTTTGATTTGTAGCTCCTTAAGAAAAACTGATTTTTCATTAAGCCCTATCTTTTAAACACTGCTACATTCGAAGCTATGAAAAAAAGATTTGATAAGTTAACCATAAATGTAAGTAGAGTAAGGCTAAAATAATGCAGTTGGCACACGAGGCTAGTTGGCCATCTGCTATTATTTTCTGTCACAACAGAACTAGAGCTTGTTCTCTTGGAGGCGGATATTATAGGTTAAATACATAAAGTTACACACATTCTGCAAAAATTTCAATGTGCTTTGAAACTTTACGTAGAAAATAGCCCTGTTTAACCCGGGAGGACGCGCGCTACTTTCTGTTACACGGGAACGCGCGCGGGGTCTCTCAGACCCCGCAAACCGTTTTCCGTTCTAAACGTTCAGTTTATGCAAAAATTTTATCACGGTAAGTTTAAACATATAATTTAATCATTCAAAGTGCATAATAACTCATTTTTAAGTTGACTGATTTTTATTGAGATATAATATTAGACTATTTCACATTTCATACCGAATCCTATGGTATTACATATTTTTCATAAGAAATGGGAAAAAATTGTGTAACAATTCAATTTACTGGTTTTTACCTTAAATTTCCCTTTTAGAGCAAGAAAAAATATAGATACTAGGTACTTTTGGACATCTCTTTGGTTATAACTCGCGCTAATCCTCACAGTTTTGGAAGCATTTCAATAAAAACAACAACCTAACTCGGAAAATACCATACCTACTTTATTTAAACTTCATGAGGTGATAGGTTTAAACCTTTTAGGCAGCTACACGGAGTTTCATATATTTTCATTAAAAATTAGAGTTTTTATGAAGGTTTATTTAAGCGTCGGGGTCTCCCAGACCCCGCGCGCGTCCTCGCGGGTTAAACGTTTTCCTCACTGGTGAGTAGTAAAAATCCATGTAAATGTAGAGCGAAATGTAGAGCAAAAGAAAAACGGGTAGTAAAAACACGTTTTCCCTTGAAAATTTCTGTATTTTATCAAAATATAAACGTATGCAAGGTAGGCAATGACAACTCATCCTATGGGGTATACCTACTACTAGGTCTGGTTTGGGAGTAAGAAGGCATAGTCAAGAGCTCATTTTTAGGTTACTTAAAATATATCTAAAATATTTTTAGCCCAAAGAATCTAAATATTACTGAAAAAAATTATATAAAAAACAAATAGTATACCAGCTAACTCCGATCTCACCTAAATATATATTTATGATAATCATTGAAACCATACAAGTTAGGTTTGTGTTTCTCGTTTCTCTTTTTGAGCATCTTTGAATTTTTCTTTGAAAGAAAAGTATTCCTTCTTAACCAGTTTAGTGTACTGTTCTTTTTGCCTATGTGTAAAATTTTGTAAATGTAAGCTCTATCGGACATATAAAATGATCATAAACACTTCAGTATTGAAGTTAATATTTTTTTCTTGTTTGAGAAAAATATAAGAATAAATATACTGTTCAAAAAACATGGAAACTTTCCAATTTAACCATAAGAGTTAAGTTCAATATTGCATTTCAATTTACAATTGACGGACATTCGTTTGAAAGTAAAATGGGTTTTGGAGTTTTATTACAGTTATATTTCCTGATTCTCAAAGAAACTTTCAAAGCAATCTTTTATGTTTGCAATCAAAGTACTTTCACTATGAACAAGAATAGTTTATACTTCCTCGGCATTATGGCAAAATTCTAGTTTTCTTCTAACTATATGTTTCTGGCAGAATATCAACATCCAAACAAGTTCTTTTCAAAGGGAATGAGCTCTTGGCAACTTCATCATAAGCAGAATGATAGAAAAGAGACAGGCTAGAAACTATCTCTCTAGGTTGCACTAAAAATATGAATCCCTATTTTCCTTTTAAAAAATTTTTATTGTTCAGTTTCGGTGATAACATTGTGTTAAAACTTACTATCGGCTTTTTTCAATTTGAAATGGAAGCAGTTTGGTAAGTCTGAATAATTGTATAGTTTAGTTTACCTACTTTATGCATTTCTCTGCTTTGAAAAATTAGAAATTATTTCTTTTACAGTGTTTTTTTCTTCGATTAATCAAAGTTTTAATCTTATGTGGGAATCTTTTTTCGTTTATATAATTTTTTCTCTCTTACTGCAAGTGGGAGCAGTCAGATTTCACATTTATAAACTCCGTTTTCCCTTATAGTGATTAATTTACTTTGAGGTTTACAATAAAGGCTGTTATAATACTTTTTCTATTTCTTCTCTCTTATTAAAGAGTAAATTAGTCAATATTTATTACACTAAAGACACTATAAAAACTTAAAATGCTACCCTTTTTAAGGGAAATAAAAATGTTATTTGGTTAGTTGTTTAAAAAATTCTTCTAGAACAAATAGGCTTTCATTCAATGAATTGTTAGCTCATTTATGTCAAACTATTATTTTCTTAAGTGTGTAACTCCCCTTCAAAATACGTATGTTATCAATCTTTGCGGATGGAGCTTGGATATTCCAAGTGGCATTTAGAAACAACAAGTTATCAATATTTATTTTTCATCAAATCGAAACCTTAAATATTTCATTATTATCAAACAGAATGATGATTCTGATGAAATCGTACAAAAGAAATATTTCCTATTTTTAAACAGACTCTTATAATCTTCGCGTTTACGGTACAAAACATCCAATTTCATAAACAATTCACTTCCACAAAGAAGCTATGATCTTACCTCCCAACAGGAATTTATAAAAAACAAAAGATTCTAGACCTATCCTCACTTCACCCAGAACTACGAAAACATCATCCATCTATTCCTTCGACAGAAATGTTCGAGTTAAATAAATCTAATTCTTCAAAAAGGCAATATATCCTCCACGGTATAAAGAACAAGGGAAATATTTTACAGTAAAGAATCGATTTGCTCCGTCTGAAGTTATGAAGTGAGGGGAGTTGTGCCACTTGACTCCTAGGACCGATTTCCATGACAAAAGAAGAATCTTTCTTCTAAGAGACTCCCCAGGAATTTCGAATAAAAAAGATTGTAAATGGGAGAAAGAGTTGGATAGGAGGTTGGTCATACATGCCCGGGGAATGAGCAATACCTCTCTTCATATCCTATTTATGAGATACAGAGACTGGGGAGTGTGAGTGTTGCTTTGATAACAAAAGCACGTTGCGTATGTCTGGGAATGCGGAATGGTTCATCTCGTTTGAGGGATCGTGCGTGCTTAGGGGTCGGGAGGGGTTTTTTGGAGGAGGGGAGACTTCGCTTCGGGGAGGAAAAAATGTGGGGTTGAGTACGAAGGTGAAAATCTGGAGGAGAGACGTTCGAGGAGGAATGTGTGATGACGTCAGCAGCTTTAAAGTGAGAAATCAACTTGGTTTGGTGGAAAGAGGTGTGAGTCATTACGTTTGATGGTTTTGGATGTAAAAAGTGCACAGTTTTTGAAATTGTTTAGCTATATGGATATGTATACGGAAGATTGTTGTAACAGACAGCTATGGAAATCAACTGTAAAAGGAGTGAGGATGTGTAAAATAGTTTTGTTTAATATTTCTACTCTTAGTAATTAGTTAAGAAGTTATGTTGAGAGGATATAGGAAGAAAAACACTATGGATATTGCTTTAAAAGGCAAGATATTTGAATACAATAATTTTAAATTCTAATTCTTTACCGCGCAGTGTTGTTAATGTATGCATTCTTGGCGTTGCGTTTTGTCACCAAGCTTTAGCGCGTGCTTGTAAGTGCTATGCAAGCGATAACGCGCACACTCATCGCCAGAAGCCCTTCTAATGTAGGTTACTCTGTTTCGGAGTCGATTCAATAGGAATGCTCACTCCACATCTATTTTTCCTTCAGACACAGGTATTATTAGATTTTTTTTTAAATATCATATCAATTCAGCGTCAGAGGGGTTGTAAGCTCTCAAAGGTTAAATTTAATATTTATTCATTAATTGTAGCACATAACTCTCATGCGGTAAGGAGTAAGATGAATATGTAATTCTCGATACAAAAATTCCAATTACCTTATCTGTGCGTAATCTTTGACTCCCATGTATTAATTCTCTAAAAGTCTTTGAATCAACTCTAAAACTGCAGTTAAAATCTAACGATGTCAAGTTGTACAGAAATAAGTATACCACCCATTAGTATTCACTTTGAAAGCAGTTATTAGTTCTTTATTTACAACATAATTAGGAGTCCTTCGCGCAGAAAAATTAAATGCTAACTCAAAGAAACCATATTTTACCTGGAAAAATAAGTGCAGAATGTATGAAAATGATGATGACAGTCTTTTAGGATAGCTTATGATACATGTGTCCATGTGATCATACTTGCTCCTCCTTATACTGTTGCCAACAAGGAAAAAACCGCTGCGTACTTTTACCCGACTGCGCACTCTTACCCTCCTTTCCCCTACATTTCATTTTAGAGTAAAGCTACAGAGTTGCAAATACTTCCGATTTTTCCTCTCCCCGTCTTTCAAAAACCCAATTTAACTGGAAAAATCAAAGTATCTGTACGTTTTCACCTCTCTATAATTTGAGTGAGAATATAATCTAACTTCCTTTAAAAACTATATTTTTCAAAAACTATATATTCTTACTATTAAATTAACTGAAAGGAATTTTTTGAGGCTTTATCCTTATACCAAAGAATTATTTTCTGGCTTGAACACTGGATAAAATAGAGAAAAATATAGACTTTCTTTAAAAAGTACTTGAAGAATTTCTTTATGTAATCTTGATACTATTTGTTAACATTTTTAGTGTAAAAAATACATTTATTTTTTTTTTTTTTGCCTTACCTAAATTTTAACAAATCCTGTTTTTTTTTTTCTTTAAAAAATACTATATTTTGTTTGACTGTCTCTTCTTGCTCTGCATTTCGAAGTAGTGTTGTTTTCCTTATCACATTACTCAACTAACAGGAAAACATGTTTTACAGAAAAGTATAACACAAAAAAACAACATTTAGTACTCCTTTCAAAGAAAGCTATCATTGTAACGAAATGTTGTTTTCTTAGCAATAAGTCTCTACTAAAGGAAAAAATAGTTTTACAATAGTTTAAAGCATCGCAAAGAAAACAACACTCAGGATGTTTTTCTGACTTTATAAATAAGTACTAAAGATAAGCTTTTTAACAACGCACTTTAAAGCCTTCCAAATTTAAAACCTTATGCATTTTATTTAATCTCCATTCTCTGCTGAAAAATCCTTTTTCAAGTTAAAGCAAGTTACAATCTGCGAAATTAATTTTTAAGGCATGTGCTATCAAAACACATCTCAAAACTTTTATCACACCAGCTCTTTGACTCTGCTGATAATTATCTAATCCAAACATCCTCCATTTGAGTAAAAGAGCATCCTTTTTCCAGGAAGGTCGGGGGAGAAGCAGATTACGTAAGAGGTCTCAGGAGGACGATAATCTCTGAAGGGGTGCGCTACTTAAAGGTCTTCGGATCGCCTGCGATTATCCCATAATGCAATTTTGTGCGATTACGATCGACACGCAAAGGAAGAATTTGTCCTGGAGAGACATTCTGCTCGAGAGATAAATTTAGAGTGTTTTATTGGTCTTATTTTTTTTCGTTTGAAGAGGGGAATTTTTTGGTGTGTTCTGTTTTAATTGGATTCAAGATTGATATGAATCGGTAATAAACTGATTAGTTTGAGAATTCTTAAATGCAAATGGGATCCTTGGAGTTTCTTAAAAATTAATTTGCAAATTCTCCGCGAGGTTCATTACCTTATTAAATTGTATGAAAAATTAAACAAATTTAAGGCTTAACATTTCCAAACATAAAAATGTTTTAAAAGCATTTAACATATTAACATTAATCGTGAGTATGTTTTTAAACAATTTCTACTGACGTGATGATGTATTAAAATTTTTTAGTAAATTTAGGTAAGCATAATTAAAATCTTAGTAAGATTGTATAAATATCTTAGCAAGTAATATTTCTGGGGTCATTGGAAAATAACACACTTGAATAGTCCAGTAACCAAGTAGTTTTTTCAGGAAAAAAATCCGGAAGTTTTTTTCTCAACGGTTTTATATGTTTTCGAGGGTGCTTAATCCAAATCTGAACTTTGCATACAAAATTTCGAATGGCATTTTGGTGAAAATTCGAAAAAACCCTAAAATTTCACTCCATTTTTTGATTTTCTACTTGTAGAACGGAAAGTATGGGTTTCTCATGAAAATGTCAATTATAGAAAATAAAGAAGATCAAAAAATATACAAAATTGTCAATTACAACTTTTTTGTCAGACCAATAGTTAGGCCACTAGAGCGCGCTGAAAAACAGACATATTTTGGCCTTTCCGCGAAAAAATGGAAAACGCTCGCTTCCACCCTCTACAAAAGGAAAAATATTCCCTTTATCAAAAAAAAATTGCACCACGTGAAAGAGCATTTACTTCTCTACAAATAACGTGCCTTAAATTATTATTTTTTTGAGAAGGGGGAGGGAGCGAGGCAAAGATCAAGAATTAAATTTTTGCGCCTTACAGCCAAAACGAACTTTTGCAGTAGTTAATCTCCAATCTGCGCTTTACTTCCGGTATATTACCAATAAAATAGGTTGTTTTCAATAAATTTATGACTAAGCATGCCTAAAAAAATAATTTTTAAAATTTATTTATGAAATATTAGGTATTTTAGGAGGAAATTCAATCAAATTTTTAAATTCATATAATAAATTATGGGAATATTTTAATGAACGAATTTATATGGATTTTGCATTGCTGAATCCAAATTTCAAGTTTATTTTCATTTAGAAAGTCAACTTCACATAAAAAAATGCAAAAAATCTCAAATTTTCGCTTTTTTGTTCGATTTTCACCGATTTTCTCAGAAACTATTCGTTTCTCGAAACAAAGAAGTACACCAAATTAAAGTACATAAAATTTCCTATAAGATGCACTGGTTCATTTTTATTTTGCAAGAAGCAGTGTACGCTTTAGAGCGTTCTGAAGGAAAGGGATTTTCATGTTTCTGTGTAAAGTCAAGAAACAGATGTAATTCAGCGCACTCTAGCGACAATACCTCACATTATAAAGTAAAAATTGACTAGTGTATTTTGTAGGAAATTAAATGTACTTTCATGTGGTATAAACTATTTGTCTGTAACGTGTATATATTTGGAGCTGTAGAGGGGGAAAGGGAACGTTCTTCACTTTTTTTTGTACAAAGTCAAAAAAATCGCTGCGCTTCAAGACGCTTTAAAATGTACACCGCTCCTCGCAAAATAAAAACGAGTCAGAGCATCTTATAGGAAATTTTACGTACTTTAATTTGGTCTACTTCGTTTTTTCGAGAAACGAATAGTTTCTGAGAAAATCGGTGAAAAACGAACAAAAAAGCGAAAATTTGAGATTTTTTGCGATTTTTGATATGAAGCTGAGTTCCCACGCGGGCACAATTTTAATATTCGTAATCAGCGCCTTCGAAAACATGTAAAACCGTCGAAAAAACCTTCTATGTAAATATTTAAAAAAAAAGTACCGATTGCCAATGTTAAAAGGTAATATAGTCCAGTAATCAGGTAGTTTTTACAGGAAAAAAATCCGGAAGTTTTTTTCTCAACGGTTTTATATGTTTTCGAGGGTGCTGAATCCGAATCTGAACTTTGCATACAAAATTTCGAATGGCATTTTGGTGAAAATTCGAAAAAACCCTAAAATTTCACCCCATTTTTTAATTTTCTGCTTGTAGAACGGAAAGTATGGGTTTCTGATGAAAATGTTAAATATAGAAAATAAAGAGGGTAAAACAATCTACAAAATTGTTAATTACAACTTTTTTGTCAGACCAATAGTTTAGCCTTTAAAGCGCACTAAAAATCTGGCAATATTCACCCCTGAGGCGAAAAATTCACCATATATTCTGTAAAAAAGTAACATTTGATTTAAATAAATAGGAAACACTACTTTAATAATTTCTTGTATGATTTAATCTTAATTTCTATCCCAATGATTATTAATTAAATTAATTATTCTTCAGTATTTTCCCCCAGAAACGGTTTTTTTGGCAATGAAAAATTCATTTGCTTGTTCATTTTTATTTGTGCAAGGAACCAACTTCCACTGAAAGTCTTTTGTTAAGTATTAACTACTTTACTTTCGATCTTTGCTTCGCTCCCTCCTCCTTCTCAAAAATATAATGAAAGGAAAGTTATTTATAGAAAATTGAATGCTCTTTCACGTGGTGTAAAATTTTTGTTGATAAAGTGAATATTTTTCATTTTGTAGAGGGTAGAAGAGCGTGTTTTCCATTTTTTTGCGGAAAGGCCAAAAAATGGGTGTTTTTCAGCGCGCTCTCGCAGCCAAACTATTCGTCTGACAAAAAAGTTGTAATTGGCAACTTTTTAGATTGTTTTATTTTCTTTATTTTCTTTAATTAACATTTTCATGAGAAACCCGTACTTTCCGTTCTACAAGTAGAAAATCAAAAAATGGGGTGAAATTTTAGGGTTTTTTCGAATTTTCACTAAAATGCCATTCGAAATTTTGTATGCAAAGTTCAGATTCGGATTCAGCACCCTCAAAAACATATAAAACCGTTGAGAAAAAAACTTCCGTATTTTTTTCCTGAAACACCCCTTTTTTGACACCTGGTTACTGGACTAATACATCGATTTAAACATATACTCATAAAAAATTTAATTAAAGCAATGAACAGTGGTTTAAAGTTATTTATTGAACTTGAAAATCAAACAGAACGCACTAATATGGAATTTTTATTGCATAGGCCGAAAAAATTTAAGTTAATACAAGAAATGCGTAAAAAAATTATCGTAGTCCCCCCTTTAGAAAGAATTTATAAAGAATCCGTTCACTACTATCAATAAATAATGTGTTTTTAAGGACTATCTTTCCAAAATATATATTACTGAAACTTTAATTTAAATTTAATTTAACTTTAATGTTGCCACTGTAATTTTAACTTTTTCCAGTATGCAAGGAATAATTGGTTTATAAAATCATTTATTTCTTGAACATTTTAAATATACAACGGGGTTTATTTAACGAATATTTAATTAAAACACAGAAGGTTCAGAAAATTATAATACCTTTACTTACTTAAATCTGACAATATGTTCTTAAATGTTACTTCCTCAAATCCCATCCTATACTGCTTTGAAATTTAAAAATAACGCAGGTTTGTAGTCTCATATCCATGGAATGTTTATAATCTAAGTCTTGAGAATTCAAGTTATTAAATACTTAAAGCGTCAAAGGAATTAGAGATGGATAAATAAATGTTCCTTTAAATTAAAAAAACAAAACTTGGAAACTGTGTGTCGTAGAAGTACTCTGGGCATTTTTTTATGCACTCTCTGCAAAGAATCTGGCTATATATAGTTTGGATGGACTTATTGAAACACCCTACTTATTAGAAAACCAAAAAAAAAATCTTAATTGACTATAGAAATTTTGGAACTCGATAAATTACATGAGTAAAAGTAGTATTGACATCTTTTCGAGACTTTTAATATAATTTACTCATAAAACGCAATAAAGATATAATGGAAAAATTTATATTTTTGGAAAGATTTATTTATTATGTTTTAAAGGATTTTCTATAGTCATGCATTCTTCCTATGTAACTCTAGAAGTTAAGTCAAATTTTAAAAAGTCTCTAATAAAATTGAAATTAAGGTATAACAATGCGTAAAAATAATCGTATCATTACTTTAAGATTTCTGCTTTTTTTATAGAATTAATTAATTTATCAGAAATAACGTAACTTGGAATGTTTGAAACTGGTAATTATATTTTCAATTTTATAACAGTAAAGAAAAAATACACTGGAAAAAAGAAAAGTTTGATAATTATTTGATTATATTTCCTACTGAGTCCCCCCCCCCTTTGGTTACATTGCAATTACATTTTTTCATAATGACAAAATACTCTTCGTTTGCACTGATAAAAAGGTTTTACGTTGAATAAATCCATCGACCCCCTGAATCACCCTTCATTCAAAATATAAAACTGCACCGGAGAAGTTAATTTGTTTTTTAAAAGTTTTAATATTAAAATTTTATTTTAAGCGTGCCTACCCTGATAAAGAGTTCATTTAAAAAACAAAACAAAAAATTTTTTTTATTCAATTTATAGTAACTTTAAATATTCTAAATCTAATATTTTAAAAGAAATTCAAGAAAAGGTTACGGGTTTTGTATGGGAAAAGGAAGAGATGTTACAGAAAATTTACAGTATAAAGGGATTTTGTCCTCAAACCCCTTTCAATTAAACCTTCCTTTTGTATTTCCTATAAAGTATGATTTATTTCCTGCTTGTTCTCTATTTTAATCGATTTTTTTATTAATTCTCTCTTTAAAGATAAAAAAAAGTATTAATATTGTAAGTATTCTTCAATATCTCCTAAATAAACTGAATCTATCTGAAAAATATAATATTGAAACCTTCTTCTGTTAAGCAAGTTCTTATACAACTATAACTATACCTACTAAATTTTGTTTCTAAAAATAAAAATATTATTTAAATATAAATAAATTAAAATATTATAAAATTATTAGGAAATATATTTAAGTTATTTAGCTATAGAATCTCACTAATACTCCCCTTTTACGGACATTAACCATTTAAAATAGTTTTTTTTTTTCAATCAGAAGTGTATCCTTCAAAGCCAACTTAAAACACCCCTCCCATTCCCTCCCCCCTCTCCTCACATCCATCATCAAACTGCATCCTCCTCCAGAATCCTCCTCATCCAACAGCATCCCCATCCCCCAACACGAAACCACTCGACCTTAACCCACCAAAAAAATATACACACACAAGTTTTTTTTAATTCCATCTTACATAACACGTTTCACATTAAACTCGATGCATCTTTCCATTTCCGCGAGTATAGAGCATCGGATGAGTATAATAATGCATCTTACCTCCGGAAAAAGCGAAATCCTTTAGTGATGCAAAGCCGCGTGATGCATCAGAACGAGGTAACAAATGGGCGTTTTATGAGAGGATGCTCGGGAGCCGGAGTAAATACCAACTCGGGATGTGTGATCAAAGTGAGCCGCTCCCGCTCCAGACCGTTGCTAAGTTTCGTTCTAGAGGGGGGAACGCAGAGGGCGCTGCGGCCGCTCGGATCGATCGGATGAGGACGGGATCAATATTTGGCGACTCATCTCGATGTTCC
Source organism: Tetragnatha montana (assembly GCA_963680715.1). NCBI lineage: Eukaryota > Metazoa > Arthropoda > Arachnida > Araneae > Tetragnathidae > Tetragnatha > Tetragnatha montana. The sequence goes on from OY796675.1 coordinate 49,147,674, forward strand.
TTCGACTGGAATTGGCGCCAATGAGGTCAGAACCCAGTTTTGGGAAATCCCTTTATAAGTCGAATTGAGCATCCTTTTATATTTTTATTGATTCCGTTACCACGATTTAGCGACTTTCTAAAACCTCTTAATTTCGTGTGGTAGAAACGTAAAAATGGGAAGCTCAAGGCCAAATTTCAACTCTCTCTCTCGCGCGCGCTATCGAGCGGCGATATCAGATTCGATATCGATCGTCCTCACGCGAGAATCGTCAGAGGCTGTTGTTCTCTTCCGGGCATTCGCTCATTGAAACCGCTTTCGTTCATTGAATGCCATCCTGGCGAGGTCAAAGTTGATTTAAACTCATAGGAGCATCACTGTTTTAGAAACCAGCGTTCCTACGTCTCTGAGATGTATTTTTAGGCTTATTGCTTGTCGAGGGTTTCTGAAGTGTGCAGATGACGTGGCGTTTGTTAGCTTGACGTTGTTCGAGGCGCTCGCTACCCTCGCGTTTGAACTCTCGACTATTGGTCGGTATCTATCTCCCTATTAGAAGTTTGTTTTAACCTATGAACGTTATCTCTGTATTCAAACTCAACGTGAATCGAAATTTTTAGATTAAGTATTTGGATCTTACGTCCTACTCTACACCTTTGGTATTCGTATCTCAAATACTTATAGATTTAACAGAATATTTTTGTGTTCATTCTAGTCTATGTGTTTGTGAATTGTGGAAACTTTTTGCCGCGTGTTCTGTTGAAAATGTTTCCGGAATCCGAAGCTCTTATTGAAGCATTGGAGAAAAGGCCCGAACTCGTAAATGGATTCCACAAACAGCCGTGCCTAAAACCTTCTGACTTGAAGAGGAAATGGTCTGAAGTTTCCCAAGAAATGAGGGAATCTGGGTACCTTGTGAAATCCTTAAAAGATGTTCGTAAGAAGTGGACTGACCTGAAATACCGAGTGAGGAAAAAAGCCATGGAACTAGAAAAAAATCGACGAAAGACTAATGGTGTTGATTGGCAAATTACAGACCTCAATCCTCAAGAAAAAAGAATTATGGCGCTGTTGGAAGGTACCTATGTAAATAGATTTGTTGGAGAATCCTCTGATTCAGCAGCCCCCACGGTAAGTGTTTGGAAAATACGAGTATTAATATTAGAGGTGGGCAAATCCGCTACTTTTTCAAAACGTAACGTTCCGTTCGTTGAGGAAAAGTAGCACCTACAAGTAGCTTCTACAAAATAGAGCTTTTGAGATAACGCTGTTCCCTCGTTATTTCAAAAACCGCTACTGCTACATTTTGACGATTCTCATGTCAGCGCGTGCGTAACGTTATAACCGCAATTTTTTGACCAATCGAGATCCTACAAAAGTAGCAGTAAGTAGCGGTTATTTTTCAACACGTGTAGCAGCTACCTTGGGTTTTTTTTTCTCTTGCAGTTGCTACGCGTTTTTTGCCCATCTCTAGTATTAATGTTTTTCTGGGGTAGAATATTTTTATCAAACGTTTAGGGGCCGCTCGAATATTGAATAAGCCTATTTTTGATAATTTTTGACTCTCATCTCCCTCTTGTCAGCACAAACAAGCAAATCTTTATCAACCTCCTGTTAGAATTACGCGTAAGCAGCTCCCGAACCTCTCCCTCCGTTTTTAATAAAAAAAACTAAATGACCGTTTCCACTTATAGGTTTGTTTGCGTGGTACGGCTAAGGATAGACCAAATGACGAATCCCAGGAAAAGAAAAAACGATCTCATTTCATCCAGTCAAAATGCAAATGTGGACGAGCGAGGCATTTAGTGCCCTCAGGTACTTCTTCAGGTAGATTCTTGCCGTACTGCAACCAAACGCTGAAGTGGAAATGCTCCTTAACTCGACTTGAGACGAAAAACGTTCGTTTAGTTTCTTAATTCGTAATTAATTTATAAATTGAATTTTTTTAGTACTAAATTATTTTTGCAAATCGCAGCAAATTTTTAAAAATACATTATTTTAATGTCTTACGTAAGCATCGCTCATCCCCTTCAAGTGCTAACGTAATATTTGAACGACCCCTTATCTAATTTCCGTTTGAGATATAGATAAAGATTGAGGGGAGTATATAATATTTAAAACGTAACATCACCAAAATAAACTTGTCGGTCAATATTCGAGGAGTACAGGAAAATTTGAAAATGACCTTTAAAAAATTACTACAATATACAAAACACAAATTAACCTACAGGAAAAACTCCTTTACAATATAGCATAGGTGCTCAAAAGTTGAATCAAGAAATATTTTTCATAAATTCCTAACTCACACTATTTAGTGGGTTTTTTATATTTTGTCCGTATGTAATTGCAGGAGTTTATATTTTGTGCGTTGATTAATCATAACGTCTAGTAATTTAACGAAATCAAAATCAACCTGTTTTTTTTTTTTCTTTTTTAAGAATAATCTATCCTTGAAAAATAGAATAGAATATACTTATACAGGGGGGGGAATTAGAATAGAATATACAAGGTGATTCAAAACTCATCAATGGGGGAAAATCATAGAGGTGTGTGTATGTAGACTACCCAAAGACAATTTAGAATCGTTCTGGTTAAGGGGCGGGGTCCGGAAAGCAATCCTGCGGATCTAGTGTTCGGAAAAAGTTACTAGAAGCAATAAAAAAATAGGTAAAAGTGTGCGGGCGGTTAGGGGTAGAAATTAAATTCCAGTACGAATTATCATGTTTCAACTAATTTAAAAAAAACTATGTAATGTTTTTTTTTCCTTAATGGTCGTTTTTAAAATATGACAATAAAAAAGTAGACTATATAACAAAGTTATTTATCTACTTCTTTCTCTCAGAAACATGACAAACACCAATTTTTTTAAAACAGTTATTGGGGGCATGTGATTCTAGTAATTTACACATTAATCAAACTGTTCTTTGTTTGAGGACATTTATTACCTCCTTGTGACGGAGACTTTGTAACAATGAATAAATTTATTGAAATAGTTGATCGAATCTCTATCCAAAATACAATAGTTTTACTGTCCATAAAGTTACTAAACAATATCTAATTGGCAATGAAGGTTTCTAAACTAATATTTTATTATATGGCTGACCACTATTTATGAGTGCAATGTGGAATTATTTTATGAAAACGATAAGTTGTCTCTCTACTACCCCAAATAGGAAAAATAAGAACCAAATAATAATTTTATAGGTTAGTTTTTTAATAAGTTACTATTATTCCTAATTAATATTCCCATTTTTATGAGCAATACAATTAGAGATAAGCTATGAAAATAGGCTTGAACACTGTTTATTGCAGAAACCTGCAGAATTTTTGCAAAAAAAAAAAGCTAAAAATATTTTCTGTCTGTAAAATATCCAAATAACGTCTATTTTAAGAAACAAATTACTAAACACCCTCATAAAAATGTAGTTAGTTTCTAAACAATTTTTTATCGTTTTTCTCAAATGAAGAGAAATTTGGTACTCGACCTGTTTGTGAAATATAAACTCTTCAATTATTGTCACATTTGAAGACAGCCTCTTTTAATGACAAAAACTGTACACATTTTTAATAAATAATATAAATTACGATGATTGGTTATGGAATTTTATTTTTACCCCTAACCGTTTAAAACCAATTTTTTATTCCTTCCATTAACTTTTGTTTGTCCTAACTCTGCTCCTCGGGATTGCTTAGCGGATCCCCTAACCAGGATTCTTCTGAGCTGGATCATGTATGTTGAAAAGTTTTATACCATTACGTATATTGAGAAACGTTCACTAAGAAAGTATGCAATAATTCTTGATTTTGTTCTTCATATTGCAGCTAGTTAGTAGGAAAGATTTCCGAGATTTTACCTACTGATTGCTATTTTAATCGTATAGTAGTCTGATGCAAGTTATTTTGTATTTTACATTACAGATGCTAACTCAATCAAGAATCATCATTTCAAATCAAGATGAAATGTTCATGCCCACTATTGAGGTGAGTTTTTTTTCTTGAATCCCTGAAAACAGTTAAATGTTCTTATGAATTACCCTGAATTTCCCAAAAAAGAAAAAAATGGCAGAAAACTGATTTTTTTGTTCTTTTTTTTGAACATCAAACTGTAGTTTTCTGGGGGGGGTTTGTACCATAACTACAGCATTTATGTTTTCGATACTAATCAAAGGTTTAAGATGTCTATTAAGGTATTTTGCTTTTTAATCACATAGATATTAATATTTTTTAACCTTCCCTTTCAGAGTATTAAAACAATTCCGAAGGTAGAAATAGTTTCTGATGCAGATGAATCAGCTTCAAACAGTACGTATTTGAAAAAATATTAAAATTAAAAATTAATTAAATGTATATTTTTTTAATTTAAACATTTTTATAAAAGTTTTTTTTAATTATGAATTCTATTAACTGTACAAAATAATCTGTAATGTTTAGGTTCAATAGATGCTGGTAATAGTACTGATCCGTCAAAAAACGACGGTAAGTTTATTCTCAATTATTTTTTAAACTGTGTGCCAATTGGGGAGGGGCAGGTAGTATAAAACGCATCAATCAAGAAATATTTCTTGTTGAATTTGAATACATATTTTTTAATTTAATAGAAATATAAAGATAAAATAACTAAATAATAAACTTTCATTTGTCCTCTAGATGTCTAAAAAACTCATTATCCTGCATTATTTTTAGATTTCCTTCAATAAACTTTCCATTTCAATCTTCCTGTTTTATAGACAGTTGTATGACACACACAGTCATAGTGCAGTTCTATTTTCCCTACACATAAATGTACGAAAATAATAAAAATAAAACATAATGAAATCAAACTTCTTAAAAAGCATACAGGGTGTTTCAGAACTCACTGTAAAAAATGATTAGAGAGGACCTAGAAAAGCATATTTCGAATAGGAATGGAGGGAGATGCACCGTTAAAGTGCTAGGAGCTAGGACGTAATGTAGTACAAGGAAGTTAAAAAAGAGGGGTTTTTTTCCGAAGACCCGTTTGAAAGAACAAAACATAATTGAGTGTAAAGATTCATTGCATAAGGTATGGCAGTATGCCAGCTACATTCATCATTAAATTGATAAAATAACAATTAATCTTACTAACAATTCAATTTTTTTTTCCTTTTGCCTTTTGTGTTTTCCCCCCTTGTAAATTGTTTCCATTCTTAAATTGTTCGTATTATTGTATGCATTGCAATGTATATTGTTGGGAATAAACTTTGATTTGATTTGAAAATTTGAAACACTGGTGAAATGATGAGTTAAAAAAAAATTTAATAGCAAGAATTCAACCAAATAATAGAGTTCCATTTGTCTGATTGTATTCCAATAATCAAACAGGAATTTCTTTAGATGCAAATACAGGTAGAAGTCATTGGGAAAAAGATTGTACCTAATGTATGGAGGATCAAACAGATCCCAGTGAATGGAGATGATCTACTGCAGATGTTTACCTGTAACTCCATTCTTTGGATGAACTCTCAGTACTGCATTTTTATAACTCCATTCCAAAAATTCCTTTAAATATGTAACTATTACCGCAATACACCGACCATTTGGTCCATAATGGTGACTAACTTAATGAAGATCGCATGACATGAATTGCTTAGAATGTGTTTCAAAGCATGAAACTCTCTACCTACATGTCCTCTTAAATCCATTTTTCCCATTAAAATAAACCTTCCATTCATACATGAGGTATTCTATTGACTCTATAGTTTTAAGTTCTGCCGAAAATTAGTAGTTTTTATTGATACTGTTTGTAAAAAATGTTTGCCTTAAACTTAAACGGCTAGCTCATGTTTTAACTCAATACAGTCAATTTAATACTTTTGATTTTTTTCACAATTTAATTTCAGAAATAATGCTTAATATTTTTACTAGAAAACTATTTCTACCGGACATTATGTAAATTAGTATGTAAAAAGTATTGATCATTTTGAGAATAAATGAGGGTTTTTTAACTCTAAATACTATATTATTCCACAAACTGAAGTATATTTTTAAAGGTCTATACTGTAGCCAAAATATTTCTTTACAGATACATCCTTGCTTCAAGAAGGCAAGAGGAAAAAAAGGTTTCATAACAAGGATTACTTTAGAGAACTTCTATCCTTGAAAAAAGAGAAGATTGAACTTATGAAGCAACACAATAATCTTTTATCTGACACTCTGATTGAACTTAAAAATCTATGTCATGTAATAGAAAAGAAAAATTTATAGTAACATTTCTAATACCTTTTCTGCTCTGACAAGAAAACGTTCCCAAGCTAAACTCTCAAAAATGGACGACAATTTTACAAAGGTAATAAATGACTCAAAACTTACTGTGAAAAAATTAGCTGTGGAATTACAGTAGAAAAGCTGCTAAAAATTCTTAAAAATCATTTTTAATGCTAAATGCAACCTTACTAGGCGAGAAATGCAGAGAATACGCCAAATGCTTAAATGAACTGGCCGTGTTTTCCCTGAAGCAGTTTAAATCGGCCTATCAAAAAAGGTTAAGCAGCTCAGAACCTAATTTTCAATATTAATTTACTCCTTTCCTAATGAAATTCTGCAGCTATTTTTTTCACAGTAAGTGTTTTGAAGCACACTCAGCACTTCTCATGCCTGTAAAATTTTCGTTCGTTTCTGTGAGTTCAGCCTGGGAACGTTTCCTTGTGAGCCCAAGTAAAATAATATCAGAATGAAATAAGCTTTATAACCACAATATGATCAAAGAAAATCATTTTCTCGAAAACATCCATAAAAATCTTGTAAAATAGCAATTAATAGTAATTTTGATGAATATATGTTTTATGAGTTAGGTGTTTAATTTTATTAAAAATACCACAGTTAATTCCTTTCCAAAAACAATCAAGGCAGCTTAAGTACCTCAGTTTCATTTCAGCCTTACACTATAGTAGTATATATTAATTAAAGAAAGTGAGCTCTAATTGATTTTGTTTATCCCAACTGACAACCCATAAAAATTCATAATATCTTCAAGGCAACAAATGCTTAAAGTATAGTAAATCCTCCCTCCAAAAAATCTATTTCAATATTGTGGTAAATTGCCTTTAGCTTGTGAGACGGGTATTTATAGATTGAATCTCGTTTGCTATGAAATCCCAATTATATAAGGACAGAATATAATACATTTAAGAGAGGGGATATATACTAAATAGACTATATTATTTATAAATAACAATATTAAAGAAAAATTTCTAAATAAATGACAAACTAAAGCCCAAAAATTACAAAATAGTTGAGGTCAATTTTTAAAATTTTGATTATTTCAATAATTTGTAAATGAAGCAGCTGTGTAGAATTGTTTTCATTCAAAACACTTATAAGAGTGGGTAGCAAAATTTTAATGAAAATGGTGAATGAAATACAAGCTGGCTTTTTAATTTTAGGAAATTTACATTTTTGCAAATAAATACAAAACACCTATCATCATCAAGTTACCGATCTCTTTGCTTGCTGGCAACAAGCTCACGCAGATTTTCTTCACTTTCTTTCATGCTTCTTTCTAAGTAGCTCTTGCTCGCCTAAAATATAAATGTACTTTTAGGTTAGAAACAGCCCAAATTAGTATAAATAAGACACAGAGTCATACAAAGAATATTTTATACATCCTTAAATAAAGTTTGTAATTCAATTGCAGGTCATTGAAAAATCAAAATTTGCAGGTCACAATGTTTAAAACTTTAAAATAAAACAGTAAACAGTCCTCTGTTTATTACATAGACGGTATACCAGCTAAACAGGAAAGCCACAGTTTGGAATAAAACACAAGAAATTAAACCTTATATTTAAAAAAAGCATATCCAAATTTCTTGTTGTATAGTAAAGTCTAAAAAGGAATGTGTTGAGATACGTCATAAATCAATGGGTTATTTAAAGAGATGCTAGATCAGGGGTTTCCAACAGACAAGTGCTTGAGTACTGCAAACAAAAGCACATGTCAAGTGGCAGGACGCAAAGCAATCAGGCAAACTCATACATTCATGATTCGGGGATAGAGTTCTTAATATTGAATTTTTCTGGTGAAAGAGATATGAAAGTTATTTAGAGTGTATGTAGGTAGAGGTACTAATGTAAAAATTTCGGACAATAAACCTATAACCCTACCTCATTTAGTCAGAGAGTCCTCCTACAGAAAGTGTTTAGAAATTTCTCTAAAAATTGTGTTTCAACTCATTTTTCATACTTGAACATTTAGCCCCCCTCCCCTAACCCCTTGCTATGCCAAGGAGAAATTTCAGATTAAAACTCCCACTGTAAAAAAGGAACTTCCTTGAAAAAAACTAGAAGATGGAAAACTAAAAGGTATTTTTAAAGCATCCGGTATGATTAGAATTATTTTCTGACTACTAACATTAAGAAAATATGTGGTAAATAACTTTTTGTCATGCAGTAACCTAATGTGCATTATGCAAAGGACTTAAATTATTACCTCCAATTCCTTTATTTTGTCTTGAGAAACCTGAATCTTTTTCGATAACATACTGTTGATATCATCTGAATTTGACAACAGAAACCTGAAATTTAAATATTCACAAATTAAAATTAAAATGCATAACATAAGGTAATTTTGTAAAAATATATTATTGAGTCTTCACATCAGGAAAACCACTGAATCAATTGAAAAAAGCATGTTTATTTTTATTAATTTTTGGAAACATTTTTTTAACCTATTTAAAAGTGATAGAAATTACAAAATTTTCAGATAAACTACATCATACCTGCCAACTTTTGAAAACTTGCTTCAGTAAAACTTTTTGCATAACATTACAAAACTACAATTTGAATTGCTTCAAACAAAAATAGATTAAGTATTTAAAATTTTCACATAATTGAAAAAAAAAATGAAAATTTCTTTGCTTAAATTTATAAGTATGTTAAATTAAATTTTTACAAGCTTATAATCAGCTTACTTCAATTGCATAGTACTTATCTGATAACAAACTGACTTATCCCCCTTCACAAAATTTATACTACAAACCAATTTGGTTACATGACTATCTTATACCCTTTTTCCCAAACTATTTGATTTAAATTTCTGTTTGGAATCAATTTCAGATCAAATGTTATGATTATAGCTTTTATAAAAAAATTTCTAAATTTCCATCAACATTTTCAGCAGCATGTGATAAAGATGAATTTAAATAAGCTTGAGTTGCTACGATTAGAAAGCGAGGAGAAACTTTTCCGCGTTGAAAAGCCTCAATGCTAATTGAGGGAGACGCGATGATGAACCACTGGTCCGATCTCGGTAAAGTTGTTTTTTCCGCATTGCGATCGGAACACGGGGGAAGCAAACTTACCGGGTGAGCGCGCGCCAAGACTCGCAGACGAATCCGAAAAAGATTTGCAAAAAAAATTAAATTTCACTCAATAAAAGAATAAAAATTGATAAAATCGTAAGAACAGGAATTAGGAGATGGTTTTGAAGTAAGAAGATATTAATTAGAGAAAATCGTTTAGGTTGCGAATGTTTTGCATTTTCATGGATAGTTAAGTGGAAAGAAATGCAAAATCCGGAAAATTTTCTGATCCATCCGTACAACCGTAAAACTAGACAGAAATCCGTAAATTTTACGGACAATCCGTAAAAGTTGGCAGGTATGCTACATACATTATAAACTGTACCCTATATTTTTTACTACATTACTAATCAACTATAGCATAAAATGAAATGGGGTTAAATGTATACTTAAGTAAAAATAATTATTAAATAAGTAGTTCTATATCGTATTATAAATCATTATTAGATAGTAGCGACCTTTCTCTAATAATAATTTATAATACGATATAGAACTACTTATTTAATTATTATTACAGATTTTTTCAATAGTAATACCAAAGACTTGAAATATTGCAAATAAACTGATAAAACTATAGCTACAGTCATACTGAAAACAATAAAAATTAGGCATTACAGTCAAACTTGGATAAGTAGAATTCCTATATAAGTAGAACCAAAGAGTCCGTCCCGATCCCTGGAGCACCAAAAACCTCTTTTAAAATGTATTTTTTTAATGCTGTCTGCTGCTTTTTAACATTGGCATCAAAAAGTCTGTTAGATTTGCAATATAACTTACATTGAAAAAATAAAATTTTAACCTGTACTGCCATATTTAAAAATCAAAAGTAAAATACTTACATTCTTCCTATTCCATTGTACATTTTGGCATCACCTGGCAAATTCTGGAGCTCCTTTTGAGTAAGCTGTGAATGCTGAATACCTTTAGACAGAGAATCAATTTGCAAATCTGCTAATTTAAGCTTTTGAGTAGTTTCAAGGACCTTGGTTTGCAGCTCTTGAAAAGCCTAAAACAGAAAATTTTACATTAGTTTGCTAAGAAAATTTCACAAAAGTTTCAGGATCCAAATAGTGAATTCCAAAAATTTAAGTACCATAGTAGGACCCGACTTTCCACCACCTTTTTATCAAATTTTAAATACATGTTTACTTTTCTATTTCATAAATACTAACTACATTTCAATTAATACACTCTTAAGTATGTATTATTTTTAGCAATATGAATATAAACATGCAAAAGTTGGAATCTGTAGTAAGACTTCAAAGTTATGTTGCACCGTGATGAAAAAAAATTTTTCAAGTTTTTGTCAGTTGAGCAAAGTTAAACTTATAGACTTGACTTTGAAATTGCAAATTAATTAAATCCTAATTATTCAATACCCCAACCCTACAACATGGTTCAACAAAAGATTTGACCAGACTGTAATGTAAAGGCCTTGGGAGGGATCACAGAATTGATATTATAGTGCAACTTTGATAACTCCAAGCTAAAGGAATTACAAAAATTAAATGTAAAATAATTTTTACTCACATATATTCATATTTTTTTTACAATTACAAACACTAAACTTGTAAACTTTTTGGGTTTAAATCTGTTAACTCTCCTGTTATATATCACAAAGCTGCTTTGGATGCCAAATATTCAAATACTGTCAAGGTTTTATAATTGTCATTGATAAAACTGTATGTTTCTATAGGTAAATGTGTAATTTTAGGCAATATCTTACTCGGACAGTTAACAGAATTTAACTAATTTATGTAACTAAGAAAGAGCACAGGGGTACATAAAAATTGCAATGATATTTAATTGTGCTTGCTTTGCACATTAAATCCTTGTGTTGCACTTTTATTAGGGATAGTAACTGATCTTGCCCTCTCATTTTTTCAAAAAAAAACTATTCAATTTTACTAAGTTTTTTTTAAGCCAAATAAAAAAATCAGGATAAATCTGGTCACTTTCTAGAAGAATTGGATGAAGGGAAGGTATCCGTACCAGGGAAACAACCTAAGTTTTAGAGGCCTGGATTCTTTAGATTATCCAATTCATAGATTTGATAGAAGTTAATTTTATTTCTTAATATTTGAATGAGAAACACCATCATATTGTGAAACTCAGATGACATTCTAATTAAATTTATTCATTTCACTTTTTAAAGCCATATAATTTTTATCCTATTTAACCTATGACAGGGTGTCTAGTGATTATCAATCTCAAAATTCCCTGACTTTTCCCTGACCAATAACTAAATTTCCCTGACTGATAATGCGCATTAGTATACGCTCCAAAAATACCTTCAAATGTTTGTTAAAAACATAAATCTTTGATCTTTGGATGAACGGCCAAAAAAACATGCCATTGATGCAGACTGTGTTGTTGCTTTGGCATTTCTTTGATGCTTTCCACTTTTCGTATGGCTAGTTAATGCCTGACGACCCATGTTTGATAAGTTGAAAGTTGTCTTGCATATTGCCACCGTATTATCATTAGGTACTTTCACCAGCCATAAATTAAATAGATTAACTTAACCAGTTTTCTTGAAACACTGTTGTCTTCGACATATTGATCTTTGTTATGCTACATTAACAAAAACAATTTAATCATCTAAGCACTAAAAAAATAACTAAGCACTCTTGCTAGGAGATTATGAACAAACAAGAAAAAAAGAAGGGGCGGGGGAAACCAAGTTGTGCCGAGAATACTCTTAACACCCCTCCGCGAACTCCGCCTCCTATTCAATTCACACCAGTACCCCCTCCACTGTCATGAGTCCTGACAATTCAATCTCCTGTCATGACAGCATAGATTGCAACGGAATTCTACTTTCCATTCAAATCTTGGAAATTTCACTCCTTTGATGATTTTAGTAACTAAAAAAATTCCCAGATCAATGAGCAAATTCCCTGACTTTTCCAGAAACTTTAAATTCCCTGACTTTTCCAGGTTTTCCACATGTTTTCCAGGTTGCTAGACACCCTGTATGAACTAAAAAAATGGAAAAGTTTATTAATAAGGTTTACATTTTTACAGTTCTTAAATATTCTTTGAAATTCATCCCCACTATCTTGATAAGAAAATTTTTGGCAGAAAGTGCAAACTTGAATAGTGATCAAATTCAACCCGTTTTACAATTTAAATTTCAAGTAAATCCCTTAGATCCTAGAATAAACCTTATTTCATAAAGGTAAGAAACAAATTTTTTACTCGTCAGGAAGTTTAAGCACGATAATAAATAGAAAATTTTAGTAAGTGAATATATAGGATAGGGTAGGTACAACACCGGCAAGGTAATTAATTAAACGAATCCGACAAAAAGATAAAAGAGAAACTCGTAGCCATAAAATGTCCAATTTGAACAAACAAAAAAATTGTTAAAAGTTGTTCAAAGTAACAGAAGTTTTATAAGAAGTAATCAAAAATATCAAATTGTACCACATGTGGCTAAGCTTAAACCCACGCATCGGCAAAGTATGTTAAGCTCGCAACTTTAATCTCACATTGAAGAATTTTAAAAAATAAGAAAATAATCATTCAATCTTTAAAATACCTTTTTTAATTCTAGATCTACTCCTTTAGAAGCCATGGTAATTCGTCAACTTTCCTCTTCTGCTTCTAATATTTATTATTTTGATTCCAATCCGATACTCTGGCAGTTGAAGTAAAAGTTGTTTTTTATTTACTTACACTTTTATCTTAATATCACAGAGAGCACAAAGAGATAAAAGTTTCTGTAGTCCATGTTAAGCCATTCTTCATCTGTAGGGTGATTGGTTGAAATTGTCTCTTGCACAGAGAGATCCATGACCATACAAATGATGTTCATTACTGGGTTGCTTTGGATTTGGATGCGGATAAACATAAGAAAGTAAAGATTACTGTGCTCGTGACGTCTCGTGTGTGACGTCATCCTTGTAGTGGCAATCTGGCAATAGAGCATTTTCAATCACATGGCTAGGACCTAACAACGGCCTTAGCAACAGAAATGTTACAGTTTTTTGCCCTACAGAGGTTAACAGTTACAGAAAATGACTGGCCGTGGAATTCTTCTATTGGAGTATTTGCAATCACATGACCCTATACTTAAAAACCGCCTTAGCAACATATACCTCGTTACCTAGCAACCGCCTTAGCAACAGTTAAAAGCCCTACAAAGGTTAACAGTTAAAAGAAATTAGCTGGTCGTGATGTCACCTGAAAACACTCTATAGCCAATCACTTCACATTGGGTTTGATCAAATGTGAAATATTGGCAGAGATATTTTATATCAAGGAAAAAGGTACAAGAAGAATCCAAAGAAAGTTTTGTATTAGCAATGAGTGGGGGGTTTTTAATTTTACGGTGAAAAATATTTTGAATTTTTGATCAAAGGGGATTCTTGCTATCGATTTTAAAGCTTTGTTACTTAAAAGAGTTTTAAAAAATAAAAAATAGTGTTCGAATTTTTTTAATACAATAAAAAGAAAAACATTGGTATTCCAAAATATTTTGAAGAAGTATTCAGTCTGTCTTTGAGTAGTTTCTCCTAATTAAATTTATCCAGTTAAAAAAAACGGCTATACCTAACTAATTGGTACCTCAAGCATTTTGTTAAAACCTTTGTCTCCATTTTATATTTTTTGCCAGAGGAATTTTTGTCTTACTAACTCTTTCAGACCTAAGCGCCCCAAATTTTCAATCAGACTCAATAGCAATCTCAGGCGGCATAGGAGTTAAACCTTGGTTGAGAAAGTTCAAATACATGAGGAACATAAAGGAAAAAGGAACGAAAGAAGAGGTTTGAACTTATAGCAGTCGAGTCGAGAAAAAAACTCCATGAAATTAATCTCATGGGTTTTATTATTGTATACATTATTTTTTGTTAGTAAAAAATATTTTAGGATGATTCAATTTACTTTTGACGACTTAAAAGTACAAAGAGGACTTGAGTGGCTTCTATCAGAAACTAACGTCGACACCAATAAGTTTGGGGCCACTAAAGGCCCAAAATATATTTGGTGCAACCTGTCAAATTGGCTAAAAATTGTCTCCGTAAAATGTTTTTAATTTCCAGCAAACTTACCTATTAGAGGATCTATATCTAATAAGAGGATGTGAAGAGGAAAGATTTCCTTTAATATACTGCAAGTTTGGAACGTTTTGTCTAACCAAAACTTTTTTCTTTATTCTGCCAAGAACCCAAGCAGTGGAAAACTTTCCTTTTAAAGATGAACCTCGCAAAGCCTAGTTTTGAAGAAGAAAAAACACATACCCCAATCTTTAAAAATGATTAAAATTTCATTAACATAGTAATGAAAGCATAGCTTTAAATTTCATTTACACATAGTTGCAAAGAAGGCAAGTTATCACAGGAAAATTATTTTTATTAACATTGAATGCCTTATTTGTATCGTGTTTTAATCATTTTTATAGTAGTAAGCAACCAAACTAAATTTGCTCCTGTCCTGATTGCATTAGTTTTAATTTATTGAGTTAAAGCCCGGTGGCGTAGAGGAAGCGCTTTGCGCTCCCACACCACAGGCCCGGGGTTCAAATCCCGGTCCACAGGCAATGCAGACTCAGCCCTTCATCCCTCCGTGGTCGATAAAATGAGTACCAAGGTTACTTGGGGAAATCAAGAGGGGGTTAGCATCAAGCTAGCCATTCCTCAGCTGACGGTAACTTTCAGTCACATGTTCTGTAACAGTTCAGCTCAAGCCTCACCCAGTGGGGCTAGTTATACTGGAGTTTGAAGGTCCAACGACCTAGGTACTCCCTCAAATATCCCCCTTGATTTTTTTTTACTGAGTTTTTTGTTTAATTCTGCTATATTTAACGGGAGAGATAACAGAATTCAACCGGTTTTTTTTTCGTTTTATTTCACTAACTTAATACGTATTGTGTTTACTTCATAATACAAAACAGAAATTGTGTTCGTATTTTTTTTTTTAATCCGTTTCACTGATCTTGGAAAACCCAAGAGTTAATACTCGAAAACAAATGGGGGGAATAACTCACATGGTTGGTTAAGTGTTATGAAGAAAGGGTAGAATCATTGTTCCCACACATATTGTGACGTTCTACTTTGGAAAAAATCATTCATCATTTCCTCTCAAAGACCTGGAGAAATCCAAAATCTTTGTTTCAAGTTAGTGATTTCACCTCAAAATTACGACCTTATTTTTCTTTTCATGTGAAAAGCGTGAAAAGAATGAACAATGTTTTTGTTTCCCTGAATTCCGATATTTGATGAATTATTGTCATAAATGTAAGACAATCTTTTGTGAAATCCTCCCTGAGCCCATTAGAAATAGGATGAGCTCACAGTTCACGTGTCCCTTGAATTTTTCAAGTTCAATGGTAGGTATTTTGACCAGTCATGGAGGAAGACCCTAAGTTCTGATATTTATTTTTTTAAGAGATTCAGTTCATCTTATATCTAATTAATTGCGTGAATAACTTCATTAAATATAGTTACGAGATTCAAGGCACTATGTTTTTAATCTTCAATTTCAAACACATTTCAAAAAAACAATTGATATTGGAACACATAACTAACAAAAGACAATATCTTACAAACAAATATATGACATTGTTTTTTTTATTTTGCCCGATTTTTAGTATGTTATTATTGAGGTCATTCCCAAGTGAAAACCGTTGGAAAACAATGTTGCAATTTTTTACCGGTTTGACCCTTTTTTCAGTAGATTTTAACAGTCTATAAGTTTTTCTCAAAACAAGAAATTTGTTCGTTGTGTCGTTGACACGTTTCTGAAAAATAAACGATTAAGTTTTCAAGATAAATTTATTTAACTTAATTATAAACGACCTGGATCTTTATTTTTCACTTAAATGAAGCATATTTATTTTGTTACTGTTACCAGCCAAGGCTAAACTGGATATAATAACACAGTTAAAGGATTCAGTTTCGCCTTGTACCAGCTTTCTGCCATTTTTAGTACAGTCAAATTAGGGTTTGAGGTAAACATTTAGAAAAACAAGCAGAGACCCCCTGGGATGTATTAAGGGGGGTCTGAGGATGCCTCACTTGAAAATCCCAAAAAATCCGGTGACGGGTTTTCCGCCATTTTGAAAAATAAGTCGGCCATATTGGATTTTTCCATAGTTCATAAAAACAGCTATAACAGGCGAACTAATTGGTTTAAAATGTTCGTTCTTGTTTTAAAATGCGTAATTCAGTGCGTTCTTTAAGTTTCATGCATCAATTATTGGTTCTAAACCATAGATTTTTTTAAAATTAAGCTAAAATAGCATTTTTTTTGTAATTTTTTCGGCTGTAGTTTTTTCGTTTAATACTGTGTCGTAACTATTATAAATATCAAGACCGAAACAACTGGAATTTGTTAAGGAGAGTCTTAGGTTATACCATACCAAATTTCTAAGAAATCCCTCCATTAGTTTTCCGCCATTTTGAAAAAAACGGCAGCCATACTGAATTTTCGATATTTCTTAAAAACTGCTATAACAAGCGAACTTATTGGAATAAAATGCTCAATTTTTTTTTAAAATGCGTGTCTAAGTGTAGTTTTTTGAAATATCATGCAGTAAGTTAATATTCTTGAAGATTTAATTTTAAAAACTAGGAAAAACAGTAATTTTTCGGTCTTTTTCTGTTGTAGTATTTTTATTCTTATTATTAAAGAAGGTATTTAAAACAACTGGGTATGATGCTTTGGGATTTGTTTAGGAAGGTCTAAGGATGCCCAATGTAAAAATTTTAAAAAATCCCTCCACTGGTTTTCCGCCATTTTGAAAAAGAAGTCAGCCATATTGGATTTTCCTAAACGACAATTACAGACGAACTAATATAGATAGAAAGTTGATTTTTTTGAAGCACGTGTTTATATGTGGACTTTTTTATAAATATTATAAACATATTTAGGTTTAAAAAATTTAAATAATTGAAAAAATTTAAATTTTAAAATAATCGAATTTTAATGAATTGATCCATAATTTTGATTTTCCCTTTTTTTTGTAGAAAGGTTCTTAAAAAATTAAGATAGATATTAAAATAAATAGTCAAAATAGTTCAGAATTCGATAAAAGAGGTTTGAAAAAGCCCTGTATAAAAATTTAGATATCCCTTTTCGTATTTCCCCCTAGTTTGAAAAAGAAATAATACCCAAATGTTTTCAACAATGTGCATAAAAGTGCTTGATAAACTACTTATATTGAACGATTAGTATTTTGAAATACCTTATACAGAATTTTTTTTTAATAAACTTAAGTCTTACTAATAATAATGAGGTAATTAATATAATATAAGTCTTATGTTAATCTGTTAATAAAAAGTAAAAAAAGTTAACCTTTCAAGTTTGGTTATGAAATCACCACACAAGATAATATTTAATGTCCTTTTATTGTATGAAATAAACTTAAAAAATTAATGGCAAAGTCAAAGTTACATTGATGAAAAAAGGAATGAAATTCTTATGCATCGTTCGTCCTTTTCTACTTGATAAGTTAGAATTTCTCTAGAATCATTTACTTTGAACAAGGAGTTAATTGACTTCATCTAAATCAGTTGAATTTAGAGAACTTGCTTCTGATTCATCAGCTGCATCTGCATCACATTCAGTTTCATCAAATATTTGGGAACTGTCACTGCGTCCTGAACCAGCACATTGTCCAGTGTCCACACATAGAATAAGAGCACTCAAGTCCACTTCTTCTACAGTCACAAAATCTTTCACAAGAATTTTTACAGTTGCATATAACTAGTTTTAACAGTCCATCTGGAACAACATTTCTTGACGGCGGAATTGGAAAAAAATTACCATCAGATAGCTTCCACCCCCATTCCGTTGGCAATAGACCATTGAACCTCCACTGCTGGACCTGAAGATACACGCGTAAAGAATGCTGACGTGCAGCATCTGAAGTAGGTGGAAGCACAGCCAAATTGAAAGTACTGCTCACTTTTTGTTTTCCAACAGTGGATAAGTATAGGTGATGTCTTGCTTTGTTTAGATTTAACGTCCCTTTCGGCACCGTACATGGCCAAAAAGAACTTTTCTCCGTCTTCCGAAATCGAGTCCGATGAAAATGAAGCATTATTGAAAACATCCATCTGGCCACGAAGAGGCTGGTCTGAAGAGAGCAAATAAAAGCTTTCTTCCCTTTTCTAAATGGTGCAGATGTAGAACCGCATCCAGTAAAGGCGTGCAGTACCAACATGTACTCTCCTAGACTCTTCTGAAGTTCTTGAATGCTATATACTCGATCATATTTGCCTTTTTTACCAAGCATTAGTATGTAACATTCTTTTATTGCATGGGTGCAATCCCTAATGCAAAAAGATCTGAATATTCTCCAACAATTACAGATGGGCAGGAATCTGCTATTTTAATAGCTTGAGAAACAATCAAAGTGTCAGCTCAGCATCACCGACTGCTTGATTAACATCACATCCGGCAGATTTCAGATAAACTTTTAAGAGCCTAATAAATGAGAATTTGTTCTTCTCATTAGAAAGAAAATCATGTTGAGATGCAAAAACATCATTGCATTCTCCAACATTAACATCAATTGATTTCTTTAATCACCCTCTTCGTAGGTGCTCCACGTCTTTTATACCAGGACCTCCATCATAGCCGTCAAATACCACATATCACTTTCAATAATGTTGTAAAACATAGGAAACGAATTGCTCACATATACCGTATAAGTTGCTGGACGTTGCCTTACAACTTTGTGTAATAGGTGTCCCCCATCAATGACATACGTACGATTATTGGGGATTGGATACTCCACCAAGCAGTTCGAGGAAATTTTGTAGAACATTTTAAACATGTTCTAAACCCCTCTATGGTCTCTGTAAAGTTCAACGAAACATGAAGGTCAAACGCGATTTTCAAATGGGGTCGTATTACAGGAAATTAGGAAAAACATGAAAAGGGATTTCTAAATTTTTATACAACGCTTTTTCAAACCTCTTTTATCGAATTCTGAACTATTTTGACTATTTATTTTAATATTTATCTTAATTTTTTAAGAACCTTTCTACAAAAAAAAGGGAAAATCAAAATTATGGATCAATCCATTA
This sequence comes from Tetragnatha montana, assembly GCA_963680715.1. Taxonomy (NCBI): domain Eukaryota; kingdom Metazoa; phylum Arthropoda; class Arachnida; order Araneae; family Tetragnathidae; genus Tetragnatha; species Tetragnatha montana. The sequence goes on from OY796675.1 coordinate 49,167,004, forward strand.
AAATTCGATTATTTTAAAATTTAAATTTTTTCAATTATTTAAATTTTTTAAACCTAAATATGTTTATGATATTTATAAAAAAGTCCACATATAAACACGTGCTTCAAAAAAATCAACCTTCTATCTATATTAGTTCGTCTGTAATTGTCGTTTAGGAAAATCCAATATGGCTGACTTCTTTTTCAAAATGGCGGAAAACCAGTGGAGGGATTTTTTAAAATTTTTACATTGGGCATCCTTAGACCTTCCTAAACAAATCCCGAAGCATCATACCCAGTTGTTTTAAATACCTTCTTCAATAATAAGAATAAAAATACTACAACAGAAAAAGACCGAAAAATTACTGTTTTTTCTAGTTTTTGAAATTAAATCTTCAAGAATATTAACTTACTGCATGATATTTCAAAAAACTACACTTAGACACGCATTTTAAAAAAAAATTGAGCATTTTATTCCAATAAGTTCGCTTGTTATAGCAGTTTTTAAGAAATATCGAAAACTCAGTATGGCTGCCGTTTTTTTTCAAAATGGCGAAAAACTAATGGAAGGATTTCTTAGAAATTTGGTATGGTATAGCCTAAGACCCTCCTTAACAAGTTCCAGTTGTTTCGGTCTTGATATTTATAATAGTTACGACACAGTATTAAACGAAAAAACTACAACTGAAAAAATTACAAAAAAATTGCTATTTTAGCTTAATTTTAAAAACATCTATGGTTTAGAACCAATAATTGATGCATGAAACTTAAAGAACGCACTGAATTACGCATTTTAAAACAAGAACGAACATTTTAAACCAATTAGTTCGCCTGTTATAGCTGTTTTTATGAACTATGGAAAAATCCAATATGGCCGACTTATTTTTCAAAATGGCGGAAAACCCGTCAACGGATTTTTTGGGATTTTCAAGTGAGGCATCCTCAGACCCCCCCTTAATACATCCCAGGGGGTCTCTGCTTGTTTTTCTAAATGTTTACCTCCGACCCTTTTTTCGCCCAATTTGACTGTACTATTTCGTTTGTTATATTTGTTTAGTAATTGTATTTTTTTTCTTTGTTTTTGTGTTATTATACCTACTGTTATTATTTCTTATATGCCGACGTACTGGCCTAGTGGTCAGAGCATCTGACTGCGAGGCCGCACGTCTGGGGTTCGAATCCCCGTTTGGCATGGATGTTAGTTTTAGTGGGGTCGCTTATGTCATGTTTCGAAAAATTTTTGGCAGAAGCTTAGTGAGTGGTATCATTCGATTTGTAATGACGTCTACATTAACGTGGTACCGGGTGTTTTTTCCGAATTCCGTGCAGGGGGTTTCTATGACGTCATGAATACAAGATGGCTGCCGCAGGAAAAAAGCTGTAAATGGCGATCTAGGGATGTTATCGGAACTATTTTTGGACAAAAAGCTCAGAAATATATTTTTTTATCGAATAGCTACAAAAATAAGCATCTAAATCGGTTAAAAATTGCGTTTATGACGTCATAAACAAAAAATGGCTATTTTCACCAAAAATACAGTATTTTTTCATGTAATACTTTAAAAAGATGCTATTTTCAACGTGAATGTAATGAAAATATGTTCATAATAAAAAAAACAACAATGGAAATTTCATTGGTGGTCACAAAAGGCGGATATGACGTCAGAAATCCAAAATGGCTGCCACACAGAATAAAATTTTTAATTTTTTTATTCAAAAATTTTTTAATTGGGAATTATTACACTTATATGAATGTAATAAAGATATTTTGAGGATAAAATTTAACAAAACATTTTAAAATTCCTGAAAATAGCATCGAAATATTAGGTGTGAAAGACAGAACTACAGTATTTTGTCATGTAATACCTTAAATAGATGCTCTTTTCAACGTGAATGTAAAGAAAATATGTTCATAATTAAAATGCCAGCAATGGAAATTTCATTCTTTGTCACACAAGGCGGATATGGCGTCAGAAATCCAAGTTGGCTGGCATGTAAAATGAATTTCTTTAGTTTTTTACTCCAAAAATTTTTATTTGGGAATTATTATACTTTTATTAATGTTGTAATAAAGTCATTTTAAGGATAAAATAATTCCCAATTAATATTTTTTGGAATAAAAAACTGAAGAAATTCATTTTACATGCCAGCCATCTTGGATTTCTGACGTCATATCTGCCTTTTGTGACCACCAATGAAATTTCCATTGTTGGGATTTTAATTATGAACATATTTTCTTTAAATTCACGTTGAAAATAGCATCTATTTAAGGTATTACATGACAAAATACTGTAGTCTTGTGTTTCGCACCTAATATTTCGGTGCTATTTCCAGGGATTTTAAAATGTTTTCTTGAATTTTATCCTCAAAATACCTTTATTACATTCATATAAGTGTAATAATTCCCAATTAAAACATTTTTGAATAAAAAAATAAAAAAATTTATTCTGTGTGGCAGCCATTTTGGATTTCTGACGTCATATCCGCCTTTTGTGACCACCAATGAAATTTCCATTGTTGTTTTTTTTATTATGAACATATTTTCATTACATTCACGTTGAAAATAGCATCTTTTTAAAGTATTACATGACAAAATACTGTATTTTTGGTGAAAATAGCCATTTTTTGGTTATGACGTCATAAACGCAATTTTTAACCGATTTAGATGCTTATTTTTGTAGCTATTCAATAAAAATACATATTTCTGAGCTTTTTGTCCAAAAATAGTTCCGATAACATCCCTAGATCGCCCTTTTTTCCTGCGGCAGCCATCTTGTATTCATGACGTCATAGAAACCCCCTGCACGGAATTCGGAAAAAACACCCGGTACCACGTTAATGTAGACGTCATTACGAATCGAATGATACCACTCACTAAGCTTCTGCCAAAAAAATTTTTTACACCATTGGTTTTTGACACAAGCGACTCCACTATTTCTGTCCTTGTGTGTGATGGATGAATGTGTGGCCCCCCTGCATGGGCGTCATTTAGGGGGGCAGGGGGGGGGCAATTGCCCCCCCCCCCAAGGTTTCAACTCTTAAGTGAAAAATTGCTGAGTCCCTGGAAAATTTTGTAACTTCCACAAAGAGCAACAGATTTAACTCAAAACATTCCAAAAGCAGTTAAAGCACTACTTTTGAGGGTCTAATTTCAAAATTTTCTGGGGGAGAACCCCCAATCCCCCTCCTGACCTTTGATGTCTGTTATACAATTTGTCTCCCTTGAAAATTCTGCCGCTTACAAGAAGCAGTTCCCTTTGGGAACCAAAGAGTTTGAAGCCCCTAGGAGTCTGGTTTAAAGGGGAATTTTCAAAAATTTTTACTGGGGGTGGATGTCCGCCCCCCCCTTGAAAATTTTACGTTTATTTATAACTTTTTTCCCCTAGAAAATTCTATGCTTTACAAGGAACTGTTCTTTTTGAATGTAACCCAAAGGACCTCAAAATGAGCTGAAACACTACTTTAAAGAGGCAAATTTCAAAAAAATTTCTGGGGGGGACCCCCAGACCTCCCTTTAAAATTTTTAAATATATATTATGTTATACAGTATATTTACCTTGAAAACACACTCACAAAAAGCAGTTCCCTCTGGGTGCTCCCCAACGAGGTTGCAAGGGAGATAAAACCCTAGTTTAAAGGGAAATTTTCAAAAAAAATTCTGAGGGAGGACCTCCGGCTCCCCTAGAAACTTTGACGTTTATTTGTAACATTTTTCTCTAGAAATTATGTGGTTTACAAGGGGCTGTTCTCTTCGGATGTAACTTAAATGTTGTAAAAATGAAGCAAAATTTAAAAAGTTTTCTGGGGGTGACCCCCAGACCCCCCATTTTTACTTAGAACTTATGATGTTGGGTCACCCCCCCCCCCCAAAAAAAAAACAAGTCTGGTGACGGCGTGGCTCAGCCCCACTTAAAAAAAAATCCTTGCCCCCCCCCCAACCAAAAACTGAAATAACGCCCCTGCCCCCCCTGTAAAAAGGGGTTGTGCCTGTGTGAATGTGTGTGTGGCGTGGGCAATAGTACTTCACCTCCGTAGCCTCGGCCCACAGGTGCCCACTGGGTAACGCAAAGTAAGTACTGCTTCGACATGACATGGGTTGATGGACTTAAGTTACAGTCGTAACGGTTCAAACATTACCTGCCATTAGAAAAAAAAATTATTTCTTATATAATTTGCAATTTTATTCAAGTGTAAATTTTCTCTTTCACCTGGACGGCTAGTCTATTTCACCATGGCTATTCATATTTCATTTCTTGTTTTTGTTTTGTATTCCTATATTAAATTTGTGAAATAAATTTGAAATTACTTTAAGGTCATTTCATGTCAAATAATCCAGGGTGGTCACCCCATAGTACCTACCTTAGATTTTCATGAAATTTTGTATGCATAAATAAAAGGGAAAATATCAATTTCTATCAAGTAGTTTTAGAGTTAAGGCTGATTTAAGTTTTGCTCATCTTGACTTTGAGCGGACGGGCTGGTGTTTAATTGCGTTTTACCTTACCAAATTTTTATTTATGTAAGTGAAGGCTTAAAATTACATTTATTTACAGTAAATAGTCTATAGAATCCAATGGCTTTAAAGTTAAGATTGAAACTCTTTATCGTGGTTAAAATGTCGTTTGAACACAAAAAAGGTTTTTTTTATAGTGTCTTAAAAATGAATGAAGCATAGCAAAAATATCTACGAATATTTTAAAAGAAACTATACATTACAAGAAAAAAGAGGAAATTTGCTTTCAAATAGTGAAAAAAAAAATAGATATTGTTTGGGGTTTAAGAGGATTTTTTTTTTTGCATCGTGAAATAACAGAAAGTGGTAGTTCTGATTAAAAACCACTTTAACTTAAGTGCCCATACTGACCATAAATAAACCATAAACATAAGTGACCATAAATTATATTAATCTTTGGTTATAATTTAAAGGATTGTGATTAAAATTTTACAAATAACAATTAGTTTGAAAACACACGAACAGAGGTAAGGGAACTTTGTCATACAAAGGTGTTTTTATAAAATTATCACAGTTATTACTTTTCTACTTCCTTCATAGAGAGTGCCATGATGTAATATCCTTGTAATATTTATTTATCTTATTTTTACAGTCAGCAAATAAAGTAAAATTTTTTTCATCATCTGGGATCGTATAAGTATAACGATCCATGTAGGTGAACAAACAGGCATAAAAATAATTTACAAATATGACAAAAAAATAATTAGAAAAAAGTGACATTTTAATCACGATAAAGTGTTTCAATCTTAAATTCTGCCATTCGATTCTGTAGACTATTGACTGTAAATAAATAAAATTTTAGGCTTTTACCTATATAAATAAAAATTTTGAAAGGGTAAAATGCAATTAAACACCGGCCCGAATTGTCCGCTTAAATTCAAGATGGGTAAAACTTTAAACAGCCTTATTTCTGAAACTACTTGGTAGAACATTTGATAAAAATTAGTATTTTTCCTTATCTTTATACAACATACATTGAACATACAAAATTCCATGAAAATCTGAAATCCCAGGGTGTAAAATTGTGTGATTTGGCATGGAATGACCCACTACTAAAAAAAATATTTGATGACAGAGATCCGATCTTTGGGTTGAAAATCATAAAATTCTAGAACTATGAGTAAGAAAACTTGCGAGAGATAAGCTGTATAAACTTTTCGTTTTAGTCCGAAAATATCGTATGAAGTGAAATTCTTAATGTGTTTCTTAGTTATTTCTTTCAAAACTACAATTTTATGTTCTTTGAAATCATAGTGACAAACTGTCTGGTTTGCAGCGATCCTTGTCAGATTTTCTGAAATAAAAGCTGACAGCTAAATTTATTTATTGAAAACATTCAATCATCTAGAGTAGATGTTGTATGCTAGACTACGTATAATGACATTTTAAATTAATCTTACCAATGACTTTATTTTCGTTACCTTATACGTGAGTAGTGGATACAACTAGTTTGATTTAAAGTCTTATAAAATTCCCTCTTTAAATACGATAGGGTTATAAGTGAAAATAAATGATAATTCCAGACAGCCAAAATGGCCCTTGAGATATAACCTAAATACAAAGCAATCAGAAGAATATTACAACTATATATGACACTTCATCCCACAAAACGTCTGTGGGTTCTATTTAAAGCTGTAAGAAACTTCTGTGTTTTCAAAAGTATTTATTTTAATTTATTCAAAAGTATGTATTTAAAAGTATTTATTTTAATTTATTCAAAAGCATGTATTTAAAAGTATTTATTTTAATTTATTCAAAAGTATTTGTTTAAAGTAATGTGGTTGCGCTTTTAATAGAAAGAAATTCAAATCGTCTTTGTATTTAAAGTTTTTCACATTTATTTATTTTTATAATCTACTAATGTTTAACCCCAAACTGTAATTGCACAATATTTTTTAACATATTAGCTATTGAAAATTACTGATATTTAAAGTAAGGAGTTAAGGCTTTAGAAAACTTTTTTTACTGGTTTAAAGCTTTAATACTTTATTCGTTCTTAGTAAAGTAATTAGTTGCTTGCTATTTCGCTTGAAAGCTAATCTAAGCTTTGTTTTCATCTTTTTAAGACAACTCTTTGTTGACGAAATTTGGATTATCTTCATCATTTTATGATTTTCTTATCATTTTATTGAAGGTGTGGATAGCTATGTTATCTCAATAACTTTATGGTTCTTATAAAAAAGGTTATCTCCTGTAAGATTTTGATATAATTTCTCTTCAGACAAAAATCTATTCTAATAAAAATATGAGAATTGGGGCTAAGAGTTTATTATCCTTTATATTATTTCAAAAGTGATGACGTTCTTAAAAAACAGGAATCTTTGAATGCTATTTATACTTAAGAAAAATATAAGTTCATTTTATCAAAGTTATATTGCTTTTGTCTTCTTTTCGTTCATTTGGAAAAATTTTTGCACGTGAAAATTTCGTATAGGTACTTTGAAAAATGTCACTGGTTTCTGATAACCTTTTATTACAATTTATCTAAAAATTTCCTGAAAATACTCTTCAAAATATCTTAGAACTTCTCAGTAGTTTTATTGTTTAAGTATTCACGAAATCAAAAACCTTAAATGTATTTTTCATAACAATAAAATATTACTTATAATAAACTTATGATAAAAACATCCACATACTTCAAAAAATATCCAGTTTACAATGTTTATTATCTTAACGCTTTTTACTTCTAAAGCATTTTGGATACGTGTTAGAGGCATTGTCTTATCCTCTCATTCTTTACTTTTCTGTAATCGAAATCCGTGTATTTCCTGTAGATTTTTTACATCCAGCGGGTGAACTCTCCTTACTGATATGATGAGACACAGGAAATACATTACAAGAAAACAAATAAATACAGACAGTTACTGAAGCAGAAGTTAAGAGTACAGAACTTTCATGATGGTGCTATCCTGGTGTAACATCTTAAGGAGTTTTACAATGACTAAAGAAGTAGGCGTAATTCACTTTTACTTTATTCATGTTTTTCATTAACTTGAATAATTATTATATTATCAAATAATTTTATAACTACTGGGCTGTCCGATATTACCAATATTACGCTCTAATGCATAATTCTGAGTATCTGTTTAAAATTATAACTTTCTCTTAAAAAACTAGCAATTTTACTTAAAATTTTTTTGGGGAAACCATTAAGCTACATTTTCTAAGCTACTTTCTTGAGGGGTTTTTTTTTTGCAAAAGTTTATTATCATGTGCTAGTTTTGAATTGAATTTCATCACACAGTTTTTAAAAAAATCTAAAGGCCAAAATTTTCATGATAGGTGAAATATAAATAAATTAAGATAATTCAGTTTATTTTTATTTTAATGGAGAGAGATTAACTGGATACACAGTTAAGAACAATTACAGAGGATATCCCACATTAAATATACGAGTAAATACTATAAGAAGTATTTTCTATGCGCATGTTTTAAACTTAATTATTTTACTTTAATAAAGTTTTATCAAGCACAGCAATCATTTCTTAACTCCCGAAGTTATGCATTCATATTATAGAAAGGTAAGTGTGGTATATTTTAACTACAATAAGGCAGGTTATGGTAACATCTTGACACTTAATACATATTTTTTCAAACTTATATATACTCCCCAAACTCTTGCATTTTTAAGTTTTTACATCTTATATTTTGGTATGTCATTGGTACTCAAAACTCAATAAGTATTTAAAGATTAGCCGGACGCAAACGCCAATGGTTTTGATGCAACGCCCAAAAATTATCTCCTTATTTATTAAGTCTCAAAAGAAACAAACAATCAAAATATTTCAACTAGCACTGTTGTTTTTAATTATTTTTATTATGTTTATTTGAATTCGTAAAACGTCGTTTAAAGGGCTCTAGAATCTAGAATTTTCCGGTCATAAAGTTTTTCGACTCATAATTTCCTCTATAAATTTTAATTAGAAAAACAGATACATTATATCCAGCCAAGTTTTATTCAGCAAAGATAAAAGCCCTAAAACATATTAAAATAACCATGTCAGAACCGGTCATATTTTCAAGTCTTTGCTCCTCCAGTCATGAAACCCTATCTCATTCATACCCATTTTAAAACACAGAAGAGCCGATGGTGATGCAACCTCTAATCACCACCTGACATCATTATAAGAAAAGTCATAACCGTATATCTCCTACATGGTTCTAAAATAAAGATTTTGATCCTTGCTATTTGTGCATGAAGACAGATTTGATAAGATGCATCGAAAACGGGGTGAAAAGCAATTCGATAGGAATATTTTTAATTGTCGGTTATTAAATCTGAACATCAAGTTTAAGGGCGATAAAGCCCTGAAGATATGATTTTGGGAGAGAAAAGTGAATGGAACCGGTTTAATGCAGAACGGAAATCACGTGCGGTGCACCCTAGGAACGTTCAGTTTTTTCCCCTTTGGAAGCAGCTGAAACGCATCACCTGAGAGAACGAGGGTTTTATCTCACGAAAATCCTGTAGAGAACTGGATTTGCACGTTCCTCCATTTTTCTCGAAAACACTAAAAAATGTTCTTCTGGTTATACATTTTTTGATAACGCTCCTTGCACTTAAAATTATTAAGAGCATTGAGTCACAGACTGGATTATTGTAGACGTTAGAGACCTATTTAAATCAATTTTACACTATTTCAAACTAGATACAGAAATTGTTTGGGGATTATTTTATTGAAAATGAATAAGGAAAGTTTTATTACTTAGAATTTTAACCCTCAGGGAATATATTTTAGTTCCTTATTTTTTTTATATTGAGTCTTCATGGAAATAAAACTCTGAATTCTTTAATATAGAATTTGTCATAATGTTTTAGGTAATTTTGCAAGTAGAAGTTCCTAAACGCGATAGTTAATTGATCCAATCTGTTAAAATCACCATTGAATATTCAGTGTATTGGACGCCGTATTTTGATTAATTTATTTCTTATAATGTTAAAACTTCCCTCTTTAACAGGGAATTTATTAAAGGAGGCTTTTAGGCGGAATGTGGCTACAAAATAATGCCTGATAATGTATTCCATAGTTTACTTAACATTTGGAATATATAGGTGTTCGAAATTGAAGTAATTGAACAAGTTAATTGAAAACACAAGTTATGAATATGATAAAATCCTGCTTAAATCCGTCTTAATCATCATCGAATAAAAATGAGCTACGTACGAGCTAAAACGAGCTTAACATGTTCTTGATGTGTCTGTAGCTAATCGGCTTTTTTTGAATCGGGTTTCGTTAATGTGAATACATCTTAAGGCATTTAAATAGTTTCATAATTTATAAATAGCTGAATATGTGTCTTCGATTATGTTTATTATATTTAGATACAAAATCTAAATTTTGTGATTTAAACTACTTTTCTAAATTCTTTATTGAACTGTGAATTTAATGTAAAATCTAAAATATGTATATAGTATGAAATCTGTTGTACTATTATCACATTCGGGTATGATGACGAAGAAAAATTTAAATTTCTACGGAAGAAGATTTGCATAAATTATCACCACAAAGTTTTATCAAGTTATTAAAAATCCAATTTTTGAAATTTGAGTTATTAAAAAATATCACCCTATTTATAAAGGTTGTGATTAGGTTGGGCACTTTAAATTGTCGATTTGTGATTTTGTTTAATTGTCTTAGAAAAATTAAAACTTGATTTTTTCCCGATGGTGCAACAGTCTCCCCTATGTGTTGTTTTTACTGTAATTATGTTAGAAAGCTGATGGGAATCAGAGAATGGTCCTTCTTAATCATGAAAATAATTTCACTGGACGTCAATCAGAAATTAAGAGATCCAGTAGAATCCAAACATTTATCAGAAGCATTTTATTTCATAAACCTCTAACTTTACGAAAAAATACCTCTCATTAATCTTTTAAATTGTTTTCCATTCGTATTGTTCTCGAATGATATAAAAATGATGCATAAAGGTCAAATGGAGAATGTTAGTAGATTCCATCATATTTCGAAAGTCATCTACGTCTTTAAAAAAAGAACTTTCGAATCACTTTTTCCACAGTCCTCTCCAGGAGGAGTTATTTATTGGAAGTCGTCAAGCATACATCTACCACCTCTAAAAAACAATATCCAGTACAAGCTATGGCTGGAGGATTCTAAACTGTTCTTCGCTACAATTTGCGCACCTGCCAACCCTACAAAACTATCTCCAGTGTAAATTTATCCTTTGAAAGTGGCAGCAGACAGTTCGACTAGTTTCAGAACTTTGAATGCAGTAGAAGTGCATCGGAAAAAAATACTAAAGTTTGGAGGATTACGAATGAGAAGATCAAAAAGAAAGGTGTACTCTTGACCAAGGTTGCTTGTAATACATGTAAGTAAAAAAAATCCTATTATCTGTTGTTATTTTCTGGTGGATAAGCCGCTAACTATTATAGGGATAATAACTATTTATAGGGATAAAGAAATATATTCGAAACATAAAAACATTTATTAGAAATAACCGAGTACCTTTCTAAATTTTAACCTTAAAAAATTGTTTATTTTTTTACACGTGTATTTTTATAATGGTACTAATCGTCATGTTGAAAAATTATACAAAATGCCCATGAATTATTATTAAATAAGAATGCCTTAGAATTAAATTACTCTACTAGATAAAATATCAACTGTTTAATTTTTTTTGTTGTGCCCAATAAGCGACTTATTAGAAGACATTTGTTTCAAAGACAGTTATCATGTGTGTGGCAATGCCACACTGTGGCATATCTACCCACATATATCTACCCACAAATATGAAGTTGTGCTTAACAAGTTATAATCAGTATAATTGACTATTCTCGGAACTTAAAAGTGTTCTTTTAAAATAAACTCAACTGAACAATATTAATTTATTACAATAATTTAGTAAACTATAAATTAGTTTTAAAGAGAACTGATTCATGACGTATTTCATTGAACTTCTTAAGTTTACTATTGCTTGTGATATCTCACTGTACCTGTGTACTTGTGTAGAAAGCCTTTTTGAGGTGGGTCTTACAGGCCAATTATGGAACTTTCGACTTAGAAAATAAACCAAATCCATGCTTATCTCGAATTTTTTACTTTTGAGCATACGCATCTGTTATTCTTAGCATTTAAATTAGCCTCACTTTCAAAAAGTGAAATAAGGCAATATGAATATAACCTAATACTCTGTATTTTTAATTTAAATAATATGACTTTTGGAAGAAATAATAGCATAAAATTTCTATTTTTACAAAGAAAAATTCCACAGGGATATTAATCTGTAACTATATGCTACGTAAGGTAAACTTCAATTCAACTCTTTTTTTTTTAATTACACTTATCTTCTAATTTTATTTCAATATTTATACACAAGTTATTATGAGCATGAAATCTGTTAAAAGGTCTCAGGAAAATAAAGTAATACATTAACTGTAAATTTAATTATTTTAATTTAAGGATACTTTTCCATTATAAATAATTATGAGCTCAAAATAATTTTCTCTTTTAATCACGAGTTTTTTCGAACTCTATGCTAATGTAGAATATATTCAACAAAAAAATATGACATATTGCATAAGCTAGTAGCATTTCAAGATCACTTAAAAGGAATAAAAACAAAACGCGGTTGTGAGATGAGAAGAATAGAGGGCATATGTGTGTAAGAGTGAAACATACAAATTATAATAGTTTTAAGCGTATATTGTAACTGTAAAAATTCTTAAGGTTTTACAGCACATTGTTAAAATACATAACGAAACTCAAATATAACAAAACGGATTCATGAAACTCGAAGAAGAATAAATTGTAAGCCTCTCTTAATATGAAGCCGTTTATTAGTTGAAAGAATCCAAATCCACTCAATGCAAATTCCCAATAGTTGTGCGCTAGTTTAGTCACGTAATTCTCTTTTGTATTTTTGAAACGAGGTACTCAATTCATCGATTGTATTTCGTCTGATATATTTGATTGGAGTCCTAAGAACTATTAGGGACACTTTTTTAACTATTAATTGAATCGTCAGTGTTTGTAGAAGGGAATAACACAAACCCTTTGAAAAATTAGTTATGTTATTGAAAAAACTGTGTATAGGTAAAAAAAACCTTTTATTTATAGCAATGAAATTTTTACTAAATCTTTAGAACCCTCTTTAGCACATAAAATTTCAATTGAAAAAATATAAGTATATTCAAAAATTCCTAGAGTTGAAAAAAGAAATTGGATAGATATTTCTATCTTTAGACTCCATTAAGAACCCCATTAAGGTTAAAGTTTGAATTAGTTAAGTTTAATGAATGGTAATGGAGTCAATCATCCAGTCTATATAAATAAAATATATATTATGTACAATTCTGGTCTTGCATCACAAAGGCGAAAAATAAAAATACTTAAAAATTTAATTTTTAAAAAATTGTATAGTTAAGTCATGAATTCAATTTAATGAGTGTCATTAAAGACAATCACTCATTGGATAAAAGTTGAAAACAAAAGTTTTATTTTATCTTAACTTACTTACAAGAGAGATAGAAAAAATGAGAAGGATTAATACAAATTAAATTTTAAAAATTATTAAAATTTGCTTCTATTATGCATTTTAAATCATTTAAAGATAAATAGAAAATCATAATTTAGTTTTATTAAAAAGTTTTATTCTTTTACATCCCATGCTCTGCAAGACTAAAATCGGCACTTTTTTTTTCTTCATTATGATTTTCTTACATATTTTAACGTTTTTTGAAGAGGGGTTTTAAAGAAACTATTAATATTAGTATTGCGTGAAATCGGCTTACACCTTTTGTAGGAGATGAGCAGAGTAATTAGTAGAAAGGATTAAACATTTAGTTTTAATTATAAAAGAAACATTTATTTGACAGCGACATAGCTTACATCTTCACTCAATCGAAACTACTGTTGGAATGGCGGCAGCCAAAAGAACATAAGAAACAAAATCACAACGGCTACGGTGGCTAACGTTACGCGTTAGCACGAAAAAGAAACAGAGGGAAGGGAAAAGTATGCATTGACTCCAACACCTTTTTTACATCTTTTTAAAAATATATTTCCCAAAAAGATAATTCTTTTTTCGATTTAATACAATCATTTCAAATATCAAAACTAACGTAGCCAGCAAAATACCAGTTACAAGAACGACCAAAGCTCCTGATATATCCCCAAGTGTGATTGATTGTTCCTGGTCCTGATGATTGAATACCTTCGTAGCTGATATCCATGTTCTGAATCCTTCATCCTTTAACAGTTTGGAATACAAACCCGCTTGAATTATTCTCTTCAAAGCCCGATTCAACGCATGAAGACAACAAAAGTCCTTGTTCACAGCCATACTAAGCCTGACCCCGATGTCTGTGTTTTGGACTATATGCATTGTTGTTAACGGGGGCTCTCCAAACCTGAAATTTAGCAAAATCCTTGAACTTATAATGGCCGTGTTGTCTTTGATGTTGGCATCATTGTTGTATTCCGACACAGATAGAAAACCCCCATACTTTTCCATCGCATTAACCAAAGCAACCAAGTGAGTCTTGTTACTTTTTAGAAAAATATATTGTATTACAGATGCTGGACCTATACTACGGTATTCTCCCGTCAGAACGGCACTTGATAGTTCTTCGAAATTTTTCAAGGGAGTGCTATATAGAGGTACGGCCAAAAAAGAATAAATGACGGCCTTGTAGCTGAAAGATATGACCAGCACGAAAGCCCACCAGCAGACACGTAGAAACACAGGTTTCCGTCGTTGAGGATTGCCCAAACTCTGGTTCAAAATATTCGCAAACAGTTCAAATAATGATTTCGCGGGAGAGTGTTTAAAACCAGACAGAATGGACATTACAAAAGAAACGAGGATGACGGTCATTAAGATGGATATCCACGTTGTCCACTTAAAAGGTAAAGTGTAGATTAAAGTGCGAGGGAGGAACTTTGGAAGATGAGTGGCAAACGTGATCTCGTTAGAGAAGTACCAATCGCTGAAATCAACCACTTCTTGCCTAGCTTTACTTATGGCCAAGAAGCACATTCCTATGTCAACTTCTCCTCTTTCCACGATTCCTATTAGCCCGGTTGAGTTTCCACCGGGTGCAGCATTACCCCAAGTTTTGTCAGCGGGAATCGCAAATGTGTACTCGAATCCCAAAGCGTGTGACAGCAGCTTGACTAGACCACCTTCTATGCTCCGAGGCATGACGCCTTCTTCGTCAGGAACTTCACAAATTTTAGAGAAATTGAGAAAGCCGATCACTATCTTTTTAGGAAAACACATTTTTTAAACTATTGTTAAATTTTTTCAGTAAGTAATGCTGGGAATGAAATTCAAGTAAATAAATTTAACACCACTTTTAACAAGACCATTCTCTGCCTCACCATTGACATAAAACTAATATGTACACTAATGCTGTTCTCTTTTTGCAAGTGTTGGTCATTAAATGCAACTATTGGTTTCTTAAGAGAAAAATGCTTTTAAGATTGCATGTGCTCATAATCTCAAAGTATCCAACTGTAGGAAAAATCCATAAAATAAGCACGAATGCTGAAATTTACGTTCTTAAGGTACATTTTGTTGAATGGACCATGGTACCGCAGGTATAATTACGTTTGGTATAGATTTTTTTATCTCTTGATTCGACAAAGCTCTGTTAACTTTAAGTGATTAAGAATAAATAGGTTTATTATTGATTTATTCAGTGAGAAATATCTAACGAATGAACCAATTTCTAAATCCCTAAAAACTTTTAAATCTATTAAATCCCTCGCTATTAAAAACTTTAATAGTAGAAAAAAGATTGAGGGACATTCTGGTACAAAATTTTCATTGATTTCAATAATCTCAGAGTTAAAAATAATAATAGTTAATTCTACCCCGTACCTTACCGAAAACTATTACTACCAGCAAAAATACGATTACGATATACAGCGATTTTTTTCAGCCCCATACTCGTAAGTAAAACGATCTTCTTAAAGGTTGAATTTTGTTTCGAATGGACTCTAACCGCCTATCTGGTTCGAGACTTCACGGAACCAACACGTGACCTACAACTGAGCTTGTAATGGACTCTAACCGTCTGACGTCACACGGAACCAACACGTGACCAACTGAGCTTGCGATTGGTTACCACAGATACTACACTAGTAGATCTACTAGTGTAGTATCTGTGGTAACCAATGGACTCTAACCGCCTATCTGGTTCGAGACTTCACGGAACCAACACGTGACCTACAACTGAGCTTGCAATTGGTTACCACAGATACTACACTAGTAGATCTACTAGTGTAGTATCTGTGGTAACCAATCGCAAGCTCAGTAGGTCACGTGTTGGTTCCGTGTGACGTCAGACGGTTAGAGTCCATTGCAAGCTCAGTTGTAGGTCACGTGTTGGTTCCGTGAAGTCTCGAACCAGATAGGCGGCTACTAGTGTAGTATCTGTGGTAACCAATGGACTCTAACCGCCTATCTGGTTCGAGACTTCACGGAACCAACACGTGACCTACAACTGAGCTTGCAATTGGTTACCACAGATACTGCACTAGTAGATCTACTAGTGTAGTATCTGTGGTAACCAATGGACTCTAACCGCCTATCTGGTTCGAGACTTCACGGAACCAACACGTGACCTACAACTGAGCTTGCAATTGGTTACCACAGATACTACACTAGTAGATCGACTAGTGTAGTATCTGTGGTAACCAATGGACTCTAACCGTCTGACGTCATACGGAACCAACACGTGATCTACTGAGCTTGCGATTGGTTACCACAGATACTACACTAGTAGATCTACTAGTGTAGTATCTGTGGTAACCAATCGCAAGCTCAGTTGTAGGTCACGTGTTGGTTCCTTGAAGTCTCGAACCAGATAGGCGGTTAGAGTCCATTGCAAGCTCAGTAGGTCACGTGTTGGTTCCGTGTGACGTCAGACGGTTAGAGTCCATTGCAAGCTCAGTAGGTCACGTGTTGGTTCCGTGTGACGTCAGACGGTTAGAGTCCATAGAGCATTCGCACATGACGTCACTTGGAGGACAAAAACAACGTTGCTAAGGCTGTTGTTAGGGGCGGGAACTAGAAGCATCCAATAGAATTATTCGCACATGATGTCACTGGCGGGCAAAACCATCGTTGCTAAGGCCGTTGTTAGGCCGAGTCATGTGATTGAAAATGCTCTATTGAAAGCTCAGTAGGTCACGTGTTGGTTCCGTATGACGTCAGACGGTTAGAGTCCATTATGAATTGATTTTAGAGTAATTAAATTTTAAGGTTTAAAATTTTTGACGCTTTTTCGTCTTTTTCGATGAAGAGAAGATATTAATCAGTGAATATTTGCAATTTTTTTGAAGCCACCTACTTTAATTTTTTAGGAAAAGTAAGACGTTTTGTTCTTTTTTAAATCAAATCAGTTTAGAAATTATTACAAAAGTTTTAAAGTTTCGTTTTTCTTCTCGGTTTACTAGGTTTACTGACGAGTTACTAGGCATATTAAATTTAAGCATATAAACATTCTTGACGTTATTAAGGCACCTAGCAACCGGTAGACTCTTGTTTGTTTACCAGTCATAGAAATCTAAAACCTTAGCAACCTGGATCGCTTGTCTTTATGGGAAAATATCAGGCTAATTATTTTAAATGGGACTTTACAATGTTTTATTCAAAAGCAAAACTATTATCCGATTAGTTCTGTTTATTTTTATAAATGCTTGTTATATTGTTGGGAACTCATAAAACCCTCGCGTTTGAAAGGCTAAATACACACACAGTTCTGCAAAAAAATACTTTTTGAAAGCTGTTCGGATTATTCACCTGATCTTATTGTGTTTTGGTGTGCCGAATCCGAAAATGCCCTTCGTTTTTTCCTGGGACGTCACATTTTGTGACAATTTAGGTTTTTAAGTTTATAGGGTATAATGTATATCCTCAAAATTTTGGAAAATGGACACATTATAATAAATTTCTTAATCTTTCTAATAAGATCATTTTAAATCTTTTTTGATGTGCTGAATCTAAAAATGGCTTCCGATTTATCATAGAACTTCACCTTGTAAAAAAGCAATTTTTCAAGAAAAAGGACAGCAAATATAGAATAATTTTTTTTTGAACTCTTACTTTACCTGAAAATCATTTTATGGTGTGCTGAATCCTGTTTTGATTTTTCAGACATCCGTTTTTATCAAATTGAGCAATATTTAAAAAAAATGAGAGCTATGCATAACAAATTATTCACTTAATAAGATCACATAAAAGAGATAAAACCAAAATGCGTATGTGAAATAAGAAGAATAGAGAGTATAATCGTGTGTAACAGTGTAACAAACAAATTAGAATTCTTTTAAGCTTATAACTGTAAAAACTCTTAAGGTTTTACAACAACTTGTTAAACTCTATAACGTAATTCAAATATAATAAAACAGATTCATGAAGCTCGATGAAGAATTGTAAGCATCGTTAATATGAAGCTGTTTATTTGTTGAAAGTATCCAAAATCATCCATTGTATTTCGTCTGGTATATTTTATTGGATTCCTAAGAACTATTAGGTACACTTTTTAAACTATTAATTAAATCGTCAGTTTTTGTAGAAGGTAATAAGACTAATAATATATCCCCTATGAAAAATAAAAATAAGTTAGGTTATTGCAGTTTTGAAAAAAAACTGTATGTAAGTAATGTAATTTTTATAATAGAACCATCAAATTTTTTCTAAATCTTTAGAAACTTTTTACACACAAAATTTAAATTGAAAAAATATAAGTTTATCTAAAAATTTCTAGATTTGAAAAAAGTAGTGGATATATAATATATTTATTTCTATCTACAAATTTAAACGTAAGTTTTACGAATGAAACTTGTAATATTAATAAATAAGGTTTATTGAATGTTAATAGAGTAAACTATCCATTTGATAAAAATAAAAAATGAAATTACATTACTTCCTAGGTTACAGCATAAATATGAAAAGTAAAAAAAAATTGTTTTTAAATTATAATTAAGTCATAAATTCAACTTAAAGAGTACTGTAAGTGAAGTCTATCACTCCCTAGGTAAAATTTTAGTTTCATTATAAAGTTTATTTTTCCTTTTGCATGGCTTTAACTACAAGACTAAAATTGGCACTATTTTTCTTTATTATTATTTTCATATATATTTTCCTGCAATTTAGGAAACGTTTAAATACACCGTAAATGGTAATATTCAAATTTCAAATCAAATTTATTTTCAAAAAGTCACATAAAAAAACATACACACAAGAAAAATAATAATAAACATTGATATTTGGTTATCCCAAAGGAGCAACTGCTCGTCCATGGGCAAATGGCATATCTAGTATATTAAAGTCAGGTAAAAAAAAACAGTGGAAGAATTGGAGAAGAATTTATTTCTTTTTACTTAGAAAGAAAAAAATAATAAAACGAGAATGGCTTGGCTGGCAATTAAATTTATATTATAGGAAGAGTAAGAGAACATAGATTGCATGTAAATCTGACAAATTAAATTAGGGTTTCAACATTATTTTGGTCTAGAATAAAAGCAATACAAAGTTTTTTAAATAATCTGATATTAGATTCTGATTGAATTTGGCTTGGTAATTTGTTAAATAAAATAACCGAAAGATATTGAAAATGTTTTTTGTATATTTCTTTACGAGGGGTAGGCACTAAGAAATAATTTTGACTGCGGAGAGTGTATGAAGTGTTAGAGTTTATAGTTGCCCATGATGGGAATTTTTTTTAAAAAGAGTAGACTATTTAACATAAATAACTGATGCACATTTAAAAGATGATTATTCTCAGGAAAATAACGTAAAAATTTCTTTTGTAAGTTAATTAATGGTAAAATATTGGAGGTGTAGTCTCCACCCCAGATTATTATACCGTATTGTATTCGAGATTGAACCCAAGCAAAATACAATTTTAGAAGTAAATCAGAATCAAAAAAATTTTTTAAGTGGTAGAATTTGAACAGAATATATCTTAATTTGCTACAGATTGAGTTAATATGATCTTTAAATTTCCAGTTTTTATTAAATAAAATGCCTAGATATTTTAATGATGGGGTGTATTTAAGCAGATGATTATCACAAGATTTTATTTTACAATCACAAAAGAATAATTTAAGCTTAGTTTCATGATTAGATCTTAAAGAAAACATAATGTAGGGGAGACTGGGGACAATTGTAACAAAATTTACAAATTGATCTCCAGCCAAGCCATTTTTTATGTTAGAGTTATGAAAATTGGTATGAAAATAGGTTGAAACTTCCCAATTACAATTGCGTTATGAAAACTGTCCTGTGAACATGCATTACAATATAGTAAATAAAAAATATGCCAAAGAATATTGTTACAATCGACCCTTGAAGTGGGGTCGATTGTAACACATACAAGGGTCAATTGTAACACAACACATTTTCATAAGAAATACGGAAAATTATACAAATTTTTTAACAATATATTCTGTACGAAACACACTGAATCCATTTTTCACTGGGACGATTGTTTTTGAAATTGTCCATGGAAACAACACACAAATATTCATCGTCTGATGAGGTTTCACAGTCTGAATATTTAAATTTCTTTTTTGTGTAGACTTTTTCTCTTTTACACTGGGTTTATAGGTGCAGATGGGACTCTTTCTCCTTGAGTTTCCTTTTTAATAGTTGCATTGTTATTTTGTACCACTTTTGGTATTAGCAGAACAGCCTTTGGTGAGCATTTTGATATTTGTGATGATGACAGCGAATTTGGTTATCTTTTATTAAGAGATTGTGTAGGTGATACAGGCAATTGCTGGTAACAATTTTCTAAGATCCCGTGCCGACAACATAAATTAATTATAACCCACTTTAGTGTTTTCATTTTTTCTGACAGAATCTGTATAACGGCCCATAACAAATACCGTGCTCACAAACAACACTTCTCACTGACTTTTCAGACTCCCAAACCTCAGCAGCTGCTTTCTCCATTCTTTTCTGACTAATCTGACCCCTTTTAGTTGTCCTTGTACGAGATCTCGGCATCCAAAAGTCAATTTTCACATGTTACAATCGCCCCCGAATTAGTGTTACATTTGACCCCATGTGTCCATTTTTAATTCAACCCTCGTTTTCAAAAAAACTAAAAACAATATTAACTTAAAAATTAACAAAATATAACTATGATAAATGTAGGTTCATTTTGTATAAAAAGTTATTTTGTGCTACATACCTGTAGTGCAGGTGTTCCGTTTTGTAATATTAAATTTAACTGTGCAACAATGGCGATAACAAATGGACTCTCAAGAGGAGTCAACAATAGCTCACGTGTCATGATCGCTGTAAAATATATGCTCTAATTTTGTAAATAAAGATAGTTGTGATATTTTGAAAGGTGTTTTTCGAACCCCTTTAATTTGTACCTTTTGCGTACATTTTTTCACTTTTTAACTTGTACTAGTTCGTACATTTTTTGGCGCCCGAACAGGGACGAAGCAGCACTTTAAGATGTCGGGTATTTTCAAAGTAGGGTTTAAAAAAGCCGATTTGCAGGGTAATATTCCGTAATCGAGGTTTTCGCCAAATGTCGCCAAATTTGGGCGATAACCAGGGATTTAGATGTAGTGTTATAGTGTTATAAATAGCTTGGCGAGATCCGATTTCGCCAAATTTGGCGAAAACCTCGATTATGGAATCTGTCCCGATTTGCAGTTCGTCCTACAAGAACTTGGAGTCACAGTGCCGGAAGGTTCAACTTTAGTGAAACTGAAGAGTTTAATACTGGTTAGCGATGAATACAAGCAGGATCCAGAATTTGTAAAAGCGCTAATAGAAACTACCGTCGAGGATAGAAAGAAACAAGAAGAGGAAAAGAATAAAAGGCTTGATATGGAAAAGGAGGCAGAGAAAGCTAGAATGGATAATGAACTTCAAGAAAAAATTAAGAGGCTGGATATTGAAAAGGAGGCAGAGAAAGATAGAAGGGATCATGAACTTCAAGAAAGGCTTGAAAGGGCTAGAATGGCTCATGAATTGGAAGTGATCAAGGCTCAGGCAGGAATGGCAAATTCAAGTACATCGAATCAAGGTTCCGTTTCTGCCGATGTAGTAAATTCTAAAAGAAAATTTACGTTACCGAAGCTAGAGTTTAGGCAATTTGGCGATGATGTCAAAGAATGGTTGCCATTTTGGAGCCAGTTCCAGCATATAGACGGGGATTGCGAGATTGCCATGGAAGATAAGTTCCAATATTTGATACAGGCAACGGTGATGGGTTCACGGGCGAGAGACATTGTGGAAAGTTTCCCGCCAACAGGAGCTAATTATATTAAAGCTGTGGACAGTCTCAAATCGCGTTTTGGAAATGAAGATGTGCAAGTGGAAGTATACGTGAGAGAGCTTTTAAAGTTGATTATCAATGTACAGATCAATAGAGTTTTTTCACTTACTTCATTATATGATAAACTAGAAACACACTTGAGAGCTTTGGACACTCTTGGAGTAACTACAGACAAGTGTGCCTCTGTCCTTTACCCGATGGTGGAATCCTGTTTCCCCGAAGAATTTTTGAAGGCCTATCACAGAAGTACTTCTTCCACTCCTAAGTTAGAAGTAAAAGAGAGACTGAACAAATTGATGGAGTTTCTTAAATCAGAAGTCGAGGGTGAAGCCAGAATCAATCTAGCGATGGAAGGATTTGGTCTGATGAAAGCGGAAGATAAGAAGCAGACCAAACCGAAGAAGATTGGTTTTGAAATTAGTAAGAATGATACACCATTAACTGCTGCTGTTTTGAACACAGTTTCTCATATAAGAGAGCAAAAGAGAGGTTGCATATTTTGTGATGGAAAACATAAAAGTGCAGACTGTTTCTCTGCCCAAAAAATGCCTTTGTCCGAGAGACAGGAAATTCTTAAAAGTAAAAGAGGGTGTTTTTCATGTCTGATGCCTGGACACATTTCGAAGAAATGCAGAAGTTTCATAAAATGTCTTCTTTGTGGTCGGAAACACACGACACTTATGTGTGAGCATTTGGAAAAATGTGTCGAAACGGCGCCCAAGGCACAAACACCATCAACGGTAAAGGAAGTTAATATGACGAGCTTAAACCAGAATCCGAAAGTGTTTCTACAGACTTTGGTCGCCAAGCTTGTTGCCAACGACAAAGAAATGAATGTTCGTCTGTTAATTGATACAGCCTCTCAGTATTCCTACATCCTAAATAACGTTGCCAAATCAATGAAATGTACATCTTTAGAAGAAATGGATGTGGCTCATTCCCTTTTTGGTGGGGTAACTACTGATGTTAGAAAACATAAGAAGTATGAAATTAGAGTTTCATCACTAAAGGGAAGATTCTCATGCAAGTTGGAAGCCCTGGGCCAACATGTAATTTGTGAAAAAATTCTACCTGTAAGTAGAGGTCCATGGCTAGAAGAATTAAAAGAGTCAAGAATAGAATTAACCGATGTTAGCCATACTCCTGAACAAGTACATGTACTAATAGGAGCAGACATGATAGGCAAGTTATTGACTGGACATCAAAGAGTCTTGTCTAATGGAATGGTAGCAACAAACACATATCTTGGATGGACCTTAATGGGAAAGGTACCTCAACAGGAACCTTCTGAGGAAAGTCTCGCCATGTCAGTAATATCACTGTTCGTTCAAGAAGCTGAGATGGCCAATATGTGGAGACTGGACCCAGTTGGAATTAATGAACCCATTGAGAAGAAATCAAAATTAGAAAAAGATATTGAAGCCGAGGAGCATTTTCTTCAGACGGTGAAAGTCAATGACCAAGGAAGATACGAAGTTAATTTATCACGGGAGGAAAATGAATCTTGTTTACCAGACAACTTTAGCCCAGTACAAAATAGATTGGATCGCACAAATGTTCCGCTGGAATCCAAGTCTGTTTATCATGAAATAAGAAAATTGACCGATATTTCCGCTTGGCATCGTGTCGCAGGAGAAGCGAAACCAGCAGACCTTCCATCTCGAGGATGTTCTCCTAAAGCATTGAAAGCTATGGAATGGTGGGAGGGGCCAGCATGGGTTGAAAGAATCAAGCGAAAGGTGGGAGCGAGACATGCAAAATCAGTTTTACAAGCTCTCAAATGGAGAGCGGTCAGACGATGGCCTCGTCACGGAGTAACGTAAGCGGAACAGAATCATTTTATAGGAAGTTTTCGTATTGCTGTGAGCTAAATGAAAGACAAGGTTTTGTTCGTGTACCATCAGTTAAATCTCAATTATTACGTCCAGTACAACGAATCTACCCAGTAGAAATGTCTACCCCTTCAGAGATCTCAACAGCAAGTATTTCCCACTAGAGCTCCCTCCAGATCAAAGTAGCCACTGACGAAGTATAGAAGCCTCTAATGTAATGATTGCTAAAACTGAACGAAAGAATCCTGACTTTATAAACTTTAGATCTTTTATATTCATATTTTATTATTAGTTTTTGATTATGTAACCTTGAATTGCAATCAAAAAGGTGGGAGGATGTTCCGTTTTGTAATATTAAATTTAACTGTGCAACAATGGCGATAACAAATGGACTCTCAAGAGGAGTCAACAATAGCTCACGTGTCATGATCGCTGTAAAATATATGCTCTAATTTTGTAAATAAAGATAGTTGTGATATTTTGAAAGGTGTTTTTCGAACCCCTTTAATTTGTACCTTTTGCGTACATTTTTTCACTTTTTAACTTGTACTAGTTCGTACAGCAGGAGAAAAAATTTCACTCAAAAGTAAAAATTTACTTTTATGCTCGAAAAACACTATTTTCTCAAGTACACTCTGTTATACCTCAACTGCCAGTCTTGGCGCTCTCGGACATTATTTGTTTACAAGCCATGCACATGGTGTTACCTTTGTAACAGCTTGGCATCTATACTTTTCCAGGAATACGAAGTGTTACAATTGACCCGTGTTACAATTGTCCCCAGTCTCCCCTAACTCGTTTTGTTTACATTTACCTTTAACTCATTGCTTGAAAACCAATTAAAAATTAATTCCAAATCTTGATTTATCATGTTTTCTAACATGTTGTATGAAGGAGCTGAATATAAAATTATTGTGTCATCCGCGAAAGTTATTACTTTACCTAAGAGATTCAATTTACATAAATCATTGATATATATGTTAAACAAAAGAGGTCCAAGTCGTGAACCCTGAGGTACTCCTTGCATGGAATTAGCTTACATATTTTTAAAAATGTATTTACCAAAATATATAATTATTTTTTTCGTTTTAATAACATTATTTCAAGTATCAAAACTAAAGTAGCCAGCAAATTACCAGTTATAAGAACGACCAAGGCTCCTGATATATCCCCAAGTGAGATTAATTGGTCCTCAGTTTTGAATACTTTCTTAGCTGATATCCATGTTCTGAACCCTTCGTCATTTAACAGTTTGTAAAAAAAACCCGCTTGAATTATTTTCTTCAAAGCCCGATTCAACGCATGAAGACAACAAAAGTTCTTGTTCACTGCCATACCAAGTCTGAATGCGATGTCTGTGTTTTGGGCTATATACATAGTTGCTAACGGGGGCTCTCCAAACCTGAAACTTAGCAAAATCCTTGAACTTATGACGGCTGTGTTGTCTTTGATGTTGGCATCATTGTTGTATTCCGACACAGATAGGAAACCTCCAGACTTCTCCATCGCATTATTCAAAGCAACCAAGTAGGTCTTGTTACTCTTTAGAAAAATATCTTGTATTACGGACGCTGGACCTACACTGCGGTATTCCCCCGTCAAAACGGCATTTGACAGCTCTTCGAAATTTTTCAAGGGAGTGCTATGTTGAGGTACGGTCAAAAAAGAATGAATGACGGCCTTGTAGCTGAAAGATATGACCAGCACAAAAGCCCACCAGCATACGCGAAGAATCACAGGTTTCCGTCGTTGAGGATTTCCCACACTCTGGTTCAAAATATTCGCGTACAGTTCAAATAATGATTTCGCGGGAGAGTGTTTAAAACCAGACAGCATGGACATTATAAAGGAAACGAGGATGACGGTCATTAAGATGGATATCCACGTCATCCACTTGAAAGGTAAAGTGTAGATTAAAGTGCGAGGGAGGAACTTTGGAAGATGAGTGGCAAACGTGATCTCGTTAGAGAAGTACCAATCGCTAAAATCAACCACTTCTTCCCTAGCTTTACTTATGGCCAAGAAGCACATTCCTATGTCAACCTCTCCTCTCTCCACCATTCCTATGAGCCCGGTTGAGTTTCCACCGGGTGCAGCATTTCCCCAAGTTTTGTCCACCGGCACCGCAAATGTGTACTCGAATCCCAAAGCGTGTGACAACAGCTTCACAAGACCACCTTCTATGCTTCGAGGCATGACACCTTCTTCGTCAGGAACTTGGCAAATTTTAGAGAAGTTGAGAAAGCCGATCACTATCTTTTTAGGGAAGGACATTTTTTTTAAACTGTTTGAATTTTTTAATAAGTAAGGCTGGGGATAAAATTCAAGTAAATAAATTTAACAAACGACCGTTTCTGTCCCACCGTTGACATAAAACTAATACACAAGGCCTACTATGCTATTCTCTTTTTGCAAACGTTGGTCATTAAATGTAACTAGTGATTTCTTAAGAGATTAGTGTTTGTAAAGGGGCCCACAGACGAGCAACTTGGTCGTCAACCGGGTTGTCAATTTGAGCAAGTTTGCAACCAAGTTGGCCGTCTGTGGGGAAGTTGATGATTGAATTTCAGGTTGATGATCTGATCGTCAACTTGGTGGGCGGAGCTTAATCGGAACATGTTATTAGGAAAATAAAAAAAACTAAGCATTAAAAATTAAAATAATATAATTCTAGCTCGAGAGAATAATTAAATAAAATATAATTTTGCATTTAAAGTACCAAAATATATTAATTTGTTACAATCTGATTAATTTTTTCTTCATTGTTTACATTCTGGTTGACGATCAGGTTGGCCGTCTGTAGGAAAAGCATCAACCTGGTTGGCAACCGGGTTGACGACCAAGTTGCTCGTCTGTGGGCCCCTTAAGATTGCATATATTCATAATCTCAAAGCATTCGAATGTTGGAAAAAATCCATAAAATAAGCACGAATAAGGGCATTTACGTTCTTAAGGTATGTTTTGCTGAATGGACCATGGTGCCTAACGTATGATTACGTTCGATACAGATATTTTTATTTTTTGATTTATTCTGAATATTCTATATTTTACTTTATTGGTACTACTTATTTCTAAATGACAAAGCTCCGTTAACTTTACGTGATTAAGAATTACTAGGTTTAGTACTGATTTACTCAGTAAGAAATATCTAACGAATGAATAAATTTCTAGACCCCCTAAAAACTCTTGAATCTATTCCTCTATAACAGTGGTTCTCAACCTTTTTCACGATTTTACTCCCAAAAGAGAAATATATTTCCCTGCTTACCCCTCGCATGAAGATGCAGTTGCAAGTAGTAGTTGAAATATCACCTTTTTTTAAATAATCATAGGTTCCAAACGTTTTGGGACCACCGCCTCCTTTTCAAGAAGAAAAATTTCCACCACCCCTTTACAAATTTTTGCCCCTAATTTGCTTACATTTCATAGAATTTTATACCAACGTTCTGTTATGAAAAGAATTCAATTTATAACCAAGTGAAATACAATTTTCTAAAGCTATTAAGGAATGTTAAAAAGTTATGTTAAGTTAAGTTATGTTATTACTAAAAAGTTATGTTTTCTATGCGCCTTAAAATTTAATTTGAAACTGTTAGGATAATAATTCGACTCTATTTTTTTATAAAATTTGATTCAAAAATAACTCTATCTAATTTTGAATATACTTAAACCTCTCGTGTGTGATACCCAGGAGAGTGCGATATGCATATTCACTAATCCTGCAAGGTTTTAGTACTTTGATCCAATGCGCATGCGAGTGGAGTTGAATTTTGGCGTGTGGCACCAGGAGTGTGTGATATGTGATACTGTGATACCCATACTACCTCCAGAGTATATTTGGAACCTCCACCTGAAAATTTCCTGCTTTCATCTTAAAAAGTACATAAATTATTGATATATCAAACTATAGGTAAAAATGGGTCTGGGGGGCATCCCCCAGAAAATTTTTGAATTTCAGCTTATTAAAAAGTGATTTTAAGCTACTTTTACGGGATTTTTGAATACGTGGCGTACCCTTTAAAAGCTCTCGGCTTACCCCTAGGGTACGCGTACCCCGGTTGAGAAACACTGCTCTATAATATAGCAAAAAGTAATTAGTAGACAAAGTAGAAAGAATACTGAAAACCATTCTACAAAAATGTAATTGATTTGAATAATAGTTATGGAATTATTTAATGTTAAAGTTAAAAATAATTTTTCTATCCCTTAATAGCGCTTACCGAAAGCTATTACTAGCAAAATTATACGCAAATAAGCTAGTATAAATGTATAATATACTCCCTATAGTATAAAGGTGTATTCAGTCGAATACATAAGTGCGATAATCTTACTATAGAAACGTTCTAAAACCTAAGTTCAAATTCTCTTTGAAAATGTAGTTTTATTACTACTACTAAGGAAATTTGAGTGTTAAATGAAATTCATTTAGTATTAGTAGTAGTAAACTACAGTTTCAAAGAGAATTTGAACTTAGGTTGTACAACGTTTCTATATTAAGATTTGAATGTAATTAAATAAGCAAGCACTCGTTCTTTAGGTTCAAATAGAAATGTTTTCTAGTTTCTAGTAAGACTGTCAAATGAGGTCCTGAGCTAATACTCGGTTGAGCTTCAGATAAAACGCCGATGGTTACTGGACAACCTGAAAAATTCGAGTTCTTGCTAGAATTACATTTTCTTTTACAACCTTGGTTTATGTGAAATCAACTTTTCAGCTCATGTGATTTTTATTTATAAATTAAAGCACTCTTTCAGAGCATATAATATGCTTAAAAGTTGCATGAATGTAATTAAACTAGCAAGCACTCGTTCTTCATAGTTTCTAGTAAGACTGTCAAATGAGGTCCTGAGCTAATACTCGGCTGTGTTTCAGATAAAACGCCAATGGTTACTGGACAACCTGAAAAATTCGAGTTCTTGCTAGAATTACATTTTTTTTTTACTAATCTTGCCATACTTAATCTCCCTTACAGACCTTACAGAAAGCTATTACTAGCAATACAATACTGCGGGGTTTTTATCAACCTCATACTCTTAAGTATACTTCTGCTTGATTTACTTAAATGTATGATCAGCTTGAATCTTAAATTTTTGTTTCGAATTTTGAATTAAGTATACTAAATGTTAAAGTTTCAAACTTTTTTTACTCTTTTTTGATGATGAAAAGAAATTAATCACACAAGAATAATGATTTTTTAAGTCACTTACTTTCAGTTTTTAGGAAAAGGAAGAAGTTTTATTCTTTTTTTTTAATTCGAATCCCCTTTTGAAATTATCACAAAATTTCAAAGTTTCGTTTTTTCTTCTTTTTTTGTTAGTTTACTAGGTTTACTGAGACGAGTTACTTGGCCTGTTAGGCTTAGGCAAAAATAAACGTCAAATTACGCCATAAATAGTAAAAGGAATAGTATTTAAACTGACTGTAATTGATGTAGTATTTTAAAATTTTATCTTATTTTATCCGGTAAGATTTCTTTGCTTAGATATTGATCTATTTAATCAAAAATCTCATTACTTTATACAATGTTAAGCAATCGTACAATTTTTACTTCAGAAACATTCAATCCTCAAGGTTAGCTCAAAGGATATTAAGCAACGCGTTTTTTTTTTCATTTTACAGACTCTTTATGCAGAAGCTATTAGCAAATGTCATCACTAAAAAAAACAAAATCAAGGCACAATAGAAAAGCATCCGACGTTGAACAAGTACATTTTATTCACATAATATATCAACAAACAACTCATGCAAAAAACTTTCTGTATGTCATAACAATCAAATGACATCCTAAATTGTATTAAACACGATATCATCTTTCCGTATTCCATAACAGTCCAGCATGACCTTATAATGATAACTTTGGTAATTTATTCCTGTCAGTAAATGTCTTTAAAAAGCCAAGTAATTAGTTGACACGATCTTTCTTTTGTGTAATGGAAGGATGAGTCAGCACAGTAGCGCACAATTTTTACAAAAAGAGAATAAGGAATGTTTGATGGGATATTCGTTTGAAGTTCAACATCTGTGGCATTCAGTGTATGTCAGCTATAGTTAGTGTTTTTACCCTGAAATGGAGGTAAGATTCAAAGTGATATCCTTATTTGAGTTCATTCATAAACATTACAGCAAACCGAAACTGTAAAAGTTGAACTGTTTGATTCTTTAATACTTTTACTGTTCAATGTTTCAATTCTTTAATTTTTATGCACTTTATTTTTAAATAAATTATATAATTACCTAGTTATTTAAATTTGTGATTTAATGATGGTTAAAGCATGGATAACAAGATAATATTTATTTGGATTCATACCTGTGTCTAATGGTAATATGCTCTTTGAAATTAATATTTCCTAAAATAATTTTAGATTATTACAATTTTACAATCTAGGAAGGTTCATGTAAAGACAATTTTATTTTTAGTAAGTAAATTCCAGTTCAGTTCCAGAAATTCTTTATTGCTTAAAAACTATTGTTGACTAATTCCTTTCGTTAGGGAAAGCATTGGATTAAGATTAGGATTTAATATTGCAGAAATATTTAAGGGGAAACTTTCTATTTGTCATTTTATTTTTCAGATAATACTTATAAGATGAAAAAATTTAATAGAATTTTGTGAGGATAGTTTATGTTTTTTAAGTTTACAACTATATGATAATATTTGTCCAAATTGGACTGCAAATTTAAGTTTCTTTATTCATAACTCACTAATCCTGCTTATTTTAGAGATTTTACGTTACGTATTTCTTTTAAAATCAATTTAATGTTTTTTAACCTTGTCATGATTCGCAGTTTCCTGATTCCCATGACTGATAAAACCTCACAAAATATTCAATGGCTTTATTCTTCAGACTTCTTAAGTCAAAACTATTTATAAAAATCATTTTATAAGTTTTATATTTTTTGTATGATGTTTCCCATATTTTCTTACGAATGAAAAACCAATGACAATTATACAAGCGTGATTTTTTTTCCCCTATTTTATGTCATAGTTGCATGCAAAGTTTACTTCCATGAAAGCAATTCTTAGTTTAATATGCATATAGAATGATAAAATTTATAAAATGAAAATATATATAAACGTAAGGGAGTTCTTTTTGTATTGTCTACGATTTACAAGGCATAATTCACTTTTTATCTCCAAAGAAATATCGTACGAAAAATATTTATGACGTGAGTCATTTACATAAGGAGAACATAAAATTAAAATAAATATTTCTTCACTGAATGCAATTCAAAATGTAAAGCAAACAGAAACACATACAACACACTTTCACTTAGAAATTTTATTATAAAATAAATTTACATTTATACTCATCTGGTATTAAAACTCTTAAATCACGATACCGTCCCCCTTTTTTCTCTAAATATACTGTATAATTCTGTTTTAGAATGAGTTAATTTTCTTGTTTGCTTGAAATGAATTAGATTTTATTGTCTTTTTCCATAGACGAGGTTCTATGATGAATCTGTTAACCAGATAACATAATATACTCCGATATAACCAAAAAAATATCGTTTCAAAACTTAGTAAGTTTTTAGTTTCTAAAAAGTTCGCTGTTCACGCTTTCTATTGGAAAGAACAGGCGTGGAAAATAAATTATCCGTATCAACTAATACATACGGTAACTACTATTTGTACTTTTAATAGGTAGTTCTGTTAGAGAAGTTAGAGAGTAAATGGTGTTGACAAGTTTAGTAACAAAGTTGTTTCGTAATGTGATATCGTAGTATATTGAACCTTCTCGTATATCTTTGTAACTTTCAATTCAAGGTTACTTTCCTTGTTTGTTTTGATGATGAGAAGAAATGAAAAAAAATTTGGAATCGTAAAAAGTGTAGTAAGGGAGTAATATTTAAATCTAAATTTGTAAACAAGTACTTTTCTAACTTTAAGATTATGAATGAAAATTATTTCGAACCATAAAATCACTTAAAAATAAACCATGTTCTTCATTATTCAAAATTTACTTCCATTGCATTTTCAATAGTTTTTAAGATTTAACTATATTCACACTGTTTATAAATTTATCAATAACATTTTTTATTTTCACATAGGAGTAATTTTGTAATTTTTATCCACAATTCTATTGAACGCGTCCACTTCATCCTCGTCAATTTCTATGCCTGAACATCTAATTAAAGTTTCATTTAGAAAATTATTTCTATTGTAAGACAAACTCATGCCTCTTTAAGTAGTAATCTGTTAAGAAGAATATACGTTAAGTGATGAGCTTTATTTTAGACTCGTCACGATATCAACCGATCATGAATAAACATGCTTTAAAAATCAAACAGACGTAAAACGACGAGACGTGTATTTATATGGCTTACGGTTCATCACACAGTCACGTGATGGTACACCCTGTTACGAATCCATGAGTCAATGTAAAGAAAGTTTGTTGGACTCAGGTTACGTATTGGGGGATGGATAATTCAACCTGTATACAGCGGTATTTTTCTCAGTTCACGCTGTATAAATAAATGCCTTGCGGTTGATAATGTTTGCTCAGCGACACTTTGTTTCATTGGTCCCTGCCGCAACCGGGGCTTAACCAATATTAGATTCGTGGTTTGTCCTAGTTTTAATGTTGCCAAACTAGTATTAATTTATTTTACCAAGGCCGTTCTTTGTTGTAGCGCCGGGATCTACTTGAAAAAGAATTTCTTCGTCGCTTCAGCTTTAAATTAATTCTTTGCATTCCTTCAAAAAAATAAAATTGAATTACCTTCATCGATTGATTGGTAATCATTTCATGATGATTACACATAAAATCCGAAAAGCCCGATAGCCCTACCTTGGATTTGTTATTGAATTACGCATTGGGGTTAACAAACTCTAGTACCATCTAAAGAAAAATTTGATTTTGATTATAAATTTTTTTGCAAT
Organism: Tetragnatha montana; assembly: GCA_963680715.1. Classification (NCBI taxonomy): domain Eukaryota; kingdom Metazoa; phylum Arthropoda; class Arachnida; order Araneae; family Tetragnathidae; genus Tetragnatha; species Tetragnatha montana. Next base: position 49,199,489 of record OY796675.1, read on the forward strand.
GAAGGTCCAAATACAAAGTGATGGAAACGACCATGAAATTTTTTCTTATCAGCTGCAATAAGTCGTAAAATTCTTACTCCGTGAAGTTTCTAACATCAAACAGACAAATGTTCCTATCAACATACTGTTTTTGATTGCGTTATTTCGTTATAAACCTTGGTCTCTAACAACTGAAAATACCTGAAATTCTTTTTAAACACACAAACTAGAGACTATCTTTTAAATATTTTCAAAGATAATATTGAAATTCATAGAAGCAATGAAGCATGTCAGTAAAAATAAGAGTATATGCAGGAAAATAATTTTTATTCTGTTTTTTTTATTTGCTAATTAACACTATATATTGTTATCATTAAATTTCTAAAATACATTTTACATACATTTGGTGTTATTTTAATTTAAATTTGGCAATGTAATATTTTTTAAACAAAGCTTTCAAATTTGCTGTCATTATAGTGTTTTGTAATTGGGAAAGCAAAGAAATCTTTTGATGGGTTGTCAAGCGCCCTAAAAAATGTATCACCTATCGTTTTAATCACGGCAAAAGCGGAAAAATAATTTTTATTTCCTTTTTAGTTATGTAGGGTTTTTATCTTAAATTTTATGCTTGTTTTTAATAGTCCTAATGTTTTAAATCGAAAGGTCTTATGAAGATAAGAAATAATACGAGTTGTACATTTGTTTGGTTGTTTTTAAGATACTCCCGTTTACTGATACTGCGTTAATATTGTATTGCTTGCTCTATATTAATAATTCTTTTTAAGTAACATTGGCAATAGTATTAAAGATAACGAAATAATACTTCCATTGATTTTTTTTAGATTTTACGTTTTTCGTTTTAATTTTTTTTTACGGACTACGTTAGGTTTTATTTTTAGTTTTTATAAAAGAGAGACTATGGTATTCAACGTTTTGTTTCAATTGTTTTCAGTTGGAAAAACTCTTAAACTCTTTTACAAATATTTTGTTAAATGGGTTTGTGTTTATTATAGATATTGATAAGGACATCTACAATTTCTCACTTCATTTTTTAACTTCTATGTATATTTTTTTTATTACATACAGCGCATAACACGTAATCATAAATAAGTGCTTTACATGTCGAAATAAACGGTTACTAGATTTAATGAAGGATTTATTTTACAATCATTTTAATTTTAGACTAACTGAATAGAGTGTTTTCAGGTGACGTCACGACCAGCTATTTTCTTTTAAACGTTAACCTTTTGTAGGGCTTTTAACTTTTGCTAAGGCGGTTGCTAGGTAACGAGGTATCTGTTATTAAGGCGGTTTTTAGGTATCGGGTCACGTGATTGCAAATGCTCCAATAGAAGAATTCCACGGCCAGTCATATTTTGTAACTGTTAACTATCTGTAGAGCAAAAAAACTGTAACCTTCTGTTGCTAAGGCCGTTGTTAGGTCCGATGGGTCCGAGTCATGTGATTGAAAATGCTCTATTGTTTGTTTCCATCAGAAATGATTTTATGAATGACGGGAAGCATAGATTCTAAATGCAACCAAGCCTAAAAACTACTTCATAATTAATTTAAAAATATATTTATTTCTGTTTTAAGCACGAGAATGCTAATTTATTCATGTTTTTCTACTCATGAAAAATAGTACAATTTATAACGATAACACAACCTTCCTCTTTATAAAAGAGCAAAAGAAAGAGAAGAAGAAGAAAGAAATTTCCAATTGAATGACTAGAAGAACAAGAAAAAACCTGTTGAGTAATATTTTAACCGAAAGCATTTTCTCCCTGACGATTATCTCCATCTCCATCCGAATCCGAGCGATCCATAAAAACCATCTTCCCCCCAGTGTCGACATAGGAAATACGTAACAGCCAGTGATAAAAAAATATCTTCAATAAAAATGGAGATGGTATGCGATTCGAGTACCTGTATTTAAGACATTCCTAATGTTTGAGTAGTTTATTTCACCTCGGATGATAAAAAGAGAGAGAGAGTACCTCCCCCATTCCCTATTAAATACCTCGATCATTTTCGCCGAGTCTCTTCTGTAGTGTCTAGTTAGAGGGATCATGGGAGTCAGCTGTCAGGTGTCACTTCCTTCGTCGACTAAGCCGTAATTTTGAAATATTTTCGATCTTCTCCCCGTGACAATACTCCTTTCACTGCCTCTGGACAACCCGTAAGTTCCTATTCGCTGCTGTTGCTTTGATTATTACTTGCATCCTGGATTGGGAAAGAAGTCAGCGTTTACGTTTCCCGTGAGGTACTATATTTTCATTCTTTTTCATATTCGATTTCGTTCCTAATATTTTTTTATTCAAATAGGTGTTGTCTAATTTATATTTGTTTGTAGGATAAACTAAAAGGTTAATTTGCTTGTTTTCGGGAAAATTGTGACAAAATTTAACTTATGGACCATTTTTTCATTAATCAATGTTCTTTCGTGATGAAATATTTTATTTTCATCATTTTAGTTTGTCTGTAATGTCAACTACTCTTACCTGATAGTTTCGGTGGTGGATAATTAATATAAATACTGTCAAATCAGGATAACCACTTATCCAGGTATTCCAGTTATCCAGGTGTTTTACTTAGTTACCTATAGGAGGTTGGGACTATAACTATTCCACTTACCCTGGTTTGACTGTATTTCATTCTCGATAATGGAGCTTTTAAATAGCGATAGTTTAGATTGAGGAAGACTTTTTTTATGTTTTAACAATTATATACATCAGCGTATCTGCTATGGTGGCTTTTCTTGCAAAATGTGAAAAAAAACTACAGAATTCTAAAATTATTTTGACCATTTTTGCAAAAAAAAAAAGCGGATGAAAAATCGAAACGTTATAAACACTTAAAGTTGTTGATATGTAACAAAGATTTTTAAAAATTAAATTAATGACAAAAACATTTAGAGAATTAAATTTGTACAGGTAAAAATCTGACGGATCAAACCAATTTTTATTTTTTTATTTTAGCATTTGCTTGAGATTTCCTTCCATTTTATCTTTTTGCTGAATAAATTTTTTTCCTACCTGAAACCCTGATATAGTTTCAAAATGGCTTTCCATATTTAATTAAATACTTTCCAAAATACTGACAAAACTTATATCTATTTTCATAATTAAACAAAAACATTCATAACAGTAATGACATACAAGAAAAACCTAATCTGCATAAAAATAAACTGGAATAAACTATACTTTAAAGACAATAGACGTGTGATAAATTAGTATGGAATATATCAATGTTGTGAAATTAAATTAGAGTGATCTTTGAAGGTGACAGGAAATATCTTTTACTGATTCATGGTGTCTTAAATCAGTTTCAATTTCTTTTATACCATGAGTTTTCAAAAATAGTTAAAACCCAATAACAACATCACATGTGCTGTTGCTGTTGTTGTGTGTTTGATTCCTGAAATTTAAAGTAATTGGTAATTGCTGTTGCTAAACTAATACTAACATTGTAATCATCCAAAAGAAACATTAGTGAAAAACAAATTATGGTAGCTTATTGACTTATTTATTTTCTAAGGATTTCAAACACTTTTGTAAAACTATATGCTTCCTTAACTTTTATAGCTTCAAATCTGTATTTGTTAGAATGTTTCTTTCGAGTTTTTCTATGTATTTATTAAATTCAGAAAGAATAGTAACAAAAATTGAAATTATATTTCATTTTCAATATTATAACTTATATTAGAGGATACCTTGGGACACTTTTTATTAAATTATTTTTCTAATTTTTATGCCATTATATTTATTCAAACACAGCTACTAATAATAAATATACTCCTTTGCGTATCTAAATAATATTTTTTTAACAATTATCTCTTTTAGGGAATTCATAATAAAATTTCTTAAAAACTTTAGACTCTTTTAGTGCTCCAAGGTGCCCCACTAGTCGCCCACCTTGGGACACTTTCAATGATAGCGCATAAAAATTATAAATGTTATTTTGAAAATTACAAAACTAACTCTAATTAATTAAAAGCTATGTTTAAAAATCTTAAATTTGACATAAAACATATTTTGCGTTTAAAATATTTCACTGATTTCCTCATTTTTGGCATGACATAAATCATTGATTTTTTGTTTCCCCTTCCTGATACTTTTTTGCACCAATTTTTAAATTATAATCATCTAAATTCTTAAATTATGTAATTTTTAATAGAAACGTTCTAGTTTTACTCATAATAGGTTTGGGGTATCTTTGGACATGTACCAAGGTGCCCACATCTGAATGTCCCAAGGTTCCCCGATTGACACTTTGGTTGTTAACTAAATTACTCTTTTAGGTTTAGCAAAAAATTTTCTTTACATTTTTATTTAAAAAAAAATGATTTTCAAACTACACATGATAGCAACTTTGCACCAAGAAAACTGATGCAAATAATTATCCAGACGCACCAAAGATTCCAAAACACGTTGAATGAAGAGTAGATTTTAGTTTCATTTTTTTAGTACCTAAAAGTACGAGATCATAACTATAAAATTGCGTCAAAAAAAGTGAAATGTCCAAAGGTGGGCCATGTCCCATTGTGCCCCTCTCTCCCCTACACTTTTATTTTTATCTGAAACTTTTTTTTAAGTAACGTAGGTATACAGGCTGTATGGTTTAATCTTTTTTATGTGCAAATAAAAAACGTTGTTTTTTAACTTTTCATTGTAACTGTTTTGCACAGCATTAGAGCAATAGCAATATACATATAACGAGCTTTAGTGGTTTTACACAAAATATTTTAAGATTCAAATTTAGGCTCAATTAAAGTCTATAATGCTTTCTACAATGAAAATTAACCTTTTGTATTTCTTAATACTATTTCTTTTGGTATCTTATGTGTTTATAGTATAAGTGTTATAAGTGTGTGTGTATGTAAGGTTTTTATTATGATATCATAAGTCTAACTTAAAGTTTATGAATAAAATTACAAAGTTGTCTTCAATTCTTTAAAAAGTATTCTAATTACTTCTTTCTTAAATAACGTATTAATAAAAATAAATGTATCCACATTCCTTTCAACGGTTTTCCGATTTACCCTGTACGGGGTTTTATACAAAACCTTAAAATTTTAGTGTAAGAAGTATTTTAAATTTCAGTGTAAGAAGAATGATGAATTTTTCGCTTAGTAGTACAAAATTGCTAAAAGTCACTGTTTAAAAGATAAATTTTAATTTTTTTTAATTAACTGTTATTTTAAGTTAACAATTACAGAAATGTTTCCCCATAAAATAATGTTTCCCCCGTTCAAATCTTCCAATAAAAACAAAAAATATATATTTAACATAAATAAAGGTAAAATTTGTAATATATTCCTTCACAGCCAATCTCATTTAAATACATAGAAAAGTATGTGGGGATTCCGTTTTGCCGCGCTCTGAGAATGATGGTTTTAAGAGAACGCTCCATGCCTCGTTGACATTCAGGATTTCTATTTGCGTAGAACGAACGCTTTGTGAATGAATGACAATAAATTGGTTGTTTTCTGCAGACGTGGAGAAAGTCTGGCATTCGAATTTCTGAAGTTTATAGTAGCTGCTAAGTCAGTACTATCTCGAGAATTTTGAGGAAAAACACTTTTCAGACACGTGAATAAACGCTTTTGTGAATGCTTGCGAAATCATTGAATGCATGAATTAATTACCTATCTGATAAACAAAAGGAAATTCCAGTTAGGAAATTAATATTTTTAAGAAAAGATCAATCAGTATTAGAATCTGAAATCATACGTAAATAGCTTGTCAAACACACTTTAATTGGCACTTTCATTTTTGCTAAGATGGATTCTTGGAATCTATCCAGAATGAAACTGATTTTGTAAGTTTAGATTATTGTGACTTAAAAGAGAATACAAAAGGCAAAGAAAAATTTATGCATGGAATGTTTTAATGTAATATATTTTTCAGTTATCAATAGATACTACCTATACCTACAAAAATTATTTTTAAGAATGATAATTCCTTTCCTATTTTTATTTCGTCCGGTTTAGTTTTCTAGGAATTTAAATTTGGATTATAAGTAAAACATATTCAAAATTTAAAAAAAAAAAAAGTAAACAAAAGTTTTTTTAGTAAATATACCAGAAGTATTTCCATAGTTTTTATGAATAAAAGCAATAAAATAAAAATGCTTGACATAAAAAACTTTCCACACTATGTTGAACAAGTAGGGAGATTTTCGTATTTTTATTATGATTCTGGATTTGCTTTCCAAATTAGTAATTGATACCTTGGCCATCAACAACTCAACTTCGATCTGAAATCTTCTATGCTGCACGCATATTTACATATCCTATTTGATTTCTTAAATGTTAGGGTTTTAACTGGTTTTCCGAAAGGGATAAGTTGAGTTGTTCTCACAGAGTTATCAATCGTGACGCCACCAGGAAATCTATCGCACAACAGACAACAGTTCGAGATTATCTGGCATTATCTAGTCTAGTTGACTATGATTAATCATATATTGGTTCTGAACAAATGAAAATACAGAAATATTTCACCTGTAGAAATCATCCCTCTTTTTGCAGCTTCTCCCTTGACTCATCATCATGACCACCGACAACATGGACGTTGAGAAGGCGTCGACGCAGCAGTCGACGTCTTCTGTGCTGTCTTCGATGTCGTCTTGCCCACCCACCACCCCCTTGACCACCGTCTGCTCCCTGGTGCTGCTGGTGGCCCTCATCTACGGGACCCTGTGGGGGCTGACGGGGACCACCGCTCTGCCAGGGGGACCCATCTTCGGCCTCTTTGCGCTCGTCGTCATTTGCTACTTGGGAGGGCAGCTCATGAGGTTGTTCAAGGTACCCACGCTTGTAGGTGAGTGATTAGTGAAGAGTTAAAGTTGTAGGAACTCCGAGAGTTCTTCATCCCAACATTTCAAAAAAGGACAGGGTTTTTTCTATTCGACTCCGTTAACTGTCCCGTTAAATATCACCCAGTTGTTTTTAAAGACACGTCGAATATTAATTATTAGAAACATATCGCCAAAAATTGCAAACTAACCGATAAAAATATACATAGTTATTTCAATGACAACCATAAGAATTTGGCCTTATTTGAATATTTGGCGTCCTAAACAATTTGACGATATTTACCAGGACAGTTAACGGAATTGTACCGGTTTTTTTTTATTTGATGAACAGGGAAAAGTCTTGCAAACGCTGTTGCAATATCCTAAAACAAGTGTTCTTAAACGTTTTGGTGAATTCCACAGTAGCACTCAATATTATTTGACCGATACATTTTGATGTTTTGATTACATTAAATCGAAGGCATAATATTGGTGAATATCAGAGCAATATATTATTTAAAATCATGTGCTATAGGGTGCTGCTTGAAACTTAAATTTTAAATAATATGTTTTTGCTCACTATCATTATGTAACAAATTTTGATTGTTTTTTAAAATAAAAACCTCTAAAATTACTTCTTAAAGGTTAAATTGATACATTATTTTCTTTCTTATCGTAAAAAATAAGTACCATCATATTTATTGTAGTGGAATTTCACAATTTAAAGTTTTTATTCCATTTCTAATAAGATGCGTATTTTTAGTAAATGAGTATTAAATTACAGAAAAGTCACACTAAACATTAAAAAAAACGACTTATTAATAACCATTAATAAGAGTGTAAAAATGCATTCAGAAATTAAATTATAATTTCTAAATTCATAATGAAATTTTCTAATATTGTAATTATTAATTGAAAAAGCTATGAGCACAATTAAATTAATATACAAAATTCTGTGTATAAATATAAGTGTAACATCAAACGACTACAACACAATTTATATGCTTACATTTAACCCAGTTAGGTTATGCAAAGAAACTTTTTCAATCTTCCTCAAATTGCGTACTCTTTCAAAATGATTGACAACTATAGTTGAAAACCCGTGAAACAGCTGAAGACACAAAGGAAAACTAGTGCATCACTGTAATTAGATCATCGCCAGCTGTGAAAAACGAAGGCTGTGCTGCCACTGTTGAGTAATAGTTCTGTTTACACACACTGCTAGACCATTTGCCTTCCAAACAACGGAAATGCTATGAAAATTCTGACGTATTCCGTCCCAATAATTACAGTCACTATGCTACAGGTGTTTTCTGATTTTCGAGTTTTCATACCGTACAAGAGGATTTCAAATGAGTAAAAATAATTCAGGAATCGATTTATTTTCCCTTCTAGTATCCCCCAATAGGTACTCCGGCCTGTGGAGCTGTGTGCAATACTTTTCTAAAAACAATGGTTATTTAGAAAATTTTTAAATATTTGGTCATCTTATAAACATGTCCATACCTTCGAATAAATGCTTTTTGTACCTATTTAAAAGAAAAAGTTTTCCTCATATATAATTTTACGTTTTACCTTTATAAAATTTTGTTTGATATGTAGTATAATTTACTGCTAATAGTACCTTCACGAAGTTTTACGAACGCGCTGTAATAAATTTTAACGTGTCAATACCTTTTTTTAAAAGTGTGAATGAATTTTTCTATACCATTCTAACGTGCTGTAACCATTGTGTTTTAGTTGTACTTCAAAGATAGAAAAACGCGTATATCAGTGATCGTTTTTTTTCTTTGACACACTGTCAGTATTCACACATAACGATTGGCTATGAATACCTCTTAAAGAAGTATAAAAGAACAAATATTTCACATAGATTTGCTTAGCACTGTCTCGATCGTGATGTCCGAATTGTTATCCTTTGTCCCTAAGCTAGGAAGTTGAGAAGATACAAAGCGTGTCAGTTTGTATTCAAAGTGGATAACTCTCGCATCTCTGGAATAAGCCATAATTCGCACGAAATTCAGCCGATTAGGAATTCATACCGATTGTCTTTGCTTTGAAGAGCCCACTTTGCTGAAAATGTTTTGGTATTCGTTCGGACATCTTTCCCTAATTTCAATTAGAAGCCTTGGGCTCATAAGGAATGAGGTTCATACATATGATACCCATTATGTTGATGCAGTTTAATCCATTATGTATTAGAAGAAATGAAACAACAGGTGATCAATTGTCGGGACACGAGGCGTATTGGATAAGTTGTTTTGTATTGTGGGGGAGTTATATACACTTACAAAAGGTATACACACATAAAATATTTACTATAGTACCATTTTATGTGTAAAGCTACCAAACACTTCAAATTAGTTTTTATCATACAACCCCCCCCCCCAAAAAAAAAAAAAAAATGTAAACTCTGTAAATTCTAAAAGAAGAGAAATGTTATCATGAATCCTCCCGATTTTTATTCAAAATTAGAAAACTAAAGGGAACTTAAAATAAGTATGCGTTTAAAATTTTGAAAAGTGTTAGATTTACGGAAAAAATTCCAACCTTTTTTTATAGGTATGATGGTGTTTGGTTTCATACTTCGTAACGTGCCCCATATAAATGTTGCCAAAGATATTCCAGAAGAATGGGCCGGTAACATTCGGTAAGTTCTTGTTTTTTATGCTTAAATCATGTCACTCCTTTACAACTAAGGGCTTAAAGTCGGAAAAAGACCTTGAATAGATATCACGTATACTACACATTTCTTTAGATGTATGTAGTATTGCTCTATCAAAAAGCCGTATTTCTTATGGGAATGAAATCGACATAACTTTCTCGTTCATAAGTTCTTTGACATTCCGTTTTCTTTATTGAAGGGTTTCCCGGGTGAGGTTACAACTTTTTTACGGCACCCTTAAGTTTTATGGCTATAGAAATGTTGCTACTAGGAAATAATGAAACAAAAGACCTTAACGATCTCCAAGTGAGAAGTAAATCAGCCTAATTGTTTTTGAACTAAGATATCGTTGCTGTTAATGTAGTTACAGGTGAAACAATATCCCAAAGCTATTTTGTACTTTTCGCGGTAACTATCAATTTTTAAAGGCCAAAAAACATTTGTTGTTTGTAATGGCATTTTTATCTTTAATCTATACATTTTGAGTTACACCTTCAAAATATATCGTGTCTCTTATATTGTACTTACATGGTATAAGTGTTTCTTACATTGTACTTATGAGTGATTTGGGAGTACTTTACAGTTCTTCATTAACAAATTCATTTCATTCTTCTTCTGATAAAACTATCTAGATATTATTGATATTCTCGTCTTTATTGGATCTTAAATTGTTCAAGAGAAACTCCTTCTTAACTCAAACTGCAAACAAACTATCTTATGTTCAGCATTAAGTTTTTGTCGGATTAAAACTGACAATAATAACCTGCAGCAATTAAAAGCTATGGATTAAAGTCTACGTATAATAATAACCTGCAGTAATTGTAATCATGGGTGGGGGTAAATGCAGTGGTAATAGGAATAACAACATAAAAATATTGTTCTTAGTTCTCAAAATTTATTGATATTTCACTCTTTCGGTAGTTTTACTCCTGGTAAGGCCCTTCGAGATGGAATGCCTTTTATTGCTTTATTTTCCGCTGATATCTGCTGGCAGTGGCAAAATAGGGTCCCTTTCCCAAAAAACTAGATACTGTATAACCTTGGAAATAGAGAAGCCCGAAAAAACTTCGAGACATCAAGCTTTCGAAAATACAAGGAAAAATAAAGAAATACTTAATTTCTAGGCGGCGGGATTTTTTTCTAGATGTAAAAGCTTTCAAGACATCAAAGTAATTCAAGGTAACGAGGTTATACTGTAGACACACCAAACAAACAATCTGCAAGCAAAGGAGTCAAATCCAGATCTTAGTTCTTTTTATAATCCCTTTACCTTGAATCATATGGCACAGTTAAAAATCCTTTTATTATCATTTATACCTCGGGATTGATGAACCCCAATGTTAGACTCAAGCGTTCCTTTGCAGTAACATGGCGCTGATCCTGATCCTCCTACGAGCGGGCCTCGAGGTGGACGGGGACGTACTGAATAACAACAAGTCCACCTGCTCCAAGCTCATCTTCATCCCCTTCATCGCCGAGTTCTGCACTGCGGCCGTGGTCGCCCACTTCCTCCTGGAAATGCCCTGGATATGGAGTTTCCTCATGGGGTGAGTTAGAGGAGTCTGTCTTTAACTGAGGGTGGGTTCAAGTAAATACTCAGCATGCAATGAACTTGGATATTTATTATACAGATATTCTTAAGTAATAAGACCGGTACAGTACTTAGCTCCAGGGATTGATAGCTAGCTCTTACACATGCGAACCAGTCCTATTTATCCGTTCACTCGGTTACAGTTGTAGTTACCGCTGTATTACCATTATACCAAGCACAAGGTAGGTAGGTAGATCGATTCCACCAAGGTAACTGTTCGAGTCCTACTTAAGCCCACGACACCCCTCTCGACTTAATTCGGATAACCAAGTCTGTCTGGAGGTTTCCGGACTCTGGTTGACCTTCGTGGTTCCACTCTAGGATTTGGATCTGGTCTGTGTCCTAGTGGACTGGAGATCACTGATGAACCGGACTCCACTCTGGGATCTGGATCGGGTCTGGGTCCTGGGGAACTGGACTGGTCTTGTGGTGGAGCCGTTTGGATAGGTTGGGACATCGGAGATGCTGGTTCCGCTGTTGGCTCAGGCTCGGTTGTCTCCGGACGTACCTCGGCTTCGGCTGGTCTCCAGCTTTTCCAGGCTGGAACATCATCAGCGTCCCTTTGGAGATGGTCTCCTGCTGGTCTGATTTGATCCACGTGTCGGCGCTCGAGATTCCCGTTCACTTTCACAGTATAGTGGAGTTCTCCATCTTGATTTAGGATGGTCCCTATCTTCCATCTGGAATTTGCAGAACGGTAATCGCGAATTGCGACTTTTTCACCAACCTCGAACTTCCTGTCCTGAAAATAAACGTCTTTTCTGATCTTATGGTGGATCCTTTCCTTCTGATCAGGCAGTAGATGATCGAGACGTGTCCGGATCTCTCGTTTGAGAAACAGCATGGCCGGACTTTGGGATGTTGTCATATTCGGTGCTTTCCTGTAATTCATAAGGAAAGTTAATACCTTTTGTTGGATCGTTCCAGGGTATCGTTGCATTGCTCTTAGAGACTGCTTCAGTGTATACACGTAACGTTCCGCCTGCCCGTTGGTTGAGGGTTTAAAAGGCGCACACGTTTTGTGTTTTATTCCGTTTTTATTTAGAAACTTTCGAAACTCTGAAGATGTGAATTGGGGCCCATTGTCGCTTACTAAAACAACGGGAAGTCCAAATCTGGAAAAACAGTCCCTTAGACACTCAATCGTTTTAGATGCTGTCGTAACTTTCATAGTATAAACCTCTAACCATTTTGAATAAGCATCTACAATAACTAGAAACATATGCTCGAAAATTGGTCCCGCGAAATCAACATGAATTCTCTCCCAAGGAAAACTAGGATATTCCCAATGATGAACACGAACCTTAGAAGGATCAGCTTTATGCTTAAAACAGTCCTTGCAGCTCCTCACTGTTTCCTCGATATCCTTGTCAATGTTGAACCAATAAACAAAAGAACGAGCTATAGCCTTCATTTTAACAGTTCCCAAATGTCCTTCGTGAAGTTCATCGAGAACCTTCTTCTGCAATACCCTAGGAACCCATACACGCTGACCATACATTATGCACCCATCTTCTATACTATACCTTGCCTCTTTCCCCTTCAAATCTTTACCTTTCAGTAGGTCTTGTAACAGAGGACCTAACTCTCTATCTGTCTTTGTAGCTTCCCGTATTTCCCTTGCTGTTACCGGCAATGTCTCTATCTGCGACATCTGGAATATTTTAACATCGTCCATCACCTCGAAATCTTCAGATGCTTTCGGGAATCGGGACAGGAAATCTGCGTTTCCGTGGTCCTTCGTGTTTCTGTACACAATGTCGAACTGAAAAGATTGCAAAGTTAGTGCATAATGTAAAAGTCTAGTTGCTGTTAAAACAGGCAACCCTTTTTTCGACCCAAAAATATGAACTAACGGTCGATGATCTGTAATTAAGGTAAATCTACTACCTTTTAAATACAAGTAAAACTTTTTTACAGCCCAGACGATCGCTAGTGCTTCCTTATCTAACTGTGAATACTTTCTCTCAGTCACAGTTAGTGTTCTTGATGCGAACGCTATAGGCCTTTCCCTTCCATCTGGGAAAACGTGAGAAAGCACACCCCCTACTCCCACTGGCGATGCGTCTGTTGCCAATGATATAGGCAAGTTGGGGTCATAATGTGCTAGAACCCTCTCAGAGCAAATTTCCCTTTTAATTCTCTGAAAAGCTTTTTGACATTTATCTGACCAAAAGAACTTGACATTCTTTTTAGTCAACTCATTTAGTGGATTAGCTATAGTTGATAAGTTTGGGAAAAATTTACCATAAAAGTTCACTAACCCCAGAAAACTTTTTACCTCATGTACATCTTTTGGTACATTTGCGCTCACAATAGCAGAAATCTTCTCATTTGTTTTATGTAACCCCTTAGCGTTTATTTTATGTCCTAGAAAATTAATTTCATCTTGAAAAAACTTACTCTTTTTCAGATTAAGCTTTAATCCATGTTGCTTACACTTCTCGAAAAAAATTTCTAGAACCTTAAGATGCGACTGTTTGTCTTTACCAGTCATTCTTGCATCATCCATAAACACTTTTACACCCTCCATGCCTTGAAACAACCCGTCAACGTAACGTTGCCAAATCGCTGGTGCCCCGTTCAATCCAAACATTAATCGTTTGCATACATACAACCCCTTATGTGTATTAATTGTCAAAAGTTTTTGACTTTCAGGATTAACCTTCATTTGCAAATAGGCATGGCTGAAGTCTACTTTTGAAAATTGATTACCACCATTTAAACTAGAAAATATTTCCTCTAATTTAGGTAATGGGTGTTGAGGCACTACTAGATTTGGATTTAAAGTTACTGAGTAGTCAGCACAGAGTCTTATGTTCCCATCAGGTTTAACAATCGGGACTACTGGAGTCGCCCATTCAGAACTTTCTGCTTTTTCTATGATTCCCTCTTTTTCTAACCTGGCGATTTCCTCTTCTACTCTGGTTTTTAGTGCAAAAGGTACGTTTCTATACCTACAAAATATCGGTTTTACCCCCAGTTTTAACTCCAAATTAACTTCATGATTGTTAATTTCCCCAAGTTTTTCATCGAACAGAACTTCGTACTTTTCCAAAAGATCATTCAATTCCAGAGTTTTGACCGATTTGATTGCATTTAAATTTTGCCAGTTTAACTTCAATTTGTATAACCATTCTCTACCCAAGATTGTTCCTAAATCTTGTTTTACAATATACAAATTTAACTTCAGAACTTGTTCATCATATTGAACTTTAACTGTAACATACCCTAGTGGTACTACTGTATCCTCACTATAGGTTTTAAACACCAACTTTGTAGGCTGAATCTTTTTCTCAGAAATTTTCCTGAATTTCCTTAAATTCATAACACTAACTGTCCCCCCTGTGTCTACTTCCATAGAACAGGTCTGATCTTCAATTTTTAAATTGATCATGATCGGAGGTCTCTTTGGTTCCTCTTCACTCAAAGTGTTATCCCACGCATTCAACCCATACATTGGAATTTTATCTTGGCTTTCTGTGGAACTTTCCTTTAGGTCCACCCGACTTTGCTTAGCCGCTTTTCGTTTCACTGCAAAACAAGCTTTCGAAATGTGCCCAGTCTTGTGACAAAAATAACACTCACTGTTTTTAAACTTACAGTTCCTACTAGTATGATCAGTACCAGTACATCGCGTACAAGATTCATTTTTACCCTGAGGCAAATTACGCTTTTTGTCACTTTTATAACCCCTGTTTTTAGGTTTTTCACTCATGGCATTTATGTTTGCAGAACTACCCAAGACATCACTAGCACCCTTGTAAGCTCTTTCCATAGCTAACGCTATTTGCACCGTCTTATCTAAATCAATATTGTCCTCTTCGAACAATCTGTCCAAGATCATCTTGTTTCGGAGCCCACTTACAAATACATCCCTTAGCATTATATTTAACATTTTGCCATCATAATCACAATTTACCGCTAAGGCACGTAATTCAACTAAGTAAGTGTTGATTGTTTCCCCTTCCTGCTGTTTACGATTTAAAAATCGGTGACGTGAAGGTATAATCAAAGGTTTTGGCGTTAAATGTTTTCGTAGCACTGCTTTCAAGTCCTCCAGACTTTGAGCTGATGGTAGGTTAGGAGCCAACAAATTCTTTAAGAGTTGATACAATTTAGGACTTAAACTTGAAATTAACACTTTAGCTCGCTGCTCGGCAGGAACCTTCTGTATGTCCATATAATTTTCGAGACGCTCCAAAAAAGAGTCGAACAGTTCCGATTCCTCATTAAACTTTTCGAATTGAACTGCTACCTTTTGATTACTTCCTAATCTATTTGCAAAAGTATTAATCAGCTCTTGATTTTGTTGCAGAATTTGGGCTACTTGCGCTTCCATCGTTTAGCAGAATAAAATTTTTCTTCTTACCAATCTTTCCAGGTAATCGCACCAAACAAAACTCCAGAAGATGAACTTGCTGTATCCATTAAAACTGTCGATTTGGCATCCCCGTCGCCATCTTTTGTGTCTTTAACTGAGGGTGGGTTCAAGTAAATACTCAGCATGCAATGAACTTGGATATTTATTATACAGATATTCTTAAGTAATAAGACCGGTACAGTACTTAGCTCCAGGGATTGATAGCTAGCTCTTACACATGCGAACCAGTCCTATTTATCCGTTCACTCGGTTACAGTTGTAGTTACCGCTGTATTACCATTATACCAAGCACAAGGTAGGTAGGTAGATCGATTCCACCAAGGTAACTGTTCGAGTCCTACTTAAGCCCACGACACTATAGCCTTTTCGAAATAGTATTAGTTTAGAGCAGAACTCCCTAAAATGATTTTCTAAAAAGAGGCTATTTAAGTAAAACTAAACATAGAGAAAAGGATGGAAAATTGGGGATTTTTTAAACTAAGGCTTTTTTCAAATATTGACTTACAATTTATACTTTCCATCAAACTTGATTATTATAGACGAGAAATTTCAGGATTTGGTAGAAAATATTTTTTTAATAATTTAAATTCATAATAAATTTAATTGCTTCACACAAATTGGGAAATTTTAACGCTAAAGGTTGAAAACTTTAATCTGTGTAAATAAAAGTTCTATACCTTTCATTTAGATGTTCCAAATTAAGTATTTAATTACGGCCTAACGATATGGGGTGGAGACTACCAGATAAATTTAAAAAGAATTTGTAGGCTCCAGGAAAGATTTATAAAATTGATATCACCACAAGCACCTTCCGTCAACAGCTTCAAACTATTGAATATCTTACCTATTCGCTACCTCTTTTTCTTTAAAACAAGTCTCTATCTTTACTTAAATTCAGAAATATGCAAAAGGCGTAACGTAATAAACCCTCGAAGACCCAATATAGTATATGATACACCTAAACCTGAAAAAACTATTTTTTGTAAACATTTCTTTTATTTAGCTCCTAAGTTCTTTAATTTACTACCTTTAGAAATACAAATTAGTTCATCCAAACATGTATTTAAAAAGAAATTAAAAGAGTTTTTGTTTTCTATGGAAAATATTGATATATTTCTTGCTTAATTTTTGTATCATTGTATCCCCCTTATGACAGATATTAAACCCGTAATTTAAGACACCCTGTTTGCCACCCCTGTTTATACTTATATTTATGCTGTTCCTATATTATTTTTATGTATTGTTCACTTTAGTTAATAACTTCTTCACGTTTTAATTTTTGTAATTTATTCTACGCATGTTTTGTTCACCTACATGGATCGTTGCGATCCCAGGTGATGTGGATATTTTTCTTGTTCTGTTTGTTTTGACTGATTATAAATAAATAAATAAAAAAAAGTAATTATTTCATCCTTTCTTTGCATAGAGCATTTTCAATCACATGACTTCGGACTTAACAACGGCCTTAGCAACGTTGTTTTTGTCCTCCAGTGACGTCATGTACGAATGCTTCTATTGGATGCTTCTATTTCCCGTACCTAACAACAGACTTAGCTACGTTGTTTTTGTCATCCACGTCGTCAAGTGTGACGTCATGTGCGAATGCTCTATTGTGTTCGGCAGCAATTTTTATAGTGGGTTGGTGTTTTGTATATTTATTACCAAATAATGACTGAAAATTCATATGAAAACTATTGAATTAGTTATGTTAGTCCACCAAAAGATTTTTTTTAAGTAAAATCACTTCAAATAATTAATGTTCCTTTATTAGAATACCCCTGCCCCTGTTAAAGGATTCCAGAGTTCCCCCGATGAAATTTGGAAACCACAAGCCACTGAACACTATTTAAAATTAGGAAGTAGGGAATAAATAGTTAATTTACTTAAATGATTAAAATGATTCCATGTAGCACAGTTTGAGAATTAGAGGATAAAATAAACAAAAGGAGATCTAGACAATTGTTTTCCTTCTGACCCCAAAATGTAAGCTTAATCTTCAAATGACACCATTCCCTACACTTTGGGAAAAAACTAATAACTCCATCAGCTTGCTGAATTCGGATGACAAAACGCACCTATTCATAGACACATATCTTGCTCCCGTGAAATATTTTTATACATAAAAAACGACAAACGACCTATTAAGGCAAATATAGTAGATAAATTGCTTTTCGCGTGAATCCCATAAAGATGAAGACTCGACTCGATAGCAAAATAACATAAAACTGGAGGAAAATAATAAAACCTATTAAAAGGACAATTACGATAAAAGCTGGGACTTTAACCTTTTATAAATATTTTTTTTTATTTTCGAACGAACTGGAAACTTTTGATCTAGATGGATTTTTAAACAACGCTATAAAATGACGTGTTCCTCAAAATGAAAATTTATTTCTTTTAGTGGCAACATTTTTTCGTTTTCGCTGTTTGAAGTTATTTGAAAGGGGTAAGAAGTGAAAGTGACCCAAGGATCATATATGTTATTGAAATGCAAAACTTAAGAGGTAGATCTTAAATTCTGTAGATTAAGAATAAGACATCTCTCGAAGTTAATGATCTAAAAACTCGTTAGAGTTCTTGAACTTGTTACTTATACTCATACCTCCTCTGTGCAAAAAAATATCGTGATCTCTTAAATTGAGTATCACTATTTTCCAATACGTAATAAGGACTTTTGCCCGAAATTAGAAAGCATTTAAAACATTCATGAAATTTTTCGTTGATGTTCTAATGAAACATCTACTATATTCAAGGGCCCTGGGATTTAATCTAGATCAGAGGTTCTCAAACTGTGGGTCACCAGACAGTTTTTGGTGGGTCGCGACAAAATTGAATTTCACTGTATATAATATCTTAGTTTTACAAACTTGTTGTTGGCTTTTGAAATTAATCAAATTATCATTTCAAAAGTTTGAGAACCCCTGATATAGATAGCTGATATTAATATGTAACAAACGATATTGTGAGTTTCTTCATCTCATGATGTGTCATATTGCAGTGCCATGCTGTCCGCCGTGTCACCAGCTGTCGTTCTCCCTGTGATGCTAAAGCTACAGAAAAAAGGCATCGGTGTCACCAACGGAGTGCCCACCATGGTCATTGCTGTCGCAGGAATC
Source organism: Tetragnatha montana (assembly GCA_963680715.1). Classification (NCBI taxonomy): domain Eukaryota; kingdom Metazoa; phylum Arthropoda; class Arachnida; order Araneae; family Tetragnathidae; genus Tetragnatha; species Tetragnatha montana. Next base: position 49,218,019 of record OY796675.1, read on the forward strand.
GACGACGTTCTAGCACTGACCGCTTTCGAAGTCCTTCTTGGGGTCACCTTTGCTACAGGTACTTCCTACATTCTACAGAAACATATTTTGATGTTAACCTTCTTGAGAATAAACAATAGATTTGTTGTAAGATAAATAAGAATGTATCAATAATGTTTGTATTTAGGCAGTTTAGGTTGGACTATCGCTCAAGGACCTCTAGAAATGTTGGCTGGAATAATTTATGGGGTTGTCCTGGGAGTCATCTCGTGGTATATTCCAAATCCAGATGAGGTAAGTGTATTATTATAGGGTGTTTCAACAAGTCCGCCCAAACTCTGTAAAGAAAAATTCTTTGCGTGGAGTAGATAAAAATGCCCAAAGAACTATACCTCTACGTCTACGACGATTTTACTTTTTGAAAAATGTGACGTCATAGCCGATTAAAAACTTAATTATCCATGGTGTACGCACGCATGCGCAATGGATATTTTTACATTTTAGTGTGCAAACAATAACCATGTTGACGTTTTCTATAAACCTTTTTAGAGTAAATCTAATGTGACGTCATATCATTTTCTGTCTTGATTTTCGTGAAAATTATTGGACGTATAATAATAATAATAAGTTTATTGGCAAAAAAAGGCCAGCTGGCCCATACACCAAATTACAAAAATATCAGAGCATACAAATAAATGCAAGACAAAAACAAAGCATATAAATAGAATAAATAGAACCAAAATACAATTACCAAAAAAAGAGAAAAAAAAAACCTCAGGAGTCTAAAGAACAATTTGCCAATAGGAACTGGTTCAACTTTTGAGCTGATTTAATAAAATTTACTATTGCAAAAAAATTCTTATGATTGTAAGTGAGGAAACCATTAAAGTTATTTTGATACCCAATAAAAGGGGAAAGATACTTTAATCTGTAAAAACAATACATAGGACAATATAAAAATACGTGTTCCCATGATTCTGGTTCATCCATATTACAATATTTGCATTTGTCTTTGGGGTTTATTTTAAAGAGTTTTCCCTCTAAAAAAATGGTCTCCTGATTTAATCTCAGCTGGAAAAGAATTCTCTTCATTGAAACATCAATTCTTGAGGTAATATAGTCTTCTATGAAAGGGGTTAGTTTTATAAATTTATAGTGAGGGTAATGTTGACTTTTTTCCATACTTATCATATCTAACTGTTTGTATTGATCAATGTAGCTTAGAAGGATTTGGGGCAGAAACTTCATTGCAACTTCTGGATCTTGTGATAGCCAAACATAAGAAAAGCCGGAGCTTTCGATTATAGATTTAATTTTTAAAGTCCAATTAAATTTTATTGGGCTCGAACGGCCATAAAAACAATGTTTGTATGCAATTTTGGTAAACCTACGGTCATCCATCTCTAATATCCAATCCAGAATCTCAAAATTAATTTTATGAATATAATGGAAATATTAGTTTGACCCAGTTCAAGTCTGAGAATATAACCTGGAGTATATTTTGAAAGATTGAATAATTTTTTAATAAAGAAGTTCTGGATATGTTCTAACTCACTGATATAGGAAATAGACCAGACAGGACTGCCATAACTGAGAACCGATAATACAAGGGAATTAAAAATTCTGAACCAGCTACCTGGAGAATTGATCTTTGCTCCTATTACAATGGGCCACATTGCATGAATGGCAGAAAGAGCTTTAGCACTGAAATGTTTCTTTGCTGTAGAAAAAGACCCCGAAGAAGAAAAAGGGACACCTAGATAAATGTAGTTGCTTACAATTTCCAGTTTGCTATTTTTGTAATAGAATTTGTCATGTTTCGATAGTTTACCTCCTTTTCTGAATATCATTACTTTTGTCTTATTTATATTTACCATAAGTCTGTGATCTGAGCAAAATTGTTCCAATATTCGAAGTTTTTTATTCAAGTTAATAGGGGAGTCTGCTAAAATAATAGCGTCATCGGCATAAAGTAATATGTTAACAGGGGTTCCATCTCGAAAACTGATATCCGAAATTCCAGATGTGTTTAGGCGGATAATAAGATCGTTCAAGAAAAGTGAGAATAGAATTGGGCTTAGTACTTCTCCTTGTAAAACTCCCGAATTAATTTTAAATGGTTCAGTAAAATCAGAGGATGAGCGAACTTTCGCATATGCATTATTGTAAATATTGTGAAGGATTCTGATGAATTTCGGGCTAACTTTATTTTTTTGTAGTTCAGAAAAAAGTATTCCATGGTTAACGTTGTCGAAAGCTCCTTTAAAATCTATAAAGACAGAGTAAAGTTTACCACGCTTTTTCTTTAATTTATCATTTATTAAACAATTTAATATAAAAATTTGGTCTAAGCAACTGTAATTCTTCCTGAAACCTGCCTGTTCCTCCAAAAGTATATCATGAGAGTTCAAATAATTCAGTAGCCTTTTATTCAGAATTGATGTAAAAATTTTTGTGACTATCGGAATTAATGAAATGGGTCTATAGTTGGAGGGATCAGAAACATCTCCTTTCTTGTAAATTGGATTGATTATAGTCAAGATCCAGGATGAGGGCATTTGTCCGGTTTCATATATACGGTTAAATATGTTGCTAATTGCAATCAATGAAAATTTACCTAGGTATTTAAAAAACTCAGGTTTCAATGAGTCACATCCAGGTGCCTTACCACACTTCAGATCCTTTACAACACATTGGAGTTCCTATTGGACGTATACTTGCAGTGGTGGATCTAGAACATGGGCAAGGGGGGGGGCTAACTTAATCTGATTGAGGATGATAATAAAGTAACAAGCCGTGCTTTTTACAATATTCGTTAATGTCTTAAATATTGAGGGCAGTGTTGAATGTAAATGACTAGTATTGTTAAATATAACTAATTAATTAGTAAATTAAATGAGTTAATCATTAAATATATCAAAATATTAATAAGGGTGTGTCAACCGGGAGGGGTATTTTTACGATGATTTGAGTCAAATATTTTTTTTCCAATAATATAGATCAAATGTGAATTTTCGTGCACTTAATTTCAATGTTTAGCGAATAATACATCCATCCCGAGGCATAAGGGGGGTTTGGGGGAACCTCCCCCAAGAAAATGTTTGAAAATTTGACCCTAAAAAGTTGTGTTTTGACTCATTTGGTCATTTGGGACCCTTTGAGTGTCACACGAAAAAGATGATTTCTTGTACTCGTTTTCAAAGGAAAAAGGAACTGTAAGATATAAGAATTTCATGGGGGTGGTTTGAACTCCCTAACCCTGTCTCTATTTTCACAGAGTAAATAGACCCTTTTAAAAGTGAATCTTATAAAAACCAGGGAGGTTAAGATCTTAAAGAGGGGCTAAAGCTCATAACCTTTAAGTTGTGAAACAAATCTATAAAATTGTAAGGGGCTAAGTATTTTGGAGGTTATGCTTTGTAAGTCTTAGAAAGCTCATTGGAATCTACAAGTTCTGAATCGCATTTATATTAAAGTGCTGAAAGCTAAAGATCTTGGAGGGGGCTAACGCTTTTAGGCTAAAGCTCATTAAATTGCGAACTAAATACTATAAAACATCGCAAGGAGGCTAATTCTTTATGGGGGCTAAAACTCATTGACCCCTTTAAATTGTGAATTGAATCTACACAAACTCAGGGCTAAAAGCCTTGTAGGAGCTAAAGATCATGGAAGGATTCATAAGGGTTAAAGCTCATTAAATAGTGAACCAAATATATTTAAAATCGCAAGAGGGCTAAAAGCTTTGTAAAGGCTGTTGAAGAGCATTGAGGGGGCTAATGTTTCATAGGGCTAAAGCTCATTAATTTGTGTAACAAACATAAAAACGCAAGGAGGCTAATGTTTTTAGGGGCTTAAGCTCATTGGACCCTTTAAATTACGAATCAAACCTTCAAACATCCAGGGGGCTAATAATTTGTAAGGGCTAAAACCTCTAGAAATCCTTAAATAGTAAATGGAGTTTATAAAAATGCAGGGGGCTAAAGATCTTGGAAGGGGCTTAATGCTTTGTAGACCCTTTGAATTGTGAAAAAGGCTACAAAAAACTGAAAAAAGTTAAAAATTTTGAAAATTTAAAAAAAAATTTCTAAAGACTTAATTTTTTTTCAAAAAAGTTCAATTTTATGTAGTGTAAACTTAAGTCCCAAGGGGGGGCTATAGCCCCTATAGCCCCCCCATAGATCCGCCACTGTATACTTGTAGCTCTTTGGACATTTTTAATGTACTCCACACAAAGAATCTAGCTACGTAGAGTTAGGGGGCGGACTTGTTGAAAAATCAATTGAAAATTGTATATCTTTCCCTATATTTTCTCTGATCAAGCCAAATTTACACCTTAAGTATTTTAATGTTTAGAATCAGATGAATTTCTTAAGAACCATCAATTAGGAAAATTGATTGAGTAAAATATTATCCTTTAGGAAGAAAGCTCGAATCAAAGGAATGGTTAAGAAACGCATTTGATTCTTACTTTAGTAGACTCAGCTAGTTATCTTTTGCCAAATTTATACCTTACGTTTATAATCAGTGAAGTCAGATAAATTTCATCAGAACTAGTCAAGGTTATTATTGATTCTTTGGAATACCATCCTTAAAATAATGGTGGAGAATAATACCTGATGATTTATATCTCACTCTCTGCAATTATTTACCTTTTTCACCATGCAAAAACTAGTAGTGCAATAGTTTTAAATAAAACACCTTAAACTCGACATGTAGGATTATTATGTTCATTATCATAATGGTTATACGTATGACTGTAGTTCATTCGTAATATTGTATTTTTTTAATAGAAAAGCAAGTCGATATTCCGCTTTATGTTGCTGTGCTTCGGCGGTATGTTCATCCTGTTCGGTAGTCAGGCTCTCAACTGGGGCGCCGCCGGAGCTCTGGGGTGCATCTGCCTACCATTTGTCGCGGCCATTCGATGGAAGAAAAAAGACTGGGACGACGAAGACGTAAGGGCCTTTACTTCTCCTTTTTATACAGAGTGATTCCAAATACAAACTCCTGAGAAGGGAAAACTAGTACATCAAAGCGATTTCAAATTACTCAAGAAGGGGGAGGTTTGCCAACGCAATCCTGTCAACTCTGTCAGAGATAGAAAAAAAATTCGAAGGAGGTATAGCATTGGAAACTTATGGGAAAGGGTAAGGGGTTAATTTTAGTCTCTTTCTACAGAAGTTTTTTCTGTAGTCTCAGTTGATCCGTTCCTCATCTCTACCGTGATTGGTTAAAGTTCTCAAATAAAAGTATCATCAAATGATTTCGTTCGATCAATGAGAAATGAAATGAGCATTGGCTTGACGAGGAATAAAGATTATTATGGTTTCTAGGATATTTTGTTAATAACGGGGGTATATAGCCTGATATCCATCTAATGTACTATCTTTATTATCTTTTTAAAATGTACAGTTTTGTCCAAATAAGATTATTAATATTTGTCCTAATAAAATATTTTCAATCTGTGTCTAGAACCCAGTTGGTGATGCTCTAGCATTCGTATGGAGAATCATTGAACCATGTCTATTTGGTCTCATTGGCTCCGAAATCAGAATTGAATACCTACAGCCAAGCACCGTTGGTAAGCATTTTCCACAGTAAAGACATATTTTTGATAGCTTAATCTGATAACTGTTTTGGGACTAAAATTTGTTCCGTGTTAAATCTTTTCAGGTCTTGGACTTGCGACTATGTTTACAGCTCTAGCGATGCGTATGTTGGCCTCTCTCTTGGCGTCTTTCGGGGCTGGACTTACGCTTAAAGAACAGATTTTTGTTACTTTCGCTGGTCTACCAAAAGCTACTGTTCAAGTAAGATAAATTCATTTAAAAATAAACATTTTTTTCATAACTGTTCATGAAGAAATCAAAAATAAAAACTTGTAGTAAATATTCAGAAAAGGTTCAAAGAAATATTCCCTATGTTTATTATTCAAACTTGTTACATACATGTGATTCAAAACTGTTAGAGAACCTATGCGAAAAAATTTAAAAATCTTCTATTTGTTTTAATGTTACATTCCTAACCTTTTTGCAGGCTGCAATTGGACCAGTAGCCCTTGCGATGGCTAGAAAAAACCATTTGGGTCCAGAAATCGAAGAGTACGGAATTGAAGTAAGTATAAGGGTCATTCCGGGTCATTCCATGTCAAAAGGACCACAATTTCTCAATTCTCAATTTGACCCCTTCGGATTTTAACGAAACTTACAGGAATTGTTCGTTCCTATGATATAAAAGAGAAAATGTTTTTATGATTCAATTTTCTTGAAAATATCAAGTACATCTAGGTGGCCACTATAGCAACAATATGGACTACTTCTTAAAAAATTAATAAAAAATACTTTCGCCGATTTAATTAGGATTTTCATTGGTAAAATCGAAAAATAAAATCCAGTTAACCTAAAAATAGGGTGATAGCCGTTTCCAAACAAATCGATTAATATTTATTGAGAATTTAAGCGAAAATTTTCCTAAAAGTGGGCACTACGTATATCCACATTTACCTTATGTATTTCATTCTTTTTTTCCCCTCTTAATTTCTAGTGAGGTTCACAGGTTTGCGCCAAAGGGTACTTCCAATGCGACAGATGATCAAATTTTGCTACGTATGATGTCATAAAATTTTGATCCTTTTTTTTTTTTGCAAACAATCTAAAGTTGAATTTTTTACCCATATTTGGCAAAAGTAAGCAATTATAACAAGAAAACATCCCATGAACTATCATCTGGCAGGTTATTACACATTTGACTAGTGTTCGGCACTAGTTAACTAGAACTAGTTGCAACTAGTAGTTAACTACCGATCAACTAGTAGTTAACTAGTAGTTTAACTACTTTTGGTTTAAACTAGTTGAACTAGTAGTTGAACTACTTTTTTTAATAACTACTAGTTGAAACTACTTTCAAATTTTCAACTACTTAAAAAAAAAATTTTGTTTAAAATTTCAAAAATATTTAAAATTTTCATCAAAATATACAAAAATTACACTGCTATTTATAACTACAATGTCATGGTAGAGTACTCAAATACCATAACCAGAAATAAAGCGCCGTTTTGAGCGAAGCATAAAGTTTTTTGTGATATAGATAAGAAAGATGTATTAGAATTTGGGCAAAAAATAGGTTATGAAATTAAATAGACTAGTTAACTAGTAGTTAACTACTTTGGGAAATAGTTAACTACTAGTTGCAACTAGTCCCAGGAAAAAATAGTTAACTACTAGTTGCAACTAGATTTTCCCAGACTAGTTAGTAGTTGGTAGTTAACTACTTTTTGACCACTAGTTGCCGAACACTACATTTGACTAAAACCAAATCTCCTTTCCAGATCCTGACAGTGGCCGTGCTAGCCATCCTAATCACGGCCCCCTTGGGAGCCACGGCCATCGCCCTCCTGGCCCCTCGCCTGCTCGGCAAGGAACCCGCAGCCCAGAAAGAGAAGAAACTAACGTCCGTCAACAGCAGCGACGCTTCCATCCCCATGTACGACACGCACACGACATACAACTCGTACGGCACCAAGGACGAAAGCAAATTGCCCACCATCGAAGAGAACGGCATCGTCGCCAAGCTGTGACATCCGACATTTTGTTTGTAGATAGCCACCTCTATGTTGTTATAGTGATTCTGCAGGGCCGTAGGAGAGATCCCTCGAGTACAATTATTCCTCCTACTTTGCGTGTACTATTCTCAAAAACAGTCTCAGTCCGAGGAGTTCATTCATTGGTGGGGTGATGTAAGCCCGTGAGATCAAACGCGAGAATGTGATTGCCGTGATGTATCTGGTTATATCGGAGTTTCGGCCACATATTTATGTATATGAGTAAACTCCATTGGATTTGCTGATGAAACTTAGTGACGCAGGCACTCAATTCAACCATCAAATACTAGATGAGACATTTTATGTTCCGGAATTCCGATGAATAGAAGCGTCAATGATCGTGAACTTCATGATGGGTTGAAATATTTAACTGGGGATTATTTAGTATCAAGTAAAGAGAGAAACAAACATCTTACCCTACTTTCTGTCCTACAGAACACCCTTGTTGGACCAAAAGTGTGGGTTTCTCCTTTTCTATACTTGGGACGCAATTTTCGTAAAGAAGACATTCCTTTAATGTAGCCGCCTTCACAACAGCCAACCTGTTCAACCGGAGAAAGAGCTAAAGAAGTAGGGGAAAAGGGATCTCCGAAAACCAGCCGTGAGGAAATTGAATAGCCCGTTCACGAGATCACTCGTCCTACCAGTAGAAAGAATCACGTGGCAAGCGAGCGAGCTCGTAGATGTGCATTACGGGAGCGTTGTCTACGAGAGTTGATCCAATTAAAACATTTCCTTCTGCTATTGCCCAGGAGAGAATTTCCAACTGATAGCCCAACTGGTGATTTCTTCCCTGCGTAGGGAGAGCGGTGGAAGAAGAACCGGTTTTCTCTGCCTTTCCTCCGGTAGAATGGCTGTTGTGAACGCGGCTTGTTATTCAAAATATCTCCCATTTTTTACTAGTCAAAATGTCACAAGGTTTTACATCTTTTAACACTGTACGTTATAATTCAACATACAAAATTTCCTTGTCAGTGGAATTTTTGAAAGGGAAAATCATATTTTCAAAGCCATCAGGGACAGCTTGCCCCCCCCTCTCCCGAGTTCACCACCTAAATCCGCCCATGTATAAAAGTTAAAGTCGTAAAAGTAAAAACGAAGCACATTTTTAAAAAATAGTATTTTAAAAGTACTAGGGCACGTGCAAACTGCGTTGAATTTTAATCTGCCAACTACTCTAATCTAATAAAGCCCTCAAAACTGTTCAGTGCCCTCTAAAAAGGATATCTAATCTATTTCGAGAACCTTTAATTTTCAATGCATAAAATTCCACTCTTTACAGTTTAAAAAACCACACCTTTGTGAAAAGAAACTTTCATTTTTCCTTGGGGGTTGTAGGTATGTAAGTTTCCTAGCTTTCTCAAATTTAACCTAATGATGCAGTGGAATTTTCTTCAGGGACTGCTCTTTTTTGTTTAAGGTTTGGGTTTTGTCGACAAATTTGAATAAATAGTTTGCCTTCTTAATTCATTTATTTCTAATACAGGGTGTTTCAAAACTCGTGAGCAAAAATGATATAAGTTATAGACTACCCCAAAGACAATTAAATAAGTACTGCTTGGGTATCATATTTGCCCATGAATTTTAAATCTCTCTGTATAGGTATACTTCATCTCATTTGGAATCAGATTGTATCTCCGATGGTTTAACTTGAAAACTTTTAATAAAAGATTTATCAATGTCTTTTAAAAAATGTATTGTGCGTTATAACATCAAAATGTATTAGAACCTAGTTCGAAACATTATCGTCAGATCAGCCCATTATCCAGTCATCGACCTTTGATGAATTTGACTTTGTGACGATCAGAGCTAAAATCATTTTGCTGTTCTTCAAATTTCGATGAAACTACATTTTATTGTTTGAAGGATTGTTCCATTGGTTTGATTGTTTGAAGGGATATAAAGTAGTAACTGTCACGCATATACTGTAAATACATGCTAAATAAATATGAATGATCCCATTACAAAACTGTTTGTTTTCTGTTGCTTTGGTTAAAAAGGTGAAGAGTTGATTGAGAAGTTTGTCTTAAGGTGAAATGCAATTTTTAATTAATCTCAATTTAAATTTTTAAAAGAACCGCGAGGGTCGGGTGGGTTAAAATGGTCATAGCGGTATGTATAAATTGATATAGTGATTTGAAGAATCGAAGAAGCGAGTATGACAATATGTAAATAAATAAATAAATAACATAAAATAATGCTTTCACAAATGATATAATAATAAATCATTAAAAGGTAAGAATAGCATTAAAAGGTACTTGCAATTTATTGGCTTTTGGAAAGTTGTTTCATAAAATTAGCATATTGTTATAGTACTCACAAAAAGCATTTGTAACAATAAATAAAAATTGTTAATCTTCAAATATATTCAATTGAATATGTCGAAAATGTCCTCCTCTTCCTCCACATCTTTGTGAGAATTCCTTTTGCATTAAACCTAAAATCAATATAAAATGATCAGGAATAAAACTAACTTATTTTAAAACTTATGCGTCAAACCCATAGAGGAAAAAGTCCTAATACATTCAATTTCCTGTGGATTCAATTAATTAAAAAATTCAACCCAGGTCCCTTTTGCCTTTTTCGGTAATTAATCATTCACAAAAGAATATGTATTTAAGAATCAAATATAGACTACATCACGTAATCACTCAATTAGTTAAATCAGTGTGGTCCAACCCGTGGCACGCGGGCCACAAGTGGCACTCGAAGAAATATTTGTGGCACTCGGCCTCAAAATTAAATTCGTATTCTAACTATATAGAATATAATCCACATTTCAATTTTTATTGCAGAAAAGTGTTAAAAACCCCGGTGTTATCTAATTTTCAAAAAAATTTCAGGGGAGAACCCCTGACACCCCTTGGAAGTTATTTTTGGTTTAAAATTCACTTTGGGCATCAGTTAGAACAGTGTGGTCCAACCCGCGGCCCTCGAAGAAATTTTCATGGTACTCGGCCACAAAATATAAGTAAGTTGTAAAGTAACGAAGCAAAAAGTAATTTTAATTTCAGAAATTTGTTAAAAACCCGATTTTATGGGTCGAATTTTCAAAAAAAAAAAAAAAAAAATTGAGATCCAGTTGGGACAATAGTAAAAGAAGATATCAAATCAGTAGAAGCTGAGTTGTAATTAACATTTAATCTAAAAGTGTAATTTCAGAAATTTTACTACAGGGCTGTAGTTGTGTCTTTGTACTTAGAACTCAATTTTGGTAGTTCAAAGTCTATTACCTCCTGAGAAAAAATCCAACCTCTTCTTTGGATATGAACTAATTTAGAAATTTTAATTAGAACCTGAAAATTACAAACTTTAAACTCTTCTTGCTTTTTCATTTTTAACACGTTGTGAATCGCGCAACGGTTTTCTCTTTACTACTAATAGACTAATTTTCCTTTTAACAAAAAATAATCGATTTGGGAAAAAAAAACAAGAAATAATTTGTTAAATTTTAATTTCATGAATTTGAACATCAAGTAAATTAGTGTTTAAGTTATGGCACAAAATAAATCCCCTTGAGTAAATAAAAAATATGTTAATGAGACCCAATAAATATTTTTGCATTGCATTTTAAATGTAGGAAAGATATTACTTAAGTAAAATGTGTCTTAGTAAGTATTTGTAGTTGAAGTAAATGTTCCAGTGTTGAAATATAAGCTTGATTTGCCTATTTTAAAATAGTAAAATGTAAATTTTCCTGTCTCTGGCACTCGCCTCCTCATGAAAATTTTAATTGGCACTCGGGTACCTAAAGGTTGGACCACACTGAGTTAAATTATTATTTCATAAATTATTTAATTTCAGTAATTAATTATTATTTTTTCATTAATTTAATGCAAATTAATTAATTACAGTAATTAATTAATTTTTTACATTAATTTAATGCAATTTTTGGATTTTCAAAAAATGCGAAATCCTAACGGACTGCGTAGCGCTGAGACCACCATTTGGGAGTTATGGTCGAAGCGCCCGCATCCGGCGGGATTTCGCGCGAAATCCTAACGGACTGCGTAGCGCTGAGACCACCATTTGGGAGTTAGGAAGAGAAGGCTAAGCAAACGATATGGAGATATGGTTGGTTGGTGGGGTTTTATGGCGCAAGGGCCCTATTCGGCCATACCGCGCCAGACACAAGGTTTTATGACTTCAATGTGAGATTTATATGCGTTTTATTAAATTTATATCGATTAGGAATAGGAATACATTTTTATTAGGCACATCTCCAAGAACGTCAGTTAGTGCTGGGTATGCTACACCAAATCTCTGCTCCCTTATTATTCGGAATCGGGGGCACTCTGATAAAACATGTCTTATCGATAAGGTTACATTACAGGATGGACAGGTCGGCGAAGGTTCTCCATGAAGGAGGTGTCTATGTGTAAAATACGTGTGTCCGATTCGGAGTCTTGTCAGTTTCACATCTAAAAATCTACTTAGTCTTGTTTCAGGGAAGCCAGTTATAGAGGGTTTAATACGATATAATTTATTGTTAAATTCCAAATCCCATGACTTTTGCAGGTCGACTTGATTGAGTTTCTAATATACAGTAGAATATCACAGAATGGTACAAAGGAGTGGTTTTGCAGAGTAGCTGTTTTTGCAGCCAAGTCTGCTTTGTCATTGCTGGGAATCCCCGAATGTCCAGGTATCCAGCAGAATTTGATTGAGAATCCCCTGTCTTTTAGATTAAAATATGTTTCAATGATTTTCAGTATGATAGGATGACTCTTATGATTATAGTTGCGAAGAGCATCCAAACAACTTCTGGAATCCGAATATAAAATGAAATTTTTCTTTCGGGAGTATTTTAGTTTATTTAAGGCAATGAGGATTGCCCAGCTCTCAGATGTAAACACGGAACACCGTTTGTCAAGTTTTCGAGAGAGAACTCCATTGTCAAAAATTGCAGCTGACCCAACATGAGCGTCGTTTTTAGAACCGTCAGTATATATTGCAGAGTATTCGGAGTATACTAGTCTGTGTTGCTTAAAAATAGAACTATATACGATACTTGATGTCGTAGATTTCCTCCAATCACAGAAATCAAGAGTAAAGTCTAGATCTGTGGAAGTCCAAGGTGGCATTTTTATGTTATTTTTAAAAGTGTTTACGTTTTCAATATCTAGTAGAGACAGTAAATTCAGCATTCGAATCCCAAATGAGGGAGTGAAGGATGGCTTTAAAGAAAAATGAATTTTAAACTTGGGATATTCTATTGTTTGATATAAGGGGTGGGAAGGATTAGACTTGATTTTAAAGTAGTATCGAAGTTGGATACTTGCACGTCTAAGTTGCAGAATTACGTAAAGGCTATGGACAGGGGAGGTCCTAAAAGCTCCCAAGGACAGCCTTAATCCCTGGTGATGGATTGTGTCGAGGCTTTTCAAAGCTGTTTTAGAGGCGAACCCATAAACAGAGCAACCATAATCAAGCTTAGACCGGACGGTGGCGTCATAAATCTTTAAAAGGTATTTTGAATCTGCTCCCCAAGATGTACTTGTTAGAAATTTTAAAATGTTCAGTGCCTTTGTGCAGTGCCGTTTAAGTGAATTAATATGGGGCTTGAACGTTAGTTTGGAGTCGAATATTAAACCCAAGAACCTTCCCTGAGTCCCAACTGGGATAGGGTTACCATTTAGCAAAACTCTGGGTTCAGGAAATATCCCTCGTTTTCTAGTAAAGTTGATGCAAACAGATTTCTGAGGTGATATCACAAATCCGTTTTTGTTCGTCCAAGAATTTATATTGTTTACTGCAGTTTGCAATAGTCTTTCAATAAAATCAATGTCAGTTCCGCTGCAAAAGATTTGGAAGTCGTCAATGAAAAGTGTACCATTGACTCCAGGAGGTAATTGGTTGACAATATCGTTTATTTTAATGATAAAAAGAGTGACACTCAGGACACTACCCTGAGATACTCCCTCCTCTTGAAAGCAGTCGTCCGAGTAAGTATCGTTGATGCGAACGTTGAAAGTTCTTGTCTGTAGGAAATTTCTAATGAAAGTAGGAAGATTACCTCTCAAGCCCATACCATGCAGGTCGCGTAGTATGCCGTAGCGCCATGTTCTGTCGTAGGCCTTTTCCATGTCAAAAAATATAGAGGTTAAATGTCGGTTCCGTACAAACGCTTCTCTGATTGCGGATTCTAGCAAAATCATATTGTCATTAGTGCTGCGTCCAAAGCGAAAACCACTCTGGAAATTCGATAGGTGACGTCCTTTTTCTAAAAAATAAACAAGTCTTGCATTGATCATTCTTTCTACTACTTTGCACATGCAACTAGTCAGCGCTATAGGTCTATAGTTATTAGGGTCAGAAGCATCCTTCCCAGGCTTTGGAATGGCGACAACGGTAGCCCTTTTCCATGAAGTCGGGAAGCCGCCCTCGTTCCAGATTCTATTGAACAATGAGAGAATGTTGAGTAGTGAATCTTCGTTAAGATGTTTTAACATGTCATAATGGATGCCATCGGGACCAGGGGATGTCGGGTGCGATTTCATGAGAGATTGCCTCAGTTCCGTGAGGCTGAAATCTTGATTATAATCAAGAGAGGACGCCGTGTGAAAGTCGAGAATTTTCAGTTCTTCACTTCGTTTGTATGGAATAAAATCTGATGGATATGACATTTCATGCGACACTGTGGAGAAGGCTCTCCCAAGAGTATCAGCAATCGTCTTGACATCAGAGATAATATCATTATTTATTTTTAAAGATGAGATTGAAGGTGAGATAAAGCGGCCAGATATTTTCTTAACCTTGTCCCAGAGGACCTTAGATGAGACCTTTCCCTGAATTGACGAAATGTAATTTTGCTCTCCGTCTTATTTTGCGAAATTCCGCCTTGGCTCGTTTAAAAGAGACGAAATTATCAGTTGTGGGATACCTCCTAAATATACACCACGATTTCTTTTGTTTTTTCAGAGCTTCTTTGCACTCCTCGTTCCAATATGGCTTGTTAATTTTACCTTGTCTCCCCGATGTTTTGGGAATTGTTATTTCGGCTGCCGCGAGAATGACAGATGTCACCCTCTCTACAGCTTCATCAATAGAACCAAAATTGGTCATGTCAGAGGTAATAATAGCCAGTGTCTGAAAAAAATCCCAGTCTGCTTTAGCTAAAATGAATCTCTTTGGTCTTCTGGACGATGGTAGGTCATTAGATAGAACTGACAAAATCAGAGGAAAGTGGTCACTATTGTGTAGATCGTCATGAACTCTAAAATTCAATGAAGGCAGCAATGATGGTGAGCACAATGCTAGATCAAGGTGATGGTATGTTCTTGATGGGAAATGAAAATATGTTGGGGTTGCATCGTTAAGAACGCAAAGCCCATAGTCGTCTATAAGATTTTCGATCAGTCGACCTCTATCGTTAGTGTCATTGCTTCCCCAAATGGGGTTGTGTCCGTTAAAGTCTCCCAGTAATATGAGAGGTGACGGTAATTGTGCAATGAGATTGTTCAAGTCCTGCTGGTTAATGTCTTCATTTGGAGGCAAGTAAACAGAACATATGGTAGTTAGGGTATGTAATTTTATTTGGATTGCGACTGCTTGGATGTTTGTTTGCAGATTGAGGAGTAAGGAAGGGAAGCTATTGTTTGCAAGGATAGCTGTGCCACCTGAAGCTCGGCTACCATCTGTATAATCCTTCCGGTATAGATTGTGGTTTTTCAGCCTCACAGAATTGTGGCGAAGCAGGTATGTCTCTTGTAAAGAGAAGATGATGGGATTAAAAATGTTAATCAATGATTTGATATCGTCAAGGTGAGTATAAAATCCATGACAATTCCAATTTAAGATGTTGGTCCCAATAATTTAGGTTTTGTTTTACTTCGATTACCACCGCCTTTAGCACTTAGAACATCTTCTTCGTCCGTTTCCAGGTTTAGGTTAGAGTTTGCTTTTCGTTTTACGTTTACTCGATTGATTTTTAGAGGTACAGTTGTAGTTGAACCATTTCTATTAGAGGCATGGTTTTTATTCGCATTATTTCCAGGTTGTCGTTGGTTTGGTACGTTTTGAGATGCGCTAGTTGTTTTAGGTATAGAGCTAATGTTATTGCCATTGTTTTTATTTGAGCTATTTTCAGGTTGGTTTGGTTTTGCAGAGGTTTGGGATGAGCTGGTTGACTGGACTGTCGGTAAGATTTGGTTATTTTTTGTTTCTGTTGATGGTTTAGGGACATAATTAAAATTGAAGATTATATCAGTCTGGGTTCCTCTGGTGTTAGTTGATTTTACCGCTGAGGCGTAGGAAACATTAGGCTTGGGTGTTCTGTCTTGGACTATTTTACGGGCTTCTGATGGGCATGAGATATTTCTTTCGTATTTCACAGTCACTATTTCTTTTTCAATTGTCCATCTGGGGCATGATTTGTCGTAGGCAGGATGGTCGCCTTCACAGTTGGCACAGCAGGTAGTGGGCGAGTCGCAGTTATCAGAAGTATGGTCCTGACTTGCACACTCGCCACACCTCGCTCTACCACGACAGATTCTGGCAGAATGTCCAAATTTTTGGCATTTAAAGCAGCGTGAGGGGTTAGGGATATATTGGCGGACTGGGATATTGAGATAAACAATTTTGACAGACTTGAGGAGCTCAGTGGTACTAAATGTTAATATTATATGCTTTGTTTTAATTGTTTTATCTTCTTTCTTAATTACTATTCTTTTGACATCTATTACTTTTTGGTTTTCAAGTTCTGTTTTATTATCGTTCTCGGTGTCATTGTATAATTCTGGTTCAGAAATTACTCCTCTACAGCTGTTAAGGGATTTGTGTGGTGTAACTTCGATTTCTATTGATCCAAGATTGGTAAGTGCCATTAATAGTTTCGCTTGATTTGCATTAGCTACTTCGATTAAAAGGTCACCTCCAGCAGTTTTCTTAATATTTTTAACATCTCCGACCATGCCTACGATACTTTTGTGAATAAATATGGCAGATGTTTCTTTGAATGTACCGTCTTTTCTTTTCATAATGAAGAATTTAATCTGAGTCATTTTTATCTGTTTAGGTTGCTCCACTGAAGGAGAGAGGTTAGTGGACTCACCACCATGCGACGAAGGAGGGGGGTTGGGGATTTTGGATTCAGCGTTTTCATCCGAATTCCTTGTTTCGACTTCCATAAAAAATATTTTAATTAGGGAGGGAGGAGGAGAATCCCTTCCGACTTCCAGAGGACCAGTTTGGTGGGGCTAGTCCCAAAGTCAACAGCCAGCAGTGGCCTCGGGAAAGCCCTCCGCTCTGCCATGCAGGACCCCATCCAGGCACCACCTGGAACTACAAGACAGGCGGGATTATTCGCCAGCTGATAGAGCAGCCAGGGCATTGCTGGTTAGGCAGCCCCGGGCTCCTGTACTATCTGGCGGCCTGAGACGCAAAACTCAGTTTTTGACCTGTACCCTCTACATGGCTGCTTCCTCCAAGACCCCACTTCACCAGTCCAAAGGTCCTCCAGAAGTTCAAATCCCCGCTCCCAATGCCAGTTTCCCAAGGGGCGAGCAGTCCGTTGGGTCGTCATATAAGTTTGAAATCATCAGACCCAACCTCGCTCTACTCAACCCTGGTATGCCACCGGACTTCGTGTTGAAGATTGGCCTATAAAAGGCACAAATACACTGGGGTCCCTCGGGATTGTGACACCCGTCACACCTCGACAAGGTGTTCCCCTGAGGGGCTTAGAGCTTAGACCCCACTTGCGACCCTCTAACCTAAACCGATTCTTGTTCGTCTTGATGTACCCTACCTCCCCTAGAAGTTATGAAACACTCAGTAGTGGAGCTAGGCGTCGGCGACGGCCTCGCACCTCGGAAAGGCCTCGCGCCCAAGAAAGAGAACCTAAAAATCAATGATTTTTTTCCCCCATTTTTAAAATTTTTTTTTGAAAAATTTAGAAATTTGGACTAGGTGTACCAAAACAAGTTAAAACCCTGTTTTTTAGGGTCAAATTACAAAAAAAAATTCTGGGGGAGGACCCCCAAACCCCCTTTTGTACTTGGAACTTATTATTAACAACTTTATTATAATTAGTTCATCTAAATCCTACCTAAAACTCTATGTCCAAAATTCGGACTAAGTATACAGAAACAAGTTGAAACCCTGTTTTTAGAGTAGTTTACAAAAACTTTTCTAGGGAAGAACTCCCAGATACCCTTTTGTACTTGGAACTGTATTACTTATAACTTTTTAATATTATGTTTATCAAAATGTAAATCCTATATAAAAATATATATCCAATATTTGAACTAATTGTACCAAAACTAATTAAAAACCTGTTTTTTGAGTCAAATTTCGAAAAATTTTCTGGGGGAGGACCCCCATGCAAGCGCGGATCCAGGGGGGCACCTGGTCAATTGCCCCCCCCCGTGGACTCGGACTAGGTGTACCAAAAAACGAGTTCAAACCTGTTTTTTGGGGGTCAAATTTTAAAATTTTCTGGGGGACGACCCCCAGACCTCCCTCTAGTATTTATAACTTTATTATGTAGTACTACTTTTTATATTAAGGTCTTCATAAGATGCAAGTATGTAACATGGGGGGGGGCAAAATTAGGCAAAAAAAGTACATCATTAATGGATGGCCCCTTAAATATGCATTTTGGGGGAGGCCTTAGGTATAATTTTGAGTCCTCTCTCGCGGTGTAAGAATCTAGATTTGGGCCTGATAATGACTAAATTTTTTAGAGGATATTTGGGTTCAAATAAATCATCAGTACTCAAATACAGGGGGATTCAGATAAGTGTTTCATAACTTCTAGGGGAGGCAGTGGCAGATCTACGGGGGGGGGCTTTCGCCCCCCCCCAAAAAAAATGAAAAGTTCTACACTATTTAATATGGAATTTTATGGACCGAAATGAGTTAAAACCTTGTTATTTTAAGGTCAAATTTTCAAACTTTTTTGTGGGAGGACCCCCAGCCCCCTTGGTACTTGTAACTATTATTACAACTCTATTTTATATTAAGTTTGTCAAAACGCAAAAATTCTATCATAAAATCTATGTCCGAATTTCGGATGAGGCGTACCAAAACAAAATGAAAAGTGGGGGTTTTTTACTTAAATTTCCAAAAAAAATTCTGGGGGAGACCCCCAGACCCCCCTTTTAGTGGTTGGAGCAGGATAATTCACTACCTTTTCAATATAATGATAATCAAGAATATATATTTGGATTATGAAAATTCTTAGCCTCCCCCCAAAACCAAATCCTGGATCCGCCACTGCCCCCATACCCCTCTTGGTTACTTGTAATTTTTTTTCCTCACAACTTTTGTTTTTCAGAGCCTAAATAATCCCCTAAAATGTATAAAAAAGCTACATTTTGGACTAAGTGAATATGTGTGGGATGGGCTGAAGAGTAATTTTAGGCCCCTCCCGAAATAAATTTCTATATTATTTTACATTATATTATTTTACAAAATGTATCAATAACTATATTAAAATACAAGTGCCCTTTGAAAAAATTTTGGTATGGGGCCTGGCAAGAATATTTCGGCGACGCCTTCTTAAGTCTTCCTCCGCCACTGGAAACACTTATCTGAATCACCCCTTATAAATTGTATTTTCAAGCAATTTTATAAAGAACTAGCTGATATGCCCGCCGTTGCTCGGGGGATAAAAGGCTTATCAAACTGTGTGTTAAAATAAATAAGAATTATCGTTTAGATGCAATAAAGTCAACAGTCATCCCGCTAGGATTCTTTTTTGATGTCATACCACTTCGTTAAGATGTAAAAAAACCCTTTAAAAATACCACCTGTTTAGATTTAATGTGTGAAATCCCCATCCCCGTTTTTAAAGAGTAATTTTTCAAAATAGAAAAAAAGTCAGGGGACCTTCTGAACCCCATTATTTTTTTCTCTTTTGTCCTTTTCTCCCTCCATCCATTTCTGCAATTGGTATAAATGTATATTTGAGGCAAATTTCTCCGCCTTCGCTCACAATAAAGATATATTATTGAACAGCAATGTTTATAGATAAAACTTATTTCCCCCTCATCCCGCTAAATTTTTATGAAATACAAAACAATTAAATATACTACATACTTTTATATTTTTTTAAGATCTTAAAAAACCGGTTTAGAATTAGTGTTTATAACCATTTTTTAATAACGATAATTTTTTTAAAAAATCAGGGGGAGATCCCCTGAACCCCCCTTTGCTGATTTATCACCAACTCAATCATTGAAAGAAATTTCAAACATGAAATAAAAGTAAACATCATTTGAATCGACACTGAAAATGCCTGTGATAAAATATTGTTCAATTTGAACTTGGCTGGAAATACATAAATTTGATTAAATAGAAAAAAGAATAAAATTTTTCAGTGGAATGGTTTTTGGTTATTATAAAAAAAATTATTTAATCATTAAAAATTGTTTCTTTATCATATTTTTTAAAAATTCATCTGTTATAAAACATTTCAAAATAAATATTTCCAACAATAGAGGTTTTGCGTGTCCTGGAAAGAGCAATAACAGCAATAAATTTAACATTGAAGGCTAAGCATAAGAATTTAGAAAAGGGACAGAAAAGGCTCCTTGGAATGTTTTGATTCAAAAAATTCTTTTTCGCAAACCTCCCTGGTTGTGTGAGGAACAACATGCTAAAATTTCATAACAATCACATTAATAATGTGGGTGCTAGGATCTAAAAACTAAAAATGGGAGTGAATATTCAAACCCCTGTGCACCCCCTCCAGAATGGAATATCGAAAAATCCAGAAATTACTTTCTTTGAAATTCTCTCAAGAAGGTATTACCAACAGTTCAATTCGTAATATCGATTTCTCGGTATTGTTTTCTTCGAAAATATAAAACTTGGTTTATGCTCAGCAAAAACGGGTTTTTGGAATATTCAGACCTCTTAAAATTCGAATATCCAAAATCTGAAAAATGCCTTTCTAGAAATTGTTGCTAGGTACCTTCCTGCGAAATAACAAAGATCTGGGGTCATTTGGGACGCCGCTGGGCTCGAAAACGTCAAAAACGCTCCAAACCCCCCTGTGGGTCAGAAAAAAGATATTTCGAAAAATCCCTTCTTAGTGCGCGTGTACACCGTAAGGTCTTTGACCCTACCAAGTTTCGAGTCTTTAGCCCCGGTAGATTTTGCTGTGCGTTGATGAGTGAGTGAGTGGTAAAGCTCTTTTATTATTATAGATAAAAAAGAAAAAAACTCATTTTACGCTTTATTTTTGTGCAATATTATACTATGAGCAAGAGGTTTGTATTCCCACTTGCATTGATGTCAAAAGCTATTACTAGAGGGCAAGCTTCGGGCTAGAATCATAGTATTTTCCGCGACTCTAAATTCTGATATTTTTATTTCCATCGAATGGCAATTTAGATCACATCTCCAAGTGTAGTGAAGAAATTTATGTTTCTCTGTGTTTACCCTCCCTGGTGTTTACTACTCTTTCAAAAGTTTCAGTTCTCGTTTTGTTTGATTATTATTTCCCAAATATTAAGTAATTTGGACAATAAATGTACCAAAACTCATTAAAGTGTTTCATTATTTTTATCACAAATTGATTTTTAATTATTTTTGTATCCGAATATTTTTCTGGGTTATAGAAATGGATATTTTAAATGTGAAAGTAGTGTGGATTGATGGCAAGTGCTATCGGAAATTACCTATTAAAGGAAGGCAAGAATCGGATCCCAATGAAAGTGAATATTGTTCAGGTATTGTTTAATCATCCAAATTTATAATTTCTGTATAAAGATGAAAAGTAGAGTGTTTTAATGCTCTTTCCTTCTAATATGAAACTCAAAATGCCCTCTCAAATGTTCAGAAATAATTGTGATGATTTGAAGATCATTAAACAGATTTGCGAGCCAGTATTTATAGATTCTGGCTCGCAAGTATGTTTAATGATCTTCTAATAAAATTTATGAAAGAAAGAAATATTGAATATTAGCGTCTAGTCCAGAGAGTGGGGGTCGTCTTTAAGTGTCTCACCAACTGTAATTTTCAGAATAAGTGATGGATATAGTATGTCCCTTTGCGGATTTTAGAAACCCCTGGCCAGACTCTACCCCCAACCATTCTGCTTTATAGCAGGGGGGAGTGTTTTCAGCATGTGCCAGACAGGACCTATAAAATGCCCCTATGTTTGTATATTTATTTGCTGTATATATTTATATACTACCTTTCCATATAATATAGAAAGGTCTTTGAGCCTACCATATATACAGGAAGGCACAATTTCTAGATACACAGGCGTGACTCCAGCATGGCTCCAAGGGGAGGCACTTTTTCAGACTATCACCTTTACCTTTTGAGGAAAATGTCAAAATTTTGAGGTTTTTCTAAAATGTTTCACTCAAGATTCCTTTTTGGCACAGCTGGGGGGTATTAGGGTCCTCCCCCTGAAAAAATTTTGAATTTGACCTACAAAAGTAGGGTTTTAACTCATTTTGAGAACTTTTTGGGACTGTTGAGACTATTGAGTGATTGTTTGGGTCCAAGGGGGGGGCACTTTCCAGAGTGCCACTCCCCTAGATCCGCCACTGGTGCCATAAAGGTATTGTCTGTATTCCATTGCTAGGCGGTTAAGGTAACCCAAACGAGCGAGGCTATTCACTCCCTAGAGACTCACTAGATTCAATCCCTCATAGAGAGAGCCAAACTGGTTATTTATCGCCAATAACTACCCCACCATCCTTCCCTCTTCTTCGAAGAAGAAGGTGCTTAAATAGCCAAGCTAGCTACCCAAATTTCCTGCACCCGTACTTGAACTTGGATTTCCCTCTTCCCAACCACCTGAGAGAAAAAGACAATAACCATCTTTTGAATTAAGTGGGGTATTACAAGTAGGGCGATTCAAGGGGTATTTCAATTCTTAAAACAGCGGTACAATATCGTTATTTCGCCTCTAATTGAGCCCTGTATTTAAGATACTTATATAGAGAAATTTTTAAATAGCATATACTTCAATACATTATATTAACTGAGAATTTTTAGAAATATTTCCAAGTCCAAAGTAAAGGTTAGCTTATATTCAGATCCACCTATTTTTAGAAATATTTCCAAGTCCAGAGTGAAGGTTAATCCACCAATGGTAAAAAAGTTGCAGCTATTTTTGGTTGGAGTGAACATTAACCCCTTAACTCTCAAATAAATTTTGAGAAATTGATCATAAAAGAGCCCATTTTTTTTATTCAAGAAAATTATAAAAAAAATAAGTGTATAAACTGTTCCAGGCAAAAGAAATGGATTTTTTATCTTTCAGAAACATTACTGTTGAATACCACAGCACGGCTCTCACACGTGAGCGTGAAATAGATAGTAAATTTTCTGCACGTGTGAGAACCATGTTGAGGGAAGGGGTTAAATAAGTCAATGAATCAATAAGTTAATAAGTCTAGTTAAAGATACAAAAGATAAAACAATTCATTCAACAAGGATGTGTTTAAGAATCTCAAAAGAAATATTGGTTTAAATGAAGATTAAACATATTGCTTGCTTGAGGTAAAATACTAGCATAAAATACTGTATTCAATGCAAAATGTTATAAAAGATTAGGTTTTGAATTTTAATTAACTTTTAAAAAAAGAACTCTACACTACTTTTATTTGGAAGTTTATGTAATTCAATTACATTGAAATACAAGATTTAGGTATCTAATAACTTTTGTAATGTTTTAGTCAAACGGGTTCCATTGGATTCTCTTGATGATGAAGATGAATATGAGGAGTTCCATATTGAAAATACCAAAAATTCTTTTGTTGCTGTTATTTCAGTCCCAGAGTGTCTAGTTGGGTAAGCATTAGCTTTTTTTAGACTGTAACTACTTCAGTTTTTCCTTTTGTTACTTAAAATCATAAAAAAGGAAAATTTGAATTAGCATTAAGGTTGAAAAGGGAATACTATGCCTTCAAAAATTGAAAAATTATCATTTTTAAAATTCAATATTTGGGACAAAATTTTCCTTAAATTTATTTGCATATGCATAATGAAGGCTGTATCTTCCTGAGTAAAACTGTTTTTTTTATATGAATTTAAGTTAAACCAATTTGGAGTAATATCAGTTATTGTAAACCCTTACAAACGTAAATATCAGCATGGTTTGTTAAACTTCGATGAATGCTCTCAAAATTTAGAATAAGGTAAAAATTTAAAAAGAGTTTTTGGACTCTCTAATTATATCATTTGATTATGAAATGGTAAAAAGACCACCTCTGAATCACTTAAATGTGGATTGAACTCTTTCTGATTTTAATGTTACGCCTTCTGAGTGACCAGACCCAGAATTTGTACAAAAATTTGGATAGAAATATTTAAACTGTTAGAAAATAAATTCTGAATGTTTCAGTTTTTTTATTTTTCTGTTACTAAATGTTTTCCAAATTATTTTTTAGTTTAGAACTATACTGGACAGCAACTTAAGTTGACCCTATGACGTCACTAACAAAGTAGTTCCCATCGCGGTGGCTGAATTTTGAGTGAAATGAAGAACGTCAATTCAAAAATATGATTATTTTGTTAAACCCATGTATATATAATATAGCGTCTTTTTATCACGATTTGCATACTGAAACTCCTCCTAGCAACCCAACAGGCTTAGTGTTTACCGATTTCTCCTTCCACATTTGTAACGTACTGGGTTCAAGAAACTTTGCTGTTTAGTATAGTTATTTTGATGTCTAGTATACTCTGAGTTTGAAGTGCAAAAGTTCATTTGATTTGTTCATTGTACTGTTATTAGATTTTTGCTATCATTTTTTTACACCTGAATGTTTAAAGTTTTATCATACCTTTTGTGAAGAAAAACGAATTTAATATTTGTGTATTAAGTAATACTTTCTTATTTATCACTTCTGTCATTAATAATGATCATAACCATTTTTCGGTTAAAACATTCTTTAGTACTTAAAATCTTCACACTAGTTCCTTTTATAAACTATCATATGTAAGCAAATATAAGGTATGAAAAGGTAAAATGAAGTATTTGAAAGCTTTTCTTATCCTGCTTAAGTATGTATGCCAAAAAAAAATTCCTAAATTAGTGAAAATAAACTTTTTTTATTACCCTTTTGTTTTACTTCAAGCTTTGTCGTCGGGAGAAAATATGCAACTAAGAAGCAAATTGAAGAACAAACCAATTCTAGAATAAAAGTTCCAAGCAGATTACGGGATGAAAAGGGAGTAGCTTTAGATACCTTAGACATTGGTAACTATTTTCTTTATTAATTGCATTATCTAAAAAAAAATTGTCTCCTTACTCAGAAGTACTGATAACTACTTGAAAATAAGTTTCTTAAAAAAAAAAGATAAAATAAATTAGCCAATTTAGTTGCATCTTGTTAAAATAATCCAAATTTGTAGATTCTTAGAAACTTGCTCATGCTCATTACAAGTTTCAAAATAACCAAAGATTCATAATGTACTTATTTAATAATCAAGGGGGGATTTTTGTGGGAGTACCTAGGTCGTTGGACCTTCAAACTCCAGTATAACTAGCCTCACTAGGTGAGGCCATGAGCTGAACTGTTACAGAACGTGCGACTTGAAAGTCACAGTCAGCTGAAGAGTGGCTAGCTTGATGCTAACCCCCTCTTGATTTTCCCAAGTAACCTTGGTACTCATTTTATCGACCTCGGAGGGATGAAGGGCTGAGTCTGCCTTGCCCGTGGACCGGGATTTGAACCCCGGGCCTGTGGTGTGGGAGCGCAAAGCGCTTCCTCTATGCCACCAGGCTTCATTTAATAATAATTAAAGAGGGGTGAAAATCTGAACTCATAATTGTCTTGTATCTCTTAATAAATTGATAACAGAAGGATTTTCATTTATTCCTATTTAAGAGGTTTATTTTGTTCATTCCAGTCATTACTGGGGAAACTAAAAAATCAGTTGCTCTTGCTTGTCGAAGGATAAGTTCCATTTTGATTGATGCTCGTTGGAAAGTGGACGACTTTACCCACTTTTTGTCTGTGCCATTAAACAATGAAGAAATTAAAAATGGCTTTTTAAAGTTTAAAGAGGAAATTTTGCAGACATGTAAGCCAGTAAGTAAGAAAGTGTTATTAATTATCATGCTTTTACTTGTCTTTCATTGTATTTTAAAAGAGTATCTAATAAATATTGGGTAATGGAGAAAATATTCCTTTCTTCTATGCAAGTAACCATGTGTGCAATATAAGCCACATATTTATTCTATTAATAAAACTAGAAGTGCCTTCTAGTAAAGAAGAGAAATATCCTTGATTCATAATTTATTTTATATGTTTCTAACATGGCATTGGGGTAAAGCCTTAAAATTGTTTCTAACTTTTCTTATTTTTGTGGTATGAGATCATCACTAAGGTGTATAATACACAATACAAATCACATATTGTGATATGTGTTTGTTCAAATCATTTAACTTTTTCAAGAATTTGAAAAGACAAAAATCTTTAATCCAAAACGAAAGGTGGGGATATGCGATTAAGGCAACTTTTTTTTAACTGATCTTTTTAGGATAGTTATTGACATTACAGATGAGATCACCTCAATGACTTATTAGTTTTTTAGCATTTCATTATTCAGTTTTACTCTCTGAACTGATCTTTAAAAATTTTTGGTTCGTATCATTTATTTATACTAGAGGGCTCTGCTCTAGCAGATTACAGTAAAATATTGCTTGATTTTTTTCTTTCATTATAAAACTAAAATCAAAACCTAGTATATCTTCTGTAAAATCATTAAACTTTGAAACTTATAATTTCTAAACTATTTCAAATTTTTAAAAAAGGGTATTTCCTTGCCTAAAAAGTAAGATTATATCAATATAGGTTTCTTTAATTTCAAAAGATTTGAACTTGACCAAAAATGTGTCATTCGAATCAGTAATTAAACAGTATTTATCTAAAAACTGTGATAAAAAACTTTTTGGGTATACTGAGATTATGTTTTCCTTCTCTTGATAACCATTCCACATTACTTATTTCAACCCATATAAAAAATAGAGCTAAACAAATATTCATCATAATTTCAAAATTATTCAAGCTGGTTTTTCATTATTTTTATAGAGTGACAACATTACAGAAGATATGTTCGTAAAAGAAGCAACTCTGCATTTGACTATTACAATGCTTACTTTATTAAGTAAAAAGGAAAAAGAAAAGGCTAAAGAAATCTTACTCAAACAACGAGATTGGATTTCGTAAGTAATTGTTTTGTAGATCTTACCCTCCTTCTAAGAGGATATGATCTAGTTTGCATTTGCATTTTAAAAGATGCTACCCATAATTTAGTCTAAAGTCTGTATTTAAATTTGTTAAAGAATTTTGGGAAAAGTTTATATTAAGACTATTTAGAGAAAGATACTTAAAATCCTTGTCTTGTAAAATGTTCTTTTTTAAGATTGAATATCCTAACTAGATTGTCTGCAGTTTCCCAGTGATTAATTTTGTTTGTAATCTGCTTAAGGTATTTTAGAAATACAGTAGAATTTTGATTGTTCAAGTTAATAATATATTGGAGCTAAAAGTAGCAATTTTTTCTCGCAAATAATGATCTAATCATAAAAGAATTATTCTTATTGCAGGGTGGCTACAAAACCTGGAAATCAGGGAAAAGGCAGGAAATTTTATTAATCTGAAAAAAATCGGGGAAATTTCCTGATGAGAGCATTTTGTGCTACCATTTTAATTTTTCTCAGAAACCTTATGAATATTTTTTACTTTTCTAATCTCAATGGGAAACATATTCTGAGATGCATTCTGGGTTTGGACCCGAGCATCACTCAAGGTTAAAATAAAATGTTATTAATTTATAATTTTTTTTTTCATTTTGAATAACAAGTAGTGATTTTTTTAAATGTATATTGTACACACATAATGGTTATAGTATAGAGAAAGACAGAAAATTAATAAAATTAGTTCCTGTAAAAGTCGGGGAATTTTTTTTTCTCAGTTTCTGTAGCAATCCTGTATTGTTATTAGACGGATTTTTCATATTACTCTACATCATATTACACACTATAATTTAAAAATTATAACTTCTACTTTGTTATTGATTGATTATTTTACTAATTTTGGTTGTTCAAGTAGTTCCAGTCCCATCCACCTTACTGTATTACTTGAAAATTTAAATATTTTATATTGCAGTAATGTTTTTAACCAAAAGAATATATTGCATCCTTTAGACAACTCTTAGATGTGGGGCGCAGCGTGGAAATTCGAGGTGTAGAAATTCTCAATGACGATCCATCCATGATCGATGTACTCTATGGTAAAGTCGTAGAAAAAGGTTCAAATAATAGGTTTGTATTGGTTTAATTTTTATATTTGTTTTGCTTTTACATAATATTTAGCTGATGATATTGTACATAAAATGTTCCATTCATTATCATTGATTTTTTTTTTATAATTAGTTGCTTCATAAAAATGAGATTATTCATTGTTTTAAAAGGTTTTCTAATAAACATTGAAAAAAATGTGAGGTAATATTTAACGGGTAATTTAACTTAATTTTTGGGTTTATATTTTTATAAATGTACTGTTTTATCAATAAAATTCATGTTTTTTACTTTTTTCCAGTTTACAGCTAATAGCTGATGCTTTATCAAAAGACTTTGCTCAAATTAATTATGCTAAAAAGGCAGAGTCTGTGAAGCTACATGTCACGTTAATTAAGAGTAAATCCAATAAAAACGGCAGGAGGAATTCATTTGATGGCAGAAAAATATTGCAGGTACTTCATTTTAACCCTAAAAATTAAATATTACAGATAATTTACTAAAAACTCTGAATTTCATTTGTGAGCTTTACACAGATAACAAGAATTTTAATTTGATTCCAACCATTTTTTTATTAATTAAATATTAAAAGGTTCATTATGTAATTTTAAAAAATCTTTAACAGGCTAGTTTAAGATTTGTACTTTTCTTTTATAAATACTAAAATATTTTATTTCCTATTTTAGGATTACTCTGACTACAGGTTTGGAGCAACTGAAATATCTGAAATCCATCTGTCAGTTCGTTTTACTGGAGGCACTAAATATTATACAAGTTATTATGTAATGTCTATATGATAAAAAATAACCTTGTTGGAAATATAATTTTTGTGGTAAGCAATTAAAACTTTTATAAATGTAAATAAAGTTGTTTAAATAAAATGTATAAAATTGTTAGTAGCTGATAGTTATTTTCTGTGAATACCACTGATATACATTATTTGCAATCTGAAGCAACCTCTTCCTATAAGATTTAGGGTTTAAACTTTAATCAAGCACAGTAAGTTATAAAAAACTGGTTTTACTTATAAAACAAATTATTTAATAAAATTTTCAAAAATTATAATGGAATCTAAAGTTATTAAAAATTCTGCAGGAGTTTTTTGTAAATTATTGATAACAGGGTATTTAAAACTACAGTCAAACTTGAATCAACTGAATTGTCTATCAATTCCACTTGGACAGTTTTGATGTAATTTTGTTTCGCTCATCCAGGTAAAAATGAATTTATGAAATAAAATGAATGTGTAATAATGATTCAAACCAGTAATGGACTTAGTGGTCCTGCATATAATACCATGTGCTAAGGTAGACACTAGACAGACAAACTGCACTTTAAGAAAAACAATTTTAATCTACTTAAACAGGTCTCTAAATTATCCTAGAAGATTTTGACCCCCTAGATGGGAGACCTATACATTTGTTCCATTTGGTGTGTAAGGTAAGGAATTTCAAGACCTTATCAGTTAACTTATAACCTTAAATGAAAAGGGTAATAAAAAGTAGGACATACCTGATACATTTTTAATGTTTGAAAAATGAGTAGAGGTTAAATTTCAATAAACATGTTCTAAAATTTGTTTTTGTATGAAAATAAATTTCTGTTTTTTTGTAGGGAACATGGCAATTTTAAATGAATGCAATTAATATAAATTCAATGAATATAAAAATATTTTTATCACAATCAGATCAATAATAAGAAATGATAAACTATTTACAAAAATGGTTTTTAAAAAACAATCCTTGTGCTCAGCTTTTGGTAACGTTCAATAGAGGTTTCCTGAGTGCGTCATGTAAACGCTTGGCCTAAAAATAATAAATTGTTAATTTTCTAAAACTTATTGAGATGGTGAACCTTACTTTAAACCTGTGTTTCCCAACCTTTTTTGGTCCATGCCCCACCAAAGCCTTTACAAATTTTCCATGCCCCCCATGTCCCTTTTTTTTTTTGAAAATCCTTCTTGAAAAGTAAATAAAACCTGGTGGTCCATGCCCTGGGGGCAATTTGGTAAAAAATTTTCAAATTGCCTCCCCCTAGAAATTCATATTGCCCCCCGGTGGGGCATGCACCCCATGTTGGGAAACACTGCTTTAAACCAATGACATACTAGCAATAAATAATTTTGGGTAACCTTGTATCTTTTTCAAAAACATTTATGTTTAGAGTAAAGCCATTAATTTTTTAGAATAGCATTTCAAGTTAAATCTCTTGACAACTATAAAAAAACAACTATCAGTTTAGAATACTCTTCTTTATTGATCTTTTGCAATTTATTAATTGTAAGTATTAAAATTATGAGGGGACTCATCAAAAAGTAATCAAATTGAGAAAAAAAATTATTTAGTTACTGTTTAACTGAATTGAAATTTTTAAAAAATCAATGCACGTGTTACCCACAATAGCTTCAAAAACTACAGCAAGGCAGAATTGCCCAGAGTAAAATGAAACTTGCATTTAACAAGGGAAAACTAATTTTCACATCAATAGTATTTTTATACATTCATTAGATGTTCCTCAAACATTTCTCTAAATATAGAAGAGATGCCAACTTTTTTGGATTGACCACCCATAATAAAACCTCTACATCCGAAATAAAGAAATTCTTAAGACAGAATGGGATTGCAAGGCAAGATTACTTCAAGGTTTTTAGCTGCAGTAATTTTAATGCAGATTTTCCACCAATTTCTTTAACTCCATAATTTAGGGTTAAAATATGAAATACAATGTGTGTGAATTCCACAAAACATTGAATAGTTGGTGTATATCTGAAATATCTTAAGCTTCATAATTTTACATCAAATAGTTTAAAGTGCTAACAGAGGAAATTTTCTGAAACAGCAGAGGCAACTGTTGCCTTTTTTTTTTCAATATAGGTACATTTTCATTACATCAAAAAAAATCAACATGGTTACAAAAAATCTTACTTTCAATGGTCCTAATCCAGGGCACTGTGCTAACTCATCCACAGTAGCTGCTACAATACCTTTCAATGTCTAAAATGTTAAGTCAAAACACTATTAGGTTAGTTTTGTGCAGTAGGTGAAATTTTCAAATACTGACATGATAAAAAATATTATCTTTTATAAAAACTACCAATAATTTCACAAAATAGCATAAAAGCTAATGGTAGTGTAAAGGTTCTCTAAAAAATTGAATACAATCACATAAGAACTAAAATATTCAATGAAAAAGGTTGTTTAAAGCTTAAATTTTTATGTTGTTACTGTTTTGACATTGACAGCTTTTTATTAGAATTTTAGAGTGAACATAATTGATTCATAACACAGTTTTTCAATTATAATAACTTGTAAAGATGGGCTTATTCATTGAATTGCAGTTGTGAGCCAAACCCAAGCAAAACTCCAAATAAGTGTCTGAATAAAAGAAATCAAGCCTTGTACTTATTAAAGGGAGAAATATATTATTATATTACTTATCAATCTTTCCTGTAATTCTAAGATACAAGAGATTTGTTTAATAAAAAGATATTAAAAATAATGTATACATCACAACATATTTTTTTCTTTAATGGTAAAAATTACATTATTAAAGATTCATCTGAGCCTTTTAATATGTATTAGAAATATAATCTTTATCAGATCTTATTTTTTATAAATTAAAATGTTTGTTGAAACCAAACTCTCCATATATGAAAAGGTTTAAACTTACTTTAAATGTTGTTAACAACACCATTGCATCTGTTTTGTTGATAGACCTTATTGTAGTCAAACAATCTATAAGCTATTATTTTTAATTAGTAAGCAAGTTGAAATGCTATACATCTACATCAAAAAGATAAGCTGGTTAAGAAACATAGAAACTAAGTCTTTATACATAAATAAGTTTTTTTTTTAAAAGGAATATGGTAGAAACAAAAGGAAGTTCACATAGAATAAGCACATATTGTTATAACTAAAATTTTAATAAAAAATACTTAAAATGGACCCTGCAAGTAGTTTAAAAATTGCAGTGAAGATCATTAAATAATAAATACTTGGGCAAAAAAAAAATGTTTTCTCTTTTGTAAAACAGATAAGTTGTATTACCATGAGGAGGGCTCTAACCATTTGCAATGTGATTGATAACCTGCCTTGTTGTGAAAAAAAAATTTTCACATAATCTTTTTTTTGTAGTGGTTTAAAATTTTAGTTGATTTACATGGTTAAAAAATAAAAATTAATTTTATGAGGGAAAACACAGAAAGAAAAATAATTCTGTTCAGATATCATAAATTTTAATGTAGCTTTAGTTTGGCCTTTTTTAACTCTCAGCATACATAATAGTTCATTTAAAATATCTATGGTAATGAATGTTCTTATTTAATTTCACAACTTAAGTTGTCTTTCTTCTCTTATCAGTAAAACTGATGACACTTCTTTAAACAAACACCCCAACAGATAGTACCTATACATATTACCAACAAACTTTGTTTGATATTTTAATTATAAGATAAACAATTTATCTTAAATATTAAATAAATTACCGTTAGAAATATAAATATTTTTACCTCTTCAACAAATAATGCTTTAAAAAACATTCAATTGGATTTAATTTGTGCATTTACCTGTGAATAGTTATCACTATCCTGTTTTTCTTTTATGAGGTCAGCAGATTTGTTTTCGAACATCTTATAAGTTTCCAGATAGTTTCCAGCTTCTTCAGCACTGTTTAAAATGTTCATAAATGTCAACACACAACACTTGCTTTAGCATAAACTTATTCAATAAATATCTATGAATATATATCATATGTAAATGCTTAATATCTGAACACTACTCCAGTAATTAACTGTTTGCATTTTTATATGCATACACACACCGTAAAAAATCAAACTCTAGAATAATTCCAAAATAGAAATTGTCAACACAAAATTTGAAAGAAATAATATAATTTAATAATTACCTCCAACATACCATCAACGTACATTCTGCCAAAATAGATATAACAGAAAGATCTTTCAAAGGTGGATTAGGTTCAGTCTGTTGGAAATAGAAATTTTAAAAACTATATGAAATATTCATGTATGAAATTTATAAACAAATAAGTTTAAAATCCAATAAAATTGTGACACTCAAAAACACATTTTTTGCATTAGTTATGAGTACGTGTTATTTTTAATATTTTATGAATAAAAAATAGTAATCATGAAATTGTGTTGGTCTTAATGACACTTACTGCAGAATTTAAAACAGACATTGTACACTTTAGAAGGCTGTCTAAGAAAATACAGGAATTATAGTTTTCCAATAAGATTAACAAGTAGAATATAATGTTTACTTACAACATCCACTTGAACAAGCAATACTCGCAATTGGTATGACTTTCCTAAAGCTTTAAGACGATCATGAATATAATTTGGAAATAGGTTATGGTATCTCAAACTAAAAAAAAATTAAACACATAAGAAAATATTAGACCAATGGCATTTGTATAATTCATATTATACTTTTTGCTTTAAGCTTTAAGGATAAACCTGAATTTAGCTTTTAGATACACATGATGTAAAATTTAATTAACTATGTGTTACCTTTTTATATTTATTATCAGTAGATAAGAAAAAAAATACAGATAAAACAAAGAAATTTAGAATTTTGAGCAAAAAATAAGTGTAAAGGCATTTTCACAATACACACGAGGTATTTCTCATTTACAAGGGACATAAATGTGCTGTCCCCTATATAAAATGTAGTTGACAGTGTTATAGTAACTACAGTAACGGACCTCTTATCCGTGTCCCGAAAATCCGTAATGTTCAAAAATCCGTAAGGTTTTCCGAAATCAGTTTTTTTTTTTTTTGAAGTTCCGAATTCGCGAAAATCCGTAAGGTTTTCCGAAATCAGTTTTCTTTTTTAAAGATCCGAATCCGAAGGGACTCAGCGTGTACCGATGTACTCCGTGTCCCCTCCCGTTTCCGCGATCCACTCCCGCCCTTTGTAGAGCAGAAGGAACGCCGAGACCGATTCTCGGAATGTGGACGGAGTATTGTTTCATATCAGTGGGAGGGAGAAGAGCAATTTGAAAGGGACCAATCGGATGCATTTTTATACGGGTTGTGTTCTAGGAATATTGCGATTGAAAGAGGGAAAGCCGGTGCCGAATGCATCGTTTTCATGCAGTAGAGCTGATTTTCGAGAGAGCGTATTAGTTTCAGTTTCGTTCCCGTTGCAATACGATTAAAATTTAGTTTTCAGCGATGTGAATGTGTTAACTACGAGGCAGCAGACGATCGGAAGGATTGTTTATTTCTCCTCGGCTTTTAAGAAGGGGAAATGTTCGGGAGGGAGGGGGATGATGCCGGAGCCGCGCGCGCGAGATTGGGAGATCGTTTTTCTTTTCACTCTTGCGCGGCTCCGCAGATCTGCGTATTTTCGTAACGATACACACGCAATTCTGTTTATGCGGTGTTTTGAGGCTGGAAAACCGGTTTTACCCCGGTTTTCGGGAAAATGTTCAAAAATCCGTAAAATTCGGAAATACGAGATGATGCCGGTCCCGAGCTTTACGGATAAGAGGTCCGTTACTGTACTACTAAATGTTTGACTACTAAATGTTCCATTTTAGTAGTAGACCCATCTGAGTTAGCAAATTACATAACCAATAATTTTTACAGAATTCATTTTTCATTTGTAAAATGAAGAAGCATATGACGTAAATATAGTCACTCATGAGGATCTTTTGGTA
This sequence comes from Tetragnatha montana, assembly GCA_963680715.1. Classification (NCBI taxonomy): domain Eukaryota; kingdom Metazoa; phylum Arthropoda; class Arachnida; order Araneae; family Tetragnathidae; genus Tetragnatha; species Tetragnatha montana. Next base: position 49,252,497 of record OY796675.1, read on the forward strand.
GAAGTCAGCACACAGACAAAAATTCAAAAGCTGCAAAGCACAATGAAAACAGGCTGCATTTAAACAACAGTATATATATTTAGGATTATTCATTGAAAAATTCAAAAATTATTTATGTCAATAAAATGTCAGTACTTTTTTAGGTATCGAACACATCCAATACTTTTAGTTATTGATTACTAAAGCATTTGCTATTGATATCTGCTCATCACTAGTTCTGATCCAATTCAAAAATTGTGTTGGCAGTTTTCTTACATTTTTTAGTGTCTAGTAACAGTAATTTGTGTGATGAGCAGTTCACAAACTTCCACAATAAGCAATAAGAACAAGAGTAGTAGTAATCTACAACCAAGTCTCAATTTGGGAGAACACACAAGAGGAATGGTGATCTCTCTTTAATAAAAATGAAAATATTTACCCAAATATTACTCAGTTTTAAATGAATGAGTGTGGGCTAATAACTATAATGTGAATAATCTTTTCCACAGAAATATTCTGGTCTATTACTGAAAATTTGTTTCAGCATCCAATACTATTTGAGGAAATGCATCATAAGTTTGTGGAATGATTCTTATTAAAGAACTTTGACAGATTGGCCCGGTTTTTTTCACTTGTTTCAAGAAAAGGTTAAAGATTTTAGTTGCATTAAAAATATTTTTCTCATTACTTTTTATGGTGTACTCCTAGGGGAACATTAGCTTCAGAGATGAGTTTATTTAAAAATATTTTAAAGATTTAAAGAAACTTAAATTTAAGTAGAAAGGTATGAGAAACAGGACTCTCATCAGTATCATTAAAATGAACTTTTGAATTACATTTTGATTATCTATTTGCCAAGCTGCTTGAGCGCTGGAATAAGATTAGTCTACTATTATTATAATATAAATTTTAGTATGGTAAATTTGTTTATGATATCTTTAAATTAAAAGTTTTCAATTTAATTAACTTTTCATATATTTCAGAAGTGAGTCTTTAAAAGAAAGTGCATATGTTTACAACAGAACTAAATGTAAATTGAAAAATTGTGTTAGTAGGGTTATATGTAAAAATTTTCAATTGCAATGGAATATATTAAGAATATAATAATTATTAAGAATATATTGAGGGTAGGGCATAAAATTTCAGCTCTAAAGGTACTAGCCAGACTAAAATTTTTACTCGCTACTACTTTGGATTCATATTTTTTTTTATTTTAAAAAATAGTGTTTTCAGAAACATTATGGAAAGTAAAACTTTAAAAGAATGTAAAATTAAAATACACTGCAAAAAATAATAAAACTAACTACATTTGATATGAGGTCCTATAAGTTGCTATATACCCCCTTAGCCATCTATGAAAAGTTTCTGTTAGTTTTATCCCCTTACTAGCTGATATGCCCTTCCTTGCACGGGTGTAGTGCATCAATTTATTTTTTAAGTTTTCTCAAGTTACATGTCGAACTTTTCTGTAACCTCAATTACCAATCATCCCGATGTTCCCGGTAGTTTTTCTTATCCCGGTGTTCCCGGTCGTTAGTTTTTCATATCCAGGTGTTCCCAGTAATTTTTCATGTTCCGGTATTCTCGGTAATTTTTAATATCCCGGCGTTCCCGGTGTCTTTTTTCATGTTGGTGTTCCCGGCGCCTTTTTCATCCCGGTTCCAACTGTTTATGTTTACCCAAACCCATCCAGTTCCTATGTTGCACATTTATAGTTTCCCCTAGTAAAATATTTAATTTTCAGGTTTTCATCTCATTAACAATAGTGAGTCAGGCAGATCTACTCTAGTAGAAAAATAGGCATTTTTAGTCATAAAAACGTTAATTACAAGTTAATATTCTATTTTCGAACTTGGAAAACTTTGTATTGATAATCCTCGTCTCCAGACACGTCTATATACCCAAAGCCCTGGATGAAGACATTACTTAAGTAGCGACATACTTTGGCCTTGCTGATCTTGCCGCTTTTGATTTTGATTGGACGTTTAACAGTCACGCATGTAAACAGACGCCATTGTGGTGAAATGGGATTTAAGCCCAGAGCCAGTGCAATAGATTTTCATACTAATACACCTTGTGAGGTAAGTTTAAAATAATTTAATTATATTTATCCTAATCAAGTTTTACGGAATTATATTAGTAATGATGCGCAAGTTATGTATTGCATTTATCATGCTCACTTGTTAAATCAATCAACCCGTATTGATTTTGTAAAGTGATTAGGTCATTATAAAAAAACAACACAGTTTTCATTAATCGTTTTTGATTAATTTTTTAACATACATATGTAGCAGATTTGATATCCATGTCGTGGCGTGGCCTCAAAAAACTAATTCAAAATATCTTTAAAAATACAAATTTAACAATAATATCCATCCAGTATCTTAAAATCAAAGCTATAAACAATGCTTAAAATCGTTTCCATAATAAAGTTAAAGTTATAAAACAGCCTGAGTAATAATTATTTCTTTCAAAATAACCAACTTCTCGCAGAGGTTGGAAAAGAAACAATTTTTCTTTCAACTATTGCAACTCTTCATAGCGGACTTTATGAGAGAATAGCGCATTTCACCACAATGGCGGACGATTGAACTCATGTCGCTACTTAAGTAACGTCTTCATCCAGGGCTTTATATATACCGAGTTTTGTCCTCGCCTGCGGCGTAGTTTGAGAGGAGATGTAATTTTGAGGTTTTAATCTCATTTATTACAATAGTGAGTCAAGCGGATCTACTCTGGTAGAGAAATGGAGAAATAAGTGTTTGACCATAAAATCGTTAATTACTCGTAAATATTTGATTTTCGAACTTGGAAAAGTTTTGTTGATAATCCTCACCTCAGAATATGTCTATATACCGAGTTTTGTGCACGCCTGCGGCATATTTTGGGAGGAGATGTAACACATACATACCCACACACATAGCCACAAACGGTTTTATATATATATAGAGATGTTTATGTATCGCTGCCTTCCAGCACTAAAATACCACTTGTCGATATCAGCTGTTGGGTCAAAATCTTTTAGAGAGGGTCTATTAATGGAAATTCTGAGCAAATCCTCCAGTGTCTCAGCCTGCGCTTTTCTGCCTTTACAATGGCAAAATTTTCACAGTGGATTTTGCTTTGATTATGGCAAGAAAACGTTTCCTTTTTAAAAGGTCCGGAAAAACCATTAATCCACTTTATGTCCACATTACTGGATGGCACTTCCTGACAAACTTTACACAATGCAAGACTATCATTATACAACAAGAGCCGCTCGATTGAGGTTCCTTGATTTGGACATTTTTTATTTTAAACTCAACATTTTTTTCGGGGAAAATAACTTTCTCGCCAGCCTTAAATTTTTGGTTGCCAATGGCGAGTTGGCGAGCGGAAATTTCACGCCCTGTTAAGGGGCAGATATTTTCTTTTCTAATTTGATCTAGCCCTCAACCCTACCCAAGGTATAGCATTCTGGCACTTGCCTTTCTAGAAATAGAGTCTTTTTGCAGTTACTCAATTGTATAATAGCTATTATTCAATAGTTCAATATTATAGATGATTTCTTCAATAAGAATGACTCAATAAAATATGTATTAGTATATTTTCAAACACTGGTCTCATACCTCAAAAACAATGCACATGCTGATTTTCCTAAAACATAGTCTGGCTCTATTTCAGTGTATTCCCAAGGAACATTTCGTATGTGCTTCAACAGAGGATTTCCTCTCTAGAAAAAAAAAAGATTATGGTCAATGGTCATTAGGTGCAACATCATTAGATATTCATGCAATGAAAGAACAGATAGTGCAAATAAATAAAAGGGTGCTTTTATTTAACTTAGTCTTAAAGTCTTTATTTAACCTTAAGGTGAAAATAAAAAAATCATTAATTAACAAAAACAATTATAACAATTTGAACTTCAATCAATGAAATAATAAATAGTGACAATTATTAGAACTAGAATGATCTAATAATATGCTACTGCTACTACATTATTCAAAAAAAGAAAAGCTTTAAAATGTAAGGTACCTGTCTAGGATTCACAAGAAATGCAGAACTGTTCCTGGGTTTAGCTTGACAGACTTCTGATCTACAAAAAAAATCATTGATGTATCATTCAAAATAAATATTTGTTGGACAAATCAGGGGTAGCAGTGATATTTTAAAAAAATATAGGATTTTTAAAAAAAATATATAGGAGTCTTAAAAAAACACGAAAAGCTATATTCAGGGTTCAAACACTTCTTGAGGAAAAAAATTCCAAGGAATTTCAAGGACTTTTCCATTCTACCAGATGAAAAATTCAAGACTGGCCGATGTTGTTTACCACCATTTTTTTATTCTAGTGTTTCATTTCGTACAACTTTATCTATTAAACAGATATAATAACAGCAAATTTTCGTATAAGTTCCTAGCTACAAAAAAGGTTTTGAATAAAAATTTAATTAAGCTATATTATATCAACAAAAAATTTTCTGTAATTTTTAAATAAATGAACCTAACAGATTTAAATAAAAAAAAACTACCTTATAATATACTTTCAATAAAACTGTAAGTTATCATCAATAGTTAGTCTGACTCAAAATGAGTAAATTGGGCAGAAAATGAAAAACTAAAACACTGACAGGAGTAAAAAACTTTAGCCCAAGAAGTTCAATTTCAAACCCAAAAAATTACTCATATGGAAGATTTTGTAAGACTTTCTTTCTGATAAATTTAAATAATGCTTAAATAATATTATTTACCTTAAAATTTTCATATACCCTATTATCCTCACACCTTGTAATTCTTTATTTGATATTAAAACTATCAAGTTCCAACTATAAATTTCTATTTGCATTCTTGCAAACAACAAGAAATTCCTCTAATATTTTTTTTCAATTTGCCAGCTAATTATTGGACACATTTGAACTGCAATAAGTGAACACTTTCCCCAAAAACAAGCATTTAAAGCCAAGGTTACGGACGCAAAGAAAGAAAAACGCGATCGCGAACCGTCCGTCAAGTTGTTTTTTCTGCCCGCGTTCACGCCGTCAAAAAGCCAACTTTACAGGCAAACGTACGGTAGCATGTATAAAAATTCGGGATTTTTAATTTAAATTACGTACCGTTATAGGATTTCCGGATTTTAGGGAGAAACTTCCCTGTTCTTTAAGGAATGGAACGTTTTCAGCGCGAATTTGAGCGCGCCGAGCAAAATTATAGGAAATATAGGAGGCTTATCAAAATATAGGAGAATATAGGAGGTTTTTTACTAATTTTTCAAAAGTATAGGATTTATAGGAAAAATAGGAGGTCTGCGACCCCTGACAAATACAAAGAAATTTGCATTTAACAACTGATTATTCAGGAACAGTACATATTAGTTACTGAAGAAAAAATAAATTACTAAAGGGTAAGGGTAAGGAACTATTTTAGATTTGCTGTTCCCTGTGTGTGCATATTACCAATAAAAAAACAAGATATCTAAAGTCAATACAATATATATTTAATAAGCATAGGTATATATCTCTCTATTCTAAAATAAAATTTTTGGTGAACGGTTTCCAGAGAAAAACTTTTTAGTTACTGATCCGAATGACACATATCTGGTATCAAAATGTCCGAATTCTTTCGAGGATGTGCATAAAGCTGTTCGATTTTTTAAAAAAATTCTCAATTTTAAAATATTTCCATTTTTTTAGATTACGGATAAGGTTGCAGTTACAAAGCAAGTACTGCCAAACAACTTATTGTGTAACCAATCACAACAACAAATTGACGCCATATTTTATGACGAAACAAAATTTTTCAAGTTTTAAAAAAGTACTTCCTAGATAAAACATCATTCAAAGACTGATAAAAGTATTCTAAAAACTTGCAGATATCTGTTTCCTGCTAAAACTTCACACATTTTGTCAGAAATTCATAAATTTTAGAATAGAATAGATAGTAGATAGAGGTATTTGCTAGCTCTTGCGAGCCGCTTAACCTTCTTGTTGCCAAAAAACGTATACTTTCTACAAGTTATCCATGGGTGTTTTTTTTTAGTCGATTTGATTATTGTACTCCTTTTAAGAAGGAACCTATCGCTTGTAGGTTTTTGCTTGTCCTTGTCCCTCTTTCTCTGACGTTCTTAGGGTTGAGGTCGTCGCTTTCTTTAATATCTAGCTTTTCTTTTAGTTTCTTCCTAATTTCTGAATATCTGCAGCATAGAGTGAATATATGGTCTGTTGTTTCGTCTACATGACCAAGGCTAAACTGGATCGGTTAACTGTGTTATATCAGGCTTGGACAATGAGTGAAAGGATTAAAGAAGCCGACGTTACTGGAAGTTTTCAGATCTTACCGCTTGAAAGCGCTGGCCACGTATAGGGAAATTTGGTTGATTGATTGGGTTGGGTTCTTGGTGCTTTTTGCCTCGGCTCTTTGGCCGGCATATACCTCGCATGGATGAGTGTTGAGAATCAGCCACCCGGAGATAAAATCTTGGGAGAGAAGGAATCTTTTGGTTTGAAGAGGGAAACAAATTCGATTTGTCAGCTCTGTTTGATCGCTAATTTTTTGTAGGTTTCTAATGATCTATAGTCTGTATAAATAAAATTGGAGGTTCACTACTAGTCATTTTCCACTAGTCACAATACACTGCCACATCGTTGGTCATGCGCGAGTCTCAATTCAAGCGTGACGAGTCGGCAATTTTATTAAAAAATGCCATGAATGACAGATAGATGGCTCTGGCCACGTATGGCTCACTAGAGACATAATCTGTAACATCGCTTTTCACTCATTGTCCAAGCCTGATATAACACAGTTAACCGATCCAGTTTAGCCTTGACATGACAGACGGAACATAGCGGAGAATCTGGCTAAGATTCCGTAATCGGGAACCATCGCCAACTTGGCGATATTTTTTAATAACTCTTTTTAATAATTTTTTTAATAATATATTTTTAATAATAAATATATATTTAATAATAATATTTTTTAATAATTTTTACTAATTTTTTAATTACGCCAAGTTTGGCGACTTTCCTTGGCGATGGTTCCCGATTACGGAACATTAACCGAGAATCTGTCAGGCCAAATCTAAATAGGAGACTGTTACTATTAATTTCATAAATTTTAGTCTGATAATCGAAATTAATAGTAAACATTGAATGTCATATAGGTTTTGCCTCTTATTATTTTAACTGGCTTTCAATGGTATTGTTTAACAAGCCAATGTTTAAAAAAAAAATGATAAAATACTAGGTATTTGATCGAGTTACTAGGCGGTACAATATTGTATTCAAAAGATTCATTGATGTTTTTTTTCAGAATGTTGATTAATAATAGTTATTAATAGACGTGCTGGATTTTTTTAAGGAAAACATTTTGATTAAATTATTTTGATAAGTTAGAGTAAATAAATATTCAAACTTTTAAGAGAGTGTTATTCATGGAGTTTACGGGGGTTGGTGAGCGATAGCGAGCAGGGGGCGGTAGCTCCCTAGTTTTTCAAAACAAAAAATTTGGCAATTGTAAGTGATACCCTAGGGATACACTACAAGTTATTGTTTATTAACAATGCACAGCAGCTAACTGTTAACATTGTTAGTAAGAACCTTGTTTAAACAACACCCATTTTTGGAGCAAAATTAATTTTTAACATAAAACTTACGAGAAGAAATAATAAGAGTGGGTTAGAAGTTGTAGGGTAAAAATGACAACTGGGGATGCCTTCAAATTGAAAGTGGGTTGACAATCTTGACATGTTTTTATATGCCATGTGTGTTTACATAAAAAAATTTTCCTGGGCTTCCAAAGGTAGTTTAGTAGCAGTGAAAAATCAAAGTATAAAACGGAGGTTTCCAACCAGCAACCTTCTGCGACCTATCAAGCCTTTTAAGAAAATAACTAGTAACAGTGGCGGCTCGTGAGTTGATAAACTGGGGGTTCACACCCCTTTTATAAAAATTAAAATTTACACAAGATCTAGAAACAGAAGGATGTTGGACCAATGCATAAAAAAATTATCTCTCTTAGGAGAGTAGTTTTAAATGCTTAAATTCTTCACTACATGCGCTTTCATTTTGAAAAAATATGCATTTAATGGAAATAAACAAGCACTTATGATCTTATGAATATAAAATACTCCTTTTATTTTTTATAATACCATTGAGGGGAAAGTCATAATACTTATACATAACATAATACCTCAAAAACACCTTTTATAATTATCAATTATTAAAAATTAGTTGACATGAAGATTATAATTTTCTTTTCAAAAAGTACTTATCTCATTTTCTAACTAGCCGAAAAAATCCAGACCGCAAAAAAACCAAGTTGAGCTTCAAAAACGCAAGCCCCGGCACACAAAATCTGTGCTAGCGGGAATTCGAATTACGAGGCCGTAAGCTTAAAATTCCCCCGGCAAGCAGTCAGGGTTTCTTCGGAATCACATATTTTTTACGCTCACACGTGCGAAAAAGGAAAGAAAAATAAGAGTTCATTCTTTTTTCGATTGCTTTCGCGTTTCCGGTAGTAAATTTTTCTTATTGAGTAGAGAGGGGGGGGGGGAGAAACATAATTCTGTGTGTAAAAAAGAAATTGAGAATATATTTCCATTAATATTTATTTATCATTATATTAGATTTTTTTTTCTACTTTTTCTGTGGGTGTTCACGTGCTCCTGTGCTCCTATGGACGAGCTGCCACTGACTAGCAATATTATACTAATAGCTCTTTTTTGAAGGGAATAATCTAAGTTTTTAGGCTTGTAATAATGTCATCAATTGGTTAAAGAAGGAACTGGTACAACTTTTGTAAAGAAAGCTAAAGCAGTGTTAAGAGAAAAAAGCAAAAATACTTGCAATTTAACAATCATTCAAGATGCCTGAGTGTTGGAAAGTGTTCTAAGAGATTTCGTGTGGATAGAAAATACAATTTTTAAACGAATCCATTTTAACAAACACTAAACTGAAAAAAGACTTAACATGTAGGTTTCTCAGGGTTTCCTTACCAACATCAATCATTAGCGGGTTTCATAGTAAGTTAAGTTCAACTTAATACAATGTATTAAGCAGAGGGTTTATAGTTGGTAAATTACAAATAAAGATTTTGCTGGAAAAGAGAGATGGTTGAAGGTTTACAATAAAAAAAATCCAAAATGTAATACAGTAGATTCTTCTTAAAGCAAAACAATGGAACTGGGGTATTTTGTGTTGATTAAGCAGATTTCCCAATTAAGTAAAATACACATAATGTCAAAGTCTAGAAAAATTACAATTTGAATTTTTTTTCTAAAAAAGGGGTTTAAAACATTACAAAAATAATTTAAAGAAAACAAAAAGGAACATTGGTAAGAGCATGGATCTAGATATCCTAAGCATATAAACCAGTAAACTACTACCAATCCCTGGTATAGACAATCAAACAGATGTTTGTTAAATTTAATTTTCAACACAATTTTGCCACTGTACATAGTAAATGTTTCACACAATCTCATTTAGTTGCATTGGAATCTCACCCCTTCAAACTCTTTTTAAAGCCAATTAAATAAAAGAAAAATGAGAGAAAATCAACTGGATATTAAAAGGAGAAAAATAATACTAACAAGGATGTAGATTCCAGGGATTTTTCATAAAATTTGGACTCTTTCAAGTTACCAAAATCATTTAGATATCTGGCAGACGGTTCTTTTGAGACCTCTTTTTGATTTGAAACAGAAGGTTCACAAGAAGGCTTGGATGTCCCTGCTTTTTGTTCAGTAACTGAAGTCTTTAATATATTCCCAGGTTTAAAGTACTTTGGTACCTAGAATTAGAAACGTGTAGAAAAATATGAAGGTAGAAATTGAAAACATTTTTTTTTTTAATTTTAATACTTACACAAGAAGGTGGATCATCAAAAGATTCTTCCAATTCATCAGGTAAAGAAAACTTTTGGCTTAAATTATCCATGATTGGTTGAGTTTTGAAAACCTTTAAAAAGGAGGTGAGAAACCTAAAAAAATAAGCACAGCAATAGTAAGGCAAAAGTATTAAACAAGGTTCATAAAAACAGAGTTTATGTAGAAATGTCACAAATAAATCAGATTTAGAAATTAGGGTCCCTTGGGGTAAGTGGGTCACCCCCCTCAAACTAAACTATGTAAAGGACATTTCACACTTATTCACATTGATCATGTTACATTTTGTCACACTGATGGGTTTTGCATATACAGTAACGGACCCTTTATCCGGAAACCCAAAATCCGGAAGGACCCAAAATCCGGCTCGCATTCAGAATTTTTTAAAATAATTTTTAGTGAGCAAATGCTGCAACGATGCGCAATGGTTGCGTCGCGCCTTTTGTGACATCGTCTCCGTGAATGAGTTGGCTCCTTTGTCCCTGCCTTGCCACCATGATTGTTTTGACTGTGGGGTATAAAAGACCCCCAAGGCATGCAGCTTTCGGGTCCTTCTGAACTTTTACGAAGGCCGGAGAAACGCGCCTTCGCGGAGTCCGCCTGCCGCGGAGTTTGGAGTTGTCCGCTACTCCGCGAAGGGGCGTTTCTCCGGCCGGCGTAAAAGTTTGGAAGGGCCCTTCTGTTCTAATCTTCTCTTGGCCTCCTGCTGCTTCACTATCGGTACTATTAAAACGAACGATCAGAACAACGCAGTTAACATCGCATCGAACGATGTTAACGCAATTTTAATTCCCGTTCATATGATCGGAAATTTAGATTTATGAGAATGGAAAATGATAGTAGGGAGGGGGAAGTGGGTATTTTGGCTTTACTAAAGCATCTGCGTCTTTACTGGCGTTTTTTCCGGACCGGAGCCGAAATCCGCGACGATGTCGGCCCCGATCTTGCCGGATAAAGGGTCCGTTACTGTATTAGAGTTTTGTGTCATTTCTTCTTAAGATTATAGAACTATTGTAAAAAAATTTCCATAATTTTTTTTTTGGAGAGTTCCAAGATGCATTTTTCCAAGAAGTGTTTCCAGGAAAGTTTTCACTATATTTTAATGTTTTTTCAACTGTTGTGCCAGGTTTGACTTAAAATACATACTGCAATTTGAATTTTCACACAATCTCTTATTTAAAAATTTTTAAGAGGGGGTCCCACTTACCCCGTAATTTAAGCACAGTAGGGGTAAGTGGGTCCCCTCATTATGGGGTAAGTGGAACACCCTAGACTCACCATTTTAATGTTTATTGAAACATTTATAAGTAATTTATTGAAATTTTACATTAATTTTGCGTTTTAATATAAGCTGTGGTAAGTAAAGTAAACTATCAAGTTGGGTTTTTTTTATTCACGTTGCCGAGAAATTAATTAAAACACACAGTGGGGTGGGGGAATAGTTTCGAGGGTTTCTTTATAAGTCTCCCAAACCATTCGAACCTGAAGAAAACATTCTGTACTTGTAGTGTTCCAAAAAGGGGTCCCACTTACCCCAACCCAACCAACCCTATTAATTTAAATGTGAGTAGATATCTCGTACATGGATTAAGTTACAATAAAATATTTTGTACCTAAAACTTCTATACTTTATCAAGTAAGACCCACTTACTCCCTCTTAAGTTTTGCTTGCTTTCAATCAAAATAAAGAGGGGACACCCGTCTCATTTTTTACAAAAAGACCAGTTAAGAAAAATGTAGAACATTATTTTAGAACCTAATTATAAATTTTTGTTTATAAATAGTGTCTTAAATAAAATATGTCATTAAGTTCAAATTGAACCTCTTCAAAAAAATTTATGAACCTTCAAAAATGTACTGTTCCAAAAAGGGGTCCCACTTACCCCAAGTGACCCTATACAATTTTTAATCCATTTTACTTCCTGGTGGAGGTTGGAAGCCACAGCCTTAGTGAACAAGTTTCCCTTAGTGAACAAGGGAGAACAAGTTTCAGGGATCCTCCCCAGAAAACTTGGTTGATTTCAAAAAACAGGGCCAATCACCAAGGGTCGGCAAAAATGATGGTAAATGACTGAGCATCGGTAGTTACACGATATTCTCCGTTTTTTCGAGCGGAGAAAACACTTCGCTAAGAAGTCGCCATACATACCCCAGCTTCTTTAAATTTACAATTTTTTGAATTTTAGCGCGAAAAAAAGGAATTTCAAGCTACTTCTTAGGAAAATGCCTCACCACTAGACCCTTCATTGAATTCTTTCATTTTCAATATATACAGTTCTTAAGGACCCACACGAGCATTTAAGTTGAACAAAAATAAATTAATGGGCGAACAAACCTTGATTTATTTGAAACGTTTGAAACATAGACATGGTTCACTTTTGAAAACAAACAAAAACAAAAGAACGACTTGAACCCAAAGAGTTGAACTGTTTCCTGGCTGTTTCCGGCTTATTGACGGATATAAATTAAATAAATATCACAGAGTAAACGAAACTAACACTTTTTAGATCGTAGCGCCACAATGCGTAGCGCTCGCGCGCTCGTTACGAAGGCCCGACCCCGACTTTACCATAGAGTATTTACTACTAGTGTTTTGGCAAAATAAAATTGAATTTTAAATTATTTAAAACATATTTTTGAACTTAAAAATCTAATATTTGAGAGTTTTAATCAAAAAAGTGTAAAATTAAGCAAATCCCTCATTTATGCAAATACTTCATGATAGAGCATTCGCACATGACGTCACACTTGACGACATGGAGGACAAAAACAACGTTGCTAAGGCCGTTGTTAAGTACGAGTCATGTGATTGAAATCATACCGATCATGTGAACAGTATCCAAAAATGAGTTTAAAACTTATTTATTAAGAGTCAAATTTCCAAAAAAAATTCCCAGGGTTAATTCTGGGTGTTCCCCCAGACGCCCTCTAGTGCTTGCTACTCATCATATTATCAAGAAAACGAAATTCTTAAGTTCATCAAGATTCAAATCTTGCGTAGAAATGTTCAAAAACTACATAGAGCATTTTCAATCACATGACTCGGACCTTAGCAACGTTGTTGCCTGTCCTCCACGCACCTGTACGTCGTCAAGTGTGACGTCATGTGCGAATGCTTCTATTGGAGCATTTGCGATCACAAGACTCCGCCCCTAACAACCTCTATAGCAACGGGTGAACAACAGCCTTATCAACGTTGTTGCCTGTCCTCCACGCCTATCCACGTCGTCAAGTGCGAATGCTCTATTTAGCCTAAGCATGTGTGGAGTTACTTAAGAAAATTTTTGCTCCACCTCGAAATAAGAACTGGGGGGCCCGGCCCCGGCGGCCCTGGGCTCCCTCCGCGACATTAGTGTGACGTGACTTGCTTGTTTGGAAACACGTTGATTCTATCCGTGATTGGTTCCGTGATTGGAAGTAAATCCGTACGGAACCAATCACGGATGGAATCAACGTTTCCAAACAAGCAAGTGACGTAATGACTAATGTCGTCTATTTTCAAAATTTTTCGAAGTGAACTCCAAATCTAAATTTTTATGAGTGTGTTGGTTATTCTGTAGTTTTGAAACAGGAGATTTTTTTTAAATTATCTTCATTTTCTAAAATGATGACATTTCCTTGCATATACCATCCTTCAATTCATTTGCCAGCCTAAAAACCTTTTGCATTAGTACATAAAAATATTTGATTATTTGAAAAAATGAGTGGGAAATTTTCAAATTTTAGGCTCAATTTATCAATGGAGTTTAGGTGAGTTGATTATGTTATGGGCAAAATGATTAATCGGGCATTATTAATATTAATAATGCCCGAAGTGGAGGCGGGCATGGAAAGTGATAAATTTCATTCATAAATGCCATTAAATTTATCACATTGCCCATCTCATATCGGGGATTAATAATGCCCGGATTTATCACATTGCCCGTAACAATTATACTATCATTAAATGCAAAATTTATGCAAAGAGGGTTAGAAGGGGTAGTTGATTCTTAAAGACAAATAATGATGAAAAAAAGTTTGAGAAAATTAGAAGATATCCGCTGCGAGTCGAAAAAGTTTGACTATTCAGACAAGAGTTTAAACTTAAACTAACCAACATAATGTTAAAATTCCTGTGAAAATTCTTATGCGCGAATCCTTTCCGAAAACATCCTTTATCTATTTATTTACCATGATAGTCTACTAAAATATCCAATCCATCAATTTCTGGAGATAGGTATCGAGTTGCTAGCTAGCTCACTTTCCTTAAAAGCTGAATGAAAACTAATTTTTTCAATTTACTAGGGAGCTACCGCTACCGCCCCCTGCTCGCTATCGCTCACCAACCCCCGTAAACTGCTTACGCAGGTCCTTTATGATTCTTATGCAATCCTAAATAATTTAATCAAAATGTTTTCCTTAAAAAAATCCAGCACGTCTATTAATAACTATTATTAATCAACATTCTGAAAAAAAAAACATCAATGAATCTTTAGAATACAATATTGTATCGCCTAGTAACTCGATCGATAGAATACCTAGGGTTTTATCATTCATATTTCTTAAAATATTTACTTGTTAAACAATACCATTGAAAATAATAAGAGGCAAAACCTATGACATTCAATGTTTACATAACATTTCGATTAGGGGACATCCATAAATTACGTGAGGTCAAAAAGGGGGGGAGGGGTTTGGAAAAATCTCACCAATGGGGGAGGGGGGGGTCGATTAAAATCTCACGTCAACTTTTTTAGTTAGAAATTATACGATTTTCTTTGTTTTTTAAGTATGAGAAAGGAAAATAATTTAAAAAAAGTTGTAGGTAATTCTCACGTGGGGGGAGGGGGTCCAGTGGATCCAGCAAAATCTCACCAAGGGGGGGGTCCGGATTTTGGAAAAAACACCTCACGTAATTTATGGATGTCCCCTTATCAGACTAAAATTTATGAATTTCTGACAAAATGTGTGAAGTTTTAGTGGGAAATAGATATCTGTAAGTTTTTAGAATATTTTTATCAGTCTTTGAATGATGTTTAATTTAGGAAGTATTTTTTAAAACGGTTACACAATAAGTTGTTTGGTAGTACTTGCTTTTTAACTGCGACCTTATCCGTTATCTAAAAATATGCAAATATTTTAAAATTGATAATTTTTTTAAAAAAATCCAACAGCTTTATGCACATCCTCTAAAGAATCCGGACATTTCGATACCAGATATGTGTCTTTTGGATCAGTAACTAAAAAGTTTTTCTCTGGAAACCGTTCACCAAAAACCTTTTTTTAGAATAGAGAGAAGAGAGATTCTCATTTTTCTCTAGAAGTACTATTTTCCTTAACAAAAACGTAATCTACACTGAAATTTCGTTGCATCATTTTTGAATGCGTCAACAGAATTTCACAATTTTTAGAACTATGATTCAAGGGGGAAATTTATGATAAATGAATCTAAAAAGGGTACCAAAAATTCAGGAATGCTGTAAACTTATAAATAAACTAGCTGATATGCCCGCCGTTGCTCGGGGGACAAAAGGCTTATCAAACTGTGTGTTAAAATAAATAAGAATTATCGTTTAGATGCAATAGAGTCAGCAGTCATCCCGCTAGGATTCTTTTTTGATGCCATACCACTTCGTTAAGATGTAAAAAAAAACTTTAAAATACCACCTGTTTAGATTTAATGTGTGAAATCCCCATCCCCGTTTTAAAGAGTAATTTTTCAAAATAGAAAAAAAAGTCAGGGGACCTTCTGAACCCCATTATTTTTTTCTCTTTTGTCCTTTTCTCCCTCCATCCATTTCTGCAATTGGTATAAATGTATATTTGAGGCAAATTTCTCCACCTTCGCTTCACAATAAAGATATATTATTGAACAGCAATGTCTAGATAAAACTTATTTCCCCCTCATCCCGCTAAATTTTTATAAAATACAAAACAATTAAATGTACTACATACTTTTATAAGATGTTAAACAAAATCTTAAAAAACCGGTTTAGAATTAGTGTTTATAACTATTTTTTAATAATGATAATTTTTTTTAAAATCAGGGGGAGACCCCCTGAACCCCCCTTTGCTGATTTATTACCAACTCATTCATTGAAAGAAATTTCAAACATGAAATAAAAGTAAACATCATTTGAATCGACACTGAAAATGCCTGTGATAAAATATTGTTTAATTTGAACTTTGCTGGAAATACTTAAATTTGATTAAATAGAAAAAAGAATAAAATTTTTCAGTGGAACGGTTTTTGGTTATCATAAAAAAAGTATTTAATCATTAAAAATTATTTCCTTATCATATTTTTTAAAAATTCACCTGTTATAAAACATTTCAAAATAAATATTTCCAACAATAGAGGTTTTGCGTGTCATGGAAAGAGCAATAACCGCAATAAATTTAACATTGAAGGCTAAGCATAAGAATTTAGAAAAGGGACAAAAAAGGCTCCTTAGAATGCTTTGATTCAGAAAATTCTTTTTCGCAAACCTTCCTGGTTGTGTGAGGAACAACATGCTAAAATTTCATAACAATCACATTAATAATGTGGGTGCTAGGATCCAAAAACTAAAAACGGGAGTGAATATTCAAACCCCCGTGCACCCCCTCCAGAATGGAATATCGAAAAATCCAGAAATTACTTTCTTTGAAATTCTCTCAAGAAGGTATTACCAACAGTTCACTTCGTAATATCGATTTCTCGGTACTATTTTCTTCGAAAATGTAAAACTTGGTTTATGTTCAGCAAAAACGGGTTTTTGGAATATTCAGACTTCTTAAAATTTGAATATCCAAAATCTGAAAAATGCCTTTCTAGATATTGTTGCTAGGTACCTTCCTGCGAAATAACAAAGATCTGGGGTCATTTGGGACGCCGCTGGGCTCAAAAACGTCGAAAACGCTCCAAACCCCCCTGTGGGTCAGAAAAAAGATATTTAGAAAAATCCCTACTTAGTGCGCGTATACACCGTAAGGTCTTCGACCCTACCAAGTTTCGAGTCGTTAGCCCCGGTAGATTTCGCTGTGCGTTGGTAAGTGAGTGAGTGAGTGGTAAAGCTCTTTTATTATTATAGATCAGTTTTTGTTTTAATCTCTCTATATATAATCAAGGTGTCCCTACCTGGGTATGGGATCTGGCGGAATTTCTCCTAAACTTCCCGTCCGAATCGAACCAAACTTGGTACACATACGTATGAGGACGGGGGAAAGACAATGACACAAGTTTCAAATTCCTAAAACCACTCCTTCACCCCCTTTTAGTAAAAATCGCCATCAGTTATAAAAAAAATTATAAAAAACTTTATAACAGTACTAGCTGATATGCCCGCCGTTGCTCGGGGGATAAAATGCTTATCAAACTGTGTGTTAAAATAAATAAGAATTATCGTATAGATGTAAAAGAGTCAACAGTCTTTCCGCTAGGATTCTTTTTTGATGTCATACCACTTCGTTAAGATGTAAAAAAAACCCTTTAAAAATACCACCTGTTTAGATTTAATGTGTGAAATCCCCATCCCCTTTTTTAAATCAAATAGAAAAAAAAGTCAGGGGACCTTCTGCTTCTGAACCCCATTATTTTTTCCTCTTTTGTCCTTTTCTCCCTCCATCCATTTCTCTGCAATTGGTATAAATGTATATTTGAGGCAAATTTCTCCGCCTTCGCTCACAATAAAGATATATTATTGAACAGCAATGTCTGTAGATAAAACTTATTTCCCCCTCTTCCCGCTATATTTTTATAAAATACAAGACAATTAAATATACTACATACTTTTATACTTTTTTAAGATCTTAAAAAACCGGTTTAGAATTAGTGTTTATAACCATTTTTTACTAATAATTTTTTTTTAATCAGGGGGAGACCCCCTGAACCCCCCTTTGCTGATTTATCACCAACTCATTCATTGAAAGAAATTTCTAACATGAAATAAAAGTAATCATTTGAATCGACACTGAAAATGCATGTGATAAAATATTGTTTAATTTGAACTTTGCTGGAAATACTTAAATTTGATTAAATAGAAAAAAGAATAAAATTTTTCAGTGGAACGGTTTTTGGTTATCATAAAAAAAATTATTTAATCATTAAAAATTGTTTCTTTATCATATTTTTTAAAAATTCACCTGTTGTAAAACATTTCAAAATAAATATTTCCAACAGGGTGGCTACAGAATCTGTGGAAAAAATTTCCCTGACTTTTCCCTGATTTCCCTGACTATAATTTTAAAATTTCCCTGATATACCTACATCAAAATTTTTTTAACGATAAATATTAATAAACTGTAATTTGTAAACTAGAAGTTATATAAACTAAGAAATACTTGAACCTAATAAGGATATTAAAATATTAATTACAATGATATATAATATTTCTTATGTAGAAATAATACATAGAATATTTTAAAATTTTAATCAAAAGACATATTGATTAAATATGAATATTCTTTTTATTCAAATCTTCAGCTACATACAAGTAGGAAATATAATGTATTATTTTCAATTATTCTATGTATTTAATGCTTATAATATCAGGGTTCATACAATTTTTAAGGAAAAAAACTCAACAAGGATTTTCAAGGACTTTTCCAGGCTACCAGATGAAAATTTCAAGGCTGACCGATATTGTTTGCAATAATTTTTTTTGAAGGAATATGTGTGTTTCATTTCGTACAACTATATCTATTAAATAGTTTAATAAAAGAAAATTTTCATATAAGTTCCTAGCTACACAAAAGGGTTTGATTAAAAATGTAATTACGCTATAGTATATTAACAAAATATTTTCATGTAATTTTGAAATAAATGAACCTATTTAGACAGCAGTGGCATATACAGGAATTTATTTCGGGAGGGTCCCAAAAATACTCCTCAGCCCCTCCCAAACATACTTAATAGGTCCAATGTAGATTTTTAATACATTTTTAGGTGATTATGTAGGCCCTAAAAAACTTAATATAAGAAAAGTTGTGAGGAGCATAATTACAAGTACCAAAAGGGGGGTCTGGGGGTCCTCCCCCAGAAAATTTTTGAAATTTGACTCAAAAAACAGGTTTTTAACTAGTTTTGGTACATCTCTTAGCCCAAATTTTAGATATACATTTTTATATAAGATTTGAATTTTGATGAACTTAATATTAAAAAAGTTATGAATAACAGAGTTTCAAGTACTAAAAGAGATCTGGGGGCCCTCCCCAGAAAAATTTAGTTCGAATTTTGGACACACATTTTTAGGTAGGATTTGGATGAACTTATAATAATAAAGTCGTTAATAATACGTTCCAAGTACAAAAGGGGGGGGTTGGGGGTCCTCCCCCAGAAATTTTTTGTAATTTGACCCTAAAAGCAGGATTTTAACTTGTTAGTCACCTAGTTTGAATTTCGGGGGGGGAGGCAAGGCCCCCCTTACATATGCCACTGTTAGATTTAATTTCAAAAAATTAAAAACTATCTTATACTTTTAATAAAACTATAAATAATGATCAATAGTTATTCTAATGCATTGACTCAAAATGTATAAATTGCAGAAAATGAAAAACTAAAACAATCTGAAAGGAATAAAAAAAAACTTAAGTCCAAAAAGTTTAATTTCAACCCCAAAAAATTACAAAATCTTCCATATGGGTAAGATTTCCTTTCTGATACTTTAAAATATTCATATATCCTATTATCAATACACCTTGTAATTCTTTGATATTAAAACTCTAAAGTTCAAACTACTAATTTCTATTTGCCTTCTTGCAAACAACAGGAAATTCCTCTAAAAAACCTCTTAATTTGCCAGCTAAATATTCTTCGCATTTGAACTACCAATCTCCAAAATTTCTCCAAAAACAAGCATTTAAAGCCAAGGATATTGACGCGAAGTTTGAAAAACGCGATCGCGAACCTACCGTGAAGTTGTTTTTTCCGCCCGCGTTCATGCCGTAAAAATGCCAACTTTACAGGCAAACGTCCGGAAGCCTCCGAATTTCCGGTTTCCGGCAGAAATCCGGAATTTTTCATTGAAATTCCAGATTTTTATAGGTATTCCAGACTTTCCCAGTCACTGAAATGAGTGAAGGATGCGTTCGCGGATCGCGCGTATTTGCGGCGTGAATTACTAAAATCTTCCCTGATTTTTTAACTGTTTTCTGAATTTCCCTGACTTTTCCCTGATTTTTCCAGATGAATGAAATTCCCTGACTTTTCCCTGATCTCCCTGATTTCCCTGATCTGTCGCCACCCTGTCCAACAATAGAGGTTTTGCGTGTCCTGGAAAGAGCAATAACCGCAATAAATTTAACATTGAAGGCTAAGCATAAGAATTTAGAAAAGGGACAAAAAAGGCTCCTTGGAATGCATTGATTCAGAAAATTCTTTTTCGCAAACCTTCCTGGTTGTGTGAGGAACAACATGCTAAAATTTCATAACAATCACATTAATAATGTGGGTGCTAGGATCCAAAATCTAAAAACGGGAGTGAATATTCAAACCCCCTTGCACCCCCTCCAGAATGGAATATCGAAAAATCCAGAAATTACTTTCTTTGAAATTCTCTCAAGAAGGTATCAACAACAGTTCAATTCGTAATATCGATTTCTCGGTATTGTTTTCTTCGAAAATATAAAACTTGGTTTATGCTCAGCAAAAACGGGTTTTTGGAATATTCAGACCTCTTAAAATTCGAATATCCAAAATCTGAAAAATGCCTTTCGAGAAATTGTTGCTAGGTACCTTCCTGCGAAATAACAAAGATCTGGGGTCATTTGGGACGCTGCTGGGCTCAAAAACGTCGAAAACGCTCCAACCCCCCTGTGGGTCAGAAAAAATAAATTTCGAAAAATCCCTTCTTAGTGCGCGTATACACCGTAAGGTCTTCGACCCTACCAAGTTTCGAGTCTTTAGCCCCGGTAGATTTTGCTGTGCGTTGCTGAGTTTGTGTGTGAGTGAGTGAGTGGTAAAGCTCTTTTATTATTATAGATTTTCTATTAAAAACTTCATTTTCCATGAAACTTTAAGTTGAAACAGAAAGTTTTAAGAATTAGACTGGTTAAAGTAATAATGAAGAAAGTTGATGATAGAAACACTAGATCAATTTTTATTTAACCTTATAATTTGTTTCTTTGGGGTAGTTTAGCGGTATTTTTTTTTTCAATTTAGACGGGGGGTATTTACAAATTTTGGGGTTTCAAATGTCTGTAATAATTTTAATTGATTTGGTAACTGTCGTAAAAATGTGCAACACCGGAACTGGATGGGTTTAGGTTAGATTTAAACAGTTGGAACCGGGAGGGAAAAGACACTGGGATATGAAAAAGTTACCGGGAACACCGGGATATCAAAAAATACCGGGTAAATCGGGATCTGAAAATTTAACGGGAGAACCAGGATATGAAAAAATACTGGGATCACCGGGATATGAAAAGCTACCGGGAATACCGGGATGATTGGTAATTACGGTTACAGAAAATTAGACATGTAACTTGAAAAAACTTTGACACAAAAGGAAGTTTTTATTCAAGGAGCCCAGGCGAAAATTTTGTCAGGTGGCCCGGGAAACTTACGGGCGGCACTGACTGACTTAATACATCCATCCATGTTAAAATTAAAATGATCTTTCATAACTTATAACTTTTGCATTTTTTTATGGCAGAAGGACACCAGTATAAACCTAAAAATTCAGGTCTATATATGGTTGATAATTATATAAAAATATGGTTGTTATAAGCACTTATATACTTATAATGGAATTGCTTAACTCTTATTTTATATGCCTCATATCTTTTATTTTTCATGGAATGAATACAATACCCAATACACATTTTTGGTAGTAGGAAAGATATTTTCCACTCTGTTGTTCTTTATATTTTATGGTTTCTTTCAAAAGTACTACTGAAGTTTTTCTTCTCCTATAATTCGTTTGATCACTTTTAAAGGACACTGCATATCTTCTTTGTAAATGCAGTATAGTTTGAATTGTAGAATACAGATTAGTCGCTAAGAAAAATTGGATTTTAAATTTCTAATCGTATTTCTTGCATAACCCATAATATTTTTCAGGGTTCATACTCTAAGATAGTAAAATTCACGAATCTTTAAGACCGCAGAGCAATTTACTAGGCACTACATCAAGAGATATGCCTTCAGAGCATCTATTTAGAAAGTATACTTAGAATCTATACATATGAAAGTTGAAAACCTGAAATATTTACTGTAAAATAACAATATAAATTTGTAGACACAATATAACATGGGGTAACTTTAGCTCGAGCATCGAAGATTCTATCTATAGGAAAAAATATTGTTGTAATTGACATCATCGAAGCGGGGTCTAACAGCCATATTCATAGCCATCAGCGTCGAGGTTAACCAGCGGTTAAAGAAAGAAAAAGTAGCTTTCCGTTGACTCTGATTGGTGGAATTCTTCTTTGACCGAGGATTTAACACTGACGCTGACGGCTGTGAATATGGCTGTAGGACTTCCAACTTAGGTAGCATAAAATGTTGATTTTTAAGCACGATTCATAACAGCTAGGTCATATTTTTCAATATATTGTTGACTTTCAGAGCACTTTGCACATGGGGGAAAGGACCCAAAATGATTCGCCAAAACGTCGCCCTTTTACTAACACCTGTGATGATCACAAAAAATAAGAAAGTTGGAGGGAGACCATTCCCTCATTTATAAAACACATCGACAGCCACGTTGTAAAAGACTGTAAAATGCAAAACCTCAAAGTTTTCAGGAGACGAAAAAAACTGCATATTATTCGTCTTATCAACTTTACTTTTTCTGTCCCGTTTCTATTGTACATTAAAGGCAACTATGAAACTTTTCAAACAATTTTGGTTTGGTTTAGCGTCACTGCAACTTAAAAGAGTTTTGCTTGGTGATTGGGAGGTTCCCGACTTACAGGTTATTACAAATCGTCATGGAGAAGTTTTGAAGCGTCTTTGGCAGATTTTGGTGGCACTAAGATGTGCGCAAGGCCATCTTTAACAAGTACAACTCAAAACCTTATTTTCGCCAAAAAATGTTCTTACAGGCTTTTGCAGCGTGGCTGTCGATAGATACTATATTACATAATTAAAAACTTATCAACATAAATGGACCTTTTTTTGGGTCTACCCCAGAAGTTTTTCAGGAGTTCCTCTAACTACTTTTTAAATCTCCACAACTTGCACGAGAAAAATGTTTAACTGCATAAAATTAAAAAAAAAACCCTGTTGTTTCTGATGGATTTGTAAGAGATTAATTTTAAGACTAGATAATTTTATTTGTTCAAAAGAAAAACTATCAAAATAGAATTACATGCTCAAAACAGCAGTAAGCTAAGAATTGAAAGAAAAAAATCAAAGCTCTCAAGATGCTTATAATTTTGACAACTTTTTACAGGACATTTGAAATTTCCGTATCTTATTCTATTGATTAATTTCTGTACAATTAAAAAAAAAACTACAGGAGATAATTTTAAGTTTGTAATCCACACCAATGGACTCTAACCGCCTATCTGGTTCGAGACTTCACGGAACCAACACGTGACCTACAACTGAGCTTCCAATAGACGACATTAGTCAAAACGTCACTTGCTTGTTTGGAAACGTAGATTCCATCCGTGATTGGTTCCGTACGGATTTACCTCCAATCACGGATAGAATCAACGTTTCCAAACAAGCAAGTGACGTCACACTAATGTCGTCTACGTGTTGGTTCCGTGTGACATCAGACGGTTAGAGTCCATTGAATCTGATTATGTACACTAGTCTGTGTAATTTGAATTGGCGGTTGAAAAGTCACGTGATTTTGACAATCACTAAATCATATACTACACATTACTATACTTCTTATGATCTCTAGCTACTTCATAAATATATTTTTGTTGAAAAAAATATTTTTAAGGTATTTAAATTACGTGAAAATTTTACTTTGAAATCTTGCAAAAATATAAATTTAATTCTATTTTACAAATATTTAATTCAAAAATATGATCATTAGTTGCAGAAAGATTTATTCAATTATGCAAAAATAAAATCTTTTATAAGAATACTGCGAAACTATTTTATTGAGAAGTATTTGGTGAGAAAGGATTAATTTATATTCATGATCGAGAGCAAGTTGTTTACAGCACAGCTAACTAATAAAGTGACTATATTTATTTGCCAATTTCAAGTTGGCGAGCGAAAATTTCGCGCTCTGCCTTGATGTGAAAAATTAAAAGGTGATTGTTTATATTTTTTTTAATTACCAAGGCATTAATTTTAAACCTGTGACGTCCACCCGGCAATTCAAATTACACAGACTAAAGATTATCCCCCTATTTCGTAATAAAACACTAGTTTGAAAAGCCAATTTCTTTTGATTGATAAAGTAATGGGGTAGAAACAGAAGAGGCCCCCGCTGGGTCCCCAATTTTAATTTTGCTTTTAGTGGCTGAGCCCCCTCACCATGGTCATTTAAATAGACCTAACAAATGACCATAAGACGTTGGTTCCATTTAAAAGCTGCGAGACTTTGGAACACAGTTTATCAAAAAATATAATCCCTTTATTTCAAAAACACCCTATAATGGCCCCCCTTTTTTTGGTTTTGTTGAGAGTGGGAATTATGCACTACACGGGCTCATGTAAAGGGCACTAGATAGGACTAAAGAAAATTATACTGTACAGTTTTTCAAGTATACAGGGGTAGCAGTGATATTTTAAAAAAATATAGGATTTTTAAAAAAAATATATAGGAGTCTTAAAAAAACACGAAAAGCTATATTCAGGGTTCAAACACCTCTTGAGGAAAAAAATTCCAAGGAATTTCAAGGACTTTTCCATTCTACCAGATGAAAAATTCAAGACTGGCCGATGTTGTTTACCACCATTTTTTTATTCTAGTGTTTCATTTCGTACAACTTTATCTATTAAACAGATATAATAACAGCAAATTTTCGTATAAGTTCCTAGCTACAAAAAAGGTTTTGAATAAAAATTTAATTAAGCTATATTATATCAACAAAAAATTTTCTGTAATTTTTAAATAAATGAACCTAACAGATTTAAATAAAAAAAACCTACCTTATAATATACTTTCAATAAAACTGTAAGTTATCATCAATAGTTAGTCTGACTCAAAATGAGTAAATTGGGCAGAAAATGAAAAACTAAAACACTGACAGGAGTAAAAAACTTTAGCCCAAGAAGTTCAATTTCAAACCCAAAAAATTACTCATATGGAAGATTTTGTAAGACTTTCTTTCTGATAAATTTAAATAATGCTTAAATAATATTATTTACCTTAAAATTTTCATATACCCTATTATCCTCACACCTTGTAATTCTTTATTTGATATTAAAACTATCAAGTTCCAACTATAAATTTCTATTTGCATTCTTGCAAACAACAAGAAATTCCTCTAATATTTTTTTCAATTTGCCAGCTAATTATTGGACACATTTGAACTGCAATAAGTGAACACTTTCCCCAAAAACAAGCATTTAAAGCCAAGGTTACGGACGCAAAGAAAGAAAAACGCGATCGCGAACCGTCCGTCAAGTTGTTTTTTCTGGCCGCGTTCACGCCGTCAAAAAGCCAACTTTACAGGCAAACGTACGGTAGCATGTATAAAAATTCGGGATTTTTAATTTAAATTACGTACCGTTATAGGATTTCCGGGAGAAACTTCCCTGTTCTTTAAGGAATGGAACGTTTTCAGCGCGAATTTGAGCGCGCCGAGCAAAATTATAGGAAATATAGGAGGCTTATCAAAATATAGGAGAATATAGGAGGTTTTTTACTAATTTTTCAAAAGTATAGGATTTATAGGAAAAATAGGAGGTCTGCGACCCCTGAGTATACAAAGGCAATTATTGTTACTTTTAATTATTTAAACTTTCTTATTGATATAATTGAAAAGAGGGAAACTGAAGTTTTATTTATTTGTTGTCTTTCGGGAAAGAAAGTTTTATTTTTCTATATTTCATTAATTTAGGGACTCTGAAAATTTTCCAGAAAATCCATACCTAGTTCTAGCATTTACATAATTTTTAAAGAGTGATTCCAGTTAAGAATTTTCTCCAACTAAAAAAAAATTGCGAATCTGAAAAAGCACAAGTATAAGTTTATTACTAATATCGGAAAGTATAAGATCCAATCTTATATACACAAGTTTAAGACTAAAGAAAAGTTTTGTTTACTGATCATTCATTACAAATACAGTATATACATTACAATATAAAATGGCAGATAATAAATAGAAAGGTGAAATTGGGAAGGCATTAACCCTTTCAGACCTAACCACCCAAAATTTCCCATTGGATTCAATTTTAATCTCGGGCAGCTTAGGATTGAAAGGGTTAAGGTAAAATTAAAGTCATGCAGAGATAAGTGTTCATGTCAATTAAATGGAATATTCTTTATTTCCCCCTTTAACAGCCTTATATTTTCCCATTTCAACATTCAGGGTATCGTTTTTAAGTATCAATCATATAGGTTAAGAAGTCAAGTTATAAAAGATCTTGGGTAAAAGGTTTAGGTGAAATTAGTTTGATACCTTGTCATTAGTTTTTGGTGGAAAATTTCAAATGAAAGAAAGACTAGGACCATTTAATATAAATAAAAAATATTTAATCTTAGTTACAGATTTGAATCTTACAAAGAAAAAGAAGCATGTAACTGATTTCCTTATCCTTCCATACTTGTTAATACTCAGCCCATAACAGAGAACTGGCACCAAACACATCGGAAATATAAAGAACTTAAGAGATTGTAAAACTTATCTTGAAAACTTATGATGTACCAAATACAAGAAACAGAAGAAATCACAAAATGTCTTGGCTGCCTTTAAGATAGCATAGTGGTTGGTAAAAGAAATAAATATGTTATTCTATTTAAGTCATTAATGAAACTTTGAAACCACATCAAGGAAGGACCCTTTGTAAAAAAGAAATGAGAGCAGTAAATATCTAACAGATAACTATCAAAACATTCACAGCTCCCCAAGAGTAGTCTCAAAGTCTGTTTGGAGAAACATTACAAGTTTGTAGAAACTCTTCAAAATGCAGTCTGTCTTAATTTTCTTCATTCTAATCATTGATTCAGATTTGAGCACAGCAAGCATGCACCCATCTTTCAGACACTAAAGTTAATTTTACTCAGATTAAGTCGGCCACATTCAAAGGCATTTCTTCTATTTGTGTGTTGTAAAACTGTTCAATATCTCGAAGAGATCGCTTGTCATCTTCTGTAATGAAATTGATCGCAACACCTTTACGGCCAAATCGACCACCTCTTCCAATCCTGAGAAAAAAAATATGATGAATACACATATAGGACTAGTACACTCAAATTTGACTGTGTGGTAGTTATTACTGTTGTTAGGCATAGCAGGGCTCCCATTGAGTTACACTTTCAGAAATAGTAGCAATAGTCTGCTCAAATATGAAAAATAGTCTCCTCAATTACGAAAAATAGTCCCCTCAAATAGCCTTCCCTAATAAAATTCTCCCATTGCATAAAAAATTGCAATAGATTTTCAAATAAAATAAATAAAAGCTGAAAATACAATTACAAATCAAACAAAAATAAATTTGACTCTAAAAAACAAGGTATTAACTAGTTTTGATACACCTATTCCAAATTTTGGACGTGCATTTTAGGGAAGATTTGCATTTTGATAAAATTAAACAATAAAGAAAAAAGTTGTGAATAATAGAGTTCCCTGGGGGTCTTCCCTCAGAAAAATTTTGGAAATTTGACTCTAAAAACAGGGTTTTAACATGTTTTGAACACCTAGTCAGATTTTTTTTTAGGGGGGGGGCAAGGCCTCTGTTAAACAAGAAGTTAACTTCAACAAGACGCGGAAAAAACGGAACGGCGAAAAATTGCTATTTTTCGACTTTTCCGGAGAATGTGATCCTAAACACCGGACTTGTTGGCTTCTGAACCCTGTAAAGTTGGTTTTTCTACATCACAAAAGCAACGCAAGAAGAAGCCGACTTCAACTTGGCGCCAGCAGCCGATCGAGAAAGAAGTCGCGGGAGGAACGGAACTCCGCACGCAAAACGAAACTTGCGCGAAAAATAGCGATTTTTCCGTAATAACTATTCCTTTTTTTTTTTGGAAATAATCTGGAAAGTAAAGATTATCAAAAGTAGGGATTATTTGAAAAAATCCAAATCAGTTCGCGGGCCGCAGGTTGTGCATCACTATTTTAAAAAGTGAAATTTTGACTTTGAGAGCTAATAAAACTACTAAAATCCAAACTTTTAGGTCATTTTCTCCTTACATCCACTTTCTGTGATTAATTAGCTTTGAAATGACACCAAAATGAGCTAGTTCCATATTTTTCAAAATTTCGATTTTGTGGTTTATTATTACAGTGTATGTTGTGCAAAATTGAAATCTGAAATCGAAATTTATCTAAAAAATTTATTTACTAAGATATTAAGGAAATAAAAGTCGAAAAAAGTCGTCAACAAATGATGCAATCGCAAACGCTTCCCAATTGGCTGGATCCAATTTGACGTCACGCGGCCCTTCACTGCCGACCGAAGAAGTAATCTCCGTTTGCTTCAAAGGGTCAAAAAAGGGGTGTTTCAGGAAAAAAATATGAATAAATATTTTTTCTCGACGGTTTTATATGTTTTCGTGGGTGCTGAATCCGAATCTGAACTTTGCATACAAAATTTCGAATGGCATTTTGGTGAAAATTCGAAAAAAAAGCTAAAACTTCACCCCATTTTTTGGTTTTTTGCTTGTAGAACGGAAAGTATAGGTTTCTCATGAAAATGTCACGCACAAAAAATAAAGGAGATATAACAAGCTACAAAAATGTCAATTGCAACTTTTTTGTCAGACTAATAGTTTGGCCGCTAGAGTGCGTTGAAAAATAGCGAATTTTTTGGCCTTTCCGCAAAAAAATTTAAAACGCGCGCTTCTACCCTCTTCAAAGTGAAAAATATTCACGTCATCAACAAAAATTTTACACAACGTGAAAGAGCATTTAATTGTCTATAAATAGCTTACCTTAAATTATTTTTTGATAAGGGGGAGGGAGCGAAGCAAAGATCGAGAATAAAACTTTCCTCCAATCTTCGCTTTACTTTCGGTATATGAGGGTAGTTTGAAAAGTTCTCGGCCTCACCCAGAACACGTGCTCTATTCGCGTGAATTTTTTTCTCCTGTTAGAACAACTCTTCAAATGAGCCTAATTAAATTTTTGGGTTGTTCTGATCAGAATTCTGCTGTCGGGAATTTTTTGAATGGTGTAAGGTGAGCTTATTTTCAATAATGGAGAAAAGCGAGTACCGAGCTGTTATAAAATTCTTTTTAAAAGAAGGGATATCACCAAATGAAATAATTCTACGATCGTAAATGTGTAAGGAGACTCTTTACCTTTGTTTTCCCCGTGAAAAAATTAAGAGTTGAAATGGTTGCGAGAGTGTTCTTAAAGAACCATGTGAAAAACATTCAAAAAGAGCCACCATGCCGAAAATCGTCAAAAAGTGCCCTCTATGATTTTAGAATAATGATGAAAGAAGGTGGGGACATTTCTAATAGTCTAGGGATTTCAAAGGAGCGCATAAGTTTTTTTTTGCACGAGGAATTGCGCGTGAAATCAATTTGGACAAGATGGGTGCCGCGAATCCAAATTGTGGCTCAAAAATGCATTGAAATGACGATTTCATTGCGATTTACTCAAAATAAAAGCGGTTTTTTACGTCTATATGCAGAAATAGACATAACTTAGAACTTTTAAGTAAAATAATAATCAATGCAATGGATAAATGTCAGTTTTTCAGCACCAGAACGTGCTATAAGCTGGAAAATTCATGGCGTAAGAATTCTGGGATTTCAGAGAAATTTTGTCAATGGATTTCAAGGAGAAGGGTATGAATATAATAGCAGAATACTTATCTAAACTGTTGATGAGAATACCCGAGAAAAAAGACCCATTTAGCAGATTAAAATGTCATTTTTCATTAGAACAGTGCATCTGTTAACAAATGCGTTTTTGCTGTGGGAAAACTGAGGGATTTGGGTTAAAAATTTTAAAAGCACCTATCCTCTATTACCAAGATTTGGTATCTTCAAACTTCCATCTCTCCTCCAAAGTGAAAACTTTTTTCTCTGGTCACCGTTTTTCTTCGAATTAAGAAGTAACTGTGAGATGAATAGGTTTTTTCACGAAAATCTAGAACAACCCCCAAAAGAACGTAAAATAAGACAGGACTGTCGTTCTAAGAAGTGAGGCAGCTTAAAAGGAGGCAATGTTGAAAAATAAACCATTTTTGAAACTAAAAGTTGTCATTTTCATCGTCAGGCCGAGAACTTTTCAAACTACTACCCTCGTATTACCAATAATATAGTTTTTTTTTAATGAATTGATTACTACATGTTTAAAAAAATAATTTTTCAGATTTATTTATGAAATATTAGGTATTTTAGGCGGAAATTCAATTGTTTTTTTAATTTTGTATATTAAATTATGGGAATGTTTTGAATAAAGAATTTATACGTTTTTTACATTGTTACATGTTTACATTGTTTTACATTCCTTCTTCAAAACATTCCCATAATTTAATATACAAATTTTAAAAAATTATTGAATTTCCGCTTAAAATACCTAATATTTCATAAATAAATTTGAAAAATTATCTTTTAAACATGCATAATAATCAATTCATTAAAAGAAACCCCTATTTTATTGGTAATATACCGGAGGTAAAGCGCAGATTGGAGGAAAGTTTTATTCTCGATCTTTGCTTCGCTCCCTCCCCCTTATCAAAAAATAATTTAAGGTAAGCTATTTATAGACAATTAAATGCTCTTTCACGTTGTGTAAAATTTTTGTTGATAACGTGAATATTTTTCACTTTGTAGAGGGTAGAAGCGCGCGTTTTAAATTTTTTTGCGGAAAGGCCAAAAAATTCAACGCACTCTAGCGGCCAAACTATTAGTCTGACAAAAAAGTTGCAATTGACATTTTTGTAGCTTGTTATACCTCCTTTATTTTTTGTGCGTAACATTTTCATGAGAAACCCATACTTTCCGTTCTACAAGCAAAAAACCACAAAGTGGGGTGAAGTTTTAGCTTTTTTTTTCGAGTTTTCACCAAAATGCCATTCGAAATTTTGTATGCAAAGTTCAGATTCGGATTCAGCATCCTCGAAAACATACAGAACCGTTGAAAAGAAGAAAAAAAACACGAAACAATTATAAAATAATCTCAAATTAGCGCCCCTTATTTTGCCAAACTACATAGTATCTCCAAATCCTACTACTCCTTTTAGTAGTTCGGGCGCTAGATTCGCGAATTTATAGTTCGCCATAATAATCAAAGAAGCAAATAGTCGAAAACCATAAACATCAACGATCAGCGGAGTATAAACTACAGAGTAGTATAAACAACAGCAAAGCAAACGATAGTAGAGCGAGTCGGGTCGGTCGAACGGGGCCGGGTGACGTCACGAATCAGAAATCGCCCGAGGCGCCGTTTTTCCCGCTCTTTTCAGAACGCGAACTTTGAGTTGCAATAAAGAAATAAATAATTATCAGAATGAAAAAATATCTCGGATTTAGGGGTTTTTCACAAAGCTGAATAGAATAAAAAAATAAAAAAAAAATGTGGAACTAGCTCATTATGTGATTGTGACTTTTGGAAGGTTAGCTACAGCCCTTTTCAGACGAGCGGGCAAATCAAAGATGGCCGTCGTTTTGAAAAATTCACAAAACTTCAAAACCCCGTACCTCCGAGAAAAAAAATTTCCAGCCTATCAGGCAACATATATTCCGATTGATGATAAAAAAAACCCCCCACGGAAATAGTCGCCCAAACTCAAAAAAAGTAGCGAAAATTGTTGAAAAACATTGAAAATAGTCGCTTTTGGCCCTTTTGTGGTTAAAATAGTCGCCATAGTCGCCCAACCTTGAAAATAGTAGGCAATAGTCGCCTATGGGAGCCCTGGCATAGCTATTATACACTGAACTTCATGGCAAAAGATAAAACTTACCTATGAATGTAGTTTTCCCTGTTTGTGGGAAGGTCATAGTTAATAACCAGGGAAACCTGTTGAACATCAATGCCTCTAGCTAAAATGTCAGTAGTGATCAGAACTCTACTGGATCCTGATCTAAATTCTCGCATGATGACATCTCTTTCCTTTTGATCCATGTCTCCATGCTATAATTAAAAATATGAAGAGTTAAAATAATGGATGTCAAATATGTGGATTGTAACATAATTTAGGGCACTTTCATTGTAGAAAACCTTCCCAATTTTTATGAATTTTAAAAACACATTTTATAATTACTTCAATGTTTAAAAAATTCTAAATATATTCATTAATATACTCTCATATTTTAATAAAATTTTTTCTCCACAGAATTATGTTCTTACCAGAGCTGAAACTGTGAAATCCTTGCCTCGCATTTTGTCAGTCAGCCAATCTACTTTCCTTCTTGTATTACAAAAGATAACAGCTTGAGTAATTGTCAGAGTTTCATACAAATCGCACAAAGTATCCAGCTTCCACTCCTAAAATTTTAGAAAAAGTTATTAGATTTGACTACTGAGACATCAAAAACCAAATATAATAAGCAATAAATTTTTTTTCATTACTTAGCAATTTAAACATAAAACTAAACTAGAAAAATTTATTTTATATAAAAAAAACACAAGAAAACAAACAAATTAAGGTATAGCTGTAATATAAGAATTTCTTACCTCACGATCAACAGCAATGTAGAATTGCTTAATACCCTCCAGAGTAAGCTCTTCTTTCTTAACTAAGATACGAATAGGATCTCGCATGAATTGCTTTGTGACATCCAATACATCAGCAGGCATTGTAGCTGACAGTAAAATGACCTGAAGAAAAAGTATATAACTTAATCTTATCTAATTGTTAACTTTATAATATTGATTGAGGTTAGTTTAAAATAATTGCACTGTCATCAGAAAAATACCAATCACCAAAGAATTTCTGAGGCCCGGTACACTTTTCCATCACTTGAACTTAAAATACAAAAACTAAGTAATATCATTTGTTGAATAAAAAGAGCTCAGTCAAATTACTTTTCTTTATCACTACAAAACAATACAAAATAAAATAATCAGAAATGAGACCAATCACCATGATAATTCTGAGGCCCGGTACACTTTTCCATCACTTGAACTTATAATACAAACTAAGTAATATCATTTGTAGAATAAAGAGCATAACAAATTACTTTTCTTTATCACAACAAATCAATATGAAACAAAGTAATCAGAATTTGGACCAATCACCATGATTATTCTGAGGCCCGGTACACCTTTCATCATATTTTAATTAATCAACAAACTTCACAAAATAAGGGAAGGTAAAATTCAAAATTAACCGCCAGCAAGCCAATAATGCCTTGCTGGAAATAAATATTAAGTAAACAGAGTGATCATAAAAATAGAATTTGAAAATTTAAGATTAAAAGAACTATAAACAAATTAATACTGTGAATTAATGAAGTGAATAAAACAGTCATCATATTTTAATCCAACATCTAACCACATATAAGGGAATGTACTATTCAAAATTAACTGTGTTCTGTGTCCTGGTGGAAAAAGGCTGGAAATAATGACACAATAACAATGAGATTTGCAAAAAAACAGATTGATTAAAATTTTACCCAATTTTTATATTAAACCCACCTGCTGGTATACATATTTTACTGCTTTTTTCAAACCTACCTTTTTAACCCTTTCAGTATAAAATCTTCCAAACCTTCTTTAGGATTTAATGACCATCTCTGACAGTCTAGGATTGAAAAGGTTAAACCCTGCCCTTAACTGTTCAAAGATAATATGTGGAATGGAAAGGTTAAATAGAACTCTAATTCTTACACAACATGTACACAACTTCAGATATGACCAATCACCAGGGAGAATCTGAGGCCCGGTACACCATTTCATCACTGTGCAGCAAAAAATTAAATCCATTAAGAAAAAAATGGCACAATTTCAGATATGACCAATCACCAGGGAGAATCTGAGGCCCGGTACACCATTTCATCACTGTGCAGCAAAAAATTAAATCCATTAAAAAAAGCCACAATTTCAGATATGACCAATCACCAGGGAGAATCTGAGGCCCGGTACACCATTTCATCATTGTACTAGTATTAAGTTAACAATATAATTATCAGCTATACAGGGTGATTCAGAAATAATCATCAATAATTGAGGGGGATTTAGAGGGGCCTTAGACAAGCATATTTCGAATAGGGAGTGTGGGACGCAGCCTTACCGTTAAAGAGCTAGGACCTAATGTAGTGCGAGTGCGTTTCAAAAGGCCCGTGTGACGAAACAAAACATAATAAAATGAAAAACATTCAGGGGTCTGTTTAGAAGAAATTTAGGTCCGTTTTCGGACCCTTCACAATGTATTTCAATGTGAAAAAGGACCCTTCACAAAACATTTTACCTTAAAAACGGACCCTCCACAAAGTATTTTTGCCTTTAAATAGACCTTTTTTCTCGTAATACTTTAAATATTGTACCCTATTTTCACAAAAACAGGCTCCTGACTGAAAAAACTAATTTCCGCTAACTTCAAATTCACAAAATTATAAGTAGATTTTCACAATTTTTTTAAAAAAACCAGACCCTTCACAAAGTCTGGAATGACCCCTGACATTATTGCATGAGGTACAGGAGTATCCGTACTACTTAAATCCTAAATGTGATAGAAATCGAACCAGTTGCTAAACCGTGGGGAGAGTTTTAAAACGTGCAATATTAATCTTTTAGCCAAAGAATGGAGTTCCCTTACATTAGTGTAATGGTAGTTAGAAAAATAATGGTTGGGGAAGGAATTTTCAAAGATCATACATCGATCATTTCAACTGCATGATCATTAAAAATTCCTTCCCCCATCGTTATTTTTCTAAGTACCATTACACTAATGTAAGGGAACTCCTTTCTTTAGCTAAAAGATGAATATTGCATGTTTTAAAACTCACCCCACGGTTTAGCAAGTGGTCCAATTTCTATCACATTGAGGATTTAAGTAGTACGGGTACTCTTGTACCTCATGCAATAATGTTTTTAATTTTATTATGTTTTGTTTTGTCACACTCTAAATACAGCCTTTTGAAACGCACTCGTACTACATTAGGTCCTAGCTCTTTAATGGTAAGGCTGCGTCCCACCATTCCTATTCGAAATATGCTTGTCTAGGGCCCCTTAATTCCCCCTCAATTATTTCTGAATCACCCTGTATACCCCAAATATCTAAAAGGAGTTAACATTAGCATCATAGAAATATATAACAAAGATAATTACAAAATTAAAATAACTTAAGGATAAAACCAATATATACCTGAATTTCAGAACTAAGTGTTCTAAAGACATCATAAATTTGATCTTTAAATCCTCTTGACAACATTTCATCAGCCTCATCTAAAACAAATATGCGAATATTGTCTGTCCCTAAGGGAAAATAATGTCAATAGTTAATACAAGTGAATTAATATCAAAATACTTGAAATCAGCTAAAGGCAGTCTGTAAATGATGCAAAAGTAAGCAAACTGCATAAGTATATTTATATATTTGATTGGTATCAACACTTGATTTCAGACAATTTTGTACTCCTCATAAAAACAAAACCAACTAATGAATACATACTTAAGGCTTTTCGGTTGATCATATCAAATACTCTTCCTGGAGTACCAACAACAACATGGACTCCCATTTCTAATTTCTTAATGTCTTCTCTAACATTGGTTCCGCCTATACAGGCATGACACTGTGCTCCCATGTAATCCCCTAGGGCAATAACTACTTTTTGGATCTGAAATAAATAATTATCATACTTAAGCATGCTGAAATATTTAGATATGTTAGCACTAACTTCTGTGAGTTCATACAAGCTCTGTAGCTAAAGCTATAAAAAATATCTATACATAATGATAATGAAAATAAGTTTAACATTTTTATTAAAACTAGCTACTAACAAATTATTAGAAGGAAATAAGCAAATAAAAGTTTTAGGCATGATATGACATTTAAAATAACTTTTTTAAACAAAATTGCACAAGAGAATTATATTCAATTGGGAGTCCTATTAGAGAAAGATTAAAACTAGGGACTCTGGTGAAGTAAATGCCTCTACTTTGGAGTAAGTTGCATTCAGAACACAAATTAGTAATTCATAGCAAAACAGTAAGAAGCACAACATTACGAAGTTAGTACGCACAGATATCAATACCAAACACTCTTCACAAAGCTTTGAGCTTGCCCTAGTTTGTAAATCAGTCTTTTTCGGTGTTTTAAAACTGAGACAATTAAAATTAATTCGTTTTCAGTGATGGATAAAAAAAACCATACCTACTTACTGAACTTTATGCTCAAAGGTTTATAAATAATTAGCACAATCACATTTTAATTTTTTAAAAAGCAATCAGCACAAACAGGCTCTTCACAAAACATTCAGATCGCCCTAGTTTGCAAAATCATCACTTATGCTTTAACTTATTTGATTGTGCAGTTCACAGCTAATTATGATTTTAACTCTTACTTAAGGTATAGATAAAAACAATCAGCACAAACAGGCTCTTCACAATACATTCAGATCGCCCTAGTTTGCAAAATCATCACTTATGGTTAAACTTAATTGATTGTGCAGTTTCACCACAAAAGGAGAGAAAAACAATCAGCACAAACAGGCTCTTCACAAAACATTCAGATCGCCCTAGTTTGCAAAATCATCACTTATGGTTAAACTTAATTGATTGTGCAGTTCACAGCTAATTAAGCTTTTAAACTCATACTTAAGGGATAGATAAAAACAATCAGCACAAACAGGCTCTTCACAATACATTCAGATCGCCCTAGTTTGCAAAATCATCACTTATGGTTAAACTTAATTGATTGTGCAGATTCATCACAAAAGGAGAGAGAGAAAAACAATCAGCACAAACAGGCTCTTCACAAAACATTCAGATCGCCCTAGTTTGCAAAATCATCACTTATGGTTAAACTTAATTGATTGTGCAGTTCACAGCTATAATTACGCTTTTAAACTCATACTTAAGGGATAGATAAAAACAATCAGCACAAACAGGCTCTTCACAATACATTCAGATCGCCCTAGTTTGCAAAATCATCACTTATGGTTAAACTTAATTGATTGTGCAGATTCACCACAAAAGGAGAGAGAGAAAAACAATCAGCACAAACGGGCTCTTCACAAAACATTCAGATCACCCTAGTTTGCAAAATCATCACTTATGCTTAAACTTAATTGATTGTGCAGTTTCACCACAAAAGGAGAAAAAAAAACCCCAACAGCTCAAACAGGCTCTTCACAAAACATTCAGATCGCCCTAGTTTGCAAAATCATCACTTATGCTTAAACTTATTGCGATTCGGGTGATGTGATCCAGGGTTGTTACGTTTAAAACACTTGTTTTAAACACGTTTAAAACAAAGCAAAAAAAACATTGTTTAAAACACATGTACTTTTTTAGTAATTTTTTTTTCTATGAACAGATGGCATTAGTATATAAAACTTAGTATTTACTTTCAACTGTTTTATTTGATATTTTTCTAGAAAGTTATTTAATAAAAAATACAAATAAAATTGTTTAAAAATCATATTTTTTTATAATTGACCTGTTCTTTATGTTTTATTTTAATATTTTAAACGATCAATGCTGCTAATGTCGTCAAAATACCCAATGAACTGAAAAGCACTGAAATGAATATGAATAAAATAACTTATAAATGTTTAGCTCATATCTTAAACCTTTTAGCAAAATATATTTACATTTCTGAACTTAAAGCTGAAGTTGTTGACATGGTATCATATTTCCAAAACAATCATTTTACTTCAGCCAAGCTCAAAGAAACAGGTGCTAAAAAGCTCAAGATGCCATTTGATGTCAAGGCTGTAGCTTTGTTAATCCATTTTCAATTTTAAAAACTTAATATAATTTTTTAAAATCATGGTTTTTTTTAGAATTTCTGTGTCGTGGGTAAAAAAAACAAATAAAACGTTTTAAACAAAAAAACACATTTAAAACAAAAAACATGTTTTTTTTTATAGAAAAAAACATGTTTTTTTCCAACCCTGATGTGATCCCAAACTTGAGTATTTCCCTGACCCACATTTTCCCACACTAAAATTTGATTAACTATTTGAATAAAGAATTAGGTTAATTTAAATAATAAGTACCTAAAT
The DNA here is from genome assembly GCA_963680715.1 of Tetragnatha montana. Lineage (NCBI taxonomy): Eukaryota > Metazoa > Arthropoda > Arachnida > Araneae > Tetragnathidae > Tetragnatha > Tetragnatha montana. The sequence goes on from OY796675.1 coordinate 49,290,498, forward strand.
TGGTTTTTAATTATATTTATTGAAAAAATTAGATAACAGAAAAACAAATCCAACTTAAGTATAGTTTCAAAATTAGTATGAATAAATAGAAATTTAGGTAATTCATTAAATTTATCTTATTCATTACCCTTAAAAAATTATAATGAATTAAATAAATTGGAAAATTTAGATATTTTATTAAAATATTTTGATATTTGTAATCTAAACGATTTACATATTACCAATTAAATAATTTAACTGGCAAGGTTATTTAAGTTGAATTCCTGAAAACAAGTTTAATAAAAATAAAAATTATGCTTAGAAATACCTTATGAATTTAACTCTAAATATTGGAGAACCACTATCTTCCAAAACAGATAATTTAAGAATTATAATTTTAAATAATTAGAGAGTCCATAACAAGAGATCCACTGCAAAAGAGTTGATTATTTCTGCAGCCGCGGCACAGAAGGCAAAACCCAAGGTAGAGAAGATTTAACCCAAATGCAATTTGGATAGTCCCTTTATTCCCCCATTTTCATCATGACTTTTTCATGAATGTACGGAGAGGCAACCGTGTACAGCCAACATATTTGCAACTTTAGGAAAGGGGAGATAAATCTTCATTCTTAGAAAATCATTATGAAAGTGAGAAAATCACGAATCCGCGAAAGAATAGTTAAAAATCCGTAATTTTATATCATTGTCCGTAACACTGTAATTTTCTATTGAGTCCGTAAATATTACGGACAAATCGCAGGCAAACTTCCAATTGGTAGTTAAAGGAAAACTAGTTCCCCGCCAATCAGAAGTTTGACTCCTGGTTAACCACCAGTGAACACAGCCGTTATGGGATAGAAAAAAACAATCAGCACAAACAGGCTCTTCACAAAACATTCAGATCGCCCTAGTTTGCAAAATCATCACTCATGCTACTGTCACTTATTTTACTGTGCAGTTTCACTGCTACTTATGCTTTTAAAAATTATCACTTAAGGGATAGAAAATAACAATAAGCACAAACAGGCTCTTCACAAAACATTCAGATCAAGATGCAAAATCATCATTTATCTTATGCTATAACTTAATTGATTGTGCAGTTTTACCATTAATTATAAGCTTTTAAAACTTTTCACCAAACAAAATTTAAGTCAGTAAGAAGTAAAATATACAAGGTTAGTGCTGAAATTTAGTACAAACATCGGCCAATTGGTTCCCTAAGTTATTAATCCCAGGACAGAATGTTGTTTTTCAAATTTTGAAGTTTTAATAAAATATTTTTTATGAAATACTTATTTGACAACATATACAGCAAATCACACATTTAATATAACATACAGAAATGTGAGGCAAGAATATTTTTGAAAAAATTTTATACTTTAATATTTTTGCTTTACATCACAAGTAAAGCACAAAAAGAGTTAACTCACAATAGTTATAGCTAAGTAAAACAACAAGCAATCAGCACAAACAATTTCTTCATCAAGGCTTTAAGTCCGCCCTAGTTTGTACCATCATCACATTGCCAAACACCTCTTAATAATTACAGCGAAAGCTCTCACAGCAAACTACTCCGCTTCCAAACTTCAGCTGTTACGCAGGCCAAATTACTTAATTTTAACTTTTTGCAGACATTTATGATCTGATCTTGGGGATCAAAGTATCAGTTTGAAATTCACTATTAATTATTATTAGTTTTGAAATCCTAATATAAATTGATAATTTCTAGTTAAAAATTTAGGTTTAGATCAATAAAATACTTAAATTTTTTAGTATTTTATTACTGCCAATTCAAAATCACACTACTATAAATTTTTCTTTTACACACATACCTGCCAACTTTTGAAAACTTGCATCAGTAAAACTTTTTGCATAACGTTACAAAACTACAATTTGAATTGCTTCAAACAAAAAAAGGTACAGATTACAGATTACCTAAATTATTTTATTAAGTATTTAAAATTTTCACATAATTGAAGAAAACTGAAATTTCTTTGCTTAAATTTATAAGTATGTTAAGTTAAATTTTTACAAGCTTATAATCAGCTTGTACTTCAATTGCATAGTACTTATCTGATAACAAACTGACTTATCCCTCTTCACAAAATTCATACTACTACAAACCAATTTGGTTACATGAATAGTATCTTGTACCCTTTTTCTCAAACCATTTGATTTAAATTTCTGTTTGGAATCAATTTCTGATCAAATGTTATGATTATAGCTTTTAAATTTTTTTTTCTAAATTTCCATCAACATTTTCAGCAGCATGTGATAAAGATGAATTTAAATAAGCTTGAGTTGCTATCATTAGAAAGCGAGGAGAAACTTTTCCGAGTTAACAAGCCTCAATGCTAATTGAGGAAGACGCGATGATGAACCACAGGTAAAGTTGTTTTTTCCGCATTGCGATCGGAACACGGGCAAAGCAAACTTACCAGGTGAGCGCACGCAAAGACTCGCGGACGAATCCGAAAAAGATTTGCAAAAAAATTTAAATTTCACTCGATAAAAGAATAAAAATTGATAAAATCGTAAGAGCAGGGATTAGGAGATGGTTTTGAAGTAAAAAGATATTAATTAGAGAAAATCGTTTAGGTTGCGAATGTTTTGCATTTTCATGGATAGTTAAGTGGAAAGAAATGCAAAATCCGGAAAATTTTCTGATCCATCCGTACAACCGTAAAACTAGACAGAAATCCGTAAATTTTACGGACAATCCGTAAAAGTTGGCAGGTATGTACACACCAAATTTGTGTTCAATTTGAGAGATTCATGCATGGATTAGTAAAAATTCTCTAATCCTTTGACAGTTTTAGTAGGAGCTTCCACTGTGATCTTTTAATCTTGGGGTTGGGCCGCGATGTCTGGATGCTACATAAGGGGGGGCAGCGGCGATCGAAAGTTTAGGAACCGCTGTTATAAACAATCAGGAGATTTAATTCTTTCCCTAAGCAATCAGTACCTACAATCCTTCATTTGGATTCAGATTGCCCTAGGTTAATTTCATCATGATGCTTTTGAACTTCTCTATACAGACAACAAATTTAAAGTAGTTAAATTTTAAGCATGTCTCACGATCATGACCAGTGATGTAAAATAAATGAGCATACTTGCCAACCTCTTAAAGAAAAAACCGGGAGAAATTTTATTGTCGTTCTGTGAACAAAATTTACAGACAATATCTCTATGCTCAATACAAAAATTTAGTCTTCTTAAAAATTTAAAATTAGTTTTCTATGTAAAATATTTAAAATTCATTGTAAAATAATGAATAAACACTTTAGACTTATGTAAACACTGGATAAATGCACAAACTTAAAATTTTTTTTTAAAAAAAATTTCACATACCTTTTATTGCACCACCGTAATACAGGGGAGCAAAAAGGAAATCAAAAAATTCAAACCAAAACAAAAAGATTGTACTTATAATCAATTTCTGATTTGAAAACACTTCTTTTATACGAAGTTTTATCCCAATATGGATATCATACCATTGAACTCTTTCATAATAAGAATAAGCACTTAATTATAACTAACCTTATAAACTATAATTAAAAGTAAGCAGTTTTTAAGAACTTTTCATGGCTGCATGCACCCCATTTTTGCTTCCTAAGTTGCTAGGACACAAATAAACCAGAAAATATCCAATGATAACATTACATGTTAGTACATACCTGCTGAGCCAATTCTCTGGTAGGTGCTAAGATTAATGCTTGACATTCTCTTAGAGAAGTATTAATTTGTTGAAGAATAGCTATAGAAAATGTTGCAGTTTTTCCAGTTCCAGACTGGGCCTGAGCAATCACATCTAGTCCTAAAATATGACAACACACAATGAGCTTTGGTTACTACTCTTAACTATAGAAGTAGACATACAAAGCAAAGTAGAAATTTCAAGATTTTTAAAAAATTAGGGCATTATTCAAAAGTAGGGTTTTATGTCAAGAAAATAAACCACTTGCCTTTCACACAGGGTATAATAGCACGTTGCTGAATTGCAGAGGGTTTTTCAAAACCATAGGCATAGATTCCTCTAAGTAGGTCCTCATTTAACTGCATGTTGTCAAAATTATCAACAACTTCTTCCCAGTTACTCTAAAGAAGTAATTTGTTTTTGTAAAAAACATTTTATTTAAGCATTCATTATTCACTAGCACATTTAAGAACACTTACTTCAATAATGCCATTGGCATCCATACCAGGAGGACCATCATACTGCTGCTGCTGCTGCTCATGTTCTCCATTCCTTTCAAATTCCGGGCCGTTTCTATTACTAAAATTGAAGATTACAAGTTAAAACAATCTAAAATATTAAGAACCAAAGAAAACTTTCTTTTAAACTGTATGATTATTCTAGATACAAAAACAATTGAACTAGAACAACCAGTTAATTTTGCCTATGCGTATACTTGATTATTTAGTCAAACAACCAAGAAAGTCACAGGCACACTAGAAATAATCAATTTAGAGTAATTACAGCAGATCTATTTTTAAGTAAACCCCCATTTAACAAAATCTTTTAATAACATGGAAGATTGTTTTAAATCAATTATTTTTAATTTAATAATATATTTTAAGTTCTACAACTTAAGAAACAAGCTTGTCATTTAAAATCATTTAATTTCTGGCCATTTATAATACTAAAGATGAACATTACGAATCAAAAGCAATCTAAACTATTAAGAACCAAAGAAAACCTTAATTTATTTATTCTGTATGATTATTCCAGATATGTAGATAAATGAATTAGAACAACCAATTAATTTTGCCTGTGCGTATACTTGATTATCTAGTTAAACAACCAAGAAAGTCACAGGCATACTAAAAATACTGAATTCAATAAGTGAATAAAATTGAATTCAAACAGCAGAGCAGTAAAAACCTCACATCTAAACTAAACGTTTGGATCAGCTGGAATAAGAGTACTCCATTTGGCGATCGCGAACTATACACTATAACTAATCGTGCCGCTAACTTTGCGACCGCAGCGCGAGTCGCCAAATGGAGGACTCTTATTCCGACTGTGCCAAACATTCTTTTAACAGGGTTGATTGATTTAAATCATTAATTTTTTTAATTGGGTGATTGCCACTGGAATGAACGGTAGGTACCTATATATCAATTACTACTATTGGTAAATCTAAAAAAGATCGGGTCTGGACGAAATTTTTAGTGAAATTTGGTGTTGCTAATGCCATTTATTGGCGAGCAAGCAATTCAACTTCTATAGAACTGGGATGCATGAACTCACTAGTTTAGGCACCAGGCCCGGCATTCTTTGGATGAACCCAATTATTTTAGGATCTAATAATAATATTATTAATAATTAGATCTCTATAAAGGTCAGCCATAATTGGAGCTATAGGTAAATATGGTGGCTGGAGGACTCTCTCTCTACCAGCTTACCCCAGGTAATCCTGTAGCACCAAAGCTTAATTGGTTAATTTTTGGAGACATTTCTGTCTGTGGTAATTACAGTTTGACAATATTTAACTGGGCAGGTTACAGAATTGCACCCATAATTTTTAATATCTTTAAGTACTACTAATAGATTGCTAAGTAACATCAATCATTTAACAAAAGTGATACTTAACTAATCCATCTTAACATAACCAAATACAAACATAATCCAAAATTTTATTGTTTACATCATGATATACAAATCATTACTCAGATCGTCAGTAGCAAGAATTTTTTTGAACTCATGCCAAGGCGAAAACGTAAGACGAGAGTTCCGCGTCCTCCACATTCATCGCTCACTTTATAAATCTTTCATAATGTAATAAGTATAAAAAACAGATATTTATTGATTATTTACCATTACAATATTTAAATAATATATAATAGCAAGATTAAATACTAAAAACACCTGCTACAAGAAAATGCCGATAAGGATAAGTGCTAAGCCTACTTAGACGATCGTCAATGCACCAAATATAGGGATGGACGCTGACCCCATTATTTATGGAAAGTTACTATTAAAATTTAGCAATACAGAGAAATCAAAATAAATCTTTCACAGAAAACCGCAATTATTTATTTGCAGAAGATAAGGTACATCGTAATAAACTCACACGTGCTAGTGACAAAGGGTACTGTCAGCCATGTTTCATAAGTGGAAAGATCCGCAATACCAAGTTACATACTTTAAAGACACAGGCGGCAATTTTTCAATAAAATGGAGTACTTATAAAAGCTAACTCAAAATTAGCACAGAAATTCACTTGTTAGATAAAATAAATTATAAATATAAACATAATTTACCTGCTACCGTCGTAGGTCGACATCTTCACAAAATTTTTAGCTTGTAAAAGAAAGATATTTGGTCACGTCGTGCGGAGTTGAGTTGTTCAAACTAATTCTTCAAGAAAGGAAACCAGTAAAAGTAGAAAAATGGCAACATTTAAAAGTTAATATCGCAAAAATTTATTTTGCAAAAAACAATCCTAAAATTAATATTTATATCCTCATAATAGTAAGAAAATAATTTAAATTATTCCATTTAAGCATTTTCACTTACACAAAGGTTAAGAAACCAGGTTCACAAAGGGTCTTATGCAGTCTTATGGCGATGGCGCGGCGCTGCTGGCAGATGCGGTTTATACGTCGGTTCTGAGAGGTTTTAGTTGTTTTTTGTTTAATTAAGAAAGGGCAAGTCTTTGGTTAAGTAACAGAGTACTATAACAAAGAGTCCTTGGCCATAGGTGGTAATTAAAATCGAAAAAGCATGGAATATGTCTTGTGACTTGTGATAGGGGCTATTTTGGCGCTGGGATCGCATCAACTATACTCACGCAGCTCACGCCTCTTTCGTTACGTCACGAGAGGCGGAGAAAAAAGCTTGATCCTCCATTAGGCCCTCCAAAAGGACAGATTAAATGTACACGTCACAGCCAGCCAATCATAGCCTTGACCTCCAAAATGTACTGCCTACCTCTCTGTCAATCATTGAATTTCCAGTGCTGTCCCCTAGCTTATAAGGAAATTTGAAAATACCCTTTGGACCTTCTGTTAGGATTTTTCTCTGTGGATGAAGTTTTAAAAACTTAAAAATTATGTTATGGAATTTGATATTTGCAATTTTTTAAACTTTATCTCATTTCACATTCACTTAGATAAAAAGCCTAACAGAGGGGGGACGGGATGGCCTGTTCGGTTTGCTCCTCTGCCTTTCACGCCAGCAGTCTGCGCACTGCCCCGTCGTGAGTTCGATTCTCACCTCGCCCCTGGGTGTATTTTCCTTCTTTGTGCCAGTAAAAATTCTGTTGTGTCTGTCTTACTTGACGAAGGTGTATAAGCGGATCCTTGAGATCAAGCACACATACCGGAAAATATATGTAACCAAAAAAACAAAACAAAACAAACAAACAAACAAACCTAACAGAGGGTCCAAAACGCTATTTTAAAATGCCATTGTATGATAGAGGGCAGCACTGCAAATATCTATGATTGACAGAAAGGTAGTACAGTTTGCAGATCACAGCGGTGATTGATTGTGACTTGTTCATTCAATCTCAATCTGCCACTCTCAAAGGTTGGTTTTAGGGGTTTGTGAGATATTCTTTCAGAAAAGCTCGTAATATTTGATGGTCCCCGTAGGAAAAAAGTTAGTGTTTCGTTTAATAGGAAGACGACCTTTTAAGGACTCGAATATTTTAAATAATGAAAAATAACACCTTATTTACTTCCATAACCCAAGTGGTTTGCCAGAAATCTAAACTGAGTCGCTTTTTCCTCTCAACTATATGTGTGGGAGGGGAGGAATCCAGTTATAAAGCTACTTAAAATTATGTGATAATCAGATTTAAGTTATTCCTACTACTATAGTCTGTTCATTTTAGAAGGGGAGCCCAGAGTGTTTTTGGGTAGTAACTCGAGAGCGTCAGATAATCATAGGGGGGATATCTTGCATACTTTTGAGTAACTCCCCCAAATATAAGCTCTCTATGTAGGGGGATTTGTCTAGAACAGCCCGTCAGATTTGTAAAAAAAAATTAGCTACATGGACATACTCGAGCGCGTCAGATAAAGATAAGGTAGGTTAGTTACCAGCTAAAAAGTGTACGTTTTCTAAAATCTGCCGATTTGAGCGGTGGGCAAGGGAGTGGGAGGGTTTCAAAGTTGCAAGTAAAGCCAAGACCGGTAAGATGCTATCGCTCTTTTTGAGAAAAATGTACGAAACAAAATGTTTATAGACTAGTAGCCAGGAAACTAGTCTCAACTAGTTGTTAACTGTCTTGGTAGCCAATCTGACGCGCTAGAGTACGTCCATGTAACTAGTTTTTTTTTTAGAAATCTGACGGGCTGTTCTAAACAAACCCCCCCTACATGGAGAGCTTATATTTGGTGGAGTTACTCTAAAGTATACAAGGTATCCCCCTATGATTATCTGACGCGTACGAGTAAATCCACATTTAGCATCATGGGCTCCCCTACTATTTAAAATTAGCGCCTGAAACAGCATCAAAAACGCTCAATAATGCTTCATAGAGCATTTTCAATCACATGACTCGGACCTAACAACGGCCTTAGCAACAGATGTTACAGTTTTTTGCCCTACAGAGGTTAACAGTTACAGAAAATGACTAGCCGTGGAATTCTTCTATTGGAGCATTTGCAATCACGTGATCCCATACCTAAAAACCGCCTTGGCAACATATAAACAATGGCCTTAGCAACAGTTAAAAGCCCTACAGAAGGTATACAGTTAAAAGAAAATAACCGGTTGTGATGTCACCTGAAAACACTCTATAATAGTAGGGGAGCCCATGATGATAAATGTGGATTTACTCGAGCGCGTCAGATAATCATAGGGGGGATACCTTGCATGCTTTTGAGTAACTTCACCAAATATAAGCTCTCTATGTTGGGGGGTTGGTCTAGAACAGCCCGTCAAATTTGTAAAAAAAAACTAGTTACATGGACATACTCGAGCGTGTCAGATTGGCTACCAAGACAGTTTACAACTAGTTGAGCCTAGTTTCCAGGCTACTAGTCTATAAACATTTTGCTTCGTACATTTTTCTTAAAAAGAGCGATAGAGTGTTTTCAGGTGACGTCACAACCGGTTATTTTCTTTTAACTGTGTACCTACTGTAGGGCTTTTAACTGTTGCTAAGGCCGTTGTTTATCTGTTGCTAAGGCGGTTTTTAGGTATGGGGTCACGTGATTGCAAATGCTCCAATAGAAGAATTCCACGGCCAGTCATTTTCTGTAACTGTTAACCTCTGTAGGGCAAAAAACTGTAACATTTTCTGTTGCTAAAGCCGTTGTTAGGTCAGAGTCATGTGATTGAAAATGCTCTATAGCGTCTTACCGGTCTTGGCTTTACTTTGCAACTTTGTAACCCTCCCGCTCCCTTACCCACTGCTCAAATCGGCAGATTTTAGAAAATGTACACTTTTTAGCTGATGGTAATTAACCTACCATATCATTATCTGACGCGCTCGAGTATGTCCATGTGACTAATTTTTTTTACGAATCTGACGGGCTGTTCTTGACAAACCCCCCTATAGAGAGGTTATATTTGGTGGAGTTACTCAAAAGTATGCAAGGTATCCCCCTTATGATTATCTGACGCGCTTGAGTTACTACCCAAAAACACTCTGGGCTCCCCTACTACTATAACGGTCATCACACAACTTCAGTGACCGATTTTTTTACAGTATTTTAACTACTTCTAGTTCGGCTGCCTTGTCATTGCAGAAGAAAATGCTTTCGATAATAATTACAATAGTAACTGCTTCTAATACATTTTGTCTCAGGCGCCAGTTCTAAATGAACTGGGCTATAGTACCATTAACTATTATATGACACGACCATACGAAGAAGTCGATAGTGTCAAGAACTGGTAAAAGATACCAATCAAAGATCTTCTATTTGGTTAACCCGATTCGATTTATAGCATTTCTTAGGTAAATATTGTAAATATTTAACTTTTTTTTTAGCTTTTATGAATCATTCTAGAAAAAGTGCAAGCATTCATCAGTTTGACTCTCAACAATTTTGTTGATTATATTGCTGCGTTAAGGAGTGGAACTTAGAAAAAATTGACTCATCCTACTTAATACAAAATTTATAAAAAAGTTTTCAAAAAAATTTTAAAAATCAATAGACCATGATTAATGATTCTTATAATACTTTATTGTCAGTGTCTTTTGAGTTGAACATATTCTGGGTGGAGATTTTTCTTTCTATCTCTGTTCGTTATCTGTTTCTGGATACCTTTAACCTGTAAGAAAAGTTTAAATTAGTTAATTAACCTAGTTTCAGGTTTGTAGACTACAGTCAACTCATGATAATTCAAAACTCAAAGGACCTAAAAAAATCGAATTAACGAGTGAGCAAAGGTTTAAAAATGTAAATAAAAACTGAAATAAATAATTATTAAATACATGCATTTACGTTAACATAATAAAATGTGTAGGGTACCAGAATAAATGCGAAATCTACTCGACTTTCTGAAATAATCTGAAGGCCTTTTTTTGCCTTAATTTCCCCCATCATTGTGCTTGATCAAGTACATTGTCAATCGTATGTATATGTATAGCTGAAAATACTATATCTTCCACTTCTGTCCCCATTGAATTGATAACTTCGAAAGATAAATTTTTCAAAATCCGCTTACGGGGTAGTGCGGATTTTTTGCCAATAAAAAGTGTACAAAACATTTCAGCTTGATATGACAATTCCTGTTGCGGCCACGTCGCGCCCTCATGTTTGGAAAACCATTATTTTAAAATATTTTTATAAAATCATTTTTTTGAAATGTGCCTACTGGGTGTGGAATTTTTATCAAATAGCTAAAAAGGGGTGTAACAAATTTCAGCTCGATTTTTTTTCGAAACTTGAAAATTTTAGCTTTTTTCATGCGACCCTATATACATAAAAAACATGCGACAATTATAAATAGTTAAATTTTCATTGATTTTCCATTTTAAGTGTTCAGCGCTTAAAATAAAGCGTCTTTTCACAAGATTGACCTTACAGTCACACTTTAATGATAATTTTGCTTAGTTTACAGCAGAAAAGTAAGTAGGATTATAGACAAAAAAAAAGGAATCTTTCTGTGCAGAGTTTGGGTAGATTTGTTGAAACACCCTGCATATAATATAGGTATGTTAAAAAAATACAGGGAGTTTCAGAACTTTCCGTAAAATATGATAGATTGGTAAAAGGGGACCTAGACAAGCATATTTCGAATAGGAATGCGAGACGGAGATACACCGGTGAAGTGCTAGGACCTAATGTTATAGGATAGGGACCCAAGACCCGTCATAAATAAACAAAATATAATTGAGTGAAAAGATTAATTGCACTGCACAAGATACAGCAGTATACCGACTTCCAACTTACTTTCACCTTAAATTTGATCAAAATTGAAACACTTGTCAAGCCGGCGTGGGAGGAGTTTGTGCAATATCAAGAAGAATGTGTCCCATTTGTCTGATGGTATTTCAATGATCCGAGAATCAGATAAGAATTTATTTAGGTGTAAAAACAGGTGGAAGTCACTAAGAGGAAAGGAAGATCGAGACTAAAGTGTGGATGATCAAACAGATACGAGCGCATAGAGTTGACTTACTGCAGTTGTTTCCCTGGACTTCCATTCTTTTGGCTGAACCCTCAAAATTACACTTCTATATTCATCTTACGGTTTCACAAGTGTTTGAATTTTGATCAAATTTGTGGTAAAATTAACTGGCATACTGCTGTAGCTTATGCAATGAATAGTTTCACTAAATTGTGTCTTGGTCTTGGAAAATGGAGTCTCGGGAAAATTGCTTTTTGTAACGCCCTATAACACTACATTATAGATCCTAGCATCTCCCCACTCCCTTATTCAAAATATGCTTGTCTAAGTCCCCTCTAACAACCCCTTTAATTTTTTACAGAGTTCTGAAACATCCTGTTCGAAAAACAGAATTCAAAGATAATAGACGAACTTGCATTTATGGAATGAAACTAGTATACTAGATAAGTTGCTGAGAGATGTCTAGAAAGAGAGCTCAAAAGTAAAATAATCAAAAGTTTTAGTAAAATACCAAGTTAATCAAATACTAGTTTGATATTTTTCTAAGATATTTTTAATAATCCATCAAATAAGTCTTAAGATGGTTGTTGGTGGTGGTAAGTCATAGAAGCAAGTTCAAAAGGATTGGGATATGAGTAAAATAGAGATATCAGTGATTCGATAAAAAAAAAAGAGCAAGACAAAAAATGAACAAGTAGAAAATTATATTTACGCGATTTTTCGTGAACTAGATCAGTGTTTTGGTTTGATTTACAACTATCACCTGAACAAATATGAATGAATCTTTTAGTGTTATAAATGAATCAACCACGTGCCGTTAGTCTTAACCAAAAATGCTCTTTATTTGTACTACTGAATAATTCTCCTTGTTTGAGCAGCTTTAGAAATATCACCCTACACTGTATTTGAAACTGGTTGGTAAGTTAATTTGTTAGCTTGATATATTTTAAAAAGCATGAAGGAAATCAGAAATAGGTTTGATGACCTGAGACGTTGTTTTTGAATTACATTTTTTATTTCAAAAAAGTTATGTGAACTATTTGCTTACTTTAGTATCATTTTTTCGGGCCTTTGCCTGGACCCATGTTTTGATCGATTCTCTGTATGATACCCTCACAGCTATGAAGAACATTTTTGCTGAGTTCATCAGGCGAATACATGCAGACGATAAACACTGAAATAAAACAAAAAAAAATGTTTCGTTTTTTTTCTATTTATTATTGGTATCTGATTCCTTAAAGAAGTACTACGTGTCATGGACTTGACCCTATTAACCTTTGGGGACATCTAGCAACAACAACCATAAGAACCATAAAACAAGGGGACACAGAGGGACTAGATTTCTGTACGGGTAATAGAACGAGGGGTCACAGTTTAAAATTGAATAAGGCAAGTTTTAAACGGGATTTTAGGAAGCATTATTTTTTTAATAGAGTAGTGGATAAATGGAATGCATTACCTGAATCGATAGTTAACTCAAGTGGGGTGGACGAGTTTAAAAGAAAAGTAGACGAATACTGGAAATCGGGGGGAGGTTGAATTGAATAGACTGGATCAACCTTGCTGGGCTTTTAGCCTGTAGTTGATCGACTATATTTGTATTTGTATTTGTATTTGTATAAAATGAGTCGGATGATATTATTGATTGCGCTTTTTTCTGTCACCTGCCATTACAATCTTGCAGCTAATAAAGCAGTAGAGCCATAATAAAGGTAGGCAAATAACGGCCTTCGGACAGCATGCGACCCGCCAAATCTTTTGTGGAGTCAGAAAAATCTATTCCAAAACCACTACGATTTTTTGCTCGGGCATCATTGCAGTGGCAGTTCTAAGGAGGGAGCTATGCGGACCACCCCTCCTCTCTATATCTCTCCACAAGTTGCTTAAAAAACATATTTTGGTATGCAAAAATTAAAATATGGATGAGGAACCCCGGTCCCCGTTTGCCTGCAGGGAGTGGAATAATGGAGCTGTTCAGTGGTCCTTTCAATGGTGAAAAAAAAGGGAATTTCCGAATCACTTTTAAGATAAACACCTCAAGTATTGCCTAAAAGAGGTCTGCATTGAAAGAATATTTATGAAGTTAAATTCCAAAAATTTTCGGTGGGAGGAACCCCAGACCCCTCATTTGCCTAAAATTTGGTACAACCAACAAAATTTCGAAAACCAAGGCCTAACCCCTACCAATTTTATGTTCTACGAAAAGCTACGTTTAATCTATAATGCTCATATGAAATTAAATAGCTGAAAATAATTTTTGAAAACAAATACCTAGTTATCATTATATTTTTTATTCTACAATTTTATACTTTGTTTGAAATGCAAAGTTAACTCTAATGATAGTGGAAACTATATCATTTTAAGAGACGTCTTCGATAACCTCTGCTTCCATGAAGTGGCCCCTTACCAAAAAAAATTTTCTCCACTCTCCATTAAGGCATCTTTTTGAACATTTTATCTCTATTTATTATCTTTGTTTACTGTTGGAAAGCTAGGGTTTAATGAGTTAGCTGGTAAGATACTAAAAACAATGCACATTCTGTGATTAAAAACTATCTTCTCTTCAAACGAAACTAGTACTCAAAGGGAAGGTATAAATCAGGGCCGTAACTAAAGAATTAGATAATTTAAAGAAGTAGATAGTAGATAGAAGATAGTAAGAGGAGTATAGATAATAATTTAGTTACTTTCGACTTTTGTACTGTCGCAATTTCAAGACCCCAAGAGAAAAACTTTACAGTATTTTTATATAGGTATAGGTTAAAACATGATAATCAATATTAAACTTTATTTCTTTCCATATCCGTTTACCCACTTTAACCCAATATTTATTGCTTTTGGCAACTTTTGTCCGCGCTCTAGCTCCTCAAGAATGCTCCCATCCAAACCAGGATGATTATGAAATGTCTTAAGATAGTATACTCCACCCTCTATCATTTCGCCCATTAGTTTTACATCATCTCGCTTACTAAGAGGCTGTATCCATTTTGCATACCATGTAGAGACTTGAGGACAAGGCACGCGAGATTGGATGTCCTTCCCAGCATGACAGGTCCTTCTATTTTGACATAGGTGAACTTGATGCTTTTGAGCACTATGCCTGATGAGTAGAGCACCGTTGGGTCTCGATAAGAGTTCTTGAGTTCCATCAACTCGGCTGGTTTTACCTAGGTACATCGAATAGACTTGTTAATGGGAAACCTATGCTATTCTGTCATAATAGTTATTGTTTAATTGTAAAAGTAAATGGTTTAAGGCAGGGGTGGGCAATTTTTTTGGCTCAGGGGCCACTTCATAGAAATGGAGGCTAATGGAGGATTAATTTTTTTTTAAAATTCTTTTAAAATGATTGCAGTGCAGTCACTAATTAACCTAGGATATCATAAAAGGCATTAATTGCACATTAGTATGAACACATTTCTAGGGGGTAGTTGGCTCACAAGAGGGTGGAGCTGCCTTGTGAGGGAGGCCAAGGTCCTACATGGACTGTAGAGCCGAGGAGGAAGGAAGGAAGTTGGCTCACAAACATTTCTAAAGACCCCGTACGCGTATAGCTATTTAAAACACTTACTGGTAGGATTTGAATATTGATGTATGTACTAAATTTTAAAATTTCGTGGGTAATATAGAGTCTCAAGCAAAGAGGAGGGTGTTTGTTTTTAATTTGACCCTCAAACGTAGTGTCTTAACTCATATATGGATACATGGGACCCTTTTGGGGAGACCCGAAGAGGACCGCTTCATGTACGCCGCAGCTTTGATTGGGTATAAAAACCCATTCAGGTTATTTTAGGGGAATGGTCTGAAGGATACTGTCTTGGAGGGCCACCTTCTACTCTTTGTTAGATGCAGTACATAATTAGAACCGTGGAATACAGATAAACAGGAATACTTGGAGATTATTTTCTCATTATTAAATTTTGATTACTATTATCCCTAACTTCCTATAGCTTTGTTTAGATATAAAGTTAAAAAATCTCTCTCATAGCTTTGAAACTTAAAGGTGGATTTCTTTTACAGAAATACATTATATTATCCTGAACTCTTAGCGACTCCCCTGACATCCCTTTAGGGAACCACTGATCTTTTTCTGAGAAAGTTGTTAATATTAACCTCCCTGATTATATGAATGTATTCATTGCCTCTAAATAAACTATACTCTGTCTCACCTTAACTTGGCAGTGGAGAAAAGGCTACTGTGACCGAATTACAGCCAGGAAACCGGTTTCTGGCCAATCAGCCGGAACGAGTTGCCCGTTCTACCCGGCTCTTCCCTACGGACTGTATTCATTCACTTGGATTAAAAGATTTTTAATGTATGATTAAATTAAGTTATAAGATAAAAATCCCAATAAACTATAATGTAATGACACATTTTTACAAATGTGTGCATATTCTTTACTTTAAATTGCAATACAACCTTGTACTATTTTTTCCGGCGGATTGTTGCATTCCCTGCCTTTCCCAGTGCTGCCAAGTTAGGGTGAGACAGAGTATAGAAGCAGCACTCATTTAGCAAAGGTCCGTCGAAATCTCGAAAAATGTCGTCTTTCATCAGGGAGAATATTAAATGCAACAATATCTCACCTGTCGTCCGTCTCTGGGAAGTTGGCCGAGACATGTACCGTCTTCAATAGAATGAATAGAAATAAAGCAGCACTTTCCACTCCCTTTTGGAGCTTCGAGCAGTTGCTTGCATAAATCTTCCCACTTCATTATGGCTCCTTTTCTGAGCTCTTAATATCTATTGATCTACTGATTTCTGAATCTGGAAACAAAGTCCCCTTAGCTTCTGATTGAAGAAAAGTGTATTTAATTTGTATCACCCGTTATATTGTTTTGAAACTGACTGGAGCCTATTGTCATAGTTTTCAAATAATGAACTTGCCAAAAAGTTTTGACTTTGCCTTGCACTTGTCTAATGTTCACAAATAATAAACAGGAAAGAAGTATTTTCATGGTAAAACTATGTAGCTAAAATTGAGATAATTTTCTGTGTTACAGATTGGTCCTTCTCTTTTCCCAACTCTGGATAATCTCTTTTAAGATTTTATAACTGGGGACTTAGTAAAATTTTGACTTTGAGATTTTCCCAAAAAATGAAGTTAATACCTTTAGAATTCTTCCTACAAAGTTTCATAATAATTTGGAGCATTTAAGTAAAAAAATTTTGGAAGTTTTCTGAACCACTGATAACGTAGCTTTTAATCTTTGAACTCCTTTTTCTCAAAACAGGGTTTTTATCATTTAAAATCATAAGGCTTTTTTTTCTTCCATTTCAAAATAGGGAAAAGATTTTCCTCCTTGTTCCTGTTCCCTTTCCGCTAGCCCCACTCACCTTTTAACTGTTTAGACGCCTCCTACACCAGGGGGATGAGTAACAACACAACAACAGGTTTTTTCTAATCATCCAAATAATTTCAAACTTTGTAGTCAGTAACATTATGTTCAAAATCTCTATGCACGGATTTTAAAATATATTTGTTACAATTTTTTACAAAGCAAGAAAGTGGAAACTTGGAATATTTTTTTACCCCCAAATTTTATGTATATATATTTTTTCTTTTTTCCGAAATTCTTGTAGTTATTAAAATTTTTATGCGACAAGTAACAAATATAGGTTTGATTTATGCTAAGAAAAAATCAAGTCTAATGAGTATGTAATGAGTGATAAAAAAGCGATTAGAATAGAGAGTGTATGACAAGAGATAACGAGATAAGAGTGTTAGATAGGGATCTGCAAAAGACTTAATGGAAAGATTAAAACAAAAGGTAATGGTGAGCAATGGAACTTTTTTAGAGAGATCCTATTTCACCGAACAAAAAGAACACGAAGCAGCCCGTTTCTCACTGGAACGAAATCGAAGAAAACTTTCGTTGGAAAAACCTCCCGTTCCATCTTTAGATTTCCACATCAAAATGCAAGAAGCCCCGTCCCGATCGAAAAAAAAATGACCGGATCTGACCCGGGTGATGGCCTAACATCACGTCTGAGTTCGATGGAATCACACTTGGCCAATTCCTTGCTGACGTCACCCATTTCCAGTTGATGCGGTCGCTAGCATTCGATAAATGGGGACAAATGCGGGGCGGGATAGGAAGGTCGCATAGTTGATAGGGGTGTTGCATTCTATTTTGTTCGCGTTATCGTTCGGCGGTGAATGTCAAGCCTGCTTTTGTATTTTCGGGAGATTTTACGGTGATGATTCCTGAAGGAAGTAGCCGTTCAAACGGACTGTTCTAGGATTTTGAGAAAACTTGGCATTGGTATCTTTCTTTTGGCTGATGTTCAAAAGTTAAGTAGATAGTTATTAATTTCAAAACAACGCAATATCGCATCGGAAAGAATTTTCACGCAAAAGTTTCCTTGTAGCGAAATGACTTCACATGTTTTATTAAAGTTCTTAATACTACAATTTATTTCCTCCAAAACAAAGAATGTATAACTTCCTGAAAACATATTTTTTTACATTATACAGGGGAGAGGGGGCGGTACATTTGTACATGGAACGTATTAGTACAACGCACATATCATGGAAAAAACAATTTAAAAATACGAAAAAAATATCAATAGGTAGTAATTAATAAAGGTATTAGTACCATCTTTTGCCTAAATTTTCAGAGCAGTGGGAGTGGGCCCATTGTAGAGTGATTGAAAATTGCCTGCTTTGGAAAGTGCAAAGTAAAATTTGTTCCTCTTTTATTCGATTTTAAAGTAGAAATTTTTCCTTGCATTCACTTTTGTGGCATCAATATACTAGTTAAGTCCAAAAAAAATTTGTTTCCCTATTTCAATTATAAATATCTATTTTATCTCTTAAAGTTTGAGATGGTAGATGGAGCACATTTGAACAGGAAAAGTTGGGTCACATTTGAACAGTTAAAAAATCCCTTCTAGTTCCTTTTCTTGATTTTTAACGCATTTTTAGACTTTGAATATAGCATTTGAAGTTGTTTTAAATATAGTTAGTCCATATATTTCTAGTATTAAACTGAAAATTCAAAGCTTTTAAGATAAGTTTTAAAATAAGATAGTTTTCTGTTTAAAAATGTTTTATTTAATATTTTCTAATTAATGTGCCCCTCCTCTGGGACACATTTGAAAAGAATTTCCCCATTTTTAGAAAGATGATTCACGTTGGAAATTTTTGATAAATATCACTGAAAAGGATACCTAAATTTCAGAAAAGCTGTAAACTTACGAATAAATTAGTTTTTGTTTCAATATCTTATAAATATAAGGAGAAATAGTAAAAAATGTACTTTTTGTTCAAGTGCCCCCCTCTCCCTACCTAATATTTTAAAAAAGTAAGTAGCGTATTTAAAAAAAAATGGTTTAACCTGTGTTAATTTTTAAAATTATGCTTTACATATATGGCTAATACACTTTTATAAATTGCTTGAAAACTAATTTGAAATAGTAGGTATATTAGGTCTATAAAGCCAACTAAACCAACCAACTATTGGGTCTAAAACAACTAAAGCCAAAAATAATGCAGTGAAAAGGAAAACCCATCTAGGAAGCCATCTTTTTGGTATCATAAGTATAATTACGGCCAATATTCTGTACCATTAATTAAAGAAATTTAGGGCTTTTTTTCAGTTTCAGGGTATTTATAACCGTATTATCCTACTTCGCATAACCCTACTTGGACCCAAAATACCGAACTATTCTAGAAATCCTTAAGGGCACGGTCAGCCAAAAAACCTATGGTATCTCTTCAAAAAATCTGCAGTATCTCTTCAAAAAATCTGCCCTATCACCCCATTCATGACCCCTCCAACAATAGCGAAGGAGTCCGAAGTCACCTCCCCCAGTCAATTAGCAGACACCCGATAGTGACTTCTCGCTCCTCCCCGAGGGCTGTCTTTTGTTGGAGGGACCATTGCAGGGGTTGATTGCGGTTTTCCTATTGTCCGATAACCAGATACTGCAGATTTTTTGAACAGATACCATACTGATTTTTTGGCTGACCGCAGCCTAATACTGAGTAAGAAGATTCTTAAAGAGGATTTCCGTAAAAAACTTTTCGCTCAGCTGAGCTGAAAAGATTTCCTGTACAGTGGTGATAAATGACGCAGTCGGGGAGTTAGGTGTATTTGGTTCATTCGAACAGGTGGTGCCTTCACAATGCTTAAACGTGCGGTTTTTATAGGAAGGTGTAGTTGAAATAAACTGTTAATACTCCTTTTGAAAGGAGATAAAACATGTTTTTATCAATCACGTTCAAAAGAATTGATTGCGCGATAGTCCTTTTGTCCTTACTATACCTATATCTTTTTGATAGTTTAAAATAGTTATTTGCGGTACGAAAAGATAATTGTGTAAATTTAATTGTTGGGAAAAATGCAGGGGAAAATCCAAAATAACGTTTGGAGCCATTTATTAATTACGTAAGGATGATTTCGGCAATTTTTGACCCCCCCCCTACCCCCATGTAAGGGTTCGTAAGATTTTTTAAACCCCTCCCCCTATTCTTACGTAAGATTCCAATTCGTTTTTCAAAATAATAAAATATTAGGAAAGTATCAGTTACACTAAAACTCTCAGTTTGACGTAAATCAAAGATTTTTATTTTTCAACAGATAAGTAATATTCTTGCTGTCAACTACATATTATCATTATAATCAGTGTTATTCCAAGGATTTTTTTGGAGGAGTAAAAATAATCCTTGACTTTTTCAGGAGTAGTGAAATTCAATTGTGAGGAGTGAAATACGGAAATAGCATTAACTACATTTATAAGAGAGACAAATTTTTTATTAAAAATGATTACTTTTTAATGAACAAAATGAAATTGAAAGAAAAAATGAGGATTCTTTTTTGGGTTTTAGCAATTATAGCATATGTTAAGTATTAATAGAAAATATTAAATATTATATATTATACACGGTGCATTTTTTAAGCTAAACCATTGTGAAAATTTCAAAGTGTGAAAATACTCCTGGCTAGTTTTTTAAAGAGTATTTCCGATTTTCAAGGAGTGAAATACTCTCTCAGAGGAGTTAAAAATATCTCAGATAATAATATACCGAGATCGTCAACATTTTAAAGTTTTTCTGGGGTTATTCAATAGTAATTTGATTAGAATATTTGGAATTTGTTTACATTAAATTGAAAAATCTTACATAAGAATGGGTTTGACCCCCCCCCCAAACAAGGGTATGTAGAGATTTTTCCAACCCCCCCTCCCCCTCGGGACCCTTACGTAATTAATAAATGGCCCCTAGTATTCAACGATTTCCAACATTTAACCCTTGTGTGGATTTATGAGGGCCATAAGGGGTAAATGCCCCTCAAACTTTTTCAGAAAGTTATAAATTTGTAGCTTAGATAACTACCAAGAAAAATGGTTTCAGTCCACACTGAACAAAAGATTCAAAGATTCCATTTCTCAAGTGAGAGTTATATTCATACCAGGTGCTTTTATATAACTTTTTTCTCATCTTTTATAAGCACAAAAGGAAATATTTTATCAATGAGGATAGCCTTCATACACTTTTATCTACTGTTAACAGTTGGCGTATCTTTTTAAAAAATTCGCATGAACATTTATTTCTGATCTTAAAATTTAATTGTTACAATTCTTGAAGAATTCTGTTTTGATGTAAAACAGATTTATATTCAAGTTTAAATGCTAAATAAATTTTTATAGACATTGAATTTGTTTTTCCTTCCCCTAAAATTATAAGGGACTTGGGAATCACGAAAATATCTGAAAATTTTGGATTGATGTAATAAACCTCCTCTTTTATATCCTTAACTAAGCTTATTTTCATAACTGAGTGTCTATTTTAAAATAGTATACTGTCAATTTGTGTCTAAATATGTGTTTTAAAATGGTAAAATTGTTTTAAGTAAAAGGAAGAATTATGAAAAAGCATTAAAATTAAAAAAAAAAAAATAGTCTTACTTGAATTTGGAAATTTCACTACTTTTCTGATCTTATTTACACTATAATTTTAAAATAAAGTTTACATTGGTTTACATATTGAACAACTTCTTGTGGAATAGTTTTACCAGCATTACATTAGGATCAAAAAATGTTTGAATAACTGAATCTGCAACAAAACTGAGCTCAAAGAAATGACGTATATAAAAAAACAAGAACTTCAAACATAAATTTAATAGAATTTTTATTGCTAATATTCACTACATATATTAAAAAGGAGTAATATACAAGATGTCTGTATGTGTGTGTTTTTAAGAGGTATCTATAAATCAGAATTAAAAACAGTATTATTTTCAAGTTTATGTTAGTAGTTCTTCTTTTACATTAAAATATTTATGAAATAAGTTGTAGGTAAGGTATATTTCAATAAATCCATCCGATAGACATTAAAAATGTAAAAACAAACAACGTGTATAACCTATTACCCCCAATGGGAAAATCAACTAAGAAAATGCACTTTATGGAGGAAAGTTTTAGATACAGGCATCTGTTGGATAACCCTTCTCCCCTTTTTTTATATTCTTAATTTTTAGAGATGTCTAAACTTAATTACTTCCGCCATTTTAACAATTTTTAAAATCCCCCAAAAAGTTAAAGCTCTTTGTTCATATTGGAAGTTTAATTAGCTTAAATGATAATAAAATCTAAAAATATAAAAAAAAAATCCAGAATTTTTATTTAAATATTAACCCGGCCTTGCACGGGTGAAGTTACAAAATTTTCTTTAAAATTTTCATTACATTCCACACGTTATTTTGTTGGGTGAAAGGTCATTATGTCATGAACACAAACCCTCAGTAAACATTCTTCAAGTTTTTAACATACAAATAATGTTATAACGAAATCTTAAATCTTTATATAACCAAGAAGTTTGCGAGATTTGTTTATCATTCTATTTTCAAGTATTTATTAAGTTTGTAATTTTCTATATTTTCTGTTCGTTTAATCTCTTTATTTTGACGTTTTTCAGAGCATGCACGCATATTTCCCTATTTTAAAAGTTACATTTTTTGAATCTTAACAACACGAAAAGTAAAGTAAATGGGAATACTAATACCACACACCACAAAAAAAGTCTCACCAAGGTTTTGACTAGTTTGAACACTGGGGTTATGCAACAACATCTGGACAAATAGTAAGAACACGAATGTAATTCAGATATCTTAAAGAATTATTAATAAAAATTAGACTAAAGTACCTTAAAGCATGAGGCATGGCTTTAACATACAGAGTTACTAAAAAAATTATGTGATTAAAAATTACTTATGAAATCTTAAAAAAAATTAATTTGGATTCTATTGTTAAAATATACTAGGGGGCTGTGCCCCCTGCTCTATTACACAAATTACTTTTTTTATCTTATTTTTCAAAATATCATACATCCTCCTTTGAGTTTCTTTCACTCATTTTCTTGCTTGCATAATTTTTTTATCGAATAAATTTTTGCTTAAATATCTCCTATCTTTATAGTAGGGAAGCCCAGAGTGTTTTTGGGTAGTAACTCGAGAGCGTCAGATAATCATAAGGGGGATACCTTGCATGCTTTTGAGTAACTCCACCAAATATAAGCTCTCTATGTAGAGGGGTTTGTCTAGAACAGCCCGTCAGATTTGTAAAAAAAATTAGTTAAATGGACATACTCGAGCGCGTCAGATAATGATAAGATTAGTGTTGGGCAAAATTGATACTTTTAGGTATCGAATACTTTGGTATCGAATACTTTTAGGTATCGATTACTTTTAGGTATCGAGTACTTTTTTTGACAAAATTGGGAAAGGAACTACAAGGGATAGGCTTTTCTTCAACAACCTTTTCCAACCAAACCGTCTCCAAATTACACCTTGAAAATTTAATAGAAATAAAAGTTACTAAATCTTTTTTTTAACTCATTAGAAGTTACTTTTAAATTCCTAATTAAATTATAATATAAAATAAACTTTTAATGTCTTTCGTAAGCATTATTCATATTTCACCCCCTTTTTGTCAGTAAAATAAGCAAATGGAAACCTCCTCCACCTTATATGCTTCCGTAATATTTAAATCAATCAATCAAATCAAATTCTGTCCAGCCTAGTGTCCCATCGGCTGGTGCCCATCTCAGTTTCAATATTAGCCTTCGGGAATATTTAAATAGTCCTCTACAATTTGTTACCAGACTAGAACCTGAAACTAAAAAAAACCTTACACATTATACCCATCTATCATAACAAGATATGCTAAAATGAAAGTGGCCCTATAAAAACGTCAGAAATACCCTGCTAACCATACGAGGCATACAGGTTAATTCTCGACCCTACCCGCACCCGGCCGCTACGCGAATTTCTAAAGACAGATACAGTCGCCAAGGCTGCATCCAAAAGGAGACCTACGACGATCTCCGAGCCGACCGACCCACCCGAGAAAGCCCGATATCACTAATCCAGCCAGCGACTTTCCCCATAAAACGGCAAGATACCGCGCATCCACGAACTACCACGAACCGCAACGCAAGAGAAAAAAAACACACGAGAAAATCCACCCTCCAACGTATTCCAAATTCAACCGGTCCAACTCCCGCTAAAAGCTGGCGAGAGAGGAAGCAAAGCCCTTCACTGTCCTTATAACAAAAAAAGCAACCTTCCCATTGAAGAATTCGACACGATTGCAAACGAAATACAAAAAAGTTAGTCATTAATTTTCAAACAAATGGTGAAAAATGTTGCTTCAAAATGAAAACCTGAAACGTGTCACAAAACACGAATTTTCATAGATCAGGAAAATAAACATGTACCACAAAATAATAAAAGTAATAGATAAAATACTCAAAATTCTTATAAAATACATTTAAAAAAATACAAATTGTGTAAAATTTTACTACTTTAAAATCATTAACTTCAAACAGTAGTTCATAGTTCATATAAAAGTAATCGGTAGAAGTATCTGGTTCACAGAATTCGATAAGTACTCAATAAAAGTAACTGAATACCTAAGTAATCGTTAAAAGTATCCGAGTAGTACTCAATAAAAGTAACTGAATACCTAAGTAATCGTATCCGAGTAGTACTCAATAAAAGTAACCGAATATACCTAAGTAATCGTTAAAAGTATTCGGTAGTAGCATCGATTACAAATATTCGATTACAAAATGTAATCAGTATTTCTACCGGTTACTTGGGTATTCGGTTACTTTTGCTGAGTTGATTACCACCTCAAAAAATACTGATTCGATGAAGTGGGACAAGGGTCGAAGTGAGTGGAAATAGACTGATAGCTTCCTACAAGGGTTGTTTTGGCGCGTAGAGGCGGAGAACGATTCAAGGTTATGGAAAGCCGTGCTCGCGGAAGATTTACGACTGGATTGGGGTTTTGTTTTGCCATTGCAATATAAAAGAAGGTTGTGTTAAATCAACAGGATTTATTTTTAAGATTACCTCACTGAAAACTTTAAAAAGAATTTATGTCAATAAAGTATCGATACTTTTATTTAGGTATCGAATACACCCGATACTTTTAGGTATCGATTACTTAAGTATTTGTAATCGATACCTGCCCATCACTAGATAAGATAGGTTAGTTACCAGCTAAAAAGTGTACATTTTCTAAAATCTGCCGATTTGAGCGGTGGGTAAGGGAGCGGGAGGGTTACAAAGTTGAAAAGTAAAGCCAAGACCGGTAAGACGCTATCGCTCTTTTTGAGAAAAATGTACGAAACAAAATGTTTATAGACTAGTAGCCAGGAAACAAGGCTCAACTAGTTGTAAACTGTCTTGGTAGCCAATCTGACGCTCTCGAGTATGTCCATGTAACTAGTTTTCTTTCAAATTTTGACGGGCTGTTCTAAACAAACCCACCAACATGGAGAGCTTATATTTGGTGGAGTTACTCAAAAGCATGCAAGGTATCTCCCCTATGATTATCTGACGCGCTCGAGCAAATCCACATTTAGCATCATGGGCTCCCCTACTATTAAAGAATTTGCCAAATTAGAGAACCTCAAACGTTTTTAAGTCAATTAAACTCAATTACTGTAACTCAATTGAATTTTAACTAAATCTTAAATAACTAAATGGACTCTAACCACCTATCTGGTTTGAGACTTCACACGTGACCTACAACTGAGCTTGCAATGGACTCTAACCGTCTGACGTCACACGGAACCAACACGTGACCTACTGAGCTTGCGATTGGTTACCACAGATACTACACTAGTAGATCTACTAGTGTAGTATCTGTGGTAACCAATCGCAAGCTCAGTTGTAGGTCACGTGTTGGTTCCGTGAAGTCTCGAACCAGATAGGCGGTTAGAGTCCATTGGTTCCCACAGATACTACACTAGTAGATCTACTAGTGTAGTATCTGTGGTAACCAATGGACTCTAACCGCCTATCTGGTTCGAGACTTCACGGAACCAACACGTGACCTACAACTGAGCTTGCAATTGGTTACCACAGATACTACACTAGCAGATCTACTAGTGTAGTATCTGTGGTAACCAATTGCAAGCTCAGTTGTAGGTCACGTGTTGGTTCCGTGAAGTCTCGAACCAGATAGGCGGTTAGAGTCCATTGCAAGCTCAGTAGGTCACGTGTTGGTTCCGTGTGAAGTCTCGAACCAGATAGGCGGTTAGAGTTCATTGGTAACCACAGATACTACACTAGTAGATCTACTAGTCGTCTAAACGTTTTGGGTTCTGCTTTTGTCAATGATTGTCATAAAAAATATCACCCTTATATATGAAGGGTCAGATATCCCCCTGACAAAAATAACTACACCTAGCAATAAGTACAGGAAAGCTGGTGTAGGCCTTCCTACACCAGGTGGGATAAGTCCTACCTGCTTACCTAGTACAGGAAAACTCTTGAAAAAATCTTTAAAACCATTTCCTTTTTGGGCAAGGCTTTCTTTTAGTTACTCGTTTAAAACTTTTAACGACACATGATTTCCCGAAAACTTTGCATTTATAAAAAACTAAAAAGGTGTATAAAGGATCAGTATTACCTTTTTTGGCAATTTGAACTATATTCATGCAGAAATTCCTAACAATATAGTGTTTAATTGTAAAAAAAGGAAAATGTAGAATAAATGCATTTATATTCTACATTGTCCTTTTTTTAACAATTGATCTTTTACACAGTGTGGATTTTACATTTATAATATAGTGTTTGCCACAGCTCATGCGTTTATAAAAACTTCATTAAAGTAATAATACTAAATTCAGAAAGGCTCTGAAATGCTATGGGTAATGACACGAACTCAACAGGATCCATAGACAAAGAATACTGATCTCGTATTATAAGTCTATGGTAGGATCCAATCGATTTTTGTACTATGTTCATCATAGATATTATACGTGCCAACACTTAGTAATACTAATGGTAGGCAAAACTAATACTTATTCGAAGACATTTAGGTACCAATAAGAAAACACTCATATTTCAAGAACTGTAAAGAATCTCTATCAGTGTTCGAACCGATTTGTAAAATAGTATCTTACTTGACGGTTAATACCCAATTGGTCTTAACACCAAGTACCTATAAAAATATTGATTTTGCCTTTTTATCATTCATTCATATAAACCTATCTCCTCTCATAGAGGATGGTAAGTCGAAAACTCCAATCGCATAGTTCTTAATAAAATCATTGAAAAGCACACAGGAAGATCACGACGAAGAAGCACCCGTAAAAGATGAGGAAGATCCACTCCCTGGGCTTGCATGACACCCTCATCTTCTCAGTCTTGAGGGTGCCGTTGAGATTCTGGACTTTGAGGACGATGCGAACGTCGGAGGCGAGTGGCACGTCCAATTGGCACCGATGGCCGGACGAACAGTTGGCGGAACTGGAGGAGTAATTGAATTGCGATCTGTCTATCTTCAGCTGCAAGGATATCTCGTTTGGAATCATGTCCAGGTAGGAGTTGGTGGAGAACACCAAGAAGTAGTTGTCTGTGTCTTCCACTTCCTGTTGACAAGTAAGATAAATCTTGATGTCTTAAGAATTAAGCACAATCATATCAAAACTTAATATTAGGGACATATTCAGCTTTATGAAAACGAGTCAAAAACGTGCATTCACCAAATAAACGGGGTTAATATTTTAATTAAAACATCTCTAAACAAACAACTGATTGCGAACAAAATTAAAGAAACCACCTGAGGTTGACTCCTATGTGTGTGATAAAACTTTATCTCTAGAGTATATACCACGTATATTTGGTAGATATGTTTTGGTACTTGGTTGACATGTTTTTGACAAGCTGCATCTAGCCCTTACTCATAAATATACCAAATAGTAAAATAGTTTTTAAAATTTCTTTATTTTTTTCTCTTATAAACGAGTTTTATAAACTTTTAATTACAATACTTAGAACAACCTCCACTTTGTTTCCCAAATTAGCAATGCTTCTTGATATTTTTCTAATTAGAATAAATTTGAAACAAAATTTTCTAGGAGGTTGAGGTTTAGGAAAGTAAGTTCACAAAGGTCCATTCTGAATTTCGAATGCTACGTACCAGAACTTTAATGTGCTCCCGGACAGCACTGTTAAAAGGGTGGATGCACTTGTAGGAGTGTGGAATCTCTTTGTGGTCGAGAGATGAGGGACAGATGAAGGGGTCCTCGGTCTCGTTTCCAACGGCACCTTGGCTGCTCGAGATAGAAGACGTGTCAGCGTCAGATTCTGACAATGAGGCGCTGTCCTCACCGCTCCAGTCACCCTCTTTCTCTTTTCGCCTGTAAAAAAGTATAAAGCGATCAATTTTATTCAAAACCCATTAGTTATTTAAGCTGGATCTTCATAAGATTTGGACAAAGATATATACCGTAAAATATTCTATTATTATATCGGGATTGGATAGGAATTCGTTTAGAGTTTTATTTTGGTGATTGATTTTGTCCGATAGGAATTGTGAATAAGTCAAAGATTCCCTATTTCAAAATGAATATAAAAATGTGAATGTAATTGGTTTTACTTCTAGGTGTTTTTTATTACTTTTGTTTTTAAGACTGCTTACGATGTCCATTCACTTTGGAAACTTAAGTCACTTCAATCCACAGAAAATATCGTTTAACCTCAAACGAATTAAAACGATTTTCGATTAGAAATTACCCAAACAGTAAGGCTGTGCGCGCACGAGTGACTAAAGTCACGGCGACCAGTATCACTAGTATCAAAAATATCACTAGAAAACAATGGATCTCTATGAAGAAATTCTTGGCAATCGGCCAAATGTCACGTCGCCTAGTGCGCGCACTCTAACTTGTTTCAATAGCCAAAGCAACAATTTTGTCTTTGTCACCGTGACAAAAGTCGCTCGGGCGCGCTCAGCCTAACGTATCGTAAAAAGAGGTGAATCGGACCACTTTATAATTTTCAACAACGTAAAACAAAAATCAAAAAATCAAATTTTTTGATTGGAATATTCGTTACCTTCGCAAACCTTTGCGTTACAATCCGTTATTAAGGGAGGCACATATTTTGCTAATTTAAGTGGTTTTGTAAAATTTGATTCGATAAAAAAAAAGAGAAAGACAAAAAATGAACAAGTAGGAAATTATATAGAGCATTTTCAATCACATGACTCGGACCTAACAATGACCTTAGCCCTTAGCAACAGTTAAAAGCCCTGTAAAAGGTTAACAGTTAAAAGAAAATCACTGGCCGTGCAATTCTTCTATTGGAGCATTTGCAATCACGTGACCCCACACCTAACAACCCCCATAACAACAGATACCTCGTCACCTAGCAACCGACTTAGCAACAGTTAAAAGCCCTGTAAAAGGTTAACAGTTAAAAGAAAATAACTAGTCGTTACGTCACCTGAAAATACTCTATTGCAGTGGTTCCCAAAGTGGGTTCCGCGTAACCCTGGGGTTCCACGAAAAAAATTAGGGGTTCCGTGTGAAAAATTTTATTTCCTTAAAGAAAATAAGAATGTTTTTTTTGTATTAAGTTCATCAAAAAATGCAAATCTTACCAAAAATATGTATTAAATTTTTAAAAATGTATGTCCAAAATTCTGATTAGGTGTACCAAAACAAGTTAAAACACTCTTTTTACTGTCAAATTTTTCAAAAATTCCCAGACCCCCCTGATGGTTCTTGGAACTCGCTTAATCACAACTTTTTAACATTAAGTTGCCTTGTTTCATCTAATATCAGACATTAAAAAAAGTCGTTGATTAAAAAATATTCAGGGTTCCGCGATCATTGGTAACAAATTGGGAGGATCCACGAGCAAAATAGTTTGGGAAACACTGCTCTATTGAAATGAAAACGAAAGACAGTATTACGTGTTACTAGTTCAATTTAAAACTGTGCAGCTGAAACAAACAAGAAAACGACTGTTCATTAAAAAGTTGGCTTTCTTCAAACTTTTGCCTTACAGATGGCAGCAGAATATTAATATAAATATTTTCATAACATTGTCAATGCTTTTTTTGAACCAGTGCATTACAAATTAATTATTTTTCAATAGTACGTCTTCAAACTTTGCAAATATCCTCAAAATATTTAAAAAATAGCTTCAATTTTATTAGGAAAATACCATTTTAATAGACCAATCGATCCTAGAGATAAAATTTTGTAGCAAAAATGAGTCAACTTGATGAACAGCATCCCTCAATTACGAAGGATTCTGTAATGCACAATAATGATGAAGATGGGCCTACTTTGGAAAGTCTATTTGAGGCTTATGGCGATTTCGGACGTAAAAAAAACAAGGAAGGTATCAACAAAAGGAACATCGACAAATGGTTCGAGCAAGCGGGTTTGATGGGAATAAACGGAATAAACTCGCGTGTGATAGCAGGAATCTTTGCTGTCGTCGCTGGTGACAAAGAGAGACTGGACTTAAATGAATTTCAGACGTTTTTGAGACAAGTTGGAAGAGAAAAGGAAGTATCCATAGAAGAGATTGGGGGTATGTTGGCTGATGCTGGAAAACCGAGGCTTACTGGATTAAGGGACGTCATAAGGAAGTGTTGCAGGTGCTAAATGGATCAAAATAACATAAAGGTCTGTGAACATTTCTGGGAGATTTGTAGATGAAATCAACACATTCAATCAGTGAACAAAACTAGGGAAATAAAGTTGGAACTTCTTAAAATCGCAAAAATTGTGTTTTTGGGGAGAAGGGAACAATATTGAGTTTGAAGTATTTAATTTGAAACAAATGCTTAGAAAGTAAAAAGGAAGTCACCAAGAGAAACCATTTCTGTATTGTATAGATTGTATGTTACTTTCTTAACTGGCTCTATACAACTGTTATTTTACAACCGGATATTTAAAACGCAATATATTTTACTGATTGCAATATATTTTTTACTGATATAAAATATTTAAATTAGACATTAAAAAACAAAGGGGGAACCCTTAATAAGTGGGGTTCACGGAATGAAATCATGCGAAGTTTGCAAAATTTCTGCAAAGATCACGACCGAAGATTGCCAAAAATAACTTCAATTCCAAATTATGTCAAGCCCCCTAAATTTAAAAAATTCTTCATGTTTACAAAAAAACACCTTAGATTCATTAAGTTAACCTTTTTTGTCAATCGAAGCAATTAATGCTTTCTCTGATGTTGAAGGTAAAATGTTATATTCAAGGACACACAATCGACCAGTAAACGAAAGTTTTGATTTTATCTACATTTTTACAGAATTGTCCATCCCTTTTACGTTTTTCTAACTATTGCTGTGCACCCCATTTCTGCGTTTTGTATGAAATCTTTCTAAAAATGACAAAACTAAGCAAAAAATAAAAACCTATAGAGGGGATTGTTACTGTTCTAGCGAATAACTTAAAGATTTAAAAATAATAGTCTCCATACTTTTGAATGTACTGTTAGGAAAATGGAAAAAAGAAGTTCGTTGAGTGCGGCAAAACGTGAGAACCTAACTAGCTATTTTAAAAACCCAAAAATATTTAATGTTCATTTCTTTGTCAGATTTGGAAAATAACCTCAAAATGGCACCAGGTTTCTTTAAGCTCCAGCCCTAACGACATTATTTGTCTGATTTGTACCTTCTTATGGGTGGCTTTGTGTCAAGTACCAAACATTTAACACCGTGTACGATTTGGCGGCAATATATTGAGCCCCGCTTATTAGGTAATCCCCATAACAAATACATTGCCATTGCACGAGAGCTTCTTCAACATGGATGAGAGGGGAAAAGAGCTGTCTCCATATTTTTTCGAAAAGTTTTTGGACCGTTTTCACCATTTCCACAAAGTTCTTTCTCCTTACTTTACACGTTGCAATAAATACAAAAATGTAAAATAAAAAAAAAAAAAAATCTTGAAAGGCGCAATTTTCATTTTATATCCAGTTAAAAATCAAGTCATTTTGGACACCAAAGGAACTTTCATCCCTATAGAACTTAGATGGCTATGGTTAATTAATCTCATACAAAGTTCAACCAAAGATATTGTCTTTATTGTGACTCCTTTAAATGAAACAGGGGTAGTTATTTCCACTCATATCCATGAGCGGATTTAGGCGGAGAGCCCTAGGAGCCAAGCTAGAAAATTTAGAAGGGGCCATTCTGTCCATGATTGCATAGAAAACATCTTTTACCATTAAGAAATTGAATACCTTGGTGGAGGAATTGCTTTCCCATTCCTTAAGTAAATTCGTACATGTTCATATCCTTAATAAAAAAGCTGAGAAGAGTTAACAATATCTTTTTAAAATTAGGTAAAATGTCAACTAATTAAGAACTGAACAAAGTACAAGAAAGGCTGGACCATGAATCTTTATTACGTGGCTAGGTAAGCTAATGTAGACAGTTCAGAGAATAGCTGTGGCTGCAATTCAGGATCATTTCTCAACACTGACTATGGGTAATCCTGAACCTTTGATTGAGATTAAAGAAAACACTGAAGCTGTTCGAATTCTTTGTGAGCAATGTTTTTTACCAGACGGCAGGTATTTTCATGAATATGTTTTATGGGGATATTCAAATATTTTGATAACATTATAAAACAATTCTGAAGCAATTAATGCCCAAAGAATTCAACAAAATCATTCATTTAAACTTAAGTTCCGGTTACATTAGTAATACAGCAGATTAAATAAGCTTAAGCAAATTACATGATTGGATAGAACGCTTTAATGGCTAGTAAGGAAGTCACTTCTAGAGCGATCGAGCTTAAAAGAACGAACTAACAAATGTACTCAGAAGTTTTAATCCCCAATTAATTGTAAGTCAGCATGGATCTACTTTTTTTCAACTCTCATTGAAATCCAGACAAGTCTTACATTTCACCAGACGGGCCGACTATCGTCGTATTGATTTTTGCAATCCTAATCTGACTGGATGAAACATAAATCCACCCTATCTCCCCACTCTACATTTATAATACATCTTTGGGTGGGGGGTTAGAATTTTAGTGTTAGTGAGACTATTATAAATAATTGTTCTGACTAGCAAATAATGAAGCTTTATTTCATTGGTTTTTATTTTAAGACTTAAAATATGCCCCTGTAACATTCTTAGTCGTTGATAACTTATATTTTGATTAAGTATCGTATTTTAAAATATAGAAGAAGTTGAAATGTCAAAAAATTTAAGTAAAAGTTAAAACTATTAAAAACCGATTTAAAGAATCTCCACACCCATCAACATCTACAATACCATTTTAAAATTAAATATAAGTTATTTTGTCTAAGGAAAAGGAGAAACCAAGGAGAGCGGAGTTAAGATCACTTTTGCATAAATTCCCTGATTCCGGTCTTTCTTCAAGCTTATTAGAAACTTAATAGAAACAACACATATAGCTGGAATTGTTAAAACTTTTACTGAGAAAAACATTTTATACTATTAAGTCTATACCAAATAAACCTTTTCTAGGTAAGAAACTAGATACACAATTGCCACATTTCGTCTAAAGCCCTGGATGAAGACGTTACTTAACTGAAGTAACGTCTTCATCCAGGGCTTTAATTTCGTCAACAATGAACCTATTTGTATGAATTGTTTGGAATATAACAAGCTTGAATTTTCATTTCTATAACATTGATACATAGTACTTAATATACATAATACAGTTGACTCCGCTTATTGTGATCACGGTTAACGTTATCAATCGGATAATATTATCAAAATTGACCAGCCCCGATCCTCCTATTTAAATTAACGCAAAATATATCGTTTTATGTGATTAATATATCGCTTAATGTTATCAAAATCTGGTGAAAATCCCCTAAAAACCTCCTTTCCCCCATTTGAAGGCCAATTTTAATACATTATCATACAAAATTAATAATAAATTTATTAGTGTTATATGTTCTACTCTCATATTTTTCTTTAAGAATGTAAAAGTTGCAAAATACATACTAGGTAATCGTTTCAAATATTTTAATTAGGACTACATAGTTGTGAATTTAATGCAAACACTTGAGTTACACTGTTTGAAACTTTAGTGTCAAACTCTAGTGTCAAATTGCTTATTATTATCATCAATAGGATATTGTTATCATTCTACTTTTGAACAAAAGTGATCACATTAAGCGGAGTCAACTGAGTAGATGCTGATTACACCCTTACACTAAGGGAATTAACTATTTTCCTTAACTATTTACTCCTTCCTATTCTCTGCATTTGTATGGTGTGATATTACACAACAAACATCAAAGTTTTACTAGTTATGCTTGCGTTAACAAATACGAAGAAAAACGTCTAGACGGAAAGTGAATTTATCATAACCTCTCCGTGAAAAACGTTAAAAATTTATATCTCGAAACCAATGAAAATATTTTAACCCTTTACCCTTAAAATACTACTTTTATAAATTACAGAATATATCAGTCCCTCAATATAATCTTTTTACGTTAAATATATGAAAAGACCGTTTGACCCCTTTTCGGGGGTGAAAGTGATATTTTTTGTTCGAAGAGATGGGTTGATGCTGATGCAGAGATAATCAATTCTTTCGTGCACGCAAAGGAAAAAAAAAAGATCTCGCTTCTGCATTGTGCTCGGCCAAAGACCCGAGGGGTACAACCAAAACCCTCTATATACAAAGCCTGACAACTACGTCACTGTGACGTCAAAGGTGGCGGAAAACCGCTAAATTTCCCATGTTAAGTCTATGGAGCATAAAAACATACTTTCTTAACTCCTCGCGTTATGTATGCCTTCAAGGCTGATAATACTGTTCTGGAAACTCAAAATCTTTCGTTTAGAATCAAAATTTTGTCCCTTTAGTCAAAAAATATAAAACATGGCGTCGTTTTGCATGTGACGTCAAAGGTGGCGGAAAGTGTGACGTCACCCGTCCGAGTTGTGAGGCCATTATATAGAGGGTCTTGGTACAACCGCCTAAAATGAATAATATCAGAATTCTGTCGGATTGAGGGGTGCCCTTGCCAGGTTGGATAAAAATTAGGCATTAACTTTTTGGATACATATAAGACACAAGGTTTAACTTTTTTCGGAAATAAAAATTTAAAACAAGATTATTTAATTTCTCATACAAAGAAGCCCTGTATTTAGAAATGTTCAAAAGTTTTTATTCTATTATAAGTTCTTAAAGGATTGGAGAGTTAAAAAGTTAAAATGTAAAACAATATTAAATCAAGGTTGGGAAAATCCTTTTGAACATCTGACAATGGGAATCTTTGCATTAACTTTGATAGATAAAATTTAACTGTTACCCATTATCATAAATATTAAGTAAAATGAAAAATGTAACTCTCTCAAAAAGAAACCGTCGTCGAAAGAAAATTATGATGATAATGATGAGGATTTTCAATTATACAACTCAAATAATGGAGAATATTCAAACCTTAATTAATGCAAGTTAATATTTACGGATTAATAAACGCTAGTTCTATTTGAAAATTAAACACTAATAATCAAAATATCATATCATATTAATTGTTAAAACTTAAATAAATATTGAAAAGGTATTAAAATATTTTTATTAAAATTTCGAAATTTTCATTTCATTGTTTTACAAAAAATGTTATTAGCAATCAAAAATAACGTAAACAATCTAAACAAAATAATGAAGGAATGAATATGGTAAAATGTAGAAAGATGCGTAAATATCAATTTTAAAAGAAGAGAAAGAAATTGGGAGGTTTACATTATTAGATAGATTCTTGTGAAAGAAACATAATTTATATCTATTAATTCAATGAAAGATTTTTAAAGTTATTTATAATATTTAGCTGATTTGGAATTTTAAATGTTCACGTTTTAAATTTAACTATTAAATTAATTATTATTAAGTATATTGCATATTTAGAAAGAATTATTATTAAGTATATTGCATAAAATAATTAATAAGAATAATTCAGATAAACTAGGAATAAATTATGCATACGATTGGTTTTTAATTTTTAAAATTTGTTTCTGGTAAAATTTATTAACACTTGTAGAAAATAATTTAATATCTTTACGAGTTTATAGTTTCATATCTGTAACTAGATGGCGCAAGTAACTATAATGAGTAGACGCGACAAATTATTTTCAACAATTTCTTTAAAGAAAAAAAAAAGAATGATTTAAAAACATAAATTGACCTAAAATATTTACTTAATTTGCATGATATAATCGGAATATTAACGCAAAACAAGTTTCTAGCAGCATCTAATGTTACTTTTAATTATATTTTAAAGGTGTCTTAATAAGTATCCCCTGTAAAAAATTAATTAACTTTTTATAGTTATTTTACAAATTTTATTGGAACGGAGTGATTTTTGAAGAGAAACGTAGAAAATTTAAACATTGTTTTTATGAAACTGTTAAACATGTTTTAGTTTTTTAAAATATTTCAAAAGTAAGTGAAATCCACTGAACTCAGTGGTGAAATCAAACGAATAAACATATTTATAAGCAATCTATACAAAATTTCTTATATATAAATTTTAACATCGTGTACCTTATAGAAGAATTTCTCCTTCCCTTTCTACTTAAATCGGATGTCTAGCAGTTTGTTTTAAGCTATTTATTTTGTAATAGTATTACTTTTTACTACTATTATAAAATGTATTTTAAGAACCATATCCAAGGGGGGGGGTGCGACCAGAAATTTTGGAAACTATAAATATGTTTTTTCCTTGAAAATTCAGCAGCAGAAACAGTTCACTTCAAACGTCACTCAAATATATACAAAAATAAGTTAAAAAACGACTTTTAAGAGTCAAATTTCTGTTCTAAAATGTTTTAATAAGCTATACTTAACGCATAATGTATATGCTTTATGTATTGTAACTCATGTATTATATTATAAGAAAGTTATAATGTATTATAACTTATAATGTATGCGTGATATAAGGGGCTTAGACTATATAAGCAATATTTTTTTAAAGAAAATCATAAAACATTACCTAGAA
Organism: Tetragnatha montana; assembly: GCA_963680715.1. Lineage (NCBI taxonomy): Eukaryota > Metazoa > Arthropoda > Arachnida > Araneae > Tetragnathidae > Tetragnatha > Tetragnatha montana. The sequence goes on from OY796675.1 coordinate 49,327,288, forward strand.
CTTTTATTATAATTATTCTGCTAATTCGATAGAAACTTTGAAGTATATTAAAGTTTCAGATAAAAATATTTTCATCATTCCATTAATCATTCCATTTCAATTTGTAGAAAATGATTTAAAATGCCATTCCAATACAATGCTACAAAGTACAGTCGGCCGCAAAAAAAAACGTTACAGAGACGATTGTGAACGATCGGATGGGGTTAGAAAGATAGTTTAAACGCCAATTTTCATGAATTAACGTCTACTTTAAAATAAGCCATAATTCATGTTTTTAGGGGGCCGTCTACATATTAAACGAAGCACTAACTTTTTTTTTCCTACGGACGACATCAAAAATTACCCCAGATTCTGACAGAACACACCTCAAAACCCCCCAAAACGAAATTTCATGCCATTTGGGCCCCAAACAAAGCCAGGGGGAGGATTTGAAAAAATCGGGAAGCTTTCTCCTGAAAGGAAAAAATTGGCGAGAATCATGCTAATATCTAAGTTAAGGAAACGTATTTGGCTAGTTATCCATGATTTGGCGCAATTTCGATTTCAATCAAAAATGTCTTAAAGTTGTAGTATAGTGGTTAGAGTAAAGAGCTCATGACCAAAGGTTCGCAGGTTCGGTCCTCATAGCTAAGTGTTTTCTGAGGTCGCATATTTCAAATGCTTAAGGTTATCTCGGGGGATTTAAGCAAGAGCAAAGCTAAAAAAGAGTTGTATAAATTTTTAAAATTCAAATATTTTTAATGGTTTATGATTGTTTTTTTTTTACAGATTACTTTTTTTTGTAATTCCTATAAAAATGTACAAAATATTTTAAACTACTTTAGTGTATAATTGATGACTGCTGAAAAATTATCCAATAATTAAAAGATGTTTTATAACTTTTACATGATAAAAGTGTTTATTCTACATAAAAATATTACTTTAAAATAAATAACTCAATGAATTAAAGTTACTTTTTAAAAATCCATCAATTTGTAATATTTATATTAGTTTATAACAATTCTAATAGTTATAAAACCCAATTTTTTGAATTAAAGAAATAAAAACTTCAATGTATGCATTGCTCATAGTATTTTGTTTCACAAATTATAAAATTCAAATAAAGTTTTGGTTTTGTATAAATTAGGTGTGTAGTTTAAAGTGATTTTTGTGAACAACTTTTTAATTTTAAAACATATTTGCTTTGTGAATTAATTATATTATGAAGATTGACCAGTTTAGTGTTAAATATTGAGTATAGTTTTTGTGACTAATAAATTAATCAATCTTAAGTAAGTAGTTCTTCCTGGTATAATCGAGTCGGGAAAGATTTATTTACGAGAATATTAATTTACAAAAAAAATAAGAAAAAATAGGTATTTTAATTTTACCAATTATTTAATGGTATGTTTTTAAAAGTAGATTGAAAACAAAGCTGCTGGGGTCGTAACTACTCAAAACAGTATTTGCTTGTCAAAGAAAATCAGCGTGTCCCCATGAGTCCACCTTATTATCCTTCCCCACCTCCATCGGAGAGTGATTCCCTACGCGAGTGTATGTTTCGGCAAACGTGCATCACGAAATGATATTTTGCACTGCTACCTGCTGATAGACATCGTAGGGCTGAAGGATTATATATAAAAAAGATTGTAATTTTTAAGTGGTAAGTAATTTTAAGTTACAGTAAATAATCTGTTTTGATTTGACCACCAATATTTTAATTATTATTAAGTTAATGTGGTTTGTCTACCTCCATTAGCTTTCACTCGGTAGTAAAAACCTACTCAAAATCGCCTCTGAATGGGTTTTAAAGATAGCATACATTACTGGTTGTAGGTTTTCGAAATTTGGATTTTTCACTGAGGTAGGGATATTTATTAAATGGGTGAAATTTAAAAGTAGGGTTTTGACTCATTTAGAGACCCTTTGGGTTACACCCGAAGAGGACCGCTCTTTCTGAGTCACATAATTTTTCTGGAAAATAACAGTATCAAAATTTAAGGGGGTTGAACCCAAAACCATCCATTGGAAACGGCCCTATAAGTGTAAGTGTTTATATTAAAAAGCGATTATTTTCCCGCATGATTTTTCATTTTTATTGCAATAAGTAAAAAAAATTATTTGATCTGGAAGTCTCAAAACATTATAACTCAATTAATAGGACTAGGAATACAAATGAGACCGTTCTATTTCTAGACCGGCGAAACTTCCTAAAATTAAACTTTTCATTTAACCAAATATTTTTAGAAAACATTTGTTGAGAAAGCGTTAGCTGATTGCATTTAGAATTTCTGTATGCAAACAACTTCAACAGATGGAAAAACCTGAATATATTTTCATATCCCTTACTTTATTTTCAGTTATTTCCAATAGAAATACACTCTTTAACTCTGGATGCAAATGCTGGTGAAATCATATCGACATCTTATAAATTATGTTTTAACAGATAATATTTTCGAAAAATAATTTTTTTTCTTAAAGAACTTTGCATTTTAAGGAAACCCCTAAACTAAGAATATAATATTTATTAAAAAATTCAGAAATAATAAAAATACATAAGTCTCATAAAAGGGCTTAAATAAGTAAAAAAAAAATAAGTATGTAATTGACTTTTTCGAGCAGTTTAATTTCGAAATATCATAAACTTTTAAAATTAAAAGTGATCATTATTATAGATTATTTTCCTTTTAACTAAAAATAACAGTGTAAAAAATAAGGAAGTAATAAAAATAGTTATAAATAGTACTTTAAATTTAAGTTATCTTCAAACTTTTAAAATTAACCGTGGGTTAGGTATGCGATTCGAACCTAGTTCTAAAACTCAGTGACCCAGTACTCTAGCCGTTTGGCCACACGGCTATGTTTAGCGTGGTATTAATAAGAAATGTGATCAAAGGTTTGAGTTAGTATATTATCTATTGCGGGTTACCGTAATTTTCATAAGCTATGTAGTTCTTGGCGATTAGAGATTGGCGGAAAGTTTCAAATTAAACTTTCCTACAGTGTGCACGGGGTTAATGGCTATAAGGATCAATTTGGGGTTAATGGCTATGAAAGACGAGATTTCAACCTAAATTCTACGTATTTCAAATCCTCCCCCTGGCTTTGTTTGGGGACCAAAAAATATGAAACTTGGTTTTTGGGGGTTTTGAGGGGTGTTCTGTCAGAATCTGGGGTAATTTTTGATGTCGTCCGTAGGAAAAAAAAAGTTAGTGCTTCGTTTAATACGTAGACGGCCCCCTAAGGACTTGAATCATGGCTTATTTTAAAGTAGACGTTAATTCATGAAAATTGGCGTTTAAATTATCGTTCTAACCCCATCCGATCGTTCACAATCGTCTCTGTAACGTTTTTTTTGCGGCCGACTGTACATCAAGCTTTAGGGTAAGGTAGACTATAAATTTTTATTTTTTAAAAGGAAAGAATTTCATATTTTAAAATCTCCATCTATGGCATAAAATACGAAAATGTTTAACACCGTCAACTTTACATCTATAATTTAGTAAATTTTAAATATTGTCTTTACTTTTCCGTTTTCCCAAACATCTTCTTAAAAAATGTTTTGTAGAGATATTAATGTTTCATCAATAGATAATTTTAACCACATTTATTGCTGAAATTTTCAACTGTTGAAAATCAATTAAAAATGACTCATTTACCTCCGTAAATAAAACAAATAATTCTAGTGTGCGTACTAAGTGAACCTTCGAAGAACAAGCGCAACATTGATATACTCTACTAACTTGTAATCCAGCAGGCATTGTTTCAGTCTATTCAATCCCTTGACCACCATGACGTCAGCCCTAAGCAGACGAGAACAGGCGGAAATGTTGACACTGGACCCTCGGAGCAAATGGAAGCCCCAATACTCCTGCGCCTTATTCGGCAGCACGATGTGGTCAGTGGAGAGGGTTGTGACCACACTGTTCTCATCAACGGCCGGTTCGGAATCGAACAGGTACGATTCGAACTTCACCTTGGACTCCAACTCGACCCCTTCACACCAAATGGTCGAAATGCGACCGTCCACCGTCATCACTTCCCCTGCCACCACCCTCTTGTTGTGAGGCCGGTACACGTGGTACTTGAGTATCAGTGGTATGGAGAACAGGATGATGGCCAGGAGGATGGAGATCAGGGTCCGCAGCGCATGGTTCACCATCTTGCTTCACATGATGTGGTCTGTTGTTGATGACAAATCGGGACGTTCCTGTTCGAACGAGCCCTTAATTAATCCAGACGTTTACGAGAGGAATAAATAACCAGATTGTCTCTCTTGAAAGAGAATCGAACGATTGAAAGAGAGAAAATCAGAAGGAACCGCAGACGATTGGATTATAATGGCTGACACTCTGTTTCAGCACTCTCTCTTCGCAGACGATATCCTATAAAATCGTCAGAGAAGCATTATCCTTCGGTTTCAAACGATAATATCTTGTTCTTTTTAAGCCGCGAAAGAACTGAAGAAAGTAAAAAGGAAGACAGGATTGTCGAGATCAATTACCACGCTTCTCGGAAATGTACTGACGACTCTCCGCTCGAAAGGTCGCATCTGAGAACTAGTATTCTTAAGTTATAAACGCTAATGGGCTTAACCGCAAAGAATAATGGAAGCAAGCACAAAAATGAAGACGGGATCCCTTGTCACTCACTGTTGTTTCGTTCGTGCAGTTTCTCCCTTCACAAAAAGAACTCCTCTTAGAGTCAACTCCAAAGTTGTGAATGCTGATATCCCTAGTGCCGAAAGAACTGGAAATCGACGAAGACGGCTTACGAAATCACGCAACAACCATGCGGGAAGCCTCAGTGAAGTTGCAAGATAAAACCACTATTTCAAATTGCGGCGGGAGAATAGAAAAACATCTCCGCAACCACTCAAACTAAGACAATCAAATCTTGACCGGCTGTGTATATCAATGCGGAACTATCTTCGAGGAGCTGCAGCCATCTATTAAAAATAAAAATTGTCCTTTCTCTCTTGCGGATTGCCGAGGGTACGTGTTTCACGGCTTTCGTAATGCCGAGTCTCTTGCTATTCCCGATGCCTCATCAGCCAGAGAGCAAAGTTTCCTGCTGTCATATCGCGTTCTGATAACGGTCGATCTGTCCTGTAGGATAAAAAAAGACGACGCACAATTGAAGATTGTGTACATACAGGATCGTGTCCCTGGCGGATTTATTTGCGCTTTGTTGGTTCTTCTCTATCGCTCTTACATTGCTTCGGCGAAATGTTAGCGAGTATGGTCATTCTAGAATAGATGGAGAAAAAAAGGAGTATTTGTATGATAACAAGTAGTGATTAAGGTTTGCGATAAAAACTCTTTAAAAATTTCAAGTTCCTTTAAGGATTAGGTAATTTTGTGGGTTTTTTTATACAAGTTACAGTTATTTCAATTATTTTGGGAGAACTAATAACACAGAAATGTTCTAATACCAGAGTAGTATGTTAGCTTATTTTCATAACCTTTCATACCTTTCTATGCGTCATTAATATAGTTTGTTTATATTCCATTCTAAAAATTATTATTCAAAACTTAATTATTGATAAAAAACACAAAACTTAATGAACTATCATTTTTTAGATAGAAAATAAAAATTAATTTTCAAAAATTTTGATTCGAAAGTTTATTTTTTTTTTTGCCCTAAATTAATATATTTGTACCTATTCACAAAAGTACTATGAAGTTAAAGCTTTTATAAATCAGGATAACGATTTATGTAATGTAATTGGGTTTTTCAGAACAATAAATTAGAGTTAATAGTGAAAAAAAAAACTCGTCTAGAATAGACTAGGGCCTAGAGTCGTCGTTAGAATTTAACTGATATTTTAGGAAACAAATTCACAAAAAGTACAGTTCGCAATGATGAGAGGGAACACACAAAGGTAGAGTGAATCTAAACAAACAGGGAAACAATTATATAAATTACCATGTTGTTTTGCGTGCATGATTTTAGAAGCTTTTTCGCAATCCTTTTTCAAAGAAGTACCGAGAAAATTATCCTCATTCTCTATGTTCGTTTTTTTTTTTTTTTTTGAATATTTCGACTTTTTGGAATTACGTTTCATGTATTTTTCCCACGAGTGGATGCATGATCAGTTGAATGTTTCAAAGTTAAGATTTTTTTGGTCAGTTTGTGTGTATCAAATTTGTTTAACTAATTAATAAAGGAGATAATATAACTTTTTGATAAGTTCGGGGGGGGGACAAAATACCCCCCAGTGTGTCCAGTTCTTTTGGGAACCAAAATCTTCTCTCGATACTGGGAAGCTAGAGTTCAGTTTGACAGCTTGATTGTTACTATTGTTAGTGAGTTTTACGTATCTTCTTTTCGGTCTCTGTAAGGCATTAGGCCAGCGGTTCTTAAACTGTCGATCGCCGCGGCCCCCCCTTTATATATCAGCCAGACATCGCGGCCCCCCAATATTTTAAACACCGCAGGACCTTAACCAGACTTTTGTTTCGAGGGGGTAGTTAACTCGACGTTATTTCTAAGGTACCCCCTAAAGTAAAGAGTACATTAAGTTTTAGATCACTTAAAAGTTGCATTTAAATTATGTTGCTGATTATATTAAAACTTTACAGTTACTCCAAGTAAAAAGGGGGCCTTGGGGGTCACCCCCAGAAAAAATGTTGAAAATTTGCCTCTAAAAGTAGTGTTTTAGCTCATTTTGAGACATTTTTGATTATACCCGAAGAAAACAGCTTATTGTAAACCGCAGAATTTTCTAGGAAAAAAATTACATATAGTAGACGTCAAAATTTTGAGGGTGACTGGGGATTTACTCCAAGAAATTTTTTTGAAATTTCCCCTTTTAAAAAAGTGTTTTATCTCACTTTGAAACTCTTTGGGGAACACTCAAAGGTAACGCTTAAGATTCCCAAAACGAAATTTACGTTGACGGCAGTTAAAAGGATTATGAGAGACCTTCGCGGACCCCCTAGAAAAGCCTTGGGGACCCCGGGGTCCGCGGACCACAGTTTAAGAACCGCTGTATTAGGATAATGTCCAACCGCTTCTGCATTCGAAATACACAAAAATTGAAAAGGCAATACATTTATTTATAAAATTTATAGGGTCTGGTGGGGTAAAAGGGATCACTTTTTAGCTATTTTCACATTCTAAGTGTTATTTCATCAAAACTATTATTTTTAAATTATTTCTTTCAATTGGATATTGACATTACAATCCTGTAGAACATTTTAATCCAATTTAATTTAACATTTTTCAATTATAAGTTGGTCAAACTTAGCATTAAAAGTAATGATCCATTTTACCCCAACTTGGGGTAAAATGAATCACTATGCGCGGCAGGTTTTCAGATTCCGAAATCAGATTCAGATTTCCGATTATCGGAAATCTGCGCTCAGAATTTGTCAGCGCCGGTGTAGTGCGCATAAGTGCATCAGATTTCGCCTGCTTTCTTCGGAAAGCTTTGTTGTCATTTTGCTGAAATAGATTTATTTCTGCTCAAAAAGAGATCTGCTAATCCCATTGTTACAAAAAAAAATATAATGCAAATAAAAAGTTATTAAAAGAAAAACTATATATAAATTTATTTAAAAATAATATTAATAATCTAAAAATATATTTCAACTAAATTTAAAATTTTAAAACTGGTATATATAGTTTAAAATATATTTATTTGAGTGTTTAATTTTTAAATAAAAAGTTTCATGGAATGGCATTGTTGTTAAAATAATTTCCATGGAAATGCAATAAACAAAAGAACACGCAATCCGAGAAATCTGCCGAATCTGAAAAACCGGAATTAAAATTTAATTCCGGCAAAAATCTGATTATGACGATCGGAAAGTCGGAACTATGAAAGTCGGCCACTATGAGCACTCTCCCTAAATACGCTAGGTAATTCTGGTTTCCGATTTTCGCTGGTTTGCAGAATCTGAAAATCGGCGGCACTATGCGCGTACCCTTAAGTACGAAAAATGTCGAATAACCAACATCTGAGGAATCTTTTTTGTGCCGTTAGGAAAAATGGGTTTCGTTTGCTATTCAATTTAATATTTTGAAACAAAACGGTATGAAAATTAGATAAAATAAAATAATTTTACTTGGGGAAAAATTTTGTGGGAAAAAGTGAATTTACTTATTTTTATTTGATTTAAGAGATTTTTATTTGATTTGAGAAGATTCTTTAACAGAAGAGTTCAATCTAACTGAACATAAAACGTATAAAAACATTCCATTTATTTTCCATCAAATTTATGAACCGTAAAATGAAAAATCAATAGTGAATGTAAATCATGAAATAAAAATTTTTAAAAATTAATTTAATGTTGTTTTGTGTATGTGTAATGTATATAGTATGTAGATTGTAGATGCGTAAATGTTTATATTATATTATACAGTCACCTAAAGGGATGACATAAGATCCCAGGTGACCATAAACCTTTGTATTTGTCGTTGGTTGTTTATGTGATTGATAAATAAAAAATAAATGAAAATCTTAAGTTCTCCCATTTGTCTCAGCTCAAGTTTCAAGCATTTAACTAATTAAAACCTAAACTTTTGGATTTTTTATTTTTTGGTGAAAAAAGTGGTTTAAAACCAATATAAAGTTGCTAAATATATTAATAGATTTTAATTAAATTTCGGTGTTAAATTTGTAATTAAATCTAAACTTACAGATTTACAATAAACATTCATAAGGGGTTCAATGGTTATTTCGGAACGTTCGAAAATATTTAATATTTTTCATTTAGTCATAGCTTTTATCGTTACATTGATTTTTAGAATATAGTATTACTTCTTATTACAGTATGTAGAAAAATCCTACGATTTATAATACGAAACTCTCTTATTTTTGGTTGATACTCATTTTTAAATAACGATTTAAATCACAAATAATATAAAATGATAGTCACATGAGAGTGTATTTATTTCATCCAACATCTTCAAAACTTTACATATATACAAATGATTATCAGATTTTATCAGATGATATTTGAATGTTATAAAAATTATCATTTTATTCTTTAATGTATTAAAAATATCATTTTTTCACTATGTTCAGAAAATATTCTAAAAATATAGCAACTGTAGTTAAATAATTCCTTCTCTGATAGGAATCTCTAAGAAATTGAAACTACTGAAAATTATTCAGAACTAGATAATTTATAATCAAAAAGATGATTATGATTATCAAATTATTTTCCCAAGTAACTAATTTTTAAAGAAAAATATTTTGTCACTACAAATCGTAAAAATTTTTGAAAAAAAATATTAAATGTATATTTTTGTTTATTTGTAGACAATCCTGGTTGTTTTTAGATTTAGGGTTTTGTTACTTTCAAAAGACCTAAATATATAAAAAAAAAACAGAACTTTGTGATTACAGTAAAAAATCTAATAAGCACCTCCAAATGCAAAAATCTTTCAAAACAATTGAAGCAATATTTAAAAATTTGACACATTTAAAATATTTGACACACAAGCATTTATGTAAAAATTATACATGATATATAACCTATATATAAATTGTAACTCGAGCTAAGCAGCTTTTTCCACTGGGACTAGAGAGGACTATTGGCACATTCCTCTTTCCAATGACACAATTGAAAGTTTTTTACGACTAGAATTCTTTCTCACTTAAAGTTTTTCCAAGTTCCTCTCAAGTAGAACAGAAATCTTGTGAATCCTCCGTATAAAGAAGGATTACAACCTTTAATGACGCACATAAGTCGGCATTTGTGACGTAACACCATGAGTCGAGTATGTCAATATGTTGTCATAAAAAAGTTTACTTGACAAAGTACAGTAGTTTAAACAACTCAGAGGTAGAGTAAGTTAAATACAGACGTCTTCAAATGAAAGCTGCAATGTTACTTTGCCAATAACGACGTAGAAAGAACTTTTTTCCCTGTACAAAATCAACAGAGATAATTTTAATAGCCCCATTACTATAGAATTGACAAGGCCATAAATCATCTTAAAATAGCGCATTTTATCAATAAAGTCCTTGTTTCCCTTTAATTAGGGGAGATTAAAATCCTAACGTGATGAAAATTTGCTCAATACCATTCTTTGTTATGTTTAATGTTTAACTTAAGGAAGATTTAAAAGAAACTGTTTCACTGTTTATTCAAAACTTTAATTTTTTTTTCTATAGAAAAGTTTCTTGATCATGATCCTGAAAATATTCTAAGAGTGTTTTAAATGAAAATATATTCAGGCTTATTACATTTTGAAGAAAAGATGATTTATGGAAGTACAATCAAGTATATAAAATTTTATTAAGGAGGAATCATTAATGTCATCTTAGCACTAATAATACATAACTCTCATGATAAGAAAATATTTAATTTCAACAGAGAACAGCAGAAAGAGCATTCAACCAAATAATCGCTGATGAAGTCGTCTTAAATGACGTATGAACTTATCAATACTTCAAATGCTATTCTGGTAACTAATGTGTTAATGATGCCAGCATCTTTGTATGAATCAAGGTCAAGACTTGCACTTTATTTAGGACATGTTTAGGACAAGAAATACCGATTTTTAACAGTGTTTTTTGCTTTAAGTAATATAAACGATACTTTTGTTACTTTTTAGAATATTAATGTTCTACTTCATTTAAATTGGTTATACTGATTTGTTTAGTATTATTAATTATTGAAATAACGTTAAAAAAGCTACAATTGTACTCTAGTGATATTTCAGAATTCAGCTCAATATTTCTGAAGCTACAAAAATTTCCATTTCATTCTAAAACTAATTATATTGTTTGCATCATTTTAAAATAATGATTATTAATTATAAGATTAAAATAATATAAGGCAATCAGTTATAGCCTTAAAATTCATACAGGCTATTAAATGCAAAAGGGTTTAATGAATCCCGCACATTTGAGGAAATTATTTTCTCATAGTTACGTTTTGGTCCCTAAGACGTAAAAAGGATTTTTAACTCAAATCCCGATACAGTCTCTAATATTATGGAAACTAATATTTCAGTTCACTTGGGTATTAAGTATTAAGGCAAATCCTCAAATCAATCCCTCAAGATCAAGATCAAGGCAAGGCAATCCCTCAAATATCAGTTTAGAAGGCTTGACGTTTGCAAAGGGATTTTTGCTGAACCGACAAGACACCCTATGAGTAATCCATGAACCAATTTAAAAGTCAATGGGGAAGAGCGAAGAGTCTCTTTCATGTTTATGCATGTTATGTTCATGCAAAAATGCATTTAAATCAACTTTTACGGCAAAAATTCAGATTTCATAACCTCAGGACTAACGTGGGTTTTTTGTAATAAATAGAGCATTTTCAATCACATGACTCTACCTAACAACGGCCTTAGCAACGTTGTTTTATTCCTCCAGTGACATCATGTGCGAATGCTGCTATTGGATACTTCCATGTCCCGCCCCTAACAACAGCCTTAGCAACGTTGATTTTGTCCTCCAAGTGACGTCATGTGCGAATGCTCTATAAGTGTAATGCAGATTTTGTTTCTCATTATTTCAAATGGCTTTTAGAATAAAAAAAACACTTTATACAAGTTTTGTCTCTTTATTTTATGTTAAAGGGAACGTTTAAGTTTACGCTAAAAAAGATATTTGGAAGTTTCTTTATTCTTTCAAATTTCTCATATTTTTCTGAAATAATAAGAGACAAATCATGCAGTACAATTATTAAAAAAAAAAAAAACAGTCATGTTAGTCTTAAAGTAATAAACTTAATGAAAAAAAGTAAGAAAGCTACTCAAAAGGAAGTAAATCGAAAGATTTTGTTACTCTGACATTTTTATGGGTCCTTAAAAGATATCTGAGCTGGGAAGTATTTGAATTGAAGTGCATTTTTGAACAAAAAGGAGACCCATCCATAGACTTAGCACTGGTCCATGGATTATAAATATGACACCTTGTAGATCAACAAGTCTACAATAGAATTACCTTAAATAGCATTACCAAGTAACGTAATGTCCTGTCTAATATACAATATTAGACTCTATGCATCTCTATGCAGAGAAATAACACTTAGTAGTAGGTCTTGGTTCCAAATCTTTCTTCAGCTAAAAGAGTTCTATATAAGAAAATAGTAACTTTTTCTGTGGAATTTCTTCACAGCGTGTTTTTTTCCCAGAACGATTCCGAAAATACTTATTTGATGAAATTTGCACTCATAGTGTAATATCAATGTCTTAACCTACCAAACAACAAGCTCTTTGAGGGCACAGTACTCAATTCCCCGATATCGAGGGTAAAATATTCTCCTTTGGGTTCCTAGTGCCATCTCGTCCCACTTTCGACGCTAACATGACGCCATCCTTTGGAGGAACTAATCACCAAAAACAGTCGGGCCCGACAACAACCCGAAGGAACCCCCCTACTTCCCAACCGCGTCCTTCACCGTCGCATAGGGCGGCGGAGGGTCGTACAGAGTGTGATAGGGCGGCGGCAATTCATCGTCGAGAAGCTCGGGCTGCGTCACCTGCGTCACACCGCCGCCGCAGTCCGCTTCCAGCAGCAGTGCGGTGAAGCGGTTGCTGTCGGCGCAGTCGTCTGCTGAGGGAGGCGGTTGAGGGCGGTAGGCCCGCAGGATGCGGTCCTTGTCGGCGCGGACCACGAAGGCCACGGCCAGGAAGACGATGAGAGGGAAGAAGACGGAGAGCACGGCGAAGATGGCGAGGCGAGGGCGGCACTGAGAGCGGATCACGAAGGTGGTGCGGCCTGCGTTGGGTTCTTCGGGGATCATCACCAGGGCGCGGTCTTTCGAGGCGAACGACAGCCCTGAAAGAATACAAAGTCGTTAGATTCATCTATTCAATCTAAAAATAAGCATAGAACAGGGGCTCCAATGCTCTGGCCAAGACAGCTTCTGCTGACAATAATAACTAAGATAAAACTTTCGACCAATGGCGAAATATCATCAATCAAAAAGAAAAAAATTAAATTCGCTATGTAGAGTTCCATCACCAATCCATCTATGGTATTTTGTAAAAAAAACTCGATGGACTCTCCAACTCAATATTCCTAGAAAACAACAATGGCACATTCACGTTTCATGAGTGGCCACTTGAAAGGTCTAACATTCCAACAGGGACAAAAATGTTTTGTCGAGTGCCATTGGTACAAGGGAGATCGGACCTCTCCTGTACATATACTAAAATGCTTGAATTTTACTCAGTGTGACATTTTGGACAGCCCACTTTTGTTTTGTGACTTTCTGGAGGTAACCACTTGGGATAGGAAACAAGAACATGTTTTTAGCCCCTAACAGCCGTATTCTCCACTAACCTACATATACCTAGCGAAAATCAAACTTGTGCAATTTAATGAACAAATAGAAATCAACGTTTTTATTTGCACAATTTTAAAAGAATAAACAGCATACAATTGTTTCGGGGGTCACAGGACCCCCTTCGTCAGTGCTAAAAAGAACAAAAATCAGCAATGAATCGGTATATATGCAAAATATATTTGTTCTTTTTAGCACTGACGAAGGGGGTCCTGTGACCCCCGAAACAATTGTATGCTGTTTATTCTTTTAAAATTGTGCAAATAAAAACGTTGATTTCTATTTGTTCTACATATACCTACATACAACAGCAATACATGGGACATTTTTCATACTAAAGTATTAAGGTTGTAAAATTTAAAAAAAAAATCCAAATTGAATATTAGTTATTTAGGTTATAGTTTGCTACATTTTTTATGTGAAACATGATTCCTAACTCAAAGTTCATAAGTTGATGACAAAAGAACTACCTTAAATAACTATCCTCCTCCTATCAAAAAACTAATAAAATAATAACATACACATAGTTTTAAATCCCAACCACAGTAAATAATTCTTAAATAATCAACATTAACGAAATTCCTCTAAAAAGAAAATAAACCGATGAGTAACAAAAGTTTATCTACTCAAATCCAAGCACATAACCTTAGAGCTATATTAACTTAAAGCAAAACCCCCCTCACCTATCGTGCATGAAGTGGAGAGGCTGCACATGTCGAAGGTCTTGCCTGACCTCTGAATAGTGTATCGGGACCTTTCGAAACTCATGCTGAGGCCGAAGTGGTTGCTCCTTTGCCGGTCGGTGCTCAGCAGGACGAACGTGTAGAAGTCCGCGCTGGAAATGTTCACTTGCAAAGGCTTCACGTACGGGGACCCTCCACAGTTGTAGATCACGTTTTCTTTATCGTGAACAGGGATATCGGTGGAGCTGAACGAAAAAAACAAGTGCAAGTGCATTATTAGTAATAGTTGAAATGAGGCCATGCTTTGCAGACAAACACAGAGGAAGATGGTTGGGTGCTTAGAACTCGCCACATATTGTTTCCAGCATGAGGAAAAGGTATAACTCGAATTTGGTCGGTGCAATGTGTTTGGGGAATATCCACTTCAAAATTTCGAAAAAAAAAACCACGTTTTAAAAAATACAGTACGGTTTTGTTTATACTTATTCGATATTACCTTCTGCTACTTTTATAAGAGTATTTATTGCTATTATATAAAAAGATTTTATATCCTTATAAAACTTATCACACCTACAATCAAACTTAAGAATTGTATAGATATATTTAATTTTAATATTATTGTATAGATATATTATAGACTATTTAATTTTAAGGATTGTATAGATATCAATCCTTTCTCGTTGAAACATTTCTTTTTACATTGGTTGATTTTATTTATTAGGAGTATTGAGAGCACACTTTTTATGTTCGAGTTACTTATTAATTCATTTTACACTCTGTGCTTATTAGTTAAATACACTGCTAAGTAATACGAGTTATACTATATACACCGTGTAAATAAAAGCTGAGTGTGAAACGTGGCTAATAAAGTCCGTTTACTCAGCTAATCCTAAAATCCTAAATAAGTGTATTTAGGTATTTCATGTATTTTTATTTTCTTTAAATAAATCGAATCATTGATTTTTTTGCTAAAATTTTAAGATGGTAGAAAAGTAACAACAAAACCCCCGAATTATAGTTTTTCGGCAACATGTGTTGTCTTGTAAGGAAACAATTTTTACAGATACTTAGTGCTTTTCTGCAAAAAGCTATCCTTGTAGTGAAATAACATTTACATAAAGTTGTCCACTCCAATAACATTTTTCTGCTTTAAGAGAAAGATTTTAATAAACCAAATTAACTTTAAAACTGTTTATTTTTTAAATTTTGATATTTCTAAATCCACAATTAAGAAACTCCTATGATGATTCATTTATATTAAAATTGAACTGAACTTTTATATATCGCAAAAAGTAATCACTTTAATTATCTCTCAAATATTTATTTAATTAATTATAAATAATAAAATTTAATTAAAGCATTAAAATGCATTAAAATTCATGCAATTGTTTTTTAAATAATGACAAAATATTTTATTCCTATTTAATTAGTCCAAATATTTTTAGTTTTATCTTTGTTATCAAGAGAATAGTTAAGGGTAAAAAGAATATAAATTTTAAAGACACTTTAAATGTACAAGATTATATACAAAATTTTTTGAGCATGAAAAATGTCTACTACTGACTGCTAATAATTGAATACATAATTTTCTTTTTTTTTCTTATTTTTGCTTAAGAGCATCTAAAACTATGAGCATACCTATTTTATACAATTATATGTATAAATTTCACAAATGTATAAGCATCAAATATATTTTTAATTGAAATGCTTAAAGTAAAACTTCTAAAGATAAAAGGTTTAGAAAAAACGTTAAAATTATAAATTAAGAAAATTTTTTTAAAAATTTAGAATATAAAAAAACAATAGTAAAGTTTGAATACTATATAAAAGTTCAAATTCTCTAACAAAGTTTTTAAATAGAAGTATTTCAAAAATTACATTTGATAAATGTTGTAAAATACTCAAACGCCACAAAAACCTTTAATCTGAAAAAAGTAAGATAGAATCTGATAAATTTTTTTGGTGGCTTATTAATTAGATAAATTAATTGAAAAGGAAAAGTGAAATATATCTCGTAACGACATCTATCGAATAGAACAGACACGGTAAACGTCACCAATTTAACTTTTGGAAAAGAATCGACTTGCATTAAATTATCTTTTCTTAATAATTTAATATTTATTTGAAATTTCAGTAGAATTAAATTAGAAACAAAAATTTTAATGCTAGTATTAAAAACTAATTAAACATTACATGGATATGTGTATCTCCTTATTTTTAGAAAAATTATAATTCTATTAAAGAAGTCTTTGTTTCCAGTAAAAATATATTTTTTCCCAAAACACGACCGAAATTTATCAAACTATATTAAAAGCATTGTTGTTATTTTAATTACATATTTATTTACATAAAGGCATAAAATATTTGATTTAATTTGATTATTTTTTTCTCCCTTTCACTACTTCTTTTCAACACTTATATTTATTTAAAAAGTAATTTTCAAAATGATTTTAAATTATTCAATTGAATTAATTTTCTGCTATGAAATGACCCACAAAGAATTAAAAACTTTCTTTGGGAAGAGTTAAATTAAATACCACCACCTGAAAGCTATTTAAACTTTAATAACCGATTTGAATTAAGAACTAAACATTTAAATTTTTCTATGTAATTGCGTTCAGAAGTAAAAACGAGGGAGGTTATATTTTCGATTAAATGCTTTTAAACACCATCAATTAAACACACACAAAACTTAATAAAAACGTACTAGAATTCGTTACCTTATCAATGAAATGGGATTGTCGCTTTCAGCATTCCTCGGTGAGATGGTTTCAAAACTCGAGTTGTCTGACTCGGTTGTATCCTCATCTTCATTGCTGCTGTCTTCAGAAGAGTCAGAGCTTTGGGAATCTGAAAAACTTGAAGAATCTGAAAGATTCTGGAGATACCTCGTTTCATCTTCTTTGCCCTAAGGAAAAATGGAGCAAATCGGTGAGTCAGCTCAAAGGAGACGTGTTATTTGGTTGGTTTAAATTACGCATATATACAACATTTAAAGATTCGCAAAAGGTAATGGTGGGAGAATAAAATATGAAACACCCAACAAAAATAAATGAAAAGTTGAAGAATGCTGAAATCAAACTTTTGGAATCTCCGTCAATTAAAATGTCTTATCTTGATTTTTGTGGACTTAGTCTATACTTTAAAAAGTATAATTTTCATTGGATCAATTCCAATATTGATTAACACAGCGTTTCTCAACCGGGGTTCCGCGGAACCCTGGGGTTCCACGAGGCCTTCTCAAGGGTTCCGCGAGAAATTCGAAAAAGGTGTTAAAAAAAGATAAAACAAAAGATCCAAGATCCCCCCGAAATTCGGATTAAGGGTACCCGAATGAGTAAAAACCCTGTTTTTTAGGGTAAAATTTAAAAAAAATTTCTGGGGGAGGACCCCCAGACCCCCCTTTTTTTATCTTTGAACTCGGTTAGTTAAATTTATTTTCATATTAAGTTCAGCAAAATGAGAATCCTATATAAAAATATATTAAAAAGGTACATTAAACTTATTAAGTATGCAAAAGATGGACTTAGAGATAATTTTAGGCTTCCTCCCCGATGCAAAAATCTAGCTTTGGGCCTGATAATTACTTAATTTCCTTAAAGGATATTTGGGCCCCTCCCGAAAGAAATTTTCCTTGAAAATACCTCAAGTATGTAGTTGGCCCCCAAACTGCTGTTTGATAGTTAATGCGGCCCTCGGGCTGAAAAGTTTGGAAACCCCTGTTTTAAGATACAGTGGGGGGCAGGGGTAAGGCCTTCCAATGGTTAAAATGCCCAATGGCCGTTAAAAAGGACTATCCGAATATTCAAAGAAAAGCTATTAATATACTATTGCAATTTTCCACATCATATATGTGTGAACCAACCTTTTCTTGTTTAAAAAACATAAAAAGTAAAGAAAGAAATAGTCTTCTTTCTATTGAAGATGAGATTCGGGTAGACCCAGAATTGAAAATATAATTTTGAAAATATAATTAATATTTAATAATTGTTTTATTTTTTTAAACTTGCTAAAATTGTTTAGATACTTAAAATTGTATTTTCAAAACCTTACAGCTGTATTCTAATGATTCTAATAAATAAATATAGTAAATAAACGATTTCTTCGTTATTTATTTTCCGTTTTATGTAATAATTTAAAAAATAGTAAAAAAAATACTGTTACATGGACGCTAGGGTTCCGCGGAACTTAGGCATTGTCGAAAGGGTTCCGTGGGAGTAAAAAGGTTGGGAAACGCTGGATTAACATATTTAAAATGAGATAATATTAGGGGAAAAGAAAGTTACTGTAATATTTCTCTGATGATAATATAAAATGTAAAGAGTATTTATGAAGTATTTATAAGCTTTTTTAAAAAAAATTGTGATCCAATTAAATGTATCTGAAATATTTAGACTAGACTATTTTACCTAGCTTTTTTATACAACTATAGTATTAAATTCTTTTTTTAGTCAACACCATCAAACTGTTAACATTAAAAAAGAATCAACGAAAAGAATTAACTATTTTCTGACAAATTTGTCAACTCACTTTAAACACCAGTAGTTTTCCTCCTGGTAGAGTAGCGCAGGCATTTATTTCCACTACGGAAGAAGGGAGTAAGAAGTACTTAAATCTCACATAGTTGTTCATACTGTTGAAGTCCACTTTCTGTTTATTCAATTGAGTAGGTTTGATGACAGGAGTTTCATTAACCTGGAAATATTTTAGGGATTAAAAAACACTTTCAATCAATACCTATGAGATAATTTAAAATGCCTCCACAATTAGTTTTTGTTCAACTTTAGCCCAATTCTGAACTTACTTTGTTGAAAATTTCTTCAAAGGTAGTTGTGTTTTGGTATTGTAAATGAATAGAATAAATGGTGGTCATAGAAATTCAAATATAAGAAACAATATGAAGTAAATAAGCTACAAGAAGCAGGAGGAGATGCGTGTGAAACAATGCATCTCAAAGTTAAGAAATCAGCGTTTTAATTTGCAAAATATGTAAGAAGATGGAGCCTAACATTGTTTTGTGAATCACTGTATACTCTTCCTCAGTGCTAAAACTCATTTGTCCTTGGTGCGGAGGCCTTTTAGAAAAATGATTGACATTTCTACCTTGACTTTGGGGCCTTTCAAATATTACTTAAGCATTTGAGGGGGGAGGAGGTTTGCTATTTGCTTATTTTTCCTGACAAGGGGGCAAGGGAGTATGAGTGATGTTTACGTAAGATGTTATAAACACTGCATTTTCGAAAATCTTTTGTTTTTTGCATAAATAATTTCCAAATTCAACAAATATAAATTTTATTAAATTTTTCACAAGGAAAGTTTTAAAGATAAGTTTTATTCATGGAGCCCAATGAATTTCAGAAATCTAAGCATTACTAAAAATTTTGTAAAAAAAAAACAAAAAAACAAAGGAGGGAGTCGGGGAGTTTTCTTGCGTAATTATGAGAGGGGGGTTGCGGTTTGCTTGTTTTTGCTGACAAGGGTGGAAGTGGTCAAAAATGACCAAAACCATGCTTACGTAATATTTCAACGGCCCCTTGGGAGGACTAAATTTCACTACAAGGTGAAGATGTTTTCGCCAGTTGGGAACAAAGCACCCAAGTTTCTGCTCCATTTTTTTGTCTCCAGACATATGCCTTCATATAGTTGAATTTTTTACCAAAGTATAATTAATAAGCCAAATGCTTTAAGGGAGGCTTAATTAACTTTTTCTTAAGTTTTGTTAACCACATTTCATTTCAATATACTATCGTTACCACCACGCTAAGAATACGTCATTCTACTTTTTAGGCCATGTTCACCATGTTAGATTTTTGGAGTCATTGACTGATGCGGCAAAATGCGTTTTTCTCGATACTAGGAAAAGGCAGGTATTCTTTTTTGGTATGATGGTAATGATAGGATATATTTATATAAATTTTACATAAGGCCTGATTTGGTTTAATAATTTTTTAAAAATCACGAAATTTCATTGGTTTTTTTTTCAAATGAGTAAGTATTGTTGCTTTCATGTTGACCTTTCAACGAAATATTATTTCTACAGACATACGTTATAGGGGTTCGTTTGGGCTGACGAAGGGGATCAAAGTATCCCCGAAACACTGTACAATTTTAACATTTTACGTGCAAAATAAAACCGTTGTTTCTTTGATATTTTGCTTCATACGTTATAGTATTACCTGGTAGGCCACAAAGGGGTGATCAGAGTAGAGGGCCACGCCCTCGCACCAGAGCGTGGAGGCTGGGGGCACGATGCGCATGTCGGAAGCGGAGAGCTCCACGCGCTGCTCGGGCCACGTCTTGCGTTCCGTGAAGGTGAAGAAGAGCCCGAACACCGCCACCAGAAACACCCCCGACAGCACGAACCACCCGGAGATGCGGCGCTCGGCCATGCGGATCGCCCTGCAACAACCACACAACATTTAGGATCGTTGTATTTATGACATCTGAAAAATGGAAGAGAAATTCGGATTTCCGCGCATAGGGCAGTCCAGTCATTCATGGGTATAAAGCGAGTAAAAAGGTCTCAAGGGAGAGAGAGAGAGAGTGGCTTAAGAGCAAAGAGATGTTGAAGAGAAGGAAGATGATTAAAGAGCAAAGGGGATGTTCACAGGAGTAATGAGTGTTCAACAGCAGAGAGAGGTTAAGTGCAAAGGGAAGGGGAGAATGTATGAGGTAACTGTTAAAATTGTTTGTACTGAAAAATAATTTAGTTAAATTGTAGTTATTGAAATAATTGCATTAAAACATTGCAAATTTTCGTAAAATATTTTAATATGGTAAGTGAACGATCGTCTTTGAATTTTGACACGGCGAACGGTTCTAAGCGAGGATACCGGGTATAGTGAATGATGATAATTTTTAACAAAAGTGGTCCGCTAACTTCTTTGAGTTCGGAACCCTTGATATAAAAAACAACATCCGAATACTATCGAATTTTTTAAAGTATTCTATTACTACTTTTAACTTGTATGACTACTGTTTCATGTTAAAGGATGAATAGTTGGATAGAATTGATACTTTTATGAAATGTTTCCCCTCATCCGGGTATGGCAATCCGGAAAGATAAATTTCACGAATTCCAGGTAGGTTTGTTGCTTAAATTTTTATGGCATAGAATCTCAGGTAGACAAACGTCCATCTCCATCTAATAGAGTATTTTCAATCACATGACTCTGCCTAACAACGGCCTTAGCAACGTTGTTTATTCGCCAAGTGACGTCATGTGCGAATGCAGCTATTGGATACTTCTATGTCCAGCCCCTAACAACAGCCTTAGCAACGTTGATTTTGTCCTCCAAGTGACGTCATGTGCGAATGCTCTATTGGTCTTTGCAATTATTTGATTAGCTTTTTATTTGCAAAATCAAGGTTTTATCAAAGAACCATTGAGAATAACGAAGGAATTTTAAAAATCATCTTTAAGTTATTGTATATCATTCAATTACAAAATTAACACATAATTAAGGAAATAAAAATAAAATTAAGTTCATTCCAAAATTTGTAACTTATAAAAAGTGCTTTAGTTTGAAGTTTGAATGAATTCTCACGTGCAGCAGTTTTACTTTTACTGACTAAATAAGATTTAAAAAAGGAAAATAAAATCCACTGAGCATCAACAAGGCATAAAAAATTTCATATGATCCCCGCACAAGCTATAAACCTCACTCACGCCGCTCTGTATTGTGAAATTCCGAATAAAAGTTTTTCAGTACCAGTGTTGGCATCAGAAACCAAGTCAACAAACCAGGATGAAACAAAAATTGTAATCTCCTTAAGTTATGACTTAATCTCCTTTTAAAATGAAGATAAGAGTTATTATCAACTTTCCGCAATAAACCGCTGCGAAACTCATGTTCATCTTGACACGTGTTTCAGAGAGTTTGTCAAGTGGAGGAGGGAGACTTTTTTTTATGTCGTATCCAGCTAGCTGTAAATAGGGAGAACACTTACTTTTCAATAAGAAATTTTATGATTGTTCGGAAACTAATGGATTTTTGTTCTGCAGAAAAATAATGTTCTTCAATGTACAGAGAAACTTTGTGATGTAATTGATAAGGAGAGATGGGGAGTAGTTTTAATAAAAGGATACCCATTAATCAATCTTTCAATAAGTTTTTTATAGCCTCTTTTAGTGTTTAGTATTTATCTAATATTTTTAGAACAATTTTACGGCCGCTTTCGAGATGTTTCTCGATGTTTCTAAAACAAAAAGTTAGGTTCGAAGTGATTCATGTTACTCTACATTTTATCCTGGATTTACAAAAAATATTTCTTAAATAATTAAAAAGATGACATCAACTTTAATTAAACTACTTTATAATTGAATAATCGGTTTAAAAAGGGGAATAAACCTATAAACCAAGTTTTGAGAAAATCAAAAACTTTATAATTAATGGAATTTTCACTGTGTAACCACCAAATTTTTACTGGAAATTCAGGACCCTATTTAGAATACAGAACAATCATCGAAAAAAAATATGATAAGTATATTCAAAAATATTGTACGGTTGAAAAAAATTAATGGCTAAAAGTTAAACATTATATTCTACATAGTTTACAGAAAAAAGTTAAAATAGAATGACTAAGACAAATAAAATTAAAAAGTTTGATGAAACTGAACATTAAGGCAGTTTAATGAACATAAATTAAGTTAAGCATTCACTGGGGGAAAAAAGTAAAAAACATTTCTAAATTAAAAATAATTTACGACACAAAGCTTAATTTACGACACAAAGAATTTCAAAATAAATTTAAAAATACAGTAAAAGGATATCAGTCTTAACAAATTCAAGGGGTTATACCTCTGTATAGGGGGTAGTTATTTTTTTACCTCTTTCCACTCGTATAAGATTTTTTCAGAGCACAAAAAGTCATTTCGCCATGTTTAGTCTTAATTCCCCTTTCCAAACTAGCAATTAAATTTACTGTAGTGAAAATATGAACATAACTTTCCTCCGATTTATTACACTAAAATTACCAAAAAAAATTTTATTATTTTTCAATGACATGCTTTTTTGTGATCCTTAAAATTTGGGGTGAAGTTTTAGTTCTGTTGAAAAATCATTGTCTTGAAACTCTCGATTTCTAATCTTTTACATAAAAAGATTAACCCCGAAATAGCTTTCATCAACTTATTGTCCTAACAAATTTGATTATTAACATCTAAAAATGAGTTTTGAGTGAATCGTCAAAAATTTCTTTCATTATAATACATTTAATTCTTTCGAGTTTACTACTGTAAAACATGGTATCACTATTTGGTGTCTCGTAACAAGAAAAAGTGGTTTTGGGTTAAATTTAATGAAAAAAGAACGTAAAGAGATAAGCAATGTTTCCTGTGTATGTTAGAAAAAATACATTTTTACTTTTCTTTGATTTGATAAGCTGAAATAAAAGCATCAATCCATTGAATGAGATAATATTTTATTATTGATGGGAGAATATTTTAAGTATTCATTCAGAATTGTAATGCCTTGTAATTTTTAATAAATGAAGAATTTGTGGTGTCTTGAGTGGGTTGAGAAGATTAAGCATTTTTAAACACTTAATGCTGATAACATAAAGATATCATTTGACCGAAAGCTGACAAGTCCAACGGTGTTTTTTGTTACCTGCGCCGCCGTTATCTATTTTGGTTTGTTCAGAATGTCAATGAACCGTTTTTTTCCGCCATGACATCCAAAGTTGAATAATGATCCTAAAACCTAACCAAATTATTTTAATTCTGATGTTACACAATACACTTTGCTCCATGAAAATCTCAAAAGGTAGAGCATATGTTACTTCACTTCGTTTCGTAAAGAATTGTAAACTATTTTTACCTTTGTTATAATTAAGTTTTATACTTAGGTACTTAGGCAATTAGATTTACATAGCAAACAATACGTCTAGGAATTGTACAAAAAATATATCGGGGTTAATCAATTTTAAGTGGTTAAAAAATGTAAAATTGGTGCTCGATCATGTAAAAAAATCTAAAATTTATTTTTGTTAAGTCAACTATAATCTTATAGAAGTTTAAAATAACCATTAGTTTTAATTCAACCTTTTTTTTGTCCAAAGCAACCATGCTTAATTCGTCGTTTTCAGCAGTTTTCACTCTTAAGGTTTACAGCATTGAGTTCATGAGTATCCTTTTTAAAATATAGAAATAATATTTGGTTTGAAACAAAATTGTTCAGGATAAAACGGTCTACAAAAATGATGAAGAAATATTTTCATAAACAAATCCTAGGTGAAATCTTATTTTAAAATTTAAATATCTATCTATTCTTTAAAAAAAAAAAAAAAAAAAAAAAAAAAAAAAAAAAAAAAAAAAAAATTGGTGAACGGTTTAAATTACTGAATCAAATGACACATTTATGGTATCAAAATGTCCGGATTCTTTCGGAAATTTACAGTAAGGTGATTGACTTTTTTTTAAAAATTTCAATTTTAAAATATTTTCATTTTCTTAGATTACGGAGGATAAGGTTGCAGTTACAAAGCAAGTACTGTCAAACAACTTATTTATACATCCAATCACAACAACCAATTGATGCCATATTTTATGATCATAAAATATAGCGATGAAACAAATATTTTTTTCACGTTTTAAAAAAGTACTTTCTAAATTAATATCATTCAAAGACTGATAAAAGTATTCTAAAAATTACATATATTCAATTTGTACTAAAACTTAACACATTTTGTCTGTAATTTATAATAAGTCTGGGTTTAAAGAAAAATATGAATGATAAAACATACATATACTAACGAGTTTTGTTCTAGGTGGTACAATATTGAATTTTAAAAATTCATTGGTGTACGTTTTTTTTTCCAGAATGTTCATTAACAATAGTTATTAATAGAAGGGCTGAATATTTTTTAAGGAAAACGTTTTGATTAAATTATTGATTAGTTAGAGTCATTAAATATTCAAACTTTTAAGAGAGTTCATTGAGATGACCAGTGACGTATGTTTGAAAAGTTGGTTGACGTTTCTTCAGCTAATTTTTTATTGATAACACTGGGCAACAATTTTTGACAAAGTTCGTGTAAAAATAATAAAAACAGTCATTTCCTATTGATTTTGACGTGCTAAACACGAATATCACCATAAAAATTCTGGGTTGGTTCTTGTTTCAGAAATACAGAGGGGTCATGATATACTGTGATTAGTGCAGAAATATTGCAATTTTTAAAACATTGCTCAGGATAAATTTATAATTTAGGCATGAATATTACTAATATTTATTTAGAATGTCTTCAAGCATACAACACATGCAGAAAACATGTTATAATACAAATTTTTTGTCGCTATCATACAAAATTTTATCGTTATTTTGATGGAAATTATAGCATTGTGTTTCACATGTATACAGAAGGTTTGATAGCATAAAAATGGTCTCAGACCATGTAAACAAGTCGCATCTTTGCAAAAAAATATTAAAAATTAAGTCAAATAATGATTTTGCTTCGAAATATAGTCTTAAATTCCCTTCCATTCCCCTTAAATATGTTGCGCGCCATGGAAGATACTTATAAACACATTCAGAAGCTCCTAAACCGTATTTAGTTTATGATAAATGACTTGAGTGGTCTGTGCTCACTTCAGGGAGTACTTAAACCGATACTTTCAACAGGAATTTTAAAAATTAGGATGTTTCTATGAGAATGAAACAGTCAGCTATAACTCTGTATTCAATAAAACAAATCTGCGTTCAAATTTTTGAAAATACAAATGTCATGAACATTGTAAACAGTCTAAATACCCTTTCTACACACTTAAGATATATTATCTTACCAGCTCAACACATTAAATGTCATCTATAAGCTTTTTAAAAACTATTTTGGGAGTATTTGATCAGAGTACATGAAAGTTCAACTTTACAACACAAATTGGCTTTTTATCAGAGATTGAAACGGTAAATATCTGCCACACATCCTATAACTAGATAATTTAGGGACATGCCCGGGGAGTATTTCTAAGTGTATATAAATGAGATTTAGCATAGTAAACCAGAACAAAGTCTGATAGTCTATGCTTGCAGTTGTAACCAACTTTTGGACGTAATTTAGATCAATTCTAGACGTGAGTATAATCAAAAGAGCTAATAAACCTTTCAATTATATTTTGGCAAGACTATTTCATGTTTTCATGGTTATTTCTTTAAGAATTAAAGTGATAAACATCACTTAAAAGGCAATTTAAATGAATTCTTGTGCTTCTGTGATACATAGTAAAATCTCAACTTTACGAAAAAACCGGAACCAAGATCGAATTTTTATTGCCATATTCGTGTTTAGCAGGCTGAAATTACATATAATTTGACATTTTCATCAATTTTACATTTTCACTGTTGCCCAGTGTAATATGTTTTATAAAGTGAGTCAAGTTCAGTGAACTGGGTTTATTGGGTATCAGTCCAAATGGCCATGCGTAAGCAGTTTATGGGGGTTGGTGAGCGTTAGCCAGCTGGGTTCCTCCTCCAAGGAGCTAGTAGCTCCCTAGTTTTTTTAAAAATATGTATAAATTTTCAAATGGACAATTTTTTAGAAAGGAAACCTATCAACATGATACAATTAATAATAAGAGAGAATTTAAACTCACAAGCAAATTTTTAAACCTGAGACTTGATTTATCTTCGTGGTGGGGACGAGATAAAACTTTGAAATTTTGACAACTTAGAGTACTTTATGGTAGTGTTATGGTCAAAAGGTTTCAAGATGGAGATTCTTATTCAAGCAGGAAAATGTCAAGGATAAGATATCGAATGCTACAAAACTTTAAAGTGATTGCAGTTAATAAAACAATAATACAATTAAATAAACACATCAAATGTTAATAACAGCATTTGTTAAGTTAAAATTTGTAAAATCTAAGCAACGGGTATACCTTGTATCCTTTGTCTATTATTTGTTTGAAATAAATAATGCCAACATAACGCTATTTTTATAAGATCTACTATAAAAATTATAACTTTATGTGAAATTAGTTTTTTTTTCTTGATACAACAATTTAAAAAGATTTTTTAATAGTTTTTCCATTTTAGACAGATAAACTAAAACATTTTGTAAGCAAAAAATAGCCAATATCAAGTTTGATTTTATTGAGATGAATTTTTAATAGTTTTTTAACTAATAAAATATGGGGGGGGGGAGGAAAAGGAATAAGTACCGTTTTAAGTGCGGTTTTAATCTATAAAAACTGCATAAACATAAATTTACAACATACTATTGTATATAGGATTTATGTGAAAAAATATACTTCTTGGAGTACAAAACAAAACTATATATTGACATTTAATGTTTTGAAAAATAATACACCGTTGATTTAAAAACATCTCAGAATTTTAAGCGATTTTTAAAATTTCAATACAACTTAATTTTCTCTAAAAGTTTTCATACTAACTTTTCACTAGAAACTTTAATTTTTTGTGCTCCCATAAATTAAAAAAAGTTAAAATTTCACTATTAATTTAAAAAAAAAGATCAACAAGTTTTATTCCATTCAATTTTAAAAAAAAATTATGTATTAAACAATAGCACAAACATGGTTGAAATTTCCTTTTTAAGGAGCCAATGAATATTTAAACATACTTTTAAAGCAAACTTTTTCAAAACAAATTAAGAACTTTGATAAAAATTTCCCTCTTACATCAATGAGCTTTTTTATCAGCAAATCAATTCAGAACAAAAACTCACCCAACTGTTTTATAGTCTGTTTCAAGTATATTCCACTTTTCAATCCACACCCACTAAGAGCAAAAATATAAAAGCACTTTCAACCAAAACAGTAAGTACACAGGTGCTTCCTCAATATCGCCAAACACCAACTCTGTGGCAAGTGCAATAGAAAAATGCGCAAAAGTTTGATGATAAGGGACCGAAGACGGGTGGATGCGCGGAGGATCAGGTGTGACGTCAGGGCTCAACCTTTAAACCGTCAGAAAAGAAAAGCTGATCCAACTCCGAGAGCTCTAAACGGGCCACTTGTTAAAACATGATGCTCGCCGGGTCAAGTACAGACCGTTAACGAAAAGTAAGCAGAGAAATGGATTGCGCGGTTTTTTCGCTAATGATGGATAGTTCGCTTTATAAGGTGGTATAGTGTTTGATGATGGGATGATTCAGTTGTTTCTGATGGTGGGCAGGCTTGGGTTGACAAGTGATGTCGAAATCGATGTTTATTACCTTGAGAAAGGTGGTCGTATGTTAACATTCTGCAAACCAATTGTATTTATGATTTTGTGAACTTGAAGTCTATTAAATTTGGGGGAACTTTTACAAATTACGCCATAGAATACTGGGAATTCATGTCCCTCCTCCCATGTTCCAATTTTCAGTGAACACGTCACGATTCGGAACATTTTAGTGCAGTCCTTCCCCCCTCCATTAGGATGTCAAACTTTTTGAAATTGGATAAAGCCCAAATTAAACTTCTTCAAATCATTCCTTATTTTAGAGTTAGTAACTTTTTTATGACTGTTAAAATCAACACTAGCATGACCTCTTTTAGCATTGTAACCGCTGTCAAGCAGCCACAAATGTTTGAACTCCCATTGTCACACATACGGAACAGTGTATACTTCCCCCCTGTTTGACATAGTTTGTAAATGGTCCCTTGAGTTCAGAACTCTTTTTTTTTTTTTTTGCTCTTCTTGTTCAGAAACATATTATTAGTTATTCCTTCCCTTAGTTTATATAAACGTAATGGAGAAAAACTTTAATCGACTGAAAACAATGCTCCATTAAGTAATATGAAGAAGTTGATCTGGCGCAGTATTAAAAGTTTATCGTATTGTCTTGTAATCTAATTACATGCAATGGAATTTTTCTATTATAATTAAACAATTTAATACATTTTTAAGAACTAGAAAACATCTTGCATTGTAAATAGAGAAATAATTTTAACTTAAAGTCCAACATATTTTTATAGAAACCCTATTCTTTAGTAATCAGTAAAGGAACAATATTTTTAAGGAATCATGCCATATTTAATTTAGTTCAAAAGCTATGTGATTGTTCCATGAAACTTAAAACTTTTAATACTTGAATAATTAGAATGATAATATAGTTCTTCGTTTATCACTTTTTGCACTTAATTTTTATAAAATTGAATAATTTATAAATTATTAAAATAATCAAAATAATAATTACTCATCCTTTCAATTTTTAGCATAGATATCAGACGCATTAAACAAAATGCAACGGATGAAATTACAAATTTATGCGAACATCTCTCATATAAAAGCCCACGTCACTCACTGACTCACTGACTCACTGACTCACTGACTCACTGACTCACTGATTCTGGAACGCTCGCACACTATGATGCCATCAGAAAAATATAAAAGCCCACGTCACTCACTGACTCGATGCCATCTCGCAATAATCAGAAAAATAAATAAATAAAAGTAATTAAAATTTTAAAATAATATAATAGCTTTTAAATAAATATCTTTCAAGAAAGTTGGTTTACTTAATAAAGGTTAAAAAGTTAATTTTAGGGAAGTTGGTTTCTAATTCAACAATAATAAATTATTAAAGTTAAACTTCTTATTTAATGTATAATTAATAGGAACTTGAAGTAGTAACGAGCGAAGCTCGCATAAAAGGCTAGCCTAGCTGTAAGACCCGGCTTTGCCGGGTCGTAACAGCTAGTTTTTGAATAATGACAGAAAGGAAACATTTCCTTTCGGTAAAAAGTAAAAATATGGAGTGGAAGCTAATTAAAAACACTTTTCGTCCAAGGACATAGTTGTATTTAATCCTGAGTAGGGCATTTTTAAAATTGAGTATCGAAGAGATATCTATGTAGATATCTAAGTTTCTGGTTTCTGATATGGATTTTGAGACGAATAACACTTACAATTATTGCAGCTTTAATCTCTTACTGAGAAAGAATACTTATAAAACAGGAATGGTACTCTTGTTTTCAAAAGCATAACTCAAACCGTTTTATGTCTCTAGTTCTGTCTGAGAGTTAAAATTTGTTGTCGACATAACTGATAATTTGAAACTGATATGCATAAATTTTTTCAAGGTAAATGTCATGTCAACGTCATGTTAAAATCCTTCTGAATTTGAAAAAAAAAATATTCAAAAATGTAGGATAAAAATGGAATTTGCCTTCTGAAATTTGTGGAAATTGGAACTTAATATTAAGGAAGTTACATTAGTTATACAACATTACTTAATATTTTATAGTAACAGTTAATTTAAAATATAGTGTTAATCTGGTATATACTACTATATTTTAGCATGAGTACCACAAATGATTATGCGCTTATAAAATTTAATGATGGTGCAAAAAAACATGTAAGAAAACAATGTATGCAAAAATCTTATAGACAACTACCTGGTCATCATACGTTCTATAGATAAAATTATTATTTTATTTTTAATAGAGATATTAGGAACTTTTGGATTGAATTATGAAGGAATTGATGAACTTAATAAACCAATTCTTTAAAAAATAAAAAAAAACTTAAATATGAATGTAAAAAGTTCCAAACTTCAATCATTTTACGTTTGCACCTTATCAGAATCTTCTTAAGTGATCCTTTCGTCAATACTTGCCAAGAATGTGACATCAAAATCGTTAAACATCATCCACAACCCGTGCCAAAAGAATGATGATAATAAGTTCTTACGACGCATACTTTGTTTTTTTTTTCTAAGGCAACACTGATGACCTTAAAGCATTATCTTAAACTGAAAAATTGTGATTTGAGATTAATATTTACAAATTTCCTGAACAAATGTGAAAATAAAAATTTTTGCTACTCAGTCTGATGAAAATTTATATTTAAAACCTTTTATTTTCTAAACGTGAAATTGGCACCACATGAAACTGGTGGTGTCATAAATATGTGTCAAGGATGAGAGTTTGGGAATTCTTGCCTTAGATCTTAATCTTAAGAATTGAGTGACTGTATTGATTACAACCAATCATAATAAACCTTGATAGCTTTGATAAATATAATTCATAATAAAGCCTAAAAATTATTGTTGAGTACAGTATACACGTTTTAAAAGTAGTGAATTTCGTAAAGATCTGTTATACCTCACCAATAAGTGAGGTGATGAGGTATAGATAACAAAATAACTACTTATACCCAAAACATTTTAAAATGTTTTTTATCCAATTATTATTTTTATTACCAATATCTCATTTATTAATGGATACTTTTCAATAAACTTCAGTTGATTTGTTTTTAGCAATGATATTTAAATTAATAATGGCCAATTTTTATGTCATATAATTTATAAATGTCTATGGTAAAGCCCCTTTCTTATAAAAGACTTTTTTTAAACTGGAGTAGCGATACTAAAGTTCAATGTTTAAGGCTTGTATGTTTTGAAGCTTATTTTTCGAGTTCTGTATTAAAATTGCATTAAATAACCTATTACTTTTAAAAAACGAATTAATCTAGAAAAGAGTTTATTCAACACATTAATTAGTAATAATTAATTTTTAATTTAATTTCAAATGATATGGGTTCTTTATCGGGAATGGCAAACAAAACCTTATATTTGAATATCATTTGTTTTAAAAAAAGTAATTAAATTGAAAAAAATTAAAAAAAAAATCTAATGAAAATGTATTTTTGAATATCAATAAATACTTAAAAGAAAAAAGTTGCTATGAGTGAAAAAGATATGCTTTTGAGTTTTCAGCAAAAAACTTGTTATCTAAAAATTTTATCTCAGACAATGGAGGATATCCGTAACTCGGACACACGCACGTTTAGTTGATATTTCAAAAAATATCTTATCCAAACAAAACACGTATACAAGCAAACATACTTTTAAGGTAAAATAATAAGCTGCACTATAAAAGTTTATAAAGATTTTACCTTCATTCAGATTATTTATTTAAATATAATGGAAATGAGTAATATGGAAAGGAGGGAAAAAGTTACTCAACCAACATCAATAGAACAGATATTTTTGCACGTTTAATTTATAAAAATATTAAGCAGTTTTAAAATAAAAAAAAGTTGAAACTAAAGCGAAATAATAACTACAATAAAAACTATATTTCAATAGTTCTTTTATTCTGATAATACTGACCACTACTGTGTTCTTTTCCCTCAAGTTACCTTAAATATACCTTTCTATAAACATATTGTTTTTACGTATTTGTAAACAAGAAATTTTACCTGGCATCCACTAATTTTCTGAAGAGACAAATTTTCTTGCATTTAAAAACAAAAATATAACATTGGAATGAGGATATAATTATTAAAAAGGGGAGGTAAAAACAGTTCATATATGTTATTTTTCTTTTTTATATATATTTATTGTTATTTCAGAAATTGAAATAACACTTACTCAAAACTTCATGTAATTAATTAGTCAATAAACAGCATAGAAAAAGCAAATATAGAAGAAGAAGATAAATAAGTAAGGTTAGGTTTTCGTATAACACTTTTTAAGAAGCGTAATAAAACACTACAATTTCTCTTAATTTAACCATGCAGAAAATATATTAAGAAAAGAATTCAACTGATATCAATCAAACGTTTTTTATGTTTAATTTATATAGGTATTGAGAAGTTTTAAAATAATTTTAAAATGTTTTAACTCTCGGCATCCTCTCATTTTCTGAAGAACCAAAGTTTCTTGCATTTCCTTTCATTTATCTGGATAGGAAGATGAGTTGTTTACAAAATCGAACTCTCGCCTTCTCAGGAATTTAACGCCACCAAAAAAGCTCTCCTTGACACATAAGGCCATGGATGCCTCCTACACAATGTCGTTGAACAAGAGAATGACCGCCCCTGAACTTGTATCCCGTTTGATAGCATTGTTTTTCCCCATAAAGTTTATGAGTAGAAATATTTTTGAAGAAAAACAGAAAATAATACTAGGGTAGTTTGTGAGTATATATTATTAACAAAATTGATATTTGTATCAAATTAAGTAATTTTGTTTCATTAAGATGTTTTAAAGCCTAAATTTTTATACCTACAACTATTACAACATTAATTTAATAATGATAGTTTACTATCTTTTCATATTTTTTATTGATATCCATCATCAAAAATTAACGGGTAAAAGTGTGAACTAAAATATCAATCTGAAATCCAAGTAAAAGGTTTTAAGACACTATTCGAACGAAAAAAATTTAATTTTGAGTGAAGAGTAATAAACTCAACAAGAAGAGATAACAACTTCTCATCATCTTTTTTAAAAAATAATCATTATCATCATCATCTCGTGTCTGGAAACGTGCTCACTCTTCAAGTTAAACGCAAGCGCACACACATAGAGTTATTATATCAATCATCGTTGGTTATTTAGGCATAATTTTTTCCAACAGTGTAACTCAATCCTTTATCTTTCAACATGATTTTGGGATTTTATAGCCTCGTTAAGATTTATTTAAACTATCATATCATATTCTCCTTAAACTGATCAAGATTTTAAGCTCCTACTTGACGTATTCTATCAATTTTGAAATTGATGTCAAAGTATGATAAATGGTTAGATTAAAGTATGATAAATGGTTAGATTAAAGTAGTTTGGATCTGTTATGAAATTTGATATTTTAATTGCACTACTTCAATATTTAACAATGCTAAACATAATTGTGAGATTTTTTTTCCACATACAACATATTTCACTAATTTCCTCCATTTTACATTAATTTCAATTTATAAAAAAAAAACAGTAATTTTTTTTTACATTTTTAAAAATTTCGATTTTTTTTCAGTCATTATTTTCTTTTTAATGCACCATTTTTATAACATCTCTGTGTAGGAATAAAGAAAGTACCATAGGTTTTAATGTTTTGCATAATTGACCATTATTTGCGATTCAATATTTTATTAAATGTTAAAAATAACACAAAAACTTAAACATCTTTCATAATCATAATTTAAGTTAAGTAGGTACACAACTTTAAACAGAAAATAATCAGAATAAAAAATTATGAAAAACCAATCTTCCCTTCTAAACAAATTTAAAAAGAGGAATTTTAGAAAGAAAATTTAAAAGAATTAGAGAAGAAAAATCATGTCCAATGAGAAAAAATTGTGTTCTTATAGTTGAAAGCAGTTCTTCAATACATCAACGATTTATTTAATACACTTTTATCACAATATTTTAAGAGCCTTTTAATCGGATTATTATGTTTGGATTGGCTTCAATATAGAAATAAATTATACCTATTGATTGTTTTATTTATTAGTACGCATGCTTTGCTATGAAAACAAACTTAATAATCATAAATTCAGGTAGGTACACGTGCACTAACAAAAGTTCAACACACTTACATAGAACGATAAACAAGAATTTTATAATTTCGGTACAAAGCCTCTTTTATAAAGACATACAACACGTGAAACATGCTGAACGCGCAATTATGAGAAAATCCAATTCAACATCCTCACCTCAAAACGAACTCCAAGAATCCATTCCGTTTCTCCTGGGCTTCCTCCATGATGCTAAACACACAACAATACACAACGGACTCTCTACAACAACTCTCTCTCTCT
This sequence comes from Tetragnatha montana, assembly GCA_963680715.1. Classification (NCBI taxonomy): domain Eukaryota; kingdom Metazoa; phylum Arthropoda; class Arachnida; order Araneae; family Tetragnathidae; genus Tetragnatha; species Tetragnatha montana. The sequence goes on from OY796675.1 coordinate 49,361,698, forward strand.
CTTTCTTTCTCCAAAAGTGAATCTGACCCACTTTTAAAAAATGACCTTTAACCCGAAATCGTGGGTCGACTTCTAAGGACTACCGGTCCCTGCATATAGCATCCCGAGCGGCATTGAAACAATTGACTCGCCCATTCTTTTAATGAGCGCCAATACCACGCAAGGGAAATTAACTGTGGATGTTGTTGCGTAGAAGGTGTTGCTTTAATAATCCGTTCCCTATTATGATAAATAGACAGTTTTGATGTCCGGCCGAGGGTATTCATAATTGCCTTTTTTTCCCTGTTGGTATGTCAATGGGGAGGTGTGCTGGTGGAACTGGTTTTACTTTTGAAGGTAATGATGAGGGGTAATTTGGATGACTCTTCTGGTAATTTTGTTTAATTTCCGCATGTTTTTCTTCGCTGGTTCTATTTTCATGGTACACAGACAAGATTTTCAAAGAGTTCTCCTACTTTATATTTAGTATTTGCTTATTATAGTTGCGCGCAGGTGTAAAAGCAGGTCGTAAACTATACCATCGAGGTCGGATAGGTTGCTAGTAAGGGTGTAAATGATTCTCCACTCTGATCTGTAACTCACACACTCTCATCATCATATCACTCTCGCGCACACACACAGTCTTATGGGTTTCTAGATCTTTGAGTCTAATGCTTTTTTCATCTATGTATTTTTATTACCGAATATATTCATTATTGCACTTCTGAATACAATCTTTAAAGGTCTTCTTTGAAGTTCTTAAAAATTCAGTGGATGATTTAATAGTTCAACAGTTTGTTTTAGTCAGTTTATTTCTTGCCCTTACACACATGGAAAAAATATTAACAAAAAGTTAAATAATTCTACTTTAATGCAGTAGGCTAAAATTAAATAAATTCATAATTACATATGTATTGTCTGACTGCTAAATTTAGATGCTATTTTACCATAATAAAGAGTTTCCTTGTATTTTCTCCTTTAAAACTTTATTAAAAATACATTATTTCTTTAAAAAAGAAGTGACCCAACAACGTAAGAAAATAATGAGTTCGTTATATGATCGTGTGTAAAGTAAGCTAGACATAACAAAATCAAACTTTTATTACGTGATATTGAATGAGCTGATTAAAAGTTTATGGTGGAAAGCGTTTATTTAAATTATAATACATATCGCATATTATATTTTAAATTATCGCAAATTATCATAATTTTAATTTTATATGTTACTTCGGCCATTGATAACTCACTTCTCAGGGAATCTAACAGCTGCAGACGAAACGTTTGGAATTTTACCATCGTCCATTCGACCAAGGTCCACTTGCCCGGAAGAGAACTTTTATTATCATAACTCCCCGACCGTGAAAGCCAATGTTGTTATAAATGTCGCTGTTTCTTATGTGTTAGAAAAATTTGTAGGCACATCTCTCTACCACTCATGAAAATAAATGAAATACAAACTTTTCATATAAGAAAATAGAGTAATCAAAAAATATTTTTCACCCAAGTAGACTATTCAAATTAAGAGCATTGAGGATGTTTCAAAATAAAATTATTTGTATTAAAAATATGAGGATGCTTGTAAACCAAAAAATTGCCTGACAATCTAAAATTAGTAAATCGATCACCTTATTTGCACGAAAAATAACAATAGAAAATTCATGTCCATCAAGTGAAGTTATTTTCCCCAATTAAACATCAAAATTTATGAGATGCTCCTCTAAAAAATATATATAATTTTATCTTACGGGAGATAGTGCTTTTTGTTATAATACTATTATTTTTAAACCCACGAAAAATGTTTCTGGGTTTATTTTTGTCCCAAGGAGGTTAATTTCACTTTAAATATTTATATGGAAAAGTATTGTTAACAATAGTGGTGACTATTATCCCCACAAATTAAACAACCTCAAGTCATTGACACGGGTATAATTTAGATTTAGATCTTTTCTCGTTCTATGAGCACAAATGTCTACTTAGAGTAGGTATTATAATTTTTTTGTAAACTATCAAGTACCTTCACGGACCACTTCCAAGACCCTCACGGACAACAAATGGTCCGCGGTTGGGAACCACTGCCCTTATATTGTGGCCTAGAAATAGTCTCCCTACTAAAAACCGAGAATCCGCTTATGCATACTCCAGCTTCAGTTGCTAACAATCGCGAGGAGGATAAAAAAAAGTGTTCTCCATTGATAAGATAAAGTCATAAATGAAAGCATCGCAGGCCAGGGATGGATTTTGATTGCTTTTTAGACGCAGATAAACCGTGTTCCAAATGGGAAGGATACTTCCACGCCTCTGCTGGAACGTCGTGCATATTCCAAGATGGATCAAATCAAATACAGGTCAGTTCAAAACAACTGTATTCGATTTCAAGTATTTCTTATGTGTATATGTATTTTATTTATTTATTACGAAACTCTTTAGCACAACATTGACTGCTCGTAAAAAACTATGCTTTTCTTTAACCCATTCCGAATGAGATTGAAAACAATAATACTTTCATAACTTGTAATAATTAATTTAAATTTCAATGATGGTGCTGTTGCAGTATTTTAATTTGCGAAGTGAATAAAATTGTCACATTTATTTTTTTAATTTCTGCATTTTTTAATATTTTATCTATCTTTTTATTAGTTTTAGCTTGATGTTCACAACCACTGGAAATATGAATATTTCCGAGCAAAATAACTGTGTTAAAATTAAAAGATGTGTTGATTTTTTATTTTAACTTGTTAAAGAAATGACTTCAAATATTTAACTTGTTAAAGGATAAATCAGTAACAACCCTTTGAACTGTAGACCTAAACATTTGCAAAATGCTTTTCAAACATTTGTAATTTTGTATATTTTAGGGATAGGACACAAAATTTCTGCTCGTAAACTCAACTTTGCAGTTATTTGTTCAAAACTAGCTAGTAAATTTCGTCTTTTGAAATGTGTTGTTTAATATCAAAGTAGGAGAGTATAAAAGAATAATTTTAGTCTGTCTAGTAACTTCAGAACTTCAATTTCATGCCCTGGTTTAAGATATATTTCAGGTTTATAGTTAGGTTTAGTGCACGATAAAGCAATAAAAGCAATTTTAAAACTTTACTTGTAGGATTACACATGTGAAATGTTTTTTTAACTATTCAAACGCGCACATAATCGTACTATTATTTACTATCACTGAGAAAATATTATTTTTCCTTTGAGGATATTATGAATACTATATTTTAACCTAACGTTATTTAAAAATTTGAGGAATAAAATATTTTGTCTGCTTAAAATTTTCTGATAAAAATTATATTTACGTTATTTTAAACATCAAAAGCAATGCTTAAGAAATATTCATGAATATGAAATGTGTTCACAAAAATTTAGATCCTCCATAAGATTTTTCGACTTCTTTGACATTTCATATATCTTTAATAATAAAAGAGCTTTACCACTCACTCACTCACTCACTTACCAACGCACAGCAAAATCTACCAGGGCTAAAGACTCAAAACTTGGTAGGGTCGAAGACCTTACGGTGTATACGCGCACTAAGAAGGGATTTTTCGAAATATCTTTTTTCTGACCCACAGGGGGGTTTGGAGCGTTTTCGACGTTTTTGAGCCCAGCGGCGTCCCAAACGACCCCAGATCTTTGTTATTTCGCGGGAAGGTACCTAGCAACAATATCTAGAAAGGCATTTTTCAGATTTTGGATATTCGAATTTTAAGGGGCCTGAATATTCCAAAAACCCGTTTTTGCTGAGCATAAACCAAGTTTTACATTTTCGAATAAAACAGTACCGAGAAATCGATATTACGAAGTGAACTGTTGGTAATACCTTCTTAAGAGTATTTCAAAGAAAGTAATTTCAGGATTTTTCGATATTCGATTCTGGAGGGGGTGCACGGGGGTTTGAATATTCACTCCCGTTTTTAGTTTTTGGATCCTAGCACCCACATTATTAATGTGATTGTTATGAAATTTTAGCATGTTGTTCCTCACCCAACCAGGAAGGTTTGCGAAAAAGAATTTTCTGAATCAAAGCATTCCAAGGAGCCTTTTTTGTACCTTTTCTAAATTCTGATGCTTAGCCTTCAATATTAAATTTATTGCGGTTATTGCTCTTTCCAGGACACGCAAAACCTCTATTGTTGGAAATATTTATTTTGAAATCTATAATAATAAAAGAGCTTTACCACTCACTCACTCACTCACTTACCAACGCACAGCATAATCTACCGGGGCTAAAGACTCGAAACTTGGTAGGGTGGAAAACCTTATGGTGTATACGCGCACTAAGAAGGGATTTTTCGAAATATCATTTTTCTGACCCACAGGGGTGTTTGGAGCGTTTTCGACGTTTTTGAGCCCAGCTACGTCCCAAATGACCCCAGATCTTTGTTATTTCGCAGGAAGGTACCTAGCAACAATTTCTAGAAAGGCATTTTCCAGATTTTGGATATTCGAATTTTAAGAGGTCTGAATATTCCAAAAACCCGTTTTTGCTGAGCATAAACCAAGTTTTATATTTTCAAAGAAAACAATACCGAGAAATCGATATTACGAATTGAACTGTTGGTAATACCTTCTTGAGAGAATTTCAAAGAAAGTAATTTCTGGATTTTTCGATATTCCATTCTGGAGGGGGTGCACGGAGGTTTGAATATTCACTCCCGTTTTTAGTTTTTGGATCCTAGCACCCACATTATTAATGTGATTGTTATGAAATTTTAGCATGTTGTTCCTCACACAACCAGGAAGGTTTGCGAAAAAGAATTTTCTGAATCAAAGCATTCCAATGAGCCTTTTTTGTCCCTTTTCTAAATTCTTATGAGTATCCTTCAATGTTAAATTTATTGCGGTTATTGCTCTTTCCAGGACACGCAAAAACTCTATTGTTGGAAATATTTATTTTGAAATGTTTTATAACAGGTGAATTTTTAAAAAATATGATAAAGAAACAATTTTTAATGATTAAATAATTTTTTTATAATAACCAAAAACCGTTCCACTGAAAAATTTTATTTTTTTTTCTATTTAATCAAATTTAAGTATTTCCCAGCAAAGTTCAAATTAAACAATATTTTATCACAGGCATTTTCAGTGTCGATTCAAATGATGTTTACTTTTACTTCATATTTGAAATTTCTTTCAATGAATGAGTTGGTGATAAATCAGCAAAGGGGGGTTCAGGGGGTCTCCCCCTGATTTTAAAAAAAATTATCGTTATTAAAAAATGGTTAAACACTAATTCTTAACCGGTTTTTTAAGATTTTGTTGAACATCTTAAAAAAGAATAAAAGTATGTAGCATATTTAATTGTTTTGTATTTTATTAAAATTTAGCGGGATGAGGGGTAAATAAGTTTTATCTATAGACAGTGTCTATTAGACATTGCTGTTCAATAATATATCTTTATTGTGAAGCGAAGGCGGAGAAATTTGCCTCAAATATACTTTTATACCAATTGCAGAAATGGATGGAGGGAGAAAAGGACAGAAGAGAAAAAAATAATGGGGTTCAGAAGGTCCCCTGACTTTTTTTTCTATTTTGAAAAATTACTCTTTAAAAACGGGGATGGAGATTTCACACATTAAATCTAAACAGGTTACATTTTTAAAGGTTTTTTTTACATCTTAATGAAGTGGTATGGCATCAAAAAAGAATCCTAGCGGGAGACTGTTGACTCTATTGCATCTAAACGATAATTCTTATTTATTTTAACAGTTTGATAAGCCTTTTATCCCCAGAGCAACGGCGGGCATATCAGCTAGTGTTTTATAAAAAGTGAATTTTTAAAAAATATGATAAAGAAACAATTTTTAATGATTAAATAATTTTTTTTTATGAAAACTAAAAACCGTTCCACTGAAAAATTTTATTCTTTTTTCTATTTAATCAAATTTGAGTATTTCCAGCAAAGTTCAAATTAAACAATATTTTATCACAGGCATTTTCAGTGTCGATTCAAATGATGTTTACTTATATTTCATGTTTTAAATTTCTTTCAATGAATGAGTTGGTGATAAATCAGGAAAGGGGTGGGGGGTTCAGGGGGTCTCCCCCTGATTTAAAAAAAAATTATCATTATTAAAAAATGGTTGTAAACACTAATTCTAAACCGGTTTTTTAAGATTTTGTTTAACATCTTAAAAAAGTAAAAAAGTATGTAGTATATTTAATTGTTTTGTATTTTATAAAAATTTAGCGGGATGAGGGGGAAATAAGTTTTATTTATAGACATTGTTGTTCAATAATATATCTTTATTGTGAAGCGAAGGCGGAGAAATTTGCCTCAAATATACATTTATACCAATTTCAGAAATGGAAGGAGGGAGAAAAGGACAAAAAATAATGGGGTTCAGAAGGTCCCCTGATTTTTTTTCTATTTTGAAAAATTACTCTTTAAAAACGGGGATGGGGATTTTACACATTAAATCTAAACAGGTGGTATTTTTAAAGTTTTTTTTTTTACATCTTAACGAAGTGGTATGGCATCAAAAAAGAATCTTAGCTGGAAGACTGTTGACTCTATTGCATCTAAACGATAATTCTTCTTTATTTTAACACACAGTTTGATAAGCCTTTTATCCCCCGAGCAACGGCGGGCATATCAGCTAGTTATATTATAAATGAATAAAGATTTGTTTATTTTTCAGGACTCTAAGAGAGGCTCCAGCAGAAGTTAGAAAATCTTTAGAAATACTAGATGACATAATAGACGAGTGTTCACTAAGTTTAGAAGCTTCTTCTCAAGACAATGCAAGGTACGAGTCTTTTGTATATAACTCATGACAATTCCTTGAATTCTTTGCTTTCTTATAAAAAAAGCAATTATAAACTAAAAGAAAATGTTATTTTCCCTTCGTTTGTGTATTTTTATCCTCCAACGAAAATTACAGAATTTTAATGTGTTTTGGTTTATTAAGAAAATACGCTGTTCAAACTCAATTCAATGCATATTAAGTTCTTTTCAGATGCACGTATTTAACATTCCTCTAGTCATGATGTTTAAATTATAAGAGATATGTTAAATTAAAGGTTATGACTTGTATTGCATTAAAACGGAATTTTAATATGCAAGGGGGACATTTACTCATAAAATTACGTCAAATAAACGTGAAAAGTCATTAAAATTTCATAATTATTAGTGTATCTTTTTTACAGATTATAATTTATGTAGATTTTACAAAATAGTCAAGTAAAATTATAGTATCAAGGTTGGAGGAATTTCTGGTAAAAAGGTTTGGTATGAAAGTTGAGGTCATAAATGTTACTTGACGAAATTATTACATTTCCCCTCATTCATATCTATTTAAGAATTCGGGTTAACAAAATTAATGAACAGTCCAAAACTTGAACTGAGATTTCATTCCTTTTACATGATTTTGGGGATGAAATGTGATGAAACACTATAAATCAAGAAGTCAACGTTCATAATTTTTCTTAATAATGTGCTCAGAATAAATAATAAGTCAACTCTAATGATCTGATAAAACTGATTTGATAAATGGAATCATAAATGTAAATCAATATGATTAATTTCTTTGATGTGCGGATTTGAAATATTTCTTCGTATTTTTGAGCATTTGCATGGAGGAACGTTCTAACACGCAATTTTGTAATATTTGAAATAAAGTTTGAAGTTAGTTTTTCAGTGTGAGAAAATTTGAGTTGTCGGTATCAGAGTTTGATCGCTAACGCATTTAACTGTGATTGAAATATCTTCCCTTTTGAAGCTAAACTATCTGGTTCATTCAAAAACATAAGTATAATATCAAATGAAATTGAGTAATTAAGTATTCAGTATAGGCAATTTGAATTTAACGCGTTGTTTTCTTCATGAACAACTTTTTGATGAAAACTTTTAAATGAAGATAAAAATATTAAAATTGATTAAGGTTTTTCTAATGTATTTGTGTCATTTCTAGATGAATAAAGGTTATTTTTGTTTAACAAAATGAGCAAACGTTCTTAAGTTGAATAGTGTGAAGAAATTCTAATATTCTCATAGTAATGTAATGGTGTTCCAGAAACTAAAAGTCCCACTGACCTAAACGAGATAATTGAGGGAGCACTACCATTCTCAAAGCAATTTCTTCTCCTCATTTTGCAGCAGAAAAAAACGCAATAGCTTTATGATAATTAACTTTAATTCTTTATTTTTTCCACTTCTAAATAGATTTGTAATTGTAATAGTATGACATAGTATAAAACCACAATCTTCTCATATGATCTACTGTTCATTATCTTTTAATAAAAACATCTTCAAATTCAATGGATTTGGAGCGTTTCACACTGTACTGGTTGTTTTTGTGCGGAATTAAGTGATCCCACCATATTAATAACAAACAATTTCCTCATCTTATGCTAAGATCTTTAGTTAATTATATAAGTAGCTTTCCAACTCCACTTTCCTAACTAATATGAACAAATTTCATAGCTTTCAGACTAAAAGTTTTGTAACAGTTCAAAAGATTAAAAAAATATGTAGATTCTGAAGATAGTTTTATTTTTTTAATTACGCCGTTCTGAATTAAGTTCCTCAAAAGTTTGCCTTGTGAAACCTATATTTCGGAAATTTATTGATGTTTCAAATAAATCATTCTTGAGTAACTATCATGTGCTTGATAAGTCAAGTTCTTTGAAAAAAAAATATTAGATAAAGTAAAGCAATATTTCTGAATCCTGATAAAACTTGAGATATTGATCACTTCTTTCGAGGAAACTTTATTTTTCTATCCTAATTTTGTATTCAGTGAAGATAGATTGTTGCAACAAAATTAAAACAAATATATAATTAAAAAATGCATCTATTAATAATTTTACTATGGTATTTAGGGTAAAAAGAAATAATTTTCCCAATCAGTTAAAAAAAAAAACTTTTTGTTGGCCTATAAAGGATAATTGGAACATTTTTAAATTGTAATTTAAGTTTATTTTTATACTTGTAAGAAAAAAATCATACCTGGCAAAGATTTAACGATGCAAATTGATGAAATGTAATGAAATTACTCTTTTTCATCAGGTAAATTTCTCCTTACTATTTCATTTAAATAATCTTTAATTAAATTAAATTAATGAAATATTTAAAACAATATGTAGTACATTAAAGTTTCAGTATTTATTTCTTGTAGTACTTACATTTTTCTTCAATATTTATTTCTTTCTGTTCTTGATAAATATACAATGAAAAGTTAAAACATTTACTACGGTTTGTTTGAATGTTGATTTAATAAATTTTTTAATTAGGTAATACACCTGTAATGTTAACATTTTTAAAACGCCAATATATGAACACAGCTTTTCTTTTGTTGAATTAATTTTTTTGCAATTTTTCTTCAGACAACTGGACGATGTTCCATCAGAAGTCAGGCATTCGTTGGAACTGTTGGATGACATTTTAGACAAGTTTGAAGAAGAAGGAAAGAAGTTGGACGAAATTGAATTATCTATAGATACCATTGAAATCTTAAAGTAAGCCAAAAATCTGCAGGATAGACTTTAAAAAAAAAGATTAATATCTTATCAAAGTGAAGAAGCATCTTCTAACGAATATTTTAGTTAACTTTAAGTTTATATTTACCTAATTACGCTTTGGTAACTCATATTAAACAATTTTATTCCCTTTTAATACTTTAAGAGATTTCCTTTCTAAATATAAGTGGAAAAAGGGATTTATTAAAAAAAATACAATGTGTGTTTGCAAAATCAGTAAAATAACACTACAGTACAAAGACAAAATATGTTGATAGTTTTAAGGAGTCAGTTAAGTCTTAAACCATAGCATAACTCTCATAAACTGGCACATACTAAAATGAGTCCCAAATTTTTAAAAATAAACATATCAACAAAATTTTTTTGGTAGTGTGAAGTTAACTATATGTACCTTAATTTCAAATCTTCAAATAGCATATAAATTATTAAAATTAATACAAATTAGTGGAAAAGTTATTGACTTTTAAAAAAAAAATTATTTAAAGTACAATGCTCGTTACGCAGTCTCTAGAGCTCAAAAACAAAGGTAATTATTAAAAAGTGGTGTTAAATTAATTTTAAATACATCCTCTATAAGTTATACATCATTCAATACATATTTAAGATTTTTTTATATTTTTAAAAAAATCAAAAAGTTGAAACTTAGAATTTTAGTAAAAATTTTTACTTTATAAAGGTGAAAAAAAAATTTTGGTAGAATAAATTTTTATAAAATGATGTATAACTTAAAGAGGATGTATTTAAGATTAATTTAACACCACTTTTTAATAATTACCTTTGTTTTTGAGCTCTAGAGACTGCGTAACGAGCATTGTACTTTAAATAATTTTTTTTTTAAATTCAATAACTTTTCCACTAATTTTTATAAATTTTAATATTTTATATGCTATTTGAAGATTTGAAATTAAGGTACATATAGTTAACTTCACACTACCAAAAAAATTTTGTTGATATGTTTATTTTTAAAAATTTGGGACTCATTTTAGTATGTGCTAGTTTATGAGAGTTATCCTATGGTTTAAGACTTAACTGGCCCCTTAAAATAAGTTGATGTCAAATATGGGTGTAAATGTGTTTAAGGGATGAAAATTTAGTATCTGAAAATGTGGAAAGCTCCCTGCAAGTATTGGATAGTACTCTGGACGAAATAGAACGTGATTCGAAGGTCCGTTTGAGAATAGGAGATCAGTCTTCAATCAGGAGAAGCAGGTATTTAACATTTTCATAAATATACTTACTTTTTCCAGGTTAAGTAAAATTAAGGTAATTAGAAAAGTTTGTTAAATTAGGACTGTTAAGCATTTGGGCTTACATATAAAAGGGTCTGAAAATCTTAATACACCTTGCACTAATAAATTTCTACCTAGAATTAATATTTATGAAATAGAAAATGCAAGAATTAAAATTTTGTGCATAGTTTTCCGAGTTTCTCTAGATTAGAAGGGACTGTGATGAATGGAGAAACCGCTCAGAAATAACTCATGCTGCCATCTTTCGAAAAGCTAAAAACACGAAAACGGACCTCATTTGAGGGAGAAACTGGAGAGACTTTTATTCAGGAAATTCAATTCGTTCACTTTTTTCTCAAAAAATACCTCTCCCTTTTCTATTCCAAATGTTGAGGGTTTTCATGTAAATATTAGCTATTTTTATACACGATATTCGAAACTGAAACGCAGAGTGTTACAGTATTTAAAATTCAGAAATGGGAGAGAGAGAGAGAGAACAGCTCCTTTTAACAAAAAAAGTATATTTTAGTTATTTTTCTGTATTTTTATAAGATTTTGAAACAAAACTGATTAATATATAAATTTACAATTTTTATAAACTAAAACCTTTAGATGCATTCATCATTTTATAAAATGAGAAATTCAAGTATATGTTCATGTGTGCCGTAGTGGAGGGGGCACATTTGAACATACTTGAAGCACATTTAAAAGCATTCCTATCGTCATTTCTGTGTTTCCTTTCAAGAAAGCTGTATTATTTTTTTAGTTACTATATCAAAAGATAAAAATTTTTCTTCGTTATAAGTATAACTTAAGTGGACTCGATTGGACATGCTGAAACAATCTAAAGTAGTACTAGGTGTGGAGTTTTATAAATTTACGAGTGAATAATTCTGGAACATTTAGTTAGTAAATAAGAAAATATAAAACAAATGTGAATTAAGAGAGAATTGGTTCCTAAACGTTTAGAAAATAGTAAAAGGGAAAACGAATTCGGAAAGGTTGTTTCCAAATAAAGCACGAAACCCCGTCTGTTAATTGTGTCACACACCGGAAAGCCAAACGCCGAAACCAGCTGACCAAACGGGGCGCACAGGAAAACTCGCGCTTCTAAAGCGTATTTATAACTCCCATTGTGGGCAGCCACTGCGTATATGCAAACAAGCAATGAGAGACCAGAATAATTCGACAGCTGCCCACTGACTGCGAAATTGTGTGGCGGCAAGTGGTAAGAAAGTGGTCATCCGTGCGATTTTTGTGATACAATTATGAGGCTTGGTTTTTCTGAAAGGTCTTTACACAACGAGTACAAATCCGGTTGTTTGACTTCTGAAATATGGTGCAGAGGCGCGTGGCGGGGGGCGCAAAATGGCGGATCGCGTTTCAAAAAACCGCAATATCTCTAATATTTATCGCTAAATAAATATTTCTTCAAACTTAAATGTTAGTTTATTACATATTCTAATATGTTAGGAGTGGTGGTACTTTTTAGAATGGCGGATAATACCAAAAATTGGGAAATTCCAAATTCACTCTTTAATGGGGTTTCCCGTACTATTTATCGAGTTACAATGGTGAGGGTTGGTTTTTCTAAAAGGCATTAACTTAAAGAACACATATTTCAATGTTGCCACCACCAAAAACTGTGCACGGGGAAGAAAATTAAAAATGGCCGCCATCTCGTTTCAATGAAACGGCTACATCTTCTTTCTTTAGTGCAACAAAACGATTTTTTAAAGCTTAAATACTTTTTATATTGTTTCTACAAAAATTAGAGTGTGTGCATTTAACATCAAACAGCGGTTAATTCCAGACAACCTTCCTATCTAGTTGTCCCGGAAATTTTACACGTGCTAAAACTATTAGGTTCGGTTTTATTGAAAAGATATAATGATAAGAAAAACATATCTATATATAAACATCATCAAAAATGTTGCGGGGGCAGGTAATTAAAAATGGCCGACCAACCACCGAATAAGGAAACAACAAATTTTTATAAATCATAGCTGCCGAGAAAAACTCTAAAAGCTCCATGACTTTTCCATGACAATTTTAGTTATACTCTGCATTAGCTATTGCAAATAATTAAACCTATGTTGATTTCTGATTAATAATAAATACATTTGTTGCCCTCTTATAGACGATTTCTATCAAGTTTTTAGTCTATTAGTCGGTGCTAACATCAGAATAATAAAATATTTTGGAATTAAAAACTATCCTGAAAAGTTTCATCTTTAATTTTTTCACCAATGCGTGATTTATTTTTTGATAGTATAGTACGGAATGGTATGACGTTTGTTGTTTTTTAGCTTGTTACCAAAAATGCAATAAAATAGGAAAGTGATGGGTATTAAAGAGAATGAGAGGATTAAACATTAAGCATGCAATATATTTAAACTAACGGTGAATTCCAAAGAGATTGCTTGATATAATTCTTTGTATGTAAAGCCCTGGTTTTTGTAAACACGGAAGAGGTCAAGATCCCCCATTTGTTTTCCGTATCTGACAATCTTGGGTTGACGACACTTGTTTCCGGGAGGTCGCGGCTTTCCTTTGGTCAAACAATGACCACCCCAAGCTTGCCCGACTTCTGAGTGTGTGGTCTCCTGTCGCGGAAGGAGTAATGTGACACTTCAACGTGGGTGATTCCGATAACGGAACCCCCTAATGACCACCTCATTTATGATGGCAATAAAAGGGGGAGTGGTCAAAAGATTTGGATTACGTATTATTTGCCAACAAAAATCATCTGAAGGATTAATTGCAAAACCCTTTGCATATGAAAAGGTTTTACAGAGTGTGGAAGAAAATGCCAATTACAAACATGTGAAGTACCTCTTATCAAATATTCGTCTACGTGGAATGACTTCTGCCATACTGACAGAAAACAGAGCATCATGGCACCAAAGTTGTTACCAATATGCCATTAATATAAGAAATTTGGAGCTTGCCAAAAAGCGTTTTGAGAGTCTAACTCAGTCAACACCATTTCAAAGTGTGAAGGAAATGAACTCCCCATGACTAACACGTTCTCATTCGATTCCTTACGACAAAGATAAATGCTTCTTTTGTACTGGTCATCATATTCATCATAACTTTTCCAAAGAAAAATGTATTGTAATTCCTTTGTGATAATCAGGAAATATCGGATTTGTATAAATTTTACCTCTTTACTCTTTCGATTTAGTTTATTTTTTAGAACTTGCCTTGTAATCAAATGCTTTAATTGGCTGTGTTATAAAATATCTATATCTCTATATGGTAGTAAAATTAATGTTCCTAATTACTTTTTGACTTTACTGTGCTGTTGTTGAGAATAGAATACTATATTGTATTTGTCTGTTGTTGTTGTTTTTTTTTTAATTTTGTGTTATAGGAAAGAAATATCAGGTTAGTGGAATCATTCAGCCACTTGTATGATAAGAATTAAATAATGCAATAAAAATGGTGAATTTTATTTCAAAATATTTTATTATTCTGATGTTCGAACTGACTAATAGACTAAAAACTTGATAGAAACCATCTATAAGAGGGCAACAAATGTATTTATTATTAATCAGAAATCAACATAGGTTTAATTATTTGCAATAGCTAATGCAGAGTATAACTAAAACTGTCATGGAAAAGTCATGGAGCTTTAGAGTTTTTCTCGGCAGCTATAATTTATAAAAATTTGTTGTTTCCTTATTCGGTGGTTGGTCGGCCATTTTTAATTACCTGCCCCCGCAACATTTATGATGATGTTTATATATAGATATGTTTTTCTTATAGCTATATCTTTTCAATAAAACCGAACCTAATAGTTTTAGCACGTGTAAAATTTCCGGGAAAACTAGAGAGGAAGGTTGTCTGGAATTAACCGCTGTTTGATGTTAAATGCTGTTCGATGTTATCCCTACACACTCTAATTTTTGTAGAAACAATATAAAAAGTATTTAAGCTTTAAAAAATCGTTTTGTTGCACTAAAGAAAGAAGATGTAGCCGTTTCATTGAAACGAGATGGCGGCCATTTTTAATTTTCTTCCCCGTGCACAGTTTTTGGTGGTGGCAACATTGAAATATGTGTTCTTTAAGTTAATGCCTTTTAGAAAAATCAACCCCCACCATTGTAACTCGATAAATAGTACGGGAAACCCCATTAAAGAGTGAATTTGGAATTTCCCAATTTTCGGTATTATCCGCCATTCTAAAAAGTACCACCGCTCCTAACATATTAGAATATGTAATAAACTAACATTTAAGCTTGAAGAAATATTTATTTAGCGATAAATATTAGAGATATTGCGGTTTTTTGAAACGCGATCCGCCATTTTGCGCCCCCCGCCACGCGCCTCTGCACCATACTTCAGGAGTCAAACAACCGGATTTGTACTCGTGGTGTAAAGACCTTTCAGAAAAACCAAGCCTCATAATTGTATCACAAAAATCGCACGGATGACCACTTGCCGCCACACTACTACCCAGAAATCCGAAAAGCAACAGCAACAGGTCGTCGTGAGGGATGCAGCCCCATTGTTGTCCCGAGGTATCAGATCACAATCGCTCGTGATTCGATTTCGCAAAGCGCATCGTGTATGTAATATCGCGTTACAATGAAACAACAGTTCTGGAAGAAGAAATAGTGTGCCACCCCCGCTTGTTTTTAATGTGTTTGCTCTCGAGAAGAAGAAAAATTTGGGGCACACACAAAATTTCGTTTGAAGGAATTCTTTGTCGGCTTATATGAGTGGGATGCCAGCTCGTGGCATGTTGGTTGATGTAGTATTGTTAACTGTTTTTATGGGATGCCTAACATGACTTTCTTTTTGTGACGATTCATAAGAGCTTTATGGTTCAAACACTTGTTCGAGTTAAAGAAGATATGTCGGCTATTTCCTGAACTTTTTTCTTCCACTGAAAATCCTCACTGTCTTCAGATACAACACGTTTGTAAAAAAATAATCCGTTCTTATTGACGATAAAATCCGTGTTAGAGCAAAAGGAGAACAAATAGGTTCAACAACTCTAAATATATTTTTGTTATGATTTGGTCCTAACATTCTCAAATAATAGACGATCAGATACCTATTTAATATGATAATTATCCTATCTTAGTTGTCTAGACCACATTTCTTTTCCGTTATTTCCCAGAGAGAAAAAATAGCTGTTTGAAAGTACTTGGATACTCTGCAAATTCGTGAAACACATTTTCAACTCTAAAAATGTGAACACACTACACTTCTAATTAAACCGTTTTGATTGATTGTTGAATTGTTGTGTTGTTGAGAATGTGTTACAATTGTGTTGTAAAAGTGTTACTAAAAATTTTGGACAGAAAATGTGTTATTGTAGTTTTTCGATCCAAATTTAGGAATATTTTCATATTCTAGACATATTTTACAACACTATTTATAAGGGATTTCTGGCACATTTCTAACACTTTTCAAACATAATCAGAACACTATCACAACAGAATAAGGTGTTGTACCTAACAGCACAACAAATGTCTTGTTCATTTGAGGACGAAAAAGTGTTCCTGAGTGGGTTTATATAGTGTTTATTTTTGTGTGGAGCGTTTTCAGTTTAGTTCCACCAGAAGAATATGTGACAGAAAATTTAGTTATTTTTAAAACGCTTAAATAATAATGCGTTGAGGTTCAAGTTATTTTTTTTGTTGTTGAAATTTTAGAAAGTGTAAGCAGATGTAAAAAACTATTTCTGCACTTTCAAATTTATTTACCATCAATTAGTTTTTGAACTTTGCTGCTTTTTGTATTTTATTTAAAAGAAATTTGAGTTAAAGAACTATCCTTGCTGTAAAAAGAGAAAATGGAATAAAATGGTTTGATTCGTCTGTAATAATCACCTTTAGGATCCACAATTTGTATTTGAATCCACAATTATTTTAAAGACAAACTCATACGGTTAGTTAATTGAAATTTATGCTAACTTTAATACTACTATTAATATGAATAATTTCTAGCGTAACCATCCCTAACAAATAACCTTTCATTCACAAGTATCCCACTCCTCCTTGGCGACAAATAACCTCACTTCATGCGTTAGAGATTAGGTTTCGAGCTTCCACCATCAACACAGAAGAAAATCACAGCTCCCTGCAAGAGTGCACAGGAGCCATGTGAAGGGCAATTCACCAAAGAACACCTGTTAGCACGCACCAGTAACCTCGTGAGATGCCCATTGAGCTAAACGACGTTTCTGACATGATGCATTCCTTCATTTCCATCCTCTTCACTCACTGTCCTTTTGAATTGTCCAAATTTGTTGAGAACGAGAGAGGGAGACGTTTTAAAAATCTTTCAATTCCAAAAAAGGAATGAGAGGTCTTCCTAAGGTCCTGTGGAGAACGATTTCGAAGTTCGTCCAACCCGAACGGACATCAGTTGAGTTGATTTTACACTGTGTGGAGTGATTTGGTGGGTGTAGTAAATCAATGACGCGTTCCTCAAAACATAGTTGGTGACAATGCCCTATTATATATAGAGAATTCAGCAAAATTACTTATGAAGCGTATTTTTTAGTCTACCAATCTGAGAAATCGACCAATTGAGTTTAGCAACAAGTTTTTTTTATTCTTTATCTAATATTTATCTTTTCAAAGTAAAGATAAATTCATTTGTTTTTATTAATTTAAGATTACACACAGATTTCTTAAAATGTGGAACCAGAAATATAGTTTCTCTGTAGGGCATCTAGGGAGTCATTATTAATTAAACATCGTAACAAAACAAAGAGATTAATTGAAGGCGAGCGTAATTTCATTTAATATGCAAAGCAGTGAAGATAGTAGGGAAAAGTACAACATTAATGCATATGGATAGTTTATATCTGTATAACAATATGTTAATAAATAAATTAATTAATTAATTAAAAAAAGAAAGCATTGTATGTTATAAAGTAGCTTAACCTTTCATTTTGATTAAACCTTTAAAACTTTCATGGATACAGAGGTTCCCAAACTGTAGGTCGCGACTACTGTTGGATTACGACTGTATCTTGGAAGTTGTTTATAATTTCGCAATTTATTAAACAAAGACTAAAAATTTATGGAAATATCCCTTTCTTCTAAATTCAGGCATTGGTTGGAACTAAAATTAACGATTATAACTTGCAGTTGTCATTTAACTTTTTTTCCAACTCATTATTAAATTAATGATAAAAATTTTTTTAAATTCTATCAAAGATATTTTTATTCTTGAATGTATATACCTGGCCCCGAAACTCTTTGGGGTTCTTCAGTGGAGTTCGTCTCTGAAAACATTTCTATGCGCTTTTGATAAGATGGGTCGCCATAGATTAATTAACTAAAAAGTGGGTCACGATCCTTTAAAGTTCGGAAGCCCACTAGATTACTATTTTAAGGTTTCAACACGAATTATAAGCACAAATAATTTTGCTTAATTATTCATATCAGATATTAGGTAACATTTATTTAAAACCAATTTGAAATGTTTAATGATTCATAAAAACATCATAGCCTTTATTTTAATACATTCGATGGATAGAATTACCAATTTAAATATCTGTTTTTCCTGTCACGGTGTAGCTTCATCTCACCTAACAGCCAAAAAAAAAATAATTAACCAACCAATCCAAAGCCAATGTACCGGAAACTAAAAGATACAATTTACAGTTAATTATTCGTAAAAAGAAAAGTTCCAGTTGAACTAGACATTGGTTGAATGAATAGAATAATGGTACATTCATAGAAATAACAGATCTTATTGTATTTTGCATAACAGGAATGTATATTTAAAGAGATAAAAACGATATCACAAAGCTCTTTCAATGCCACAGGCAGCTTGTAAACGAAAACTTTAAAACTTCACATTATACACCGAGATTTAAACTATAGTTCGATACGCATTGATTCATAACGTTACTTTATTATTGCCAAATTTTGATTTTAGTTTCAAGATAATGAATGAACAATTGAATGAGGTTTTTGAGTTGAGGAAAGCATGGAACGTGGCTTTTCATACAGAACGTATTTCAGAATAGCTTTCGAGTGTAACTAATCGTCCACTTGGATTTTAAAAAATACTTATAATTATATGAGAAAAGTTTTAATTTTCTTTTAAAAATTTATCTCAGGAATATTATTATTTCGGTGAATTATTGAAGATACATTTTGATATTAACTGGAGATAGATTTTGTAAAAAGAAGGAAATAAAATAATTCCTTCATAAAAAGAAGGAAAACTTATGAGGGAAAAGAAATTTCAATAAAATTAGAAAAACAAGACTAAAAGAGTAGATTTTAGTTTTTTAACTGTTTCTCACTTTAAAGCTCTATACAGAAATCTTTGAAATTTACTATACTATACTTACTACGATAAAATAATAATAGAATTTAAAAAACTAAATTGAATCATAGTACCTATTTATTTAACATTTCATTAATGATAAAAGGCAATTAAATTGTTAAAAAGAAATTACTATTTAATTGAGAAAATTTTGATACTGAAACTCTTTATACGCAAAACAAATTTATGAGAGATTCTATGGTTTTCATTTAATATCAGATAATTCAAAGAAAACCTTGATTAAGATTAAATCCTATCATTTTTCTGCAATTTAATCGCTACTAATCTAATTAGAGCACATTAAGTTATCATTAATAGGTCGGCAGACTTTGAATTAAGTTCAACCACATCCTATGGAATAAAAACACGGTTCACTTGGTGCAGTCATGCTGTTTTGTGCAGCCACCGAACCTCGTTTTCCGATTTTTAGAATTTCGTGTTCTGAAACACGCAACGTGCCCATCTCATTGTAAAAGGATTGCAATTTTATGAAGTATGTAACACGATAGGGAGCTCGTTGACTTGTTGAATAGATGTTCATCGTATAACGATGATTCACACACAGTTAATAAAATAAGAGTGCGCATATTAGTAACATTTATTTTTTGTTAACGTTTATTTTACACTGAGTAACATATACTGATGTCAAGAATAAGCATATTCTCGCCAAACAAGGAGTTATAAAGTATATAAAATGCAGTAAAATAATGTGATCAAGTAATAAATATACGTTTATTCCTTATTGAATGGAAAAAAAATTGTACATTGATTAAATTGCTCATTGATAATTGTGTTCATTGAAAAAATCCTACTCAATTATAAATAAATAATAATAATTAATTAATAAAATAATAATTAAAGTAATACAAATTTTCATCAATAGTTAAGCATTTTTACTACTTGTTTATTTTTTTTTCTTGGAAGTGAAAATTTATAATGCATGAACTACACCAATTTTATAACTAAACTCCTTTTTAAAGACAGTTCCTTTTACTATAACTCTCCCATTTCTAAAATCTTAATGTTTTCTTAATAAAGTTTCCGTTCCAACTTCTCTGATTCCTCTATGTGTAATTCAGGAATATTTTCAAGGATAATAATTCTCCCAGATTCTATAAAAGTATTTATACTATTGACTCAAATTTATAAAGAAACTAAAAATTAACTTTTATAATTCGTTACAAGAAAGTAATATTAGTGCATTACGCATGAATATTTTATTCCATATCAAAAGTAAAGGTTTCTTTGTAAAAATGCGATATTTCAGGCTGTGAAAAATCTCGCAAGAAAACTTATTTATGATTTGAATAATAAGCATTGTTTTGAAATGACGTGCTTCCTATCCATTTTCTCTAGATTTACATCAAATATTTTCTTGACTCAGTTACAGTACTTGCGTTATTTCTAAGCGGATTAACTTGAGAAAAGTGAATGCGTATTGTAACGACCTTGATGAAAATCCAGATTTCCAGATGTTGTTAAGAAAAAAAATATCGATTTCGACAGGTATCGAAATTTTGTAACGGTTGAGTGGATCAGTGCTTAAATTACCTCAGCTCCCGAGGTTGTTCTGAATAATTTTCTTGGTAGTTATTTTTTTTTTGTGGTTTAGATGGATTACTTTCATCCTTTATCTTTCTCCCAGAATCGTTTTGAAGATGGGAATTGTTACCGAATCCTCTTTGTGAAATGTGCTTCAATTCGAAGCTTGTCTGAGAGGAAGTTGAAAGAAAAAACAAAAATTACCTACTGTTTATTAAGAGAAAATTTATAAAAGGCTGCAAGGATTTTTATAAAAATAGGGAATCACTTTTTAGTTATATACCTTCTCTATGATTGTAATGTGTTCTTTCTTCATAATACAAACCTTAGGTTGTAGTTGGTGTTTCATGTGCAATTTAAGAATTTATATGACTATTTTGCCTATTTTGAAGTGAGGTTCTACAAAAATATAGTTTAGAAATTTCTAAACATTTTTTTATTCATCTTCTTTTAGAAACTCTTTAAAAGTCTATTACATTTTGTTATCTAATCTTCTTGATAACTATTCCCCCCAATGTTAATCGTCTTATATTTTAAAATTTTTCCAGGTACTGAACTTTATCCTCTTGGCATAGATTTTCCTATAAAGATGTTCAAAACTAGATTAAGAGGACTCAAAAAGCTAACTGTAAAAAGGGGTTTTACATACTTTTTTTACTAGTTATTGAGTAATCACAATGGACTCTAACCGTCTGACGTCACACGGAACCAACACGTGACCTACTGAGCTTGCGATTGGTTACCACAGATACTACACTAGTAGATCTACTAGTGTAGTATCTGTGGTAACCAATCGCAAGCTCAGTTGTAGGTCACGTGTTGGTTCCGTGAAGTCTCGAACCAGATAGGCGGTTAGAGTCCATTGCTCTTAACAAAGAGAAATAGGGTTTTAGGAAAAGGATTGAACTATATTTTATTTCTCTTAACACAAGTTTTAAATCTTTTTGCCTTTTGTTTTAAGGCAATTTCACTTATTCTCATTCTAACTTTCTTACTCTCAAAAATAGCTTATCCTAATAAGTTTTGGATCTCTCTCCTCTTCTTTTAGTTCCCTTTCATGGAGAATTTAGTTTTCAAACTTCGTTCAATGAAGTTGTTTAATGACTATCTCAAGAGGAAGTCCTTTCGAACTGCGCACATTTTCCCGCGCATTCGAATAACTGAAACAAACTTACCTTTCATTCATTTTTCATAAAAGATGAAACCTCTGATATTCCCGAAAAAATTCAGTTCATAATCATTTTTTTCCTTCCCTGATTTCGGATCAAAGAACAATGCCGACTTCAACAAAAAATATACACAAAATAGCATTCCAAAAACACAAAAATAATCATCCGCAGAAAACGCAGTTCACGGTTTGTTGTCACAACGCGAATGTTTTCCTCGGCAGCCAATGGGAATTCTGGATTCCCTGCGTGACGTCAGAGCACGTGGGAGAAAACAAGTCGGAAGGAAGGGAAAAGGCGCGCAGACAATTTTTGAGTTTTGTTCCACAACAGAGGTGAGAGTGGAAGCGTGTTGGGAAAAAGTGATCCGTGTCTTCTCTTTTTTAAAAAATGTCGACCAGCAATGTGACTTAAGGAATACATGTGGGATTTTACGACACAGGATACATTTGACGTGTTTTGATGTGCCCGTGTGAAACGGGAGCAATGATGAAATGGAGAGTTCGAAGAGACAGCCGGTGCAGCTCTGTGGAGTGAGTAACTTTTTAGTAATCCTACTTTTTAAAAAACATATTTGGATTTTTTTTTTTGCATATTTCAAGGCATTTTGAGTGTAGTTCTTACTCGAAAGTTATTAGGGGAGACGACGGCTAAAACCACATTATAAACAGTTGAGAGGAAACGTCTAATAACTAATTGACCTATTTTGTTCTAACTAAACTTTTTGTTTTTAATAACAGAAAAGGAATATAGAAGAAATGGTATATAAATTTAGTTCATGAGGTGAAAAAGTCCTAAAAAGTATGATTTTAGAAATTTTATTTTGGTTAAAAATGTTTTATTTTAAATTTCTTAGGGGAATTAATCAACTGAGTATTTTTATCATTCTCATTCATACTCTTTCCATACATTTTAAACATACTTAATTCAGATTCATTTTTTAAATCCTCGAATGCGACAAACTGTTAAATTCTTCTATAAAACCCTCTTGAAGGAAATACTTATATACTTTTCACTTTTCAGGATGGTTAACATCTAACTAACTAACATGATGGGTAAGCTAACAGGATTTAAATAAACTAACAGTTTGGGTTAAGGTATTTCAATTAAAATTTCCCATTATTTTACACTTGTTGTCTTTACTGAGTGTAACCCGGATGTAATTTCTTTAGCCTTACAATTTATACTTAGGTATATTCATTCAAATTATCATAAACTGAATGATGTTAATTTATTCGTTCTCACATCAAAAAGTATTTAAAAATCTTTCATTTCAATAAGTTGAAAATTTCAAGTCCTTATTTCTCTGGCATAAATAATTTCGAAGCCCTTACTCTAAATGCATTTCTTTTTCACCACATGTTTGAGTTATAGGTAAAATAAGGGTAGTATTTCGTATACCACTTTTTTAGTGTTCTGAAACCCATTAGTGCGAAAAATACTTGTAGGAAAGAATAAAGAAAAATCTGAATGTTTTCAGCCTATGCCCTTTAACTATGTCCTGTTTAGGAAACGATTAATGGCAATTTCTGAACCAATTTATATGATGGGGGCCCCAGCCCCTTGGTGCTGCGGGCCCCTTTTGGGAGCCCGGATGTGCGTAGTACTTGTTTAACAGTTTCCCCTATTTTCTCGATGAAACATGAGCAGCGAAACTAATGGTTTCAAAAAAGAGGAAAACATGACAAGTAATAAATTATTCTTCTAAAACAAAGTCTGAAGCTTAACTGAGGAATTTTCATGGGTATTCATACAACATTTTTGGAGTTTTTTGTATTTGCTGCTGAAAGGGAATTTATTCTTCGGTCAAAGCGGCTTTATCATATGAGGGGTAAAATGGATATTTTCTATAAATTGAAAAGTATAGAAATACTACTTTACATATTATTTAAGGTAAAAAGCACTGATTTAGAAGTTTCTCAGTGTCTTATCTCCTCTTACCGTTTAATAACTCTCCATTGCATACCTTTCTTTCTCTGTGAGATATCCTTATTTATATAAACGGTATCTAAAACCGAATGAACTGTCAATTTAAAACTGGATAACCGAAAACTTCATTTCTTCAAACAACCGAGAAAAAATTATTTTACCTCTTATTCTAAATGAGGGAATCATGATCAAAACCCCCTTTTTTATTTTATTTCCCCCTTTTCTTACCTTAAAATAATTTAAAATGAATAAACCACATAATTTACAAAAGTTGAATACCTTATTGAGTTTACTTTAAATTATTTTATATCATAATTTGAATTATGTGCAAACTAGAAGTAATTTACACAACTAAAAAAAAAAAGTGAATCTATTACCAAGCTCTTTTATATTAAACTGTCCATCAAAAATCTTATTTTGCAGACCAGCAGTTAAAAGTTCTTGCCTAAATTGTCTTCTTTACTACACATTTTAATTAAAACCTATCTTAGGAGAAGGTAAGGTAGAACCAAGAAAGGTAAAAACGGTTCATTTGTCTTTTGCAAGGTATAGCAATTACCTGTATAACCTCTTCAGCTGCATGCTATTTTAGTGCTTAATTGTCTGCGAAAATTCGACTTAGTTTTAATCACGAACAAAGGTTCACGCGTATCTATTTTGAAGCTTGACGTTTCCCATCGTTTTTTCTCTCATAAGAATCGCTAGCATTCAAGATTAATGAAGCTAGACATATTATACAACATAATGAGAGTTTTCTCATTGTAATTAGGATTGCTATGTGATCAACAACTTGGTGTTTCATTTAAAATCGACTTCAATACGGTGTTTTTTTTTTAAATCGTTTTCGAGGGTTACTGCTCTCTCCCCGATGTCTGGCCAAAGCTAAGCTTGTATCGTCGGCCTACTTTCACGGCCACTGGCTGAGACTAAGATCGGGACCTTTGACCCAGAAAACAGGTGTTTGATGCCTGGACGTCAAGCCTAATAGAACTACGCAATACATTTAGCCTGTAGAGTAGATGAATAGGTTCAGTGAAAGTCAAGAGATAACCTTATGCAAGAAAAACCGTTAATATTTTAATTTATCCTTTGAAATGTTTTTTTGGGGGTTAAATGTCATGCTCATTTCTACTCGCTTGAATTGTGGAAGTTTATCATTTAAATTGTGTGCTCGTTTTAGTACTTTTTAAGAGTATTCTTTTAGTACAAAAACATGTTGTACCAAACGATTTGACTGAGAAAAAATGTCTGGACTGATAAAAAAAATATCAGTGAAATCATCAGCAAGTGTAAAATCTTAAGTAATAATAAAATGAATTGGGATCTACATTTTCTCACGTTTTGAAGCTTATTTATTAACCAATAAACAAGATTGAAAGTAATTTTCCCTGTAAATAATATATCTGCTAGGTAATCTATTTACAAACTATAAAATACAGCGATTCCGAAACTTTTTGAATCATTAAAGCCCTAAGAAGAGATTATCAACATGGAAAATTTTTAGGAAATAGGTACAAGATACACACAAGATTTTTTCCACTTTCTGTGCAATATTTAGAAAAACAGATAGAATATTCGATGGGCGCATTTTAGAAACTCAAGCTCTTAAATTTGAAGTTATTTGAGATTTTATTAATGTTTAAAAATATTTCATGCAGTTCAAGAAAAATTAGGAATTAAAATATATACTAGGATTTTTAAAGTTGTTCTTTAAAAATAAATTCTTACTTAAAACCATAAATTTTTAGTTGTCTATAATGTTTTAATTATCATTTTACCAATATTCTTTCCTGTCAGAAAATAATACACAGCATACTACAAAGAATTGCAGGCTAAGAGATATGAATAGGGAAGATGTTTTCTGTCATCACTGATGCAACATTCAATTAATATCATTAAGTCGTTTCAAGTTCAAAGTTTAAAATCCGTATTAGCAACACACCCAAAACGTTCAATTGAAAGTTTACTCCACCCATTGGGCGTAATTCTTTCCTCCAGAAGGAGCTATTTAAAAATATTCTGGGCGTTCATGGTTTGGGTTTTTACTCTACTAAAATTCAAAAGTATCACTGCTCATTCTGACAAATACTATAAATTTTAATGAGATGAATGTAAATATCACTATGTGTGTGTTTTAAAGGGATATTGGTTAAAGGAATCTATAGTTCAGAATGTTTCATGTGTTTTGCACGTTTTAAAAAATAGTTTGTGCTTAGAAGAGTAAACAAAGTAATCCATAATATAAAATTTTTAAGTAAAAATAATCATAAAAAACTATTACAGTAATTACAGAACAGAAGAATAGTCATTACCTAATTGAGAGCCTAACCTAAGAGCCTTACCTAATTGCCCCTTAACCTTTTCCAACTAACATACTTTTCATCTTCAAAACCCGAAATAGCTAGTAATGTTTATTTGGAAATTTCATTCTCAATTTTCAATTTTCCCTCTCATTTTTCAAGAAGTTTGCACGTTCCTGTGTATTATAATTTATATGCAATAAAGAAATGCTTAATAAGAAATTATTATGTAAGAAATTTCCTTTTTTATGAACACATCAAGTTTTGCTACTAAAATTACAATTTTTTTTCTCAGTTCTACATAGAAAATAAGCATATTCACCTATTTTCCTGGAATCTTAGTTAAGCTTCTTTTTTGCTTCGTGTAACACAAGGAAAATCATCAAGCAGAACATATTTTTCTAGTAACGTATTATTATGTATTTAGGAATTTATTTTAATCATTTTTAAATGATGCGATTATAAGAAAACATTTGAGACGAGCTATGCAAATTTAAAATCTTAAGTAATAATAAAACGCATTGGGTTCATTTCACTTTCTCACGTTTTGTTACTTATTAACCAAATAAGATTGAAAATAGTTTTTCCCACGAATGTAGATTTTAAAGTCCATCTTTGTGCAAATGAAAAAATATGCTATTAACCTATTTACGAACTATTTCATTTCACAATGTGGTAAAAAATATTGAAAAGTTAGATATAAAAATAAAATCTTTAAAAAAAAACATCCTATACATTATTTACAAATTTACAAGAATTTAACTATTGTCAATGAAGGGAAATAGGTTTATCGGATTTCTACGAATAAAGTATTTCTTATTTTTTTATTTAAGATCCTTTGTAACATTCTTGTTTCTAATAATAATTTTATTATGATTGTTATCAATGAGCTCATTAGTCATAAATGCGTTTTCAACCATTTCCTCCGGAAGAAAGAAGTTGGAGAAAAGGAAGATAAAATGTTTTCATTCATAAATATTTGCTTATGTAACATCCCGCTTATGAATGGTATTCGTAGTGATGATTCCATATTTGGAGATATATTTCCTAACAGCAACCTTGAATCTTAAAACTATTAACTCGACTCTTAATTGTTTATTATTTTGTGGAAAAATATTTGAATTAAAAAAAATTCATGAAACTTTAAAATCATGTACTAATATCAATACTAGAGTGAATATTTTAGTAAAAAAAAACAACGTTTAATATGACTTTATGACTTTGCACAGTTTGCTTTTATTTTTCCCTAGAGTGAATTTCCTTGTTAAAAATTTAGGGGTATCTTGTTTAAGATTTAGGAATATCTTTTTTTTCCTGTGAAGTTGTAGTAGAATGTTTGCTTAACATTTAACTTGGCAGTTTCAAAACGTTCTAAAAAATAATATAGTTAAATTATCCTTTTTAATTGTTTTAACGTGTTTCTACTAAAACCGTTTTAAAAACAAAATCAGCTTTTAAAGGATGTTAATTATACTTTCCAAGAAGAATGAGGAAATTATGTAATGCATCTTTTCCTAAAGGTTTCATTTCAATTGAAAAATATACCCAATTTGTGGATATTAATTTCTCTCTGAAACGGAAAAAGATCTCTTATACGCTTCTTTGTTTATCGTTTCTTATGTCCATAACAATGGAGAGTTGACTCTCTTTCTAAAAACCTATTTTCCTTTTCATTGATTCCTTTTCAATAAACGGAGTGACCTCTTTCCTTCAACAAAAGTGAGAGGATATTCATTCTTCACCATCTATGAAAAAGTAACAGCCAGTTGTTAATTACGAAAGACGGGTTTTCATCCCAACACACGAGGAAACTTGCTGATGAGGATTAAAATGACTATTTTCCTCCAGTCGATCATACGCATTGACTATTTACCTTTGTAAATACAGCAGCTCTTCGTAAGGGGACGTGTCACTGAAGTTCGAATGCGTTCATCTAAATTGTGTCACTTTTTTGTGATCGAATGGGAAAAAGTCGCACTGCTAATTGATTGGATGTGATAATGGAATATAGAACAGTGGGTTCGAGCTAGAGGACTTACTTCCTGAGGTCGTGCGTGAATACTGTTGAGAGATTAATTTAGATCAGTGTCAATGGCATGTTCACGATCACAGGCGAATGTTTTCGATAAGATTACTCGGAGGATTAGGTATAATTTTATTGTTAACAGAAAGGTCCCTCTATTACTTAGTGTTTCGATACATTGCAAATGCTTTAATCATTCTAACTCTTATTCGTGTGGTTTTTTGTGAGTGTTACTGTGTAGAAAGAGTTTTTCTTGAAGGGAACAGGAGACGATCAAATTTGAAGAAGAACAAGTTAATGGTCTTTGACAAATTTATTAAAATCAATAGCCCAATTCTAAAATTTCATAATAAAATTTCATTTGTATAGTATACTCTAAAGCTTTTGAATCTTTAAAAAAAAGTTTCCTTTATAAAATTTATTTATGTTTTACACTTATTTTAGGAGTATTTTAACTTGTTTATCACTTTGCTGAATATCCCTTTGGCTTGAACTCCAAGTCAGTTTTGCCCATTCAATGAATGACCAGTCAGCCCCAGTTTTCTCTTTCTTGTCAATTGATTTAAAACAATGATGGTATTTTTCTTGAAACAGAATTTATGTATGACCTTATCCGATTGTGTAATTCGGGTTTTTTCTATGGCTGATGAAGAAATTTTTTTAGTTTAGGATTTGTATACATTCCGATAGAGTCTAGACCCTTTGTTTTAGAAGATGCAAGGAAAAACTATTGAAGACCACTTCTACATTAATGACTAACATGGATGTGGCCATTCTGACCCTCTCTACCCTTTAAAAACAAACCTTTATATTTTAATAATTACGAGGGGTAAACCCAAAAGCTGAATCCTCGCCCAAACGTTAAAAATATCAGAGTTCCCGCCAGTCCATCGGTTCCATAAGATGCCAACGAACCGATCGCATATCGAGAAGCCACCGCCGCCCTTCGCTGTCAGTTCCAACGAACTTTCGGGCGGAACCACGCGGACTGGTTCCTTCCAAAACCGTCATTCCCACGCGCCTACTCTTCTTATTCTTCTTCTGGGAATCGGTTCAAAAGTCAAGGTGTCAGAAAACTTCCATTCCGTGTTTGAAGGAGTCCGAATGGGGCAGAGTATCACCTTCTTTCCTCTCACCAATGGTGCGTTTTCGAAATCTTTTGGAGAGCTTGTGTTATTATTATTAATTTCGGTTCCCTTTCGTGAGAGCGATCGAGGAAAGAAGATGGAGACGACAGGCTCAATTGGGTGAGAAAGGATCTCGCAATAATGTTTTGGTTGGATAGGAGGGGTCTCACAGATATTGCGATACGTAAAATGTAAAATGTAAAATTCAAATCCTCGATCATCTGATGTAGTTTCTTCGAGAAATGGATGACTCATTCTTCAGTTCAATCCACCTGAGGAATAATGCAAATAGTCGCAGACTAGTTTCTGATTATTATCCATTTGTATTAAAGTAGTATCATTAAACTTTGTTGACTTTTTCACTGCATTTATAAACGTTTCATTTGAATATAATCCATTTTATACAGGACCCATTAGTTTTGGGTAGTGATTTTAATCGTCTTTTATCTCTTAATCTGGTTTAGTTAATGTTCTTCTTCTATGGAATATAATATAACTGCTCAGTTTTAGAGCTCATCCTGATAGTTAAATAAGCCTTCATAAATAGTAACTTGTCAAAATCTAGTTTATTGTATGTATTCCAATGCATAAATTCTAACATGAGATGTTATTACCTAATTCATATCCGAGTTTGTGCAGTATAATAACCTGCTCAGGGTTTCTATAATTACTGCATTTCGAACATCCTTATTCCGTCTTTTAAAATCAAATATTTATAAACTGTATTGAAATCCATTCACTAAAATTTACTATCCATTATCTGTGTTCTTAAACACTATAAAAGACTTAACGATGATATCATTTAAATAACTAGCTGTTTGCGTTGTTTACACCGACAATTTTTTTCTAGAATGCTTTTTTGTTTCTTGGATACAATTCTTAATTAAAACACAGAATATTATGAAACTTAAAAATATAGTTTCAAAATAATGTTAATTCTGGTTGTAGTAGTTGAATTAGAGATCGAAGCAAGCCCATTTTCTAATACATGAAAATATGCTATTAGTTGTTAAACGAATTTAGACCTTGACTTCTTCCTATTGTTTTCGCGTCACCAGCATAAAGGAGGAATGACAGTTAGGACTCTCAATGAAAGTGTGCGGAAAGGGGACAACGCGTGAGAATAGCTCACTAGAACAGCTTTGATGCGCCAAAATTATTTTGAAGCGAGCCCTTCAAAGCTCTCAGCAACCTCATTTTCTTGGCAACGATGTCTGCACATAAACTTCGCACCATCAGATCATCCTTTCTAAAAGAACACATATCAGATGGGATCTCTTCTTTTTTCACCACCTGAGAGAAAAATAGAACTTTAATCGGTTAGTCTTCTAGAAAAAATCCTATAGAGGGGAAAAGCTCTCTGAGGTATATAATCTTTTCCGTTTCCATACGAAGTCAGCAGTGGTTTATCAACGGGTAATAACAAAAAGAGGAACTTGAACCAGAAACTTTTTCCAATCCCTCCGAATGTGATGAGGGATGCTCTTACCAAAAATAACCGCATTTATTTTTCTTTTCCTTCGTTTCTGACTGAGACACAAGGAAGCGAGTGGTTCCAGTCACGACTTCGACCTCGGTGTCAAGCACGATTTTTTTACTTCGGGCGGACGGATTTATCGTTTGGAACTCTCCATCCCATCTGCTTAAAGCGCTCCGATATAATGGAGGGTGCGATGGAATGTTTTTATCGTGTTTCAGTTCAACCTGCTATTATGTGCTTAGAAATAAATGGTTGTGTCGGATTCGGTTAGATGATAGTTATTGTGATCTATTGTTTTCCGGCGTTGAAAGATCAATTTGTCTTTGGGGTTTGTCTTTGCATTTATTTAAAACGTGATGGATTCATGAGTGTCATTAGCATTTGAACCATAACTGCACCCAAAAAGTAAATTAGGAAAAACGACTTTCATTGCTCCCTTCTTTTTTAAAAAGATCTAAATAGAGTGTTAAAAGTTACTATAGGTCATGAAAACAGTGAGTTCTAATTAATATGATCTTAAGATTCGTTTGAAGCTGCTACTGTGATAGTTACTATTACGTTTCAGCATAGTAACCAGTATGAAATTAATGAACTTAAACTAAACTTATCTATGTAAATGTAAATCAATAATGTAAAACTATTTATGTACATTTCACATTACATATTTAAATAATGTAATGTGAAATTTGTGAACAGTCAAGTAAAGAAAATTACACATTGGTTTAACATGGTTATTTTACTCGCATCATATTATGCACTTAACCAATAACATCTCCTACTTCCTTATCACCACCAACTTTTCCCAAACTCGCCAACCCTCATTCAAGAGTTTTTCTTCGAAACACGGAACCTCACCATCCACTCCCCCAAAATCGTTTGCTCTCTTCTCTTCCGAGATTCCCTCTCCATCCTCACCACCCAACCGTGCTTCCGTCCCATCAAACGATAGTGATACATCGTGGAGAAAAAAAAAGACGCCGCTGATTTCTTCCTTGTTGTCCCATCCACCTTCATTACGGAGATAAAAAAAATGTATCATAGGTGGGGGTGGTGTCGCCTCGCGCCATTTCCTCCTAAAAGATCGTTTGACGAAAGTGCAGGTAATCGAAAGCGAGGAGGAAGTGACCTTGGACACCATCCCGCCGCTTCTGGTAAACAGTTATGGCGCCACTCGAGGGAGATGATTTAAATCCCATTTAAATAAGTGTGGGGTTCGCCAATAGTATCTTTTAAAGCTTGTTTGGCGGACATTCCACGGAAGGTTATGCAGTTGTACCTTTGTTGAAGCATGATATCTTTTGGACTGCATGGTTATGGGATTAATGTCGGGAAATCCCTTTTGTGTGTCCTTGGGTGGGCTCGTAATATACTTTTGCAAAACTGTAGTTAGCAGTTTATAGGGAAGTGTTTCTTGTGAGTAAAACTCATAATATAGCTATTTGCACAAAAAAGTTACTTAAGCATTGTCAATTTTATGCACACACGAACAATGGAACTTCTCTTTGAAATTAGGTTATGCAGTTTGCTTACATTGAGTGGCGTGGTTTGCAAAAAATATTCTATCTAAGAAAGCATTTTGGTAGAAGCCGTACTTTTTGGTAGTCCGTGTACAATTTATTAAACAGTTTCAGTAAATCATGTTTCACTATGCTACATTTGTTGCAGAGAAACTCTTTACAAATGTCGCAATTTCTCTTGTTCAGTTTTTATATCTGTAAGCAGTCAGTTTGAAACTTAAAAGTTACTGATGATTATTTATTTATTATACATTCATTCATTACTTAAAAAACTTTTTAATTTAAAAATTTTAATTTTTCGTGATTTATTACTTGAATTCTCTTTTTTATATTGTTTTATAGAAATAAGTTGATATTTATTTAAAATTGATGATAATTCCTTGTTCTTTTTTTGTGTAGCTCATAGTCATAACCCAGCTGAAATAAATCTCAAAAATACCTTACCTAATGAGTGTTGATAACTAATTCATGCTTTTCCGTAATTATTCAAAAATAGAAAGACTTCTCAAACCAGAAACGCAGGCACTTCTCTTAATGGAATAGGTTACGCAAATATTAACTCTCCTCTCCACTTAAAGAGCGCTCTGAAACAAAACGGCTTCTTCCCACTTCCCTTTGCAAAAAATACTCAACTCCAGCTGTTCCAAATTTTTATGAGCTTTTTATACATAAATATTAGTTTTTACTTTCGAAGTAGTAATAAAGTCTTTCCAAAAGCGTAAAACTAATAGTCAATTTGAATAAATTTAAATTATTTTAAGACTTCTTTTAAAAGATAATAAATATTTTTTTCTATCACGCTAAACACATTTTTATTGATTTCCGTATTGTTTACTATGGGCAAGCTTGTATTTTTTTTCCCCTTGTGCTAAACTGTTTTTAAAGACTCTTCACTTTATATTTACTTTAGCAACTATTTTGTAACATTTTTAGCAACTATTTTTCTGTTATTCTTATCAGAAGTCCACGTTTCGAAATAAATGTACTGATTTTAGGTTCAAAAGAGTACCATTTTCTACAAATTTAGCATCAACTAGGCTAATCCTAATATGTTAGGAATAATCATATTTTCATAAGAAAATAGAAATACAGACGTATTCTTGGACTAGTAAAAGATACACCTCCCTTAAAACAGAAAGTAGTACTCTTCCTCTTACACGATCATGCTAAGAGAAAATTCTTGAATGAAGATTGTAAGTGGAACGGATCATAAATTTCAAATGTGAAATATGAACTTGCTTTAATTTTTTCCCCTTCCCCCCCCCAAAAAAAAAATATCAGCTGCAAGCACATGTTGCATATACCTAAATACAACCCTGACTGGGTTAACTGACCACAGAACTTCATGTTGCAAACCATATTTTTACGCATTATTTCAGCTTAAATCGACCACCGGACTACCAGAAGACCGAAAAATCTTTTCAAACAACAGATTATTTAAATAATAGCTTATACTCCATTGTTTCAGTCCCATTAAGTTCCGAGCTCCTTGGTTGTTATTCCCGCCTCGTGTGTTGCAAGTGGATTTAAGTTCCCTTTTTTCGAATGATAAAGATCAAAGTAAAAGTCTGCTGCTTATGCCATTTAACTACAATGTCAGTCGACCGTGAGTTATGCATTACGAATTTTGCTCTTTTATTTTCGCTCTCTCGATCGGTCCTCGTTTTCAATCACTTTCCCTTGGTTCGCACAGTTTGTTACGCCAGAACTGGTCGATTAGTCTCGGGCTCCCAAGACACGCAGTTGGTTATGGTTTGATTGTGTATATCTGTCGATGGGAATTGCATAATTAAGAGATTGGTGGGAGGATTTATGAGGGAAGAGATTGCTTTACGTGTTCAGAGATAAAAAAATTAAGGAAATATGTCTTTTGGTAAAAATCCAGCTAAAACACAATTGCTCGCTGAATAGGCTGTAAAATTTACTATTAAAACTTCTTTTGGGATAGTTTGTGCAATAAGGTGCATTGATACCATCGTATAAGGAAGAAGTAATTTTCATGATTGAAATGCAATTCAGGATATTTTCTCTTCTAGGGTACGCGCATAGTGCCGCAGATTTTCAGATTCTGAAAACCAGCGAAAATCGGAAACCAGAATTACCTAGCGTATTTAGTGGAGAGTGCTCATAGTGGCCGACTTTCATATTTCTGACTTTCCGATCGTCAGAATCAGATTTTTGCCGGAATTAAATTTTAATTCCGGTTTTCAGATTCGGCAGATTTCTCGGATTGCATGTTCTTTTGTTTATTGCATTTCCATGGAGATTATTTTAACAACAATGCCATTCCATGAAACTTTTTATTTAAAAATTAAACACTCAAATAAATATATTTTAAACTATATATACCAGTTTTAAAATTTTTAATTTAGTTGAAATACATTTTTAGATTATATATTAATATGATTTTTAAATAAATTTATATATATAGTTTTTCTTTTAATATTTTTTTATTTGCATTATGTTTTTTTTCGTAACATTGGGATAAGCAGATCTCTTTTTGAGCAGAAATAAAGCTATTTCAGCAAAATGTAAACAAAACGCTTTCCGAAGAAGCAGGCGAAATCTGATGCACTATGCGGACTACACCGGCGCTGACAAATTCTGAAGGCAGATTTCCGATAGTCGGAAATCTGAATCTGATTTCGGAATCTGAAAACCTGCCGCACTATGCGCGTACCCTCATTCTAATCAGAGTAGTCAGAACAACAAGTTGTTGAAAATAAACCATTATAATTCAAGTTCTTCAAATTTAACTCCTTTATATCCGTTTTATTTTCTTACCGCCAATTGCCTTCTTTACAAAAATGATGCAATACTACAATTAATTACAGTATTAATACAGTATTAAAATATTGAAACACACAGGATGCATGTGTTATCCCTCTTGGAACCTCACACAAAATTAAATCTGTCCCTTATAATCAGTTAACGCTTCTCAAATGCTTATCTCACCGATATCTATATGTCTCAACTAAAACATTCAGGATTGTACCTTTACTTCCATCAGGAAAATTAGAAGCGGGTTATTTTTGCTGGGTGCCTTAACAGAGAACATCCTTTCTTCTCCTTTATGGTTCCATCCCTCAACTTGAGAAAAACGTCACAACTATTCTTTGTCACAACTCCAAGAAGTTTGGAATTATTTTTTAAAAACGCAATGAACCTTTCTGGATTATATTTCTTTTTAATCTTGATTTATTGTTTAGCTTGAAATTCAAATGAAACAGACAGGGGAAGTAATTTTACCCAACAGTCAGAATCTCTAATTTTTTTCTAGAGTTAAAAGTTAAAAACATCTGATTAATTCTAATTTATTCATTTCCTTCTCTCTTAAAAGTCACATGAAATACTCTCAAATCATCCGCTTTCCCATCTGCAATATTAGGATATTATTTACTTCCTAATATACTTTTTATTTATTTTCCCGGGCAAGTGTGTGAATGGAACTGAGATTTTTTTTTCTTCCTGCTTTCTGACTGCTTCCTGGTAGTGCTCATTGCGAAACAATGTGACTCATGCCTCTCGTATATCAAAAGGCAGCTTTCGCCTTTCCTAATGGGTTCACGCTCTTTTTTTTTCGTCATTTACAGTGTGATAAACTGGCAACACTTGAATAGGACTTGCCTCCGGAATCCCTCTTCGGGATGTTGAATGTTAGCATTCGGAATTCAACCGTAAGCTTTTCTATTGAGTTTTTTTTCAGGGAGAGTGCAGGATTCTTTTCTTTCGAAAAAATAACCTGTTATGGCGAAGCTCTGTACTAGAATATTTGTTTGGAGAATTTGGAAGCAATTTTAGTGGAAAGTTTTATTGTCGAAATAAGCAAACCACATGAAGTTATTTTCAGAAAATTAAAGAATAATTACAAAAACAAGGGATAGCAATTAGTATTCTTCAAATTTTCACCTCTTTTTCCCTAAAGATATTCTAAATAAGAATATTCAATTAATTTTTTACAAGCTAAAAAACGAAAGGCAATATCAAAATCTTTGCCCTATGAGATCTTCATACCTTCTTCACTTCCTCCTCACGATTTCATTTTCGACTCCGTTGCCTATGAACCACGTTAATTTCGAATCTGTATCTCAGTAAACCCGATATCCATCTCACACACATCCGAAGTGACACTCGGATGTTCCATTGAAGAGGAACCCTCGGTCATGCTGCGAAGACGCGGCAATTAGCGCGTGCCGTGCGCCGGAACAATATGTCCGGTGCCTTGTTCCAGAGTCCATCTCGCTCGAGTGTCGATTGTCTTAGAACTCTGTCGGAGCTGTTATCCGGAAGTTCACGAAATAACTTTTTGTCCTTGTAGACATTAGTTTGAAGGGTATTGGTGTTTGAGGAAGAATACCAAGCCGACAAATTTAAAGAAAGGAGGTTATTTTTTTATTATGGAAAATGGTCAGCAAATGTGGACAATTCATGGTAGGATTAGCAAAGTATTTGCATTCAAGATTGATTATGCGAAATTAATAATCAGATGCAATTTGAGACAGCCGCACTGGATTAACCCAATCAATCAGGTTATGGTTTATGGGCAGTGAATATCTTCAATAGAAACTTAATTTCAGAATGCGAACCCTTAGTAATATTCTTAGACCTTGGTAATGTAACTAGTATAACCTACACTAATTACAGTGACCTTTTTCTTCTTCGTAGCCTTGTTTTCCTGGAATTACCAGTGTAAACTTATATTTTATGTCAAAATTATTTTACTGTGTTTAAAAAGTAAATAAAATACTTCTGAATGTTTTCAAAAATGACTGAAGAAAAAGATTCCTCATGATTTTACGAATTGTAAGGTACATTCAGAGGGAAGAGGGTAAAATTAACGAAGATTGAAATAAAACTATATTGCTTTTAATATTGAGATTGAAAGACAAAATAGTCGGAGAGGGGATACAAAATTACCGTTACCGAACACGATAGTACTTGCGACACAGAAGTTGTATTTACATAAAGTGTATTTCATTACAGAAAACATCTTAGAGCTACACTAACATTTTACATTGATTTTTATATAGATGGTTACTGTTTTTCATAATTCTCTGACTATTACCAACAGAATAAAATTGTATGCTTTATTTACCTTAGTTTTATAAAGGCTTTGTAAGTGGTACATTTCTTTTTGACAGCACTCGTGACTACATACCCATGTCTGCCTTTTATTTTACAACGATATAAAAGCTTTACTTAACTCAAGGGTGTCGAATGTCTTCGTGCTTGCGACCCAATTCTGTTCGAATTCCTCGAGGAAACTGCCCGTCATATTTATAAATTGATGGAAGAATGAATGTCTTCCTAAGGGACTTGGAACAAAAGACATGGGAGAGCATTATCCTGTCTTCCAACTCCCGAATTGTTTTCATTTTCCACAACGATCCACGCTTTTAACCTCAAATGTGACCTTTTGGTTAACGGGACTGTGCAGAGGCGGACCGAAAAGAAAAGATCTTTTTTCCTGAAGAGAAAGACATCCGGAACTGCTTTATGTGACAGATATTTTTGAGTGGAGAAGCCAACTGTTTGGAAAAGATCCGTGATTTTTTTTTTGCTACGGTCAAAAGAAATCCAGTTCATTAATTCCGTAAGGAATTTCGACAAACTATAATTTTACTAAGCTCATTAATGAATTCTCACTACATTTAGCATTAAATTAAAGTATTTTCATCTAGAGAATTAAAAAACATTAGCCTATTGAAAACTAATACAGTGTTAGAAATATTACCCTAACCTAATTTATCACTAAACAAAAAAAAGTCGAACCAAATAAAAAATGCATGCGCAATTATTTAGGGCACAATATCATGCCATGCGTGCAACATGTTTACATTAACTATTTATTCACTAATTTACATACATTGTCATACAGATATAAAAATCCATTTACATGACAAGAAACACTTAAAAAACACCAAAAGGTAAAGATAATACAAAAATACACACACAAAGTAAAAAACAAATACAGATCATAAAAAAGTATCAAAGCACTTTCTAAATTTTTCAAATGAGTCAAAAAAGATATCGTAATTATTAGGAAGGTTATTAACTATTTTGAGGAATTGTACAAAAGTGTGACTCTGTAGGTATTGATTGAAGAAGGTGGGTTCATCATGTAGTACTGTTTTATTCCGTGTGATATACCTTGGATGCACTAAAATAAAACAATGGTTTCCATCTGTTTTTGTATTTACGGTATCGTTGGTTCAGGTTTGCAGGCATTTGAAGTTACATAAAGTTATGGTGGAAAATGTTATGCTGATGCTGTAAACCACTACTTAAGCGTACCTACACTACACTTTTTTCAAGAGAGCATTTTCAATCACATGACTCGGACCTAACAACGGCTTTAGCAACAGAAATGTTACAGTTTTTTGCCCTACAGAGGTTAACAGTTACAGAAAATGACTGGCCGTGGAATTCTTCTATTAGAGCATTTGCAATCACGTGATCCCATTCTTAAAAACCGCCTTAGCAACTGATAAACAACGGCCTTAGCAACAGTTAAAAGCCCTACAAAAGGTTAACAGTTAAAAGAAAATAACCGGTTGTGACGTCACCTGAAAATACTCTAGTGATGACCTGAAGAACGTGGTTATTATTTCGTGTGTTTTAAAAATAACCGCTTTTTTTTATTACCTAACTTTTAAAAATTCATACTTAAATTCAACTTACTAATTATTTTCTACTTACTAGTCTAAATTTAAGTTTATATTTTTAATATTCTAGACATGTCCTTGTGACCTTCTGATCGAATGGTGTGGTAAAATCACCAATAGTGAGAATTGGACCGAGTAAAATTCTTATTCCACGGTCAGCTGAATTCGTGTTTCTTGCATTGCACGTCCTTTTGTCCAAGTGGGAAGGATGGGAAAATAATAACATTTTGATACGTGATATGGCAACACATATCTGAAGGGAGGATCATAATTGAATTCCGTGTGTTGTCGAGTGATGCATGAAACTCTACGTTCCAAAGAACTTTTCGAATCGAGATTTGGTCTGAAGAGCTTTCAGTTCCGGTCTTTTGGAAGCGTTTGTAGAATTCTATGCATCCTTTAGACGTTTCCCTTATTATGTTTCTTGCTTGTTGATTTTTCATACTTGAATATTTTAATATAGTAAACAAAAATCTTCAAATATTTTTTGCGGGTCAAAAAATATTTCTGAGCGGATCTCGTGGGCCTAAAAATCAAATGAAATTCATTAATTCTTCTTAATAACAAAGACAAAGATGTTGTAAACAATTGAATAATTGAAAAATAGTATAGACTATTATGTAGTTTCAAAATACATTAATGTAAGTTTTTGTGTTTTCATTTCTTTAAAATAGCTGCTTTTTCAATTATTTACATTTTTCAATTGGAAAATAAACCCAATTTAATATTTTTCCATCGGCAAATTATTTTATAAATCTTAAAAAGATTTAAAAAAATAAACTTTGAAATTTAATTTTCTCAATCTTTTTAATTTTTGAACCCACTTGACATAAAAGACAGAGAAGACTGAAGTGCCGTAGTTAGTGGAGGCGCTTATGTAAATCTGTTCAAAGTTCGTGTTAATTTATGGCACCAAGGTTATTTTGGTTCTTTAGGGTATGGAGAATCAGAAAAGGTTTGGTGCCAATTTTTCTTTTCACTTTCCTGATCTAGAGGTCACGTCAAAGGTCAAATATAGAATTTCAATATTTTGAGTTTTGTGCTGGTTTAATTCAGTAATTAAACTCTTTAAGTTGGTAAAAAGAAGGATATGCAGGTTTTAAAGCATATCAAGTAGTGAAAAATGGATTTGAAACAGTATTTATAGGCATTTTTAGACCCTCAGGTCAAATTTGGATACCTCTAGTATTTTGTTTTGTAGCGAAAAATAATTTGGTATAAATACTGCCAATTTGCCACATTAAAGTTATAGTAAAGAAAAATCTAAAAATAGTTGGTTTTATTTTTCAGTATTGTTTACATGGACGCGAGATAAGACGAAAGAGTTTAAAGCGGGCGCCCGAACCAACGTGTCAATCCCAGAGTGGTGTGGGAGATGAAGGGAAGAAAGCTTTTGAGAATTTTGTGAGAGATAGAATAAAAGGGAATTATAACTTATGGTCTAAAATGACAAAAAATAAACTATTATCATGGAAATCAGCTGGAAAAGTTGTTACAATGGATATTAATAGTAAAGTTAAAGAATTAAAGGAAAATAGATCATTATTTGCTAGAATGGTTGGTTCTAACTGGTAAGTCCAGACCGGACATAGATGTGAAAGCTGCAAATGGTACATATGAATTCTCAACTATATGTCGAGAGTTATTTGCAACTGATGGGTCATTGTTGCCTTGTAACGACAAGAGCAAGCTCTTGCATATTCTAGAGGAAGACTCAGCTTCTCACACCATCCCTGCTAACATTCTTCACATAAGGAATGATAATAGTGAACCAGATTCAAACAGAAAAGCTATAATAATAGATGAAATGGTTTTAGTTCTCCAAATAAATGGAAATATCCAAACATGTAGTGATCTTGCTCATCAATACTTGCATACATTAAACTCTGTAGGTGAAAATTACGATAACATTCACCTAGTTTTTGACCATTATTCTGAAGATACATCACTAAAAACAGCCACTCGTATTCGCCGTCAAGGAAAGAAAATGGATAACAGAGCATTTATTTTTACAGATATAACACCAATTAAAATAGGACTCTCTAATTTTCTTTGTAACTCTAAAACTAAAGCAAGCCTTACCGAATATCTTTCAATAAAAATACTCCATCATTACAAAGGATTAGAGAAAGAAATAATTGTTTCTATAGAAACAGCGGTTCTATCAAATAAAAAGATTTACAACAATTTAAAAACCAATCATGAGGAAGCTGATACAATAGTCATATACCATGCAATTTATGCTTCAAATTTGGGGTACACTTTTCACATCTTGTCCCCAGATACAGATGTGTTTATTCTAGCTCTAAAACGTTATCCTCTTTTGGGACCGAACTCCTGTGTCATAACTGGAATATGAGCGAATAGTGTACCTCAAATCCATATATGATCATCTTGGAGCAGAATTGGTTGAAGCACTTCCCGTTTTCCAAAGTTTCACTGGTTGTGACACAACCGGGAGGTTTAATGGGAAAGGTAAACTAACGCTTTTAAAGAGGTTGAAGCTAAGCTTTTAAAGAGGTTGAACTTTAAAGAGGTTGAACTTCACGTCATTCAAGCTTTCATATCACTCGGAAAAGAACATTTATTGGATATGAACTTCATTGCCCTGGAAGAATTCGTTCGTAGATTATATAAATGCCCCAAAGATACAAAGAATACAACAGATCTTCGTTGGCACCTGTTCAAGAGACTTCAAGCTGAATCCGAGAGCCTACCTCCAACCCAGGCCGCTCTTAAACAACACACACTTAGAGCTCATTCAAGCTCTAGTTTGGGCCAAAGATGTAGAACCAATGCCAACCCTTCCTTCACCTGAATTGTTTGGTTCGAAAAGATAAAATGATTGTTTTTCCCAGTTAAACTCATAACTGGGAACTCCCTGGCTCCTGAAGCTATAATAGAACTCACATCCTGTGGTTGTGGCACAAGTAAATGCCAAGTGACAAATGTTCCTGTTCCATTGCAAGGCTACCATGTACAGAAATGTGCAAATGTGAAGGGGAGGAAGAAAAATGTAGAAATTCATTAATATGGACTGTGGATGTATCAGACAGTGACTCCTCAGACTGTGATGCTTAAAAACTTAATCATCGGTATTGTTATATCTGCATGCTGTAAATTTAATAAATCATTCTAATTATTTTACTGTGATATCATTGTGTAATTTACGACTGTATATTAATTTGTTTCAAGAAAATGTTTTAACGGGATGGTGGATCTTGAAAAGTGCTTTTTTTTGTGAAGTTTTGAAATCGACTGGATTTTGAAGGCAAAAGGAGAGGTTTTTAAAAAATATTAAAAGGGGGTTGACTTTTTAATTCAAGGTAAATATGAAATACTTATAAATATTTGAATAGTAATTTATATTCTGTTTAGACCTTATTTTCTCGAAAGTAATACTTTTAAGTGTCCATTTTCTGACAAATGAAAGTTTTTAATGAATCAATAATGCTTAATTACTATTAATTAAATTAAATAACATATTAAACAATTTTTCAATAAGTGTTTTTATATAGTGTTTAGGTATTAGTAAATATTTTGAAAATTTAAAAAATATAGGTAAAAAATAAAATATTTAATTTTTATTAAAAAATTTATTTTTTTAAATAAATTAAAATTTAAAATTTTTAAATGAAATTTGAAAAGATATTTTAATTATTCCTTTAGTCTTCCTTTTATATTCTAAATTTCACATTTTTATATTAATAAATAAACATATAATGTTAAAAAGAACCCATTTCTTAAAGTCATTATTTCATCTTTTAATTAGCTTATTTAGACCTAAAGGTGAATTAAAAATTTGAATCAAACCTTTTTAAGTTTCTTTTACTATAAGTTAACAAAAAAACATTAATTTACAAAAAGTTTTTATAGAGCCTTTTTTTCGACATAAGCGACACCACTTTAATGCTTAATTAAAACTAATTAAATTCAATAACATGTTCCAAAAGTTTTTAAATAAGTGTTTTTAAATGGTATGTTAGTAAATAATAAGAAAATGAAAAAAAAATATAGGTAAAAAAATAAAATATTTAACTTTTATTAAAAAATTAATTTTTTTAAATAAATTAAAATTTAAAAATTTTAAATGAAATTTCAAAAGATTTTTCAAGTATTCCATTAGTCTTCCTTTCATATTCCAAATTTCACATTTTTATATTAATAAATAAATATATAATGTTTAAAAAACACATTTCTTAAAAAGTCATCATTTCATCTTTTAATTAGCTTATTTAGACCTAAAAGTGAATTAAAAAATTGGCACCAAACCTTTTTAAGTTCCTTATACTATACGCTAACAGAAAAACATTAGCTTATATAATTAACAAAAAATTTTTACAAAAGCCTTTTTTTCGACATAAGCGACTCCACTAAGTATTCCGCAGATCTGCTTTAGAGAATGCTAGTAAAAATAGGGACTCGTTTTTTTTCGTCCTTAGTGAAATACATATTTCTTCTTATATCAACAAATTAATCATACAATTTTCACTAATTAGTTTAAGGCTAGATTATAACTGAAGTCGGAAACTGTGGAGAATCCCCAAAAGGGGGATAAAATCCTCACCACAGCCAAAAGTCTTAACCCTGTGGGAAAATGTAGCAACCCCAGTAGGTAACCGAATCTCAAGGACGCTAGGCGCATATTTTCTTAGTCTTTAATAAATGATATTGGAGCCCTTAACCAGTGGTATTATTACTTATAACGAGTATACATCGATTCGCCCTAAAACAATTTAATCATGACTATTACGTAGCATTTCTCATGTGTGTCAAGATCTCAAAACACTACTTTATCTCTAATTGATTAAGTGGGATTTTCACTGAGTTCTTTGAAGCATTTTAAATACTTTGTAGAAATATACTTAAAAATACCTTCGTATTTCTAGTTTGTTAGGATGCCCTCAGTTTACCTTTTGTAGATCTGGTCAATATTGTCAATTTCTTATTATAGGGAAACAATAAAGGAAACAGTTTGCTAGATTTCAGACCTTAGAGTTAATTTGTTATTAACCGTTTTATAGGACCTCAAGATTTCACGTGTAGTGTCAGATAACACAAAAGATTCAAGAAAAGAAATTACACTTCAGATTCTAGCTTAGATCCTGCACAGTTATACGATTCTCCAGAAGAACAAAAGGTCCTCCATGATGGGCCATTTCTCCCCCTCCGTGCAACCCCCCCTTGACTCATTCTTCTTTCTCATTTCTCGGAATCGAAGTGAAAAGCGCGCCCATTGTTAGCTAGATCAATTTCGCAGTGTGACTTAAATGGAGTATCGGACTCGAGAGATGCATTATTTAAAACGTGTTTCGTTGAACCGGCATTATTCTTCCTCCACTACTCACTCTTGGACCACGGTATGGCACGACTTCGTTTTCCTTCTTTCTGAGAAGTCGGAGCCTTCATCTCGCGAAGATGGCTTTCGTAACGGGAGCGCGTTATTCTGCTCTGGGAGAAGTCCGCCTTCACCT
The DNA here is from genome assembly GCA_963680715.1 of Tetragnatha montana. NCBI lineage: Eukaryota > Metazoa > Arthropoda > Arachnida > Araneae > Tetragnathidae > Tetragnatha > Tetragnatha montana. The sequence goes on from OY796675.1 coordinate 49,405,916, forward strand.
GTAGCGAAGGCTTTTTCTCGAAGGATTGGGCCGCAGATTTTGATTGGTGAGAGTTGTGTTGGTTTGCCGTTTGGTATGAGAGAGAAGAGAAAATGGATAACAGTTTGAGGTGAGCCTTTTTTTTAAAGTTTCATTAAAGTTAAAGACCTGTCTTATTATGAAGAGAAGTTCATACTTGTACTTCTTTGACTAGGGTTGGGCATTTAGCCAGCATAAGGTATTTTTGCTAGGGTAGTGGCAAAAAAGTAGTAAAAACCTTCAAAAACCTAAATTTACGTAGTAACGAAATGCTGTGAACTTTTTTTGTAAAAGAATGCTAAACAAGAGTCATTTTGAACAAATGTTGAAAGCATAATTATTTTACGTTATGAAAGAAAAATCAACTACACCTACTAAAAAAAATCCCCCGAGGTTGATTTCTCTATGTGAAAATATGTGAAAAAGCGTGAGCTTAGGCGTCTCATATTTCTCGTTAATTTGGTTTATGCTCGTTTTTGGTACTGCCATTATGTCATTTTATTTACTTCTAGATACACATTTTTTTGCATCTATTCACGGGTTATATTTTTCCCCGACAACCGACAAGTGGATATCGGAACAAACACAAATACCTCCTCAAAATTTTAAGTTCCTTTTTGTTTTAGCAGAGGACCCATTCAAAAATAATCCCATGTCTCCCCTGGCCTTGCCAAAATTTTTCTGTGGCTACACTTACTTATTGAATATAAAATAGAATTGAAATAGATGAAAACTAAACTAAAATTACCGCTCATTTTTATTTAACTATTTGTTCTGTTCAATAACTTACACTTAAAATTACATTAACTATAAACGTATTATAATCTTGTGTTATTTGTGGTTAAACAGATGACAATTTCATTAATAAAGGAATGGGGCTTTATTTAACAGTTCTTATTTATTTTGTATTGAATAACACATGTTGTGTCATTTACCATTTTAATGAAAATATAGATAAAATATTTCTGTTTCCCCAAATGCTTTAACAACGGTTTAAAGTGACCCATTTTTAATATGTGTAACCTGGTCTTTTTTTTTAAATCCACCTATGAATTACATTTCGTGAGCACAAAGCAAAAGGCTTGACTGAAGGTCAAACTCTCAGTTTCATTACAAGCTTTTCATTTCAGTTTCCGTGATTGTTTTCAAGTACACTTTCTAAGTGTCCAAGCACTTAAACGCAAGAGCGCTTCTTTTCAAAGCCGGCTCTTTTCTAAATCCATTCCCTTTTTGTTGTTTTATTAATGTTTCACAATTGAAGGTCTATTTTCCCCCTTAGCTAGACACTCCCAGATTTCTTTGCCTAATTGCAGTTTTTCAATTTCAAATCTTTGTTTTTGACAAAGTAGGTGTGGTCGGGGTGCTAGTTTGTAAAAGAAGCACAGTCTTAGTGAATAAGTAACTATTCAGCTTGGAGTTACTGTTTCTCCAAATACAGGATTTCGTTATAACGATTTGTGGACCCCTTCTTACCTGAATGAATACCTCACCTAATCTACCTAAAAACACACTTAAATAAATCATCTTTTCCTATTTATCAATTCTTCTCTTTAAGCTGACTGGCTTTCCGAATGTTTTGAAATGGGGTTGACTTGGCGTCCTTTATTCATCAAATTAAGTTAGCACTATTAACATATAATAATTAAGATATAAGTAACACCACCTTTTGCCCAATTTCAAAACTTAACAGTTTTTCCTACATATTCGATTCAAAAAGCTTCTTAGAATATTAGATTTTACAAACATTTCACTATTGTTTAATGTTTCTGCTTGATTAGGCATGTTTCAAAATGTTCCTAACGAATTGAAAGCTGCTATAAAAACTGTACCTTCGTCATTTCATGTCATTCAAATCAATCCATTGTGACACTTTCTCTCCTTTGTCATTAATACTTTTCGTTCATTTATAAAGAACCCTTTCGAAATTTTAATTACGTCATGTCTACTCGAATATGTTCTATCGCAAACTTTACCTACCCTAGACAATGACACTACAGACGTAGCCTCCATTGTACTCCGAAAATCGGTTATTCTCTATCCTAAGCACACTTTCTCGATAGTAATCTCAAATACCGAAAACGCATTAAAAAGAATAAGTGCCTTATTCAAACATAATTAAACCTCAGTTGTTCCATCCAGCGATAGATGGCATTCGTTGCAGCCCATTCATTGAACAAAGTAGAAGTAGTACTACTTTCCCATCGTGTACCGTTTGTAGTTTTTTATTCATTCAAAACGTTATTAAGTTATTAATTACATAAGTTCGAGTGGATGGAAGGTGAGATTTTTTTCACCCAGCGGTTTCGCTACTCTTGTAACGGATGAGAAAATTGGATGCACTTTTATTTGTTCTCGAATAATAATAAACTAAATAGCAAAGAATCTCTTGGCGTGGTTAGTGCGCGTGCTAAAATTACCAGCTGTTTCTTCGCATTGGCCATGCCGTCAGACACAGCCGGAGTTTCTCAAAAATTTCATCTTTGTTTTGGTGTGATCTACTTTTCGGAGGAACTCACTTTATGTGATGAGTAAGGAGGAGCAAAAGTCTGATTATCATGTCGTGAGTATTTTTTTCTGACAATTTTTTAGAAGAAAGGTTACACCATAAAAAGTTAAAAAGTCGAGCTTAAGTGTATCGTTTATATCTTCCGGATTGTATTCCACACTGCGTTGCTTGACAAATTTTTATTTTTTTCCCCTAGATTTTTTTTTCAGTAATAATTCGAAGATTTAATATGTTCTAGTATTAATATCTTTGTATGTGTTAAAAGCATTTTTCATACCTAGTGAATTAATTTATAAAAGGGTTTAAAATAATAATCCCTATAAAATTAATTTGCATTTCATATTTTTATCTTTTTATGATGATGTTTCCTGCTGATAAAGCCCGTATTTTATAAATAATTATGACATTAATACATTTACATTCTTTTTGTGCTATGTTAAACAAATGTGTTATGTTCTTATGTTCTATGTTACATTAAATGGTTTAAAATTTTTTATTGTTTTTGATAAAATACGTACAAATACACAAATATTTATAAAACCTTCTACTAAAATTATTTAATGTTTTAACCTCATTTTCAGTATCACTTATTTATTTAACTGAATAAGCTGACTGCAGAGGTCAACCCTTCAAGTTCATATTTATAGGGATGATCGTAATTCAGAAATTTTACTAAGATACGTTTCTCAGTTTTCTTGTCTTGTCTTGTTTTTAAACTTTTGATAAGAAAAATATGCGTTTATTGCATTAAAGAGTAATCACATTTAATCATATAATTCATGAATTGGAGAGTGTTGAATCAAAAACTTATATAAGTTGTGAATGAAAACGAAAAAGGAGCGCTATTGCATCAACGATTCATAAAGAAAAACTAGTAGTTTCGCGCGTTTTCACGTAACATCTCTAAATGATCCTTCTATATTTCTCAAACTTGTTTAAAAAAATGCCTGAATCTATATTTTCAACCTAAAAATTCTTCGTTACCAATACATGTCTCCTGTCTTAAAGAAGGCTACATAATTCCCCAAAATGCTTAGAATTGTTGTATTGCCTTAAATAAGATTATAAAATTACATAAACCTTAATAGGCTATGAAGACTCTCAGATTTCTTGTTCCATTTTCAGATGCGCCTAAAACTTATAAAATGTGTCTTATTTTGATCTATTTTCTATATTGTTATGTTGTTTCTTACTAGTATATTTATTCCACTATATAGGTTTTAAAAAATAACGTTTTTAAAAAAGTTATTTGATGAACTAAATTAAATATATTTGAGTTAGTTGTCATTTAAATGTGGGTACAATGAAAATGATTATAATTGAAAAAAACATGATGTGATGAAAAATTATTTAATGCAGTTTTGAAATTAAGATATAGAACCTGAAATTGAGATATTGTATTACAAGAGTTTTGGAGATAAAATAAATGATGTTATAAAACTGGTTTTTTTGATGTCGTTTGGAGTGTTTCTAAATACTGCGGTCTAAATATTTTGGGATTTGTGAATGCTGAAATTTAGTTTATTTAAATAAAGATAACTATCAATGATTTTTTTTAAAGAAAAGGTAGGAAGAAAAATCCCTTTATTCTCAATCAATGTATCAAAAACTAATAGGTTATTTAAGTTACAATTTCATCAAAAACAGCATTTCATTTAATAATAGTATTATTGTAAAAATAATATCAACGCCAATTTTCTGTAACAAATGTAAAATTATTTCACGCTGATATGGCCAAAATGTTCCAAACGAATTCATAACTTCTTTAAGTTCATAAAAACTCTTATTTTTAACCATATCTTCCTCATTTCCTTTTTTTTTTTTAACGCAGTGAAACATTTACTTAACATCTTTTACTTTCCTCGAACATATTTTAAGCTTAATAGTTTTCTTACTTATTTTATAAAAGTTATTACTTATTTTTACATCTATCACTAAAAAAATTTTTAGTTCAGTCAGTTTTTCTTCCTGAAAACAAAATTTTACTGTATCAAATCATTCACACATAAATACAAAGATGTATGAAACTTTTTAACATTATCTTAATTCCTTGCAAATTTGATCTGTAATTAAGAGCAAGATACTAGTAAATTTCATTTCAATTTAGGATCTCAAACTTTTAACTACTCTTTAATTACTTTTAACCTTATTCAACATAAAAGTCAGAATAAGAATCCTTCGGACTGAAAAAACTATACATATTTCTCATTTATTCTTGACTGCTCCATTCCTAAATTGCCCTGCCCAGTCCCTCCTCTTTCTCAAGAGCCGTCGTCTGCGTCTAGTTGCACTTGTAATTGCCAATCAACATGCAAAACAGAAAAAAAAAGTGGTTATGCATGTGGGAGGGTGCAAAAAAATGTTTGCGGAGAGGCCTGCATCTATCAAGCGGCAGGGTGACGAATGTATGTGGCGGCTTTAATTACTCAGATACTTTCACTTCCCATTGAGTGGCAGCGCTCAGTGTCCGTCCGGCTGTGAGGACGTCCTCTATAGTTTTGTTTTAAGTTGATTCGAAATCTCTGTCTACGAAGCAATTTGCGATTAGATTGGTGAGTAGTTTGAATGATAGATATCGCCGGGTACCACTGTTCAGCTGAAAAGCTATCTTCCTTAAAGAATCACTTGCTTGATTAAAATACCTAGCTTGACTACCCTTGTTTTGGGTCGAGAAAAACGAATAAGGTATCAGATTTTGTATGTTAGTTGTAGTTTTTTAGATATGCTAATTTCAAGTAGAAAAACCTACTAAAAATACATTTCGAAATCGTCTCTTTTTCTGAAAATAGCTAAACTACCCTAATTTTGGATATAAAATGTAACATATTACGTATTTATAACTTACATATATCTGAGAACCTAGACCTAACTGAAAGCTTTAATGTCATTTTTATTTTTTCCGTGAAAAAAATCAGATATTTTTTAGTCGAAATATATTGATATCTACCAATGTCCAAGTTTAAGGTCTGATAAATGCCGAATTTTAAGTTTCATTCAACCAACGGGAAAATGGACTTTATGTGACTACCTCGTGACCTTCCTGAGCTGTAATATTTTTAAGATATATATTATATGTCCTAATATAAAAGTGCTATAATATTTTAAGACAAATTTTAAACGTCAAAGTTTTAAAGTTTTGAAATACTTTGTATTTACTCATTTTTCCGTATTGTGTTTATTGTTTAATTTATATATTTTTAAAATTTGTTTGCTTTTTTCTTGTTCTTATAAGGATACATAAAAAATTATGATACTTTTTCTCTGGTTTTGACTCATTATACATGTTAAGTTTTACGACTTTTTCGAACAAATACATTGTTATACAGTTCAGGAGTTATTGACCTATATATTTATATGATTAATATTTATATTTTTACCCCATGGTTAAAAAATTAAATACTACATTTATAATTTTTTTTGGTTGAGTAATTTCTTTTAGTTCTTACAGCACCTTTCTATTCCTCTTTTTCAGTAATTCATAAAATTGTAAAAGTTATAGAAGAACTTTCATGATTGGTTTTAATATATCTTCAACTACAAAAAATATTTCTTTTTTTGAAAATTCAGTAGTTTTTATTAAAAATCATCTGACGAATAACTTAATTTGAATGAATACTTGTGCTTCTTAGTTTTTCTATTTTCCTGACTCGGTCACTTTTAGCACGTATTCTAATTTACATTAACATCCTCTTCTGGTAAAAACCAAAAATGATCCTTTGACCGTAACAGTTAAACCTACGTCTCGTTCCAATTAACACCCCACCCGAAATAAATACCCACGATTACGAGTAGTCTCTAAGGCAAACAGAAAAAAAGACAAGCGATTACATAGAAGAGTGATCCTGCGTACTGGCTCGAATCAGTCGATAGAAAAGAGGAAAATCTGGCGATGTAATTTACGTTTCTCTTAAATCATTCATACACAACAATTCAAAAGGATTCAAAATTTTTATTTGAAAAATAAAACAACTTACAACGTGTTTCCTGACGACTGGAACGCAAAAGGCAGTCGTTATTGTCTTGTTGGTAGAGGTGGATATATTGTGAACTGTTCTTGGCATTTCATTACTTGACGGTTTGCAATTTCGCTTCAATGGGATCGATTTCTGATTTCAGGCACGAGGACATTCGTCGTTCTTTGGAAGTGCTGGACAGCGTGTTGGCCGAATTCGATGACTGTCTGGACTCCTGGGATTCTGCGGCCACCCCTATCGAGTGCAAGTTCTCGGAGTCAATACCGGAATTGAGAAAGTGAGTATAGTTTAATTTAACTGCTGGAAGATTACATTTCTTTTGGTTTTGAAAGTGTGTGGGTCTATACCAGATGTGATGAAAATATAATTCTAAGCTTTTGTATTCCTTTAATTTTTATTCTCTGAAAACTTTGAAAACAATTCAGTCTTTCCCAAAAGACTTTATAATGCTCTCTGTAAGACACATTGGCTTGTATATTATATTTCTGTGTTCAGAAACCAATCAAAACAAACCCAATAACTTCCCACATGTATTTCCTGACCGTTTCAGCAGCCCTCTTATAAAATTTATCCAAAATTCTCATGGAGTGATAGTGTTCAGCTTTATACCTGAAAATAAAAAAATAACTTTTGAATATGATTATTGCATGGATTAATAATAGATGGATGAGGCATTGAAATTCAAGATCCAATCCCATCTTTATCTTTATCCATCCATCACTGATACATAAAGCTGATAGATATGTAAATGAAAGGTCAACACTTACAAATATTTCTTTGCTTACACTGGGTCAAATATGAGAGGAAACCATCAACATGTGAAATTTTGATGAAATTAATGATGGTGAAATGAATATCAGAAATAAATTTTCCAAACCAGTTTTCAACCTAAAGGGTGGCTGGAAACACGTTCTATCCTCTTAAACTTCTGAAGAAGATAGTTGAAAAATTAAAATGTAAATTTTAGTAAAATATTGAAATATAAATAAAAGGACTGATAACACAACTGACGCTTCAGAGTATTTTGAAATTACCTATATTCTCTCCTTTTATTAAAAAAAATGTGTTCCACAATTTTGAAATATTTTCTTAAAACTCAGTGTACCGGGATCAAATTTTTTATAAATATTCGTTGGTGGAGCACATTTTGAGTACTATTCTAGTAGCAGTGGCGTAGCCGGAAAAATATTTCGGAAGGGGATTTTGGAATATCGCGGGGAAGGGGGAAATTTAGACCTTTTATATGGTCAAAAAAGGAAATTATCTAACTTTCGTGGGAAGGGGATATTGATATATCCCTTTGGCTACGCTCCTGTCTAGTTGTATTCCATGTTTTCTTAATACCTTGCTCCTTCAAAGAATGTCTCCCCTCAAGGTTCATGTTCGATCATCCAATAACTGCCTCCGTTATTTTGTTTAAGGTTGGATGAATATTTTATCTATACATTCATTTCTTTCAATTTGATCTAAAGCTTTCATATCCCCAGGAAATTCGAACGAGTAGAAGATCACCCCAACGGAAAACTCTCGAACGGACTCTCGAAATCTCAGGGCAGACTTCCACTGGAGAAGTTTTCGCTAGATGGAGCCGCTAGTCACAACTCATCAAATTCTGCTTCGGAACAGGTTGGTATTGGAGACAAAACTTGCAGGTTTCTTTTTTTGGAAGGCCCAAAAAATGCGGCAAGTGAGAAATTGGGTCAGTGGGGATTGTTTTGACTGACTTTAATAATAGCAGAATGGTTTGAGATGCCGTTTGCTGTCGAAGCATGCAACTCACCTTGGCCGGGAGAATGCAGGTTGGTGGCTCTCACTTTTAACTGCACACTGCAACTGCTGCTGTAAAAAAGTTAATAGATTGTGTTCTTGTCTTGAATAATTCGTTTATTCACTTACAAGAGCCATAGAGGGTTCAGGGTTTAATTATTGCTATGCCGTCATATTTAAGAATAAATCAATGCGGTTTACCCGTTTACCGTTATTTCTCATGCTTTTACCGTTATTTCCATGCAACTGCAATTTCTCGGTCTGTATCAATCAGTCAGCCAAAAACAAATTAAGAACAATCACTAATAATTTTTTCTAAGGTGTGGTGTTATCAGTGATAGGAGTTTTATTGCCCAAGTGAATTTTTTAAAACATGAAGCAAAAGTGTATATACAAAACAACCAAAAATAGTTAAGAAACGACTATTTTCCGATATATTCATTTAAAAAAACAGGAGAAGTACATAAATATGTGCCCTTATAAGGGAATAATTGTTATCTATTTGCTATCTGACAGACTAACCTTTTTTATATTCAAAGTCAAATTGAAGGTTGTCTTCTACAAATAAAACACATTTTCGATATTTATTGCTTCTAGGAAATTTAATTTTTTTACAAGAGGACCAAAATAGAAAATGAATTGCATTAGTATTTTTATTATTAATAGTTTCTAAAACGATTTGAGTACATTGTTGGCACCTCTCTTAACGGCTTTTTTTTTTTGAATGGAGGGTTGTTGCTCCCAAAAAATACTATCGTAACAATTCACAGAGAAATATTTATTCAGTGATGCTTTATAATACTACTCAAATTTCTATCCAATACCCTTACCTTCCGTTTATTGCGCATTTAATGTAGTTTTTCGCATTCTCAACGGTCCAATCGTTTCCACTCGACCGTGGGAATGCTTTATCTCTCAAAAAAAAATGCCCGCATACACTTACATCCCTCATTATTCTTTCACAGCCCAAAGTCAGTTCCCCTCCTCCCATACCAAAGCGAAGTCCTACCACCAAACTGAGCGAGAAGGACCAGCAGCAGAATCGCTTCACCTTCCCTTCCGACGACACCTCTCTGGACGGCTTCGACGACTCCTTATCGCAGCAGCAGATAACCACCTTATCGCCCAAGAATGGCGACGCGCGGCCGCCTTGCGACAGACTCACCTCCGATAAGTGCTCCAACTGCGGTCGTGGCCTGAAAGCTGTCATGGAGGCCACCAGTGACCAGCCCTCACCGTTCATGCAGAAGAGGCAACTGTTCGAACCGAAAGCGGTCCAGGAACTGTCCACCCCTTCGGTGGGTCGGAGTCGCAGCTTCAAGGTCAAGCGGATGGTGGCCGAGATCATGGACAGCTCGACCGAGCCGTCGTCTCTCCCCGCCGACATATCCTTCGAGTCGTCATCCTGTTGTTCTGTCCGGGACTGCGACTGCAGAGACAGGATCCGGCACCTGAACGAAAAGTTCGCCGAGACCAAGAGGCTGTTGAGGCTGAAGAAGATCAAAGTTCTGAACTGCGAACCTCCCTCCTTCGTTCCGCCGCCACCGCCAGGTGGCGACGCCGTCGTACCAAAGACTGGACGCCTTGACGACCCCAGTGAGGACCAGTCCTTCTATTCGGCGGACGTGTCCAACAATTGCGTGTCCTCTCCGGAGGGTAGCCAAAACGAGGACTCCCTCCTCTGCAACAGGTGCTCCAATGCCTTGTCGTCGCACTTGAACGAGACGATAGAGGACATCCCCAACCTTCTCCCCACGGACGCTCTCAACCGCCCTCACCTCGGGTTCTCGTATTCGATGGAGGATGACCTGCCCCCTGGTGTGAAGGAGATTCAGATGACCACGTCCACCCCCAAGAGCGGAGTGTCTCAGCCCAGTCTGTTCCGAACCAAAGAGTCGAACTTGTCCACGTTTAGTCAGTCAGTGAGCAGTCTGGGGTATGTGTCTAGTCAGAGCGACTTGGAGCTTAACAACATATCGACTGTTCCGGACAAAGTGCCCGTGTCCACTTTCAAATCGATGACACTGCCCAATGGTAAGTGTCAACTCTTTGTCTCACTATTGTCCGTTACGGATGACAGACTTTGGAAGTTAAGGGATTCTTTTTAAGAAAAATCGATATTCTAGTTTATTAGTCCTTGAAATCGGAGGCTTTGCTGCAAAAGAAGGTCAATCCAATTTTTCAAATTTTGAAATACTATAGAAATTTACCTAAATGACCGAGCTATATTTTTTTTTGTCCAAACCTAAATTATTCTTGCATGAAAAGAAAATATCTTTGTGTGACACAAATAAATATTTCCTAACAGCCTCAGAATGTAATTACCTCTTTTTGCTGCAAACTTTTTAAATGGTTAACTCCTATTTAGTTCCATCAAAATTGGTAGACCTACTTTATTTAGGAAACTTATTTTTTACTTTCTTCAGTTTTATATTCTAAACATTTATTTTACTCCCCCAAAATTCAACTGGAATGCCTTTGGGATGTTTTTTAGCAACTGGTCCGGGGACCAGCGAAATTCTTTCTCTAGAAGTCCGAGTCGATTTTGAATGGTCTTGGGCCACCGCGGATTTCAAACGATTTCTGTAACTTTGCTGCCCATTTAAGCCTCAATCCAACATGATTGACCGTCTTCTCTCTCTCTCTCCTCAGGTCTGGACCGCTCTCCCTTCTACTCCCCCGCCGAAGACGACCATCTGGGGGCCCAGCAGAAGTCCTGGCAGAACGACCACAACGACAACCGCGTGCGCAAGTCGGGACACATGTCCGTGGAAGAGCTGCGCAGCTCCAGCGCTCAAGACGAAGAGAAGCCCAAAAAGAAGCACTTCAGGGGCTTCAGCAGGAAGAGCAAGAAGGACAAGAAGAATGGTGAGTTCCGCCTCCCCTCTCTCGGTGGTGGTGGATGGGGGCTCAGTTGGTTGGGGAATCTGTGAGAAGCTAGCCAGGATGGTGGAGTACCTACTGGAGCTTCACTACTGTGATTCCATCGAGCTTTATTGAGATTACGGGTAGTTCATAATTAGAAAAAATTATTAATTGACTGTGCTTATTGTTCTGTGAGTGTGGTTTGTCAAATGTGCTTTTTGCTTTGTGGTTGTTGTTCTAAAAAGCATACATTTGTTTCTCCTATTTTATTAATCTCAGATTTTTTCTTGACTTCTTCTTGGGCTTGCTCTATTTATAAAATTTGAAGTTCATTACGAAGTTCTTCTAAACTTTTTCCGTCAAAATCTCAGAGAGCTTAAAGCTGTGTGTTTTTTGTATCGTGAATCATTTGTGACTGTAGATGAAATTATATTCAGTCTTCAGGGGCTGCATGGCCCTTGAAGTCTAATCGCAGAGTTTCAAGGGATGTTTATATCCTTCGCTGCCTACCTTAGATAAGATTAAGTATCTGTGAAAGATCAACACACCAGTAATAATTTACAACCGTAAAGATTTTCTTTATCTCTAAGCAGCTTTTCTTTTTTATCAAGAACATAAAAATAGTCTTTCTTTGTGCTGTGTAGCATAGGAAATACTTTGAAGTACCCATTTTTTAAGGTTTAAAATGAATCTTTTTTTTACTTTACGTTTCTAGAATTACGTTCTACCAGGTGTTACTTGCAGCTATATTCACCTCGACCTAAGGTTAACCTGGAATCAAGCTTTTTCGACTAGTCTGATTGGCTTAAATGCTTAAAACTTGTTTCTACGCTTATTGCTTGCTTTTGTACTGAATTTCTCAGTTTGCACATTGTTTTAACACATTTTCATACATTTCCATCAAAATATGGTTTTTATCTGATCGAAACTGAACTGTTCTCTTTTAAGAATCCTAAATATTGCTTACATTTACATAGTACTGAGGTATGAGAAATGTATGGTATCAGATTAAAAGTTAGAATACAAACTAATTCTGTGAGAGTTAAATAAAATTTTGTTCCTTTGTAAACATGTAACAAATTCTTGAAGATAATAATGATTATTTTGATTTCCCCTTTGAATAAACTTTATTTTACCATAAAAAATAGCCTTAAATGTATGGGTAAAAAAGAAGAAGAAATGAATTAATCTAATTTGAGTAATTTTAGAAATATTTTTCATTTGTCAAATTAGATATTTTCTTGTTTATTAAAACCAGAAAAGATGGTATTTCCATAGAAAGCAAAATAAACTGTATTCAACATTACTAAAGCCACTGCTTACAAGATACTACAAATCTAATAAGCTGTTCTGCATGTTTTCTTCATTGTATCCTTGTATGCATATCACAGCACCAATAGAATAACAGGTCCTGAAAAGAGTAAAGATATTTTTTAATGCTTAAAAATATATAAAAATCCCGTCCTTATCACATGTTAAATTAAAACCAACTTTCCAAAAATTCTTGCAGAAAAATGAAGTCTAGTATCAACCTGCTTGCTTAAAACCAGCAAAAAGCTCAAGACTGGAAAGAGCGCATCCCGAAGAGCTTAGCCATAAACCAATGTCCATGCAAGAAGATTAAAAAATAAACAATAGCAAAATCAGCAGAAAAAATAGCTAATCAAACAGTCATGGCCTCCAACATTACAAATTACCTAGATTTGACCAAAATTCAAACAACCACGGTGGAAGATGCGACAGTCCTCGAGATACCCAGAAGGGCCTTTTCCTCACTCTTCAAAGCCTTTGGCATAGCTTTCAACTGCTTGGCCATCCTAGTGTGCTACGTCTACCTGAAGAACTTCCGACGCCACTCGATGATTCTCGTCGGCGGCTACGTCTCTTTGTTTCGCATCTTTGCCGAGTTCATCGGAGCGGCCGTGTGCGTATGCTACGGAATCCTGGAGATGGAGCCTCACTACGTTGTCGTCGGATTCGTGGCCATCACGGCAGGGCTCTTGTTCAGAGGCCTGATGCTGTACTTCAGGAGATACCAGCACCCCAAATCGCAACTGATCATCCGATCGGGGATCGTACTGTACATCTCGTGCATCATCCTGTGCTGCTTCGATTTCCACGACATTCTGCAGACGATAGGAGCTTTCAGCTGTGCATCCAGGATCCTCACTTGTGTCCTACCTCTGGCGGCGCTGGCAGACTCGCTCAATTGCGTTAACGACACGATGTTCTTTTTGGGAACCGAGGGCATTGCCGTCTGCTTCATCTGGTGGTATTGCTCGCATCTGTCTTTCAAGTACTTTGTCGTGGTGCCTACCATCATCGGACTCATCTTCAATTTCATTCAGTACGCTTTGGAGGAGATATATTTGGCGGTCGAGGAAAGGAATGAAAGAGAGGGAGGAGAATTCCTAGATTTCCTGAAGTGACTTGGGGTCGTGTTAACTGTCTGCTTGGTTGTGTGCAGTAGATAACTTAGCAGTTTCATGTGATTTCTGAATAAAAATCGCGAATACCTCCATCATTTGCGTGTGGCCGGATTTCTTCATTAAAATTTTACTTTGTTTTGTAGGAGTGGAGCTTATGTCTACATGATGAGAAGATTTTTTAAATGATTTTGGTACTCTTTCGTTTTGAGCTCAGTTTTATATCTTAAACTAAAAAAACACCAACAATCTTTTGAAAAATACATCAATCTAATCCATCGACGTGTTTATTTAATTCAGTACCTTTGCCTAACTTTGGGTATCAAAATCAGTTTGATGCCATCTTTGTGGGACTTAAAACGAAAAAAAAAACTTGCTTTCAGACTTTAAGTATAATCTTGTGTCACTGTTTGGTTGTTTATTGACATATATGTTTAAAAAATATGATAATTGGGCTTTGGATTTGTGTACTATCACAATGGAGTTACATATTCAATCGCAAATTAACGTAAGCTAAAGAACAAAAGGTGTTCAATATCGTTATCTGTCCATTAAAATTCGTCAAGTAGTTTTGGACCCCAAGTATCAAAAATGTCAAAAATTGAAAGCCAACCTATTAAAATTGACGACGACAAAAGTAATTTGGCGATATACTAGGCGGTCAAAATATTTTGGCTATTTAACGTGACTGATAACGGAATTGTATTCTAAAAGGTTCGAAACGAAAAATCACATAACTTTTGTGCGTGAACTGACTTGGTTATATTAATAACCAAGTAATTTATAACCAACCTTATAAGTTCCTTACTTCCTCAAATTATACTTATAAATTCCATAATGAACAATGAGAAAGATAGTTAAAAAGCATAAATGTTGAAGAAGATGCTTTTTTTTTCTAAAATAATAAATAAATTTAAAAAAGAAATAAAACTACTTAATAATTGAGTTTCATGGTCAATGTTGTGATGTAAATTTATAGGCTGCTGCTAAAAATACAGCTAATTTTTTTAATGAAAATTGAAAAAAAAAGCTTAGATAATGATTAATTAATTTTATCTAATGTATAAAAAACTTACTAAAATAATTGATGGTGAGGGTTTATGATACATTTTCGCCAACTATTTTTTTAATGGTAAGGCTTAATATTATATTAATTTTAAACAAATTTTTTAAAGAAAAAAGTCAATTGCTTTTACCTTATGCGAATTATTGCAGTTTATTTGAGGTACAGATATTTTTTTTAATCAGGATATGAATCAGGATTAATCAGGTAATCTTTTTATTCGTTTTTAAATTTTCTATAACAAATAATGAATAATTTATTCATAAATAAAATAATTACTACAAGAGCTAACAAATGTAACTTTCTTTACTCTAACGACCGATATTGCCTTCTTGACGGCTAAATTTGACCCCTATTATTGATATTGTGGTATAACCATAAGGCCCTAATTCCAGAATGACCCTGAATAAGCACAATGTGATAGATCTTAAGACTTTGTTTCCGTTTCTCCATTGTATACTAATTAACCAGTGATTTGATGATTGAAATCAGCTCTTAAGGTATGTTGCAAAGCACTTGGTTGAAGTGTACAAGATGCAATTTATGTTCCTATTCTTTGAAGATTAAACATTGTTAAAGCTATGTTGGTTGCTTTCATTTATTTCTTCATTCATTTTGCCTAAAATATATTCATAGTACAGATACAGAGCATAACTGAAAGTAATATCCGTTGATAGATATCATTTTAAAAAATCCATAGTTTTAATACTTTGGATTTTAGTCTTATGTTTTCGTGACATCTAATGGTTTTTAATCTTACTTAAAGTAATAAGAAATCCATCATTTTATTGTTTTTTCTTTTTGTTTCCCCTTATAAAATTTAATGATAAAAATATCAATCCACCGGTAAATTTCCCGCCGTTACAGCTTGTAAGTAATAAGAATTATTATTCAAATAATATAGTGTCTCCCTTAGAAGAATATTTAAAGATGAGTACAGTTAGTTTAAAACTATTTACAAGTTACTAAAGTAAAAAAGGCGTAGTCAAAAAGAGAAAGCTGATAGCATTCTTAGCTCCATGATAGCATTATGTTCCATTTTTTTTTTTTTAAATCTAAATCATCACTGAATGTGGGCCGCATGTGGCCCGCGAAGTCATTTTTATTCTTTCTTGATAAATCTTAAAAGGATTAAAGAAATTAAGTTAAAAATGTAGAAAAAAACCCTATCTTTTCAAGATTTGTAGAATAACTTGGCAACTAATGTTGTTAAGCAGTTTAAATATTTAACGTATGAAAATTATTAAAGACAGTTCAAGAATCATATTGAAAACCTGTCATTGTCAAAACATTGAAATTTTATTGCACAAACTTTCAGTGAAAATTAAAGAAAATACATCATTATGATGTATGTGATGTGATCCCCTTTTCATATTCATAGTTAATCAATGTATCATGAGCAAAAAACAAAATTTTTATCGAACAATTGGCTCGTAATTTCTAAAATGTTTTTTTTTTCACATTCGACATTGTTGAAGTTCGCATTAATTGGTACGCATTACAGATAAGGTCTGCAGGCCCAATTTAAATCAATGCCACTCATAAAATCTCTAAGGAAAAATTCAATACCCTCTGAAATTAAATTTAAATTAAATTTATTTTTCATTATATTTAAGGTACCATAAGAATACGTAAAGTAGTTTAATTATTATTAATTTTTAATAATTATTTTTGAAAAACTGAATAATATTTATTTTTTGGTAAGAAAAAATTATTTCATCTAAAATTAAATTAAGACAATTTTTTAAATAAGTCAAATAAGTTGTATCATTTTATTGACTAAGAAAAAAAAAGGTTTCAAAAGTGTATCAGTTCAATATTATATTAAAAAATTAAATATATATCATTAAATTTTCCAAAAAAAAATCGGGAAAATTTTAAATTTACTTTACATTAAATTAAAATTTTTGTACAATTTTTGTAAAAAAAAACAATATGTTTTAAATTTTAATTCAAAAATTTTAAAATACTTTAATTATTTTTAGATGATAGTTTATCATTAAAGTCTGATATATCCACGGATGAAGGTGTTATTCTCAAGAAACTTTCAACTCTAGATGGCAGCAGCATCGAATTTGGTAAGTCTTTATTTCATTGTTAAGAAAGATTTATTTAATACCCTACAAATTAACAGAGATATAACTTTTCTTGTATATTAACTGAAGTTTTTGCGCGAGAATGTTTTTGATACAAAATAGAATTCTTACCAAGATGTGTAAATCAAAGTGTTATGGAGAACTATATATTTGATCGGTGTAATACAAAAGCTGTAAAAAGGCAAAGCATGTACATGGCGCCATCTGTTGCAGAGTGGACATTCAATTTCACTCTAAATTATTCATGACACTTCAATTCTCTGTTAGTGTTAGAAGGTTTATTAGGGAACTAGCTGACAGGGCCGGACTGGCTAGCAGTTGGCCCCGGTGGGGCAGATTTCATGTTGGCCCCCATTCATTCTTTCTTAGTCTTTTAGTTCTACCTACAATAATTTCCACTTATAGTTAATTACATGGGCTTAGTCGGCTCCTAAAAATTGGGGGGGGGGACACAAGGATTTGGTATTCATCCCCAGTAGGATTTTACAAAACCCATACTTAACTACACCAAAAAATAATACTTTTTAGATTAACACCGGTCAATGATTTTAAGGTGATTTCAAATCAACTAATGAACTTTTGTACCAAGTTTTTGAGAATTGTTTGTAACTTTTAACTAGAGGGGGGTCTGGGGGTTCTCCCCCAGAAAATTTTTGAAATTTGACCTTTAAAAACAAGGTAAACTCATTTTTTCGTGTTATATGATTAGACAATTTCAAAATCAATTTTTCTATGCTTTAACCAGTGCTGTAATGGAAATTTTTTTGGGGAGAGGGGGCTCACCCTTAGAGTATATGGTAGTCATTTATTGAAAACAGAATTTTAATCAGATTTCTCAAGTAATACCAACAAGTACCAGTACGTATACTACCAATTTCACTTTCAAAATACCATGATTAATTAAATTTAACAATCCTCTTTCGTGGAAAAAATAATGAGGTCGTAGTTGAATATTACGAAAATAGCTTAATTATGATATTTGAAGATTAAATTTTACTTTTAAAAGGTATTAACAATGTTTATAAATACTAGGGGGCCTGCCCCCTGCTCGCTATCGCTCACCAACCCCCGTAACTGCTTCGCAGTTCTTTTCAGATCGCTTCGCGATCTTAGCGAGCAGAGCTCGCTTGTTCATCTCAACAATCCAGCACCACCCTCTTGGCTTAATTAATCCTAATTAATTAATTAAGCTTAATTAATACCGAAAATACCTCTCTCTTGCATAAATAATTTAATTCGGATCATTCCTCCAAATTAAGAGAAAAACATGTTGTTGAAATATATTCTTTTCTAGCTTATGAATAATTTAATCGAAATGTTAAAAAAATATCCAGCAAGTCTACTAATAACATCAACAACAAAAATCCAATCTTTTTATAAAAAATATTTGTATGTGTCTTTAAAATATCATAGTTATACTATGATTAGTTTTGCTTTTATAACAAAAAAAACCAGAAAAACCGTCAAAAATTTCGAAACTTCAAAATTTAATTACTCCAAAACTAATTCAAAATTCGAAAAAAGGGTGACGTGGTGCAAAACTGCACATCTAAGAGTATGTGTCTGCAAAATATCATATTTCTGCTGCTAATAGATTTTGCTGGGGGCGAACTCGCAGCAGAAAAAAATAATTTTCGACTTTGACATTAAATAACTCTAGAACTAATTATCTCATCTATTAGCTTTTAGAACGAAAACGATCCTCATACATTTGTCTAGAAATGTTTAAAATTTCACAAATTTCTGTGGAATAGTTTTTGCGTAGTGAGAGTTCAAAGTGTTCAAAAATAAAATTTTCAAAATCGGCGGCCGCGGCGGCGCGGCGGCGGCGGTCACTGTTACTTTTTTTTAATATAGAGAGACAGATATTAAGGAATTACAAAAAATAGCATCAATACCTCATAACATTTGTAATGAATTTACAATACAAAGATGTGGGAAAATATATTGCTATTGGTAAAAATTTACCGTTGATTTCAAAGTAGCCCAATTTAAAAATTAAGTTTTTAAGCTGTTTCACTCGTATGTAGCTAAAATTTAATCATTGAAGGTTACTTTTTGAAAAAAAAATAACCACCAAATTTTTACTGGAAATTCAGAACCCTTCTTAGAAAACAGAGCAATCACCAACACAAATATAAGTACATTAAAAAAATATTTTCGGTTAAAAAAGATGATGGACTTATACCCATCTTCAACCTTATGCAATTTTATCTGAAGACAAATCTTAAAAAAAACATTAAATTGACATTAAAATCATATGTATGTGTAATTCACACCACTAAAGGGAGAATTAGAAAGATTGAGACAAATAAAATTCAAAATTATAATGAAACTGAGTCATAAAGTAGTATCAATGGAGTGAGTGAATATGAATGGAGTCAAACATTCCCTACATAAATAAAGTTTGAAAATACTTTTAAATTTCTTCCCCAAATTTTAGCAAATTTTATTTTAGCTTAGATTATAGAGCAGTGTCCCAACCGGGGGGCAATATGAATTTCTAGGGGGGCAATTTGAAATTTTTTAACAAAATTGCCCCCCCCCCCCCGGTGGGACATGAACCATCAGGTTTTATTTACTTTTCAAGAAGAGTTTTCAAAAAAAAAAAAGAAAAAACATGGGTGTATGGAAAATTTAGAAAGGCTTTGGTGGGGCATGGACCAAAAAAGGTTGGGAAACACTGGTTTACAGGATAAATAACAGGAAAAGAAAGACAAATTGATTGGCCCCATATGCATATCGGTTTCGAACCACACGTAAAATTAGCTTTGTACTTTGTTTCTATAAGTTTTCACGGATTTGGTAGAAGCCTTTTTTTTAATTGGTAATTAATATTAATTTTGTAGTCGTACTACTTTTTCCTACACTACAAACGTAAAAAGTTGAAGTTCAAAATTTGGCCCCCTCGGGATTTGGCCCCGGTGGGGATCGCCGCCCGGCCACCCCGGCCAGTCCGGGCCTGCTAGCTGATATGCCCGCCGTTGCTCGGGGGATAAAATGCTTATCAAACTGTGTGTTAAAATAAATAAGCATTATCGTTTACATGCAATAGAGACAACAGTCTTCCCGCTAGGATTCTTTTTTAATGCCATACCACTTCGTTAAGATGTAAAAAAACCTTTAAAAATGCCACCTGTTTAGACTTAATGTGTGAAATCCCCGTTTTTAAAGAGTATTTTTCAAAATAGGAAAAAAGTCAGGGGACCTTCTGAACCCCATTATTTTTTTCTCTTGTCCTTTTCTCCCTCCATCCATTTCTGCAATTGGTATAAATGTATATTTGAGGCAAATTTCTCCGCCTTCGCTTCACAATAAAGATATATTATTGAACAGCAATGTCTCTATACATAAAACTTATTTCCCCCTCATCCCGCTAAATTTTTATATAATACAAAACAAATTAATATACTACATACTTTTATACTTTTTTAAGATGTTATAAAAATCTTAAAAAACCGGTTTAGAATTAGTGTTTATAACCATTTTTTAATAATGATAATTCTTTTTTTAAATCAGGGGGAGATCCCCTGAACCCCCCTTTGCTGATTTATCACCAAATCATTCATTGAAAGAAATTTCAAACATGAAGTAAAAGTAAACGTCATTTGAATCGACACTGAAAATGCCTGTGATAAAATTTGGAACTTTGCTGGAAATACTTAAATTTGATTAAATAGAAAAAAGAATAAAATTTTTCAGTGGAACGGTTTTTGGTTATCATAAAAAAAAATTATTTAATCATTAAAAATTGTTTCTTTATCATATTTTTTTAAAAATTCACCTGTTATAAAACATTTCAAAATAAATATTTCCAACAATAGAGTTTTTGCGTGTCCCTGGAAAGAGCAATAATCGCAATAAATTTAACATTAAAGGCTAAGCATAATAATTTAGAAAAGGGGTAAAAAAGGCTCCTTGGAATGCTTTGATTCTGAAAATTCTTTTTGCAAACCTTCCTGGTTGTGTGAGGAACAACATGCTAAAATTTCATAACAATCACATTAATAATGTGAGTGCTAGGATGTATGTATGGATGGATGTCAATGTATTAACATTTCTGTAGCACACATCAATTGGATCAGTTGGATTTTTTTCATTATTTTAATAATGATATAAGAAGATATAATAATAACGTAGATATAATAACGTATCATAACTTCATGAGTTTCAGTTAATGGAACCCTTTACAAGAATGGAGAACTTTCTCAGAGTGTAATAAAATATTTTTTGGTACAACTTCAAAATTCTAAGAATAAATATAGTAGTAGTAATGCAAAATAAGTTTGTGTTCTAAATTAGTAGATAAATATTTTTTAAAAACATTTCATGGTTATGTTAAGGTCATTTGTAAATTTAGGCATGTTAATAAAGGTCTTGATTTTTGTCAGCAACAAGGTTTGGGAAACGGTCCGGGATTCGGGATTCCTACCCTGACCAGATTTAAAACTTATTAACAACATAAATAATAAATTTTTTGCCATTTAGTACGTATCATCTTAAATGATGCTAAGGTCGGACTCATGGAATTAATTTTTGTCTAAAAAGGGGTAATTGGAAAAAGGGATATGGAATATATAACTTTAATAATATCTAGTGCAGGTAGTCAATTTAATTTTTCGAGATCCTCTTTAATTAATCTTCCGATTTTCTTATTGAGCCGATTTTGTTTCACGAAACCGCTCTTTAATTTCCGCGCTTCAGGAATTAATGCTTGCGTAACGGTTTTGCTTCATTTATTTCGAAGTAAAGCATTTCCTTTATATGTACGTAGCATCCTTTCACCTCTCTCTAGTCCAGCATGCAATTATTTATTCTCTACCAGTCAAGTCTAAAATTGTCGGGGATCTTCCAAAAGGATTTGGTGGTGTTTTTGCTTAATGAGAAATAACCAACCCAAATTGCTCCAAAGGCCCGTATGATATAAAGCAGTCAGTTCTCTCTCTCTCTCTCTCTCTCTCTCTCTCTCTCTCTCTCTCTCTCTCTCTCTCTCTCTCTCTCTCTCTCTCTCTCTCTCTCTCTCTCTCTCTCTCATCTCTCTCTCTCTCTCCCTCTCTCTCTCTCTCTCTCTCTCTCTCTCTCTCTCTCTCTCTTTGATACTTTCTGAAGTGAGAAAGAAAATTGTAAAATTAACCCTATAAGGATGGTTATTTTATGCTTTATCTTTTATAATTGATCCATAAAAAATTAGCAAAATTAACATCTTCCGTAACCACATATCATAATGACAAGTGACAAGTAATTATTAAGTTGAAAATTTAAAATTTATAAAAAGAACAACATTTATCTAGTTTTATGCACATTGTTATCTGTAAAATTATGGTTCCGTTTTAATAATTGACTCGACCATTACGCTTGATGACTTTAAGTTCCATTCAACCAATGGTTTAGTTGAGTTGTAATGCAAAACATTTGTGATTTCCTCCATATTCCTTGCTACCTAATTCTCATCTTAATTCTTTTATAGCATCTTATTTACTATCTCTAATTTTCTTATACTTAACCTCCTTCCTCAATCATTCTCTTACACTCTGTCTCCTACAGTCTATCATTTTCTTATTCTCAGTCCTATCTCCTATTATATGTCAAAATATTATACTCAGTGTCTCTCTCTCTCGTTGCCTATCATTCTCGTATACTCAGATTCTTTCTTACTTACTGTATTCTCTTCTACGCAGTGTGTCTCTTGTCTTGTCTATCATTATCTTTTACTTTTACTCAGCACCTCTTTTTAACTGTCAATATCTATTATTCTCTTTATTATACTCAGTGTGTCTCTTACTGTCAATCATTCCTCTCTAATCATATTTCTCTCTCGTTTTTACCTCATCCTCTCTCTCACTAACCTTCTTATTCTCTCTAATAAAATGTTAAGGAGGATGAATAAAAAGTTGGTTTCTATATGTACCTCAAAAATATACTAGACAGATAACGAGGTAATCTTAAGGGAACCTCTGATGTGGGAGCTTTCAAAAAAAAAAAATTCAAACTAAAAGTATCTGCATACTATATGATAATGTCCTCATGGTGACTAGACAACGGTCAGCGTTCGCTTCAAAGCGTCGTTATTGAATAAAACGTCGGTATAGCCGCTGCTGAGCATGATGGCATCAGCCGCGAATCTTGGAAGCGGCAAAGGAAGAAGCGATGTGTAGCGAGATGTGTATCCGATATTCTGGGATCGCTACAGGATGCCCGGGATCCTGCCCATTTCCTTTTCCTCTCCGGGACGCTGAACCGAGAGTTCAGATAATCCAGATGACCGTTCACTTTTGAGGATATTTCTGAAAGAGGTGACCGGTATCTTATAATCTTTGGTTTACTTACGAAAAAAAACCCCTGTCAATGAGTTCATTAAGTCGGGGTACTGCTCCTGGGCTATTTTTTATTGTGCTATACTACTAGGTGGCTCTCTATTCGCGTTATCACCTACCTGAATTGAGTGCTGAGGAACACAGTTATTAATCACGAAAAATTCCTTACAGTTAATATTTTAGGATGCTGTAAAAATGAAATAACAGGTTCCTGTAAATGTTACTTCACTACAATGAAAGCTCTGTGAAAAAAAAGTGGTATTGTATTAGGGAAGTGATTTGTTTGAAGTGGAATGCATTGAAATGGCGAGTTGTTTTGTATACAAAATACTTTTTTAATATTCAAAATTACGAATAAGATCTGGGCAGTTTTGGAAAATAAAATAGCTTAATTTGGTTTATGTTTCAAGTTCAAGATTTCGAAATAGAGAAAAAGGCATTTCGTTTAAAATAATAATATTAAAAACAAAGAATTGAAACTGGTAGCAAGATGTTATTGATTGAATACATATTCCCATTATTTTTAGTACCTAGCTTATATCAATACCTATTTTATTCGGTTAACTCTTTTCAAAAATCAAACGATATAGTAATGAATAGTCTTTATATTTTATAGAGAAAAATAAAATAGGTAAATTATTCAGATTATTAATTATCCAGATAGAGCTTTATTTTTTTCTTCGTAAATCTAATAATGATAAAATATTGTTATCCCTTTTAATTTTTATAAAGACAGTTATTAGCTATTTGAAAAACGTCTGATGCATACAAACCTGCTAAAACATTATCTACATTACTAACAAATAGTTATCTTATATTATCATTATACATGTATGAGAATGTGTTAGATTGTTATTAAGGGCTTAATCACAGTTGTTTGTTATTCAGAAAAAGATTGGCTATTATTTTTGTATATTATTCATGCCTTCTCAGTAATTCTAATGGAGCTTCTTTCCAAATCCTTAAGAAAATACCAAGCTGAGTTTCGTGACTGTCACTGCTAAAATTAGCACTCGTTTCTGGAAATCTTAGCAAGACGAGGAAAAACGTTTTTTTTCGGGAAGGTAACGGAAAAGGGCGTTTTAACATATCATTCTCCTTACCATAAATATTTTCTAGTAACGTATTTTAGTACGTGGTAAATGTTTTGGAAGTAACAGTGTTGAAAACATGAAATTGGAGTATTATTTTATTTATTTTAAACATAACAAAAGCATAGATATGGCAAGGAGTGTATTATTATTGATGTTGTTAAAGAAAGAAATCTGTAAACTTAATTTTTACTTTCGGTTGAAAAAGAAGAAAATAACCCTCCTGACAATATAACTATTAGAATTCATTCTAAACTAAACCTTACGTAAATGGTGTGTACAGTGTTGCTATAGTTACCCAATTCACGATAAAAGAGAGGCTCATTAAAAATAAAAATTGAGTTGAAAAACTGTCCCCTACAAAAAAAAAATGTTGCCGTATAGTCATCTTTATCGTAAAAAGTATCCTTTTTCTGAGGAGAATGCATAGCACACCGCCTTCCCTAATTTAAAGGCAGTGTTTGGATGCTATACTTTGAACTACCTCAACTCTGGTACCTCAAGTGACTTGGTGGTTGAAAATAGCAAGCGATGCAGTAGGTAACTCCAGGGATTGTATGTGTAACCCATATTCATCCCACGCTGTTTAGTCTGATAGCAGGAGTTGGCCAACTTTTCCCTCCTACCATGTAATGTAAGATTATGCAATGCTTTTATCGTTCTTTATTTCTGAATGCAAATCTTGGTTATTCAAATGTATTAAGAATTAGAAATGAAGTCTTGGCACGCGATGGGTATCAACATAAATTGTATTTGTGACGTCAATGCAATGGACACACTGGAACCCGGTCATTTTTGTACTACTTTGATAAGTTAGGTGTGTTCAATTTGATTGTTGGAAAAATCAGTTTTTAAAGAAAAAGAATATGTTTTCCAGTGTTTTAAAGTAAAAATTCTTTTATAACCTTTTTAGATTGTATACTGTATCAGTGTATAGAAGTACTATGAGTAAGGTAGTAAATATTTAGTATTACCTTTTTTATCTTCACGCAACCTTCTTATAACCGATACTGTACCAAAAGGAATGCAATATCTCTCCTCCTATAACACCCTTGCTTTGAGTTAATATATTTTATTACCTTTATGATCCGTAACATAAGGGTAATATTTTAATTTTCTGCTTTGAAAAGAGAGAATACCTATTTCCTAACAAAAACGTATAGGTAAACCACATTTATAAAAGTAATTCTTGTTGGGTTTTTTTTCCTTAGCATTTTCTTCCCATAAGAGCTTCTTGTCTTAAGCAATCCTTAATGGGAAAACGTAACGAACTCAATTCCGAGGTTGAGCAACGGAGAAAAATTCTCACCACGAAGTGTAAAGTTCAAAAATGTTATCTCAAATGAACAAACAATCGTTAGTCGCAATCAGAAAATGCTCATTTAATTCATATCTTTTCACTCTCATGATAAGAAAAGCATGCTTCAATCACAAGGTGTATTATTTAGGAATCACCCATTTTCTTGTCATCTCTTTATGTACTCAAGTTTTGACAAATGATTTCGTCCATCATTTCTCAATAAAACTGCGCTTGAGTGGACAGAGACGCAAGTCCGAACTCACTCACATACATTTAATGACCACTAAGAGGCTTGATGTCATTTCGATGTCGTTTCCCAAATCGTATTTGTTCTGCATCTCCACAAGTACATTCACTCTGGTGGCGTGACACACCGCTTTTAGGCCACGTTGACGACGGATTTCAATTTTCGAAGCTTTTTTTTTACTGTTCCTGTCGTAAAACCACCCAGCGATTCGGTGACTTTACTTCAGTGATGGGGGGTAATTGAATTGTTTCGCTCCACGGAATTTGCCTGTTTCTTATTTTTGTGAGTTTCGGTTCGGTTTGATTTGATTTGTGGCAACTACAACTTTCACTCTGTGGGTTTTTTTTTATTGATGTTGGAGATCGGGAATTATGGCCGTTTTTTACTGCGAAAGCACTGCTTTCCAGTCTTCCGTGTTTTATGTAAATGGCCTGGATTTGTGCTCTTTCTGCTAAAATACCGTTTCTTCCGCGTTGTCGAAACTTTTTTTTATGTACTATCCCTTTCTGTGTGTAAATATCGTATAACGACAGTTTTTTGACTGTCTCTGAGCTTCATGGATAATGGATATGCATGTTCCCTACGAAGATAAAAACTACCATACACCGAGAAAATCTGATTTCCATGAATTTGAATATACGTAATTTTAAAACTTTAAGTATTTATTGTAAGGAAAATTTTTTTTAATAAAACATACGTATGTTTAATTTTAATAATTTCTCATGGTCCCTTCTCATAGCATGGCAAAAATATAAGAATACAAATAATATATATGAATACTTTTCTGTGAAAACATTGTATTTTTATGCACAGTACGATTTTTAATCCTATTATGTAGTAACTTTTCTAACATTTATTTGGAGAAATGCGGCTGAATGCATCTTGTCACTTGGATTATTTTTTATAGCAATAATCCTATGTTATTATATCTTATCTATAACAAAACTGTCCCATCCACAAATTCCCCACTTAAAATGCTAATAACTTTGTTTGAACTTTTTCGTCAACATTTTCTCGTTCCTATTAATTAATTAAAATATCACTTAAACATAATTTTGACGTTATCCAGCAAGAACATAATTTCTTTACATTATATATTTATCCTTATTTTCTTTAAAAGTGTCACCACTTCATTTTACCCTCAACCGAAAATCCCGTTTTGAAACAACTTCAAAAACCCCATACATTTTCGTCCCGGCATTGCCTCACCAGTCAGCGCGGAGGACACAGTCCACCGCGACCAAAGGTAAAAAGGCAGCCAGCCGTTCGCCTTTTATGCTCATAAACGAAAAGCCACCAAAAATGAGAGTCGTCTGCGAAAAACGAAGGAAGCCGTAACCAGGTCACGATGTCATCCCCGTCTCCAATCAGCGTGTCGCTGGCATATTAGGTATTGAAATGGAGAGGGAAAATGGCCCCGGACAATTAAAATGCGCTCTCTCTCTCTCAAGACTGGTTTGATTCCGATTCCCGCCGACCGACAGACGGAATAGATTAGGATGGGCTTTTTTATGGTACCGGTTTCCCGGGTTCGATTATTTAGTGCTCATTTGGCAAGAGTTGTGGCCAGAATGCTTCGGCTGTGGCGGCTGGTTTTTCTAGTAACTTCAATGTGTGAGGTTGAAATAAGAAATGAATGCATCTTTAACATCTTTTCTTAACATCGTGAAAAGTTATTATCATATGATGTATTATTCACAAGACGCTTTTTTGAGTAGATAATAGTTTTCATGGTGAGACACTGTGTAATCGCCATGTTTAATTGAAAATAGAGAGAAAAAAATTAAAACTATGTGCACAGTTTCAAAAAGAGGAAAAGCTTAGAGAAGACGCTTTTATATGACTTACAAGTGCAAAAAGCTCCCATTTTAAAAGATTGAAAGGTATATGGATATGGTATCACAGTATGAATTAAGTTGTGTCCGTTCGGTTTTCCAGATGTGTGACAATCCTTGGAGATATAAGTTGAATTGTAAGCCTAAACTGGTTCCAGGCGTTGTACTCAGAGATAAACTCGGTCCTATTTCTACAAGTTTTCATAAAATGGTGTCCATTAAAGTGCAGATTCAATTCTTCATCAAGCTGTTGTATTCTTAAAAGGGTTATTTTAGATTTTAAAATTTTTTGATAGAGTTTCTGGCTTCCTAGAAGAAGTTCATATTAAGTGACGGGGTTTGCATTAAATTTCCTCATTAAGGCATCGTGAAAAACCACAATTGTGCTAATTTTTTCAACAATCATGATCCCTTCGAATGCTTAAAGCATGCCGAGCTCCTTACTTGCCCCAATAACTCTAAACATAAACCCCTTCGCATCACTCTTCCAACTGTTTCTCCTTGCTCTGAAGAGCCATTACATTGCTATTATTTCATAACCCAACCATTGTCTGGGTTTGAAGTAGAGAATCACTCTCTTAAGCGTTCACCAGGGCTATTTTTAAAACCGTGCTTTTCGCGAAATCTGCGAGCATTCTACAACCAAAGGGACCTCTTGAGCAGTGAATGAAAGGGCCTTTTTAATGGCGCTAACTGACATTTCTCTACAATGGAAAAGAAGAGTAAACAGCCCCTGTGCGCACGGATTGCTAATTTTGGAACCTACCGTGGAGTATTTTCAATTTTACCCCCGTCGTTTTCGGAATGAGTATATTAATAGAGTATTAACTTTACTCAAATTGGGGTTTTGGCTCTGGTTATGGGAAGTGGAATTGCTAGTGGGTTAGAGTTACTTCTTTGGGCACTAATTCAATTTTTAATGACACAGTATGTTTACGTTGGAGTTCAAATTCTCGGTTAGGTTTTTAACTCTTTTTACGCCATACTTAGCTATTGTAATAATGAACAGTTGTTCTCTGGGATAATGACCAACTTTGATAATACTGTTTCCTCCAACCATCAAACAGGACTACATCCTGAGTCCAAAGAGCAAAAAAGAAGCTTTGCATTAGAGTTAGCTTGTTCTTGTTTTACCACAGGAAAAAGATTAAATTCTTAAAGAAAAATTAGAAAAGAAAGAAGAAATCTTTCAGGGGGGAAAGGGGGTACGCCCTGATTCAACACAACTCACTCTCCAAAGACACTATAAAAAAGGGAGTCGATTCTCGTTCATTCTTTATTTTGAGAGATATCAACACAGTAAAAAATCCCACTGTATATATCGTATGTAAGAAAAATACGATTACCGAATATTAAATACGAATTATGTGTAAAGATTAAGATTACGACACAGTTAATAGAGTTTAACTACTAGAGTGTAAAGAAAAAGATTGATCTGAAATAACACCCAAACATCGTGAATACATGGTTATTTGACAAGAAACATTTTTTTTTACAAGCGCTTCAATCAGGGAAGAAAAATTCTTCACAAGACGAGAGTAACCGAGAAAATACATTATCCATTGTTATGTTATACAAGTCTTTAATATTGCAAAATAATAATTCGCACAGGATAACAATCGTACTGCTACCCAAGATAGCCATAAACCTTTAAAATTTAGCAACAAAACGTACACTGTGCTCTCCTCTACACTTTACCTCGCAGAGGCCTCCTCTAAAGACTCCCCCAACTTTTGCGTCACCTCCGACTGTCAAATACAGGGAAGAGATCTCGCGACTCCCGTGCCTAAAAAAGAACACCTGTGAGGAACGAAGAAACTCTAGAGCCCCAAAATAGAACTCTGAGGCACAGGGTGGACATCACTCAGCAGCGACACGAGACGTCTCCCTCGTGGAACGTTTTGCCGATCGTCGACGCTGAAGGTTGCGAGCGAACCCCCGACTCCAGAATTAGCCTGCCTGTCGGGTGACATAATGGTGTGTCAACATAAGGGGGTTGGGAAACTGGTCTTAAGACTGATAAGATGAGTTGAGGATGAAATGTTGGGATGTTAAGGCAGTCAAAGTCTGTTACAGGCTTGTTTCAAATGTTATTGGATAACTTTGGTTCTCGAGGCAGGTTTAAAATACAATGCATTTAGAGTAGTTTCTTTGTGTTCTTAATTTCTTCAGGCGTTGTCTTTGTCGTTCTGAAATTCATTCTGGTATTTATCTGCTTTCTATATCTCACCGAGACTTCGAGATCTTCTTCTAAAGACTCACCGAGTATTTGCGGAGTACGTGCTCGTTAAATCTGTGGGTCCGAAAGTCCTGTGGTCGGTCATGGCGGAGTTTACCATGGGTCCATGTCTCCTGGAGACTATTTCCATCCCCTTCAGAGACATGGCAAATTGTGGAGGGGGTGGGCGATAGATGGTGGCGGCATCTATCATCCGAGGCCTTTTGCCTTAAATCCTCTATTGCCGAGGCTTTTGCCTTAAATCCTCTACGCTTTGCGGATGGAGCTTGGATATTCCAAGTGGCATTAGAAACAACAACAATATCGTCAGTGACCTGAAATTTAAATCACATTAAAAATTAAAAAAAGAATAATTACCAAGTTAAGTTAGCATGGTGGAATTGTTAAGTTAATTATAACCAAGTATTGTTTAAGAAAATCTCCTATTTAAAGACTTATCCTCTTTACTTAATTATTAAATGAAAGAAGGAGAGTATCAGCGTTTCTGGTAACTGTAAAACTGTTTTTCCTTGATAGTAGATAGTATGCGGAAAAAACAACTTTTTTGCACTTTGCTGTATGATTCCGTTATCTTTTGTAATCCGTTACGAAGGATCGCGTTAGGATATTTTCGCATATTTTTTCAAAAAAATTTGAGTAGGTTTTGCTTGTATAATTTATATCGTTCTACTTATACTCGTGTCCAAAAATTAAGGATTAGTTTGTAATTTTAAAAATAATGATACAAAGCTCAGTTTCATATCAATAACATTCCTAGAATCTTCGATGGAACTCCATTAATAATGGATTTCCAGACACATTTAGGACACTAATAGAAACCTCCATGTCAGAAGCATCAAGCAAAAATTTTTCACTTATTTGTAAAGAATATGATAATCCTCATCATGTATGATGATTTAAAATGTCTGGAATACTTTTGAATATGATTTTTCCGAATGTGTATGATGGAACTCCATTAATTAGAGGGCCTTTTTACCCCCCTAAATTATTGTATGTTAGGGAGGGGCACGCATGTATTCCAATTCTTTGACATGAATATCATTGATAAGGAGCTGACATTTGTTTCATCGTTCTTAAAAATACAAACTATCCTTAATTTTTGGACAAATGTATATCATATTATAGGAGAACTTGTGTACTGAAGTTTTGGGGAACATAGACAGTACCGGAAATAATATCGGAAAAACTTATTAATAAGATGATTATTGAGCATAAGAAAATCTTATAACCCCTTAAAAAATAAACTGACAGTGTTGTATCTGTAAAACTTCCTGCATAGAAGTGACAAGTCACTAAATACCAGGTTAGATAATATTTCTCTAGCGAACAGAATTGAGGTGAGCAAAACAGCATCAAAGCCTCCCCCTCTGGAACCGTGACATTGGCAGCCCCTTTTGTTCCATTGTGTCTGCAGGGGAGTTGGTGCTATTGTCGTTTGCTCTGGACGGGTATTTAGTGGGGAAATAATAAAACCCGGGGCAAACACCCCGGTCGGAACTGTACCCATGGGTGAGATTACAGCCCGTTTGGAGTACGTTATGTTAATATACGAGCGTATTTAAGCCAGTTTGTGAACTGTTTACTTCCTATATCACAGATCTTATTTCAGCATGAATGACACACATTGACACACTTTAGAGTTGGAAATGTAGCTAAAATAATGACTTAAATGCATTTCAATATCCTGCGGGAAAAAAAGAATGATTTTTTAAATTTGGTGTTTTTTTTTAATTTTAAATTATTATTTTATACAGACATGGGGGGGAAAATCCATATGTTTTATATTGTTAAATTTAAATTAAGTACGTAACAGAGAAATTTATCTATTCGAAAATAAATCTTGAGAATAAACGTCCCTTAAAAAATCGTTATAAAAATTATAATTGTTTGCTTGTTTTCTTTTTTCATTTAATATATAGCAAGTTTTATTCTTTTGATATTTTCCTAATATGCTTTTCATTAATTTGTACTTGGTTCACATTCCTAATGATTGAGAATGTATTTTAAACATTTTGAACAAAGCATATTAAAAAAAAAAACTTCTTCGTTTTAAACAGGGAAAAATTCCTGGAATTTTTAACATTTTTAAAAAGTGATCCAGTAGACACAATGTGTATCAAAGACACACTCAGTCACTCATATACTTAGACATCAATATTTTTTGAGAACTTTAAAGCATTATTCTTCAAATTATTTTTTTCTATTCAAATATAAATGAAGCATACGTGCAGCATAGTCGCTATATAAATTTATTTTATCTTATATAACCTTTCCGTTTTGCGGTCTTCTGTGCATTTGGTCTATCTCACAAGTAAGGAATTATTTTCCCCCAGAAAATAATATCCGCATATTACAAAATATTTTTCGTGCAGTGTAGTAATAGGTTTATTGTGTCCAAGCTTATTTTCCAGTTTCAACTTAGTAAATCGACGCTCTTGACCCGTAGATTTTATATCCATAACGTCTTTTAACAAATAAAAAAGATAAGGGTTTTGTATCTCTAAAAGCTGAACTGGTATAATTAAGTTTGTCATGACAAAACTTCTACTGCGTGAACGTTTAAAAAACATTTATATGAATGTTAGGTGTAATTTTGCTTTCCTCGGAGCCTCTTATGGGATCTTTAAATACATAGTATGCTATTATAGCGTAGACAAGTAAGGGGTCAAATGAGATACATGATCTGATCATCGATAAATTTCTTCATTGTCAAAATTTTTTGGGGTTTGTTTTAAAAGAAATCCTTTTTTATTGTAAAATAAACAACAGAAAACATAAAAAATAGCTCTTTTGATTGATTATGAAAATAATCTTACATTTATTTCAAATTATAAATTTTAAATTGATAACAATGTAAGAGAAATCACTATATAAATCAAAGTTTCATGTATTCTTTATGAATACATGAATACTTAATAGTACTATGTAAAAAGATGTCTTAAAAATATTTTTTTTTATCCTTTTTGTTTATTTAAACATCCTGATTAAGTATTTTAAATTTCCATGCTCAAAATTCTAAATGTTTTTAAATAAACCCTTTTGGTTATTTACTGTAGTTTTTATGGTCTATTTACAGTGGGAAACTGGAAAACGCACTCTTGCATAGATTGGAACATTACTATAAAGTAACGTTTACTATGATTATTTTTTTTTTCTTCTAGCCTAAAGAGTTTAAGTTTAGGTAATTAGAAATTGGTTCACAACACACCCAGGAAATCACTTCGATGTAATCATTATTAGAAACTACTAAAATTTAATAGTCTACCTATTACACTGGTCTACAAAAAAAAACTTTTTTTTTGGTGGCTGGAATATTAAAGCTGATTTTGTATATATTTGACCTCCTGATTAAGAATATGGCATCCATTTTTGCTCATCAGCTCTAGTTTTTGATATATTTCACTATAAAGTTTTTAAGACTTTTGCTCTACCTTTTATACAATATGGTGATATAAAGATGTCTTAAAATATAAAAAACCAAACTCTCTAATGCTTTTTCTATTCCTTAGGGTCCCAATAGATAGTGTATACAGATTCATCCCCCTGAGTTAGTTCTAAGGGGTACCTATAGGGCCCTAAAGTTGAAAAAAAGTGGAAAAAATTGTCTTTTTTTCAGAATTTTTTAAAAAATATTTTTGAGTTTTCAAATGTGATAAAACTGGGTAATTTATGTTATTTAGAACTTATTTAGACAGAATAAAATAATTTTTACTTTTTAAGTACACCGGAAAAGACCAATTTTCTAATTTTTAGGCGAGAAGTAGGGTCATTTCGCTCAAAAACGCTTAATACCAATAATGATGGTTGAAACGAATAAATTCCGAATTTTTCAGACGTAAGTCCTCAAAAAAGATGTCCTTTGAAGTAAAACTGAAATTTCATTTGATAAAGATCAGTAAAACAATAGAAGCTGCTCCCGAGCTTTCATGCCCTACAATTTGAAAAAAATTGGAAAAAAATTATTTAAAAAAAAAGGCATTTTTTAATTTGCTAATTGGATAAAATTGACTAATATGTGTTTTAGAAGTTATTCAGGTAGATTAATTGGAGCGACATCCCTGAAACTTTCCCATTTGGCATAGTTTAATCCGTAGAGATAGTAGAGTAGACTTTAGGGATTGTCGTTTTTGGGCGTTTTGGTCATCCCGGGATTTCGGGATAAAATTTGACATCATCCCGGGATCCCGGGAAATCCCGAAAATTTAATTAATGCCAGAATTTCAAGAAAAAAATATTTTTTGGCTGTAAAATCCAAACTTGCATAAAGATGAAATTTGATAAAAAAATATGTGGAGAAATTATTTATTTTTAATGCTACAATTTTTCAATTCTGGGCTTTAAAATTTCTTAAATGACATTAAAATATTGTTTGCAATTTTATATTCATTCATTATAATAGTACACACATATATCCAATAAAACCTTATGAAATGACACGAACTTAATATTTTAAATTTGTTTTAAAAATACTCAAGTTAAACGTGTACTTACCCTAAAAATGCTTTTGAATTCCCTTATAGATAAGTAGATAGCAGAGGGAGGAAAACTCAATGGAATGTTTGTTTTTTAAATGTCGGAGCAAACCACTCGTAGAACCTCCTTTAAACTTAATTATCAAATAACACTTTTTGCATTTTGCTTAAGAGTTCGGTCTTTTTATGAAGTGCGCCCATGCAAATGTACTAGCATTTTCTGCTATACTACAAAATCAGAATATTCTCCAGCCCGATCTTCAAAACGTACAATCTCTTTAAAAGCTGACGACTTATTGAGATTACGAGTATTGTATTCAGAAATAAGGTTCAAACTATCATCATAAATAATTATTCCTCACATAAATAAAGATTATGAGTTTCTAACATCCTTCCTTCCTCCTCGGCTCTACATCAGTCCATGCAGGACCTTGGCCCCCTCACAAGACAGCTCCACTTATTACGATTTGTATCTCTTATCACTAAACATACTAAAGAATAAAAATAGTTGATGAGTAACCAAGTTTCACCATTTATGCGAGCATTGTATGTATTATACAAATCGGCAAGTTCCTTGTTTATTGCTTTTTAACTGAACAGTTCTAGGAGTGGGAGATAATTTAATTCAGCAGATGATTGACTTAAATCACCTCACTTCCATTAATTTATAAGTATCTTCCAAGGAAAGGAAATGTTTGTCCATGCCATCAGGAACGATTTTCAAGCGTTTGTAGCAGCGTTAAAGAAATTTAAAATTTTGAGGGAATCCCGGGACAGACTGAGAAATCCCGGGACGTGTCCCGGCCTAAAAATTCTATTGGATCCCGGGATCCCGTTTTCCCGGGATCCCGGGAAACAATCCCTAGTAGACTTGTCTGAAGCGAGCCAAACTTCGCACGCTCTGCTCTTTCTGGAGAGGCGATATTTACGTTCAATAAACTAACTCACTGATCTTTATCATATGAAATTTTTAGTTTTACATCAAAGGACATCTTTTTTGAGAACTTACTTCTGAAAAATTCGAAAATTATTCGTTTCAACCACCATTATTGGTATTGAGCGTTTTTGAGCGAAATGACCCTACTTCTCTCCTTAAAATTAGAAAATAGGTCTTTTCCGGTGCACTTAAAAAGTAAAAATTATTTTATCCTGTCTAAATAAGTTCTAAATAACATATATTACCCAGTTTTAACACATGTGAAAAGTCAAAAATATTTTTTAAAAAATTCTGAAAAAAAGACAATTTTTTCCACTTTTTTTCAACTTTAGGGCCCTATAGGTACCCCTTAAAACTAACTCAGGGGAATGAAACTGTATACACTATCTATTGGGACCCTATGGAATAGGAAAAGCCTTAGAGAGTTTGGTTTTTTATATTTTAAGACATCTTTATATCGCCATATTGTATAAAAGGTAGAGCAAAAGTCTTAAAAACTTAATTGTGAAATATATCAAAAACTAGAGCTGATGAGCAAAAATGGATGCCATATTCGTAATCAGGAGGTCAAATATATACAAAATCAGCTTTAATATTCCAGCCACCAAAAT
The DNA here is from genome assembly GCA_963680715.1 of Tetragnatha montana. Classification (NCBI taxonomy): domain Eukaryota; kingdom Metazoa; phylum Arthropoda; class Arachnida; order Araneae; family Tetragnathidae; genus Tetragnatha; species Tetragnatha montana. Next base: position 49,441,677 of record OY796675.1, read on the forward strand.
GAGTGTTGACCAGTGTTATAGTTTAAAATCCATTTACAGTTAATTTTGTTTTGTCCAATCTATTTCTATGAAGAATGCTTTGTTACAAACGAGAAAGAACATAGTAATAACATAAGTACAATTTTCCATCTTGGATAGGAAGAGGATGCTTTAACAGATACTTGACTCAGTCAAAAGATATAATTTCCTATTTTCCGCTCATTTACGGTTGTATTCAGTTACCCATTATTAAAATATGTTTTACTACACTTAATGTTGCATATAATTGCTTTTGTTCAATCCATTAGATAAGCCGTTTATGCATGCTTAACGGATATGTTTAGATCTCTCTTTATTTATTCTTTCTTCTTAATTTTCTCACTAACTTATAACAAATAAAAAGAGCTAATTTGGATTGTAAAAGCAAATGTCTCATATTAAAAAGGTTTAATTTCAAATAAACTCGAAAATAAAAACTTTTTTTATTAATCTAAAAAAATTACAATCTTATTTTGTTAACAAATTTTGGATCCAAATGTTTATAAAAAGTCATTGGAATGACGGGAGAAAATAGTGAAATACGATAATATTATTGTTAGACTTATTTTTATCAATCATTAAAAGAATGTTTTGACGAAGAAATATCTTAGGTAATACTTTCGGAAAACTTCACAATACTAATTCAAATTCTTGGGGGAAATATTGTTTTATTTATAATAGAAAATAATCTGATTATATAAAAGTTTAAGGCTATTGTAATTTTATTTATTTTCATGTTAAAATCTAAGAGACAACTAATTGGTAATGATTCACAGAATCTAATGGACGTCAAAAACTATTCGTCAAATGTCACAGCATTCTCTTCTCTATTGCACAATGTTTTTCTTTTACTAGTCAATTATGTTTCTCACTCATATCTTCAGTTTGCTATTTCGGCTTTCACAAAGGCTAAAATTTTCCACTCATCATTAATGGACTCTTTAATCGACTAGATTGCATTCTAAGATGTTTCATCAAAGCGCGTCAAGTTTTCATATAGCTACCGGTTTCGTTTCTTTGTTCGGAAAACAATTCCCTTGTAGAAAAACAGGTTTTTGTTTCTCTTTCATCTATGTCATTACGACAAAATACTGACCACGAAACCAAGTTATTAAAATAAAAAAAACTCCTTTCAAGATGGCGAGAAACCAACGATGTACTAAATCAGCAAAAAATATATCGTCTGCAATCCCGAGCGCCGTAAAGCTGAGGTGAGCAACCTGGCCGACGATGCTTAATTCTGGAATTTCTATTGCCCCATTCGGCAATGAGTCAGTTCGTAGTTTAGAACAATTGTGGAGGGCGCGATCTCTCTTCTTTTTTTCTTTCTTTCGTGTCGTGATATCACGTGACCGAAGTAATCTGATTCATGTCCGCGCTGGACGGGCAATCCACAGAATCAATAAAATTTTCGCTGCCCCGACGTGGCGTTATTATCTTTCAAACGATACCGCTCCTCACGCTAGCCGCTGGCTTTTGAAATTCCTGGAAATACTCTGTGTTCTTCCAATGAAAAATTTCGGTCTTGGAAATACGAATTACACATTGAATTGTAATTATTGAATTTCGTTTCTTGTGATAATACACCTGACTGATATTATTGTATGATTCATGAAAAATGAGTGGTTTTAAAATGTGGTGGAGAACACTTCAAGAACTTTGGATAGTGATTGAGAGATTGTGTTAATTACCAACACCTACTGAGGGAACAAGTGTAATGGCTGCATCAGAAGTTTCCGTAAACTGTGGGTTCCGACTCCGAGACAGAATCTTAAAAACACATGCTGAGTGTCATTCCACTATTTACTAATTGCGGGGATAAAAGCCTTGTCTAATATTATATCCTCCTTTAATAAATTCATACTTTACCTTAGTAAAGTAGTTTATTTATAGAATTTCAATCAACTATTTCAGCAAGTTCTTTTAGTTGAATTTCTTTTGTAACAAGAATCCCTGTTTGCTACACAACCCTTTTATGCTTCTTCGTTTCGTTTCCTTTTTTTCTATAATTTTTTCTTATAAATTAATGTTCTTATGTCTTATGTGTGTAATGTATAAATGAAAGAGGTAGATGCGTTTAGGCTGATCGCGCACGAGCGACTTTTGTCACGGTGACAAAGACAAAATTGTTGCCTTGGCTATTGAAACAAGTTCAAGTATTGGTAGAGTGGGCGCACTAGGCGACGTGACACTTGGCCGATTGCCAAGAATTTCTTCATAGAGATCCATTGTTTTCTAGTGATATTTTTGATACTAGTGATACTGGTCGCCGTGACTCACTCGTGCGCGCCCAGCCTTATTCTTGAATTATATACAGTCACCTACATGGATCAAATATGATCCCAAGTGACAATAAACTTTTGTATTTGTTCGTTTGTTATGTATGTGCTAAATAAATAAGTAAAAAGAACAAGTAATGATGCTATACACTGCCGTCGAACATAAGCTTACCCTTTTCTCGGGTATTTCTTAAAATATTTGATTATGTGAAACAAATTTTTAATTTTATTAAAATTATAGAGAAGATAGTATTGTGTTTAACAAGTTCATCACGTTGGGTTTGATAAAAACGAAAAGGATGAATGAACGATATGATACTGTCATCATTGCATTTCGAAAATAAATTAATTACCCCAGGGAGGAAAAATGTTTTTGCCTTGAATTAATTTATTTGAGCCCATTATTTATTTAATAAACCAATTCAGAACTTTAACAACTTTTAAAATCGACCGGATTCTATCATAGAGATCAAATGTTTGTTGATCTCTATGGTGAGGTGAGTAGTTTTCACAAGTAATATAAATTAAATGAATAGATTTATAGATAATGTACTAAATTTAAAAGTGACTGATAGGATTATATCGAATTGCTGTTTATAATGATTATAACGCTTATTCTTTAAAAAATTAGAACAGTAAATTTCCGTTTCCTCTCTGTTTACGACTATTCAGAAGTAGTAAATAACTTTTAAAGAGTAGAGATGATACATTATAATAGTGTTGGTTCAATAAAAATGCCGTATTTTACGGTTCGATTCGGGTGGGGTTTTTTATGTTGAAGACGAACAAAGTTGAGACTTCGTTCTGATACTCGAAATGCTATTTTCAGCCTCTCTTCAAAATTACTAGTCGAAAAGAAACGCTCTCGTAACTTCCACACCTTATCTTTCTCTCTCTCCACACCAAGATGTTTCCTTTTATCTTTTCGATCAAGGTTAAGAAAATTCAGCTACTTTAATTGCTTTCTGGCCAAATATTTTCCTTTTATCTCAGATAAACCTTTTCCCCTACATCTCCTTATTTCTCTCCATAGGTATAATATGTTTTCTTTAAAAAAGTATTTTCCATTCCTGAAAATAACTCGACGTGTCGCTTTCTATAAAGAGTTTACTTTACCACTAATGTGTCATCAGACATTTCTTTGCGAAAAAAAAGTCAGTTTTAAACCATGAACCGTATATCCCTTGATACAGCTATCGAACATTGTACATAAATACTGAACTATAAATATAGAGCCCTAAAAGAATTGCACACAATCATTTAAAAGTTGCATATATGCATTTTTCACGAATGCCACAATTTTTGTTTCGCATGGAAGACGCCATTCTCATGTGTCCATAAATTTAGTAAAACCCCAAATTTATGACACTAGTCCTCTAAGGCCTCTTGATCTGAGTCACTCGATAAGGGGTCATGTTAGGCTTTAGGAATGTTCTCTTCGAGCACAAACCCAGATTACGGAGAATGTTGTTGGATTGGTTTCTTCTGGCGCCCGGATTTTTCTGAATGCGGGATTTTAACCTTGGTATGGTAGCTTACACCAACTTTACACATAGCTAGTGTTAGTTCCAACATCTTACATGCTTACTGTTATGGTATTGCTGATTTTACGGAAGAAAAATTAAAATACCTCTTACATTATTATTTTCCTAAGCAATGAAATACTGCTATTAAATTAATTCAAATTTCTCTGTGGATAAATATTCACACTAAATTACAATTTTGTAAATTTATAAGATTTAATGTGATGTTTTAAAAATACTCTGCTTCTTGAAATATTTTTTTCAATTCTTAGAAATCATTTAATAAGGTCTCACCATAATGAGTGAGTTCAATATCAATAAGTGTGTATTACGGACAATGTGTTACATTACTAATAATGCATTATAATTATTAATTACATATTAATAATTATTAATTACATATTAATAATTATTAATAAGGCATTATCAATAATGCCCGAAGTGAGGCCGGCAACGTGATAAATTCAATGACATTTATCAATGAGTGTTTATCATTTTGCCCGAAATACGCGGGCAATTTTAATAATGCCTAGATTTATCCCATAGCGCGTAACATATATACCAATGCCTCCAGTTTTTCCTCACGCTCTATTTCAATACTATTACACTATTTTAATTCCTATTTAAATGTCTTGTGTTAACAGATTTGAATCTACTTATATTTAATGTGACTGTTTCATTTGTGTGTTTATTATTGCGTCTTATTGTAGTCACACACTATACAAATATTATGACTCGCATAATTGCCTAACTTTTCTATTCCTAAATCTTAAATAAATATCAATTAGTTGTTTCATTGTATGTTCTACTTTAACTTTGCCATAAGTCCTGGATTGGGTTGTTTTAGACAATTATTACACGAGATTTAAATCATGCCACAACGTAATGTATACAAAATTGGGCAAAGGTGTGAGTTAATACATTTGACCACTATATCAGTAGTATGGTCTATTCATTAAAATATCTGAGTAAACCACCCAATAGTAATGACTTAAAAATCATACAGCCCCCAGCAACAATACAATATAATGTGTTCTATCTAACCACACAAATACAAATTTGACGACCAGCTACAGGCTCATAGCCCAACAAGGCTGGTCCTTTGTTTACGAATTCTCTAATTCCCACTGACTGTCCTATTGTATCAAACTCGTACACTCCCTTCGAATTAACTATATTTTCTGGCAACGCGTTTCATACGTCAATTACCCTATTAAAGTAGTAGTACTTCCTTAAATCCCGATTAAAATGTGTCTAATTCTATTTGTACCCATGGCCCCTGTTATCCCTATTAAAGTTTAAGCCTTCTGTATCGCCTTGGTTTACTAACTTGAAAAACTAAATAACTAAAGTGTTGTTAATTTGAGGACAAAAAAAAGTGTTCTTAAACGTGTTGTGACCTTTTGCAGTGTTTTTTCTCACATGTGGACAAACAAAAAATTATCCAACTTTCCTAAATGTAACAAATATAAATTTCCCAACATTTGAATGAAACCCTTCACCTAAAATCAAATCTTTAAAAAAGCAACATCTCACTCATCATTCAACTCATGAAATCCAAACGGCCCACTCATCCTCCCCCAACAGCTGATGGAGAGAGAGACATCGCTTCGAACGGGGCCCGTTTTTGTCTGGGCAAGGGGACACGTGATTCAGCCGCTGCGACCAACTTCCCTTTCATGCTGCAGAAGGGGGCCGCACAGCTGTGGCCTCCCCGGTTGCTTCCGCTGCTGACGACTTGTTTTCGTTCGAGCCCCCCCCCCTCGTTTTTTTTTTCGTTCGAAGAGATGGAACAACACTGTTGGGGACGATTGTTGAGGTTTGTGGATGAGAGAAGACCAGATTTATGTTTGTGATTTTTTTTTGTAAGGGGGAAAAGATTTTAAAGAATTGCTTTATTTAAACTAGAAGCACCTAAACATGATAAATATTAGAAATTACAATATTATAAATGATTTTGTATTTTCCAAAGTTGTATTTTCTATAATTCAAGAAATTTTGTTTGGAGATAAAAGTTGTCATTCAAGCACTCCACCCCTACTTCTGATATTGACTTACATAAGAAAATTATTAAGCTTTGCTTTTTTTTCTATGATTCACGCTTAAACATTGAACTAACTAAATAATCAAATAATATTTTTTTTCTTTTATGATTAGTTTTATTTATGTCCTTGAAAAAAATTAACCTGCCTTTTTGTTTTTATATTAGTTTATTCTATTATTTCTACTATCTAATATGTCAGGGATTTTTTTTTCTCACATTAGGACTATTTTCATAGTAGGTAATATTGTAATATTCCATAAGTTTGCATTTCACTTGAATTGGCTCGATGGCTACGTTTTTATTCTATTGAATCAAGCAGGAAACACAAATTCTAAAATAGATCCTTTAATAATTTTATTGAAGTTTTCATAACTTGTATACCTCTAATTTTGCCCTTCAAATTTTCAAATGACTTAAGATTGCCTTGTTTTCTCTCTATCTCGTCTACTCGTTCCTTCTCGAGTATTCCTGACGTCAGTCCCTAACTTTTTCTAAAGGAAAGGATGATACTACCATCCTTGACCCTGGAGGTTCTTATGAAGAGAAAAGTAACAGGGAAAGAAATGAGCATCAAAGAACCTAGAACCCAATACGACGTGATAGAACTACAATTACAAAACAGTTGACAACTGCCCTTCAAAGAGCTTCAACAGACTACAACAGCTGTTGTTCCCTGGGTGTTCCGGTTTGCAAAATAGAACCAACTGAACTAACCCATCCTTTCCTCTAAAAAAAAAATCCGACTCTTGTTTGGTTGTATACCTCAAACTGTACTGAATTCTTATTATCTATCCATTAATACTTATACAAAAAGTTATCTGCTGCTAAATTTTCAAAAAAGTGTTTAATTTGAAAGATTATTGCAAACTTTTTAAAGATTTTAGCCATGGTTTAAAACGTTTTCATTGTGTTTTATGAGGGACTTTTAAAACATATACTGGTTTATACTTAAGAGATTTATGTCAAAGAATAGACGTGACTGCAGAGTTAAAATTGGGGTATCTTTTGAATCATCCCACTTCCTAAAAGATTGGGACTGGTCACATGCAGTGTCCTTTTCCTGTTCTATAATCGCAGTTCTGTTTTCCCTACGTCACGTCAATTTAAAATAGAAACAACTGACAAAGTGCAACATTTCAAATGAACAATTAGATTGCACTACAAAGTTACAACGATTTCTTCGCATTTCAAAACGTCTAGCTCTCTTCAGAAGCTTCATCGTGACCGAATCACTGACCTGTAATGTCGGGTCGGTTCATGACCCCTCTGTTTTGTCAGCTCAGCTCAAACCTTTCTTCCTAAAAACCACTCTAAATCCTCAGAAACAATTTTTGAAATTCAACTCAAACTTTCCTCATGCATATTGCATTTCAATTTCCACAGCCAAGAGATCGAAGCAAAAGGCTCACGTGAATACTTTTCACTCTGTATTTGCATATGAGCATTCCGATGTCTTACTCATACTGTGCCATACTGTGCAAGCAAACTGTAGTCAAACGCTCGTCACACAGATGGTGCATTGAGTAACACAACACGTGACTTAAGCTGTCCGAATGGAAGATTAAAGTAAGCTTTGTAAGAAAGGTGGAAAAAGAACCTGAGATATTTATTTTAATATTTTGGACAAGGTCTATGATTTTGGACCACGCCCGACAGTTAAGTACTCTTATATTTCGGGATGAGGACAGTTTAGTGGCAATCACTTTTGAATATTAAGTTTTCGTTGACAGTTTAATGTTAAAGTGGTTATTATTAATGAAATGTGCTTTCTTTGAACAGATGAATAGATTATTTTTTTTATTCAAAATACATGAGAAACTTGTTGAGTAATTCAAAATTTGGCAAAAGAGGGTAAACCTAATATTTGCTAGTGTGGTCCTTTCTATAATATTCAACTCGACTTTAAAAAGTGCATTTTTTTAACTACCTGATTTTTCAGTTTAATATTTATAATATTGACTATTATTGATAAATATATGATTTCCATAGATTCAGTTAAACTTATTAGATGTTTACAGTATGAAAAGACATTTTTTTACATTTTCTGAATACTTGTAGTTTAAAACAATTTTTGTACAATATTTTTTGCATAGATACGGATCTCGAATTAGTTTTATTCAGATCAACGGAATGAATAAAACTGACGAAGGTAGACAAAATATTTTTTTCAATTAAGATTTAAAGTCTGACTTTTTTTGGGCCTGCCGAGGATTTCGTTTGCCCATTGACTAGTTCCCATACGTTGTTCGGGCCTTCCAGCCAGAAAATTTTAAAACCCTTTATTCAAATTGAAATTATTGGTAAAAACATGTACCTGTATAAAAATTTATAATTTAATTCATAGATGATTGTTTAACATTTGGGCAACGACAATACTTACCTATATGAATACAAATATAAATATTAAATACTCTATCATATCAGTGAGAAGAAGCTAATTAATATTAATAAACCATAAAACCGTTTATAATCAATTAACGGGATAACAGAAATGGGAAATGTTGAAATTTTATTTTACCAAAGAAAATTGAGATCATTGAAAAAATGAGTGTGAAGAGTTTTAATAAAAAAAAACAATGTATTGAAATTGTAATGAAGCAATGTATTGAAATTGTAATGATACAATGAAGTAGCATAATAGGAAAGAGAAATTTTACTTTACCATAGAAAAATGGAGATCATAGAATGAAGGTTCCAAGAATGAAACCAGACCAGTTTTAAATTATTTGTTTGCTAAAATGACCGTTACATATTTTTCTACGTGATGACACTTGGTCATTAATTGGAAGGAAAAGAAAATAAATGTTAGGATTCGTAGTTGTGATTAGGTATTAGAAACTAATGAATTGAAGACTTAATGAACAAATGAGAAAGAAAGTTGAAAAATAACATTTTCTTCTCTTGTTAAAATTAATTGAAAAAGAATATCCTTTCAATAACATAATTAATATTATAATATTCATAAAGTAAATTTTAAAAAATATACCACTTTTTAATGCGATAAAATTAATTCCTGCTGATTCATCAAAGAATTTAAAATGGGGTTGGGGATTTTTTCAGAACTTCGAATAGGATTTTTACAAATTCCTATTATATTATTTAGAAATAGTTTCGTTTTGTATTTTAAGCTTTAAATGTTACGTAAGGGTCAAACGTCTCTAACTTGAAGATTTCTCTTGTCTCCTTCAACTTACTCCTTGAAAATAATTTAGCTCATTAATTCAAATTGTTTTGGTTGTCTCTTCATTTTATCCAAGTTTATTTCGATAAACCAAATTACCTTAACAACTATCAATCTAGGCATTGAATCCCTCATACTTTTCGACTCCATTTGCATCACAAGAAAACAACGCCTTTAGATACCAGAAAATCCGAAAACTTTTCCCTATCAAATCAATCAGAAAAATTACTTTCGAAATCGAATATCAAACGGACATTCTCATTCTTTTGAGCAGAACTCTCTCGTTCAGTGACTCACTCTTCTCCATAGTCCAGAGAAGTGTGTCAAGTCCACCATTCCAAAAAAGGGCCACTTGGCTCCCGGCCTGATGGACTGATTGACTGACTGACTATTACGGCGTGAGTGGGCCACACTAGAGGTGAAATTCAAATCATCAATGAGTTTCCTCACGTAGAAACCGTTGGGAAACGTTTCGGGATGGTCGTACGTAATTGACAATAAAGCATTATGTCGGGGTTTTTTTTCATGGGAATAGTTAGTTACTCTGCTGTAGCTTGGGAGTAATACCTAAAGTGAAGGTATACGGTGTTGTTTCGATATTACGTGGATCTTAATGGTTGTCATTAAATGAAAATGTCATGCTAATAAATACATAATTTACTGTGGCTTGGTTTGGTTTTATTACAGATTTTGTGACGAAAAGGTAGGCTTACAATACGTCCTGGTTTGCCCAGGACAGTCCTGGGTTTCAGAGGCTGTCCTGGAAAATGTCCTGGGTTCCAAAATGTTCTGGGTTTTCTTAATTTTAAGACTGGACAAAATTTTTTGTGAAATTTTCGATAAAAATTTTCGAACTGCATTTTTTACCTACTTCTACGGCTTCACTTTACTCACATTTAGACTGCTGAAAGGGGCAGACTCTCTATTTGTACTGCCAAAGTCTGTTTAGTTTGGGTGTTTATTTAGTTTTTAATCTTTGATGGACCGATAGGTCGACAAAGTGTCCTGGGTTGAGCTCAAGAAAATATGGTAAGCCAACGCAAAGGATCATTGTGCGCCAAAATTTACTGGTGCGTATAAGGAGTTCAGGCAAACAAGTATACAGTAATAAGACCTTCTTTGAGAGGAGACAGTAGACCTCTTAAATGGATTAGATTGCAGATAAGTATTAAAATTTATAGACGATATATAGATACATTTATAGACATTCGGCTGATCTATTATATTGTTACTGAACTTATTATGTTATTTAAAAAAAAGGGGGTTAATTCTCTCTGTTAACAAAAAACTAATTATGAATTAAAACCTAAACTTTGTAAAAAAAATAGGTATTTTTTATGGTTTAAAATTAGTTTTATTTTGTAAGAAAAGTATGCTACTCTTTAGTAAACTTAGAGTGAGTCTTCTCTCATATTTGAAGTTATGGAATTCCAAATTAAATGGTGAATGGCAGAGGTTTTAGTCGTCATTTTAAATAAATATCCAGCAAAAATTAAGCCATTGATAGAACTATAATGAAGTAGTTTTCTCCAAAACCACAGTCATTAAACTAGTACGTTTTATGTATGAGATAAGATAAATACATCGGTATAATAAACTGGTATGAAAAGAACCTTCACAAAATTGAGCCGTTTACCTACCTAAGTTGTCTGTATGTTTTTTTATTAAATGTTAAAATAAATAAATAACTAAATAATAACTCAAATAACTAAAAATACGATTCAGTTATTCATTCCCTGCTTTTCTCACCCGAATAGTTTCTACTCAATCGAAATCCATTCAAAAACGGAATATTAAACTAAACATTCCCAACAGCTGTTTCTTTTCTGCAATTAAGGTTTTCACTTTGCCATAGCGGTGCTACACGACAAAGGGAAAAAGCTTACGGGACAATAAAAGCAGTGTAATTTTCTATTTGTGTTTTATTTCATCCCTTGTCCTCTTAAAACCTGATGATGAGAGAAGCAACAATCGATTTAAAACACCTGCACTCGTTTGTGGATAGGCTCCTTTTATTTCCAGCAAGTGCAAGTCGTCCTTTGTCTCGGACGTGTGGTCTTGTGATCTCTGTTACTCGTGTTCTTACAATGGAAAAAAAAGAAAGACTCTCTTCACAAACCGGTTTTTATCATAATCTTTTAATGGACGAGAAATAAATTTCCTTCACGTGATGTTTCTGTTTTTCATGAGATATTCTTGAATTTATCTTGATCAAATATTATTACTCTTTAGCGGTGACTAATCGCATCATTGGGTGATCATGATCAGTTATGAAGGGTGTTATTTTCTTAAAATTGTCCCAACGGTCGTAACTTATATTTTTATGGTGTAATGAAGCTTTTACTGTTATGTTTCCAAGTGAAGAACAAGCATTTTTTAATACCTTCTACAAATCGTCTTTTTGGATTGCAGTTTCAATATTTTTGCAATATTCGGGCAGCACTTTTAATTTTAGCTTTTGATCTAAGACATTATAAACAATTTTAAAATTTTAGTGAATTTTTGAAAATTATTAATTTTATATGTGTTTTTAACCTAAAAAAAGTTTTAATGTTTTTAATAGATAAGTTAATGTGTTTAATAGATAGTTCTATAAAGTTGTTTTAATTCAATAAACCAATTAAATTTCTTCTTGCTTTACTAAAGTAAAACCACTTTGTTAAGTGTGACTGTGCTTGAAAATTTTGTTTTAAAACGTATCTCTTATTTTGTACTAAAAACCGATTTCAATAATCACTAAACTTAATTATTAAAATTTAATTCTTCCTCTCTCATCACAATTTCCTTTAGGTATATTATTATCAGCACTAACTTATAGTCTGTCTGTCCTCGCTTGGCACGTGTGGCAAACCTAAAATCACTACCCACGGCAGGAAAAGCAGTGGCGAGTGCAGGGTATCGGGTATCTAATAGAAGTGAGATAACCATCTTTATGGCTTTTTCACCACTGTTTTTTCTGCTGTGGGTACGGATTTTAGGTTTGCCACTTGTGCCAAGCGAGGACAGACAGACTATATCACATTATTTTTAAAAACGTGTCATTGCTGATGCTGACTAAGTAAATTTTCCTCATACGAATTTTTAACACTCTCTGTGGCCGATTCACCTTTCTTCGTGCTTCGTCATTCTTGTGATATTCCGTGATTATACCTATACTTTACGACGTTTCTACCAGCTCTCCCTCTGATGTCATCTTCTTTTCGGTTTTTGTGGAAAGTTCCACTGGAAAATATGACGACACAGGAACTTTTTAATGCAGCGGTTTTACGAACGCTAATGTCCATTCTTTGATGCGTCAGCTTTCGACAGCCTGATTCAATAAAATTGTTTCACCGGAGAAGAAATAGCCTGAGTTGGATGGTCATTTCCCTCCATTTTATTACTGTTTCATGTGTAAGAGAGAGAGAGTAATCACATTTTACCCTCTTTTATTTATTTTTTCAAACTCTCCTTAACTATTCCATTAGCAAAATAGTTAACCCAATCTTCTTACTTCAATCATTACTCACGACTTTGTATGGTTAAATTAGATCTTCCAGTGGTAGTTTTAAAGTTTCATCTATGAAAATCGTATTGTTCTCGATTTTTTTTCATTCTCAGCCGTGTTTTCCGTTTAAAAACCTTTAAATACAGAATTCTAAATCATTAATTTTCTTGATAAACCAAAGTTTTCTGCATTAATTTGTGCCTAATTATGGTTTATGGGTAATGCATTTTAAAATGTTTAATTATTTTATTTAAGTGTAAATTGTTATAATATAACACGAACAAAATTACACATTTAAGTAAAAAAATGTCTGCAAAATTGATTGTTTCTTCCTTCTTTTTAGAAATGCACATTCTTTTTAGAAATGCACAAAAAATAGCCCTTTTATATGTCTTATTCTTCTTATCTTATATGTCTTATTTTTATTCGTAAGTTTTCAAGCTCACAGGAAGTATAATATTCTGTATAAGTTTTCATTAATTGTATCCTCAAGTTAATAACTTCAGTTAAAACTTCTAACTTCTTCTTTCTTCTTAACTTCTGTGTCCTTCCCCTTTAAAATGATTGTCCAAAATGGAAACAAAAATGGCGTTGCCTAAAATTCCATAAAAACCAGGGGACTTGCGCGACTAGAATTTAAATGCAACTCATTTTGCACATTTCTGGAACGGAAGCTGCGGAAGCAGAGGATGGAAGCGGATGCCAGATAAGGAAGCACAATGTATCCGCTCAGATCTCGAAGGAACTGAAGTCTCAAATTCGAATTCTTTGAATATCGGGTCGTTGTTTGCTTTCTACGCGTCTGTCTGCCATGCAGAATACGTGGCCTGTGATAGGAATCTGGCCGTGTTTGATTTTGCACTTTTATCAGCGCACGGCAGAACGGTTTTGCTGCTTGTTTTCAACGACTGCTGATTGCTTTATTTGAACGGGTGAGCTGTCCTAGAAACATTTGGACTACTGAAATTAAAATATGCAAAGACACTGTTGAATATCGCTAAAAACACTTCCTTGGAATGAGCATCAGTGGCACATAATTATTTAAATACATGTTTTCGGGGAGGTAGTGTGTCGCAATGCAATATCTCAACCGCCTGAAAATATAAAAATGCTCTGTTTTGAATAAAAGTTTTCAATATATATAATTCTAAAAAAAATTTTACTCCGATAAAATAATAAATAAGGGAATTATTTTTAATAAAAAGTAATTACCGTAATTATCACAATAGAATTTCAACACTATTATGTGTAAGTTACTTGTTTTTTAATTTGTCTCCTATTTTGTGCTGAAAACGCGTTTTATCACATCATTCCCAGAGACATCTTCTACATTGTTCTTTCTTACCTTCTATAGAAAATTTTATTCTACTTAGCTTTTGCGCTTTTCTTTAAGAAAAATGCAAAATTTTGTATAAATCAAAAACGGTGTTGAAAAAGTTATATCTATTTGAAATTGCAAAATTTTTAAGACAAAGTACACATATCATTCTCTTATGATTTCACCATTATGATCGGAAAAGACAAAATAAAAATTAGTTGTTAGTTATTATTTTATGCCTAGACGTTCTTCTTGTATTATGTCAGTCGAACAAAGTTGAACTTGGTTTTCTCATGATGCTTCCCTTGCAGAAATTCACGAAATGGGATAACGCTAGTTCATAGCCTTGTTTTACATTACATTACTAACTAAGCCGTCATCTAAAAACACAAGAATTCATCATGTCTCGAAACTAGTAGTTCGTTGACCCCCCGTATACAGGATTCAATCCAAGGAGGGTCCAATTTCTTTATAGCTTGGCGCTGGGCACTGACACATTCCTTGAAAGGGTTTCAAATGATAAAGAAAATAGAGCAATCATCGACTTAATGCTGTCGCATATTTTCTCTTCTTTTCAAAAGATCTTTTTGAGGTTAAAAAACTCGTACTTCTCGCGAGGAATTTGGCGCCAACACAACTCTTTTGAGACCCTTTCAGTTCAGTTCTGGTACTTAGCTTCAACTTGAGGGTGTCGTTTGCTATTTTCGTTCCGAAATACTCTTATCCAACTGACATATTTCTCACAGAACTAATGCTGTTGCTAGAACACCGGGAAAGCGATAGTATATCGTTTGTACCGTCCACACTGAATAAGATAAATTAGTAGACTTTAGATACAAGATCTATGGGTTGCTCAAAGTGTGTGCAAGTGTAGTTTCAATGAGAAGAGTAACATTTGTTTGACTTACTATCGTAATGCTACTACCAGTTGTTAACATTGAAGTATGAGGGTGGGGATTACGAAATTTAGTTAACAGTGGTAGTTAATGAGCCTATTGAAAAGCATATTTACAAAGGGTCAAAACTGGGGAACATCATTAAATTTTTTCATTCATAACTCATTACTAAATAAAATAAAATCAAATCAAATTAAAAATTTCGCCAATGATTCCCCAGTCTTGAACCTTTGTAAATATGTTACCGGGAATAACAGTTGTGCCTTACCTAAATTTATGGTTTTGAACTCCCCAAGCTTAAATCTCTAAAAATTTTGACTTCTATTTATAATTTTAGTTGTGGAAAACAAATTTAATGTTTAGTTAATTTTTCGACGTAGAAAAATGCTTCGGATTCATTTATGTCTACAGCCTGCAATTCAACATGATATTAAAACTAAAAATTTTGCCCCCACCCCAAACTTACTTGTAGAAAACCATCCAACTCCAAAAAAATAAAACTCAGAAGATAACATTTAGTAGGCAATGAACTTCTTATGAAACACAGGCTTCAATACCTATCCCAAAACGACTGGGCGTCGCAATCGGAATTAAGTTCTCTTTGTAGACGTCACTCAGTTTGAGCTCAACCCTCCTATTAAAATTCAAGCGGATGCTTCTTAACGATAGATCACCCATTGCTCAGCACTTCCTTCCCATAGTGATTTACTACGGCACCTTCAAAGATTTTTTTTAAACGACGTCTCTCGGAGAGCAGACCAGGTGATTTGTGATCTGCTCTTAACCATTACTAACCTTGCGTTTATTGCGTGGTTCCTCTGAGGGGAGATACTATCACATCAGAGAGGGATGACCTTTGGGGATTGATGGTCAAGCATCTTTAATGGATGGGTTGTAATGATTTTTAATTGTTTGCGGAACGACTGATATTTTGTTTTTATATTTTATGTGAAACAATGTAAGTTATGCACAAGGAGCACCATTTTTTTTGTGCGTGGGATGTTGAGATTCCAATGATTATAACCTCTATTAAAATTAGTATGTTATAGTCATCTGATTAAAAATAATAATTTCAGTGTCTTTTATTAACGTTTCAAATTAATAGATTATTTTGACTAAATCCTTACTAATTGAATGTGTGGCGAGCTTACTCACCCCTATAAGGGTCAGATTATTCAACTGGGGTATAAATACCGACTGAAGCGATTATAAAACCGAAGTATACTTTTAACGTATGGAATAAACCCAGTATATTGTGTTGTGCAAAACCAATTCAAATTGTTTTTAAAATGTAGTCTTAAGGAAATTACTTCTCCTTTCACCTTTATTCTTCTTTTTGAAAGTTTTAAAAACATAATTTGTTATAGAGTTAGTTTATTCTTTAATAAGTGATGGATTAAAAGCAATATACTAGACAGCAACTTGAGTTGACCCTACGACGTCACTACCAAACAAAGTAGTTCCCATCGCGGTGTCTTAATTTTGAGTGAAATGAAGAACGTCAATTTAAAAATATGATTATTTTGTTAAACTTATGTATATATAGTGGTTTTCAATCACGATTTGCGTACCGAAACTCCTCCTATCAACCCAACAGGCTTCGTGTTTACCGATTTCTGCTTCCGAATTTGTGACGAACTGGGTTCAAGAAACGTTGCTGTCCAGTATAGACTAATATGATAAACTGTTTTTTCTAAGATTGTGTAATTTATGAAATTAAAAACCTCCTATTCTCCATCCATAAACCTCTTTTATAACTTGGGGGAAAATATATTTTATTACTCTTTTCTTAAGTTTTAAAACTTTGTTGTAAACCACTATATAGTTTCAGTACCGACCATTGAAACAGCTATTTCTACCTTTGTCTCTAACCTCTATAAATCTAAAATGAAAGATTTTTCTTTCTCAGTCTACTAACTCTAACATATTCCTTTTTTTTTTACTGTTTCATCCTCGCATGCAGCATACAAAGCAAGCGAGTGATTTAGCCCCGAGTATTGAATAGCCCCCTAACGCGACTGCATTTCTGTACTTTCGTGCCTATGTTTAGAAACCTTTCCTCATGGAGTGAATTTATTCTCTTGCAGATGCAGCGCTCGCTGATGACAAGACGGGAGGTGGGGTAAGTCGACCGTAATTTCTAAGATTTTTTTTTCTTCTTCTTCTCCCAGCCGTCCCAGCGGGAGTCCACATTTCCATTTAATGGGTCACGGAGAACCTGGTCTAGCTATCTTCTCGGTCTTGCTCAAGCTTTTGGTCGCGGTCGTCTATAACGGAGGTGGTGTTATAAGGTTGGCAGAAAGGCCAATGGCGATGCTTTTGAGGGTGATCGTGGATTGATAGCCTTGTGCGGTTTGTATTGAAAGGTTGGGGTTTATGAGTTGGCGGCCATGAACCTATAAAGATAATTCTTCAAAGGCGTTGGCTTTTGATGAAATGTCTAAAGAGACATTTGTGGAAACTTCTGATGGGATAACTTTTCCTTTAAGATTTTCTTTCACTTCTAGTGATAATTCAAATGATGTAGGTATGATTGTCTTCCACGCCACCTGTTTGACTACTTCGAAGTTCTGGCCTTCAAAGAATGGATAAACAAAAGGATTTGGCCAAGAATGAATTGTAGCGTATAATTTAATCATATGCTACTTTTCATTCTTGACATCCCTTGCTTAATATTTTTATGTTATATTAGTTGTAAATATAATTATAAAATTAACTTGCATAAACGAATAAAACAAAATAACTAATATAATTTTGTGAGGAATGTTGAGAAATTTTTTTAATTTTGACCGCATGAGTCAGTCACTGACCACCCGCTGAAGGTCCAGACTTTAAGAAATCTATACGCCTTCAAGGTTAAGCTACATTATTTGGAGTTTATTTTAAGGTCAGGTCTAGTTTTCCTACTGTCTTTGATGTGGGTAAATTAGTTGGCCTTTAAAAACCAGAATGGGTTTCTTGGATGGTTCTGGGTCAGTCTGAAAATTACATCATGCACTCACTCAAAGTGAGGAAATCTGCATGGGTACTTTACTGGCTATTTTAAAATTGAACTATTTTAACATTTTCGGGTGTTTAGTTAGGGTGTTATTCTTCTCAACGAGCAACCATTTGAAATAGCAGTTGGGAAACAAACAAACCAAGGGTAATGGGTTTCACCACAAAACTAACGTTTCCGCATTTGTAGTTCAGGGACTCATCTAATGAGTCACTCTCTCGGAGTTTTTTCTTACATTAGTGTCTCCTCCAAACTCCACCTTGCATCAGGAAGAACCTTAAACTTCTCCCTATACTCTTGCAGTAGATCCATAGTGGTTATGGCTGCCAATTCCAACCAGGAAACAGAGCATTTAACCAAAATTCCTTACCCGAACTAACCACACTCACGGAACCGCTAATAGTAGACGAACTTCCTCGTAGAAGGCATTCCCTGACCGTGTGGTTTTAACCTTCGATCGAACGTCTTGTTTTAGGAGAACCTACTTTAACCACAGCAGGAAACGAGGTCTCTAACGATAAGGGATATTTATGCAAGTGTCAGATTTGGGAGATGACGCCCAAAAAAGATAAAAGGGACGTTTCAAGTTCAAGGACAGAAAATCAGATTCATAAGTTTACTGAGAACGAGGAACATGCCAAAATGGCTAGAAAGTTTGAGCTGCTAAATGTATGCCTGAGTCAGAGAGAACCTTTCATTTATATTTTTATATATTTTCATCTTCATTCCATGATTCCTTCATTCATGAACAAGGACAACCTTGTTCATGATTCTACAATAGTCTAAATTTACTTGGGTATATGTATTTACATAGGTATGTATGTTCAATGAGGATCTAGGAAAATTTCCAGAGTCCTCCATAAGATTTTTAATTAACTGTCTCTACTAAAACTTTTTTTAGGAATTATAAATATTTGGAAACTCCAACTCTCAACTCTTATAAATATTGTTAAATAAATAAATGATATCCGTCTTTTTTTGTTGACAGGACCCTCAGGGGATCAATATAGCCTTCCCCTTACGTGTGTATAAAACTCAAAAATATCCAAGATTCGTATACTAATTTGAAAAAAGAAATAATAAATTTCGGTGGTTTTCCTGCTACAAGTGTACCCTTGTGGTAAAACAACATTTACAGATTACTCTCCTTTACGGTTGTTTTTTCAGCATTGCGTTGCGTACTTTCTAAACTAAAGAAATTAAACATTTATTTGAATCATACTCTGAACTACGTAATTTAAAATTTAGTGCGCTTCCTCCTTCCTGCAAATATCCTTTTGCTTTCTAAGCTATCAGTAGACATTATTTTGAAGAAAATTATTCAATATTTGGTTATTACATTACCAAAGGTGCTACTGACCATGTTACCATGAATCTCGATCAGCATGACATCCTGTAAAGAAGGTATTAGTTAATAAAGAGTCAACACTTTATCAATAAGTCAGACTATCCGAGTGATTCAGATAGTCTTTAGTCAAAACCTGAAAAGGAAGAGTTTCCAGATTATTAATCTTAATCACTCCCTGAAAGAGAACGTGTCAGGTTAGTGCAGTTAGGTGAAAGTGAAGGATGCTTCAGTTAAAACCTTTTTCCTAATATTTTTAGCGGTGACTTTGTATTTCTTTAATTAAAAATCTGTTAACCAATGATAGAACCGGATTCTTCATATATTCTTTTGCACTTTCTTGTTGAGCTCAAGATTTCCGAAAATTTCGATAAAACCCGGAATTCCAGGATTCATGCTGTTAAAAAAAAACAGATTTCCGGTTGTATCTCAGAAAAGTAGCGCCCCTTCATTACTCAAATTATTTGTTCTTATAAATTAATTGCAACTGTGAAAGCAAGTTCCACTCCTTTCGTAAAGCCTCAATTGAGCAAAGCATTCTTAAATTTTGTTTTAGAAAACTACCAATACCATTCAAAAAGTAGTCAACATTCCCCTTCAATTTCCAATGTAATCAGGAAGTAACACTCCCCTTGGTAACAACAACTGCACTAACCTGGTATAGAGTTCAAGTGGGTCATCCCGTTCGGATTCCCCTCGAGTGGATAGATGAATACGGAATGAACGGAGTGTAACTTCCCAGGTAACTCTCGCGTCTCATTAATTTTGTAGGCAGAGCAAGTGCCGTTAAAATAGCAGCCGTGTCTAGTTATGCCGAGCAGAGAAATGCTTTCTATTAATAACCAATGAGTCACGGGTGCCCGACAGTTGACGGGGACGGATGATGGCGTTTTTCTAGACTATGCGAAACAGTGTGATCAATATTATGCTTAATTACTGGGTGTTTAACACTCTGATGTTACCAACGTTTTCTTTGTATCTATCTCTAGCATTAAATGTTTGGGATTGCCAAAGTTTTGCATTGCAGTTGAGACTATTTAGGCATTTAGTTAGATAATTTAGATGATTTTTTAACAATGTTGATGACAATGTTTTTTCTGATCTAAAAAAATTAATGGAAAGAACCAAATAAGATTAGATTCTCAGGGAGAACATTTTTTTAATACTGTGTTTAATATCCGATATCCGTGAAACTTGCCAGAATAACTTCTTTGATGGGAGAAAATGTAACCTTTAAAATTTACCTTATTAAACCTCATAAATGCACAATAGGCCCATCTCCCACCATAAATTCAACTTACGTATACATCATAAATTGACACATAGGAATATTTTTTTTATAATTTACTGATTCTCAATGGGTTGATTGAAACGATTATTATTGTCTTCCTTTTCATGAATTATGATTTTCAGAAATGCAATAGTTTTACTTCAATAATTCGCTCTTTTTTTGTTTGCTGAAACCCTTAATTTTATGCTCTTAATAGGATCAAATATTTACTTTGAAATCTTCACACTTCTTAAATTTTCAAGATTCTGTGGGAAAAAATCCAAAACAAACACAAACTACTATGTACTAAAAATCACAACTGAAACGCCAATTTGAAAAGGGAATAAGTTCAAAAAATGACAAATTGACTTTTTGTGCTCAAAAATATTTTCAAGCTTTGCTCTCATGTGAATGGAAAGAGGGGAAAAATAACTACCCCCTATAGCCTATAGGCAAATATAGTCTCTTGAATTAGCGAAATAGATTTCTATTCATTGAATTTTTTAATTTAGTTTAGAATCAAAGTTAATTTGTCCTTCTTTTCTTATTCTTTGTGCTGTAAACTAAGCCAAAATAAAATTTGCTTTTAATTTAAAAGTGTTTTTAACTTTTTTTTTTTACCCGGGTAATGTTTGACTCCATTCATATTCACTTACTCCATTGACACTGCCTTAATGACTCAGTTTCATAATAATTTTTAATTTTATTTGTGTCTTAGTCTTTCTATATTTCTCACTTTTGTGCTGTGAACTAAGCAGAAATATAGTAATTTAAATGTCAATTTAAGTGGTTTTTAAGATTTTTCTTCGGTTGAAATTTCCTATAGTTGAAAAAGGGAATAAGTTCATCAACTTGTTTCAACTGTAAAATATTTTAGAATGGTACTTATATTTTTTTCGATGATTGCTCTGATTTCTAAATAGGGTCCCGAATTTTCAGTAAAAGTTTGGCGGTCATACAATGAAAATTCCATAACTTATGCAAGGGTTTTTCCCCCCGATTTTCTCAAAACTTGGTTTTGGACTAATTCCCTTTTTCTAAACGGTGATTCATTTCAATTATCCCAGTTTTAAAACATAACACAGCTTATTAAAGTAACGCCCAGTCATATAACAAATCAAAGTTACTTCCTAAAACGTTCCTTTAAATTTCCACAAGTATCTCATGATTAAACATCCACCGGGTAAATAAAGATCACCTTTACCATATTAATCTCAATTTTGAGCGCGTAACGCTCTGACTGCTCGGTTCACGCTTACACATACAATCAATGGGATCAAAAAAGCAAAAAGAATCTGAGCGTTAAAAAACCGAAACGATCAATTTGAGGATTAAAGAAACAGCCGACACAGACAACAATAGAAGAGATGGACTGCTAGCTCTCATTCCAATACCTAATTTCAGGCCCGGTCATCCTACCTTTCGCTTGCTTATTATTCCCTCCGTTTAATTAATCCGGGAACTACGGCAGCAGAAGCCGCATAGCCAATGAGATGGACGATATCAACCCGGGATTGCGCCGATTGGCTGATTTAAAAAGCCATGATGAATGTCTGACAGTTGCGGTTGAGAGCCCAGGTGTTGAAACATTTAAGGGTTTGCGCCTGATAAGGGGAAAAGTTATTTATATTAATTTTCTAATTTTCCACTTTTTAAATAAGGATATGCATAGAATTTTTAAAAGTTTACAACAAAAATGGGTAATATCCTAAGTTCTTCAACTATATCATAATATATAATTTTCCTGTCTGGTATATTTGTGGTGAACTAGGTAAAATTGTGAGAGAGAAAAATCCCAAATGCTTGGAGGGCTTCCCAATTTCATCAAGAGTTAAGAGAGAAATTTCCTGACTGAAAGCTGAAAGAAAAGGTGTAGTAGGAATGAAATTAGAGGAAGATCAAGGTTGTGTTAGGTCATTGAATATTTTTAAATTTTGGTATCCTAATCTTCTATTTTAGAGAAGTGTATTTGGCCCCTCAGGAACGAATATGAGATTGACTTATAATAGGAGACACAGAGTCACGAAATCAGTAAACTTCATTAATTATATTTCAAATGTTGACAGGTAAATTCGTGAAATCGACTCTTATTCCCTTAAAAATACCAATACACGTATTTATAATTATATTTTATAAATAAATTTACCTAATTATCTTCTCTACTAATTTACCTAATCTCTTCTATCCATCTCATTTTACTAAAGGGTGTACGTTCCCACTGCCATTTAATTAATTAACCCTTTTTCCTTAATAATTAATTTAAAAAATAAAAAGAAAAATTTAATGCATTTAAAGTTTTTAACTAAATTTTGAACTACCATCATCAGAGTGTGCCAAAAATGGAATCTCCTGCTTAAAAATGTCTGAGTCACTATGTTCTTCTGTCTTCACCAACTATTAAAACTGCGATACAATGAAGTGAATCGTGAACCGCTAATGTGAGTGACCACTGCTGTGGTCGCGCCGTTACGGTTAGTAGTGTCGATAAGCATCTGCCGGGGCAGGTATCGTTGACATCGTGACGTCAAGGTGAGTTGCACGCTCCGTTCACCCTCCAAGGACAGTGGTTGCCCATGCTTCGATTGTCTTATGTGTAGCAATGGAGGTAACAATGGGGGTTAAAAGCTTCTGGTCAATTTGTGGGTCAAAGGTCCAGGTAGCTTTGTTTTGATTGACCCTATGTATGCATGAATGGAGTTCATCAAGTGTCGAATAATTATGGATGACATCTGTTCTAGATATTACCATCACTCAAGAACACATTACAGCTTAAGACACATATTGGCGTCATCAGCAATAAATTGTGGTGAAAGAGAGCATCAAAGTTTATGTTAGGTTATAGGGTTTAAAGCACAATAAGGTCATGCGAGTCCATCTTACGACTAACAAGGTCTATGGAAGGGTTTAAGGAGATTTCTACGAATGTTTTTTAGTACTCAAATGTTATTGGTTATCATTTGAGTTGCTCAGGATAAAAGTGGTATACGTACAAAAATACAAAATTTGAGAAAAACATGGATTTGAACTTCTTTTAAGATTCTTTACCTAGTGTGATGGCCGCCTAACTCAAAAGATCAATGATTGGCTTGTAAGAGCTGCCGAAAAAAAATGCCTTCTCCATATGGAACACAAGCGCCGTTAGAGAAAACCTTCAATTACTCAAAACTACGTTCAGTGGACTTATACCACTTTCATTCTAACAAGCTCCTTTGTTTATATCAAAGAACTCAAATACTGAGGGATACATGTTCCCAAATGGTATTTAAGTGTGATGATGTGAATGAAATGAGGCACGTTTATTTAAATCCACCAACGAAACTTTTTAGCTTGGAATTTCTCAGATTACCCGATTGTTGATTGAATTTCAAAGGGGTAGAGGGGCAAAGCCAGCAAATATACACCTCCTGCGATATTATTCAGTCCCTATCTTCAACTCCCAAAATTTTCAAAGTCCGATGTTGTAACTTATCTATTTATGTTTGTAGCCAACTTTGATCACTGTTATAAAAGTGATAACTTCTTACGGATCATCGAACTCCAGTTCGACGTAACGTCGGCCATTTTATCTTTTCCGACCCCAGTTCCAACCAAACATTCACCCTCATTAATCTTTTAAAATAAACGCGTCACTCATTTCCTCTTTTTTATCGGGAGATAGAGGCTTCCTGTCAAGACTAATTTAAATAAAACAAATGTCAATAACATTTTTCATTGGATATTTAAGTCTGAAGCCTAAATAATACGTAGAAAAAAAAGACTGGCCTCATTTTCTATATTCCCACTTTTCTAGCAAGATTGACGATCGCTAGTTATAATAGTTAGATTAAAATTACGAAACACTTGTTAATCTAACGATCTTTATGAAAAAGTATTTTAATTTAGTAATTCGTAACAATTTTGAATTTTTCTAAATTTTGTTTCCTTTGCAGGTTGAAAAGAAGAGGTGGAGCCTTCTCCGAAGTTTAATCGGGAAGAAATCACCTTGAAACTGTTAGACATTTAATACTGTAAATTTTTTAGTCGATGCTGCAATAAACTGTACATTTCTTTCGCTATCTTTAGTCCTTTCCTATCGAATCACTGGAAAGTTTCATGTTTTGAATTTAAATACTAAATTTGAATAGTTAAATCGAGTCTCAAGGGCTAATTTAAGTTCTGAGTTCTTCAATAAGCAAAATACGCATTTAAATTAACTTTAATCTGAATTTTAGAGATTGTAGGATTTAAGATTACGATTATCCAATTCTTAAACAAAACGTACGTAAATTTTTAAATAAATTGGGAAAAAAAAAATCCAACATATCTTGGCCCTTATCATCCTAACCATATAGGCCAGTCACTAACGACATCGAATCGGGCAAAAAATCGCGTAGTTCCAATTTTTTTCTTATGTTGTTAGGACCCATACCAGGAGTTTGTAACCAATTTTGCAGCTTCGAAAGCCCTGTGCTAACTGCACAATCCTCGAAAAACCTCAAAAATTTCCGACTTTTTTCAGTTTTTGGCTCATAACTCATACAAAATACATCCCCCGGAAAAAGTTTCAATTATCATTTTTAAAGTACATAAAATTTGCAACAATTTAAGACCATTCCAAGGTTTGTATGTCCAATAGATTCCAAGTTGCATCTCTTCAAAAATGAGCAATTTTTTCCAAAAAATCAAAATTTTGAGTGCAAGTCGTCTTTATAGCAACAAATCGGCTATAAAACCCATCTAAGAGGGAGCTAAGGGTAATTAATCTTCAGTGCAGTTATTTAGCTTTAATTTAAGCCCAGAATGAAGTCTGTAGGCCCCATAGTTCTTACTTTATCTTAAAAAAACAAAAATTGGGAAAATAGGAGGAGTGGAACCTGGCGATTTGTGGGTATAGTAAAAAAGAAGAAAAGTCGTACATAAAATAATGTAACGTTATGAAAATTCGTATTTATTGATTTAAAATATTTCCTTTTACCACATACATATATTAATTAATTAATTATATATTATAAATAATTTTTAATTTAATTAATTATAGTTTATAGTACATATTGAATTTAAACAAATGGTTCAAAGGAAATCTCTACAGGCTTGTTTCTCCTCCAAAGGTGCAGAAATGTCGATGTCTTCATTTTTTTTCGGATCTTGTCTTCATAGTTTTATACCTCAATTGTGGGAATATTGTGGCATGACTTTCCCCGATAGAACTTTTAGATTAATCAACATTTACATTTTAATTTTTCTTGCCAGGATAAGGCTAAAGTGGTGTAGAAATGGGTGAATGCCTGAAGGAATAATTCAAATCCAGGGGAGAATGATATATTATTTACTACATATTTGTTTAATATCTCCATACGTTTCCATGTTACAGAAAAATACTGCCATCATAACTGAAATTGTTTGGGGTGTTAAAGTTAAATGCCATATGGCACAAGAATTGGAAATAAGTCAAAGAAATCACTTGGAAATATGTGGAATAGTTGGTTTTAGAAAAAGACAAGGCATGTTCTTTGGCATCAGGCTCTATTAAAGTGCAAAACCAGCAGGTTCAAGTAGGTCCTCTCTCCTCTCTCCATATTCCAAAAGCTTTGTATTTTACATAGCAGACGGATAACGGCATCCGAGGGCTTTGTTTTGTGAATAAAATATGCGACAAAAGCAAAAATCAGGATTTTATTCAGCTTTCACTCCAACTTCAGAACTGAAACTATCTCTGTATGCTTTGGTTTCTGATTTATGGCGCAAGTCCCTTTTCGTATGGTGAATGGAGACTATAGATGATCTGTTACCGAAATTAATCCTTCACGTCAAATTTATTGAATCTACTTACCATTAACTAAACATTTATCTACTTTGGAAGGAACTTTTAATGTGGCAGATGTATCATCCATTTGACGGCTACCCAGAGAAGGGCGCTGAAAGGAGTACAGATATAGAATTGATACGTCTGTTTTCGGCTTCTTAATTTAGTGACATAATGTTTGAAGAGTTCACACTGGGTATCAAGGTGTTCCAGGAGAAAATTTTCTGTCCAACGACAACAACAAGCAACACCTGATCGACTCCATCTGTGTTCTGGAAAACGAGTTACCGAGGATGCATAGTGTACTTATAAGTATAGTCGTAAGGACGCGCTTCTCTCGACAAGCGCAGTTCTTATAAAAATGTCTTCATTGTTAGTATGTATGTAGACCTGGGGGCTTTCCTGAATGGATTGGGCTTGATAGTGGAAAGCATGCTTTTCAAGAATGGTAACAAGGGGAAATCAAGTTGTATGTAGTTTCCTTTAAATATAGTTTCATCACACAAAGCTGTTATTCTCCCCTGGATTTGAATTATTCCTTCAGGCGTTCACCCATTTGGGGACGTCCATAAGTTACGTGAGGTCAAAAAAAGAGGGGGGAGGGGGTCCAGCAAAATCCCATCATGGGGGAGGGGGGAGTCTAATAAAATCTCACGTTACTATTTTTATTTTTGGAAAGTCCGTCTTTCTTTATCTTTTTTAGCACAGTTTTAGGAAAAATGCGTAGATTAGTGAAAAAAGCGAATCATTATAGCCAGTCAGTCGTGATTATAACGATTGAAGACCAATAATTTTTGATTTCAACATGTATTTGCGCATCAAAACTTTTGCAATGTGTGTATTCAAGGTCATGCCGATAGGACGAAACAAGCATGGCTAGAAAATATAAAAGAAATTGATTTATTTAAAAGTTATGCAGAAAATCTCACGTGAGAATCAGAGGGGGAGGGTGTCCAGCAAAATCTCATTAAGGGGGAGGGAGGGGACCAAAATTTCGAAAAAAACACCTCACGTAATTTATGGACGTCCCCTTTCCTTTTTTTCCACTTTAGCCTTATCTTGGCAAGAAAAATTAAAATGTAAATGTTGGGTAATCTAAAAGTTCTATCGAGGAAAGTCATGCCACAATATTCCCACAATTGAGGTATAAAACTATGAAGACAAGATCCGAAAAAAATGAAGACATCGACATTTCTGCACCTTTGGAGGAGAAACAAGCCTGTAGAGATTTCCTTTGAACCATTTGTTTAAATTCAATATGTACTATAAACTATAATTAATTAAATTAAAAATTATTTATAATATATAATTAATTAATTAATATATGTATGTGGTAAAAGGAAATATTTTAAATCAATAAATACGAATTTTCATAACGTTACATTATTTTATGTACGATTTTTCTTCTTTTTTACTATACCCACAAATCGCCAAGTTCCACTCCTCCTATTTTCCCAATTTTTGTTTTTTTTTAAGATAAAGTAAGAACTATGGGGCCTACAGACTTCATTCTGGGCTTAAATTAAAGCTAAATAACTGCACTGAAGATTAATTACCCTTAGCTCCCTCTTAGATGGGTTTTATAGCCGATTTGTTGCTATAAAGACGACTTGCACTCAAAATTTTGATTTTTTGAAAAAAAATTGCTCATTTTTGAAGAGATGCACCTTGGAATGGTCTTAAATTGTTGCAAATTTTATGTACTTTAAAAATGATAATTGAAACTTTTTCCGGGTGATGTAGTTTGTATGAGTTATGAGCCAAAAACTGAAAAAAGTCGGAAATGTTTGAGGTTTTTCGAGGATTGTGCAGTTAGCACAGGGCTTTCGAAGCTGCAAAATTGGTTACAAACTCCTGGCATGGGTCCTAACAACATAAGAAAAAAATTGGAACTACGCGATTTTTTGCCCGATTCGCCCTTTTTTATGTCGTTAGTGACTGGCCTAATAGCAATCATCATCAACAGAAGTACTGGTGGGGGGACCAAGCCCTAAACTAGACCTTTGTTTCAGTGGATGGGAGAAATTTTTTTCTTAACAGGTTATTACTTTTTTTACCCAATTACCTACACATAACAAACAAAAGGAAATAACGACACAAGAGATTTACAGAAGTGACAAATTTAATTAAAAAGATGCCAAAATTAGTTACAAAAACTATTCAATGTTACAAAGCATCGTAACACATGATTTTATTATGAAAAACATTGGCACCACATAAGGAATACCACCAATGGACCAGACATTATAAGCTGAATTATGAAGAAAGACAAAAAATTCACAGCTACAGCTTCTAGAACAGAGTTGTTACTTTAAATCCTGTCACAAATACACAAGTAAATGCCATGTTTTGGTAGCAATACAAAAGAAAAATGCACTATGAGATAGCATAACATTACTATACAATATACCCAGGGTATGTTTGTATCAAAATGTCAATGTAATGCACAAGATATTCAATCACAGTAAATCAAAGGCCATTGCATATTAAATAGCACCTGTAATCAACACAGGCATACCGTATATCAAACGAACATTCGGTAAAATATTAAATACAAACTCATGTGAGTACTCCCTAAAATTGAAAAATTCAGAACGCTGTGAAGAATTGATAAAAAATTACACAAGATAAACATCTGCTTTCCAACATCATACGTAGCAAGAACAGTCGCTGATATATATACAAGGATTATTTGAATAAACAGTTGACTAGCTATATAAAAAAGAACAAGGATTCACTGTTGCTGGTTGGTGGCAAATAAACAGCTTGGTATGGACTTCCACAGTGTGGAGGTGACTGCTTACAATTCTGGTGTCTTGGGGTCAGTAACCTAAAGGGGGAACCTTTGGGATGGGTTGAGTAGTTAGGAAAAACTTGAGAAGCACTTGTTGATATCGTTTATTTTTAATTGAAATAAGTTAAATTTTCTTGAGCAGATCTCTTGAAACGAATACTGTCATGTGATAAGCACGTTCTTCAATAAAGAAGAAAATTTTAAGAATGAGCCGATTTAATCTGAAACCAAAGAAATGTAATTAGCGGAGAGAAACATACTGAACTATTTTCTATTCAACATGCAACTTTAGAATTGAATAAAAGCCATTCAAATTCAGGGTTTTTTTTGACAGAGTTACGAGGAAGTTTAAAAGCTTTTAATACCACTTAAGTTTTCACAGTATTAAACACATAATTATTATTATTTTCACAGTAAAAACTAAGTAATTAAGTATAAGAAGCAAATAATTGTCTACAGGTTTAGATTTCAGTTAAAGTCAAATATCATTATGCAGTCTGAGCATTTTCTTGGCAGTTCCATAAATTTATCCAGCACTTAAAATAGTTTGGTGACCCTTGCATAATACTGGGAATTGACAATCATAAGAAGCATTTAAAAGCCTATTATTCAAGTTATTTACACACAACAACAAAACTATTAAACCCCCATACATTTTATTAACAATTAAACTTACTTAATAATTATTTTGTTTCAAATAATCTCCTAATTTTTCAACCACTGTATTTAGCTGACCTGGAGGAAAACCATCTATAGTTGCTGCTACTAACAGACCTACAAGAAATTATGAATGGGGTTACAAACAAAAGGCTTTAATAAGACTAGGATAGGATATATAAACTTGAGTAGTTAGAAATCAGATTTTTAAACTTTATAATAAATTTTACGTAATAAAAATTCAATAAAATCGTTTAGTTTCACGAAAAATCATCAGCATTTTATAAAAAGCTTTAATCTTCTATCACCATTTCTTAAGGATAAAAATCAAATAGTGTACTAAGTACTAAGGTAACATTAAGGCATTTTCGACCAGTTACTCTGAGAAGAAAATCCTTTGCTTAATCTGAATTCCTTAGCTTAGTCAGTAGGATTGTTTGAATATACAGAGTGGGGTGGCCATAGAAAACTTATTTCAAAATTCCCTGATGATCCCAGGTGTAGATTCCAATGTTGGATTGCTTTGAAAAGTAAATGGCAATTCGGGGGAATCTCAGATAATATTTCAGTTCATAGAATTTTATGCGATTCTATAGGAATTGTATGATTTTATTTTCTAGGTATAAACACGAAAAGACTTCAAAATCAGAAAAATGTTCGATTTATTTCCAAAACTTTGCAAATTTTAAAAATTTAAGATTTTCTAAAATTCCCCGATAATTCCATGTTTTATAAGGTTTTTACGATGTAATGATTGAATATCATCCCTGATGTAATGATTGAATATAATAAACAAACAAGACTGAAATTTTTAAAGCAAGTAGTTTTCAGGTCCAACTTTAGGGCACCATCTTAGAGCCTATATGAACTGAATCTTCGAGGGTACTCACATGTGTTGGTGGCAACCACGATCAAGGCTGAGCTTCCTTTCCTGCCCCTGAGTAGAGTGGGCTCAGCATTTAAGCAAATGTACTTTTCTCCGCCCAAGAAGATGCCTGTCTCCTGGAAGCCGGAGGGGTTCGCCCTCATACCATCGGCAATGGCTTTTAGCTCTTGTTGCGTCACCTGGAAGGGAAAAGTGAAATTTTAGCAAAATATTGGTAACTTACATAAAACACTTGAGGTTAGTGCAACAATGTTGCAAACATTACAGCTTTAATGGCTATGACATGGATATTAAGGAATTTTGTCTGTCTGCACTTGAAACTAGTGAGATTAATTAAGTCTAATACAACGCACAATAAAACTACTATCACTTAATCTCAGACCCTGTGAGGATTTAGTCTGACCCCAAAATTTTTTAAATACGATAGTCATTGCTAAAATTTTGGGTACAAAATCTAAAAACGTTTGAACTAAAGCTTTTGAAAGATTATGCAACACAAACACGTTTTCACAAAGCATACTGTTTTGGAGATATCAGTTATTGAAGATAGAGACCTACCAACTTCTGAACTTTAATTTATTAGTAAATATCGTCTTGTGTATTTTTAAACACCCTCAATGGTGAAAAAAATTAAAATGAAACAAAACTACCCTAAGTTCAGAATAAAAAGCTTGATAAAATACCATTTCATACATTAAAACTAAAAGTAAAGAAGAAAATTGGTTTTCTGAAGCTTTGCAGCCAGCCTAAAAGATGCGTTTTAGAAGTGTAATTTGGTCAACTTTTTTCGTTTGTTCAGACAAATACAACTAAAACACACATCACGTATTAACACTTTTTTGGAAATCAAAATTTTATATTTATCAAATAAGTTAACAATTACAGTTTAAAGCAAATTTGGGCCACACTTAAACTATGGACAAACAGTCATAATGTGTGTCATAAACGAATGTGGATTCAGAAATTTAGGAGTGATTTCCTTCATTCAGGTTTCGCTTGTTCCCGGGTGAATAACTAAATCACCATCTCAAAACACCCATACAAGTGAACTCTCCTCAGGAGAACATCGCTCTCTCGATAAATCTTGCCTTAAAAAAGAACCTAAAGCGCTAGTGTTGTTTGGCACACCATTTCCCACAACCACTTCCCAAGCATTGGGCCTCGATCCTTTTCCCGTCAAAGGGAGCGATGCGAAGCTAGCAGTTGGTCGTCACGTTTTTGAAAGCGTGCCAACCGCAATTTTCCAATCGCCGAGCAATTCCGCTGGAGACGGGGCCTCGACGAAACGGACAGGCTAAGCGGTGTTTGAAAACACTAACCGAGAGAAAATGGATTGAATCATTAGATAGTTATTAAGGGAAGTGGTTTGGATACGGGTGGTTTTCGGTAATTTTTATTTAAAAGCTGGCAGTTTAGCGTAAAAGATGATTAAATTGGTTATTTGGATATTTTTCACAAGTTAGTAGAGAGCCAAGATGACGCACTAGGTTTGATTGAAAGACTTACTTAGTCATAGTTCCTGTTATTGCCTTCATTTATTAGACCGGTGATTAAATAATAAAATTTTGGTTTCGCATTTATAAACTTTTTAATATTTCAAGTCATCCTTTAAGAATTTTTAATCCCGATTGATCTAATGAAGTTCCACCTGGTATTGGTATTGCCCAAGAGGAAACAAAAGAAAGCGAAGGAATCTTATAAACCCAATTTTATAAGATTTTCATCTCAACGAATTAAGCGTTTGAGAACAATAGGCAAGAATTTTCAAATCAATAATGAAACGGGAACAAATTACAACTCGTAAGGCCTAACTAAACATTAAAGGAAATTAACGGCATCAAAACAGCGAGACAGTTTTCCACAAATACCGCCAAATCTGGCGATACCCCTTTACACCTGGCACCCCCGCGCCATCATTTAATTCAAAGCATCATTCTGAATCTAAAAATCATCGAACTGATCCAATTCTTAACACTCTTCTCCAAATCTTTCACAAAATACTTCGCAAAACAAAAATTCCCTCTACAAATCAACATTATAAAAGCATCTTTTACAGCATCAGTTGGGGGGGGGAAGTCCGGCGTCTGTCCAGAGAGAACGGTAAAAAGGCGAGGGGTAGACAGAAAAATCGATCGCACCGCGTGACTCATGAAAGACGTTGAACTCGGGGCCTCCGCAAGCCATCACCTCTCGGGAGCAATGAATGGCCGCAACAAGTTGCGGAACAGAGTGCCAGAGTGGTAGTAGCCCGAAACGGAATCCTTGCGTCATCTTGAAAGTTTATTTAAAAAAAATATAGACACCACAATCAAACGAAAACATGCCTATCGTGACATTTGCAATGATCTCTAGCTTCAGCATGGCAGCCTGTGAAAACAACCAAGCATATAGTAATTTCCCCGTACCTACATAAGGTTTAAAACCAAATTTTACTACGTTAATTTCAGCAGCCAGTATTTAAATACAAGAAAAATATTTAGTATATATAAGTTACGATTTCTTGTATTCAGTTTTAGTGATTCGTGTGTATCCGATAAATATATATCACGGATTTTAAAAATATTTGTTATAGAATTTAACAAAACATAAAATAAAAGTTACAAAGAACGACTTTCTAAATTGACGCGGTTTATAAATTTTAATTAATGCGGAAGGAGGAAATATTTAAGTGAGAAAAGTCTTTCGTAAGAACAAGGTTCATAGTTTGCATGTGCGGTATTTGTTTTCGCATCTCCGTGGGTATCCCAAGTTTTTAAACTAAAAGACTTACATTAACAAACAAAACCTAAAGCAATCTACTTTTTGTTTAAAAATACAAGTAGTTGAGTAAAAATAAAAGTAAATATTTTTGAAGTTCATTTCACTTTATTTTCATTAAAATTCACTTATAAAACTGTACACAGTTACATGTTAAACATCAAAGTCAAATTCTTACTACTGAAATTATACCTCAAAATAATAAAAGCAGTCAAACATATTTTAATATCTTACCATCTTATATCTCTTATTTAATAAAAAATGTATCTCAAATTTTAAATTGAAACTGCTTTTGCAAATGCAACAATCCCGTAAGTTAGAAAATAAAAATAAAAGGCAAAACAACGTTTCATCCGTTTTTCCCGCAGTTGTTTGCTTTCCTGCCGAATAACTAACGTAGAGGGGAAAATGGATTGACAGTCCCTCGGGTGCAACGCAGTAAAGCCAAGATCCCCTATCCCTATGCTCAACCCTACGGGATTTGAATAACAGTCACCCTTCATATATAAAAGTACAAAATATATAGTGAATCGTATTAATTCAGTTTAAAATATCTAGCCAGTAAATTATTAGATTTAAACAGGCTAAATTACTTTAATAATACATTAAAATTAATACTTTTTTATAACTTTTAAGCATATGTTTTGAATAAGGAGAGTTAATAAACTTGATGCTGCAATAATTTTACTTTGATTTTTGTTATTTGATACGAACAGAACTGTTTTGAATTAAATATACAGTCACAGGACCGATCAAATAGTTTATCACTACCGGAGATTTAACAAAACATTTATAAAATTTTTGGTGTTCAGTTCAGACTAATCACATACTATCGGAGAATTCCCTACTGGGAGTTCCGATTGTATTTATTATGATACGTATTTAATTTACCCAACTCGGATTTGCATATACAGAAAACTATGTATCGTTTTATTCTGTTTCAACTGATTATTAAGTACACGAAGTAATTAAGATAAGTTTTGATTGCTGGGTTAAATCTACAATCAATATTCAACACGCACAACAAGCTTTCAGCATTATACACGTATGTGTAGTTTGTTTATAAAATAAAGCAAACAAAATCTTTACATTATACTACACACACGACAGAAAAATCAACAATAACTATCTACGTAAAATTTGGCTAACACGCAAATAACAGGAAGTTAAATTAGTAATAAGGCCAAGAGTACAATAAATATTACTAACATTAGTTACTCAGTTTTAAAAGAGCACAATTCTTTTCCCCGCAAGCATCAATCAATATTGATTGAGATGTTCCACGAAACCCTCCTCACCTAATACCGACAGGTTGATCAGAAAAAAGCACAGCAAGAGAACTCGATCCAGTCATGTCAGCCGATTCATCATTTAGGAAGGAACCCACAGGAGAGTTTTTGAAAGCGAAAGGATCACGCATCTCCACTGACTGGCGTCAAGCTAATGATCCCTTCTACAGAGCAATTTGCAGCTGCTGGAGCGTGGTGGGAGGAACTTCAGTCCGAGCGCCCCTCTCCACAGATTAATTTCGATAGGGCTAATGGGGTTTCTCCCACCTCCGAATACACAGGAAAAGGTGCTCCCATAGGTTTGAAACTATTCAAGATTCTCGTTGCATTGCCTCAAGCAAACGTTAACTATTTTTTGATAGAAGTGGACGTTGATAACATAGCCTATAACTACAAATAAAATACGGGTTCCCCTCCGTAGGTTATGAAAAGCAGTCACTGTTTTACAATGCATTATTATCTATACTAGACTGCTACGTTTCCTGACCCTATGACGTCACTAACAAAGTAGTTCCCATCGCACGCAGCGCCTGAATTTTGAGTGAAATGAAGAACGTCAATTTAAAAGTAGGATTATTTTGTTAAACC
Organism: Tetragnatha montana; assembly: GCA_963680715.1. Classification (NCBI taxonomy): domain Eukaryota; kingdom Metazoa; phylum Arthropoda; class Arachnida; order Araneae; family Tetragnathidae; genus Tetragnatha; species Tetragnatha montana. The sequence goes on from OY796675.1 coordinate 49,476,789, forward strand.
CATGAATAGTGTTTTTGCGTGCAGAAACTTTTCCTAACAACCCAAAATGCTTTCTGTTTACGCAGTTTCTGCTTCCGCGTAGTGACGTCATAGGGTCAGGAAACATGGCTGTCGAGTGTAGTTTCAATCTAACTTAGCACGTTAAAAATTTAGAATTCCTTACACCTTGAATCAAAAAGACTTCGTTTTATTAGCTAAATAACCAGCTAAAATTCGAAACAAATTAACTTCAAGAATAGAGAATGGAGCTCAATTACCTGACCTAAGTCTAGTTTAAAGGACATATCCTAATGAAAATAAAGTTTGTATTTTCCAGGTAGGTTACCAGGTTTATCGATTCAGTAAGTTTACTAGGACACAAACCTCACTTTCAAGTTGCGTAAGTGAAGTAGGAAATACGATCTTCTCATCGCTTAGCTCACCCAAGAAAAGCAACTCATTAATCAAAAGCTCTGAAAACGATGAACGAAAACAATTTTACAACAGTACCTCTTTTTCACGTTTATTGATCCCGGAAGGCAAAAGAAGTGATTGATGAAGTAAAGCTTTATACTCTCTTTTCGAGAAATTAAGGACACTTAAAAAAAGCAGTCTAGTATTATGAAGCGCCCGCTATCTGGAGTTTTATTTCACTTTTTAAGACGTTTTGAGCACGGAATTTGTGAAAACTGGGACGGCAAAAAATACAATGAAGGAGAATATGAGGAAAATAGATCACAGATTGAACTAGATAGTTTTGAAGAGATGCGACGGTTGGTTAACCAATTTGGCTCAAATTTATTGATTTTAAAACTGCAAAAATAACTAGAAATAGATAAGTTTTTAAAAGTTCCATCAAGTTTACAGTTATGCCCGACATAATACTGAAAACGCAACCAATTAAATGGTTTTTACTACGAGTAACACAAGATAAAACTAGAATAGATTTGAAGCTTTTGAAAATCACTACTCTGGTACTCTATATTAAAACAATTTGAAATTTCAAGAGCGGTTACGTTTTTGTCAATAAAATATAATTTCATGATGTATAGTAGAGGAAATGTGCTGGATAATAACGAAGTGAACTTATCAGTGTAACCTACCGTTTTGATTTACAGTTATCTTACTTTTTGAAACAAATAAAAATGGCCCTTAACAAAATCCCGGTTAAAACGTCTCAAAAATACTCGAAGAGTAAATTAAGAAATTATAAATATCCTTCGGAGAGAGATAAAATTTAATACAATAACCTAGTCAAAGATATCAAAGAATTTACTATAGCGATTAGCAATTTTTTCAAAGAAGTTTTAACATAAGGAATTATTTTTATGAATTTTTGCGGCAATATTGTGTTTTTTAAACCCCAAACAAAAAGTTATTACGATAAAAATGCTCCAACTAAGTCTAAATAGAGAATGAGGTTACAAGGTGAACACTTAAAATAAAACCATCATGAACATGATAGTTCAACATTCAAATACTAAAACACAAGTAATGGAACTTATATAATAACCCAAAGAAGTCACGTAGTACTACACAAGAGAGCTCAATGACACGTGGATCGTCGAGAATTCAGTCTCTGAGCCAGCAGACATATCCTGTTCAGTTTTGGCAAAGGTCGCAAAGTGTGAACAACCCAAGTGTTTCTTTTCTATTAGCTCTTTGTGAATGAATACTACCCCTATGCAGCCAAGACTCCCAAGTTCATTTGACGTTAAAGAGTTACTTAACTATACGTTTTCAGATTGGGACCACTTTAGTTTTTAACGACTCCTGACGTGACGGAATGCACACTACTGTAAAAATTCAGAAAACTAATTTTGGCTTTAAGTAGTAAGTAGTTGGTTGGTTGGTTAGGGTAGTAAGTAAAGAAATAGAGAAAAAGTATCGTTCAAAATCGCATACAGACGCCCTTTATTTAACACTATTCACCCTAAACGAGTTACTGTAAAAAAAGAGGATTTAATCAAACAAATACCAAACTATAGCAGAAAAAAGATAAGTCGAGTTGGAGAAGCTTCTACCCATTCGTTAATTTTCAAGACAGCGATTCGATCACGCAATTTATTCTTATCTTTCCACTTGACAAAATTTTATTACACTAATACCTGAACAAAAAAATCACAAGCTTATCCGTTAACTTTCTAAATAAAATGCGTACATACGTTATAACTTATTAAAATAATACGCTTCATTTTAGACCCTTAATTTCGTATATAGCCCCAAATCTTTGGCCGGTTTACGTGCGAAAACCCTCTTAATACTGAGTCGTATTTACATAACATACATTGCACACAAGGAAAAATTACTTCAGTGATTACTTTCCACAAGGTAACTCAAATTCGCAAGATACTTTGCAACGTAGAGAGCTCGAACTGTTAATCATAATAATAAAACAAAAAAAGAAGCTAGGATTTTATAGCGTCATTTCGCACCACTACATTTTATTGTCCACGGTTTAAATAGACCATTGTTAACCAAAAAGCGATAACACTAAAACAAAGCCTCCTAACTATTAGATTTTAAGTTACGACACCTCAATTGCAAAAACAATGAACAGCTGATTATCGACTATCCTAGCGTGGTTGGATTGATATTGAAACAAGGGGGGAAACATCCATCCAACGGTCGACAACCCCGCGCATAAAATTTCCGACAAGACTTTCTAAGCCCACGTGAACGTTCCATTTCAAGTTCAAGAGCACAAAACCTCAGTTCTGGCACGTGTCGAGAGCAGACTACAGTTCAATGTAAAACATTATGCCAGATTCCATTCGAAATTTTTAGAGCTTTTTAAGGAATGGGTAAAGGTACCATCAAACCCCATTATAGTTAGCCCTTACTTACAGGGACCCTGAAGAGTTTATTAATACCAATGTACAAATTTGTAAGGATATTTTCAGTTAATATTTAATTTAGTTTTAGACATAAAAACTAGTGTAAATATTTAACATATCGTAAAAATACTCATTTAAATTATTCATATTTCATATTCAACACATGTACTTTTTTACTTCAGGGGTATTTCACGGTATTTGGGATATTTTGTAGAGTCCGTAATTTTTTTGGCTTTGTTATAATTTTTTTTTCTAGAATTTCAGATGCTGATAGTATTAATATAGTCTGTAAACATAACATTGGCATCATTTTTTTTAATTCCTAATTTATGACACTAAGAAACAAAACATCCACAAAATGTCACGTACTGTAAAATTACTTTCTTTAGGTCAGTGATTCTGGATTCTCAACCTTTTCATATCCACGGACAACTAGATAAATACTTTACCAAATAAATAAAACCTGGAATACTCCCACATACCACAAGTCGAAGTGACGCAATCTAATACAGTAATTCTCAACCTTTTCATACTCCAAGCAAAGATAATCAAATCAATAAAGTTGTAATCCTCCCACGCGGACAACAGGTTGAAAATCACTGCTTTAGGTAAAAGGGATAAGTTAATATCATGATCGGATAAAGTCAGAAAACTTAAACGAGCCCAAAAGAAAAAATATACAAATTTAGTCAACCAAAATCTCGTTTTCTTATCCATTGACGGATGACATTTGTTCCGGACAAATGCCAGTAACTAGTGAGTGCTTGAGCTGTTAGACATAGTAAGCAAGAAAAAGAACATTTGGCAAAAGCCTCCGGATAAGGTAACCCATTTCCCTTTCTTTCCACAAACCAATAATCGCATGAGCGGGTTTTCAACAGACGAGTAACCTCAAAACCCTGGAACACTAATTCATTGTTTGGAACCAAGCGATCAGCATAGTCAAAGTTAAACATCCCTAGTATCCCCATTTAATTTATAGTCGTACTTATAAAAATTTAGAAACAAGATACTTGAAGCGTATCGAAACTTAATGGGTATCATAATTATGTGCTGCGAGAAAATCTCATTTCTCTTATGGTGCCGCGATTTGAAAGTTTGGGAAACCCAGTTTTCATTTCTTCAAATAAGCAAAAATGGTGATAAAATGTAAAAAAAAATAATTACACGTTTAAAATTACACTTACACGTTTGCTTTCGTTATTGCACAAAGTAGTAATGTCAAATGACTTTTAAAAATCGTGAATACTCAGGGAATACATTTGAAGTTTCAATCAATACAGAGAGGAGGATACTCCTACTCCAAACAAAACTAGAACAGCTATGCCGTAGATATCTAATACATTTCTTCGAGATCACTAACTGTTCAAACAGTTCTATAATAATAAGACAGTAGGAGTGTACTCTAAATAAGTCTTATTCAGTTCCATATGGTGACAGGAAATGAGACTAGACATTAGAAATAGAATAGTACCAATACCGAAAGAGTGAAAAGAGGTGGGATCAAATACTTTTATCACTACTACAGGAAGGCGACTTAGGAAGGAACACCCTATTTTTATGCCCTAATTATATGGACATGCATGTCTATCCAGACATCAAACATTTCCGTCAACTTTATCACCAAACGATAAGGGAAATATTTATTCTCCAATACAATTTTTATCACGCTAACAGAATTCCATTTAAAATCGACGAGGTTATAAACAAGTTTGCATAAGATATCCCAGAGAGATTAAGGAAAAAATAAGTAAATATTACCCTGTATTATAGACACACTAACTTGTATAAAATGGATTTTTTAAATATAGGAAAACTTGGACCCATTTTAACACTTTACTTTCAAAGAATGGGGAGAAATTGAAAATTTACCAGAATGAGACCCTATAAAAACCAAATCTACTTCATGGCTGGCAGAACTACAAAGTGTACATTTTCAAGTGGGAAATGACATTTGACAAGATTGAAGATCCATTGAGGCAGTCGAAGACTCCCAGAAATAGTGAAGCGCGGGTCGCGACCCCTCAACACACATGCTAGAAAGAAATGTCGGACCTACATTTTTATTGGACATGCATTGGATTACAATGTCCGCGGCAGAGGTTCTGCTCAGAGGTACTTGATGGTGTCACAGCAGGGTCAGACACTTGTAGTCTGAGCAGGTATTTGTAGCTGTTCTAGACTGGTTTTTATCGCAGAATAATGTTCAAAAAGCTCATATCACGAGAATTTTCGAGATCTAACGGAAACAGTCGCAACTAGATAAGCAGCAACATTTGCAGTACAACTCGTTACAAAAGCCTTCATTATCTACCAAGATTTGTTAAGTACTTAAGAACCCTATCAATATCCTCGATAATAATTTAATTCGTTAATTTAAAATCCATCTGTGATAGCTTAATAATTAAACTACAAGACAGAAGAAAATATTTTGCTAGTCTTAGTTAAGATTAAATCTACCTGTCCAAGTTTAACAATTATTTACATAACTAGGGGGCCTGCCCCCTGCTCGCTATCGCTCACCAACCCCCGGAACTACTTCGCAGTTCTTTTTAGATCGCTTCGCGATCTCAGCGAGCAAAGCTCGCTTGTTCCATCTTACCAATCACCCCGCTGGTCGGCTTAATTAATGCTCCTTTACAACCGAAACTACTTATCACTCTTGCTGATAAATAATTTAATCCAAATCATCCCGAAAAAAACTATTGCTGAAATATTACTTTCCTAACTTAAATTGAAAATAAAAGAAATCACACATAGTGAGCTATCGCTCACCAACCCTCTGAACTGCTTCGCAGTTCTTCTCAGATCGCTTCGCGATCTTAGCGAGCAGAGCTCGCTTGTTCATCTCAACAATCCAGCAGAAGCCTTTTCTCCGAATAATTTAATTGAAATATTAAAAAAATATTCAGCAAGTCTACTAATAACCATCAACCACTTTGTAGAAAAAAGCATTGTTGAAAATAAAAGAAATCAGACTCATCAATAAAACACGCATAAAACTCGTCTGTTTCTCTAGTGAACGGCGAGAAAGAGAAGAAAAAATTGACACTTTGAATCTTAATAATTCTAAAACTAATTAGAATTTTTAAAAAAACAAAAAGCCAATATTTTTATAAAAATTATTTCTGTGTGTCTTTAAAATATTATAGTTCTACTGTGATTAGTTTTGCTTTTATAACGAAAAAACAGAAAAATCTTCAAAATTTTCGAAACTTTAAAACTTAATTACTCCAAAACTAATTCGAAATTCGAAAAAAGGGCGACGTGGTGCAAAACTGCACATCTAAGAGTATGTGTCTGCAAAAAATCATATTTCTGCTGCTAATAGATTTTGCTGGGGGCGAACTCGCAGCAGAAAAAAATAATTTTCGACTTTGACATTAAATAACTCTAGAACTAATTATCTCATCTATTAGCTTTTAGAACGAAAACGATCCTCATACACTTGAATAGAAATGTTTAAAATTTCACAAATTTCCGTGGAACAGTTTTTGCGTAGTGAGAGTTCAAAGTGTTCAAAAATAAAATTTTCAAAAGCAGCGGCAGCGGCAGCGACGGCGGCGGCGGCGGCCACGGCGGCGGTCACTTACTTTTTTTTAATATAGAGAGATAACACTTTGAATCCAGATTTTAAAAACAGGTTCAAAAAGAGAAACTTCCAACTTCCCATTACATTATGTGAATACTGCAATTACTGAAATTAGCATATCTCGGCTACTAATTAACAAAGTATTTGTTAAACAGTCTGCCAATAGCTACCCTCGTTGATTAAATAACGAAGTAAAATTATATAAAAAAAATTTCTTCCTACTTTTTGATGAAAGCTTCCATCTAGTAATACATAGAAACTATAAAGTCGGGCCAGTTGGTGCTATCAGATTCAAATAACCGATTTCACACGATTTAATTAACAAAGACCTCAATTCCATAGAGCTTCAACCTGAAAGCTAATGTACTAAGTAAGAAGGTGAAGGAAGGTAAAACAAACGCCTCGAAAAAAAATCCAAAGGCAGATTTCTCAACAGACACTGCCATATCTGGTTCTGGAGCACACACAAGAATCGAAAGGAGTCTTTGGGGGTCAAGGGCGCCAACCGACTGGGGAAGAAGAGGTTCACCCTGAAACTAAAGGATCGTTTACACTGTATCACTTTCAATATTTCTCCTCACTGGGGAATAACACTGAAACAAATCGAAGGAGAGAAGAGTGCACAGACAATTATAGGGATCATTTACACTGATTCACTTTCATCAGTCATTGCTCATTCTGAGTGATTCACTCCTGTGAATAGCTCGTTTACATTGAAAATTTGAGAACTTAAGAGAGTGAAATGACAATTTACACTTTGGATGATTCCTCCAAAATTAAGATCAAAAGTGGCAAGTCTGAGCCTTTACCTAGCCTATAACTGAGTTTCCCGGAGAAAAGCAATCAAACAGAAACAATTGTGCAAGTTGAGACCATCGGTGAAATTTAATGGATCGAGATACCGGAATTGGGATCACTAGCTTCGGAAAAAAAATATATAATGCAAGTTGTTTTTTCCGCAGTGCAATCGGGAAAAGAGGCGCACGCCGCCGGCCGTGGGAAATGTCAAAATGGTCGATTTCGGAGAATATCGAGACAGCGGTAAAATTTCTTATAAATATAAATAAACCGAGATAGTTACTCTGCAACAGGAAAGTTTATGTGCCTCCCTTTGGGTTGAATACCTGATATATTATATTAATTTCTAAACATTTCTTCCCAAATAATTTCTTTTAATTATGAATAGGGCTGGGATTTCCATGTAATTACACATTTTTCAGAATTCTGATACTTCAGTTCTCTTAATACTACACGTTTCAAGGGATTTTGAATCGATTTGGACTATTTAGTTTGCATATTTAGGTTTCTTTACATGTTTACATATTTAAGAGAGCTATAAATACATATTTTGCTACATTTTGGGATTTTCATTTTATAATCAATAGTTTTTCCAATTTTTCAACTAGTTTTTCAAATTGCTTTTTCCAAACTTCTCTGATGACTTTATAAAATCAAAGATTTTAAGTTTTCAGAATTCATTAAAAAATGTTAAATTGTCTCCCTATTTCCCCCTTTTAAAAATATACATTTTGGGTCATTCCATGAAAACAGGGACAAAAAAAAAATGTTTTCTTATTCAGTTTTTTTCCCCAATAAAGTAGAAAAGAATGAATTTTTATAAAATTGTACTCAAATGTTGGGAACACCTTTTTTACAAATTTAATGTCAGTATTAAGTTTAATCATTAATTAAAAATTAAATTTATGTCAATATAACATCAGTCACAAAATCTTTGCAACATCAGTCACCATACTTGGATAACATAGAAGCACACGCGCACGCCGAGCACAGCTAGTTTTTGAATTTTGCAGAAAATCTTTTCAAATAATTTAAATATTTGGTAAATAAATTGATTTTTTCTTGCTGTTGTTGCTTATGATTATGAAGCATTATTAACAGTATTTAGGTAAACAACAAGACTGATGTTTTTAAGTCAAAATTCAAACGACTAGGGGCACTAATTAGTTTGCAGATAATATTTGATGGAATTTTTGTGCACAATTTTTTGTTTTATCCAACTATGACAGTCACAAGGATTCCATAATTTCTACAATTTCAATTTTCATTTTATTAATGAAACAAAGCCTTTTCATTAAGTTTAAAAAATAATAAAAAAAAAATAATTTTAGGATGTAAGTATTGTTTACAAGAGAATTTTAAAATAATAAAAACACACTTTTCTCTGATGTCACTTTTGCTATTTACCTTTCCATAGCAAAAAAAAAAACAACCTTATATATAAAAGCAGGTATGGATAGCATAAATATATAGCGATTTAAAAACTAAGCATAATTTCGAAAATATAGTATTTAAATTTTTAGACAGAGCTGAATTTATAAGGTCAAAACAGAGTCCAAATGTAGTTAGTCCAAATGTAACATCAATCACTGTAGAATTACCCTTTTGTACAAATTCTATTACATATTTAATTTATATAAAATAAATTCATATTATTTACATACATATTTTGAGTTTTTAATTACAGTGAAACCACAGCCTTAATAATGAATAATGATCAGTTTTCCTTAATTAACGCAAGACACATCTATAGTGTAATAGTTTTAATTTAAACAGGATTATTTTTATAGATGTTCCAAAAATACGAAAGTTCTTAGCAGCACCCAAAATCTCTTCCCAGTACCCAATTTAGGAACAGGTGATGAAAACAAAAAAACTAAAAACAAATCTCACAGATAGCCAGGGTAGTTACTAACTACAAAATATAATAACCCTATTTTTTACATCATATTCAACATTAGAATTTTGTAGGTGGAGAGAACTTTTATACATATCTCTACCTTTGAATGCTGCAATTAAAAACTACCCCCTAACCTCATAACAGAAGAAATTGGAAGAATCATATAATAAGCTAATCAGATGCATCAAATAACAAATACCTCAAATTAATAAAGATTGTTTTAATTAATAATTAAAATTTATTATTAATAAAAACAATTGTACCTAAATTTTAGATTACTTAAGTTTTTTAAAGGTGATGGTGGGTAGAAGGGGATCACTGTTTCTGATATTTCTGTAAAAAAGTTAACTCAAATTTCTGTTATTTTGCACATAGAAGTTAATTTTAAGGATTACATTTATGCAACACATAACATAAATATAATTATCAATTGTACTAGCAGGATAGTTTTTTAGCAGCTTAACATTTTAAAATTTTAGTTTTAATGTTCTTAATTTAAAACTTACTAAACCAACTTAAAATACTAGCACAATTATTAAATTAGTACATGTACATAATTACATTTTGGAGGTTAAATTAATTGTAGACAGTATAAAGGAAAAGCATTTATTATCTCCCAGATCCAGACGTTCAATTCCTAAATTACAAAACACTTATATTAGTTATTAGTTTTAATGCCAGTTTTAAACTATAATTTAAAAATAATCTTGTTTTCAAAAATTCATAACCACATTTAGCCCAGCTTAATTCAATGTCAAACATAACTTAATTCTTGAGATATTCAACAATCAATAGGTAGAAGGTTAATGTCCAATACATAAAATTACTGTTGAACTTAGTATGGGATGAGAACATAATTTTTGTTATTATATGTATTAATGATCACATGCAATAGATAACATTAAAATTATGTGGGAAAGTTAGACAAATTGTCACATGTAACTTGACCAAATCCTAATCTTTCATAAAATGTCTTTATTTCCCTATATATTTAATTTTTTCAGCCTTTCCCATTTTGAAAAAAAATCTGATATCACACTAAAGCTAGCAACCTCATTTATGGATATTTTTAAAAATAAAAGCTTTTATATTTCCCAAAATGCTTTATATAAAATTAAATTGATGCTAAATGACAGAACACTGAAAAAAAAATGTTGAGATACTTTACTAATTGGAACAATTTAAAATGCTATATTATTTAAATTTTTAAAAGATCTTAAAAATTCTAGGAATCATTTTTTCAAATTTGAATAAAATAGTTTTATAAATTTCTTTTCAGATGAGGCATCTGTTATTTTTCAAAAATATTTAAACAGTTGAAAAGGATCCCAAAAAAGGGATACTAGGTTCAGGGGGCCCTGTGTTTAATTTTAAAAAACTGTTATGAAAATTATTTAAACAATAAAAATTACTTTAATTTTTAAACTTAAGGCAATTTCAAATTTCAAGACAATAAATAAAAATTAAATAATTTTTGTTCCATACTACTTATAAATAAAAATTAGGGCCATTTCACCTAACAAAATAAAGATTTACTGATAATAAACTTGGGGTGAGTAACACAGCTGGATAAAACAAAACTTTCTGCACACAATAAATTTCTTCAAATATTATATGCAAACTAATTAAATACCCCAGGCGTTTCAATTGACTTAAAACATAATGACAGTCCCATTGTTTACCTAAGTACTGTAATGTTTCATAAGCAACAGTAAGAAAAAAACCAATTAAAAAAAATTAAATCATCCAAAAAGATTTTCTGCAAAATTCTAAAACTATCTGCACTTGGCATTGTCATGTGCCTCTATATTTTATCCAAGTATGTGGGTAATGCTAATTACTATTAGATATTAGGTGAAGAATGCCTTGTGCAACAAAATTTAAAATTAATTCATAAAAGCAAGTTTGATGTGTGAAATGCATTTCAAGCACTTAATCATTTACATTAATTTGAATTAATTAGCAAAAGTTAATTTTAATATTAGCTGGATAAGTCAAGTTTTTTGTTTATGCTCTTCCTTTATACCCAACAGTCCAATTAAATTGGCTGTACTTTTGAAGGTAAAAATATTTAAACAGCTGTTTACCACGAGAAAATACCTAGTATCCATATATTTTTTAAGAACTTTTATATGCAAGTTAAATTTTAATCTGGAATTTTTTTTCTAGTAATTTATAGGCTTTTCTTTTATTAAATTTGAACAAAATATTCACAAAAAGAAAATTTGGAGATTAATATTATTCTAAAACAGAAATAACTTATTAATTCTTAATCAAGCCTCCTGATGAAGAGGCATGGACGGAGTTGTAGGTTCGTACTTTTGTGAATTCTTATTTATTCTTACTTACAGCTAGCAGAAGAAAGTTTACATTAACTTTCTTTACATTCAAAGGTAATCGAAAGAATAAGATATTTATTGTTGCAACAAATACAATATCTTGTATTTTAATAAAAAAATATCTTGTGACCTTTTTATGCTAAAATAATTTAAAAAGGGCTAACAATTTAGATAGATATGTAAAATTGGTTACATGATAACTTTATATTTATTGATTTTTCAATCTAATTGAGTGTTCCTAAATGTTTGTGAAAATAAGTGTCAATATCAACTGTACTGTCTCAGACTGGAATCCTATATAATAAATATGAATAGTTTTAAGTTTAGTTTAAATCTAAATTTCATAAAGTTTAAATCTAAATTTGATCATATAACCTACCACATTTACATCCAAAACACTTTTAAAAAGTAGTACTTATAATAATAGCAATTTTAATTTTTAACAAGATAAAGAGCTTACAGTGATTTGGTCAAAAAAAGCACTTGAGCAAAATGAGCACTGCACCTACTTTAAACAATATGGGACTCCTTTCAGCAAGCTTTTATTTATTCCTATTTATATCAATAAACATTAATATCGCCAAATGAGTCTGGATCATAAATCTCATCGGTTTAAATTCGATTCAGGATAAGGAATTCTTAATTAAATCCGTTCTTTTCAGATAAATTTTGCCCACTGAGACTAACAAGCAGAATAGCCTCCAAATAAAATTAGTTACACAAAATTAAACTTTTTGGAGAAAAGCTCAATATTTAACTGTCCACTTCAATTATACTTTGAAAGCAAAATAAATTAGCGAGTAACTATTAAATATCTTTTACCTTTCAAAGTAGTATTCAAAGAGAAAAATGTTTGTTATGGCAAAGCCCTCTTTAAGAAACGCTTATATAATACAAAATTATACATTTTAAAAAGCAAAAAACCACAGGGGAGAGATATATAGAAGATTTAAAACCAAAAGAAGGAAGATAGTTGCGATTTTCAATCAGATAACACTTGTATCCTCAATGAGTCTTGAACGCTTATAACCTTCACACACACACACGCCCCTCCCACAAATTCAAAACCTTTTCATTTCGATCAGGAATTGAACAAAATGAACACACACTTATTTCAAACGTAATCCTCATTTATCAATACCAAGCAGCGTTACACTGACATGCCAAGAGCTTTCAATCTTGAGGCTAGCAGACAAACAAGAGAAGGGAAACCACGTACCGGCTTTGCCGAGGGATCTTCATATTTGGCCCAGACAGCCCCATCTTGTAATCCTGCGATGGCGGCTACTCGACAAGAAACTTCGGCACAAATTTGGTTATCTACATAGGCTTGCCAAGACATTATGATAGTTAACAGTCCACCCGAAATCGAAACAAGCAAGTACTATTTGAAGCTGGCACTTCCACTAACAATTACAACAGTGACAGACACTTCGCTAGGACAAGGAGGGAGGACCGCTTTTTGCGAAAGGTGATGTTTTGTATTCCTCCGCTAGGGTTGTATCTCGCACAGAAATCAGCCAATTGGCGACGATCGCGATGTCTGCTTGGCTGCTTCTTGTTGCTAGGTTTCTTTTCTTCGAATTAATTTCGAACTTACTTCCCCATTGCGGCATGTAATTTCCTAATTCCTGTGAAAGAAGGATGATCTACCTACCCATTTTTAATTCCAACCATCGACGAGTTCCATTATTTTTAACGAAATCGAATTTACTCACAAGACTATTCATTCTGTTTTAATTATTAAATATATTTAATGCCGGGCCTAATCTCAAATTTCATTACATAATTTAATTAATCTGCTAAAATTTCATAATAATAAGATTGTGAAAAAAATTTAATTAGATTTGTTTGATGCTTCCTCAATTTATTCCCAAGACATCCCGTTATTAATGTTAAATGGTTTTACAGAACAATAAAGGTCATTTTGTCCTTCAAATTTATCCATGTTCCTGTATTTTATATTCTAATGGGTTAAAACACCATTTTTATGGGTGAAATTTCAAATAAATTTCTGAGGAAGAACCAGCTAAACCCCTCTATCTTTGCTTGGGACTCAATACTAATTAATTTAACATTATGAATACTTAAGAATAACTTTTTTCCCTCAAAGCGTAATTCCCGTAAACTACCTCTTAACAGGTCTAATTAGGAAAAATTTGGATTTTCTAGGAGAAAAGTACAATTCATAAACCATCTCTCTAATTAAATTTCAGCTAAAGCTGAATAAATTATAGGGCAGGGCGACGAAAATTGAAGAGGCCGTATCCAAGGGTTTTCACCAAGGGAAATTTTCACGATTGCTTTTTTCTTGAAAATTCTTTAGCGTATCAAAAAAGTGTGCGTCTTCCGCAAGACTATTTTTAATCAAATTAAAAAAAAAAAAAAAACATTTCTGGGGTAAAGCCCTTAGCCCCCCTTTTTTCAGCTTGAAACTCTGGATTAATAATCTGGAAAGCTACGTTTGCCCTATTGGGTGAGGGTAGAATTAGTGCCTAAAAGAAATAATCGGCCAGCCCAACTGATACAAAAGCCTAGTTGATGAGACCTGCAAGTAGGTGAATCTTTTTCTTTTAAAGAAAGTTAACAGGCCTTAAAATTTGCTGATGAAAGGATGATTTTTCAAACAGATTGGGAATAATGAAAATTTTAATCTAGCCTGGACTCAGGCTAATTTTGTAGAATATAAAAAACGTCTTCCTTTTGTCCTAAAATCAATACTATTAAAACATTCGACTTCTGATTACAATTACGGCAAAAATAGTTCTTTTCGAAAAAAGAAAAGGTTGAATTAAAGGGCGGCAAAGAAATCGTAGCATAGCACAGTGAAGCTAAAACCTTAAATACGAGCGTATATTATTGTTTTAGCTGTAGATTTTGACAGATTGACAAAGAAATTGAGTCTTGACTGACTGAACATCCTATGAAATAAATCGAATCGCTTCAGAAACACAAGTTCAAATCAAGTTAATGAGATAAGGCTAAAACTGTTTGAAATATAAAAAACTGAAAACAGTGTTTTGAATATCCCAGATTTACACACTTTTCAGCTATGTGATCAAAAGTATATCTTAATGAATCATTATTTTTATAATTAGCAATTGGAAAGAGACAATTTTTAAGAAAGGAACTGGGCAATACTGATAGTATATCAAATGCATGCCAGTTACCCGTCTTCAAGAAAATCATGTCCATTACTATATATTTGGGGTAATAGACTCTATTACCTCAAATTGTGATTGATTGGTATTCATCAAGGTTTAAAAGAACACATTTCTTTCTTTTGATACCAATATTTTTTTTAAACTGTTATTAGAAAGTTCTCCTGCCCCTCTAATTTGTTTCCTATGAATAAACAGTTTTTATTTTATGTGATAGATATACTTAATTTATTAAGATAATTATTTTATTGCCTAAAAACATATCCTAAGATGTATTAAATAGCAAAACATTTAGAGGCTTAAAGGAAAAATTAACATTATGATATATTAGGAGGTAATTTTTACAGGAAACCAAAAGCTAACACTGACAATTAAAAGCTTTTCTGCATTATAAAGAAAGTAATTTATTTTGCACTGATAAATTTTAAAGAATGAAAAAAATTGTTAACATTGTAATCTATTTGGTTTTAACTTATGTTTAAGTTAATTACATTACTTACTCATCATTACTTAAACAAATACAAAAGCTTTGAAAAACAAAAAGAAGCATGTTTCAACCACACTTGATTGGATTTATTCACTTAAAAACCACTTATAAACTGCAGTTTTTATATATACATACAGTATTTCATTCACATTTGAAAAAATTAAACATCTACCTGTACAACCAAGTTTGAAAAATGTAATTTTGTAAATGGCTTTAACAAAACAACTATAATTAATCATGCATGGGGTTCTTCAGTATACAATAAGAATTGCAGAAATAATTATTAAAGCCAATAGCATTAAGAAAATATGGCACTTGCTAATAACATTCATTGTTGTTAACACAATGGAAAATTCCAATCAGAAACAAATTAACTTGCAACTCTTAATTCAGGTACAACACTTACAAATTCAATCAATAGATACAAACTAACCTGACAAAACAATAAATTTCAATTAAAAGAATATTAGATAAAAAAGATAATTATTCATAGTTATTTTCCTTATTAACTATTAAATTGTACAAAGCTTAAGAGCGAAAACTATGGGCAGTTGAAAGTATTCATTATAAGTTTTTGATGAGGAAACCACAATATTGAATGCTAAAGTGAATGATTAATACTACGCAAAAAAATACACAACACTGAAAGCGAGCAGTGTCAACTCCATTTGGCCTCAAAACCATTTAGGAGTAAAAAAAAAAGTATTAAAAACATTTTTGGACAGTTTTTTTACAACAATTAACAGATATACCAGATCACCGGAATGCATTTTGTAGAAATAGGTACATAATTTTTACCCTTATCACTAAGTGTAGGGGAGATAATAAAAGTAATACATGAAGATTAATTGATAAATGTAACATAAGTAAAATACATGATATGCAATGAAAGGTCAAATTAAAGCATGCAGATTAAATACAAGAGATAACAATGTTAGCAGCTAAAAAACTGCAAAATAAAACCTTAATTTCATCCCCAATGCACAATAATACAATTTATGTATTGTATTATTCTTTTCTTATTTTTACACTTTGAATATTTAACATGCACACAAGCTTAATATGAAAATATGATTCCATTATGATATGCTGCATTTAAAACTTCCTTATTTATGTATTAAATGTTGAATTTTCTTTTATCTGAATTCTTAAATTACAATTTGAATATGTACTTTAATTTGGTTTTGATAAACCAAAGATCGCAATTAACATAATTGAAATATAAAGTTATTTTTCAGAGTTGCCCACTTAAGCTCAACTGAAGCGCTAAAGTAATTTCATAGCAAAATAAATCTTACAAGTAATTAAAAAGAAAAAACAAAACGGAAAATCAGTAATTCAACAGGAACTCAACAACAAACTCGCTTCTATGTACACTCACCATTAAAACTCATATGTACAATGCACATGTCCAAAATTAAAAAGCTTAGTCAGCAATATAAACCCTCAACTATACATTAAGACTAAATTAATGAATTGTAACAGAAATACCTCTGATTCCATGAAGCTTTATTTTTACAGTACATAGGATTCTATCCAGATATGGCATCTTAAAAAGCAATATAATATAATGAATATAGGAATATGTATGGACCAACCATAGATTAGGCATCATGTATTGAATCTATTATCGAGATGGGTATTCTATGTAATTAAAAAGCAATATAAGTGGACGAAAGATTAACGCAAATTGATCAAACAATTAGTCCTCGCTGGTCAGTTTCATCCTCCAAGTCGTCAGTGGCATCTAAACTGACCACAACCACCCTCTGACCATCGGCTTGAGAAGTAGAAGCAGCAGCTCTTCCATTGACAGAAACGTGTGCAGGTGGCAACAGGTTCTCAGCATCATCTTCAGAAATGAACGGGTTTTCAGATGAGGCTTCGCTATTCTGATAGAGAGGGGCACTTCTGGGGGGATAACTGCTGCCACTGCCGTCCTGACTCCGGGCAGGGGCAAAGGTACCCCAATGGATAGGAGGGCGCTGATTGGGGGATGAGGCATTTGTACGCAGCAATGGAGTATTCTCAGCT
This sequence comes from Tetragnatha montana, assembly GCA_963680715.1. Classification (NCBI taxonomy): domain Eukaryota; kingdom Metazoa; phylum Arthropoda; class Arachnida; order Araneae; family Tetragnathidae; genus Tetragnatha; species Tetragnatha montana. The sequence goes on from OY796675.1 coordinate 49,493,916, forward strand.
GGAGAGGTAAGTTCCGAATCCTCCGAGTCACTCTCGTCACCGGAGTCCCCAAACATGATCTTGCGTTTGCAGAGGGGACAGTTTCTGCGATTATTCATCAACCATGGGTCGATGCATTTTGAGTGATAAGCTGAAAAGGGGGTAATATTAGAAAGCAATTGCCAAGTCTCAGTTTTTAAAAATGCTTCTTTGAAATTTTTGAATTGTATTTATCATTGGTTACAAAAATTTACTCTTTTTGAACCTCTTTTAAATTTGGCAAATCCATTGTGTAGCAGTTTGAAACAGGTTTTTAATTCAATTCTTTAATTATAATAGCTGAAATAACTAATAATTAATTAAAGCTGAACCGGTTGTAAATTTATTACTGTTATTTTTTATATCAAATTTTAAATTGCCCCATTGAAATATCCTTTTTACAATTCACTTTGATACTCCTAAAAACAATTGAGAAACAATGCCCCACATTATTTAATTATTTTATTTATCTTAAGAGCATGGAGTTGAAAATTATTTTTATATAAAATCCACATAACTAAGGATAATAAATAGATTATAGTGTTTTTTAACTTGTAGAAGACAACAGATCACTTAGCCTGAACATATCCAGTGAAGAAATTCTGTGGTAAAAATGTCATTTACTACTACTTTTTTATTTTTCTATCCACCCTCTATAATGGATTAATTTAGTGATTTTCTAATAAATGGTTAGGCTAAAATCTGTGCATTGATGCTTATCTGGTAATGAAAGACAGTAAATTGTTTGTTTTTAAATGTTATTAAACCATAATATTTTGTTTAAATAAATTCTAAACATTAAAACTATTTTTTTTAAAGTGAGAAAAATTTAAATTCGGCAAAGTAAGCCTTTTTGAAATGAGAAAGAATTTTCTGATAGATTTCAAATTTTGCACACAGCTTTAGGATGGCAAAAGGAAAAAAAATAAGGACTGATGCAAATCATAGTTCAAACTTTTTTTAAAAATGCCAAAAAAGGGACAACCTAACCTACATACCTCTCACCCCTCCCTCACCAGAAAATTTCCAAACTAAACACTCAACCCCTGAAAATTTTATAATGCGTAAGAAAGGAGCTTGAATACTTTCCGGTCTGACACTGACACTAAATTTGTACTTTTGATTGTGGCTCTTGAACACTTTTAAGTTGGAAACCCCTGATGTAGAACAATTTTGTTGTGCTTTTGCCTTTTTGCACAGGTAATTTGAAGTTCTGTGATACTTATCTACCTAATTCTGCAGATAATTGGAAGTTTATGTAGACAAAAAATCACAGAAATATCAAATACATTATAGAACATACCATGTGAACAAGGGAGTATTCGTAGCTTATCTCCTTCATTGTAGTTTTCCAGGCAAATCGCACACACATCATATTGATCCCCTAAAAGCAAAACACACTGAATTTTAATCACAGAATACTTATCTAGTAATAACCTGACAATATTGCAATTAAAATTAAAACTTAATTCAAAAATCTGTTAAGTAACCCATCTAAATTCAGTAACTTAACATACATGTAAAGTAAGATACGTATAATGAAATATGGGTATATGATACTGTCTATGACAATATTTTACCATGGTCACAGAAAGGTCAAAGCTAGTAATGTGTCAAATTGTCAATAGTGATAATCTGTCTATAACAGTATTTTTTCTAGAAAATCAACAATATTGTTTTAGACAGGTTTCACTGCACTGTAACTGGGTGCAAAGTAAAAAATAGCCAAAAATATGCAGAAAATCTTAATTTAAAAGCAAAGCAATAATCCTTCATCAATAAACAAACTGCATTTTTAACACTTTAATAAATATCTTTTTTATTTTATACTTTAATTAGAATTATGCTTAAGCAGCTCTTTTACTAAATATTCATTACTAAATCCCATTTGGTCTGGTTAAAGGATATCAACTTTATAATAAGGGTAAAAAGTACCAGTAAATCACCAATTTGTTCCTCTTCCAACCACCTTAATTTTATTATCTAGAATTAGTATATTAAAATGGATGCATAATCAAAATAATTAAGATTGTATATAGAGATGTGAGTCGAGAATATTCTCGGAGAACGAGAATATTCTGAGAATATTCTCCAGGAGCGAGAATTTTGAGAATAATCGAGAATATTCTATTTTTTGATTGATAAATGGAAACAAATGTAAAAATTTTTGATAATATGAAATGGTCATGTAGTATTAGTGTTAGAAACCTGAAAATAATAACAAATTCAATGAAACTTACCATTTAAAAGTCACCCTACAGTTCAGAGAATATTCTCTGAACTGTAATTTCATTATTTCGCAAAATTTTTTTTAAATAAGTTAATTTTATTTAATAGAATATAAAATATTTTTTAAAATATTAGAAGCAAGTTTTACTGGGAGAAAATACTCATACAATTAAAAGAGGAGTCTAAATTATTTTTATATAGTTGTTAAAAGCAAATGTAATACCAATAGTTGTCAAACTGAAGGACCTTTTGAACCTGACATTTAGTTAATTTTGATAGAACTTTGTAAAATTAGGAGACGAGAATATTCTTAAAAGAAGGAATATCACATTAGAATTATCTGTTTTTTTATCTGTAATAATTACTTTACCTATCAAACATGTTGTCTTATCAATTAAGAAGTGATTTTAAAATATTTTTCAATTTAATTTGGCTTTCTTTTATTTATGACAACTTCTCATTGTAAAACCTTTAATATTCTTTTAATTTGAAGTTGATATATCCCTTATAATTAAAAAAAAAATTATTTTAGTATTTAGTAGCTTCTAGGAGAATATTCTCGAAAATTCTCCTCTTGGAGAATATTCTCCAAAAGATTATTACCGAGAATTTTACATCTCTAATTGTATACATGAAAGAAAATAAGTGTGAATACAAAATTTGGCATTTTTACAAAGTAAGAAATCAACTAATTTAACCAAAACAGTCCCCAAACAGTACAAAACACCCACAAATCAAATTGTCAGTCAAATATTTTTTAATAAAAGTTTGTAGAACTTTCAAAAATTTTCAGAAATCTGTTCACAGAACTTTTAAGAATACGGAATTCCTTCCTCAGTACTGAAGAGTGGCATCCATGGTTTTATGTACATGAATGAAGTTAGTCAGCTATTTGTACCCTCACCCTTACTGTTAAAAACTAAAAAACAGAAAAAAACATGACTAAAAGATGTGGACTATGTTAGTTCAGTTTACCATGAAAAAGGCTAATCTAATAAAAGAGAAAAAACTCAAAACCTTTAGCAAATTTAGCAGTGGGAATTTGCTTTATCTGACGACTTGATAGCCTGTTACGACGTAACCTCCTCCTTTCTTGAATACACTTGATGAGCTGCAAATTCAAAAAACTTTTAAAACTACTTCAAAACAATGCTTAGAAAACTTAATACTGAGCACAGCTACCATGCATTTTGTCAGAGGTAAACCTGAGTAAAATTAAAATAAATATTTGGTACTTGCTTATTATCCCGTCGACCGTACAGCGACCGTCAAATTCAGCAGAACAGGTATAGAACAGTCAATGGGCTTTGATAATGTTTTTGCATTCAGCAACATGGTCAATGGGATAATAAGATAAGGGATAGTTTTTTGCAATTTCATTTCATGGTCCATATTACTTGCACAAAATCAGTTTTAAGGGGCTGTTCAAATATTACCAAAGCACTTATGAGGGAGAGGGTTTGCCATTTTCTTATTTTTTTTTTCAAACAAGGGGGAAGGAGGATATGAATAATGATAACATAAGACATTAAAAACTCATTGTTTTTAAAAATTCCTTGTAACTTGAAAAAAAGTAAACATGCAAAAACTTTAATTTGGCAAAAAAAATTTGAACTTGAAAAAAATTCCAAAAATGATGCATAAGACATTAGTTCAAAATGAACAATAAGGCAATGTAAAGCTGTTGGGGTTGGTTCATTGTTGCTGTAAATGCCTGAATATTTTGGATGTAGGTTTTCTATGACAAAAATAGAATGGTGTGGGGGAAGGGTTGACAATTTGCTTACATAAGTGTTGTGTAAGGTAATAAGGTTGTGATTTATTTATTTTGCTGACAAGGGAGAAAGGGTTAAAAATTACCAAAGAAACATGCTCCTTTGTTCCTTCAACAAAAACATATCCTTCATAGAAGGTTATAGAAAACACCTCATAATCAAAATATCAACAACAGAATACTCACCAAACATGTCATGAAAAGAAGCATAACAAAAAAGCAAACACCTATGACAGCACCAAACAAGTACATGTAATAGGTAATATCTGGAGTGTTTGGCTTTAATTTGATTCTATAATTGAGTGGAAAGCTGAAAAAAATAAACAAACTTTATGTTACTGTAATCAATAAGGTTAGATACACAACAGTCAAATCACACTCAGTATGAAACCAATAGTTAAAATTTAAAAAAAAAACACAAACCTGTTATTGTACAGGTAGTTATTCTTCATTATCATCCCATCAAAAAATGATACAAACACTAACTGTATGTCAAATTCAATTCTTGGGAAAGGAGCTATAAAAAATTTGTAACATAAAAATAGTAAAAAAATTTTTTGTATGTAATACACAAGTTTACTTTAAAACTACAAGTTTATGTTGTACTAATATAATGTTTTTACAGGGTACGTTCCTGGTTTTTTTATGAGGAACCAACTCCTAGGGTCATGGAAGTAGGGTGAACCCCTAGGTAAGTGAGCTTGGAGAATCCATTACAGCACCCGAAGCAGCAATGTAAGAAAGTTTAAAACAAATGAACTAAAACCGAAAGGAGATGGAACAAAAACTTCAGGAAGAAAATTGTTTGGCAATATCAGAAAAAATTTCATGAAATATTTTCAATATTCGAGAAGATATAAGCAAATAAAAATAAAATTTTTTCAGGCCTCATAAAGAAAAAGTTTGCAAATTTGCAAGTGTTATTATGTAGTTTTTGCCTTTTTTTAGCTAAATAAAGAAAAATTAAATGAAGAAACCAAAGTAACTTGGAAAAATTTTCTTTTTTTTTCTTTTGAGGCCTGAAAAAAATGCTATTTTAACTTGCTAATATCTCATTGAATATTAGATATATTTTCATGAAATTTTTTCTGGGCATTTTTTATGATATTGCCAACAATTTTTTTACTGAAGTGTTTGTTCTATGACCTTTGTTTTTTTTTTAATTAATTTTTTAAACTTTCTTATTTTGCCACCAGAAGCACATCAAGTTATCTCAATGGATTCTCCGTGCCCCTTCACCTAGGGGTACACCTTACTTTCAAGACCCTAGGAGACGTTGGTTCCAAATAAAAGCTGTGAAGCGGACTTTTGAAACACCCTGTATGTATATAGGCTAAAAGAAAGATACTCAATCTCCCCAAGAGTGGCACTTCAGGTATTTAAAAAAGTATAAAACTAGGATAGGTATTTATATCTCTAATGGTTGGTTTAAATTAGGGTATTCCAAAGTTTTCTACTTTAAGTTCATATTTTGTACTTAAGTCTGGCAGGCCAAACTGAACTGAATAATGACACAAGGACCAAGATGACATATGGTTGTACTCAAAGTGACAAAACAGTATTGAGTGAAGATTACACTGTTTTTTTAAAAATCTGATGCAAACTGCCACTTTTTAGATGGTACGGACAAAAAGTTAGTAATTTTTGAGCGACGCCTTTTAAAGCGCATGAGAGATATTGCTTTTCTTTACCAGGATTTTATTGATAGTAATTATAACAAGTGAGCAACCCAAGAATATTAATTTTAATTCTCAAACTTTCTTTACTAATAAAATTGCCTTATAGACAATAAAAAGTGTGAAATTTTATAAAATAATAATTACATTCTTTGTAATTCTTTTGTTAGTAAATTGAAAGCTCTTAACTGTAGCTCTTGATAAGTATGGGTAGATTTTTCCTCATCTGATGACTTAATTGAATACTTTTCACTAAAGTAGATCTAATCAAATAGATTTATCAAATGCTTATCTCATTATTTCAAGATCGTTCTTGGTCATAAAAGGCCAATTCAGTGCAAATTGATACTTCAAAGATAAAAGTCTATATTACTTAATGAGAATGCTACAAAAAATGTTAAAAAAGGAAATAACATGAACTAATTACACTAATTTCGGCAGACTGAAACTTTTTCAAATTGTTTTCATGTTTTTATACACTCAAAGAAGAATTTCATAGGTTAATCAAAACTTTAAAATTATAAAAAATATTCTAAGTAAAATAACCAGTATTTAAAAAAAATTTATGTGAATAAGCATAAATCATTCAATAAATTTTCATTACCATAGCGGACATACTGGAAAGGTGATGGGGAAGAGTCATACATGATAACTACATCATAACCAGCCTTTTCTGCATTGTTAACCTATTCAAACAGTGAAACATTTGGAATAAAAAACATAAAACTATAGAAATCACAAGTCGAAGAAAAAGAAAGCAAAAGAGTAATACCTTTGTAGTGAATATACAGGCATCTGAACCATTAACTAAAAGGAATTTACTCATAGTGAAATTGGTTAGGTAAGTAGGTGGTGCAACAGTAGTGCATGCATCTGATGGTTCAGCAGCTGTTAGATAACCCTGAAACAAATATCATTATCAATAAAAATGCAGTTTACATATTTAAGATTAAAATTAAAATAGCAAGTTTAAATTTATTATTTAAACAAAACATGTTATTTAAATAAAAAATTTTTTATAAAAACATGTTTTTAAAATTAGTGCATGTTAAAACAAATACTTAAAAAATTGCTCGGATATAAACAATATATCAAAGCAAACTAATTTTAGCAGTGTAATAAAAACTTATTTGATTAAACTTTGGTTCTTTGCAATATAATTTATACCTTATAAATTCTGTGGTAAGCTATTGTAATTATTTGATGTGTTCACAGGTAGCTAATTACAAGTTAAGAAGAAAAATTTTCTCTTTCTTTTCATAAAATATGCATTGTGAGTGTAATTTTAGTTTGTTCCCTTCAACAGCATTTTATTTGTTTCATTATACTTAAAATTTTCATGTGTTTGATAAAAAGTGGAAAATAATTGTTTTCTAAAGAAAGAGAAATAACATATTTTAAAAATCAGAACATAAAACCACATTACTTTGGAAAATACCTCTAGTAAACCTAGTAAAGTAAAACCTCTTTACAACGATCCCTAATATAGCGAGCCCTGCATTACAACAACCGTTAAGAAAAGTATGGATTGTTTTGTCAGTGACAATTTTATTCGTCATAACATCCTTTTGCTAAAACGACCATTAAATTCTTGTTCCTATGAAGGGTTGCTTTTACAAGGGGTCCTACTGTAGTCAGGGTTCATACTCTATCTAAGATAGTAAAATTCAGGAGTTTTTCAGGAGTAAATTACACAAAAATTAGAAGGTAACATGAACAATTATTAACCTGACTTCTTTAAATATCACGAGCAGAATGAGTTCAGAATGAATCATTGAAAAAAGAAGTGCAAAAAAGTTTAGACTTTTATCTGTCAACAGTATTTCACAGATTTAAAAAACAATAACTTTCACTGATTTAAAAAAAAACAATAACTTCCACCATATTATATTGCTATTTAAACTTCCTTTAGCTCTTGGATAGATAAATTTCAGGAGTTTAAGGGAAAATTCAGAAGGAAAAACTTAATTTCCAGGAGTTTTATGGGCCCTTAGAACATTAATGCAAATTTTAGGAGTTTTTCAGGAATTTCAGGAGGTGTACGAACCCTGTGTAGTACATAACTTTAAAAACATAAAACATTCAAACCTATTCAAAATAACTTAAATGAAAGATTATTGTAATATAAATTCAGCAATTTTTTTATTTGTTTTTATTTTTAAAAAAATATTGGCTAAATAAAATTTTTTAATAAAAACCATACAGAAAAATGCCCTTCCTCTCAGGCTTGTCAAAGTATTTTCTTTTTTTGAATTCATATCAAATATTCCCCTTAATCTTTTCAGTCCTATACCACCCGAGATTGCCATTGCATCCTATGGAAAATTTGGGCGGCAAGGAAAGAAAGGGTTAATGAGGCCTAGGTTAGGAAACACAAGCACATTTTTATTAAATTATCTAAATAATGCATTATTGGATTATTTATTGTTCTTTTCCTTAAAACTAAATTACATAATTTCTTGTAAATACTGTAAAGACCATTCAAGTTAGCTTCCACTCTTTCACTAGTAAGTGTACTTTTTAAAAGTGAGATTAAACACACATATTAAAAGTGATGAACTCATTAATTTGTAAAAATCCAAGAAAGAATATCATGGCTTACTAAGAAGAGATCACATTCTATGACTCCTTGAATTCTCAATGCTCTTCCCCTTAGAAAAAAATCTTGTATCTTCTCTTGCCTTTAGATAACTTTTAATGTTTTATAAATGGTGTTTTTTTCCTTTTAAATTTTTATTAAATTCTTTGAATTTACAATTCAAAAGCCCCCTATTTAATTTATTATTATAAACATATATTTATGTGAAATTCTAAAGATTAATTTTCGATTAGGGATTTCGGGAGCATTAGAAAACTCAGAAACAATTAAAGTTGGCACAGCTATGCTGTACTGATTAAATATTGTATTGGAGAAGTAACCCATTCTACAGTGAAATTAATAAGGTAATTTCAAGAATTCAAAACTGTTGAAAGTAAACTAAAGGAAATAAATACATTTCACTGCAAAAAATTCCATCAATTATGTACTAAACTATAATCAAACAAGCATAGCATCACACTAAATGTCTCAACTTACTTCCAAGGTGAAAAAATCATCATCAAAGGCTTCCCTATCCATAAAGCTATCCACCTTTTTACCATAGGGGTCAATCTAGAGAGTAATAAATATTAGCATCATAAAAATATAATTTGAAATACACATTATAAATTTAAACAGCATAATTAAATTATGTGCTTAAAATATAGCTTAGATTTTATGTATCAGGGTTGGCAAATATCACACATACCTATATTTATATAAGTATCAAAATATCGGACACATAGTAAGTTTTTGATATATATCCGATATTTTCAGATTTAAACTAGAAAAATACTGTTTTTTCAAGTGAATACTAGTCTAAACAAAGTATTTAATTAAATACTAATTCTCCAGAGCATATTTACAAGTAATTATGAGAAAATATCAATGTTTCAAGATATCAATAGTTTATCTTCAATTTTTTTATAATGATTATGATTGTATATGTATAATTCCTTACAAAATAGATAAAAATATTTGTGATACTTTTTTAATTAATCAGAGAGAGAAACAATGAGATCTGAAAATAAAAACCTGTTTGCATTGTTAAATGAAATTTGCCAAAGAAAAAAATCAAAACTACTTTTAAAATATATACAACTTCTTATGCTAACTTGTTAAATTGCTGAGAGCTCTAATCAGATTTGATAAAAAAAGTTATTTTAACTTCATGATTTAATAATTTTATGGTTATTAAATTGTGTGTGTGTTGATTTTAACATAACTTAATTAACAATTCAACAAAGTGTTAAAAAATGAATTTGGGGATGTTTTAGTTTATTTCGTTTTTGGATAAATATCATGATATATATCAAGTGATATATATGGCCAACTCTGTTATATATATAAATAAAATATAGAACTTAGTTTTCACAGAATAGCACTACTAATTTCTCCAAGCTGATATAGGTAATGAGGTCATTGAAAAGTCATTTTGATCATGAGATTGAAGAGTATTACCTACAGATTATTAATTAAAAGATTCTGCTGATCCTTGACAAAAGGAAGATTAGATGGTGAGGAATAGGTTTTGAAATAAGTTTTTTTTTCAGAAAAGAAAAAGCTTTAAAATCAAACTATTAAATTTATTTTATGAAACTTATAAAAATATATTTTATACACACTGGGTTCATTTAAAGAATAAAGCTAAAACTCCACCAATGCAAGGTCGAGCATGTGTGCGTCAGCTGGTATAACATTTAAAATACATTACTTCCTATTCCTACGCTAACTTGTATAGTATGTTGCTAAGATCTGATCAGGTTTTATGAAATAAGATAGTTTAACTTAATGGTTTTTGAGGAAAGAAAACCCTACCAAGGTCGAAGAACTTATATCTATAGTAACGGACCCTTTATCCGGAAACCCAAAATCCGGAAGGACCCAAAATCCGGCTTGCATTCAGAATTTTTTAAAAGAATTTTTAGTGAGCAAATGCTGCTACGATGCGCAATGGTTGCGTCGCGCCTTTTGTGACATCGTCTCCGTGAATGAGTTGGCTCTTTTGTTCCTGCCTTGCCACCATGACTGTTTTGCCTGTGGGGTATAAAAGACCCCCAAGGCGTGCAGCTTTCAGGTCCTTCCGAACTTTTACGAAGGCCAGAGAAACGTGCCTTCGCGGAGTCCGCTGGCCGCGGAGTTGTCCGCTACTCCGCGAAGGGGCGTTTCTCCGGCCGGCGTAAAAGTTTGGAAGGGCCCTTCTCTTCTGTTCTAATCTTCTCTTGGCCTCCTGCTGCTTCGCTATCGGTTCCGCGACGACCCACGTGCTTCGCCAGAATTTTTTTGCTGGATCCTCTACTATTGAAACGGAAGATCAGAACAACGCAGACGATGTTAACGCATTTTTAATTCCCGTTCATATGATCGGAAATTTAGATTTACGAGAATGGAAAATTATAGTAGGGAGCGCGAAGCGGGTATTTTGGCTTTACTAAAGCAACTGCGTCTTTACTGGCGTTTTTTCTGGACCGGACCCAAAATCCGGAAAATTCCAAAATCCGCGACGATGTCGGCCCCGAGCTTGCCGGATAAAGGGTCCGTTACTGTATATGGAGAAAATTAGATTGGAAAACTTATTAAATAAAAACATAACAATATGCCGAAAGATTTTTAAAAGGCAATAGGTATAATAGATAAATAAATAGATTAGGTTCACACATAAAAAAGGCCTTTATTTTAATAAAACCTGTGAGTAACCTTTTCAAAAGCAAAGGTGCCAAAGGTAGCTTTTCTAACTTAATGTGTAAATTTTGAGGAAAATTAAGTTGTGCACAAGAAAATGTTTGTAAAATCGATAAAATAATATCACAACTCTTCTAGTTGAAAGTAGTTCTCTTCCCAACATTGCTTTTAAAGAAAAAAGCCAAAACCCAGTTGATTTATATTGGGTATTGACCTCCTCGCCCCTAGTCAGCAAAAATAAGCAAACTGAAACCCCCCACTCTTAAATATGTAAGAAAACTTCCTGACCCCTCTCTTTGTTCTTTTTTTATACAAAATCTTTGGTTTTGCTTAGATTTCTAAAATTCATTGTTTTCCATAAACACATAACCAATTGTTAAAACTTTCATTGTGAAAAATGCTTAAATTTTTTTTCCTAGTTGTTTTTTTTTGTGAAATTTATTTATGGAAGAATCAAGATATTTTCAAAAATGCGGTAATAATATTTGTAACATCTTACATAAACATCACTCATACTCCCCTCCCTCCTTGTCAGGAAAAATAAGCAAATGGCAAACCCCCTCCCCCCTTAGGTGCTTATGTAATATTTGAACGGTCCCAAACTAGTGAGTATCACATCATAGTATAAATGACGTTCTTTTCAAAGACATGCATTGAAATATTTTTTTTTAAAAACCCATAAAACTAGATTTAGTGTTTGACATTGTTTATTTATTTATAAAAATTAACATTACTTTACTATTAGACTGATGTAAGCATTGAGTTTTATGCTTAATTGCCTTAAATAATAAAATATCAAAATATAACACCTTAAAAACATCTCAACTTTACACATTAAGATTTATTGAAAATTAAAAGAAACACTGCTAGAGCAGTGTTTCTCTTAACATTGCCAATATTAGTTCGATTGGACATTAGCACTCGGGTCATTCCGTTTTAATGTGTTACGTTAGTCACACTAAACTAATAGATTTTTTGCTTAAAACACAAAAAAATTAAGACAATATTTTGTACTAAATGGCTTTTTACGAGTAAGTATGATTTTTTATGATAATTTAGCATTTTAAGTTTAAAAGGTGCATGACTAACGTAACATAGTTTGACATTAAAATGGAATGACCCACTCAGCTAATCCTAAAGTACTAAATTAAATAAAAGTATTGTTGAAAATATGGTACAATTCCGTTAGAGTCCCAGCTAAATATCACCAATATCCAAATCACTAAATATATCCAAATATCAAAAAACATTTATGACTTTTATTAATAATAAACTGAATAGTTATTGATCTAATTAAACATTTTAATTCAGGAGTTTAAAATTATTTATGAATATTTCTCTTTTTGTTGTCTAAAAGAATCGGGCGATATTTAGCGGGGACTCTAATGGAATTGAACCGAAAATATAAACATTTTAAAAGGAGCATATGGGAATTTATTTTAATACCTATATGTATAATTAGAACACCTAGATTAATAAAATTCTTAATAACCTTAAATAAGAGACAAAATTGCCTTACTATTTCAATTGTAGCATCTGCAAAACATAGGGATAAGATGAGACAGATCAGATGAAACGGACAAAACATTTTAGCCATAACTGGCTTCATAAAACTGCTGGACATCATTCAAGGACGAATCCTGCCAAAACAAACAAACCATCAGTATAGCAAGTCAATTAACAAACGATGAGTAGAATCCCTAATGCAACAAAGTTATCAGAAGCAATTCTGTCAAAAATCCAGACGGAAATTGCAAATCGACTAAAATAACCGAGTTAAACTCATGTGATTGAATGTCCGTACTTCCGGGCAGTACTTTCCATGCGCAAAGATTCATTTTGGCGAAAATCCCCCATGCAAAACATCTAAGCCATATAATACTAACATAAAAGTGAAACCATACAAGACCAGAGCAAAACATTGCGTTTCATTTACCAATTTACACTTACATTACAGACCCATTTGTGGCAGTGTAAAAACATAAGGAAAACAGAAAGTCATTGTTTCAACTATTACGGGGAATTTATACAGTAGGGTAATTAAGTTCAATTAGATTTTTTTTACAAAAATAGCATTTATATTTCTATCACGTAGTAACTGGTTTCAGCTAGAAAATTTTTATATAAAAACAAAATGACGGACTTCCATTCTTGTATTTGGGAATAGTTTTATTATTGCGCAATTTCATTTTAAGGCTTTACATGTAGATCAAAATATTTACTTAACTTTTGTATTATGGGGTAACTTGAGGATAATAAATACAACAGAGGAATCACTCTAACTGAGTCAACTGTCATTTTGTGTAACGCTGCCTCTTTAGTCGTGATCCGCAAACTGGCTCACTTTTTGCATTTTATTTGAAATTTCTGTTTAAAGCCGAATTTATTGTTTCGGACTATATTTTAATCGAAGTAAATTTTAATAAAAAGAAAAATATTAGTATAAACAATGATTAACAGAGAGAGGGGGGTTCATGGGGGTAAAAACTTTGAATAATCATACCTTTTTTTTTTTCATGTTCTTCCGTTTTCCTTCTATTCAAAATTAGGGCTAGGAAGTCCAAATGTCTGTTTTACAACTTGCACAAAAAAGCGATCAAATACACTTATTTTCACAGAAAAAGGAACAAAAGTGTGGCTAATTTCCTTTTCCATTTGCTGAAATCTTAACTTCTTTTTCTTGGAAGGGGGCCGTCCATAAATGACGTCACGCTCAGAGGGGGGGGAGGGGGTTACTCAATTTGTGACAGTTTGTGACAAGGGGGAGGGGGGGGGTTTCAAAAGTTGTGACATCACATCCTCCCAAAACTGAAAACCAACCAAACATAACAAAAACCGAATTTTTTCCTAAGATTTCTATCCAAAAAAATTAATTTTTGATCGATTGAAAGCGTGACATGTGACATAGGGGGGGAGGGGGTATGGGTAAGTGTGACAGTTTGTGACATAGGGGGGGGGAGGGGGTCAAAAATGGGCAAAAAAAGTGTGACATCATTTATGGACGGCCCCAAGGGGGAAAATAACAAGAACAAAAAGGGACTGTGGAGTTTAAATTTCGTTCCATATTAAAGAAATATAAGAAAATACGTTTACGTATACTTAAAGTATTTAACCCTTGACTTAAAAATCAAGTATAGATTCCGCCCATCCCTAAATCAAACTACTTTAGCTCCGTATCCAAGGGGGGTTTAGGAGTTCAAATCCTCCCCCCGAAATTAAATTTTGACATAATTTTTTGGACTGTTTTTTTCCTTGAAAATTTTGTGACTTGTGAAGGCGAAACTTCTTCGGGTGAAACCCAAAAGGCCCAAACCTCTTTCAAAATTTTAAAATCAATTATATCCGGTTTTACTTGAAATTTTTGTGACTAATCTAAACAGTGGTGGATCTATGGGGGGGGGGCTATAGGGGCTATAGCCCCTCCCTTGGGACTTAAGTTTACACTGCATAAAATTGAACTTTTTTTTTAAAAAAAAAGAAAAAATTTTAGAAAATTTTGTTTAAAGTTTCAAAATTATAAACTTTTTTCAGTTTTTTGTAGCCTTTTTCACAATTCAAATGGTCTACAAAGCATTAAGCCCCTTCCAAGATCTTTAGCCCCCTGCATTTTTATAAACTCCATTCACTATTTAAGGATTTCTAGAGGTTTTAGCCCTTACAAATTATTAGCCCCCTGCATGTTTGAAGGTTTGATTCGTAATTTAAAGGGTCTATCCAATGAGCTTAGCCCCTAAAAGCATTAGCCTCCTTGCGTTTTTATGTTTGTTACACAAATTAATGAGCTTTAGCCCTATGAAACATTAGCCCCCTCCATGCTCTTTAATAGCCTTTACAAAGCTTTTAGCCCTCTTGCGTGTTTAAATATATTTGGTTCACTATTTAATGAGCTTTAACCCTTATGAATCCTTCCATGATCTTTAGCTCCTACAAAGCTTTTAGCCTTGAGTTTTTGTAGATTCAATTCACAATTTAAAGGGGACAATGAGTTTTAGCCCCCATAAAGAATTAGCCTCGTTGCGATGTTTTATAGTATTTAGTTCGCAATTTAATGAGCTTTAGCCTAAAAGCGTTAGCCCCCTCCAAGATCTTTAGTTTTCAGCTCTTTAATATAAATGCGATTCAGAACTTGTAGATTCCAATGAGCTAACCTCCAAAATACTTAGCCCCTTACATTTTTATAGATTTGTTTCACATCTTAAAGGTTGAGCTTTAGCCCCTCTGCAAGATCTTTAACTCCCTGGTTTTTATAAGATTCACTTTTTAAAAGGGTCTAATGCGCTAAGTCTCTTACAAAACATTTACTCTGTTAAAATAGAGACGGGGTTAGGGGGTTCAAACCACCCCCGTGAAATTCTTATACCTTACAGTTTTTTTACTTTGAAAACGAGTACAAGAAATCATCTTTTTCGTGTGACACTCAAAGAGTCCCAAATGACCAAAAATGAGTCAAAACACAACTTTTTAGGGTCAAATGTTCAAAAAATTTCTTGGGGGAGGTTCCCCCAAACCCCCCTTATGCCTCGGGATGGATGTATTATTCACTAAACATAGAAATTAAGTGCACGGAAATTCACATTTGATCTATATTATTGGAAAAAAATATTTGACTGAAATCATCGTAAAAAACCCCTCCCGGTTGACACACCCTTATTATTTTGATATATTTAATGATTAACTAATTTAATTACTAATTAATTAGTTATATTTAACAATACTAGTCATTTACAATCAACACTGCCCTCAATATTTAAGACATTAATGAATATTGTAAAAAGCACGGCTTGTTACTTCATTACCATCCTCAATCAGATTAAGTTAGCCCCCCCCCTTCCTCATGTTCTACTAGATCCGCCACTGAATCTAAATCTAAATGGTTTCAAAATGAGTTAAAACACTATTTTGAGAGGCAAATTTCTGAAATTCGTCTGGGGGAGGAACCCCCAGACATTCCCCATTTTACTTGGAATTCACATTATTTACATAATTTTGAAATTTAGTGCACCAAAATTAAAATCCTTTGTAAAGTCATCTAAAACTTACCGTAAGAGTAGCCGTCGTAAGGAGGTACCTCAGAAAAAATTTTAGTAGCTGTACCGCGAAAAATCTTTTTAGGGGTGCCCCAAAATTTGTTTTTGCCTGCCTGCCATGGTTGCCGCGGCAGAAAAAAATTTGAGAACTCCTGCCCTAGAAGTTTTGAAATACCCGATTATTTGAAACACCCGAATTTTGTAATTGGAATGGCCATTTAGTAATATATTAGGCCAATTTAGTAATAGCAACAGAATATTGGGGGGAGGGGTATGAATTCGGAATTATATTAATAGTTCAGTCGCTTGTGTCAAAAACCAATGATGTAAAAATTTTTTTTGGCAGAAGCTTAGTGAGTGGTATCATTCGATTCGTAATTCCGTGCAAGGGGTTTCTATGACGTCATGAATGCAAGATGGCCGCCGCAGGAAAAATGCATTAAATGGCGATGAGGTTAGGTAAATGAGGTGTTATATTTATTTAACTTTTTCGGGTTTTGGTAATTTTTCTTTAGATTGATTAGGTGATTTTCAATTTACCTAGTGTTGGAAAAAGGAGTTAAAATTCCATCTTGAGGGAGAATTCCTAAAATTTTTAAGTGGAGTGTCCCCTATACTAATTTTTACATCTCATATTTTTTTAGTACAGATCGGAGTGGTAGTGGCCCGCCTAAGGTTTGTTTCCCATAAATGCACTCTTTCTAAAAAGGTTGGCGACCTTTGCTCTAACGCAATAGAGTGTTTTCAGGTGACGTCACTACCGGTTATTTTCTTTTAACTGTGTATCTACTGTAGGGCTTTTAACTGTTGCTAAGGCCATTGTTTATCTGTTGCTAAGGTGGTTTTTAGGTATGGGATCACGTGATTGCAAATGCTCCAATAGAAGAATTCCACGGCTAGTCATTTTCTGTAACTGTTAACCTCTGTAGGGCAAAAAACTGTAACATCTTCTGTTGCTAAGGCCGTTGTTAGGTCCGAGTCATGTGATTGAAAATGCTCTATTGGATTAGAAAAAAAATGTATTGTAATTATGTAACGAGTATATGGCTTCACCATCGTATTTACCCTCAAATCGTTAAGAGATGATAATAATACTTTAGTTAAAGCTAAATTATTTATAAAATTCTGTTAAATGAAATTATAAACCAGACTACCCTTTGGATAAGGATTCTCCTTCATAGTTTTTAAAACTCAAACTTTTGGAGGTCTCCCCCCCCCCACCGAAATGTTTTTTGAAAAATTATTATAAGTAGTAAGTTTTTAGGAAATTAAAAAAACAACACTTTTTTGTGTTCGTAGAATAAGAATATTTTTCAGCGAGATTTGCTGCCAGTAAAAATTTGACTATAGAAAATTTGACAATAAAATAGCCTAGCTAGATTTCCCAAATTCTACAACAGGTAATTGCGCGCCTTAGGACAATAGTTGCCATGCTTTCATTTATAATATTCTTAAATTATGACCCCATTTCACATATTGGGAAGACAACAAGAGCGCTTTTTATAAATGCTCTTTTGAAGTGAAATCGTCAAATTTAAGTGATTTACAAAAAGAGAATGATGATTTTTAAATGTGTGGAAGAATAGAGTAAAAAGCAGCTGCCGATGCTGGAAAAATGACATGCGATAGTTCAGGATATCAATTTAAAGAAAAAACTATGCGTTCACTTGACAACGTTTATTTTGACAAGACGCTAAACATTGATGCGTTTAAAAACATATCATAAATAAGATACCGTAAAACGTGAAAAGCTTACTTATGTTCTTCATCTAAACGAAGTTATTATAAATTATTAATTAAATAATTATATTATAAAATTAAATAAGTATTGTAAATTTGCAGTATTTTTCCCATATTGTCTTTATTAAGTCTACAGGTACAGAGAATTTCTTTGAGAATCAAAATTTTCAGTTGTTTTTCATTGGACAAGTATTAAGGACTCAATGTGTTGAAGAATTCATCGAGTCAACATAAAGCGAAAAAAAGGTAAAATACACATTTTTCAATACACAAATCAATATTTCAGTCAGAGATATTTTTAACTCCTCTGAGAGAGTATTTCACTCCTTGAAAATTGAAAATACTCTTTAAAAAACTAGCCAGGAGTATTTTCACTCTTTGAATTTTTCACAAATGTTTAGTTTCAAAAATGCACCGCGTGGCCCCTCCGAAATCAACAATTGATATGTTTCTACTCAAAACACCAACTGATCTCAGTGGAGACATTTTTCCCCGACTTCTTGAAAAAGCCACGGCACCCTAATTATCATACTTTTTAATTGCGTTTTCATACAGCCATAGTATTTTTTTTTCATTTATTGTTCTGATGCCTAGGGAGTTTGGTATCGGTTTTCGTGTCTCTGTATATGTAGTTCATGCTTATCATTCATTCAATTCATTTCCTTATTTCACTCCTCATAATTGAATTTCACTCCTCCTAAAAAAGACAAGGAGTATTTTTACTCCTCCAAAAAAATCCTAGGAATAACACTGATTTCAGTACATGTTATCTTTATTTTAATGGTTGAACTCGTTTTATGCAATTTTGTTTTTATTTTATAAACATAGGCACGCCAAACATAGATCAAGTATTGTCAATTATAAGCAAGGTAAAATGTTGCTTATCAAATAGTTCTTAATATCTTTACTTTTCTTGATCTAGATGTTTTCTTTTCAGTGGAATTTTGAGTTTTAACTTCATGAAGTAAAGTTGACAAAATTTTCAGCGATTCCTTCCTTTTATCATCAGCATTTATTATTTTTGTCCTGAAAAGAAAAGAATAGTATTAACCACTTATTTCATATATAATACAGGGTATTTCAAAAGTCCGTTTCACATCAGCTTTTATTTTGAAATAACGTATCATAGTCATGAAAGTAATGTCTTAATAAGTAAATCTTATTAAATATTAAATCTATCTGTCACCTGAACGGGACAAACAAAAGTCCCCTTGGTGATAAATATATTACTTTGTCAGTTTTGTTGTAATTTTCGTTATGAAAATAATAAAGCTTATTATTATTATTATTATTAAAATGTGTAACACCTTACACATAGTAAACCACATTCCACCATAGTACCATAGTACCACAGTGGTAACCATATAGTACCACATTCACATAGTAAAGTGACTATCCTTAATCCATTGGGACGGCTCCTAGTCGAAAAAACAAGCTAAAAATCAGTTAAAAAAGGGTGTAGAAATATCATAAAAGATACACAGAAATAATTTCACGAAAAGAGGAGATATTAGTGGCCAAAGTTGGCACTATTTTGGGTCTAAAGGCTGCCGGCCACTAATTTAGAAACTTCTTCAAATTTTTGATGTGATCTCTTCGATGTTTGAATTCCAATTTGTCACAACATCGTTTTTGATCAATTCGATCGTTCACAATTCGATCGTTCAAAGTTTCTGAATTTGTGGACGCCTTTTCAATTCAATTTTCAAATTGCCTTTTTCAAGGCCCAAAAAGTGCCAAGTTTGATTGCTAATATCTCCTCAAATATTAAATATATTTTCATGAAACCTTTTCTGTGTTTTTGTTACAATATTTTACACAATTTTCAACTGAAGTGTTTGTTTTACCTCTTTTAGTTTTTAACTATTTCTTTTTTATTTTTTTCGTTAGGAGCACTGTAAGTTGTCTCAATGAATTCAGGATAGTCACTGTATGGATAACCTTACTTCCATAACGTTGGTTTAAAAAAAAAGCCGTGAAACGGACAATTTTTGTTTGCTACACAATTTTTGAAATTAAATGAACTAAAAGTGATTCCTCTGTGTGAAACTTTGGATTAAATAAAAAAAAAGTTGTTTATACCTGGTTTTCCGTTTGAGTTAACCAACTCACTGCCATCAGTATTACGAAGATGGCTATTGGAAACCCAATTATAATCCCTTTAAATGCGTGGATAAGAAGTGTCCAAATGATTCTATTCATACGTTCAAAACGCTCATGGCATCCTGGCATAGAATGAAACATTTCTTACTTCTTCAAGTAAAACTTCATTGTCTGTTACGAGCAAAGAAAAATTATCTTCTTGGGTGAGGAATGCGCTCATTTTTTTATCCCTTTTAAAATATAATATTTAGCATTGGGAAAAAATGTCAACCTACTCTAATCGATTCTTTTCGTCGGTTCCTAACATTGGGACCGTTTAAAAAAAACAATCGTAACCCCCCCTCTTATAATTACGTAAATTAACTTCTCATCCTCTATCTAAAAAATTTTCAACAAAGACTTTATTTAAAAAATTTATAATTTAAGTTTAATGAAACACTAACTAGGGTTTGAAACAAAATAAACTAAGCGTTATTTCTAATTCTAAATTCATAGTGATTTAGTTAATTTTTAAATAGGAAGGAAAGCCTTTGAAGAGCCGTGGTTTGGAAACCACTCTTTAACGCTGAAAGAAATTTATGTTTACCTATGTCCCCATAATTTTTTCCACTCCTTAATGTCATAGAAGTTATGAAATGGGCTGATGAACTTGGTTGGAGGCCATCAGAATCAGGACTAGGTGTGCAGTCCATCATTTCATCGTCGGGGATACGTTGCTCGACTATCTTCTTTCCCCGTAGGCTCTTCTTTTTTATTTCAGCAGGTTTACTTTTCGAATTCGTTGATTTTTGAGATGACCCTTGCTGTTTTTCGAGTTGCTCAAGCTTTCTTTCCCATAAGTAGCGGGTAGATCCGCTTATTGGTCCTACATCTACGTTATATATTTGCAAACGTCTCCTAAGCTCATGATCTGTCAAATCAGCCATACTTTTTAAAGATGATGCTCCGTTATTGAATTAAATCTTTCTTGCAATACGAAAGCAACTTACAGAAGATTGATGGAAACATGCTTTATTTTTCAAATTCTGCTGCCAACATCACCAAGTGAAATAAATAAATAAATTTTATTTTATTAATAAAGGTGGATATGAAAATTGGAGAAATAGGAATATAAAATTTTGCTGCTAAATTACAATGGGCATATTATTTATAAATTAAGTACTTTACTCAAACACTTCTTATTTTGTAATTATTTTCTTATGGTACTATGCCCGATAGGTTTTTTTTTAGTTTTATGGATAGTATTTAGTTTTAAGATGATCGAGATCTTGTAGGACCTTTGTGGTGTTTTATATTATTTTTTGTTGTTATATTCTTGGAAGTCTTTAGTTTCATGAAAATGGTCTGAAATTAGCAGAAGCATAGTTTATTTACATAGCAAAAAATAAGCATATAAATAATTAATGTTATATTACATACCATAGTTTATTTAATTTAGGTGGGTTTTTTGTAAAAAGTTGTGGTTTGGTTTGGTTATTGTTTTATGGTGCAAAAATCAAGTATTTTATCATATTGCCCCCCCAATACGGCTTCCAACGTTTCCAACTACTGTATCTACGTTTCCAACTACTGTATCAACTACTGTACTGTATCCAACTACTGTATCTAAGTAGTCGTTGTAAAACCAAAAGTTTTTGGTTTTACAACGCTCAACAATGAACAAGAGCAAAGTCCGTTTTAAAAAAGGATTTCAAAAAAGTTTTTTTTTTTATTATTCCATTAATTATTTCTGCTTTTTAGTCTGATGTGTGTAAATTTTCGCAATCAACTTAAAACGTTTCTCGATAATTTGATGATTTTTTTTTAATATTAAAACTAAATTTCATGAGCACAAAAATTGCCAAGAATTTCCAATTTGTTGAGATTCTTGACAAAGAAAAATACCCTAGAGCTATTCAAAATCTAACCTTCGTGGGAGTTTAGTCACAGAACGGGGGATTTCCATTCCCTTAAAATTCAAACTTAAAAAAACAGTGGCGTGTTCTATGAAAATAATATTAACAGGGTTTCATTTCAACTTGTTTTTGGTACACTTAGTCCGACTTTAGGATATAATATTTTTAGGTAGGATTTTGATGAACTTATTATAAGAATGTTGTAAAGTTCCAATGGACTCTAACCGCCTATCTGGTGACGGTGGTAAACAAACTCTCACTATCAAATCATATCTCACTACCACCATCATATCTCACTATAAACTCTAGTAGTGGAAGATCTGTGGTAACCAATGGACTCCTATAACCGTCTGACGTCACACGGAACCAACACGTGACCTACTGAGCTTGCAATTGGTTACCACAGATACTACACTAGTAGATCTACTAGTGTAGTATCTGTGGTAACCAACAACAGTGTATCAAGCCAAGGCTAAACTGGATCGGTTAACTGTGTTATATCAGGCTTGGTCACTTCCCAAAAGATCAAAGAAGCCGACGTTACTGGAAGTTTTCAGATCTTACCGCTTGAAAGCGCTGGCCACGTATAAGGAAATTTGGTTGATTGATTGGGTTGGGTTCTTGGTGCTTTTTGCCTCGGCTCTTTGGCCGGCATATACCTCGCATGGATGGAGAATCAGCCACCCGGAGATAAAATCTTGGGAGAGAAGGAATCTTTTGGTTTGAAGAGGGAAACAAATTCGATTTGTCAGCTCTGTTTGATCGCTAATTTTTTGTAGGTTTCTAATGATCTATAGTCTGTGTAAATAAAATTGGAGGTTCACTACTAGTCATTTTCCACCAGTCACAATAGTGCCGTTTACATGAGCCAATTACCCGGGTAAAAGGCGGCTCTTACTCCTCTTTTCTACCCGGCATTCCCTACGAAGGGAAAAAGATAGGAAAAAGCCGGGTAGGATTCAATCCTAGTCAATTGCCGGGTAGTACCCTCCTTTCCCATGATGCATTTCGTGTCCCATCCCACACTACCTTGCGTGTTGTGTAGTCCGCCATTTAATTGTTTGTGTGTGCTCTGTTGATTGTTTTGATATAATTTGTAATGGACATCAATAACGTAGAAAGTAGCAAATGCAGTTTGAAATGTGAAGATAAAAAGTTAAGTTTAATAAACATCCATTTATTTTTTAAGACAAGCACAACTTACAAACATGATGAAAAACGGAAATCAAAACAATAAACATTGATGGAATTGAAACAATGTTGCCAACACAATTTTGTATAATTGTATAAGTGTTACTAGTAAATAAACAAAATATTCAACAAATAATACAAGATTGCTTTCATACATCTTCGCAGGTCTTCGGTAAGCAAATCTGCTATCATCCGTTGATTTTTTGCATATATCGCCAACGCTCTTTTAAAATTCATTCTGATGCTCTCTTTCAAAAACAAAAATGAGATATTTGTTAACAAACTTGGAAACCATGGAAAAAGGCCCCCAGTAGCACAGCGATGTTGCTGAATATCGTACAACATCGCCCGACACTGATTTACATCGCGAGCGGTGGGACGGTCCGAACAATACTGAGCAATATTTGAGCTGGTTAGGATGAAAGTGGTGTAAGTCCACTGAACTTCGTTTTGTGTAATTGAAGGTTTTCTAAAAACATGTGCTAAAAATTCAGGATTGCTTATATTTTTACTTTGTGGGGTGGATTTGTCTTTAGGCAGGGACACAATTTTTGCTGCGGATCAACTTTTATCAAATCTTAACTGAAAGTGCTTTAAATTAGCTTTAATGGACTTACACCACTTTCATCCTAACAGATTGAGTGGTTTCGGGAAGGAAGATGGGTATTGGGATGTAGTAAATATAGCTTTCCGAGCGACTGGTTAGTACAAGGTTAGATTTTAAGGTTCTGTTCTACAGATTTTGATGCTTAGATTACGAATATTTTGGTGGAAAATTTTTTATGACCCATTTTGGGGGGTCATATTCAAAATGGCGACCGTGAAACTTCTTCGCTTGATATGCCTCTAGTTTATTTTTTCTATTTGCTTTAACTAAAGCTAAGGTTTAAATTAAAATAGGTTTTCATTTTTTTTTTAAAACTTGTTACCGATGTGATTTTTAAGATGGCGTCCAAGATGGCCGCCGATTATAAAGTTTTGCAGTTTTTATGATAGAAAGTTGAGCAATATATCAAATCGATTGATTTTGAGTAAGGAAATGGAAATTTAATTGAAATGAAATTATTTTTTTCAATAATAAACGCTTTTTTTAACCATTAATTTTAAAAAATTTTAATTAAAAAATTAATTTAAAATATTTTACTAATTTTTATTTTTGACTTTTGATATAAAATACGCCACTGTTTGAATTATACTAGGTTATTAAATTAATTTTAACTTGTTATTAGGGTGATTTTCAAGATGGCGTCCAAGATGGCCGCCGTTTATAATTTTTTCAGTTTTTATGATAGATAGTTGGCCAATAAATCAAATTGACTGATTTAGAGTTAGGAAATGGACATTTCAATAAAATTAAATTATATTTTACGACAATAAAAAAAATTTAACCATAAATTTTTATTTTTAAAAATTTTAAATTTTAAAAAATAAACTTAAAACATTTTACTAAGTTTTATTTATGACATTTGATGTAAAGTACGACACTGATTTAATTATAATGGGTTATCAATTTCATTGAAACTTGGTATTTGGGTGATTTTTAACAGGCGTCCAAGATGGCGGCCGTTTATAAAGTTTGTATAATAGATAGTTGAGAGCAATATATCAAATTGATTGATTTTGAGTTGGGAAATTACATTTGTTTTTTACGCCAATAAACTCTTTTTAAAACCAGTAATTTCTAACTTAAAAAACTAAATTATAAAAAATGTTAAATTTTTATTTATGGCATTTGATATAAATTAATACACTGTTTGAATTATAATGGGTTATCAATTAATAATTATCAATAAATTAATACATTTATCAATCCTAAGTTCCTCAATACCTAAAGTTACTAGCATACTGTAATTTATATAGAATGGTTGTTAAAATACATACAAGATATTGACTGCAAAGGGGCGTTGTATTAGCCATGACGATGAAAGGATTAAAGCTTTCCCGCCTAATCTAATAAAGCGCGGATTTTATTTTCGGATATTTATTTACAAAAAGGGGTCATCCATAAATTTGTAATTAAAGTTAACAAAAATAAAACTTTCTCCAGTAAAGACCCTTTTTCATAATCGCACGGGCCCCGCCTTTGCAGTTGTGCGAGTGTCCTTGGGATTCTCTTATCAAAACAAATTCACTGCACGAAGCGGAGCAGTGGACTTATGCCACTTTCATCCTGACGATAACGGCTGTTTCGGTAAGTAGTCATTTTTTGAGTCGCTCTCACGGGCCAACAAATCAACTTTTTCCTTAGCAAACAACTACACTAAATAAAGGACCTAAAACTCTATCCAAATCCACTCTTAACTCAACTTTTGTCATTTTTGGACTTACACCACTTTCATCCTGGGCAGCTCATTTAGCAACTTCGCCCAATTCCGGCAAACGAACCCGCACAGTTGACGCATGCGCAAACTCTGTTGGAGGGAAAATCAGAGACGTGCACGCCGTGCACGGAGCTCAAATTCCAAACAAAAACATTTCTTTCCGTTGGGGTCTTGAAGACTTGAAGTTTTTTGTCTATCTCTAACATTTGAATTGAAGATTGAAGGCGTTGGAACTGTAAAAGGTAAAAGTTTTCCTTCTATATTATTCTTAATGTAATACTTTATTGTTTAGGGGTCCATCCAACCGAAAATTCGAGCCCTTTTGCTGCTTTTCACAAAATTCCCCCTCTTAAATCTACCCCTTCACAAAATTCCATTTCATAAAAACTGTTCTTTCATGAAACTCAAATTAGCATTTTAATGATTATTTGCTAGAAATCTCACAAAAAATTTGAATTTTTCACGATTTTCTTGGTTTGCGAGTCTATTTTTTAATACTTACGCACTGATGTGCTATTACTTAGTTTTCACCGCTTCAATTTTACACACACAATTTTTCAAAGCCCAAAATAACTTGGATGACCCCTGGCGTTGTGTAAAACTGCGAGTCCCATCATTAATTATTGCTTTTCTTTCTTCGATTGTCCAATTTTCCAGATCAAATCCTGGTGGGAAATTCAATTTTTAACAAAAACTGTAGATTTCATTTTATATTAATTATTAATACGTACCATGATCTGACTCATCTCTATTGCAAAATAAATATAAAATAAACCCTGCCAATAGTCTAGTATAAATCTGACTTTCCTTGGTGGAAAAGAAAAACATGAAATTTAAATCAAGTTTACTATCTGCCTACTGTGTTTGTGGAGTGACAGAGAATCCAATGAAATAATTTAAAGAAGGTTGAAATTAGTTCATGGAAATTTCATTTTCTTGGGCTTATTCTTAAGATAATTGAAAAATTTGATCTTTTTCACATGATCCTATTGTTATTGTTGTTTATAGGTAGTATGTAATATTTATAGATTAAAGAAAATCTTGTTAAAATTTAGCTTTCAATATATTACATTTTATCTCAAGTAATATACTGGTACCTTATCAAGCCCCGTTAAAAGTCGCCACAATATTTTGTACGCTTAATATTCAAAAATTTCCAAATTTTTATTGTTGACATTCATATCATAGGGGCCGCCCATAAATGATGTCACACTTTTTTTTTGCCCATTTTTGACCCCCTCCCTCCCTCCCTATGTCACAAACGGTCACACTTCCCCATACCCCCTCCCCCCCTATGTCACATGCTACGCTTTCAATCGATCAATATTTCTAATACATAGAGTTGTAATATTCTCGGTAATAATTTTTTGTAGAATATTCTCCTTGAAGCAACTAATTAAGATTTGAATTGGTTTGTTTAAACAAATATCTAGAAAAAAAATTCTGTTTTTGTTATTTTTGGTTGATTTTCAGTTTTGGGGGGGGAGGATGTGATGTCACAACTTTTGAAACACCCCCCTCCCCCTTGTCACAAGCTGTCACAAATTTATTAACCCCCTCCCTCCCTCTGAGTGTGACGTCATTTATGGACAGACCCATAGTGGCTGCAGAGTTGTGATCAGCATGCCTGGCTACAAGCATTTACCTACCTACCCAGGTTCAATGCTTTACAGCTTCTGCTTGGGTCATGGGTTAAGTCAGCCTTTCTCCTTCCGGGGTCAATAAAATGAGAACCAAGCTCGCTTGGGGAATCAACTGGGGGTCCAGTGTTAGGGCTCTTTTATGGTCAAACTGAAAAATCTGTCAGCTTGAAACTCGATCCAAAACAGGTGTCCGGCACACAACCCCTCGCAGCCTTCGCAATGCAAAGAGAGGAGGTCAAGAGCGTCTTGTTTATGCGACGTTCTCAACCCCCTCTCTTGTATTGCGAAAGCTGGAAGGGGAAAGTGTGTCGGGATCCAGTGATGGATAGTTTTTCAGTTTCAGCTCAGATTCAGCTTCACTATAACTGAGCCCTTAGGCTCAGCTTGGACACAAGTTAAGTAATTAACACCCTGGGCCTGATGGGCCATATATCATAAACTTATTATATTTTCAGTGGTGTAGCATTGTGGCTAGTGGGAAACAACTAATAGTGAGTCGCCTATTTTACTACCACAGACTATAATACTAGGTTAATTTTGGTACTGTTCAGCCTAAAATTAAATCCTTGCATCCGGCTTATCATGAATTACCAATTAAACATTACATCCCTCTATTTTCTTCACCTTCTAGTTCATTTATTTTTTTCCATAAATACATCTAGTTTTTGGACTTTTTTCAAGATTAGTTTCATGGACTTTCAAGATATGCATGTGTGAGGTTTTATAGAAATTGCAAATTTTCTAATGGATTTTAGAGCGCTGAATTCAAAAAGCTGGTCAAAATTTTCCAATAGTTCAAAGACAAGATTATTTTTATTTTTTTTTCTTATGCAAAAAATTATCAAATTAACCTGAAATTTAACAAAGGCCGTTTAAAAAATTGTATTTTATTTTAATATTTAATTATTTTTTACTATACATCAGAAAACTTGGGGCTTACTTCACAGTATCCATAATTCTTTAATTTTCATTTTTTTGCTTTCCAGAAATGTCTTCCCAAAAAATCAACATCAAATCAACAACCTACAAATCAAAATCCTTGAAAAGGAGGACCCTCCCAAAAACCTCCCCAGGTAAAAACTTTAAAAAAAGTTATCCCTTTGAAATTTTTTGGTCATAGGGGAAATTTAGGATTTTCTTATATATTTTACTTCAGTAGTGTAATGAGAAATAAGAAGCAATAGCTTTATTGCTTCAGTTTTTACATATTGTTTTCTAATTAGCAAGCTGCATTAATTTGGTTAAAGAATAATGCAGTTTTACAAAGAGAAATTTAATACAAAAAAATGTAATTTTTAAGTAAAGAGAACGTTGGGTTTGGGGCTAAATTCTTAAATCTCAGTTGATATATCATCTGTTGAACTTGAATTATATATACACTTGATACTCACATTAAAACTCATGAAATTTTTCTTTTTTTAGAAGTTATTCATGTAGATAACAGTATTGACTGAAAATATTCAATCTGTCATTTGTAAGTTTATTTAAAATTTTGACAATTTTCAATGTTCTAAATCTAAAAATTAAATGAAAAATATACTAGAATTTTTTAAATTTTTAGGGAAAGTTGTTCCTTATGATAATCCTACAGAGCAGTCTAATGTATGGGATGGATGATGCATTTCTCAATTCCCTAGAAAAAACCGACACAGAGAATCCAGTATCTGAAGTTTCAGTTGGAAAAGAAACTAGTAAGTTGTTTGTTTGTTAAGAATTATGTAGGGATATTAAGGGCTGTATTCTACTCGTCCACTTTAGCGAACTCCCCGGGTGAAAGCGCTGGAATTTTTTCTTCTGCGTTCCGCTTTCAAGTGAGTTCACCACCACTTGGCTCGGGGAGTACACTGAATTTCGATCAAAGTAGTCTGATTGGCTGAGAGGAGTTGTTTCGTTTTCAATCTCGCCGCTCCAATTTTGTGAGTTAATAGTTTGCGTTTTATTTTTTTCCTTCAAGCTTTTTGCTTTCAGTTAAAATCTGTTTATTTTTGTTAATTTTTGCTTTACATCCCTTTTCAAACAATTAGATTTGTTTCGCAGGGTTGTGACATCAGCTAATAAACGGAGACACAATTCAACACAATAATAACAATTTAATTTTTTTTTTGCCTTTTGTGTTTTCTCCCCTTGTAAATTGTTTCCCTTCTTAAATTGTTTGTATTATTGTATGCATTGCATTATGTATATTGTTGGGAGTAAACTTTGATTTGACTTTGACTTAAAATCTCCCCCTATTTCACCTACCACATTAGTTAGAATACACGCAAGTGAATACGGTGAGGTGAGTTTGACTTTGCAAAAAAGTAGAATACAGCCCTAAACTGTTGGATTATATCTAAATAATGATAGTAATAAGCTAAAAATCTACTGTGCAAAGTTGAATAACTATAAAATTGAAAATTTTTTTATTTGCTTATAAAAAACTTTAAAAAGTTCAATTGTTGCAGGGATACATTTGGTTCCCTTTGTTAGCAATCACAATCTTTGCTGGCAAAGGGGGATCAAATGTATCCCTGAAACAATTGTACTTTAAAAAGTTTTTAAAGATTTTTTGTCTGTAAATAAAGCATTTTGATTAAATATTGTTAATGATAGTAACATTTTTAAAAAGTTCTGTTATCTTACATATTGTAAAATAGGAGCCCCCTATTGGGTTAACAGTAATTCTAGTACTCTGTTATTATTAAATTTGTTTCTTATAAAATGCATCAAAAACACCCCAAGAAAATTACTTTTTTTTATGCATTTTTATTACAAGATGTTTCAACAAGTGTGTACAAACACTGCACAGCCATATTATCTGCATTGAGTACATAAAGAATACCTGGAGAACTATGCCTCTATGACCCATAGTTTTGGAGAAAATCGCAAAAGAAAAGGGTGAGATGTCACATCCAGTATATATTAAAAATGTGAACATGGTTGTTTTGATGTTTGCACACTAATATATCCATTATGCTGACATGTGGCATCCTTGAATGAAAAAATTAAGTTTGTATTAGATTATAACATCACATCTTAGGAAAAATAAGTTACCATAGAGATCTAGTTATTCAAGCAAATTTTATCTGCTCCATGCAAGAAATCTTTTTGTATTGAGTTTGGGCAGACTTGTTGAAACACCCGGTAAAGTTGCCTAATATTTTTTGAAGATATTAATATTAAGAAATACAAATCGCTTATATCATTCTCAAAAGTTAAATTTTTAGATTTTTAAAAATTTAAGTTCTTGAAATTTTCTAAATTTAATTATTGAGTATTTTTTGCAAAATAACTGCTGTATGCATGACATAGCTGTCAATTTTTATGGTATTTTCATTTAACTTTACAGATGGATCTGAAAATTTTGTGAATTTTAAGTTTGCCTTCACTTATAGTCTGTTCATTTAGAACTGGCGCCTGAGACAAAATGTATTAGAAGCAGTTACTATTGTAATTATCATCGAAAGCATTTTCTTCTGCAATGACAAGGCAGCCGAAACAGAAGTAGTTGAAATACTGTAAAAAAATCAGTCACTGAAGTTGTGTGATGACCGTTATGAAGCATTATTGAGCGTTTTTGATCCTGTTTCAGGTGCCAATTCTAAATGAACAGACTATAACAATCCACAGAAGTGTAAAACCTTTCATAATGCAAACTATATTCTCTTGTACCTCTGCCCCCAAACCAAATTCCTCTACTAACCCCTGTCCTTTTAATTTTAGTCCTTATATTTAGTGAATTTTAAACGACTGTAAAGTTTTTCAGATTTGCTAGCACGTTTTGTCCTGCACTCACCCGTAAAGTGTGCTTCTTCTCATGAATCACAATTCTAAAAAAAAAAAGTTGCGATGCTATAGGCATAGCACGTAAATTAGTGGGTTACTGGTGGTAAAATTAGCTTCCCCTTGCAGAAAAGCAAAGAAAGCTACGTAGTTACATTATCCACGAAAGTAACAACTAAACTTTACTCTAATCTCGCTATTTCTGAAAAATTACAAGTTAAAATAAAGCAAAATACTCAAAAGTAGCAGCCTGGAATCGAACCGGGGACCATTAGGTTACTAGACGCACACTACCACTAGGCCATCGGTGCTGATGCCAGGATTGATAAATAACATAATTTTAATGTTTTAAAACTTAAAACACGTAATAACAAGTTCCTATTACTGTGCATGTTTCAACTGTCGTAGCATCAACCACTTCCTATCCAAAAAGTTTAACTGATGTAAGTTTTAGAAAGTTGACAGCTATGGCATTTGCTAGTATAATATAGTCCAATTAAATATAAGTTTTAGAGAAAGTGTTGAAGGTTTTGCATTTTTGTTTTAATTATATAATGTTAAAAGATCATGGATCACTCAATTTCTTTATAACTTGAAATTATTTTATGAAACTTTCAAGTAATTTTCCTTTTATGAATTAATATGTTTTGCAAATGGCTGAAGGTGGAAATCATTTGTTTCTATCATAAAACAATCAATAGGTATTTATGATTGATGTAAAAGTTATTTCTGGGTGTAGTTGAAACATCTATGTTTATAGTTCCTTATATTTTTAGCTAGTGTTAAGATGAAATATGATGATGCGGACAAATCTGCAGTTTATAAAGTTAATTGTGGCAGAGTGCTTGCTGGAGCTCCTGACTGGGATGGCTGTAGAATCAGAAACAAGAGAAAAAGGGGAGGATGACATGATTAACTAAGAACAATTTACTTTGTTATGGAAAAAACTAAAGTTCCTTAGAGTAATTATCAGTGAGGCTAAAATACATTTAAAAGTAGGTTGGCAAGAATCTCGCACCGAAAGTTTTCTTTTTCAAGTTGATACTTTCATATGGAATTGTTATTACAGTTGTATAATTTTTATAACAATGTGATTTATACCTATACTTTGCTTTTTCCAAAAAATATTGTTGTTTTTTAATGTGTTATGTCATATTTTGTTACCCCCCTTCTCCTAGTCAGATAGAAAAACCATCCCTCCCTTCTAACAATGACTTCCCTAGTGTAGAATAATTTTCATTTATTATTATTGAAATAAAAATGTTAACCTCAATAATATATACACCATTAAAAGTATTAAAGTAAATGCACGATTAAAAGCGATTTTCCAAGTTTATTTTTAAATAAATAAGACATAATTAAGTGAAAAGTTTCATAAGGTTAAGCATTATTCCAGCAAAATATAATTTCACCATAAATTGTATCTGAATTGAAACACTTATCAAACTACAATGAGTTACAAAAGTACATTATTAATAGTTTAGTCAAAGAAATGGGTTCCAGGGAAACATCTGTTGTATAGATCATTTTCATTTTATGGAAACTTTTTGATCATCCACAGTTTAGTCTCACCATTGTGCACTTAATTACATCTTACAAATAGAACTCAATTATTTTTTTCTAAATTATTGATAAGCACTTTTATAACTCAAATTCATGGGGAAAGTAACTGGCATATTGTTGTACCTTATGCACAATCATCTTTTTTAATCAATTAGGTTTTTCTTTCAGAACGGTCCATGGAAAATTGCTTTTTGTTATGCCTTATTACATTATATTACATCCTAGCAGTTAATGATAAAATTCTACCCCGTCATTCCTACTAAAAAATACAATCCAGGTCCCCTCTATCCACCCTAAGTTCTGAAACACCTTTTTTATGTAATCATACTGCTGTATTGTACTGCATCGGACAAAGAAGTGAAAAGTATGTGATCTTTATATGCATATTCTAACTAAAAAGACTAAGAAGTCTGGATCATTGCATTAAATTATGTTGTCTGTAGTATGATTGTGTATTATGAATAAGCACAAATAATAAGATGTAACTTTTTTGATATTTTACTTACACATTGACAATTCATTAAATTGTATTTTACTTCAAATTCCAATGTCTTCTTAAAGAACGATTTAACATGTTCTTGCACTTCAATAGCAATGTGGTGAAATAATTTGTGATTGCGTAAACTATGTTATTATGCAATTTTATTATGTACGAATTGTGATAAGATTTTCTAGTTATCTTAAATAAATTAAAATTATTAAACATGGAAATGTAATACCTGGAAATTCCTTTTTGTTATTAATATTGTCACTGACTCATGATATAGGTGGTTAACTCCATAATTTTTGCTTATTTTATTTTTCATTTTTGGCGGGTTCTGAGTATTTTTACCATAGGTAATTTTTGTTTCTTAATGTTACCTTTTGTGAAAATTTTAATTCATATATTATTAAGGAACCAAAATTATAAATTATGGACTTAACCAAAAATATCACTTAGACTGCTAAATGCCCCTCTTACTTTTTCACCCGTCAGAATTAAAAGTGTCAAAATTACTTATAAGCAAGTAACAGACTTAAATTTATTCTGGTTGAGAAAATATAATTTTTAGTGCAGTTTATCGTATTTTATTATCTTCTTAAAGTAAGAGGTTCAATTCAGTTATCTCTGTCCCACTAAATATCACCAAGCCTTTTGTAGGCTAAATATTAGAAGCATCACTAAAAATTCCAAACTATTTATAAAAATGTGTGTTCTGTTATATTGATAAAAACCATAGAATTTTGGACATATATGAATATTCTTTGTAGCACCTTGGTGATATTTAACAGAACAGGTAACAAAATTGAACCTAGTAACTAACATGTCATTAAAATAAGAATGACAGCTAAAATGCTGTGATTAAATCTTTCCCCTCATATAAAGTTTAATTATTATACAGAGTTTATATTATGATCCATTAAAAATTTAAAGTTCATAGCTCAGTTACTTTTATTTAATCTACTTTTAAATTAATACTATTGGTTGAATTATTGTAAACCAGCACTGTATGATATTATATAGTGGAGGCCGCCAATAGGTAATATGCTTTGTAAGCATACATCCTTAAATATCCAAAACCACAACTATTTGACAAAACCATTCAATATGGCACTTTATCAAGTAAAAAAATTATAATTGTAATTTTTTTGCTTGATAAAATGCCATATTGAATGGTTTTGTCAAATAGTTGTGGTTTTGGATATTTAAGGTATATGCTTACAAAAAGCACATTACCTATTTGGTGGCCTCCACTATATAATATCAAGCAGTGCTGGTTTCAATATCGGCCAATCCCGCGGGCAATATCGCGAATTCAGGATATCATACTAGTTACTTTATCGGGCAATACTGATCAGCAATATCGGGCAATACAAGTAAGCAATACTGGGCAGTATCGGCAAAAATTTGCCGTGCGATCCTGCGGCGATATTGGGAAGCGATATCGCTTGATACAGCGGATTTTCCAAATGCGATATTGGGCAATACAGGTTTCTTGATAAATTCCAATACCGCGCGATACTGCTATGCGATATTGCTCAATACTGATTGGCAATATTGGCCAGTATCGCCCAAAATGTCAGCCATTCGATCTTGCGGCGATATTGGCAGGCGATATCGCTCAATATAGCGATCCGATACTGTCCAGTACTGCTGTGCTACTGGGGGCAGATCACTTTTCTTACCACGTGACCGAGAAAAAGCCGGGTCAGATCATGTCTCATGTAAACGCCTTCAAATTTCGTTACCCGGGTAGAGTTGGAAATTCCCTTCAACCCACTTTTTACCCGGGTAGCTACCCGGGTAGCATTTTTCCCATGTAAACGGCACTAATGCACTGCCACATCGTTGGTCATGCGCGAGTCTCAATTCAAGCGCGACGAGTCGGCAATTTTATTAAAAAATGCCATGAATGACAGATAGATGGCTCTGGCCACGTATGGCTCACTAGAGACATAATCCGTAACATCGCTTTTCACTCATTGTCCAAGCCTGATATAACACAAGTGCCGTTTACATGGGAAAAATATTACCCGGGTAGCTACCCGGGTAAAAAGTGGATTGAAGGGAATTTCCAACTCTACCCGGGTAACGAAATTTGAAGGCCAAAAAATATTTGGAAATTTACACCTAAAAATCAGGGTCATAACTTGTTTTGGTACACCGAGTCTGAATTTCAGGGGGGGGGCAAACTTGCCTCCCTTACATACGCCTTTGATCAAAAATATGTTAACTGTTTTAAACGAGGGCGCTGCAAGTCTTTTTGTCCACGCCTTCTTTGCCTCAGCCTGGCTGCTCATCTGTGTACAATTGCAGAACATGATTTTAAAATTTCGTTGGCAAACAATCGATGAAGAATCGAACCGATAGTTTCGTTATCGTAAAGGATAACAAACTCTCATGAATGAAAGATGAGCAGGATGATCTTCTCTAATGTTGTCTTCCAAGCGCATAGAATGAGCTTGGGAAGAAAAGTCGTGGGAAAGTTTCGCAGGAAGTTAGAAATTTTATATAACTCCTTTCTTTGTGACTCTTATTTGGTAAATTAAGAAAGGTAAACATTTTAAACTTTGTAGTGTAAAGTTTGTCATTTTGTAATGCATTTTATAAAGATTTAATATGACAATAATTTCATCTTTAAGATATATAAATAAGAATATAAGATCCTACAGTCGAAGATAGTTCATGCGAGTTCATGTCGCCCATTTGTTTGATTCATGACTTAAAATATCAATCTCTTGGAAATCATAACCCTTTATTTTACTTTAAGGTACATTTTCAAATTAAAATTAGACTCAAGTTAAATGATAATAAAGTTATATTATAAGTATGCGTCTATGTGTGATATAATTTATTGTGCTTGAAATTAGTTTGAAAAATTATAACATTGGACTGAAATCCCAAAATTTCAATGGAATTTTTAATAGATAAGAAACTATTAAAAAGTATGTCATGTATATGTATGAAATTATTTCAAGATCTGTTTTTAGTGTCAAAATTTAAATTATGATGTTTTGTTCATTATTAACAGAATTTGCAAGCAATTAAAAATTATGATGTAATATTTTTTGCCTGTTAGCTTTATCTTACAGATTTGTGGGATTTTTTTTTCAGAAAAAAAAATGCAAATATCAACCATACCTAGTACTGATGTGGAGAATGTTATTGTGCATGAAATTGGTAATATTGTTTTCAAATTTACATTTTTTAAAGTTTTAAATTTCCAATACATTAGCTGTCAACTTTACTTAAAATATAGCTTGGTTAGTATTTGCTAAAATATTCAGCTTGGTTATAATTAGATCTTTGGAGAATTTCATGCTGTGGCAGCAAACTTCATTATCAATAATTCTGTAGCTTATTATCCTTTTTCCCCATCCAAATTAATTGTGTTTGTTGAATTGAAAAAAGTACAACTTTGGGATTACCCAAATGCCAAGTGTTCTGAAAATCATCAAAAAATCAAGTAGGAAAATAAAAAACAATTTAAATATCTCAACTTGCAGTGTTGCTTATGATTATTTTTACACTCCAGTTAAGTGTAATTTGTAAAATTGTCTGATTAGCTAGATTTGCACCAGGCTAATCCCAAAGTACCAAAATAACCTTAATACAATTCAAATTAAAGTTCTAGAGTGGATAATTCAAGTTTCATTTTTAAGGTTTCTTTTTTTTGTAATTCTGTATTTTTTTTACAGAATCTCAAAGTCCTAAGAAACAAAGAAAATGGTGTACTTTTATCAAGTATATAACACCAGATGAAGAGAAGATTAATTTATTGCTTACTCAAGCTCTCTTATTGATATTTTTCTGCCTTTTTCTGTATGGATTGCTGAACAAAGCTGCTAAACCTGGAACAGAAGTGTTTGCTGTTCTAGTTTTAGGATTGTTTTCTGTTATAAGTGGAAAGATTATTGGTTTGATGAAATTGCCGCCACTGTTAGGTCTGTCGTGTTTTAAATATTCATAGATCATTTAAAAATTTGCTATTGACTAAATATTAAATACAAATTAATACTCAAATTAAAATATGATAGAAAGTAAAAGAAATTCATTAAATTAAAAATATTTTTCTTCCTTTTATCTCTTTTCAAAGTAAAAAGTTTCTGATTGTAAAAATTATTTTTAGATATTTAATTTTGGTATAAATATATATATATATGTGTTTATAACTTTCTTTAGGTATGATGACTGCCGGATTTCTATTTAGAAACTTGGATGGTATTCCTTACTACCATGATATATCTCAAGTAACTATATCAGCTTCAAGGTATAATGTAATGCTTTTGTTTTAAATTAGATTTATAACTTTAAATGGATGTAAAAAAATTGTATGCCATATGTTGTTTGATGTTGAACTCCTGTTTTAAACTTAGCTGTTTGTAATTTTAATTTATTTTTAGGCAAATTGCACTTTCTTATATCCTTTTAAGAGCTGGTTTAGAATTGGATGCCAGTGTATTGAAAAAATTGAAAATGGTCGTCTTCAGACTTACATTCATACCATGTTTAGTTGAAACTGCATGTGTTGGTGTTTTCCTACATTACTTGCTTCATTTGCCATGGATATTTTCCACTCTTTTAGGGTAATTCTATAAGTTTGAATGAAAAACTTATAGTTGTAGTATCTAACTAATAAGTGGCATGATTTCATGTTTTAATTCCATGGTTAAAAATGTTTTTTTTTTTTTTTTATCCTAAAAACTTTAGAAATAATTCTTCTTGTTTTTAAAGTTTATTTTACCACCATATTTTATTCTAAAAATTAGTCTGTTCATATATGTTTTAATTATCAGTAAATTTTCATACCAGTTTTCTATTTATCAATTTTGATAAATTTAGATATTGGATTTCTACAGTTTTATTTTAAAAAAAAAACCTACAAAATTACTTGGGTGTTTTTGTTTAGATTATATATTATTTATTATGTTTAATGTTTCTGTATAGTATTTAC
Organism: Tetragnatha montana; assembly: GCA_963680715.1. Taxonomy (NCBI): domain Eukaryota; kingdom Metazoa; phylum Arthropoda; class Arachnida; order Araneae; family Tetragnathidae; genus Tetragnatha; species Tetragnatha montana. Next base: position 49,531,553 of record OY796675.1, read on the forward strand.
AGTTTTATAAAAGCTGTTTTCTGTCAACGTGTTAATTACAAATATTACTTGGATAATTTTTTTTGATATGTCAAACCTTTCATTTTACAGGTTTATAGTGTCTGCTGTTTCTCCAGCTGTGGTTCTTCCAATTGTTCTTAATCTTGAAGAGAAAGGTTTTGGTGTGAGCAAAGGAATCCCCACGTTAATAATGGCTGCAGCATCATTGGATGATATTTTAGCTATTGCTGGTTTTACTATATGCTTCAGTATTGCTTTTTCTAAATGTAAGTATCTCTAGCAAACTTATAGGGCATTTAAAAACAATTATAAGGAACAGAAGATATTTATTACTATACTTCTTATTCAAAAAGTTTTCAATTATAACAACTTTTACATACCTTTTAAAGCCCAACTTGCCTGGAACATTATCAAAGGACCTTTGGAGCCTTTAGTTGGACTAGCTTATGGAGCTGTATTTGGAATAGTGTTTTGGTACTTTCCCAGCAAAAACCGAAAATTGGTATGCTTTCTTGAATTTAGTTTAACATAAGTACCTCTTCTCTTTTTTTTTTCCAGAATTGTAATTAATGAAAAAAGTATTTACTTAAAATCAAAAAACATGTGAAAGTTTTTATCCTCAAATATTTAATTAGTTTGATTAAACCTAAAGTTGATAGTTGTGTATTTAGTTTAAAATACTTAAACATATAGGTTGATGTATTACTTTCAATCGAAAAAGGTTATTCAGTTACTTTAATGTAAGTAATGTATAATACTTTGTAAATTTTTAAAAAAATTCATTACTTTTTCAATGAGTTCAAAACAACTTGGCAAGTTTATAATAAATAATTACCAGAAAATTATCATTATTATGAATTTATTTTACTGCATATATTTTTTCTTGATGAAGATTTTGAGTTATTCCTGTATCCTTTTTAATACTTTAAATAGATCACTAACATTTCTTTTATTTAAAGAACTATTTTCTTCTTAAGGGTATACTTGTCTACTATAATGTGCTTCTCATATCATTTGCTGCTATTTCCAACATGTTTGCTAGTGAAAGGCTTGGAATACCTGGGGCAGGACCTTTAGGATGTATTACAGTAGCATTTGTGTCTTCTATTTCATGGAGGAAAAATTCAAAGCAGTTTGTAGGTTTTATGTGTTTCTTAATGTATTTTTAGATAGTGACACAAGTTTTTAAAAACATTCCTTAAAACAGCATGCAACATAGTGGTTTTTTAATGATAACATTTTTAAACATTATATGGGCTTAACATATATTGCTCTGCCCACTAATTGTAGTTTATACATTTAAAATTTTTTTATAACTGCATTTGTGATTGGAAGGTTCTATATTTCGATATTTTATTTGCAGAAAATTTGCTCACATATTTATTAATTTATTTTGTTTTTAGGCTGGTGTGCAAAGTGTAGCATCAGTGCTCTGGGAAATAATTCAACCATTTTTATTTGCTTTTATTGGAGCAGAAGTGACAATAAAGTCACTTTGTGATAATGCAGGTTAGACTCAGGCTGGGCGCGCACGAGTGACTAAAGTCACGGCGACCAGGATTACTAGTGTCAAAAATATCACTAGAAAACAATGGATCTCTATGAAGAAATTCTTGGCAATCGGCCAACTATCACGTCGCCTAGTGCGCGCACTCTACCAATACTTGAACTTGTTTCAATAGCCAAGGCAACAATTTTGCCTTTGTCACCGTGACAAAAGTCGCTCGTGCGCGATCAGCCTTAAGGTTCTTGATGAAGTATTAAACACAGTCATGTGGAAATAAATATCCATACAAATTTAATAAATAATAATGTTAATTCAATTGGAAATTATCATTTTAACATGAACAATTTAGTATACTGAGATAATTTGATGTTTGAAATATTTTGATATTTTTTGGTAGTAATTACTTTATACTGAGAACAGGAATGCTGTCAAACCTGCTTTTGGCAAGCTCAGATTTAATACAAACCAGGGGTTTTAGTTAGTTGGATAAGAATCATATGGTTACTTCAACATCAAACCTGTAGAACAAACCATTATATTTTGAGTAATGCAGTTAAATGAGCAATATTTTATAAACAAAACAGCATTCTTATTACTAATATAATCTTTACTTCTCTTCAATCATGCTGCACATAGCAAAATAACTTTTTTTCTGTTCAAGATAAAAAAAGGGATTTGTAGAATTTCTTTTTACTTTTTATTCTTTTAATATCAAGTTTTGAGACTTAAGCGAGTAGAATGTTCATAACCTCATTAAGACAAGGACTTCAATTTAGTAAGGAAGGGGTAGTTGTGCCATCATGCTTTTAAGAATTTTAAAGTATACAAAAGAAAGCTTATTCTCCTATGATATTTTTTAGTTCTAGTTTTATTAAAGTGGTTTTTAAAATTTTAGGGCTTGGAACATTGTCTTTAGTGCTTGGACTTATTTGTCGTTGTCTTGTTACTACTTTGGTTTGTTTTGGTGCTGGTATGAACTGGAAAGAAAAATTCTTTGTTTGTTGTGCATGGCTCCCCAAAGCAACAGTTCAGGTAGTTTCTTTGTTTGCTCGTAAAAACAACCTTCAAATAATTAATTTTGTGCTTAACATGGAAAACAAAATAGGCATGCTTTTAAGTTTTGTTAAATTTAAAGTGCTTAATGGTATAAATTTTTCCTAATGTATCCTTTGCTATATTTAAATGTTATAATAAGTGTATATATTTTATTTCATAGGCTGCTATTGGGTCACATGCTTTAGATTATGCAAGGATGCATTTAAAAGATGAAGCATTAGTACAGTATGGGACTATTGTAGGTGTATTTGATTTATTATTTTAACTTATTGCATAGTTTATTTTCTACAAAATACCTTGAAAAACCATTCTAAAAAAAGTGTTTTGTTGCTGATTTTGATGAGATTTTTTCTCATTTGAGGTTGGCTTTCAATTTGCTGATAATTATACAGTATACATGGTGTTTTTAAATGAGAGTGTAACAATAGGCTATTTTGTAAAATATTTCCCCTAGACACATACTTCCAATTGCAAATTTTCCTTTTAAGAGGTGGAAAAATTAGATGGGACTAGTTTCAACTCCATGGGGGGTCTACTTGAGAAAATACAGAAAATAAGTTTTATATGGCAACATAGTTTAAATTTCCAGTTAGAAAAATTTTCTTTATTATTTTCTGAAAAGGCAAAACATTAACTCAATATCTTCAGAACTCAACAAGATATTAAAAAATTTAAAGTTGGTGACTTACACCACTTTATAACACCTTTTTTAGTGCAAAATAAGTTTCAACCACAAATTTAAGTCACACCTGTTTTTGTGCAGTGATAGGAATAACTTCTAAAAATTCATTTGTGACACTCCTTTAAAAATTTTAACATGTATATCAGTGAGTTTTATTATAGATATTATTCAGTAAATAATAAAGAAAATTTGGTGAATAGGAAATTTTAAACTTCAGGGCCATATAAAATTTATTTTTTGCACTTTCTTAAGTAGACCCCTGATGGAGTTGAAACTAGTCCCATCTATTTTTTAACCTCTTAAAATGAAGATTTACATTTGGAAGTATGTGTCTAGAGGACATATTTTAGGAAATAGCTTATTTTTACACTCTCTTTGAAACACTGTGTAAACATCAGTATATAGTTATAAAGTGTTAAATAAAACTAAATGAAAAGTTTAACCTTGAAGTGCATTAAAAGCCCACACACACTAATTTCTCACTTTGCTACATTTAAAATTTATGATCCCTAAAAAAATATAACTACAATTTTTGAAAACTATATTTTGTCTAGAAGAGAACAATGTGAAAAATTTTAAAAGCTTGATATGAATTTGTTGCTTGATAAGACTTTGTTTTTTGCCCCCTTAAAAATAAATATCTGGTTTAGTTTTTTAGTCCTTCAAGTTTTGTGTTGCACCATTCAATTTTTGTTGTTTAATAATGCCTGAATTCTCACCGATTTATTTTTAGATTTTGAATGTGTCAGTTTTGTCCATTTTCCTCACTGCACCTCTGGGTGCTGCTCTGACCAGCTTGCTAGGTCCCTACTTACTGACCAAAGATGCAAAACCCTCTAATATGGATGAAAGTAATGAATCTACATCTGTCAAAGTTCTTCAACAAGAACCTGGCCCTTCAGATTATGGATCAATTGGTGCCGGACCTTCAACTGATTGTTTAGTGCCTCAATCTTAGTGTGAGGAGTAAATTTTGCATTTTATATTGATTTTGTTTGGATTATTCAAAGATTATGTCACACAAAATAATTATTTACCATCCCATGTCTCAAGTTTTATATTTCCATTGATCCTATCCCATTTTAATGATACAAATTTTGAAACTTTTTAATCAGTACCAATTTTTAACATTTTTAAAGAAATTTCCCATTAAAATTTTCAATGTTATACAATTTAGTTGTCTGTTAAATTAAAACATGATGGGATCTCAACCTCAGTATTTTTACTATAGCAAACATTCTTTTGTGAAATAAAAAGGGCCTAAAGAAATAGTAAACTCATAGTAGCTAAAGTGTGAAAATGAAGTATATTTCTGCATTTGGCTGGAAATTATTCAACTGCTTAATGTCAAGTAAATTTTTGTGTCTTTTCCCCAAATAAATGAATGATTAAAACATTTTAATAAAATAATCAATTTAGGTAACTAGTAAAGTACTGACAGACGTTTTTAGATGTTATATTTGTTTATGCTCTTAAAAGGAGAAAAAGGGAAAATGCATTTATGGTAAGGTACAGTAAATTTTTATGCACCAAAGTTTAAACTTAATACCACTTACCTAATACCTTTTCCACACATACACATGATCCTTCCAAATGTATGAACTAATTCATGAATGGCTCTTAAACAAAATATAAATGTCTCTGAATGTTAATTCAAAGCATTTTTGAAAAACAAATTTGAAATGGTTACCTTATTAGTGATCTACATTTTGCTCATTAATAATTTTTTTAAACTTCTTTAACTACACTAATTTCATTCCTTTTGTAGTTGATTTTGGTAAGACTATATAATTTTTTATTAATTATTTTAACAGGAAATAAACAAATTGTTTAAGTTTAGGTATTCAAATAGTAGAATCTGTTTATTTGGTTGATATTTGCTAATAGAATTATGACTTAATAGAAAAAGTACACACAAGTTTTATAATTTCATATCCATGATGTTGTGATTATAGTTAGACAAGATGTTGATGTTTCTCACATAATTTGTCATGCACCTTGAAAACTTTCTATTGATTCTTCTAAAGGATATTAGTCTTGCAAGGAAACTTTTCAGATGAACTGTTTCATTTCATGTTTGATAACAAAATGCAATACGTTGTTGAAAATTATGCAAATTAAGCATCTTAGAAATATGTGTAGATATTATTCTATAGTATTGAACATAAGTGATATAGTCTGCCTTATTGTATGTATGTGATATAAACTTGGATGTGCCTAGTTCTTTTTTGGGACCAATTTTAAAATAATACAGTCAGATCTCGACTTGCAAATTAGAAAACTATTTTCTAGTCATATTTTCGTAATGTTTATATTTTTTACTGCACTCTCTATTAACATATTGAATCTATTATAATAATTTTTTACTAATATACCCAAAAAAGAGGAAAAATTGAATTTTTAAAATACTAAGTGTTTTAAAGTTAGCTAAATTCTTTTTACCCTCAGCTTTGAGTACATTATAAGAAATGTAAGTATTTGATAAAACTGGAGTAGTACTGTAAAAAATATATTTATTTTATTACTATTCTTAATAGTAAAAAGGAAAGGGTTGACAGATTTTTGCCAAATTGTAGTTGAGTTTTTATAAAAATTTTTTTGCTTTTTTTATGTCGGGGTTTGACTGTACTTTTTTTCTATAAACTTAGTATGTAGCTTGATTAAAATACTCATGTTTGTAACTTAAGTGGCAAATCAGAAAGTAACAAGTATGTGTTTTCTTTATTCATTAGTTATCGTAAAGTTGGTAAATAATCAACATGTTTTCTTATATCAATATAATTAATTTTAGAGTTAGCAAGTACAGAAGATTATTTTAACACCTTTTGGTATATATTTTAAACAATTGACTCTCTAAATTATAGAGAAAAATCTACTTTTAAAACAATGCACTGATATTTCTTTGAACACCATATTTCACATGACACCATCTATTCTAGTGCTTTATTTGACTGTGTTAAGGTTATGGTAGGTTAAGAAACCTATTAAAAAGTATTTACGGAACTGTTTTCAACTTCTGCAAATGGAATTTGTTTTGAGTAATGACTGTGGTATATTTGTATTGCTTGTAGAATACTAGTCAGACCTAGTCATTTGCTTTCCATATTGTTTTATTTATTTTTTTATAAATAAACATTTATGCTTTTATTACTTGATATAATTATTAGTCTATCTTTCAATAGTTCAGCATTCACAAGTAGTTTTTAAAAGCTTTGCACAAATTAATACAACAGAGGTTCACAGACTTAGTTTCTTAACTATAATTAAAAAAAAAATATAATAGCCATACTCAGGAATATTACTGTAAACTATCTCCTTTATAGTTTTCAAATTATTTTTTAAACTTCCTTATTTTGCACTAGGGTTGTTGCTGTTGTTAACATTAGGTCAGGCGTAGTCACATTACTCCTACTGTTACCAAACTTGCATAGCTGTAGATTTCTCCATTCACAAATATTTTCATGTTAAAGAGACTTTCCCATGCACCCTGTATATAGCTTGATTAGCCTAAACTTGGGTCTCGTCTCCAAACCTTTTAGCCAGAGGGCCAATTAAACAACTTCATTATGACCGACATGCCAAGATCTAGTAATTTCCTCATAAAAATTTTTCTCACAAGTTTTAGTTTTTTTAGATGAGTACCTAATTCCAAATTCAGAAAGAAAATCAATTATAAAATTGTATTATATATTGTGCAGACAGCTTAAAAAATTACAAATTCCAAGATCAATTTCTTAGATTTCACCTTGCAAATTAGCCTTTCAAATTAAAAAAAAAAAATGAAAGGTCAAAATCAATGAGAAAAATGGAAATAGGGACAAAGGAGCAGAATTGACTCATTCAACTTGGTAAATGTAACTAAAATGTTCAGTTTAATTCAAAAGTTATATACAGAGTAAAAAATTTGAACAGGTAAAATATTACTGAGTAGAAAGGAAAATTCTGGTCTGAGATGCAGCAGACTAGATTTTAGGTTCTTGCAGGACATACTGCGGTGACCCCTGACCTAAGCTATTAAAATCGAAAAGATGTTTAAAAAATTAGCAATTTGCATTAATTTTGCTTCCTTATATAGCATCTTAAACATAAAATGTTGGAACTTTAATGCAGAATACAGCATTTTCAGTTATTATTTTCTAATTAGCCAGACAGAAATGTAATGATAAATCATCAAAAGAATCCAACATCAAAATATCTTGATAAAAAAAGTTGCTTTTGGTTTTATGTGAAATTTGTAAAGTATATCAGGCCAAGATTTGTGCCTGAGCCTGACTAATTGAAAAGTTCCTAATTCTTTATAAAAAACTAACCAAGGAGTAACACAAAACAAGTATTTTTTTTAGATAGAGGATATCAGTCCTTTGAAGGTACAATAAGCCTAAAAGTAATGCTAATGCACACAGTTTAATACCAATATTCTTACTTAACAATATTAAAAGTTTTCACTTAATGCACAAACAAAAATAACTAGTGTTTCAAATTGCTTAGAAGTAATAAAATAATAAGTCTAAAAAATAGCAAATACAGCTAACAAATTTTGCTTTTGAATTTAGACACAAGTTTATTCATTTATATCTTCATCATCAGTAAGTTTGCTGTCAGATGTTGAGTCAATTTTACAGGAAACTTTGTTAACAAAACTTAACAGTGTTGACTTGCAAGGAAGCTTTATGATATTTTCTTTTATAACATGGTTATAACTCTCAGGATATTTGAAAAACCATGAACCACACTTTCTAACAGTTCTATCACTATATCTTAGACATTTTTTGCTGTAATTCCGTACCTGATCTACAATGATGTTTGCTAGGTCCTTCTCAGGATCTTGAGCATCCTTAGAAATAATATCCATGCATGGAATTTATTGCTTGTGCAATCCATTGTCTTCTGTTTATATATTTTTACCTCGTTTTGAAGACTAGTAATTCCTTGGATTAGCCTTTGAATTTTACGATAATTTTGTACATTTTCACGACGTAATTGGCTATTGGTTTTCTCTAATTTTATAACTGCTTCACTCCTATGGAAATCTGTTTGTGAATACACTGATCTACTTTTATTCACAGAGCAAGAAGTTATTTTTACTGGCTTTTAATATGGTAAATATTTTTTTGAATGTCAATATCAGGCTTCCCGGCTTGGTCGTAGTCCAGAGAACGGGGCCGTAATTCCGCGTCTCGCCAACTCAAGGGCGTATCCAGACAGCACAGATTTTCGGGGGGGGGGCCATGTCAGAGTCGGAGGGTATTACATTAGAAATTTTCAGTGCCTCAGAAATTTTTTTGAAGAGTGCTTGCTTTTAAGCAGCTTTTTAGGGGTTTATAGTAACTTAGAGGATATCCAGGGCCCGTGCCATTGTTTTAGAAAGTGGGGGGGGGCGAAACCTTTTTGGTAGGGGCATAACAATACTTACGCGAGGTGTTTGGCTCCCAATTTTCCGAGTATAACATAAATAAAATACGAAACTTTGTTAAAGTTATAAAGGTTTCATCAGATAATGCTAGCTCGAAAGCAAAAGGGGGGTTCTGGGGGTCCTCCCCCAGAAAATTTTGTGAAATTTGGCTTCCAACAGAAGTTTTTTTACTCATTTTTGTACATTTTGTACCCATTGGATAACACCTACAGAGAGCAACTTCTTATACTCCTAAAAGGAGAGGAGAGAAACAAATTCAAGTAGAAAACAGTAAATAAGTAACCATGAGAAGTTAATAGGGGGCCTGGGAGGTAACCCCCAAGAAAAATTTTGAACATTTGCCTCTAAAAATAAAGTTTCAGCTCATTTTGAAAGCATGAACCACAGAATTTTCAAGGATGAAATTATAAATAGATGCCAAATTTTGAAAAGGACTGGGGGTCCACTCCCAGAAAATGTTTGCAAATGCGCCCTTTCAAACTATAGTATTCATCTATTTTAAAACTTCCCAAAAGAGAACAGCTTCTTTTAAGCGGAAGAATTTTCATGGGAAAAACACTCTAAAACAGATGTCACATGTCAAAATATTAAAGGGGGGTTGGGGGTTCTCCCTCAGAAATTTTTTTGAATTTTAGCATTAAGAAAGTGTTTTTTAAGCTATTTGTTAGGGTTTCTCGGGGGGGGGGGCCATGGCCCCCAGGCCCCCCCCCTGGATCCGCCACTGACTGAATGACATATTATAAGATAATGATTTCTAATTCCGGCTAATTTCCACGATGTCACTGTCATTATTAAGCTGTTTGATTTCTGAATGAAAAAAATCGGATGGCAGTCAAAACCTTCATGAGCGGAGATATTGCATTGTTTCGACTAGTTTTGGATTGTAGATCTGCTTCTATTTCTACCGCCTCATCTTCAATAGTATTTTTATCAAATCTGCATCGTTTTAGAAAGTAAAAATAATTACTATTCTGTCACAGAAATCCATATGCATGTTAGCGAGAAAACATGGCGCTCAAAATCCGTAAACAATCCCACAATGCATCACACTAGCCGGGAGATTTCCTTCGGATTACGGGCTGCCCACACCAAGGAAGAGACTCCAGAGCAATAAAATAAATCAATCTTGACCCCTTGGCCCTCGCAGCCTTCGCAATACAAGATAACGTTAATTGACCTCCTGGACAGTCGAGTAAACAAGACACTCTCAAGGCCCTTTTAGATGAAGCCGTTTTCGCGGATGACGGGCCGCGTTTGCTTGATCCGCCATCAGAAAAATCCCTATGGTTGGCAAAAAGTGGTGGCGCTGCGGTCGCTTTGAACAACCAAACGCGGCCCGTGAAAACGGGAGCAAAAAAAGTTTTGCTTTCCGTCATCGGCAGCCGCGAAGATAGAACATCAACAACAACAATAAACTACAAACATGGCGTAAGTTCAATTTTCGTTTCTCTTGGTTTAATGTGTATTTCAATTGAAAATGATTGTAAAGGGATTTCTTATTTAAAACAAACAAAGTACTTGTTCTCGCGATTGATTTCAATCGTAATACTGGCGTTGTTTTCTGTATGTAATTTGCATTACAAGCAGTGCTGAAATTGGAGAAAAATATTTGGGGGGACTCACCCTCACCTTTTTACAGAGTAGATGATTGATGGAGGGTAAAATATGACTAATTTTTAGTAGTACCTACTTGAATTGATAATCAAATTATAGATTACATTTAATTGCATAGTTAGGGGAAAGTGGGGGCTAATGGGAAATTTTTTAAATGCTAGAATAAAAGCATAAATGCAGTTATTATAATTTTTATAACCTTAAAACTATGTAACATTTAAGTATTCATTACAAATATTGATGGAAAGAAAAAAAACATTATTCATCTTTATGTTAGTAGTGGCGGATCCAGGATATGTTTTTGGGGTATAAAAATGTGGGTTTTTTTTAAAATTTTTTTTCGAAATTAGACTCTAAAAACAGGGTTTTTACTCATTTTTTGCACAGCAAATCGTGAGTAATAGAGATTAAAATACTTGAAGGGGGTCTTGGGGGTCCTCCCCAGAACGTTTTTGGAAATTTGACCCTAAAAATCCGAATACGAATATATTTGCGAATCGGAATACGGGGAGACTGCTGGCACGCTGATTGGCGAATCCGAACACTCATTCAAATAGGAATTTAGGCAGAAAAAATAAATTTTCTTTCGTATTTAAATCTACCCTTAAATTTATAACTTTTTTTCGTGGAAACAAATATTTTAGGGAACGGGGACGGTAAAAATACTTCGGGGGACGGCGTCCCCCTCCAATTTCAGCACTGATTACAAGTCAATGTACAGCTTAATGTTCATGCTAAAAAAGAAATTGCATCATTTTATGAAACAGATTCTGTTTCCTGTAGAAGAGACACTGCTATAAAATAACAGATAATAAAGCTTGATATCGCGTGTGATCACATTTATCTTGTTTTGTATTATATCGTTGGAAACAGCTTTAGAAATAGTCCTCCAGTCACCACATCTGTAATGTGTAACCACATCTCCCACAGCAACACGATTGAGTGTTGTCTATCTCTAACCAGGGCCTGATTTACCATTAGGCCCGGGCCTAGGGGCCCCACAATTTGGGGGCCCCCTAATTTTAAAAAGTTAACAAAAAATTATAGTAGAAATAACTTTTTATACTTCCTTGAATGTTTTTTCATTACATTTTTTAACTCGAAAATAAAAATCCAAAACTTTTTAGCAATGTAAAAAACGTAAAAGATAACCGAGAACGTGTCTGACCCTGACGATAGTGAATTTTCATACTAATCAAACAATAATTTTAACGCATCTACATTTATATAGCACCAAATATGGCAACGGGGGGCCCCTTCCTGCATGTTGGGCCTAGTGTTCTAAATTTTCTAAATCGGGCCCTGTCTCTAACAATAATAGCAATTACTACTATTTTAGGATCTAGTAATAATACTTAAAATTGGACCTAAATGGTTGTTATAATTGAGGCTGTGGGTAAAAAAGGCGGCTGAAGTCTCTAAAGCTGTACCGAAAAATAATTATTTATTTATTTGATTTGAAATTGAATTTACTCGGTGTATATAGCAGTTTAAGATGATGGCTAAAATATTTCGGGGACTGTCTAAAAAATATTTTGTGACGACGCCTCCCTATGTCCCCTCAGAATCAGAACTGGTTGTATAGACAATGTTTTTAATTATATTAGGTATGAGATTGATCTAATGGTTGATATCCCGATTCAGGCAGTTGTTGAAACTTTTTGTCCAGGCGGTATGATGGTTTATAACAGTTTGTTACTCCTGTTAGAGACAGTGATTTCATACCAGGATATACCTGACCAAGCTTGGCGTTAAAAAGAAATAGGTTGCCTTTTAGTCGCTTTTACCCAATACTCTCGCATATTTTAGAAGGGGTGTTGCTCTACCACTTAACTAGAATAATTACCGTTACATGTTTTACATTCTTTTAGGAATCGCTTCTTGCCCATCCAGAATATGCATGTTTAAAGTATAGAAAAAAGCATTTTTACCTTACTTAAAAAATCCTATTATAGCCCCTGTAGATCTCTAGAAGTTGTTGCTTAAATGACTAAGTTATTTAAAGTTTAACATTTACTTTTAGGTGCTATTAGCGAAATACAAATATTTATTCATAATAATTAAAATTGAACCTGCTAGGTATGTAAAGACATTGTTATTTAATTGTATTGTATTTCGCTATTGAATGTCTGTTACTAATATTCTTCTTAGTTTGTGATTCAATTAATATGATTTCTGTACAATTGTTTAGCATTTCAATTATTTTTCTCTTCCACAGAAGTTTAGAATATTATCTTATGTAGTCTGAAACTGAAGAAGATATTTATCCTGAATGAGATGACTGGCTAAGTGCAGTAAATTTCTATTCTTATAGCAATGCATCCAAGCTTTTTTCACCTTTTTAATTGCAAATCTTAAATTTTATTTATATGGGGATATTATTTGCCACTCACAGTGGCAGGTCATTCGAAGTATGTGAACCCCTAGCAATACATGAAAAAGAAATAAAAACATTTTCAACTTTATCCGGGATAAGATTCCGCTCCATACCTTTCGAAAACGAAAGGTCAATATTTGTTACCAAAGTTTTCTGTACATTACAGTTTTTTTTGCTCGGTATTATTTTGTGAGACTGTTTCTTACAGCACAACTTATAGTGCGTGTGCTTGCTTTGCACAATACTTTAGAATTAGATGCTAATTTATGTTTACCAAAGTCAAGCAAAAACACCAAATTTCCCGGTATGGTTGTGGTAACACATTATTTACTGGTGGTGTAGCCAGTGGGTGTTGGGGTTGTAGTACTCATTCCCAAAACTAAAAATTTATTATGAATTATACTAGATTATGTTTCTTGTCAGTGACGGGTCACGGGTTGATGTAAGAAGACTCCACACTTTCTAGCTACCTAATTGACAAGTCAGAGATGACTCTTGCTTGCTCTGTCTTTTTCACCTATTAGATAGCCAGAAAGTCTGTCGTCACCTCACATCAACCTGTTGTAACATAGTGCAGTTGAAATAAGTAAAATTCTCCCCATACATAAAAATTGCCAATATCGCCATCTGATTTTTTTAGTAACAACACTGGTACTGTTGCTTAATTCCTTTTATATTTCTGTTTATTCTATTCAACAGGTTCTTACTAACGGTGTCGAGTCAAGATATTGGAAAAAAGAATTTCGAGAATGATTTCTACATTTCTTCCCCATTTTTTTTAAAAGATAAAAAGCTTTTTATGCATGTAAGTATAGCAGTATGTAGAGAATGAGTATAGGGTTCAACAACCCTTTGAAATTTTTATAACTATTTATTCACAGGTTCTTTTACTTTGAAAATGTTAGGGCGTATCCTCCTGGAAACTCAGAAAAATTTTTGATCATAGAAAACCACTAAACTACTCCTATCCCCCTCCATTAAATTTTTTACTTTGCTTCGCCACTGCTTCTATGTGTGTCACCAGGCCTGACGAGAGAGGGGGGCGAGGGGTATGATACCCCGGGGCCCGGTACCCAAAGCTTTTCATATTGAGTACTAAGACAGATATCATTTTGAATATTTTAGAAATTAATTTGTTCACATAAAGGTCCAAAAATGAGTAAATTCCCAGTTTTCTAGGGGCATATTTTCAAAAATTTTCTGGGGGAAAACCCCGAGACCCCCTTTATTACTTGTTACTCATCATATTATCAAGAAAGCGATATTTTTAAGTTGAGTGTAATTCAGATCTTGCCTAGAAATATTCTAAAAATTACATTAAGCGTATGAATGCATGGGTGGAGGTACATCAGAAAATTTCACCCCCTACTTCGAAATGAGAATATGTCATTGGGGGCCCGCTTCTCAACCTTTTACCCGGGGCCCGACTTGGCTCTCGGTGGCCCTGTGTGTCACCAAATGACTGGTGGCTTTTGGGTAGTTCAAGTGGGGGTTCACTTTTTCAAAAATGCAATCGAGTAAAAATTAATTATTTATATTAATGGTTATAAAACTAAATTTCTCGGGTATCCAATGGAAAGTACCATTTCAAACTTCTCTTGGGAAACTTTATGAGGGTGGTGTGAAACCTCTCGGGGTTTGGGTATAACTTCAAAAGGGTGGTGTGTAATACCTTGGGATTTTTATAAAGCATTTTACCGCAAGTCCTGAGGTGGTACACCCCCCAATGAGGTATTACATGCAGTTCCCCAGGTGGTACAAACCACTCTCAGTTGCAAGCCATCCTGAAGGTCGTACACCCTCTTCCCCGAACTACTACATAACACCCTTGAGATGTTTCACACCATTCCCAAGTAGGTGGTACGCAGAATTTTTGAGGTTACACTTGCCAACCTCACGGTAGTACTCGGTATTTGATGTCCAAGGTGCTACACACCACCTCTGAAATGGTATGCACCATATCTGAGGGTTACATTACAAACTGTCCAAATTTTTAAATAATTCAGTTGGGATAGTTTTTTATTTTTTAGGTTTTATTGTAATTTGTAATGAGTTATTGATATTACTTTCAATTTTATCATTGTCGGTATATCTTGTGTTACAAAAATTGCATGTAATTGAAATTAGTTTATAATGAACAAAGTATGATAAAGTTTTAGTTTATTAATTATCTAACAATCAATTAAGATTATAAAATAACAAGAACTTCCGCGCTGAAAATTGCATACTAATTTCATTTTCCAGGATTGATAGTCATGTCGATTGGAATTTTTCTCCTAATGTTTCCCTTTGTGTTTCCACTGAGGATTCCTTCCGAAGAAGAGGGCGAAACATTTGGAGAAAATTTCAAATCGACACGACCATTAATTCCAGAAAATGGAGTTAATATGTAATTAAGATATTGTTAAACTCTTACAGCCATATTCTCAACCATCAGCGTCGGTGTTAATTCCTTGGTCAAAGAAGGATTCCACCAATCAGATTCCGCGAAAAGCTAATTTTTCTTTCTTTAGCAACTAGTTAACACCGACGCTGATGGCTATGAATATGGCTGTTAATCTCTGATCTCTAGAACTGAACTGTATGAAGCATAGTGAGTTTGATTACTAATGTACTTAATATATTCAATATTTTTTGTGTTTTTCCTCTAATTGAATTTACATGTAATTTAAAGTGTGTATTTAATATTTTTCCTTAGGTTTTTGAGTAAAGACCAGTTTTATCATTGGAATATAAATAATTGAAGATGGAACCCTTTTAAAATTTATTGTTTAATATATATTTTTGTGTTTGCATTACATTTAGTAATTTGTTTATTACATTCTGCCTTCAAATTGGTATACCTAATTAATAGACTATAAAAGAATGAAAAACTGTAATTTTGTTTAGTTTATGTAATATACAGCCTCTAAATTATTTTTGGTAACAATTAAAGGATTATTTTTTATATATGGACTTGTGTCGAATGATTTTTTTATTTCAAGTTTTCTTTAACTTTTTCTGAACAAATAAAATATTGTTTTCTTAGTAAAAATTTTTTAGTTTGTTTCATTTGTGCACACAGTGCAACTTTGATAGATCAAGGAAAGGATCTTCATTTAAAAGTTGAGGATAGTTCAAAGATTTCTCTTTTTTCTTAACTAACTTTTCGATCCCAAATACAAAATTGATTCATTACTATTTCTTAACACATGCTTTTAAATGCCTTCATTTTTCTATTAATTTTTAATTCATTGGAACAATTTTGATGGCTCCTTCAGTTTGAATTATCCTTGTTGTACTGCAGCACTGATGACTGAATATGGCTGTAAAATATTTTTGGGTATTAAAAAATTAGTAGCTGTCACTAATTTTAAATAATAAAAATTAGAAATTTTTTAAAATTTTGATTTACTTGTAAATGCATGTATGCTTAAATTAATATTTATCTCTATTGACAGTAAAAAATTATTCTTTTTAAATTTTGGAAAATAAATATTTTTGCTGCTTCAAATGTATGGGAAGCTCTAACATTCAATTTTACTACAGAATGAAAAGTATGGATTTTTTTTATTTTGTCCTAACAATTGATAGTGCTTTAAATTAAAATAAAACATTCCAGGTTACTCTCTTGAACATGAAAATCATCTTTAACTTTAAAAATAAAAATACTCCGGGTTACTCTCTTGAACATGAAAATCATCTTTAACTTTAAAAATAAAAATACACTAGAATAATATTTTCTACAAAACAAGGGGGGGGGTTAATTTATGTGTAGCTTTTTCTGTATTTTCTAGGATTTCTTGTACAGAAATTTACAATAGTTTTCGAGCTAATATTTTAGTCCTAAGAAAAAATTGATTGATGAATTACCCTTGAAAAATGCTTTTTAAAAATATATGGTAAAAAGATTCCTGTCAGTAAACTAATCTTTGATAAATTCTTGTGTTGAAGATAATTTGTCTTTAATAAAATCTAATGAGTAAAATGTAAAGCTGAATATTGTAATGATCATACAATAAACTAGTTAAATTTTCAGCATACCGCTGAACCTGCTTATAACAAATTAAGGCATAATGAGAACCTTGTTTCTTGACTTGATAAAAATAACTCATTGGTACTATGTTAAAATGCACCGACCTAAACCCAAATATAAAGAAAGCAGAGTTTAATTGCACAATTCCCATAATTTGTTCTAAAAATTTATTTTACTAACCACCCTTTACAATTGTACTCCACTAGGCAAAATAATTTTTTTAATAATAGAGGGAAGTAGTACATGTATAAGTATTTAAATTTCAGCAGGTTTTGATGTTGTTAACTTTAATAATTAAATCTTCATCAAAAACAATACTCGTTCATTCGATAAGCAAATTTGACTCCCAGGCATCACTTCCTGTGGGGCAAGATATTTTTTATGACCAAAATAAAATTTTCATATTGACATTGAGTTGAAGAAAACATATGTAAAGCAAGTTAATTTCTTTTATATTACAAGATTAATCTTCCAGGCTATAGGGCCATGGTCTTGGCGTTAATGAACTACGCGTAGTACAAACTCAAGCTGGGTAAGCCTTGATTGGTCTTTTATTATTGTTCGTTCTCCTTTGATTTACCATTAGGCCTACGAGACCTGGCCTTCCTAAATCTTAAAAGTATCTTAAAATTAATAATTAAATCTGTATCCAAAACAATACTCATAATCACAAAAAAGCAAATTCTTTCACATACATCTGCGGGTATTTTGTGAGAATACATAAATATTTCTAGTACTACTGACCAATTTTTATTTTCTGAGGTTTATGTTATGAGCAAAATAGTTTTCAATTAATTGAGGAAGAAAACATGTAAAATCAATCTAATTTTTTTTTATTATAGTTTCATGTCTATGTGGTATAACTATCAGGTTATAAAATTAATAACATACAAATACTTGAATCTATTCAAAACATAACCCTAAATCTCAAAAGTATCTTAACGCATAAAACAAAACTTACTTCTTATTTATTGAAGAAATTGAAATTGGAAAATAAAAGTCTAAAATAAATGGTTTTACAACAGTACATAAGTACCAATTATTGCGTGTTGTGAAATTTGTTTTTATAAAAAAACATCAAGGGGACTCCTTGCAACGCAGTGTGCCTACTATGTGGAAAATTTTCTAAATCAGGTCTTGATATTAGGATGAAATTAATAATTAAATCTGTATCCAAAACAATAGTCATAATCATAAAAAAAGCAAATTCTTTCACTTACATCACACTTGCGAGAATGTGACATTATTGCAGGGTATTTTGTGAGAATACGTAAATATGCCTAGTACTACTGACCAATTTTTATTTTCTGAGATTTATGTTATGAGCAACATAATTTTCAATTAATCGAGGAAAAAATATGTAAAATCAATTTAATTTCTTTTATTATTGTCTCATATCTACGTGGTATAACTATCAGGTTCTGAAATTAATAACATACAAATACTTGAATCTATTCAAAACATAACCCTAAATCTCAAAAGTATCTTAACTCATAAAACAAAACTTACTTCATATTTCTTGAAGAAATTGAAATTGGAAAATAAAAGCCTAAAATAAATGGTTTTACAACAGTACATAAGTAGTATACCTACCAATTATTGTGTGTTGTGAAATTTGTTTTTATAAAAAAACATCAAGGGGACTCCTTGCAACGCAGTGTGCCTACTATGTGGAAAATTTTCTAAATCTGGCCCAGATAATCAGGTCTTGATATTAGGGTAAAATTAATAATTAAATCTGTATCCAAAACAAGTCATAATCATAAAAAAGCAAATTCTTTCACATACATCACACTTGCGAGAATGTGACATTATTGCAGGGTATTTTGTGAGAATACGTAAATATGCCTAGTACTACTGACCAATTTTTATTTTCTAAAATTTATGTTATGAGCAACATAATTTTCAATTAATCGAGGAAGAAAACATGTAAAATCAATTTAATTTCTTTTATTATTGTCTCATGTCTATGTGGTATAACTATCAGGTTCTGAAATTAATAACATACAACAAATACTTCAATCTATTTAAAACATAACACTGCCTAACATCCCAGCACATAAAAAATGTGTGGAGTAAATAATTATAGTATATAGGCTTTTCTATCGAACTTGGAAGTACAAGATATAGTTTTTAGGGAAAGTGTTTAAAGTAAGTTTTGATATATAAACTTGAAGTAGGGTATTTAAATGGTACTTTAGTTTGCTTTAAAAGTAAATTATCCTTTAAATTTTACTTCTATGACCATAAAACTAAAAGCAAAAACATACAATACTACGGAAAACATATAGATTCTCAGTACTATTTTTTTCAAATTCTACAAAACCTTTTATATTTTAATGGTGACAGAACGTGTTCAACTTGTTTTTCATTGATTATTTTTAGTAAAAATCAACAGATGAAGCTTTTTTCGTAAAATTAAGCTTAGTTTACTTTTGTAAACAAAACACCATTGCATACGATACGAATACGATGTTCTCTTCGGTGTTTCGGAGATTGGTGAATTTCTATCACGTGACCCCCTCCGTTTTTGACGGCCCGAGAAAAAGTGCGAGCTGCCTGCACTTTTTCTCGGCCCGCGATGTCGGGCGTATCACGCCTAGCCATTGGTCCGCGCGCTCACGTGACCACCTGGTTTGGTTGATCCGTTTTCTGCCTCAAAAATAGGGATTTTTCTTGTCGCCAACCATCGCGCCAAGACGGATCGCGGCCCGTCATCCGGCAAAAAAGGCTCCATGTAGAACCAGCTTCAACCCCCTCTCTTCTATTGGGAAGGCTGAATGGGGAACCTGAGTCCGCCTGTCAAGATAACGATCTTTATTGGACAGTACGCACGACGAGCTCGGTGTGGGCAGCGCCTTAGGGACTGGTCGATAACGTTTTGGCGATAAACCGGGTTCACCCGACATCTCGCCACCGTGATTGATGGGTATCTTGACAGGTGCGGTCCGCCTCCCCAGCTGGTTCTACATGGAGCCTTTTTTGCCGGATGACGGGCCGCGATCCGTCTTGGCGCGATGGTTGGCGACAAGAAAAATCCCTATTTTTGAGGCAGAAAACGGATCAACCAAACCAGGTGGTCACGTGAGCGCGCGGACCAATGGCTAGGCGTGATACGCCCGACATCGCGGGCCGAGAAAAAGTGCAGGCAGCTCGCACTTTTTCTCGGGCCGTCAAAAACGGAGGGGGTCACGTGATAGAAATTCACCAATCTCCGAAACACCGAAGAGAACATCGTATTCGTATCGTATGCAATGGTGTTTTGTTTACAAAAGTAAACTAAGCTTAATTTTACGAAAAAAGCTTCATCTGTTGATTTTTACTAAAAATAATCAATGAAAAACAAGTTGAACACGTTCTGTCACCATTAAAATATAAAAGGTTTTGTAGAATTTGAAAAAAATAGTACTGAGAATCTATATGTTTTCCGTAGTATTGTATGTTTTTGCTTTTAGTTTTATGGTCATAGAAGTAAAATTTAAAGGATAATTTACTTTTAAAGCAAACTAAAGTACCATTTAAATACCCTACTTCAAGTTTATATATCAAAACTTACTTTAAACACTTTCCCTAAAAACTATATCTTGTACTTCCAAGTTCGATAGAAAAGCCTATATACTATAATTATTTACTCCACACATTTTTTATGTGCTGGGATGTTAGGCAGTGTTATGTTTTAAATAGATTGAAGTATTTGTTGTATGTTATTAATTTCAGAACCTGATAGTTATACCACATAGACATGAGACAATAATAAAAGAAATTAAATTGATTTTACATGTTTTCTTCCTTGATTAATTGAAAATTATGTTGCTCATAACATAAATTGTAGAAAATAAAAATTGGTCAGTAGTACTAGGCATATTTACGTATTCTCACAAAATACCCTGCAATAATGTCACATTCTCGCAAGTGTGATGTATGTGAAAGAATTTGCTTTTTTATGATTATGACTTGTTTTGGATACAGATTTAATTATTAATTTTACCCTAATATCAAGACCTGATTATCTGGGCCAGATTTAGAAAATTTTCCACATAGTAGGCACACTGCGTTGCAAGGAGTCCCCTTGATGTTTTTTTATAAAAACAAATTTCGCAACACACAATAATTGGTAGGTATACTACTTATGTACTGTTGTAAAACCATTTATTTTAGGCTTTTATTTTCCAATTTCAATTTCTTCAAGAAATATGAAGTAAGTTTTGTTTTATGAGTTAAGATACTTTTGAGATTTAGGGTTATGTTTTGAATAGATTCAAGTATTTGTATGTTATTAATTTCAGAACCTGATAGTTATACCACGTAGATATGAGACAATAATAAAAGAAATTAAATTGATTTTACATATTTTTTCCTCGATTAATTGAAAATTATGTTGCTCATAACATAAATCTCAGAAAATAAAAATTGGTCAGTAGTACTAGGCATATTTACGTATTCTCACAAAATACCCTGCAATAATGTCACATTCTCGCAAGTGTGATGTAAGTGAAAGAATTTGCTTTTTTTATGATTATGACTATTGTTTTGGATACAGATTTAATTATTAATTTCATCCTAATATCAAGACCTGATTTAGAAAATTTTCCACATAGTAGGCACACTGCGTTGCAAGGAGTCCCCTTGATGTTTTTTTATAAAAACAAATTTCACAACACGCAATAATTGGTACTTATGTACTGTTGTAAAACCATTTATTTTAGACTTTTATTTTCCAATTTCAATTTCTTCAATAAATAAGAAGTAAGTTTTGTTTTATGCGTTAAGATACTTTTGAGATTTAGGGTTATGTTTTGAATAGATTCAAGTATTTGTATGTTATTAATTTTATAACCTGATAGTTATACCACATAGACATGAAACTATAATAAAAAAAATTAGATTGATTTTACATGTTTTCTTCCTCAATTAATTGAAAACTATTTTGCTCATAACATAAACCTCAGAAAATAAAAATTGGTCAGTAGTACTAGAAATATTTATGTATTCTCACAAAATACCCGCAGATGTATGTGAAAGAATTTGCTTTTTTGTGATTATGAGTATTGTTTTGGATACAGATTTAATTATTAATTTTAAGATACTTTTAAGATTTAGGAAGGCCAGGTCTCGTAGGCCTAATGGTAAATCAAAGGAGAACGAACAATAATAAAAGACCAATCAAGGCTTACCCAGCTTGAGTTTGTACTACGCGTAGTTCATTAACGCCAAGACCATGGCCCTATAGCCTGGAAGATTAATCTTGTAATATAAAAGAAATTAACTTGCTTTACATATGTTTTCTTCAACTCAATGTCAATATGAAAATTTTATTTTGGTCATAAAAAATATCTTGCCCCACAGGAAGTGATGCCTAGGAGTCAAATTTGCTTATCGAATGAACGAGTATTGTTTTTGATGAAGATTTAATTATTAAAGTTAACAACATCAAAACCTGCTGAAATTTAAATACTTATACATGTACTACTTCCCTCTAATATTAAAAAAATTATTTTGCCTAGTGGAGTACAATTGTAAAGGGTGGTTAGTAAAATAAATTTTTAGAACAAATTATGGGAATTGTGCAATTAAACTCTGCTTTCTTTATATTTGGGTTTAGGTCGGTGCATTTTAACATAGTACCAATGAGTTATTTTTATCAAGTCAAGAAACAAGGTTCTCATTATGCCTTAATTTGTTATAAGCAGGTTCAGCGGTATGCTGAAAATTTAACTAGTTTATTGTATGATCATTACAATATTCAGCTTTACATTTTACTCGTTAGATTTTATTAAAGACAAATTATCTTCAACACAAGAATTTATCAAAGATTAGTTTACTGACAGGAATCTTTTTACCATATATTTTTAAAAAGCATTTTTCAAGGGTAATTCATCAATCAGTTTTTTCTTAGGACTAAAATATTAGCTCGAAAACTATTGTAAATTTCTGTACAAGAAATCCTAGAAAATACAGAAAAAGCTACACATAAATTAACCCCCCCCTTGTTTTGTAGAAAATATTATTCTAGTGTATTTTTATTTTTAAAGTTAAAGATGATTTTCATGTTCAAGAGAGTAACCCGGAGTATTTTTATTTTTAAAGTTAAAGATGATTTTCATGTTCAAGAGAGTAACCTGGAATGTTTTATTTTAATTTAAAGCACTATCAATTGTTAGGACAAAATAAAAAAAATCCATACTTTTCATTCTGTAGTAAAATTGAATGTTAGAGCTTCCCATACATTTGAAGCAGCAAAAATATTTATTTTCCAAAATTTAAAAAGAATAACTTTTTACTGTCAATAGAGATAAATATTAATTTAAGCATATATGCATTTACAAGTAAATCAAAATTTTAAAAAATTTCTAATTTTTATTATTTAAAATTAGTGACAGCTACTAATTTTTTAATACCCAAAAATATTTTACAGCCATATTCAGTCATCAGTGCTGCAGTACAACAAGGATAATTCAAACTGAAGGAGCCATCAAAATTGTTCCAATGAATTAAAAATTAATAGAAAAATGAAGGCATTTAAAAGCATGTGTTAAGAAATAGTAATGAATCAATTTTGTATTTGGGATCGAAAAGTTAGTTAAGAAAAAAGAGAAATCTTTGAACTATCCGCAACTTTTAAATGAAGATCCTTTCCTTGATCTATCAAAGTTGCACTGTGTGCACAAATGAAACAAACTAAAAAATTTTTACTAAGAAAACAATATTTTATTTGTTCAGAAAAAGTTAAAGAAAACTTGAAATAAAAAAATCATTCGACACAAGTCCATATGTAAAAAATAATCCTTTAATTGTTACCAAAAATAATTTAGAGGCTGTATATTACATAAACTAAACAAAACTACAGTTTTTCATTCTTTTATAGTCTATTAATTAGGTATACCAATTTGAAGGCAGAATGTAATAAACAAATTACTAAATGTAATGCAAACACAAAAATATATATTAAACAATAAATTTTAAAAGGGTTCCATCTTCAATTATTTATATTCCAATGATAAAACTGGTCTTTACTCAAAAACCTAAGGAAAAATATTAAATACACACTTTAAATTACATGTAAATTCAATTAGAGGAAAAACACAAAAAATATTGAATATATTAAGTACATTAGTAATCAAACTCACTATGCTTCATACAGTTCAGTTCTAGAGATCAGAGATTAACAGCCATATTCATAGCCATCAGCGTCGGTGTTAACTAGTTGCTAAAGAAAGAAAAATTAGCTTTTCGCAGAATCTGATTGGTGGAATCCTTCTTTGACCAAGGAATTAACACCGACGCTGATGGTTGAGAATATGGCTGTAAGAGTTTAACAATATCTTAATTACATATTAACTCCATTTTCTGGAATTAATGGTCGTGTCGATTTGAAATTTTCTCCAAATGTTTCGCCCTCTTCTTCGGAAGGAATCCTCAGTGGAAACACAAAGGGAAACATTAGGAGAAAAATTCCAATCGACATGACTATCAATCCTGGAAAATGAAATTAGTATGCAATTTTCAGCGCGGAAGTTCTTGTTATTTTATAATCTTAATTGATTGTTAGATAATTAATAAACTAAAACTTTATCATACTTTGTTCATTATAAACTAATTTCAATTACATGCAATTTTTGTAACACAAGATATACCGACAATGATAAAATTGAAAGTAATATCAATAACTCATTACAAATTACAATAAAACCTAAAAAATAAAAAACTATCCCAACTGAATTATTTAAAAATTTGGACAGTTTGTAATGTAACCCTCAGATATGGTGCATACCATTTCAGAGGTGGTGTGTAGCACCTTGGACATCAAATACCGAGTACTACCGTGAGGTTGGCAAGTGTAACCTCAAAAATTCTGCGTACCACCTACTTGGGAATGGTGTGAAACATCTCAAGGGTGTTATGTAGTAGTTCGGGGAAGAGGGTGTACGACCTTCAGGATGGCTTGCAACTGAGAGTGGTTTGTGCCACCTGGGGAACTGCATGTAATACCTCATTGGGGGGTGTACCACCTCAGGACTTGCAGTAAAATGCTTTATAAAAATCCCAAGGTATTACACACCACCCTTTTGAAGTTATACCCAAACCCCGAGAGGTTTCACACCACCCTCATAAAGTTTCCCAAGAGAAGTTTGAAATGGTACTTTCCATTGGATACCCGAGAAATTTAGTTTTATAACCATTAATATAAATAATTAATTTTTACTCGATTGCATTTTTGAAAAAGTGAACCCCCACTTGAACTACCCAAAAGCCACCAGTCATTTGGTGACACACAGGGCCACCGAGAGCCAAGTCGGGCCCCGGGTAAAAGGTTGAGAAGCGGGCCCCCAATGACATATTCTCATTTCGAAGTAGGGGGTGAAATTTTCTGATGTACCTCCACCCATGCATTCATACGCTTAATGTAATTTTTAGAATATTTCTAGGCAAGATCTGAATTACACTCAACTTAAAAATATCGTTTTCTTGATAATATGATGAGTAACAAGTAATAAAGGGGGTCTCGGGGTTTTCCCCCAAAAAATTTTTGAAAATATGCCCCTAGAAAACTGGGAATTTACTCATTTTTGGACCTTTATGTGAACAAATTAATTTCTAAAATATTCAAAATGATATCTGTCTTAGTACTCAATATGAAAAGCTTTGGGTACCGGGCCCCGGGGTATCATACCCCCTCGCCCCCCTCTCTCGTCAGGCCTGGTGACACACATAGAAGCAGTGGCGAAGCAAAGTAAAAAATTTAATGGAGGGGGATAGGAGTAGTTTAGTGGTTTTCTATGATCAAAAATTTTTCTGAGTTTCCAGGAGGATACGCCCTAACATTTTCAAAGTAAAAGAACCTGTGAATAAATAGTTATAAAAATTTCAAAGGGTTGTTGAACCCTATACTCATTCTCTACATACTGCTATACTTACATGCATAAAAAGCTTTTTATCTTTTAAAAAAAATTGGGAAGAAATGTAGAAATCATTCTCGAAATTCTTTTTTCCAATATCTTGACTCGACACCGTTAGTAAGAACCTGTTGAATAGAATAAACAGAAATATAAAAGGAATTAAGCAACAGTACCAGTGTTGTTACTAAAAAAATCAGATGGCGATATTGGCAATTTTTATGTATGGGGAGAATTTTACTTATTTCAACTGCACTATGTTACAACAGGTTGATGTGAGGTGACGACAGACTTTCTGGCTATCTAATAGGTGAAAAAGACAGAGCAAGCAAGAGTCATCTCTGACTTGTCAATTAGGTAGCTAGAAAGTGTGGAGTCTTCTTACATCAACCCGTGACCCGTCACTGACAAGAAACATAATCTAGTATAATTCATAATAAATTTTTAGTTTTGGGAATGAGTACTACAACCCCAACACCCACTGGCTACACCACCAGTAAATAATGTGTTACCACAACCATACCGGGAAATTTGGTGTTTTTGCTTGACTTTGGTAAACATAAATTAGCATCTAATTCTAAAGTATTGTGCAAAGCAAGCACACGCACTATAAGTTGTGCTGTAAGAAACAGTCTCACAAAATAATACCGAGCAAAAAAAAACTGTAATGTACAGAAAACTTTGGTAACAAATATTGACCTTTTGTTTTCGAAAGGTATGGAGCGGAATCTTATCCCGGATAAAGTTGAAAATGTTTTTATTTCTTTTTCATGTATTGCTAGGGGTTCACATACTTCGAATGACCTGCCACTGTGAGTGGCAAATAATATCCCCATATAAATAAAATTTAAGATTTGCAATTAAAAAGGTGAAAAAAGCTTGGATGCATTGCTATAAGAATAGAAATTTACTGCACTTAGCCAGTCATCTCATTCAGGATAAATATCTTCTTCAGTTTCAGACTACATAAGATAATATTCTAAACTTCTGTGGAAGAGAAAAATAATTGAAATGCTAAACATTTGTACAGAAATCATATTAATTGAATCACAAACTAAGAAGAATATTAGTAACAGACATTCAATAGCGAAATACAATACAATTAAATAACAATGTCTTTACATACCTAGCAGGTTCAATTTTAATTATTATGAATAAATATTTGTATTTCGCTAATAGCACCTAAAAGTAAATGTTAAACTTTAAATAACTTAGTCATTTAAGCAACAACTTCTAGAGATCTACAGGGGCTATAATAGGATTTTTTAAGTAAGGTAAAGATGCTTTTTTCTATACTTTAAACATGCATATTCTGGATGGGCAAGAAGCGATTCCTAAAAGAATGTAAACCATGTAACGGTAATTATTCTAGTTAAGTGGTAGAGCAACGCCCCTTCTAAAATATGCGAGAGTATTGGGTAAAAGCGACTAAAAGGCAACCTATTTCTTTTTAGCGCCAAGCTTGGTCAGGTATATCCTGGTATGAAATCACTGTCTCTAACAGGAGTAACAAACTGTTATAAACCATCATACCGCCTGGACAAAAAGTTTCAACAACTGCCTGAATCGGGATATCAACCATTAGATCAATCTCATACCTAATATAATTAAAAACATTGTCTATACAACCAGTTCTGATTCTGAGGGGACATAGGGAGGCGTCGTCACAAAATATTTTTTAGACAGTCCCCGAAATATTTTAGCCATCATCTTAAACTGCTATATACACCGAGTAAATTCAATTTCAAATCAAATAAATAAATAATTAGTTTTCGGTACAGCTTTAGAGACTTCAGCCGCCTTTTTTACCCACAGCCTCAATTATAACAACCATTTAGGTCCAATTTTAAGTATTATTACTAGATCCTAAAATAGTAGTAATTGCTATTATTGTTAGAGACAGGGCCCGATTTAGAAAATTTAGAACACTAGGCCCAACATGCAGGAAGGGGCCCCCCGTTGCCATATTTGGTGCTATATAAATGTAGATGCGTTAAAATTATTGTTTGATTAGTATGAAAATTCACTATCGTCAGGGTCAGACACGTTCTCGGTTATCTTTTACGTTTTTTACATTGCTAAAAAGTTTTAGATTTTTATTTTCGAGTTAAAAAATGTAATGAAAAAACATTCAAGGAAGTATAAAAAGTTATTTCTACTATAATTTTTTGTTAACTTTTTAAAATTAGGGGGCCCCCAAATTGTGGGGCCCCTAGGCCCGGGCCTAATGGTAAATCAGGCCCTGGTTAGAGATAGACAACACTCAATCGTGTTGCTGTGGGAGATGTGGTTACACATTACAGATGTGGTGACTGGAGGACTATTTCTAAAGCTGTTTCCAACGATATAATACAAAACAAGATAAATGTGATCACACGCGATATCAAGCTTTATTATCTGTTATTTTATAGCAGTGTCTCTTCTACAGGAAACAGAATCTGTTTCATAAAATGATGCAATTTCTTTTTTAGCATGAACATTAAGCTGTACATTGACTTGTAATCAGTGCTGAAATTGGAGGGGGACGCCGTCCCCCGAAATAATTGGACCGTCCCCCGAAGTATTTTTACCGTCCCCGTTCCCTAAAATATTTGTTTCCATGAAAAAAAATTATAAATTTAAGGGTAGATTTAAATACGAAAGAAAATTTATTTTTTCTGACCTAAATTCCCATTTGAATGAGTGTTCGGATTCGCCTATCAGCGTGCCAGCAGTTTCCCCGTATTCCGATTCGCAAATATATTCGTATTCGGATTTTTAGGGTCAAATTTCCAAAAACGTTCTGGGGAGGACCCCCAAGACCCCCTTCAAGTATTTTAATCTCTATTACTCACGATTTGCTGTGCAAAAAATGAGTAAAAACCCTGTTTTTAGAGTCGAATTTCGAAAAAAAATTTAAAAAAAACCCCACATTTTTATACCCCAAAAACATATCCTGGATCCGCCACTACTAACATAAAGATGAATAATGTTTTTTTTCTTTCCATCAATATTTGTAATGAATACTTAAATGTTACATAGTTTTAAGGTTATAAAAATTATAATAACTGCATTTATGCTTTTATTCTAGCATTTAAAAAATTTCCCATTAGCCCCCACTTTCCCCTAACTATGCAATTAAATGTAATCTATAATTTGATTATCAATTCAAGTAGGTACTACTAAAAATTAGTCATATTTTACCCTCCATCAATCATCTACTCTGTAAAAAGGTGAGGGTGAGTCCCCCCAAATATTTTTCTCCAATTTCAGCACTGCTTGTAATGCAAATTACATACAGAAAACAACGCCAGTATTACGATTGAAATCAATCGCGAGAACAAGTACTTTGTTTGTTTTAAATAAGAAATCACTTTACAATCATTTTCAATTGAAATATACTTTAAACCAAGAGAAACGAAAATTGAACTTACGCCATGTTTGTAGTTTATTGTTGATGTTCTCTTATCTTCGCGGCTGCCGATGACGGAGAGCAAAACTTTTTTTGCTCCCGTTTTCACGGGCCGCGTTTGGTTGTTCAAAGGCGACCGCAGCGCCACCACTTTTTGCCAACCAAAGGGATTTTTCTGATGGCGGATCAAGCAAACGCGGGCCGTCATCCGCGAAAACGGGTTCATATAAAAGGGCCTGCCTCTACACACGAGTGCATTGGAGTCGAATCCAGTAAGGGGGTCCGTATGCTAAGTAATTCTAGTATTTCTCCATAGAAACCTATGTTAAAATTATCTGTATCTGCCATCAGGTGCCGTGATCCTGGGTGACCCCAGTTTCAAAGGAGAAACCGAACAGGCGCGTTCATCATGGGCTGACATTTACGACTTTTTAATGGCTTTCTCTCTGGACGTGGGGGGTCTCGGGTTGGAGGAGCGGGGGTTAAAAAGGGGAAGAGAGAAGGGGCGATGGCGGAAGAAATCACCTCGCAAATTTTCGTACATTGCGCTATCGTACTACGATAGTTATTGCCTAATTATTAAAAATTTAATTGGTTTAATATCTTTGAAGTACTGATAATAAATTTAAGAGTGTCTACTTAAAATAATTTCAGTTTTTTATATATTCATTTTATTTTTGATTTAAATAGTAATTATTTAAGCAAAAAATGTTAATTACTTTGTCGGGTTCGATAAAACTGAGGAGAATTGCGAACAAAATTATCTAAATTCAACTTCATTTTCCTTGTTTTTAGATGGACAGAAGATGATCAATCCGTCCGATTTGATTAAAAAGAAAATAATTATTATTTAAGAGATTTTAAGATATTTAAATTAAAGTAATGTTTAACATTAAAGCATTAATCATTGACAATCTAAGAAATTAAAAAAAAATTCTCTAACATTTTTTAATGAAATAAAAATGAACGGTGCATGAAACCACTGGATTTTTCATTCAAAGATTATAAATATACTAGCTGAACAGCAACCCGATGCGTTGCGGCGAGTTAAGTTTTAATTCTAGTTTACACGATGCATACTTTAATATTATATTTTTAGAGAAGAAAATGATATGAGAAAGAGAAATTCAATAAAAATTCTGTACCCACTTTTGCCACCTTTTCCAGCCTTGCACTTGTGGAGTAAATAAAAAAAAATTGAAAAAAGTTTTCTCAAAATACTTTTCTAATTTTGTATATCATCAATTACAATCCTCTCGGTATCCCAGGCGCCTTTTTCATATTACGGTGCTCCCGGTAATTTTTCCTACACATGTTTTTAAGATATTATACCTATCCCGGTGTTTCTGATATATTTCCTGTCCCGGTGTTCCCGGTAATCTTTCTTATCCCAGTGTTCCTTGTATTTATGAAATTTTCACTTTTCCATGTAGATGGGCAAAGTGATTAATCGGGCATTATTAATAATGCCGGAAGTGGAGGTGGGCAAAGTGATAAATTTCATTTATAAATTCCACTGAATTTATCACATCGCCCGGGCATTATTAATAATGCCCGGATTTATCACATTGCCGTAACATATATTTTAATTTTAAGGAAAAATCTTAAATAAAAGTAAATAATGTTAAAGCAATTATTTTAATTTATTTTGGTGTTTTCATAACTGAAAATAGTTTTTAATAGACATTTACCTATATGATTTTTCCCATTAAAATAATTAGTTTTGAGTTTTTCATCTCATTTAAAACAGTGAGTGAAGCAGATCTACTCTATTAGAGAAAAATTAAAAATAATATATAATAAAATGCCCTAGTAAATTTTTAAGTCTAGTGAACCGTATCTTTCCAATTTCCATATCTCCAGTCAATTTATGGAAGTTATTCCATAAATATTTTTATTTTAAAGGAAAAAATCTTAAAATTAAGGAAAATAACGCTTGAAAATAAATTATTTGAATTTATTTTGGCATTTTTATAGCTGATGGAGTTTTTAAATCGACAATTATCGAGTTTTTCCTGTTGAAAATATTTAATGTAGCGGTTTTCATCTCATTTTTACAACAGTGAGTCAAGCAGATCTACTCTAGTAGAGAAATGGAGAAATAAGCGTAAAAGAGCAGAAAAACGCAAATATCTCGAAAAGTATTTCGAATTTCGGAATGAAAATGGGCGACTCGGCGTCCCTGGGTCATTTGCCGTCTTTTGGTACCTCGGGCGCCCTTCTGCGTTCAGTGGTTTCGGAGGAGATAGAGGGACATACGGACAAGCGGACATACGTTTGTTTACTCTCGGATTTTAATAGTTAAGATACTCTATGTAACGAAATACGAGCATTTAAAGAAGTATCTTATCCATAGGATCACTAAAAGGGACAGTAAAAATAACATTATTTATCACATAATACAACTGCTTAATAATTTCACTTCCAAAATTTAATAAATAATGTTATTCTTTTTTCTACGATGTTTATTACAAAAACTTGTCAAGTGCGAAAATTTCATGCTAATTTTTTTGCTTATAAAATACATAAATAAGGCCTACTTAAAGAAAACAAAAACTGAACGCATTTATTAAAATGTAAAGAGCTGCCAAACAGATTTTCTCGTTTTCTCAAAACAAGAAATTTAGTTTTTGACATGTTTCTGAAATAAAAAATTCAATTTCTAGTTGCCAGCATTGTAAATTGCGACCATATTTTCGAATAAAAGGGGTTATTTTCCGTCCTTTTTATTCCTATTAATCACATGCCTACTGAAATATTTCCCTGTAAATTTATGATCTAACGACATTTTTAGTAAATGGTTTTTATTATATATTCTCAAAACTAGATGAACACTTGCCGTGTCTTTGTACTACATCGGTGTTGAAATTACAATTTAAAAAATTCAACTTTATCAAAAAAAAAAACCGCCTCGAGAAGCAATTTTTTTTTCTCGATATAAAACACAATTTTGAGTCCTTCATATCATGTATAAATGATGCCATGATTAAAGAGAAATAAGGTTGCTACATTGCAAAATTCCCCCTTTCGAATAGTTCGAATAGTTTCGTACAGTTGTTTCAAAGCGGAGTCAAGGTCAGCAAGCTACCCTACACCCTAAAGATAACCGGTTTTACTCTCTACTCAACCCCCGTAAAATCCCGGCGTCGCGACTCCGATAAGGAGGGGAAAATCGCGATAAATGCATCGTGTGTAGAGACCAGAAACGGGTTGCAAGACTCACAAAATGATTGCCCTATTTGGCGAGATAATGAAGTCTGAACTATTCCAATGTTATTTTCTACGCGACCCCTTGTGACCCTCGTGGTAAAAAGTTTTGGTCCCTCTAATTGGATTCGGTTGTATATCTGTAGCACTACTGAATAGTCTTTGACATCGACGGTTGAAAAGAGGGTCACGCCTGATTTAACATCTCATTTCTTGCAGTAACATCGTCCAACGATTTTTAACCACGTGTGTAAGGACTTTGTAACCACGTGTTTATATTAAAATTGAAAAGAAACTTAACCATAGTTACAGTATTATGGAAATTTAGATTATAAATAAACATGTAAAGTACTAAGTCATTTCAGAATAGACAAATACTAGAAATAAGTCGAAATAATAATAAGAAATATTATTCGAAAAATACTGCAATACTCATGACAATTGAGCCATTAAACCCTTGGAAAATGGGTGTCCCCTACGTTTCGCCGAAAACCACTTTTCCTTCCCCCCTTACATCCTGTTTCACCTTCCCCGTAGGGAGATTTCGGCCAAACCTCCTAATCGAATACCATAGAATCGATGCCTAAATGCTGAATCGAATGCCTGTGAATCAAACCTACTGAAGAATCGATTCCTAGGAATCCTAGGAAAGTAATTGGCGAAACGAATTGAAGCTCTCCAGGGGGCACGGTGGTTTCTTATCTAAACACAGGTGTTTACCCATTGTTGAATTTGTCACGGTGCTACTCTTGTATTTTGAAGAGTGCACAAGGAATACGAATTCTTTTTCTGCATGGTAAACTATATAGATTTTTAACGATTTCTACATTTACCATATCCCAATAAAAAAATTGAACATTCATTAAAATTCCTTTATTAATAATTTTTTCTCAGGAATTTAATTAAATTTTTAGGTGAAATTATTCAATAATTAAAGCCTATTCCATGGACACTATTTTAACAACAATGTTATTCCATGAAACTTTTTACTTAAAAATTAAATCCTGAAAAAAATATGTTTTAAACTACACTTACCAGTTTTAAAACTTTGAATTTCTTTGAAACAGATTATAAAATATTAGTATGATTTTTAATCTATCTAGTGAGTTATATCTAGTTTTTTTATTAAAAAATTAATATTTTGTGTTATCTTTTCTTTTTAACAATGGACAATGGGGGTGAGCCGTGAGCGGATAGTTTTTTAAGCAGAAATAAAGCTATTTTCAGCACAATGATAGCAAAAAGGGGTCAAGGGATCATTTAAAATTTTCGAAACATAGCCAATGCTTTTCCTTGGGTATTTATACGTATGTATACATAGTTTGGGGCAGTTAGAAAGAAAAATGGATTTGTATAAAAGACAAACACACACAATCATTGACTTTTATTATATTAAATACCTCACAATTAAACCTTATACAGAACAGAATGTTTTTGTATAAACGAGTTAAAATAAAACTTTTTTGAAAATTTAAAAAAAAAAATAAAAAAATCCGAGATTGAAGATACTTTTACAGTATTTTTTTAAAATACACATATTTAGTAAAACCTTATAGGTACCCGAATATTATATAGCAAAGTGTATTTTAAGATTTAAAACTGCGATAAAAGAAAGCAATGTTTTATTTTAATTTTAATAATGTGTAAGCACTCCATGTACTATCAGTACTCGAAAGTATCAATTTAATTAATTAGCTCTAGTGGATAGAAGATGATTATTTTATTTGTTCTCATTCCTTAATTTTCAATCGAAAAATATTCATGACTAAAAAAATAATCGTACGAATTGGGAACTTTAAGAATCAAGGTTTCTAGAGATTATAACGATTAAGTATGATTTATCGCTTTCATTTTTATACAAATGAATAATACTTACTCTCTTAATGATAACGGTTACAGATCTAGTTAATCGGAACACGAACACTAGTTTTTATAATATAATTAATTAGCTCTAGTGGATTTAATTTTCCAAAGATGATTATTTTACTTGTGTTCACTTAATTTTCAATCAAAAAATATTCGTGACTGAAAAAATATTCGTACGAAAAAAATTGCAGGAAATCACAATGCGCCACGTGTTTCCCAACACAGAAAAATATCTTTTTTCACCGCTTTGCTCGAAAAATACCAAACACATACGCATTAAGGTGTATATTTTCGCCTAATTAGGAACTTTAAGAATCAAGATTTTATAGAAATTGACCTATCTCTATATAACTAAGATTTATATATCGCTTTCATTCTTATACAATTGAATACTTTCTTAATGACAACTTTGCTATCACCATTACATAAAAATGCAATAGTCGGAGAGGAGATTTAAATATAAATTTAGTATTGGATCTCGTACCTTACTTGTATTGTACAGTTTTGGCATCGTGAATTTCAATAATATTCGAATTGAAGAAATTGACACTTCTTCAACTTGTATCGATAATTTTTAAGTAAAATATAATTCTCAAATCAAATTTTGTAGATGTTTACGTTTCATAACTGGTCATTATACCTTTATTCATTAAAGATTAAGAATTTTTAGATAATATCACATTTTTTACAATCCACCATTTTGGTCTTCGTGTAAACAGCATCGTTTAGTGTGAAAAAAATCACTTAGTGAATTACCCTTTTCCCAAACAAATAATCTTAATAAGAACAGGCTGATGCAATATCCTTGAATATTAGGCTTATGACAGCTTAAATCACAAGATTTTTTTTTCTGTATTAATGAGATGTAGATGGTATTCGGGAAAACTGTTTAAATTGGTTTCAATATTTAATACTCGAAAGCACCGCGTTAAGCTAAATAATTTATACGTACAGTCAATTTATCTTTGTAAAAAATGGAATACTATGTAAATTCGTTTGTATACAAATTAATATATCTCCTTAAATTTTATCATTTAAAGTAATGAAAATGATTTTGCATGGGGTAATGGGTCTGCAAACACTATTTTTTAAAATAAAAAAGATATTAATCCAAATTAGTGGCGGGTAAAAATTTAGTCTGGCTAGTACCTTAGAGCTGAAATTTCATGCCCTGCATTAAGCCATTAATTAACTTACCAATACACTCTTTGCGATTTTTTTTCCTGAATACAATTATTTTAATTTTTTAAACAGCTATTTGTGTTGAAATTTTTCGTATCATTACACAAATATACCACAGAAGAAGTAATATTAAATAATGTGCCACACATTTCCATCCAATATATTTGCAAACTTGTATAAAAATTTGTAGTATGTTTTTATATATACCATTATTCCAGAAAATGGGAAAACTAGTAAAAAGGTTTTCGAAATGGTTTCTAGTATGCGGAAAAAAAATTTACTTAGAAAACCTATTTCCCTGAAACAAAAGATATTTTTCCTGAAACAATGGAAAAAGTAGAGTTTAGAAGCTAAATTTCTTAGCTAAATAAATAGAAATGACACATAAACACTTATTTTATATTTTATACAGGGTGATTAAAAATTCATCATCAATATTTGGTGGTGAGGCAGAGGGGACCTAGACAAGCATATTTCGAATAGGAATGAGGGGGCGCAGCTAAAGAGCTATATAGGACCTAATGTAGTGCGAGAGCATTACAAAAGGCTGTTTTGCTAAAGCCCGTGTAACGAAACAAAACATAATGGAATGAAAAAAATTATTGCATGAGGTAAAGCAGTATCCGTACTACTTACACCTTAAATTTGATAGAAATTGAACCACTTGGTAAACCGTGAGGTGAGTTTTAAAACGTGCAATATTAATCTTTTAGCCAAAAAATTGAGTTTCCTTAGAGTGTAATAGTATTTAGAAAAATGATGATAGGGGATCGAGGAAGGAATTTCAATGATAATACATTTCTTTGAACAAATAAGGGATCTTGCATGATCATTGAAAATTCCTTCCCCGATCATCTCATTTTTATAAATACTACTGAGGAAACTCCTTTCTTTGGCTAAAACATTAATATTGCACTTTTTAAAACTCACCCCCACGGTTTAGCAAGTGGTTCAATTTCTAGCAAATTTATGGCGTAAGTAGTACGGATACTGCTTTACCTCAAGAATAAATTTTTTCCTTATATGTTTTTTTCGTTACACGGGGTTTGCCAAAACAGCCTTTTGTAACGCTCTCGCACTACATTAAGTCTTATAGCTCTTAAGGTGCGCCCTCTCATTCCTATTCGAAATATGCTCGTCTAGGTCCCTTACCTCCCCACCAAATATTGATGATGAATTCTGAATCATCCTGTATTATTACATTTTATTAGAAATCTCAGCTTTCCAAATGAAGATAGTGTCCAATACAATCCATGTAATTCATAAGGGTAATGTTGTTTGAAACCAACTCATTCTTTAACTTTGCAATTTTCTCATTAATTTTTTTGTATACTGTTTTTTTCTTGGGAGTTGATGCTGTTCCTACGTGCAACATTCTCATCACACCTTCATTTTCAATCTGAAGAGTTCTTATTAGTTCTATGAAGCTGAATATGTTCAAATGCGGATGAACGGCTCTTTTATTCAGTTTAGAATGAAAGCCTTCTACAAAATTATTAGTTCGCGATTGATCGTTGTCAAAATGATTCCAGAGGTCCCTAAATTTGGAAAAAAAAATATCTTAGTTATAATACATTTTAATAAAAAAGTGATAAATGTGTAGTCCAACCGCCCCGAGAAAACTTTGACATAAAAACAAAATTTTTTAAGGGAACTATAAAGTTCACTTTTTTTAAGCATTTATGGATTAACATTACCCCCAAAATTCAATGGAATAATTCGTTTCCATAACAACCACCACAGTATTGTACGACGTCCCACGTGTTTCTTGAGGAGGTCAGACTAACTACTTATAAAATCATTGTTAAGTATAGCTAAAATATCTCAATGGGTTTTTTAGGGTACAATATGGAGTATGTTTTTTAAAGGACAGCACTATATATTGAGAAAAACTTACATTGGAAATTTCGCTACGCATTCATCCAACCATGTGTCAGCTAAATAATTGTACATTTCAGTTGTCTGGGGCACATTTGGTTCATTTTCCTGAAGCCACAGGAATGCATCAACAACTTGATGTTCTGGTACTAAAGGGAGTGCAGCTATTCTCCGTATCCATTTTGTAACATCTCCATCGTTCTTGTAGTTACACACCAAGCCCAATTGCTGAACCTATGATGATTAGATGCAGGAGCATTAGCATTATTATGACTTAAAGTTTCATTATAAATCTAAGTAGTGCACTTTTACAAACCATAAGAATTAATAATTACTATATGTATAAAGTGGCATATCAGGCTACAAGCATTGCCAGGTTTGATACATGTAGCTTCTGTTTGGGTATTTGGTCGATTTTTTTAAAAATATAATATTTAGTGTTATAGTACAAAAAAGCGAAGCCGAATGGATGGGCTTAAAAATACTCCTTTAGTGCAGATGTCAGACACATCTAAAAGTTCGTAACGTGCAAGACACGATACCTTTTTGAAAGTTATGAGGCAAAACTCATAATTAAGATTTTTTAAAATAATTACTAAGAATGATGATACTTAAGAATTTTTTTCTTGGTTTTGTAAAAAAAAACGGTCACACCAAAGGTTTGAATGAAAAGAATAACTTTAGAATAGAAATTAACAAAAAAAAGAAGAATGGAAAATGTGAAGGGAATTTTTTTTACTATAATTGAATTATGGCGAGAATTAACTATGCTTACCTTTCTCCAAATACACTGAGTGTAATGAAAAAAACACCCTTTAACCATGCATTCTGGAAAAATACACTTTAATGCGTTAATAGAAGCTGCCTCGAAATCAAGCATACACTGCATAGGCTCGAATTTGAGGCCAAGGCTATGTGCTTTACTTTTAAGATTTTTAAACAATCGCACATACGTATCCTGGCTTTTATCAGGCAATAGTGCGTAAATGAAAGGGAACACTTGTCCCATGTATGTACCATGTATACTGTACAGTTGAAAAAACAATTTCGGCACGACTTTAAATGTTCCGTCCAAGTAGATTCTTTCTGACATACAAAGCTTATGTAAATTTTCCTTTGTTCCAAAAATCTGAAAATAGATCCAAAGATATGAGGAGAAATTTTATAGAAAATAATAATTAAGCAAATAGTTATCAGATAACACTTTACTTACCAACATTCTGTTTTCTTCATCCCCATCATCAAGAAGGAGAAAATCGTCCCCATGTTTGGTTTTAGTCCAATGTTCAGTTAAATTGATCTCCATTTTGCTGTGAGGCAATGGGGGTCTTATGGAGGATCTAGCTTTATACATAAATTTCTGAGATGCTGCAAAACTTGGTAGGCACAAAGCCACTTCATCAGATGTAGCAGTTTCAGCTATTTCTTCCCTACAAAAAATAATTAAAAATATATTTTATACAGTCTGAATGAATTGTTAGGGGTTGCTATAACGTATAGAAAATAACGTTATTCCTATGATAAAATAATGGTACTTTTACAACTGGACATTAAAACAAACGGGTTGTTATGCAGAGGTTCTACAGTATATTGCTTATTAACAGGGCTGGGATTTCCATGCAATTAGCAACTGAAAAGGAATACACTATGTTTGATACCTAAATTCAAAATTGGGTTCACTGCATTTTAACTAGAATTTTAGATATGTTGCTTCATAGTGCATTTTTTTTTTTGGAAAAAAACACAGAATTATTATTGGAAACTTAGTTGTATTTGCATATATGTAAAATAAAAATGGTCTAAATCGATCCAAAATTCCTAAAAACGTGCAGTATTTAAAATACCTTTGAAAAATATCAGATTTTTGAAAAGATTAACATGGAAATCCCACTACTTATAAAAATTTATATTAGAGATTGGCTTGTAGGAAAATTATATATTACTTACTTGTATATTCTTGGAACAGGAACAGTACTTTCCCTGATAGCTCTCTCTTTTAGCTTTGCAGAAAATTTTAATTTCTGTATTATGTTCACAGGCTTGTTGTGGTTGTGATGTCCAGATGTCCTTTTTATTTGGTGGCTATCAGAACTGGTTGATATAATTACAATGCGTGCATTGCACTTCGTCTTCGAAGCACTCTCGCATTTATAATACCCTGTATTGTCCTTCTTCCTTTCCAGGCGGAAAAGAAAATCATTAAACTCGACGAGATAACCACCTCGTTTCGATTTTATAAATTTTAATTCGTTCATCGCTACCGACACCGAGAGAGACCTACGAAGACACCGACGCGCTCGTGCTAAGACCCCGAGAGAGAAATGAATCCCCAAAACTCAACTTCTATAAAAAAAAAAAGTATTTTTGTGCTAGTCTTTTTATCATAACGGTCAATGCAAACTTTTATGATACCAGCGACGAAGACAGCCTAGGGGAGAGGAGGGGAGATAAGATATTCACGTGAAGAACTTACGTTTTCTAAGAAACCAACTAATTGGCTCAGTACACTATCCAATACAAAAGACAGGATATCAAAGGGCGTCAGAAATTGGTGTGAAGAGTTACAAGTCATAAAAATGTCACAGGGTCGGTGCACCACAGGGGTTCCATTGGGAAAAAGCATTCGATTCTACTCCAGAATCGATTTCTTTGCCCGATCCCGAAATGTGAGGGAAATATCGATGATTAAGGGGGAGGGTAGAGGGGACAGTAGGGATTTTTTACGACAAGGGGGGAAGGAAAAACTGTTTTCGGCGAAACGGGGGTACCCCGGAAAATGTATCCACAATAAAATACCTCAGACTTCACATAGACTCAAATTTAAAATGGAAATCCCATACAAAATATATATCAGACAAACTATGGTATCTACTGTGTAACTTTTATTATCTAAAACATAAGTTAAACAATAAATTACTAATCAATTTGTATTATTCTTGGGTTCATTCGCAACTTAATTACGGTTAAGTGGAATGGGGAGGGGATTACATGATCAACTTAAAAAGAATTGAAAGGCTACAAAAAAGATTTCTGAGGTTCTTAAAAAATGAAGCACACTTACACACAAATAATATAAACTATTTCAAATCCTTGAATATTCTTCCAGTTAGCCATCTGTTTTATTTTAAAATTTGCCTCCATCTCTATCTAAACCCCAACATTTGTCAAAAACGTAACATCATAAATTTACGAAGGCCTAACATATTATACTTTGTACCTAAATTAAATAAGTCCATATTCTGTAAAAAAATTTTGTTATATAGCCCAATAGACCTTCTGACCTTCCACACATATATTCAAAAAACAATTAATGGAATGTCTGTTTGCTATTGACAATATTGATTATTTCTTTTGTACTGTTTAGTGTATGATTTAGAATTATTTTTAAGCACTCTAATTCATTATGGCAAAATATTGATTGGCGCCCTGTTTGCCACTGTCATCTTATGTTTGTATTTCCTGTATCTTTTATTTTTGTACTATATTTTTTTCTTTTCTTCTTGTATACTTTAAATAATTTTTGTTATTCATATTTACGGTCACCTACATGGACCAAGTGATCCAAGGTGACTATGATACTTGTATTTTTTTTTTCATTTATTTGTAGCTCAAATAAAAACAATTGTTCAGAAAAAAATAAATAAACAAAAAATAAATTAGAGTAAAATTAAATTAAATATGAATTAAGCTGTGATAAGCTTCTCTAAGTTAAAGTGTGTTCGAGCCTAATTTCATGAATTAACTCTACTTTTTTTGAGGATTCGTCTATAAAAATGGGTATATGAGTTGAAAATATAATTTATTTTTTAACACTAACCCTTAAAATTATTACAGAAATCTTATTTTTTTCTTTTGGTTAGTAGCTGTATAAATTATATTTTTTTGAATGGTTTAAAAACTGATTTAAACTTTAGACTCAAAATTACTGACCAGCCAATTCAAAATGTTAATATAGAAATTTTCAAAGTCAATTAGATAGTGTTTAGATGTAACTTTGTTCTATGTGATTAAATTCTGTGTTTTGTATATTTTTAGTGAGATATCAAGACATTTATTTATTAAGTTCCTTTAAAGGAGTATTTACGGTCCAGAAATAATTTCTTTAAACAATTGATTTCTAATTTACTATATGCGAGGAATTGATCATTTTAAACAATCCATAAAAAACTGTTCTGTTTTAAATTTCTTATGAACTGAAACTTCTCTTTTTATGAGTTACTCATAAGTACAATTGAATGGTCGGTCAACTGCAAGAAGGGAATAAGTCCATAAACCATGTTTTGAGAAAATCGAAAAAAAAAACCCCTGTATAAGTATTGGAATTTTCATTGTATAACCACCAAATTGGTTACAGGAACAGAGCAATCACCAAAACAAATATAAGTACATTAAAAAATTTTAACGGTTAAAAAAAGTTGATGGACTTATTCCTTTCTTGCATCTTACGAAATTTTTCTGAAGAAAAATCTAAAAAAAACCCTTAAAATTGACATTTAAATTATATTTATTCTTAGTTCACACCACAAAAGGGAGAAATACGAAGAATAAGACAAATAAAATAATGGAATAAAAGAATATGAATGAAGTCAAACATTCCCTACATAAAAAAAGTTTGAAAATACTTCTAAATTAAGAGAAGATTTCATTTTGGTTAAGTTTGCATTATAAATCTGTTTATAATGCAAATTATAAACAGATAAAACTATTTATAATGCAAATAATAATTTTATGTTTTAAATATATGCGTTTAATAAATGGTCCTTTGGTTATATCTCTGACGCTACCTTTATAGGAACACATTTGATAATGCAATGGTCAGTATTCTTTCCTCTATAAGAGCAAAAGGTGTTAAGTGCGGGGGAAAAGTAAATATTTTGTCTATTAAATTTTGAAAGGTTGAAAGTTAAATAACATTTGTTTGTTTATAATTATATTTTATTATGTTTAACACAATAAGTGTACTAACAGATATACCTAGCCTTGCACGGGGGATTTTCCCAATTTATTTATTTAAAGCTTTAATATTCTGCTTCTCAATGTAGCGTCATTTTAATTTTACATCACAACGTCAGCAATTTTACACCCAACTAGATTTGACGCAGTAGACAAAAAAATTAATAGACTTTTTAGAAAAAAAAATTGACTTTGGGAAACTGGTAAAAATGAAATAGAGAAGAAATAATTCTAAAAATATATTGTATTTAAATACTGTTTAAAAAGAACGAAATAAGTAGAGGAGTGCTAGGTTTTTGTGTAGCATTTTTGTTTTAAATCTAATTACAAACAATAAGTTTACAAACTTTTAGAGTTTATGAACGACCTTGTTTGGGTACAGATGATACCTAATTTTTAAATGTATTAAAGATAAAAAATTAAATTCAAATGTAATAAATTTTCTCTAAATTTATAAAATCTTTTATACTTTTTTTACTTCAAAAATATTTTGGGAAGGAAGCTTTTGTTAAAAAAGTACGGTAGATGTACCAGTTATAGCCCCTTTTTAAGAAAAATCAACTGAATAAAAAAATTGTGTTGAATTTGAACAACAAATTACATTTTTGATTACACTTAAAAATAGTGATTATGTCAGTTTATAATTAAATCGTCAGTAAATTGACTTTTTGTGCTTAAAAACATCTCCAAGCTTTGCTCTACACATGAGTGAAAAGAGGGTGAAAATAATCTACCCCCTATCAGCAGATATCCCTCTGAATTTGAGAAATAGATGTTTTTTCATTGTATTCTTTATATTTAATTTGGAATTAAAGTTAATTTTTCTTTCTTTTCCTATTATTTATAATGCAAACTAAACCAAAATGAAATCTTCTCTTAATTTAGAAGTATTTTCAAACTTTTTTTATGTAGGGAATGTTTGACTTCATTCATATTCTTTTATTCCATTATTTTATTTGTCTTATTCTTCGTATTTCTCCCTTTTGTGGTGTGAACTAAGAATAAATATAATTTAAATGTCAATTTTAAGGGGGGTTTTTTTTGGATTTTTCTTCAGAAAAATTCCGTAAGATGCAAGAAGGGAATAAGTCCATCAACTTTTTTTAACCGTTAAATTTTTTTAATGTACTTATATTTGTTTTGGTGATTGCTCTGTTTTCTTATACGCTCTTTGTTCCCATACCACTTAAATGTTACTAAAAACGGATTCGTGGAAATGGGCAAACTTCGTCAGATCGAGCGGGAGATAAGAAACAACAACCATCCCCTAAAGGGATTGACAGCTGTGATGGATGAGAAGGGGAGGACCGTCGGGGTCGTATACAATGGTGGTGGCGAAACGTCCTGGACACCGAAGAGAAGAATGAATGGAATTCCATGAATTCACTCTAGTATGTAGATAAGGGTCAGAAACTCAGCTACTGAAAGAAAGGAATGCACAGATGGGTAGTTTTCCGTAAAACGTATGTCAATGAGAGCTTGGGGTTATAAAATGACCCCGCGCGTCCCAACGGGTCTTTTAAAAAACTCGCAAAGGATAGAAACGTACGTTCTTCTCCAATCAGGAAGCCTGTTAACCCTGCCCCGACCCGAACTTGCTCGAACACGATCACCCCTTTTCAAAGGAAGAGGGGTTGCTTATCTCGAACCCTGCTCCGCCTACTGTTATGGTGCTTTCAGTGAAGAATCTCTCTCTCTCTCTCCTTGCAACGAGCGTTGGACTAGTAGGTGAACTCTCTGAAAACACGTGGAACCGTTTCTCATAATTAATTAGCCATGGTCACCTTGGATATTACGCATAGAACTCTTTCAGCGTTAAGGCACAGCATCCTCGTCAACGAAGAAATTTGGATAACGACCCGAATTCACCTTTATTTCCTAGATTTGGCCGTCCCGAACAGTACTCTGTACGGGATGCACTTCAAAAAGGCTTTCCCGGATAACAACGTGAAAATCGGCAAATTAAGCACGTGTAATGTCAGCAAAAACCAACAGTTCTATATTGATGACATTTCCGTTGGGTGCCAGGGAAGAAGAGATTCAAACTTATTTTATATCTATGCTATGGGAACCTATAGCACAATAGATAGGATCGGAATGGGACTTTTTATGTCATTTTTGAACAATTTAAAAGCTGGAGCGCTGTCTCTGAGATCTGGGGAATGTGCTGTGCGTTTTTTGAATTTGGCCGAGCTCATAGGATACCAACAATGGAAAGACAGAGTTATGCCTCCCGGTCCTGATAGACCTCGCAGGCATCTAGTGGTCGAGAAAGTCTTCACAAGAATCTACCCATCTATTCTCAAAGGAATATTCGAGAAGAAAGTTGAACACCCTTTGCTGGTGTTGAAATTTTGGAAAGTGTTTTGTCTAACAAAAGGAACCCGACTCGGAATGTTCCTGTCTGTTCCTGACGTCGAACATCTGAAATTTATTCTGAATGTATCAAACAGAATACAATTTGACTTCTGGGGAATGAAATACGGTGGAAAAGGATTGACTGAATATACAATTATCGCTTATTTTAAAAAAAAACGTTACGACCTTATAACGGTACTCCTCGATTACGGATTTGCCCTTGGAGAGATGTCTCCCGAAGACGCGGGTATGATGTGTTGCACGTAAGTAATCAATTATCATACACATTTTCAGCTGTATCCTATGTAGTAGCGGATTTATAGACTCCGTTTTAAAAGAGCGATTTTGTCCATGCTGCTGTCCTTCCGGGACTCAAAATTATTTTTATTTCGCGTACAGTATTGAAAAAAAAAGTATATTTTTAGAGTACTTAATATAGTGAAAATTTTGATTTCGTTGCAG
Organism: Tetragnatha montana; assembly: GCA_963680715.1. NCBI lineage: Eukaryota > Metazoa > Arthropoda > Arachnida > Araneae > Tetragnathidae > Tetragnatha > Tetragnatha montana. Next base: position 49,576,408 of record OY796675.1, read on the forward strand.
TGAAACGACTATGATTTGGTAGTCCTCCAGATGGAAATTTTGTTTGATATTTGACCTATAAAAATTCATTTTCCTTATTTCATTATCTCTCATTTTTAATGAAGGTGATTACCTCAATCGCCTCCCCGTATGCTTTTATTTGTTGTACTACTTTCTATATTTCAGCAGTGTTAACCTTTTTCATTGTTTTCGAACTTATTCTTTTTCTTTCGGAAATGAACTGAACTGTTTAAGAGAATATTCAAAACAATTTCGCATGCGCTTATATTTTCGTAGAGTTATCTTCCATTAAAATTTTTTAGTGTTGAAATGAATAAGGGAAAAGTTTCTGCTCCTAGATAAAAATAACCGTAATCAAGTCCCCTGCGCTGCAGGTTTTAAAGAGTTTCAGCGAATTAAAGAATTATCATTTTTCAATTTTATCACTTCCTTTAGATCAAAATTAATTTTCATTTGCAAAATCTTGATAGAATTATAATTTTTATAAATATTTTGACAATATTAAAACTCTTAATTGTTTGATACATACATCATTTATCAATGGACGCCACCTATTTAACACCTTCTTAGATTATCTAACTCAAAATACATTTCATTAAGTTTACTGCGTTAAAAACAATGGAATATCCCAAATTCTCCTATTATATTATATTTTCCTATTTAATCTTTACTTTCTTGAGGGAGCTGTAATTTTTAAATCTCTGACAAGTATTATCTTCCATCTATATGTGTATTGAAATATTATACAGGGTTCCCATGGGCCTTGAATTTCATTTTAGTTTTCAAGGGCCCTGGAAAGTACTTGAATTTAGCACTGAGTCCTTAAATTTTTATTTGAAATATTTTATTTTGGAATTATTTTCAGTTTGAACATGAAAAAGTTAATTTTTTATTCAAGTAGTTAATATCCTGTTATCTTCTTAAACACGGATGGGATTTTTTAAATTGTAGAACAGGTATAACTTGGCTACCTTAATTTTTCTGTTTGACTTTCCTAAAACAAGTGAAATATAGTAGTATGTTTGAAATTGTTAAATATATGAATGGTAATATAATGTAGTCTTATCTATAAGAAAGGTTTTTGAGAGAAGTTGTTTTCTGAAGTAGGGGCACTGAAGAGAACAAGTTTAGTTGCTCGTAAATGACTTTTCCACCTATCTATGTTAGTTCATGAAAAAATTAAAATGAGCCTCAAAAAGTCCTTGATTTTTTTCCTCACAAAATATATCCTTTCCTTATAAATTTGCTGCATTGACCATGTAAACATAAAGGTCAACATTCCCTTTTTTCGTCCCTCCCTTACACGGAAGTGGTTTGAATTGAGGAAGAAAGGGCAAGGACAGACCGTGTCAGTTGAATCGTCTAACCGTCAGTTTGAAAAAGGGAATAAGTCCAAAAACAAACTTTTGAGAAAATTTGAAAAAAAAAAACCTGTATAGGGATTTTCGTTGTACAACCACCAAATTTTTACTGGAAATTCTCTCAGGATCATTAAGGCAGTATCAAAGGAGTAAGTGAATATGAATGAAGTCAAAAATTCTCTGCATTAAAGGAAGTTAAAAACACTTTAAAAAAAAGCAAATTGTAATTTCAAATTAAATTAAAAAATACAATGAATGGATATCGATTTCGCAAATTCAAGGGGCTGTATCTGCCTAATAGGGGGTAGTTATTTTCCCCCTCTTTACACTCATGTGTAGAGCAAAGCTTGGAGGTATCTTTGAACACAAAAGTTCAATCTGTCATTCTTTGGACTTACCCTTTTTCAAACTGGCGAATGAGTTGATTTGTGTTTGCGTTGATACCCAAGTGGAAAGTTGTTTGTTGAATATTGAGGAGGGACAAAATTGAAATGTCTTTAAAATTCTTAGTTATTCAATAGCACCATGACAGAACGTGCTTATTTCAGATATGTTTTCTATGGGCCTAATTGCTAGCAGGGTTGGGTTTCTTCCGGAAGAAACTAGTTTCTTCCAGGACAGTGGAAGAAACTGGAAGAAACCAACTAAAAGCTAAACAAATGCTCCAAATTTTTAAATTTACTGACTACATGTATAAATAATTTAAACCATAATCTAAAAAATAAAAGTTAGTTTAATTACTATTAATTAATTAAAATAATTAATCTTTGAAAAATAAGTTACTTTTAACACTAAATTTCAGGTTACTTAAGTGTTTAAAGGTGATGTTGGCTAGAAGGGTTTCTGCTATATCTGTGTAAATGTTACCTAATCATTCTTTATTTAATATATTACACGTTATTAGATAGATACAGTAATATATACAGGGTGTCCCGTAAATGATGTGTCACACTTCTAGGGGGGATAGTAGACACCTAGACGAGTCAGAATCACATAGGATTTGGGGTCCCAGACCCAATCCCTGGGAGTTAAAAATGGAGCGACACCCCAAAACAAGTATTGAAAAATTCAATTTGTAGAAGAACTACTATTGGTAAAAATGTAATTATGGTCTCAAATTTTGTGGTTTAATATGATCCTCAAAATTACCTTGACAGTTTTCAATTTAAAATTTTTTTTATTACGAAAGAAGTTAAAAAACAGCAAAAAAATGTGAAAAATATGCCAAAACTTTATTTTGTTTTCCGAAATCCTTTCTTTCGATTTGATAATCTGAAAGAGCATAATTAATTAACCTTAAGTCCAAAGTTTCACGTAAATAGCATCAGTATTAAACGCTTGAGAGCCTGTTAAAGTTAGTTTTATGGGAGCAAAAACGGCTTCGGAAAACGAACGTTCAGGGACAATCTACAAGTTACGGATAGATACTCGCCAAATTTCCCAACATTATTTGCGATACGAGATTCCTCGCCAACCTACGCTTCTACAGATAGTTCAAACTTCCTTGGCGATGTGTGGCCTTAGTTTTCGGATCGTCACTAGAAGTCTAAAAGGTAAATGTATATTCAAGCTATCAAATCAGACACTCAAGAAAAAATTGTTCTATACCTAAGAAAAAAAGCAATGTTTGTTTAGCAAAAGGGATAGTTACAACTTATTTTTTCTTAAGTCTCTGTTTTGTTAAGTTCAATAAACATTTATCTTCTAGACTTCTGTGACGGTCTGAAATCGAAGGCAAAAATTTAAGTAAATTAATTAATTTACTAATTTTTTTCAAAATAATTCCCATCCCATAAAAAAGTGAACCACCATGCCAACTTTGAACACTTTTTGTAAACAGTTTTTGTCGTTATTTTTCATTATACCCCTGCTTTAGGATAGGTCAGTCGACGGATCCTCGATCGCTGGGTTCGTGATTTCGAATTGCGATACAAGATTGGTTTCTATTAATCGAGAAATGTCAATGGGAATAAGCAAAGTGGGGGGCTATCCACTCACCGTCCGATAAGCAATATCTTAGGTTTGTCATAACTTTCAATAACCTGCATTCTTTTATTTTGCAAATTTCTTATATCGGAAGTTGAGGGGAGACCCTGCATACCCACTTGCTTATTATATCATTCTTTAATTAATAGGAACCACCCTTGTATCGCAACCCGAAATCAGGAACCTAGCGATTGAGGATCCACCGACTGACGTATCCCCACTATGTACAAAAGATATTTTACGAACCATGTTTGTAAATAATAGATTCTTCTGGTTTTTTTTACCTAAGTTATCAAATGTACAGTTTTTCTCATTAAACGCAATAAGTAGTAATGCTGTTTGCATGATTGATACATTTGTAAAACTAACACAACTATCGATTGAATAAAAAACTATCGATACTATCAGATAATTTCTAACAATTCATACTATTGATTTTTAAGATCGATAGTTCCTAAAAATCAGTAGTAAAATCATGTTTGTTCTTTATGTTCAAAAATTTTTTTAATTAAATTAATTAATCTCTTGTTTTCTAAAAATAATAAGAATTAAGAATCAACATTTTACGCTTTTGAAATTTTCATCCCGCCAAATTGTTCAATTGGCGCATTTCAGATATTTTCATACTCATCTCCTGTCTCGCCAAATCGGGCGAGGAATGAAAGTTGGCAGACATCTATCCGTAACTTGTAGATTGTCCCTGAAAGTTCGTTTTCCGAAGCCGTTTTTGCTCCCATAAAACTAACTTTAACAGGCTCTCAAGCGTTTAATACTGATGCTATTTACGTGAAACTTTGGACTTAAGGTTAATTAATTATGCTCTTTCAGATTATCAAATCGAAAGAAAGGATTTTGGAAAACAAAATAAAGTTTTGGCATATTTTTCACATTTTTTTGCTGTTTTTTAACTTTTTTCGTAATAAAAAAAATTTTAAATTGAAAACTGTCAAGATAATTTTGAAGATCATAATAAACCGCAAAATTTGAGACCATAATTACATTTTTACCAATAGCAGTTCTTCTACAAATTGAATTTTTCAATAATTGTTTTGGGGTGTCGCTCCATTTTTAACTCCCTGGGATTGGGTCTGGGACCCCTAAGTCCTATGTGATTCTGACTCGTCTAGGTGTCTACTATCCCCCCTAGAAGTGTGACACATCATTTACGGGACACCCTGTAGATAGATACACACAGAGTATCTCTGTGGATACACAGATATTACACTAGTAGATCTACTAGTGTAGTATCTGTGGTAACCAATGGACTCTAACCGCCTATCTGGTTCGAGACTTCACACGGAACCAACACGCAGGGCCGGACTGGCCCGGGTGGCCGGGTGGCGATCGCCACCCAGACGGGGGCCTTATGAAAAAGGGGCCCCAAATCCAAATTTGGATACTTCAAAAAAAAATTCAAAAGGTGGGAGGACTGCTGAGAGAGGGGCAGAAGCAATGGGACCCGGCAGTCCAAGGGGGCCCCGTGAGAAATGTAGAATTTTTTTTTCACATTAAACCTCGCTTCTGTCAATTCCCTTTGATTTCGCTGCCCCCTCACTCGCTCATGACAGGAAATGCCCGTAGCCACTCCTTATCTCAAGGAATCAGTACGGCGGGGCCCTTTGGCAGGGCACTCGAAATCTTCGTCTTCGACCCTTTATTTTCGCCATGTCATAAAAATATGCTCCTTGGGAGGAACCACGAACATACTCCTTCGAATTTTTCTAGAGCTAATAGTGAGAAAGAGGGGAGGAGGCTTCCCCCCGAAATTCGACCAAAACGAGTAAAAACCCTGTTTTTAGGGTCAAAATTTCAGAAATTTTCTGAGGGAGAACCCCCAGGACCCCCCCTTTGATACTTTGAATTCTATTATTTACAACTTTTTTTATAATAAGTTGATCACAATGAAAAGCCTACCAAAAAATGTATTAAGTTCCTTAAAATGTACATCCAAAATTCGAAATAGGTATCCAAAACGAGTTAAAACTCTATTTTTAGTGTCAAATTTCGAAAAAAAATATTTTTAGTATTAAATTATCAAGATAATTCAATTCAATTTACAAAAATATTAGCCCCCCCCCACTGAGTTTTATATTGGAATGGAGAAACAGATAATGTATGGGGCCCTTTTAATTTTCAGCCACCGGGGCCTGCTACCAGCCAGTCCGGCCCTGCCAACACGTGACCTACTGAGCTTGCAATTAGTTACCACAGATACTACACTAGTAGATCTACTAGTGTAGTATCTGTGGTAACCAATCGCAAGCTCAGTAGGTCACGTGTTGGTTCCGTGTGACGTCAGACGGTTAGAGTCCATTGCAAGCTCAAGTCACGTGTTGGTTCCGTGTGAAGTCTCGAACCAGATAGGCATCATACAAAACAGTTTTCAGCCGAAAAAAAATTAAAATTATCATAAAAAGTGAAAAAACACGATGTTTCGTCTGAATTTTAGTTACTGACTGAAAACAAGCAGTTTTGAAGTTTCTGTGTTGTAATCAGACAACTTTCAGTCAGAGATAAAAAAAAAAACCAACAGAAGAAAGACTGCTTGCAACCAGAAGTTGCAACACCTCCAACAGAAGATGTTGCTATCTTCTATAGGAGGTATCAGGTGTATTATCTCCACGTTCCACAAAAGATCCACAGGAGTCCCCCTTCAGGTCGAAACTCCGAACCCGGGGAAAGGTAAAGAACGGGTTCATTGTAGTATTTGTAAACAGGAGTACACCTATGTACAGTAGACACCAATATAATTTTATTTCTTATAAAGGGTACTAGGCCACTGAAAACAGAGTTGAACTTGAACCTCGGACAAATTGCAATAAAAGGTTTTTCAACGGTTTTCACTTAGAAATGACCCCAATAACAACATAGTACTATAAATCGGACAGTGGGAAATTTATGATTTTAAATTTAAAAAATATAAAAAAATTAAAAACGAACAATAATACAGACAAGTCTATTATATTGTTGGGTTTTTTTAATTTTTTTCGGACATTTTTTTAGATTAAAAAAATAATTTTCCATCCTCAGATTTTGTGCGATTTTTAGTACGTTTCATTCCTAAGTGAAAATCATTCAGAAACCTTTTATTACAATTTGTCCGAGGTTCGGCCTTTTCCCCCCGCTATTTTCAGTGGACTATACGTATTTCTGGTTGACTTCGCATGTAGCCAGCTCTCGGACCAATACAATATTGTTCATTAGAGCAAACCAGATATTAAATTAAAAACTTCCGTCTCATTTCAGTACTAACGATGAAATTTTCTTTTTTTTAGCCGCCACAATCCCCTGACTTGTACGTTTTTGGACTACACTAAGAAAATATTAATCCAAAACGTTTCCATGGTGCGGTTCCTTCTACGGTGCTATGAAAACTGCAACTATGAAATCAATCTCCCTGAATTCAAAAAGGTGTATCAAAAGCTTTCACGCACTCTTCCCATGCCGTCTCTGCCCCCGAATATCGTTCGGAGGCATCTCGAAGACGCCCTTGATCACACCTCCGGTGAGGCGGTAGATGAAATGTCTACGATCTACGAGACCAGCGATGTCTATATCTCAAACAGCAGCGGGGTTACTCCGCAAACGCTTAGTCACTTAAGCCGCTGCATTATTAGGGATCGGCTGGCAGCAAACGGACAACTGCCTACAGCAATCGGTGCTTCTGTTCTACCTACGCTCATTAAAAGGTTCATAAGCCTAGATTACTGAGCAGAACATTTCTAAGTGGGAAATAACCTGTTGACTTAACAAAGAAATTCTCTCAGATATTCTACCAGAATACCCTTGTAATTAGAGATGGGAAGTCCTGTTATACTAATACTGAACAATGAGCATAAAAAGGGTCAAAAGGGGTCATTTAAAATTTTCGAAACATAGCTTATGTGTTTCCTTGGGTTTTTAGGTATGTATACCTAGATTTGTGCAGTTCGGAAGAAAACTGTGAATTTGTATAAAAGACAAACACAAAAATTTACTTTATTATATGAGATACCTCCCATTTAAACCTTATATAGAACGTAATGTTTATACGATTTAAAATAACTTTTTTTGAAAATAAAAATTTAAAAAAACCCTGTGATTAAAGATACTTTTATACTATTTTTTTTAATACATAGTAGGTAAAACTGAACACAGAGTATAGAGCTTAACTGCCTTGACGAGGAACTGAAATTTGTCATTTTAATTATGTATATATTATTATGTCCTATCAGCATTATGTTTTCATCATTCAATCTTAAATTCTCAAATTTTGGATGTCTGATAACACGCAGGTTTTTGTGACATGAAAGACTAAAATGTAATGCTTTAAAGTTTCAACACATATAACAATGGTAATATGTTGTGCAATTCTGTTTTCTGTCCTGTCATGCTGTTTAAGATGCAGCTAATATAAGTATCATAAAAAAATTCAAATTCATTCATTAAAATATGCAGCAAAATAAACAGAAACACTAAAAATCTGTAATTTGGCTACACATTAGTTTATTCAATTCCCTTTTTGTATTTATAATGTCAAAATTATTATTTGTGAAATTTAGATAAAATGTAATCTTTCTGTTTATTTTCATGCCTTAAGAATACTATTTTTATTTTTTGTATAAATTTTAATGTAATATTGCAATTTGTAAATGTGTAAACATTTTGGTGTAACTACGAGGGTTGCTTTTTTTCAACTTCCGTTTTCCTCCTGAAAAAAAGTACTAGGAATTTCAGAATAATTTTGGTACTGGTAGTTAGGTACATCCTTCAGGATCAGTTTGCATTTTTACTGCATAAAAATCGGACATTTTTTCTGTTAGTTATCGAATTTACAAGCGCGCTCCTCGAACTTTTTTCCCGCCAACCCATAGAGAATTTCGCTGTCTTCTTCGCTCGACCGCTCCGTTCGCCCAGCATTTAACATTAAACAATGGGTGAGCAGGTGAAAATTGCAGGAGGGGAAAGCGAAATTCTCTATGGGCTGGCGGGAAATAAGTTCGAGGAGCGCGCTTATAAATTCGATAACTAACAGAAAAAATGTCCGATTTTTATGCAGTAAAGATGCAAATTGATCCTGAAGGATGTACCTAACTACCAGTACCAAAATTATTTCGAAATTCTTAGTACTTTTTTTCAGGAGGAAAACGGAAGTTGAAAAAAAACAACCCTCGTATTATGGTAAATAAAATTGTATTTTGCATATTATTATGTAATTTTCTTTACACACATAACACACAATTGTATCTTTGGGTTCAAAAACCATTAGTTTCTATAAAAGTTTCTATTCGAGTGGTTTTTGAACTCAATGATTGTTTTTCATCAGCTCTTGTTTGAATCGCTTAAAGTTATACCTGATGTGGAAATAAACTATTAAAAAATGCAGATATGGTTTGAATGGGGAATAGTATGTATTATATGATTTGTTTATATATGCAAGCTAATTGTATTTAATGTAAATGCATTAAATGAAGTTACTTATTTAATAACAAAGCAATTGTAAATTTAGGATGAACACTACATAATTTAAAGTGTATTTAAGTAACAGCAGCAAGATAAGTACATTTTTTATATTTATTTGTACGTTCTCATGGTGATATATTTGGAGTACATCCCGCTACATTCAGTGATGCTTATATACTAGTCTTGATTTACAACAATCCCAGATTAAAACTATTTCTGTATTACAAAGACAGGTAACGAAAGTTTTGATTGCTTTATCATAGGAATAAGTCATTATACTGTCCTTATGATTGTATGTTCCCTGAAGGGGTGGCTTTACTGATGTTCTACCTTGCATTAAAATTTGCTACCAAAGTTCTTTAGTTACTATGTTCTCAATTTTATGAAATATCCTCTAAAAGGTCATTAAATTTTTATATTTTGTTATACACGCTGATGTAACAGAAGTGTTACATGAAACTAGGGTGAACCGACCAGTAATTGACCAGTTAGTGGAAATTCCTCCAAGTTTTATTTTTCTCTCTAAGGAAAAAATTTTTCTAAAAAAAAATGACAGTCGTATAATATCAATGAAAGTATGAGGAATAATAACTGATAATCATTTTTCCTTTCACTTTTATAGAATTTATTTATTTATTTTAAAAGCAATTAATTGAAATTTGGCCAGTAGTTGACCACCTACATCCACTATTTGACCACCATTATTCCAGTAATTGACCATTGCCATATTTAGCATTTCCAGAATAAAAATCAAAATAATACAGCTCAAGCACAAATCAACCAACCGATCCACAACGCAACATATCATTTCCAAAAGAGCTATTTGTTCGAGTCCCACTGAAAATTTCCCTTTATCTGTCTCTCTTCCTGAAGTTGGCTGAAAAAAAATACGCAACGGAGACGTATAAAGGAAACGTTTCAGAAAGCCTTACACAAACTTTCATTCAATCTGATTAAAATTCACTCACAAAAATTAAGAATTGGCAAATTTTAGCAAACTTTTAAGTTTTTGTTAGATTAGATTAGTTGTATTTGTTAACAATTTTAAGCGAAAAAAAAATCAGTTGTTTTATTTTAAAATTTTGAATTTAATTTACTATTCCATCCTTAAACACCCGTGCCTTTTGGCAGAAAATCCTATGATCTGAAAACCAAATGTTTGTTCGAATCCTACTAAATTTCTTCTATTTGTAGAATACGTCTCAGAAAACTCTTAAAAAAATTTTTTTCAATCAGGTCCACAGACACCCAAGAAGGATTTGAAATTTGAAAATCTGATGTTACATTTGTTTTTCACTTTTTTCAATCAATTTTTTTCAAAATTACATAAAACTGAGATCTAAATTTTAAATAAAATACTGATACCTTTTCTGGAGTTATTTACTCACAAGTTACAATTTTCAATTAAAATTCACTCACAAGAATTAAGAATTGGCAAATTTCAGCAAATTTATAAGTTAATAGTTTTTATGACAATTTTAATATAACAAATTTCAACTGTTTAATTAAATGGTTTTAAAAGTTCAATTTTTTTTATTTTTAACTGTGTATTGAAATGTACATTTATTTTGAATCTCTTAACCTTTGAAAACCAGACTGTAAACCAGCACGATAGTTTGATTCCAGCGTTTACTACAGAAGGCTATCTAAAAAACTAAAACTGCGTATACAGGGTGTCCCGTAAATGATGTGTCACACTTCTAGGGGGGGTAGTAGACACCTAGACGAGTCAGAATCACATAGGATTTGGGGTCCCAGACCCAATCCCTGGGAGTTAAAAATGGAGCGACACCCCAAAACAAGTATTGAAAAATTCAATTTGTAGAAGAACTACTATTGGTAAAAATGTAATTATGATCTCAAATTTTGTGGTTTCATATGATCTTCAAAATTATCTTGACAGTTTTCAATTTAAAAATTTTTTTATTACGAAAAAAGTTAAAAAACAGCAAAAAAATGTGAAAAATATGCCAAAACTTTATTTTGTTTTCCGAAATCCTTTCTTTTGATTTGATAATCTGAAAGAGCATAATTAATTAACCTTAAGTCCAAAGTTTCACGTAAATAGCATCAGTATTAAACGCTTGAGAGCCTGTTAAAGTTAGTTTTATGGGAGCAAAAACAGCTTCGGAAAACGAACGTTCAGGGAGAATCTACAAGTTACGGATAGATGCTCGCCAAATTTCCCAACATTATTTGCGATACGAGATTCCTCGCCAACCTACGCTTCTACAGATAGTTCAAACTTCCTTGGCGATGTGTGGCCTTAGTTTTCGGATCGTCACTAGAAGTCTAAACGGTAAATATATTCAAGCTATCAAATCAGACACTCAAGAAAAAATTGTTACTATACCTAAGAAAATAAGCAATGTTTGTTTAGCAAAAGGGATAGTTACAACTTATTTTTTCTTAAGTCTCTGTTTTGTTAAGTTTAATAAACATTTATCTTCTAGACTTCTGAAATCGAAGGCAAAAATTTAAGTAAATTAATTAATTTACTAATTTTTTTTTCAAAATAATTCCCATCCCATAAAAAAGTGAACCATCATGCCAACTTTGAACACTTTTTGTAAACAGTTTTTGTCGTTATTTTTCATTATACCCCTGCACTAAGATAGGTCAGTCGGCGGATCCTCGATGGCTGGGTTCGTGATTTCGAATTGCGATACAAGGTTGGTTTCTATTAATCGAGAAATGTCAATGGGAATAAGCAAAGTGTATGGGGCTATCCACTCACCGTCCGATAAGCAATATCTTAGGTTTGTCATAACTTTCAATAACCTGCATTCTTTTATTTTGCAAATTTCTTATATCGGAAGTTGAGGGGAGACCCTGCATACCCACTTGCTAAAATATCATTCTTTAATTAATAGGAACCACCCTTGTATCGCAACCCGAAATCACGAACCTAGCGATTGAGGATCCACCGACTGACGTATCCCAGAGCGGGGGTATAATGATGGAAAATAACCACAAAAACTATGTGCAAAAGATATTTTACGAACCATGTTTGTGTAAATAATAGATTCTTCTGTTTTTTTTTACCTAAGTTATAAAATGTACAGTTTTTCTCATTAAACGCAATAAGTAGTAATGCTGTTTGCATGATTGATACATTTGTAAAACCAACACAACTGTCGATTGAATAAAAAACTATCGATACTATCAGATAATTTCTAACAATTCATACTATTGATTTTTAAGATCGATAGTTCCTAAAAATCAGTAGTAAAATCCTGTTTGTTCTTTTTGTTCAAAAAATTTTTAAATTAAATTAATTAATCTCTTGTTTTCTAAAAATAATAAGAATTAAGAATCAAAATTTTACGCTTTTGAAATTTTCATCCCGCCAAATTGTTCAATTGGCGCATTTCAGATATTTTCATACTCATCTCCTGTCTCGCCAAATCGGGCGAGGAATGAAAGTTGGGCAGACATCTATCTCGAAGTGAACATCTAAAAAATGAAAGATGAACCGAGAAAAAAACCCACTGGACCATTCACCGATGAACTCATACACTGTGTTCTTACGCTTAACACAAAACGCAAACTTTTTATAATGAGACAGTAGAAGTATTTTTTCATTGGTAAAGTGTTATTATTAGAGAAAAAATAGTTTTACAACTATATAAAAGTGAATAACCATTTAAAATCTTCTTAAATCACATCAAATATGATCCTCAGAACAGCTGTCTTCTAACGTGTATATCCGCCGAGATAGAAAAACTATTTATAACTAAGATCATTAAAAAATACATTCTCTAAAACAATTTATTTAAATGTTTTGTAAATCCTTATATACAACTAAAAAATCCGTTTTAGATATTCTTAAAACCTGAAAAGTAATCTAAACTGTTGGCACTACTTTTACTTAAATTCTTTGACAAAGTTTTTATATTAAAACTTTCAAATTTCCGTCATAATTAATCTAGCATGGTGGTCAAGACATCGGCTATCTGATAGCCGATGTCTTGACCACCCGATCCCGCAACCTTTAGATCTGATAGCCGCTATCAGATCCAAAGGTTGCGGGATCGAGTCCCACAAACTATATTTTTTTTTTCAATTCTTTGAGAGCATTGAAATTTTTTTGTGTGTAGTAGAAAATTATTCTTTGAATTTTACAAATATTTCTAGAGAAATAAGACAAAAAATAACTTTTTTACGGTTATCGTGTATTTTTCTGAGAATTAAACTACCTCAAATAAAATATTCGCATCAAAATATTGCATCAAATAAATTTATTGAAAAGATTTTCCATCTTAATTAAAGTTATAATAATAATAGATCATTATATCAGCTAACAAAATAAAATTAAAATAAAATTATTTATTTGTTTTTAAAAAATCGTTTGGTTTGATAAAATAAATTAAGAGGTATTTGAAGGGTAATTTAAACGATTTAAACGACCTTTATTTTTAGCAGGTTATTGCCTGTTTTAATTGAAATTCGAAATTTTTCCTGATCACCTATAAATAAATAGGACACGCATATGATTTCCAATAACTCTTTTAATTCTTTAATTTAACCTTGGAATACAACATTTATATCTTAATTGCATAAAAATATTATTGCTTCAATTATACATTTTAAAACTAATCTCTTAAACCGAGATGTTCATATTTTAAACAACCGATGAAGATAAACGAGTATGATTTGAGTGAAACTGAAAAAAAAGCTGTTCACTGAATGAGTGATTCACAGGACTGAATCACCAGGATGAACAGTGAAAGTGAAACAGTGTGAATCACAGAGTACTAGAACAGAGAGTCCACGGCCATAGGCCATAATGGAAATCGAAAATCATGACATCTTGTTACAGGTTGGGAGAATTGTGGCGCTGGGATCGCACTAAACTCACTAGCGTCTGGATCCAGTCTGAATCGTTCGCCGGCTGCCTATGGGAGATCGAAAACACCTTTCTGCGCATGCGCTGAGTTCTAATTTGGCGAGAGATTTAAGCGGCCGGCATACGTTCCAGAATCTAGTGTGGCGCCCTCACATCAGTAACGCATTTGAAAATAGCCTCGTGGACCCTCTGTTAGGATATTTCTCTGTGGTGTGAATGAGCCTTAAGATATAAATTTTTGAAATTTCGTTTTGCGTTTTGGCGCGAAAACAGAAACATAGAGCATTTTCAATCACATGACTCGGACCTAACAACGGCCTTAGCAACAGAAGATGTTACAGTTTTTTGCCCTACAGAGGTTAACAGTTACAGAAAATGACTAGCCGTGGAATTCTTCAATGGACTCTAACCGTCTGACGTCACACGGAACCAACACGTGACCTACTGAGCTTGCGATTGGTTACCACAGATACTACACTAGTAGATCTACTAGTGTAGTATCTGTGGTAACCAATTGCAAGCTCAGTTGTAGGTCACGTGTTGGTTCCGTGAAGTCTCGAACCAGATAGGCGGTTAGAGTCCATTGGAGCATTGGCAATCACGTGATCCCATACCTAAAAACCGCCTTAGCAACAGATAAACAACGGCCTTAGCAACAGTTAAAAGCCCTACAGAAAGTCAGGGGCGTATTTAAGCAGAATTCATTGGGGGGGCGTATATGACGAATTTGCCGACTAATTTTTTTTAAAATTAAATCTTTAAAAATAGTATATGTGTCTGTATATATTATGTCTTTTGTAAAACTAGCTGATATTACCGGTCTTGAACGAGTGGATTAATAGCTTTCTTCTTTAAAATTTTTAATGAATTCTTTACCTTACTTTATTGAGTTAGATGCATTAAAATTCATCGAGTTGTGAAGCATGTAAAGGTTTGAACGATTTCAACATTTACCACATGACCCCCATGAAAAACAATAAGATGTATGTATTAAAGAAATATTCTCCCAAAAATTACTTAAAATGTACATTTAAAGCCCTGGATATCTTTAGGATTTTAATTAACTTTTTTTAATCCAATTTGAGAAAAATCTATCTTTCATAGTTGCTTTAACATTTTTAATATTCCATGGAATGGAGACTATTTTAACAACAATGTAATTCCATGAAACTTTTTACTTAAGAAAATTAGATAAACTCTCAAATAAAGATATTTTAAAACCATACTTGGCAGATTAAAATTTTAAATTTCTTAGAAATATATTTTTAAATTATTGGTATAAAATTTAAGTAGACTTGTGTCTAGTTTTTCCTTTAAAAACTTGTTATTCTGCTTATTTTTTCTTTGTAACAATGGGGCAAGCATATTTCTTTTTGGGGAGAAATAAAGCTATTTCGGCAAAATAACTATAAGGGTAAAAAAAGATGGTCAAGGGGTCATTTATGGTTTTCGAAACATAGCCTATGTTTTTCTTTGAAATTTTCTACGTTCGTATACCAAGTGTTTTGCAGATCGGAAGAAAACTGGATTTGTATAAAACACACAAAGACACATTGACAGAAGTATTAATCAATTGGGATAAAATTTTGCACTTTAGAACTTTTAATGCGTTACACATTAGAATGTAGCAGAGGACACACGACACACCACCCACTTGCGTTCGATTGCTGTAAATATTCCAGTAAAATATTTTGATAAAAAAATCTTTATTTTTAGCAGTATGCGTGGACGGAAATTCGTGAATCTGATTAAATTAACAGGATGAAGTTTTCAGTAAAATGCCAAGTACAACTTATAAATATTTAGCTTGTTTATTTATATTTAAGGAATCAAATTCATTGTTTCATTTATTAACATCCATTTATTCAACATTAATTTTAACACGTCGCTTTTTTAGATGAGCCCATCTAACCACCACAGCGCCCAAATCTAAACAATCCAAAATGTCCTTCTCACACGTAAGCATCATAGGATCAGTCATTGTTGTTCTAAGAAAGTTTTTCACAATTTTTAATTTGCTAAATGTTCTTTCATTTGAAGCAACTCTATTCTATTCTAGTGATTTCAAACTCTAAACATTATAAACATTTGAAATTGTTTAAAAGTAATAAAAATATTTTTAAAAAATATTCATCATATACATTAATTTTGTTCACTGTATTTTGCTAAAAAATTGTCCAAGAAAAACACAACCAATTTGTTGTTAAAACCATACATTAGAAAAGGTATATTTAAAAGGAAATTATATCAAAGAAATTACTTCTGTTCTTAAATATATTTTTCAAATTATATTAATTTGAGAGACTTGGTTTTATTTGCAAAGCCAAACTTCAAATGGTAAAAACTCCATACGTATTTAGCAACGAAAAACTAGTTAAAGCGGTTAAAAATAAAACAAAAAACTGTTAAAAGATAACGTGACATCAAATCGAAACCTAAATCAAGCAATTAAAGAAATAGAGCATTTTCAATCACATGACTCGGACCTAACAACGGCCTTAGCAACAGAAAAGTTACAGTTTTTTTGCCCTAAAAAGGTTAACAGTTACAGAAAATGACTAGCCGTGGAATTCTATTTGAGCATTTGCAATCACGTCATCCCATACCTAAAAACCGCCTTAGCAACAGATAAACAATGGCCTTAGCAACAGTTAAAAGCCCTACAGAAGGTACACAGTTAAAAGAAAATAACCGGTTGTGACGTCACCTGAAAACACTATTACGTGATATACTAGTATTGGGGTTCGTTTTGATAATTTGCTTAAGGAAGAAGAGGATTTTTCTCAAAAAAAAAAATTAATGATCAACACATGATAATTTCAGGTAACACATTATAACTTAAGACAATTTTAGAATTAAGAAAACCAGGATTTCATTTTACTTACCCAAAAATTTGATCGTAATGTAAATGTAACAATAATGAACAGCTCTAACACTGCCAATTATGACACAAAAAAGCAGAGGGCGTTGGCGAAGGTTTGAAGCTGTCCCACGACTTGGGGGTGTCCTTGGGCATTCATTATCTCCCCTTTCAGAGGACATCTGGATCTGGGCGACAGTCAGTCGGTCGGTCACTTCTAAACAAAAGAGTATGCTATGTTCCCATGGTCTTCTCATTTTTCCAGGAAGGACCGGACCGTATACACTTGCAGCTCGTGGGGATGGACGGGGGCTTTCTCCCTCAACGGCGAAAGGAGGGGAAAACCGAAACCATCGACACTGCTCGCGAAGCGCGGTCTCGGTGATAAATTGAATCGTACAAAAATCATAACTTTATGACAAAATAGTCTTTTAGACCCCCGCGCCCAAGAATATAAGGGCGCAATCATAACTACTTTGGAGCTACAACCATAACTTAAAAATCTTAAGCATTAAAAAGGCAGGAATTCATATTACCAGAGATGCTGCTTTGCTTGAACAATAAGTAACCAACAAAAGACATAAAAGTTCAATCGAATTGGTTGGAAAGGCGGTTTTTTCCATTTAGAACTCTGAATTTATTGATTATATGATTGTGTTTCTTTTGAGTTTTTTGTTCCATGGGGTCGTCCATAAATCCGAAACCCTACATCTGTGGTGATAAAATTCAAACCGTCTTTTTTTATCCAGTTTAAGAAATGTAATTAGTCTTTTATAAGAGAAAACCAAGAATATGATTGTTAGTATCCTACAACCGGAATAAATTCATGTTTTTATTTGGTTTAAAAAGTTTATTTGTTCTTGAATGCCATTACCCCGTCTATTTTTATTTAATTTGAAAAAAGTTCAATTACTGGTATTAAACAATATAGATATAGATGAATAAAACCGACGGTTTTACATAAACTGGTAGTTTTTATTCGGTTTAACAAGTTCATTCCTTTTAAGTTCCTAAAATCAAAAGTAGATAGGTTTTTATACAACTAGACAAAACAGGTCGGGATGTGTTAATGTTTAATTGGTATTAAATCTATCAACCGGATAAATACACTTAAAAAGTGTATTTTTTTAATTAAAATTTACTATTTATAGGGCATTGATTTTAATGTGTTTTTGTGCTCTGAATTCAAAAAGGATATTTTTTTGTTCTGGAATGCCACTTTTCCCGAAAATTTCGATAAATTTGTAAAATAAGCCTTTATTTTAATTTTAAGGAAAATATGTTCATGAAATATATTTTTGTTTTATAAATCCTTCATGAAAATCTTTATATAACTAAAATAAGCTCATTTACAACTGAATTAAAGCCAATTTTTCTCCTTAGGAGGCTTAGTACATTTACCCTCGGGAGTAGCAACAAGAGCCTTTTTTCAACTATACGTATAACAAAAATTCGTCATTATGGGGCGATTAAATCTTCCCTGGTACTTTCTTTCCATCTCTATTATGCCCTGATGAGATAGTTTACTATGTGCATCATTCACAGCTTTTAATTTTAAAATGCAAAGGAGTCAGAAATGCTCAAAAACTATGAAAAATGCACAAATTCGAAAATAAATTGGCAATTTGTGTCAAATCCTGACGTATAGGATTTTTTTCAATATTTTTTTTCGTAATCAGCACACTAATACATAGAAAATCACTATAATTCATCTAACAGCTTTTTCATTGCAGACCTGTGTAATTCTAGATACCTTCATAAATAAAGGAAAATAACACATTATTAGTCAAAACAAATCTATATCAATCAAAATTTTCGGGAATTAGACCTGTCAGGATTTCAACCTGTCGGGATTCTGACTCTGTCGCGTCGGGATTTCGACGTCGGGAACCAGATTTGTCGAGATTCTGACCGGGATTTTAACCCAGTTGGGATTTCGACCCGTCGGGATTTTGACCCAGTGAGTATTTTGACTCAGTCGGGATTTTGACCCAATCGGGATTTCAACCTCTCAGGATTCTGACCCTGTCGGGATTCTTACATGTCAGGATTATGACTCTGTCAGCAAAATGACCCAGTCGGGATTTCCACGTTGAGAACCTGATTTGTCGGGATTTTGACTTAGTTGGGATTTTGACCCAGTTGGGATTTCGACCCAGTCGGGATTTTGACCCTGTCGAGATTTTGATTCAATCGGGATTTCAACCTCTCAGGATTCTGACCCTGTCGGGATTCTTACATGTCACCATGTCAGGATTATGACTCTGTCAGCAATTTGACCCAGTCGGGATTTCCACGTTGGGAACCTGATTTGTCGGGATTTTGACTCAAGTTGGATTTTGACCTCTCGGGATTTTGACCCAGTTGGGATTTCGACTGTTGGGATTCTGACCGGTCGGAATTATGACGCTGTCAGGATTTTGACCGTTTTAACCGGTTATTTTGACATCTCTGCTGGCCACTCCCTAAACAATTTTACGACTTTTACTCCGAAAATTGTGGAGAAGGAGATGTTAAAGAAGGAAAAAAGCTTTTTTTTAATTGCCAACCTAGTTTTTTTTAAGAATCTAAAAACCTAGAATTTGCCGACTATGATCGAAATTGACGACTTTGGGGGGGCGAGACGCCCCCCCACGCCCCCCCCAGTAGCTTCGCCCCTGCAGAAAGTACACAGTTAAAAGAAAATAACCGGTTGTGACGTCACCTGAAAACACTCTATAGAGCATTTTCAATCACATGACTTTACCTAACAAAGACCTTAGCAACGTTGTTTTTATCCGGTTAATTTCTTTTAACTGTGTATCTTCTGTAGGGCTTTTAACTGTTGCTAAGGCCGTTGTTTATCTGTTGCTAAGGCGGTTTTTAGGTATGGGATCATGTGATTGCAAATGCTCCAATAGAAGAATTCCACGGCTAGTCATTTTCTGTAACTGTTAACCTCTGTAGGGCAAAAAACTGTAACATCTTCTGTTGCTAAGGCCGTTGTTAGGTCCGAGTCATGTGATTGAAAATGCTCTATTGGATGTTTCTATTTCAACAGCCTTAGCAACGTTGTTTTTGTCCTCCAAGTGACGTCATGGGCGAATGCTCTATAGAGCATTCGCACATGACGTCACTTGGAAGACAAAATCAACGTTGCTAAGGCTGTTGTTAGGGGCGGGACATAGAAGTATCCAATAGCAGCATTCGCACATGATGTCCCTGGAGGAATAAAACAACGTTGCTAAGGCCGTTGTTAGGCAGAGTCATGTGATTGAAAATGCTCTATTGTTGCTTAGAAGCACTAGTTTCGAGGGCGCTGTGATGTAAAATCCCGTTTTTTGATCACGTGTCTTTACTAGTGTTTTGGCAAAAATAAAATTGAATTTTAAATAATTTAAAATATATTTTTGAACTTAAAAATCTGATATTTGAGAGTTTTAAACTATAACGTATCCAAAAAGTGTAAAATTAAGCAAATCCCTCACTTATGCAAATACCTCATTGAAAGAAAGAGTTTTATGCACACGTTTAATTCTTCAAAATCTACATTTTTCAAGTTGCTAGCGTCCCAGCCCTGTCTAGAAGTAAATAGCAAGAAAATATACTACTCCAAAGTATCCAAACTGCGCAAAAGCGCGAATTGTAAATTTGGTTATCGGAATAGGAACAAATGTTTTTGTTTTATTTTTTACATTTTGTATGAATGTATCTCTCATTTATACTTCTTGTACAAAAAAAAATTATGGTGAGTAAAACTTTGAAGTTTATTTTATGAATATTCTATATTTTATGAATATTATATATGAATTAATGCTAGTTAATTTTTTCATTAAATTTTAAAAATACCATACTCAGGGTTCGACTAATTTTTAATTTTTATTTTTATGTTTAACTCATTAACAGCCAAAACTATGAAGAAAAAAAGCAGTAGTTCAGATTAGCATAGGCTCAGTGATATTTAATTTCTATAATTTTTTAAATCTAATTACAGGCAAGTTAATAGTGGTGTAATTCTCTGAAATTATCATATTTTCCTTCCTCATCAAGACTACTCTGAATTTACTTCAATTTTAATCAGGGATGGATTAGAGGGAAGGGCGGTTGGGGCGATCATCCCCTTTAGACCCGAGATTTAATATTCAGTATAATATAGACAAAAGTAATTTATTGTGACTAAAAAGGTTTGATGTAATCCAAACTGTCTCAAAATGAGTTAAAATACTACGGGCTGAAATCTCAAAATTTTTCTAGGGGAGATCCCCCAAACCACCTCCTTGAAAATTTTGGCATCTTTCTAAACCCTGTTTTATTCTTAAAAATTCTGCGGCTTACAACGAGAGACCCTCTTCGGGTGTGTCCCAATGGGTCAAAAGCAGTTAAAACACTATTTTCCTATTTAAAAAAAAAAATTAGAGGGAGAACCTCCAACCCTCCTCTAAAATTTAAACGTCTATAATTCAATTATAAAGTGTTCTCCCTTGAAAATTCAGCCTCTTTTACAAGAAAACCCAAAAAAATTCTGGGCGAGGATCGCCAGCCTCCCTTGAAACTTTGACGTTTGTTTATAACTTTTACTTTTTTTCCTAGAAAATTCTTTGGTTTACAAGGAACCACTTTTATGACTATACCATACCTATAGGCGTTCAAAAGTTAAAAGCTGTGGACACTTATCTTGGGACACCCTCCCTGTATTTTAATTCAGTGTGGATATGTTTGCATTCATTAGGATTTTAAATTTGCTTACACAAACCGAGTTTTACTTAATTTTCCTCGACATCTTGAATGTTAGTTTTACACTCTTTCTTATATTTCAGTAAAGAGTATGGAGATATCATCTATTCCAAGTTTTGAGCGAGCAGATAGAGTTCTTGCTGCTTACAGTAATGTCTAATTTTATTTTTTGACTTAATTAGTAGTTCATAGCTAAAATATACAATTTATTACAATATACTATAGGTACAAAAGCGTAATGACTATATAATAAGGGAGGGTTTTTTCTTTCAGAAGAAAGAAAAGAAATTTGTTTCGAAGAAGAAAGTTTATTTTCTTTATTTTTTTATTAATAAAAAATTTGGTTTTTAAGTTCTGTTAAAGAATTTGAGATGTGTTTAAATGGTGTTTAGTGCAATCAATCAGCAGATTAATTTACTTTAATTTAGCGGTATTTTTCTCTTCCTTTCATTAAACTTTATAATTCATTTTGTTCAATAAGATTGATGTAGATACTTTGTGATTATTTTCTCACAGATGCGTTTTAATGGCCTATTTATTCTCAAATAAAAAATAATAATTTCTGAAAGTATAAGATTGTCCAGGCATAAATTCACAAGATTTCGTGTAACTTTTGCCCTTGGCACTCGATTTTTACAGGCATGCTAAAATCTGTCCCTAATGTAAATACCTATGCTGTGAGCTCCTCTCTACAATTTTTGTATCGGACGTTCATGGCACCTACTTCTGAAACAAATGATCGGAGGCTATTACAATCTTCTTTAGCGAAAAGCTGAATGTTTTTTTTTCAAGGTATAATTTCAATTACCAGGGCTTATTGTATCCTTGCAGGATTTTGTACGCTCCTTGAAAACTATGAACAAAATGGAAAGCTTCTTAAATTTGGATGCTGCTCTTTGAATTGCTTTTGAATGCTTACTACTTTAAATTTTGTTCAAAAAATCGGATTTACCCTTGAAGCATGCCACTATTGGTTATAGTTATTCATTGTAATATTTATGCCTTTGCTGATATTCCTTGTGTTTTTATGAGTTACCCTCATATGATGGGCCTGAGTACTCTGGGACAGTTTTTTCTAAAAGCCTTTATTAAATAAATGAATAGAATAACCTAACTTTTATTCGTTAATTCAAACAGTTACTTTATTATTTTACTTAATATATATCAGTACAATTTAAAACAACTGGGTTTATGTAACTTGGATAAGATTTTTTACAGGGAGAGCAAGCCAAAGAAGAGTAGAGAAGGAGAAAAATGGTTGCACAGTTTTTTTGCAGAATTTTGTTCCATCTAAAGAGACGGCAAATTTAATTGCAACTCAAGTTCTATGCATTATCTTTTCTTCTATCTTCTTGTATGGTATGTTGGGAAAAATGGTGGAACCTGGAACAGAAGTATTTGCAATTTATATCATTAGTGTTTCATCAGCTGTAGGGGGGCAAGTTTCTCGCATATGCAGGTTACCTGGTCTTTTAGGTGAGTAAAATATTTAGTTGAAGTGCTCTTAGTTTCATTATGTATTAAGATGATCAGATAGCAACGCAAAAATATCCAATAGAGGAGAGGGATAATGAATGGGACATGGAGTTGAATCCAAAACTTTTAGCTCCTAATAAAGTACTTTAAAAAATACGTTTTTCTTTTTATGCTAATAACAGAACAAGTTAGCAAAGTTTTTATAGTTATTGATAAAGCCATTTTGTTGTAAAAGTACAGAATGCGAAAATATCTGAATAAAAATAATAGTTTTCTGTTTTAACTTTAGTAATATTATTAATAGAAAACTTATTATAAATCTGTTATGTTTTTCATCCAGCAATTTTAAGTAATAATAATGGAATGTTTATAGGTATGATGATTGTTGGATTTCTTTTCCGGAATATTAAATCCATTCCTTATTATAAGGATATTTCACTAAAAACTATATCTTGTTCTAGGTAATATAATTAGTTTATTCAGATAGTATTCAACACAGTAAATATCTCATATCCAGATAGTGTCAAAGTCATAAATTTATATATTGTTGACAATGTTAGGAAATAGGGAAAAATATCAAGTTTAAAGTCAATTTTTTACTTCAAAAAATTATCCGAATTATCTTCTAGCATATTTCCAATACAAAGAATTGACAAATTATATTTTTGATGGTGGTATAGATAACTTTAAATGTTAATTTATTTTCTTATTCTGTAGGTAAATATATAGAAACCATTATCAGAACAAAATTTTAAATTTGAGCTAATTTCTTCATTTATCTGTATCTGTATCAGTCAGTTGTTAAGAAATATTTTTCTAAAATGTTCCTAACAATTCCTTCGTTTTCCCAAGCTGGAATTTAATTGAAGCAAAACATTTTCTTTTTGCAGAGATGTTGCTCTGGCTATAATCCTTTTGAGAGCTGGCTTAGAATTAGATGGTCCCATACTTTTAAAGCTCAAAATGACTGTTCTCAAACTCACCGTTGTTCCGTGTTTAGTAGAAGCTTTTTCGGTTGGAATTTTTGGTCATTACTTACTGAATTTGCCTTGGATTTTCTCTATTATGTTGGGGTAAGGAGTTTTTCTTTTCTTTTTTGTTCTACCGTTCTACCCAGTAAACATATTTGACATGTTGTTTATGTAACAACAGAGAATATTCTAGATTTAAAAAAAATAATCGTAACCACACTTTTTAATTGTTTCATTTGAAAGCTGAAAACAGGTTTAAATATTGGCACCACCACCCAAAAATTGCCAATCTGCTTTTTTTGGACATTTTCCCTAAGGGTATTTTTTAAGTGGTACCATATGATCGTAACTCCCAAAATACTATTCGTTGGAAACAAGGCAATCCCATTGCGGGTATCTGTGGAAACGCCTATTCTCGCCAAACTTTGAACGAGTGAGTGTAACAATTCACATTGGCGTTTTTGGCCTGGTGGTAACGATATGTATTCCATTGAGTTATAATTGTCTCATCTACTGAATTTTTTGTTTAGGTTTATAGTATCTGCGATATCTCCTGAAGTATCTATTCCAATATTGCTTAATCTCGAACATCAAGGTTTTGGCGTGGACAAAGGAATTCCAACTTTGATTATGGCTTCCGCATCATTAGATGATATCATATCTATTGCTGGTTTTACTATGTGCTTCAGCATAGCAACATCAACATGTAGGTTATCAAATAATTGTTTTTTAATGAATGAGTCAAATATAATTGAGTACTTTTTCCATGGTTGATGCATATACTATATTAATTTCATTGCAAAATTAGTTTACATTATTCTGAGTGAACTATGAATTGCTTGTTTCTAGCTCACTTAGCTTGGACAATTATAAAAGGACCATTGGAGCCACTAGTAGGATTTACTTTGGGAGCTTTATTTGGATTTATTTTTTGGTACCTTCCAAACAAAGATGGAAATTTGGTATGTCTTATTTTTCTATCAATGCATCTTTTCAGTGATTTTACAATCATGCCGTAAAATCTGCTTGAAGTGAAATAAAGAGATGTCATCTCTCTCATAAGAAAAGCTTTTTTTCTGACAAGGACTATAAGTTTATCTCGCTGGGCATAAAAACTCACTATATGTTTCATTTTGAAATTTGAATTCGACTAAACTTAATTTTTTCTGGGAAGTTAATATTTTTGTAAGACCGCGTATTTGATCCTAAATATCCCATTCTCCCACTGAAATTCCTGTTATAAATGAGATATTTTGAAGTGGAAACCTTAGAACTAACAAAGTGGGGCAACAGTTGATGTACTACATGCCCTTCAGAAATATAAGTACCTTTTTGAATGAGTTTAACTGATTAATCAACCCTGTATTTACTTAGCTTGATATTCTTGATTATGATTTAGTGTTACTTTCAGGGTTATGTAGTGTATTATAATGTGTTTCTAATGACATCTGCTGCTCTATCTCTTATGTTTTCTTGTCACTTGATGCATTTACCTGGGGCTGGAGCTTTGGGATGCATCACCATCTCATTTGTGGCTTCCTTTGCATGGAAACAGAATTCTAAGCAATATGTAAGTGACTACTTTCAGTTCTTGGGTGTGTATCTGTACTTTTGGTTTTTGACGACCTTTTACTGTATCTTATTTTGTTTGTAAAAATATCTTAATTTTTTACCAATAACCACATAAATAATATTTGAATTAAGTTGAAACATATAATTGTTTTGCCACAAGTTATGTTTTTGTTAGGATTTTTCGAAGAAAATTTTTATTACATCGAAGCAAAAGTTTTCATGGTTAGTGCTGGCTTAGCTGTCAAGCAGATAATTTTAGCTTTGTTGATATTTCTTAGTTCTTCCAAGAGTTAAATGTAGCCGCGAATATAATTCTAACTCAAAAGATTTTTCCTAAAATAAAGCTACGTTTTTCTCAGCATGTCGAAGAAAGAGTAGCATGCTACAAGCAAGTCTTGCCAATGAACCAAAATGTGGCATCTCTTGAATATTAATGTTATGTCCTACCAACAGCTATGCGTTTCCAATATTATTCACACCCACCCTATATATTTTCTCCAGTTTCTTCCTAAATGAGCTGATAGAAATTATTGTTCCAGGATGGTGTTCATAGTGTAGCTGGAAAGATGTGGAACTTGATCCAACCTTTCGTGTTTGCTACTCTTGGCGCTGAAATAACAATTGAAACACTGCATAACAGTGCAGGTATTTTTCTTATGCACTGAAAAGTTATTACATTTCTAGATTTAATTTAGGTACAGCTGATAACTATACTTAAATTGACCATCCTATTTTCTACTGAAATTTCTCATTTTCATAGGAACGGGGATTCTAACTTTGTTTCTGGGACTTTTCTTTCGACTTCTTGTTACAGTTTTGGCGTGCTCGGGAGCTGGATTTAATTGGAAAGAAAAGATATTTGTTTGCTGTGCGTGGCTTCCTAAGGCAACTGCTCAGGTACCATACTCTTATTTTGAATTTCAGAGTAAAATATTTCTAATCCTTATCAGCGACGTCGTACTAATGTGAACACTTTTACTTGACTCTATTATTTTTATAACTGTTACAGTGGTTATCAATCTAATTTTTTAAAACAGAGTAACATTATTAGGATTTTTGTAGATGGAAAGTAAAAATACATAAATTTTAATTCTAGAATTCTAGAGAACGTTTCGGGTTTACAGTTATTCAATTACCGGGAAAAGAATTCCCTTAAATATAATTGGTTTCTTCTGTGCTTCTCAAGGGAGTCACGAAAATGTCACCTAAATCAAAACTGGTCATGAACTTACGAGAAGGTCAGCCTAAATTTCAAAGACGGGTTGAAAAATTTATTTTTGAAGTTCTATTTACATTTCAGCGTAACGGGAGCAACATCAAAGGTCATTTTGATAATTTTTTATTAAAAAATGAAATTCAAAATTTAAAAATCCATCCCAATTCCTTTCTGCTTGTTACGGAGGCAAATCATTGATCCCAATCGTGAAATCAAGCTCAGCAGAGAAGTTAACTTGCAAGGTT
Source organism: Tetragnatha montana (assembly GCA_963680715.1). Classification (NCBI taxonomy): domain Eukaryota; kingdom Metazoa; phylum Arthropoda; class Arachnida; order Araneae; family Tetragnathidae; genus Tetragnatha; species Tetragnatha montana. The sequence goes on from OY796675.1 coordinate 49,603,099, forward strand.
TACTTGAACGTTTGTATGTAGAATAGAAAACGCAAGTGGTTGTTCAGTGTTCAAGCATTGCCTGTTCCTATTGCGGTTGCTATAAAATTGTCATATAGATTTTAAATAATAATAATCAAATCAATAATAATATGGATTTTATCGTGTGATAAAATTTATTTCTTATTCTGTCTTTATTTGTCTTTGTTTTATTTTGTCTTGCACGAGTGCCTTTTTCAGAACTTCTTGAACTTTTAAGGTTTTAAACTTACGGATTTGGTCTAAATTTAAATAAACCATTTTGGGGAGCAGAAACAACAACATGATAGAAAACAGTTGAATCTAGTCGGTATCATTCCGTTTTTTAAGGTATCATGTTTTAAATTTTTTTTTTGGTAGGATGGTTATAGAAAATCTAGAATTATCAGGAAACTTGATAAATTTTAAGTGGGGGCAAAGCTTTTAAGCTAGTTTGTGAATACAAATTTAGAATGTTTTTAGTTAACCAAACTTCCACGTAATTTAGTGTAGCTTGCTTTTAACCTTTTGCCTTTTAAAAAGAATTCACTGTGTGTTCATTAGCTTTTAGGTAATATTAATTTTAAAAACCAATTGAAAATTTAATCTCGATTCATATTAGAATTCCCAGTTTAAAAAAGGGAATAAGTAAAAAAATATTGACTTTTTGTGAGCAAAAAAAATCTCCCAGCTTCTCTACACATGAATGTAAAGATTGAAAAAATAACTACCCCCCTATCGAAAGATATTGGCCCTTGAATTTTGCGAAATCAATGTCCACTATTGTATTTTTTGATTAAATTTTAAGTTTAAGTTAATTTGTCTTTCTTTTATTATTCTTTTTACTGTAACTTTAGGCAAAAAAAAAATTTGATTTTAATTAAAAGTTAAAATGGTTTTTCCCTTTTTTATCCAATTAATATTTGACTCCATTGATATACTCACTCCATTGATAGTACCTTAATAACTTAGTTTAATAATAATTTTTAATTTTATTCGTCTAAATCTTTCTATTTTTCACTTTTGTGCTGTAAACTAAGCAGAAATATAATTTAGTTAGTAATATAATAAAGTGGTTTTTAAGATTTTATTTCAACTGGAAAATTCATAAGGATGAAAAAGGGAATAAGTCTATGAACTTTTTTCAACTGAAAAACATTTTTGAATATACTTATATTTTTTCCGAGGAGTATTCTTTACTCTAAATTTGGTCCTGTATTTCCATTACACATTTTGTGATTATACAATGAACCATTATTTATGCTGATTTTTTTTTCCGATTTTCTCAAAACTTGGTTTATGACTTATTCCCCTATTCAAACTGACAACAAAATAAATTCATTGAAGTAATATTAAAATCTACCGACCACACAAATCTTTTAATGTACCAAACTTTATCTATTCTACCATTACGATATTTTTATTTCTACAAAACTTGTTTATTCATCTACAAAAATCCTAACTTTTGTGAAAGAAAAATACTAATTAACGCAAGAAGAAGTAATAAAATCTACAAAATTCCATATCCCACTAAAGAAATCATGCGCGAAATATTTTCATATCTTGGCCCAAAGTTTTTTCAATAGCCTACCACTAAATATACAAAACAGTATAACCAGTAAAACCTTCAAAAAACATTTAAAATTAAATTTACTTACAATTACTGATATGGAACAACTTTTTTAAACTGACTGAAATAAATTGCTAACTCCCTGACACCTTACCGTTTCGCCAACGCTTATTAGTACACCTTTTTTTTATACATATTTATTCGTTTTTTTTTTTCCTTTCACGTTTTTTTTTTATTTCGGATTTCAATCAGTATTTCTATGTTTGTTTATTGTATACTTCATTGTAATAGTATTATACCTGTACAGGATTATTTCCTCCAGGTTATGTATGTTCAACTTGTAATTTCTTTATTCTTAGTCAATAATTAAATTTGATTTGAATTTATTACAATAAAATTTTTTTTGGCATATTAAATTTAACGAACTTAATTGAATATTTTATTTAATCTTAATTTTTTTTACAGGCAGCTATTGGATCCCAAATTTTGAATTATGCTAGGCAAAATTCCACGGATCCAAATTTATTGGGTTATGGAACAACAGTAAGATGCATTTTGTTCTCCAGAGGTTATTACTTTGATGCTAATTTAAAAATGAAAAATGATTTCAATAAATCTTGCCTTAGTCTAGTCTTTAAAGACAAAACATTTTTGTACTTAAATGATAATAATTAAAAAGGGGAAAGGCAGTATGAAGGACGTATTGCCCTGTCCAAACTATTTTTAAAAAGTGATTTAAATAGCTATTTACCAAGTTCTGTATTATACTGTTGAGGCGTGATTAGACTTGTTGCGTTTAACTGTGTTGAATTCAGGCAGAAAACTTTTAAAATGTGTTTTTCATTTTTAGGTGCTAAACATCTGCATAGTGTCGATTTTCATTACTGCGCCACTGGGTGCAGTCCTTACTACTGCATTGGGACCTTTCCTGTTGTATCAAGATGAGTCATTAGTTGACTGGGATAATTTACACTTCATAGATGAGACCGTAGTTCCATTTTCAAGACGTCGAGGGTCAGAACCAACTCTTGTGACCAACCCTTTGAAGTCTCAAGACACTACGCCTGAAAGTAGAACAGAATGATAAATGTTCTAACCTCACACTAGTTTAATAGCTTTTTGACAGAACTGTGTTAAACATTTTGAATAAACTCCTTTTGTTACACCATTGCCATAGTGAATTTATTTTAGAGAAGTTTACGAAGACACTGGAATTAAATAATTTATATTTTGGGGGTAATATTTTGTTGATAAAATGAAACTTCTAGGATTTTCTTCTGCTGTAAAGGGAGTATTTTATTTAAATAACTTAAGACAATTAAAAAGGAAACAAGAGCTAGATTATAGTCAAATTCAAATGGTTTTTGATAAATATTACAAAAACGTTTTGCAGGAGTGACAAAAATTTATCAGAAGTAAAATTTTTACAAAGATTGTTCAGAAAAATTATTTTTTTTAATAAAAATAAAACCTGTTAATGTGTTTTTTGTTGATATAAAATTATGTAGTTGCTCGCCGGGAGTGCGACTCCCTACTCTCAGTCTCAAAGTTATGTTCGTAACTACCATAATCATTTTGCAATTATTTGACTATACCAGGATTGAATAATGTATTGTTATCATGATTCCTCAGTTACAAAGTTTTAGAGTCCTTAGTTACTCAGAAGATTCTGAAATTTGATTTAAACAGAAAAATTTAAAAGTATTCACTAATTTGTAATTGAATGGGTAATTATTCACTCGCATATTTCTTTGTTAACCCGATTAAACAATTGAAAAAATTTCAAAAAGCATAAAGCTAATTTTTAAAAGTATCTGAAAATTGAGTAAAACATTAAAAATGTTGAAGGAGTGTCTTCAAACCAAATAAAAATGCTTTTTTTTAATCTAAAAAAACTTAATTATTAGAAAAATGTTCACAAATTTAATTGAATCGTCAGTTAGAAGAAGGGAATGAGTCCAAAAACCAAGTTTTGAGAAAATCGAACTGGAAATTCAGGAACTTATTTGGAAAAAGGGCAATCTTTGGAAAAAATATAATTGCATTCAAAAGTGTTTTACAGTTGAAAAAAGTTGATGGACCTTTTCAACCTTGTGAAGAAAAATTTTAAAAAACCTCTTAAATTCATCATTTAAATTATATTTCTGCTTAGTTCACAGCACAAAAGTAAGAAATAGACAAACTAAGACCAATAAAATTCGAAATTATTATGAAACTGGGTTATTAAGCCAGTATCAAGGGAGTGAATATGAATGGAGTCAAACATTCCCTTAATAAAAAAAACAGTTAAAAGCCTTAATAAAATTTTTTATTTTTGTTTCGTTTGCAGTACAAAGAATAAGAGCAGAAAGACAAATTAACTTTAATTCCAAATTAACTGAAAAAATACATTGAATGGACATCGATTTCGCAACTTTAAGGGGCTATATCTCCCTATAGGGGGTGGTTATTTCCCCCATCTTTCCAGCTTTCACTCTTGATGTATAGAGCAAAGCTTTGAGATTGTTTTGAGCACTAAAAGTCAATTTGTAATATTTTTTTGACTTATCCCCTTTTTCAAACTGATGATTCAATTATATATTAATATTTTTTACAGGTTTGAGTTAGTAATAAGTTCCTTTAGCATGAATCGTTTATATATAAATGAAAAGCTAGCTGAATCAAGAAGCTAAATTTTTATTTTACTGGCAACAAATCATAACTGTCCATTTTATTTAACCATACTCGATTTGGTTCTTTAATTCATATAAATATTTACAGGAATATTTTAAATTGTTTTTTTTTTTATCAGTGATCTTTCTTCATACCAGTAAACCAACCACATAAAAGAGTAGATGTAAATAAAATTTCTGGAAAAATAAATTCTGCTTCGAAGTATTACACGTTTCAGTTTTTATATTTCTATCAGTTCAATCTAAAATTTCCCACCTATGTTCTGCATTTTTTCATGTGAACAATAATTTTACTATTGTGAACATTTACATCTCTTATATATTATTTTGCAGAAGCTCAATATGACAAAGCTGGAATTTAAGATGATTGAACTTATTATTTTAATTCAAGAACACTAATTACTCTGATGTTTTTTGAAGTTTTACCATTTTCCCCCACAAAGAACAAAAACAGTAAATTATATTATGGGTTACTTATACAAGGCTTACAAGAGACACTCTACTACTTATATATACTATACATCTACCATTCCGTATTCAATTTAATACTTTGAAAAATTCGTTATAAACCCAACTTAAGCACAAATTATTCATTAGAAGTCTAATGCATTCAATGGTTTTTTTTTTATAAACAATTGCATATTTTCCTTGTTTGTAAATGTTTTAAAATATCGTTCGCTGACCTCAATTTGATATTAATTAATTGGATACATAATTTATAACAACAGGTGTTAGTTGTTAGAGAAAAACAATGCACGCTCGTTAGTTTTACTGTTAACGGCGCGTTTATAAAAGGTTATAAAAGGACTCGTTAGTGGAGTTGTCGAAGCAAATTGTCTTATTTAAAGGAGTAGAAGCGAGACTTCAAGACAATGAAGTCAATTGGATTCTTATGTGTGGGATTTCCACTAATATTTTTTGTAGAAATTTTAGCTTCTGACTCAGAGGTATGAACTTTTTATTATTTCACTTAAAATATAGGAAGGGTGTAATTCTAATTCATATTAGCACTTGTTTACTAAAAAAAAATTGTAAAACAATGAAATCAGTAATGAAAAATTGACCTAAAATGAGCCATCTCGTAGTTTTTACTATCATGTCATACAAATTTCTTTTCTATTACATTTTTCGCGTTTTTAAGAGATGTTATTCATTACTATTTGTGCTTAAAGTTTTGAAATACGTAAATAACTGTCCATGAAACTTTATTTTTTTAAAACACGCAACTAACACTTTTATAGAAATTTTAGCTTCCAACTCAGAGGTATGAACTTTTTATTATTTCACTTAAATTTTAGTGTAGGGAAGTTATAATTCTAACTGATATTTATTAGCACCTGTTTACCAAAGAAATTGTTTAAACTTAAACAATGAAATCAGTAAAGAAAAATTGGCCTAAAATGAATCATCTCGTAGTTTTTAGCATGTTACAAAAAAAATTTCCATTATATTTTTCGCGTTTTTAAGAGAATTATTCATTACTATTTATGTTTAAAGTTTTGAAATACTTAAATAACTGTACATGAAACTTTATTTTTTTATAAAAAGCAACTAACACCTTTATGGAATTAGGTTGCTCTTAACACTGACTAAAAGAAACGCCTTTATGTCCAATTTATTAACAAAGATTTGTTATACGTATACCTTACGTTCTTATTAAATTAATTTATTAAACTAATGGGAATTAAATTTACTTTATTTTGAACCAAATGGACAATTCCCGTAAACAGAAAAATGCATTTTCCAGTAAAAAAAGGGGTTTTAAATTCAAAAAGCGACACTAAAAGTTTCAAAAAAATTTAGTTCATTCAATGTTTTAAAGTAAAAATTGACAAATCCTAAAATCACCTAAAACCATTATTTCGGATATAATGATGTCACCAAGCCCCTTTTCAAAAGTTAAACTTCGAAATTAAATTAAAAATAAATAAACATCAATATCAAAATATTTTTGCGCGTATATTACTCTCTTGGATAAAAATGTGAAAAATGGCCATAGATGACGCAATTAGAGATCTAAGCTTCCTTCTTGATGATTGCTATTATAAACTTTTAAATTGATAAATTATTTAGACATTTTGAATTATAAAAAAGAATCTTTTGTTAGCACTTTTGTTAAGAATATTATATTTTTGTGAAAAGAAAAGAAAATGTGATGATTAAATCGCGCATTTTACTTATGATTTGTATTCAAAATGACCATCGCATATTTTCAAAGTAACGTACCAAAATTAAGCGTAAATATGTATGTTTGCAGAAAATAATTAACGGCTCATAGCGTTGTATGAAATGTCCGTTATTTTTACCCTCTCAGTAAACTAAAACAAACATTTTGCATTAGATATTTTACTTATTTTCAGTTCGACGATTATTCATCAGAAGGTAAGCTCTTCTTTTTGTTTTACTGTCAATCTGTGCCAGTTTTTTGTATTGTATCAGCAAAATTTACTACTAACTGTTTAAGTTACTTTCCTCCTTTTAAAATGAATTTAACATATTTATACTACAGCATAAAAGCATACTTCATACAATCATCATAATTTCTTTCAAATTTTTGGCTTTTTACCACTACATTTAAATGTGAAATACGATATTGTAAACTGCATTTTTACGATATAGATTCAAAATAGTTTCTGATAAAATTATTTCAAATTGTTAAAAATTACAATAAAATACACATAAAGCAGGATTTGTTACTTTCATAATTTCATAAGAATTATGCGCTTTAACAACAGTCATATTCACAGATATATCGTCATTCTACCTGATGTTTTCATTGAGGAATGTTTTTTTTTTTCAGAAGATGATGGTTTGGAGCAAAAAATCGTGAAAGGAAAATATGCCCTTGAAGGAATGTTTCCATGGATGGTAAAATCTATTTGTACCTTTTTTAAATAAAAATATTGATCAAACAAAAATACAAGAAAAAATTATAAACCAAATAACACGAGAACAGTAAAAACAATAATAATTAGATAGTATTAAATTAAAATTCTAAACTAACACTTTTATAACTTTCTGAAATTTTGAGTAACAATTTAACAATTAGTATATTTAAAAATATTTATATTTTAGGTGGCCCTGTATCACCATGGAAGCTTCATTTGTTCTGCCTTTATTATCTCTAAAAACACACTTCTAACAGCTGCTCACTGTGTTGTCATGTAAGAATGGTTTCGAAATAACATCAATAATTTCTATTGAAAACAACACTAACAGACCAATCGCATACTTTGAAGATATTTCCAAAACCACAAGAATGAGAAAAAAAATCAGAAAAGAGGGCATTGAGAAAAGAGAATATGATAGAACGAACGAGACAGAAATGTGCAAGGCACTAGAGGTGGTTCAAAAAATGTTTTTCTTTCGATTGTGGGGTGGGCGGAAAAAGTGATTTTGGTGACACACATTGCCCACAAAACATATGAAGTCTGTAAAGAATTCCTTGAAATGAATGCTATAATTTAAAAAAAAATACTGCTTTTTATATAAAAAAACAAAAAGAGCAAAAATAAAATCCTCCAATTTTTCATTTGAGAAATTCAAAATTGAAAAAAGCTAAAACTAACTAAAAAAAATTAAGCTTTTTATGTAAAATTTTATTACTTTTTATCGTTTAGAATAAAAATTTCCACCAAATGTCAAGTTGGAAATCAAATATAATTACACAAAACAATACATTGGAATTTTGATAGGTCCCTTAACATTCCATTCTAAGTTTTGAAGTACAGCAATAGGAAGATTAACTCGTGCAAAAGTCATTAAACATCTCGAGGATGTTTATGTACGTAAGTCTTAAACAAGTAAAAATTTAAAAAAATACACATTTTTAACTAGTTTCAGTACAAAATCTTACAGATCTCCCAACTTAAGAGGTATATTTAAAACCCCATTAATTTAATAGGAATATCAAGGGAACAAGAGAAAACTTCGAATGAAAGACGTTACATTATATTTTCAGTTTAAACTAAAATCGCTAGGTTTTAATTTAGGGTGTTCCTGCCGCACTTTTTAGGGAACTATATTCAATAAACGCATACATTGTTTTAGCATTTATAATGTTAAAGTATAGGAATTTTTTTGTATAGATCAGTGGGTAGCACTTATTTAAACACCCTGCATACACCCATAATCCATCTTTATTTTCAGCAACGACGTGCGACAGCCTGCGTCTTCGTTCACGGGTCGCGCGGGAAGCGTGAGCCGCGGGGATAGCGGGCTTGTCCTCAAATTCGACGAGGTGATCGTGCACCCGGGCTACAACACTTCTCTGCCCTCCCCTGCCAGCGACATTGCAGTGCTGAAGACGAGGGTGCCTTTGCCCCTGGGGGACAGCCCCATCAAGCCCTTGTGCATCAAGGGGCGCTCCACGAAGCCCCTCGAGAAGCGGACTGCTACGGTTATGGGGTGGGGCAGGACGACGAAACGCGGTAGGTTTGGTTTTTGGGTCTCGTTCTAGGAATGTTGGGGAACATTGGCGCTAGTTTGTCACCTTCAGAGGCTGATTTCTGGAATGGCATTCGGGGAACTCTCCTAGGACCCCCATCTTTTAATAATAGAATTCTTTGAAGATATATTTGTGACCCTCTGAAAATTGTCCAGTGACTCGCATTTTTAGTAACTATTAGTATAATAAAGCAGAATAACATACGTCCCGCTAGCCCTATTTTCTGGTCAGATAAGTTTTGAATGATATGAAAACAAAAAAATTAGGAATATTTAATTTTAGGATTTTTGTTAAGATTTGCGGAAGAATATGACAGTGAAAAAAGTCGTTCACCGATGAAAAAATGTTAATAGTTGAAAAACAAGAGTTTTATGAAAACATCTTATAGTTACTTAACACTAAATTTCACTGAAATAGTAATGCTTGCACAGATGTTTTAAAATACATAAGTGATCTGTTTATAGAACTGTTTGGAGACACTTGCTGACCAAGTTGGGTCGCTTAAAATACATAAGTGATCTCCACTTTCTTTGTAATTTATTCATTTGTTGTTAAACAAATGAGTTTTTTAAAGTTTGTTTTTTTACATACTAACTACTATAAAGGAGAAACCCGTTCTACAGGCATTAAAAGCCTTACCTGTAAAACCCGTTTTTCCTTCATAGTAGACAGTATGTGGGCAAACAAACTATAACACGGGTGAATTTTGGTTAAGTTAGATGCTTTTTTTTATTACTATGTTTAGCTAATTTTAAATAGTGTTGTTAATTTTGGGAGAAAATGAGAAAGAGGTTCACTTGTCACCTAATAAGTAGTAAAAAAATTACATTACATTTTTATTTTTAAAAGTGTAATATACGAATGTTAAAAAAAACCCTTAAAAATAATTAGAAAAGCGTGTGATAAATGTATATTAGTGTAGTATTTAATAATACTAATCATAATTACTAATTTATTATTAATAATAGTAAAATAGTAATAATAAATAAAAACAGCCTGCGCAGCAGTGATATTAGACTTGAAAAATAATACCTTTTCCGAATGGTTTTAGTACTTTTTAGTACAGGGAGGTATAAGAAGTAGTAGGAAGGTGTAGGTTTCTCGTGCGCCTGAACTTTTCTATGGGCTTATTTACCAATTTCATTTATTTAAATCTATTTTGATATATGTACGGTGAAAATAGCAACGGAAAATTTTCTCTTCTTTCAGAAAATACGGATCCTGATAAATATCCTGACATTCTTCAGTATACGGAATACCGTATCCTGTCTCCTCTGTCATGTTCTTTGATTACCAGAAGAGACAAAGGAAAACTCTGTGCATCAGCTAGAAGATCAGGCTTTTGCTCGGTAAGTAAAAATTTCAAAATTATTACTTTTAAAAATTACGATGAAACTTGTCCTCATTAGTTTTACTCAAAACCTTCTTTCTAACAAATTATGTGGACCTAGCCTTACTAAGTCTACTATATATTTGAATTTCTCAATACCTGATTCTCTATATTCTCTATGCGTATAAAAACGTCTAACCTGAACCTTTGTGATTCCTTTTAAAAAATTCCTAATAAAAATTTGCTCATCGCAATTAACTTATTTTACTGTCAAGCTGTAGAATTCTTCGTATTTTCACTTTTCTTGTGGACAAAATCGATAAGAATCAGCTAATAGCCATAAAGTAATAAAACATACAAATATTTCCACTCACTAGATGAAAATCTGCTTGAGGTAAAATTAATCGCAAAACTCCGAACTAAAGTATAATTAGTAGTTTTAAAATTGTTTTAATTAAGAAAGACTAATAGTGTAACATTTTCTATTCTTCTTATATTCATTAATTATTATTTATATTTGTTTATTTATCACATTACTAACAGACTCTTTACACTTTTCCCAGGGTGATTCTGGGAGCCCTATGATCCAATACAAAAAAGACGGAACCCCAATGGCTGTTGGAATTGCATCGTATGGATTCGATTTTTTTACATGTGGTAATCTTGTTGGACCAGACATTTTTATGAATATCATCGAGTATATTGATTTTATCCAGATGAATGTTGAAACCAATGTTTTGTGCAAGAAGTAATAAATCCAGTTTTTGATGCGAAATGTTTGTATATTCAACTAGCGCTTTCAGCGCCAGACCCGGCGTTGCCCGGGCGCAGTAAAACTTTACATAAATACCTATAGCGTTGCTCAGACATTATTGACGGGCTGCGCCCGTACTAAGTTCCTTGGACAGAATCTCACACACTTTAAAATTAAAAAATATTTAAACTAAAGGTGCAACAGATTTAGTAGAGTACCCAGACTGCAACACAAAGAGGCCCGCTGCATTAGCGTCCATAAAAATGGATTCAAACAGTTAAATGAATATAATCGAAGAATTAAACAAAAGTCAGTAAATGTATAAAAAGCCAGAGTGATTTAAAGGCACAGCTCAGTGCCTGCTCTTAGCTCATTAATTCAAAGATTGACATTTGTATGTTTTTTTTTTTATTATTCTGAAGAGTGTTATCAAGAATGTGTTTCAAAATGAAACTCCTTCTCTCAATAATATATCAGCTTGTTTCTTTTTTTATTTTATCCTTATATTCAGTGGATTCAGTGGCTTCCTCAAGGTTTCTTTTTTTATTGAACAACGGATTTTTCGGCCAATCAGATGCTTTATCAAAACAGCAGACGGATTCTTCATTTTATATATTAAGATTTTCTTTTCTTTCATAAATTTAAATTTACTCTAGCGTTTTATCGTGTTGAAAACTTACTGTTGTAGTGAAATAACATTTCTGAAAAATATCATCGCTCTGTTATCTTGTAAGACCTTCTATTTATTTTTCGCAATAAAGCCTTCTTTTGATTTGTTGGAATATTTTGATCATTTGAAAATATCAAGAATTTTTTTTGCAGACATAGTCAAATTTTATGTCAAATTAAACCTTTTAAAATTATCTTTAAAACAAGGGGTGACACAGGGGTTTTTTTTTGTAAAGCTTATTGTATAAAAATTATTATTAAAAAATCAAGAATGTTTTTCTGCAGACATAGCCGGACTTTATATCAAATTAATCTTGTAAAATTATCTTTAAACGAGGGGTGACATTAACATTATATTTGCAAAGCTCCCCAAAATTAAAAATTTTTATCCTGTACCCTACTAGAGATATCTAGCCCTCAAAATTTCAATTTTTGACAAATCGTCAACTTTAGGATTTTTTTAAAAAGAAAAATATTTGTATATGTGTTCGTGTTAAAGTATATTCTGACTACTTTTAACAAAAATTATATATTGTTGACCAGGGCCGTAACTAGACTTTTGTTTCGGGAGGGGGTTAACCGAATATTTTTCTGAGGTACCCTTAAGAGTACTTTCTTACATCAAGTTTTAGATGACTTGCACTTTTTATATTAATTTTAGAGATGTTAATTTCAAAATTTTATTAAAAATGTAAATTCCAAATAAAATTGGAGGGTCTGGGGGTTCTCTCCCAGACAAGTTTTGTAAATTTCACCTCAAAATAGTGTTTTAGCTCATTTTTAGGCCTATTCGGATTACACCCTAAGAGCACGGCTCCTTGTAAGCGGCAGAATTATCAAAGAAATCCACTATTATAGTATAATAAACTCAAAATTTTGAGGGGGGGTTAGGGGTCCTACTTCAGGGAAGTTTGCCCTTAAAAGTAGTGTTTTAATTTATTTTTTATAGGCTTAATTCTTTTTTACAGTAAAATTAGCCTTTAGACTCTTTATATGTTACACAAAATGAGGATCACTCCTCATGAGTCACATAAGTTTCGAGGGAAAACCGTACATGATAGATTTGGGGTTTTGAGGTTCTGGCCACAGAAAATTTTTCGAATTTTTACCCCTAAAAGTTGTGTTTTTATCTCATTTTGAAACCCTTTGGGTTACAGTTACATCTAAGAGTTACACCACTCCTTGTGAGTTACATAATTTTTATGGAAAAACAGTGTAATTTCTATACACTGTTTTTCCATAAAAATTATGTAACTCACAAGGAGTGGTGTAACTCTTAGATGTATCGAGTAATAAAGTAATAGAATAGTAATAGAAGGTCAGTGTATAGAAATTAATTTCCAAATTTCGGGAGGAGTTTGAACCCGTTTGAACCAAAACCACACCCTTGGAGGTTACAAAAAAAGTCCTCTTGAAAATGAATAAATTTTGAAAAAAAAAAATTGCTTAACTTTAATTTCTTCCAATAAATATTTGTTTTAGGAAAACATCCACCGTTTTTAAATTTTGAACCTCACAATACTCTCAAATAGAGCATTCGCACTTGACGTCACTTGGAGGACAAAATCAACGTTGCTAAGGTCGTCGTTAGGGGCGGGAAAGAGAAGCATCCAATAGAGCATTCGCACATGACGTCACTTGGACGAATAAACAACGTTGCTAGGGCTGTTGTTAGGGGCGGGAAATAGAAGCATCCAATAAAAGCACTCGCACATGACGTCACTTGGACGAATAACAACGTTGCTAAGGCCGTTGTTAGGTCCGAGTCATGTGATTGAAAATGCTCTATAGAGTGTTTTAAGGTGACGTCACAACCGGTTATTTTCTTTTAACTGTGTATCTTCTGTAGGGCTTTTAACTGTTGCTAAGGCCGTTGCTTATCTGTTGCTAAGGCGGTTTTTAGGTATGGGATCACGTGATTGCAAATGCTCCAATAGAAGAATTCCACCGCTAGTCATTTTCTGTAACTGTTAACCTCTGTAGGGCAAAAAACTGTAACTCTTCTGTTGCTAAGGCTGTTGTTAGGTCCGAGTCATGTGATTGAAAATGCTCTATAGAAGCACTTGCACATGATGTCACTGGAGGAAAAAAACAACGTTGCTAAGGCCGTTGTTAGGCCGAGTCATGTGATTGAAAATGCTCAATCTCTGTCAAAAAGTACTTTTAATTTATTATATTTCTCTAAAATGGCAACAATTTATATGACCTTTTCGTGTTACGGAATTTATTTTATTTCGATGGCAGCATCATTTCTACTCTCCGAAAATATCAAATTAAGATGTTTACATCATAATCAACATTCAATGTAATTTAAGCCAGAAATCAGTAATTTTTTTCTGTAATTAGCCATGCTTTTATCTGCCTTTCTGTTTCCATGCAAATAAAGCTTTTTCATATGAATTGTTGTGTAAGTTTATGCTAGTTTCTATTTATGTGATTTTTTTTCCATTGGAAGATGTTGGAGTTAATTTTTGAGATTTAAACAACTGTGATCTTTCTCTTTTAATTTCAACACTCTCTAGTTTACTATATTATATTTTTAGTTGGAGTATTTATATTAATTGTCTCAACCAGCACGATTCCCACGTGGTGGTTGCATCATATTAAAAATCGTCAGTCAAGCTTTTAAGTAATAAATTTATCACACACTGTTAGTGTTGAACTTTAAATCCTTTAAATACTACCTTGTTTGTGTGGATAATTTACTTTGGTTTCTAACAAACTTTGTGCTGATAATATGAGTAATCTGTAGATTGACAATTTCCTATGTACTAAGTAGGATACTTTATTTTCTGTCCTTAAAATGTGACCTGTAATCTCCCTTTTTTCATTGTCAGAGTTTTTCACTGTGGATTCATCACGCTCTCCAAATAGTGGGATGGCTGGCTATATAAGTAGATCTGTTTCACTCAGTCCAATTGATCCAAACCCACCAAGCTTGCCTGCCAACATGAAGCAAAGTAATGGGAATTCTTCTCCAAGGATTGTTGATTGCAACACCTCTCCTCTGAAGATCTTTGTTTTAGCTAAAAAGAAAGTGAATGATATTTTTGCTGATATCAGTGATTATGTTGAAGAATCCCATAAGTTCCTAAGCAGTGAGTTGTTTTCTTTTTTTTTTTTGTTAAAAAGAGGAAAGTCTGGTCAATTAAATTCTTTTGGTCTCTACTTATTTGTCTTGAAACCTTTGTTTGTTGGGGAAAATTTCTATAACACTTTGTGCCAAACTACTTAAAAGTAATGAAAGATGGAGGTTTTTTTTTTGACAAAATAGTAAGGGTAAAATCTTAAGAGCAACCACTCCATTAATCTGTCATTCAAAAAGAGTGGTTGTGCACAGTGACAAAGCTAAAGGAAGGATTTGGTGATATATCCCCCAGAAAATCAAACCTTGTCTTTTTTTTACTATATAAAATGGACTAAATATTATATCCCCCCCTCAGAATTTTTTTTGCTAAGTCTCTGATTGTGTATGTGCATTGATATTTAAAGCCCAGGGCTGTATCCTTGGGTGTTGTACCCCTGGAATTTCGGCATCTCTTTTATACTGTTCTTTTTCTGTGAAAATTTTGAGGCTTATGAGGAGTGATCATCTTTGAATGGGAACAAGGTTTGTACGCCTTCTGAAATTCCTGAAAAACTCTTGAAATTTGCTTTATTTTTCTAAGGGCTCTTAAAACTCCTGAAAATTATGTTTTTTCTCCTTATTTTTCCTCCTAACTCTTGAAAAACATCTATTCAGGAGCAAATCAATGTTTTATTATCAATTTGGTGGAAGTAATTGTTTTTTAAATCAATAAAATTCTGTAATGTGAAATTCTAACCTCTTTTTCACAATTATTTATCCCATACGTCATTCCGATCTCATTCTGCTAGGAACATTGAAACTAGTATAAGGATAATAATTATTTGTCAACTCATGATTTTTTTTTTTGTAATTTACTTCTGAAAAACTCCTTTAAGACTACTGAATTTTACGATGCTAGGTAAAGTAAAAATCCTGAACCCAAGGGGTCTCAAAATAAGGTTTAAACACTACTTTTTAAGTGTCATATTTAGGGCGAGCGCGCACGGGCGACTTTTGTCACAGTGACAAAGACAAAAACAACGTTGCTAAGGCTGTTGTTAGGGGCGGGAAATAGAAGCATTCGCACATGACATCACTGGAGGATTAAAACAACGTTGCTAAGGCCGTTGTTAGGTAAAGTCATGTGATTGAAAATGCTCTATTGTTTTCTAGCGATATTTTTGATACTGGTCGCCGTGACTTTAGTCACTCGTGCGCGCTCAGCCTTAGGGTAAAAATATTGGTGCCTCGCAAGCAAGTCCAGAGAGTCTTGAATATTATGTTTGTGTTTTACTGAAAAAACCTTGAATTAAAGAACTTTAATTTCAGATAATCCAAAAATTTTATCATAGGTTTAATAAGATATTCAAGGGACTAAGAAAAATCCTAAAATTGATCCATCCCTAACTTTGAATTTAAAATATTTGAGTTATCCAAAGTGTCTTCTATCTTGGAAAGTATTATATACTCTACGTTGTGTATTCAGTTTTTTAAACTAGACCCACACCAAATCCTCTGAAGCATTTATAAAAGCAATGAATGTTTTAAATTAGATTAAATCAAAAATAAGGTTACTCTGTATTGTGGTTTTATCTACCTAATGTAATAATCAAAGTAAAATTTTTATTTAAATTTCATACATTTATTTCAGCACTTTCGACTGACACTGATGTTGTTACCAAAGAACAAACAGAACAGGTGTATGGTTTACAAGATAAAATTAAAGGCATAAGAGAAGTACTTACTAGAGATCACATGAAAGTTGTGTTTTTTGGAAGGTAAATGTTCTGTTTTAATTGTAGTACATTAAATTATTATTTTTTAAAATTTCTGTTTCATTGCACTGAACTTATTCATTCTTGAAATTATCTTTAGAACTAGCAATGGAAAAAGCTCTGTTGTGAATGCTATGCTGCAAGATAGAATTCTGCCTAGTGGAATGGGGCATACAACTAATTGTTTCCTACAAGTTGAAGGTTCTGAGTCATCTGAAGCTTATGTACTCACGGAAGATTCATCTGAACCATTAAGTGTCCAGGTATATTAGCTTTAAATTGATATAGAAAGTAACACAATATATTATCTACAAAAATTTTGCTCTTTATTTCATGTAAAATCACTAGTTTTTAAGATATAATTCCAGTTTTTATAATAATGAATATCCAAAAGAACATCAACATTACTGTGAGGTATTGCTGTGAAACTAATTAAGTCCTTAATTTTTCGAATAACCAACTCGTCATTCTTATTCAGATTGTTTTTAATTATCAATATTTTTAATATTAATGGCTTGATCAGTTTTTAATTAATCAGTTATAATTTTATGCAGGTGTTAATGTAGCACAATATTAGGTGAGTGAAAAGTCTTTTCAAAGTTGGGAGGTTTGTTAGAGGAAAATAAATGTTTGATATAAACTGAAAAGTGAACAATTTGGAGTTAATATCTCCTTAGCATAAGTTAAGGCGGTCTGTTGTATTTTTTAAATAACTTGGAAAAAGTTTTACTTTATCATGAAAAAACATTGACAGTTATTTGTTTTTTAGTCAGTAGCACAACTAGGCCATGCTTTGAATTCTGAGAAATTTGGTGATAGTGCTTTAGTTCGCATTTTTTGGCCTAAAGATAAATGTCCTCTGTTGCGAGATGATGTTATTCTAGTAGATAGGTGAGTATAAAACTTCTGAATAAATCCAATATCAATCATAAGTTTTTACAACAAAAAAAATGTTAAAAAATGTGAGAGTTAACCAATCATTTTAACTTTAAGTATTGATTAGTCTTGATTAATGAAGGTATAAATCAGTAAGAATACAATATTTATTTACATCCAATGTAAAATCGTTCTTTTTGGTTATAAAAATATTTTCTGGTTCAGTAATAAAATACAAATAATAATCATTCTTTACATGCTTTATTTAGCCCTGGTATAGACATATCACCTAATTTAGATGAGTGGATTGATAAGCACTGTGTAGATGCAGATGTTTTTGTTCTGGTAGCTAATGCTGAATCTACTTTAATGGTGACTGTAAGTTTTGAGATTTTTCTTTATCAGATTTTCAATTAGTTAAATTATTTGTTGAAGACTTATCAAAACAAAATGTTATCAGTGTAATATTTCTTAATGTGTTTTTTTAACTTACTCTAGGAGAAAAGTTTCTTTTATAAAGTAAGTGAGAGACTTTCCAAGCCTAATATTTTTATTTTGAACAACCGATGGGATGCCTCTGCTTATGAATCTGAAGAGCTCTTAAGTAAAGTAAGTTTTTTTTTGTTGGAATGCTTGTAAATTCATAACAGTTTTATAACTACAAAATGTATGTATTTTTGAATGTAATTTTTAATTGAATTGTGTTTAGTAAAATTTTTAATATGTGTCACTACCTATCATTTCTATCATACTTCCTATCATATTCTAAAATAAGGTATTGAATTATTACTTTTCTGATATTTGAATACCTCATGTTAAATATAATTTGACCATTAATGATATAATCCATTTTAATTTTAAAAATAAAACATCTAATCTGTTATACTGATATAATAAGCTATCTTAAAGTGTAACTATATAATTAATTAATGATACTAGGTTTAGTAATATGTATATAGGGGTGTATTATCTGGTTAATTAATAAGCTATTGGCTTTTGTTGTAGATTCGTATGTCATACAACCTTTTGCATTTTTCATCTGATTAGATAATAAGTTAACTTGAACTTTATTATAATGTATATTTTTAAAATTTCTGTAAAAATTTTTCAATTCTCCAGGTTCGTCAACAGCATATGGATAGAAATGTTAGTTTCCTTGTTGATGAACTTAAAGTAGTAAATCGCTCACAAGCGGAGAATCGAGTATTTTTTGTTTCTGCTAAGGAAGTCTTACAGGCAAGAATGCAACAACAAAAAGGAAAACCTCCTCACAGTTAGTAAAAATACCTTCGTTTCATAATATCTTGTGTCAGGATAGTAAAGTGTACTTCAATTGTCTTTTTTTTTATAGCTGGTGCCCTTGGAGATGGTTTTCAATCTCGCTTTTTCGAATTCCAAGATTTTGAAAGAAAATTTGAAGTAATTTTTATTCTACAAAATTTTAATCACTGGCTCTTGCATTTTTACTTCTTTTAACCCTTCCAGACAAGCCCTAAATTTCCCATTGGATTCAACAGTAATCTTAGGCGGCATATGATTGAAAGGGTTATATATATTGATCTCTTTGTAAACTAATGATTCAATTTTGTTTCCAGGAATGTTTATCTAAATCTGCTGTAAAAACCAAATTTGAACAGCATACACAGAGAGGAAAAACTATTACTTCTGATTTAAGAAAATTGCTTGACAATGTTCATGAGAAGGCTTCTAAATTGAGGTAATTAAAAGTTTCTGAATTGTTATTTTTAGGTTTTTTATACATGATTACTATCCTACATATATAATTGTTTTTAATTGTTCTGTGCTCTTTCATGTTAGGGTGACTATTCATTTTATTACTATTAATTTATTATGTAATCAATAAAACTTGTTTGTGTTGAGAAAAAAATTTCAGTTTTTTTGTCCAGTTAGTTGTTTGCCAGATCCTGTGAGTTCAGTTGCCTTGTTTCATAACTGAATTCTTCTCTTCTTATTTATTTATTTTATTTCTTTCCATTCTCAGGTCTCAGAAACTAGCCCTTAGAAAAGAGCAGTATGAACGTTTAGATTTCACTCAGCAGCAGTTGACTATTTTGACCCAAGAAGTGAAGCATGAAATTTGTCACATAGTGGAAATGGTTGAGCAAAAAGTTGCTGGAGCTCTAAGTGAAGAAATCCGAAGATTGAACGTTCATGTGGAAGAATTTGAAAGACCTTTTCATTCTGATAGTCTTGTTTTAAGTGTGTATAAAAAGGTAAAATTCTTAGGCATTTTAAATTTAAGTTGCTCTTTTGTGTTATTGAGATAAAAAGCACCAAAATAGGGGTTTGTTTAATAACTGTAGAGTCTGCCTTTTCTGTAGTTTTTTAAAAGTGTTTATGAAAAGTTATTTGTTAAATCTGGTGGGTGGTTTTTTTTTTACAAATTTAATTCTCTTTACTTCCTAACAGGAGCTTAATAGTCATGTAGAGCAGGGACTCGGGAGCAATTTAAGAGGAAGATTATCTAATCAAGTCCAAATGCTAGTTGAAAGCTCGCAAAAAGATATGATAGGTAAGTTTTTTTCTGAATTGTGGTTAACTGCTTTTAATAAAGTTGAATAATAACAACTTTATTTAACATTTATATGTTTTTTTCCATTTGGTGTAGTTGTTTCATTGTTACATTAAGTAATTTTCTGTGTATTTTTTTTATCTTACCTTGTCTTCTTATTTTATTATGTTTTTACCTCTTAGATCGCATGTCTTCTCTAATACCTCCAGAGCACCGTCCAAAAATGATGAACGTTCTACCAAGGCACACGTTCGAGGTACTATATCGCCTCAATTGTGAGAGTCTATGCTCTGATTTCCAAGAAGACTTAGAATTCAGGTTCTCATTGGGGTTAGTAAATATTGCAAAATGTTTCCTTGGCCCCAGTAGATCCAAAAAGGTTCTTGGAAGATCAGTAGAAGCGGTAAGTTTCTTTCAATGCAAAGTTTTTCTAATCTTGATTAAGTGTCTGTTTTTAAATCTAAAAAAAATCATAAAGAGTTACAAAAACTACAGGAATGAATTTTTCTTTCAGGTGCCATGGCCTGTGCCAAGCACTCCTCAAACACCTAGCAATGAAATAAGGATTCCATCTCCTTCACCAGAATATCTGGCACTGCTAAAAATTGCTTTGTCTTCTTCCTCTTCACAGACAGCCGTTGGAATCTTAGCAGTTGGGGGCTTTGTAAGTATCTTATTCTAAATAGAGAATGATTTGGTTTTTATATTTTGAATACTTCTACTCGTTCTCTATACCAACCCTTGTCCTCTATGTTTTTAAAATATTAAGCTAAAAAGTTGTAGATTATTTTAATATTTGAGAAGTTACATTTTATAATTTAGTACAAAACAATTTGGTATGAAACAGAAATTATAAAAATATGTTCCAAGTTAAAAGAATTGTTACTTAGATTAATGTATTGATATCTTCTTATATCCTAATTTAGCTCATGAAAACTGTTGGTTGGCGCATCATTTTTGCGACATTTGGCATCTATGGTTTGCTGTATGCTTATGAACGACTCACGTGGACAAATAAAGCTAAAGAAAGAGCCTTCAAAAAGCAGTATGTAAATCACACCACTAGAAAACTGAGACTAATTGTTGACCTCACTAGTGCAAACTGCAGTCACCAAGTTCAACAGTATGTATTTCTTTTTGATCATATAAGTTAAAATTTAATTCTTGAAGCTATATAATTTTTATTACATTACAGAGAGCTATCTAGTACTTTTGCACGACTGTGCCATCTTGTGGATGAGGTGATTTCAGATATGCAGAATGAGATTGGGCTTTTAGATCAGGATACTCAAAAATTAGATGAGTCTAGCATAGCTTCTAGAACTTTAAGGTAAGTTTAATTTACAGATTTTACCATGTGCTGTATTGTACAATTACAGTTATGTTTTCTATTTATAAATTTTGGTGACTTGTTCATCGGGAAGAAGATAATTTTGAAACTATTTTCAGTCATTCATTATTTTGTAAAATATTTTTGTATTTATTATTATTTTTTTTACTATTAGATAAGACTTAAGTTTTTTTAGTGAACAAATAGTTAGACATCTGTGTCAAAGTGTTAAAAAACTTAGAGCAACCATAAAAAAGCAACATTTATCACATGATCACATGAGTTAAAAGCCTGATTAGCTTTACACCAATTTTATTTAGTAATATAAATAAGTGGTCCATTAATTAATACACTCTACACCAGTTTAAAAACTTTAAAAGAAAGGTATTCATTTTTCTATGGTACATGATAACTTATACTCTTGTTGATGTAGGGTGGTAAATTCATTAGATTTCATATTAGAAGTTTTTACTGTAATTATCAAGTATAAGTATGATGAAGACTTTAGTGCTGTTGTGTTGTTACTAGATTAGAATTTAAACAAATGTTTTTTTAAAAACCCTGTTCTTTATTTCATACTTTATAACCGTTTCTATACATCTTAGTTTTTGCATGCCTTTCTGAACCTTACATTACTTAGTTTCGCGCTTCTTAGTGAAACTTCCTGTATTTTTGCTTTTATTGCCGCAATTTTTGGAAATAGGATGGATCAAATGTACTATTTGAAGTCAGTATTATATATTACCAATTCCAAATTTGTTAGTAATAGAATATATCAAATGAAATTATTATCAGCCCTTTTGCTTGTCTTATTTAGAATTGCTTCAAACTATGAAGGGTGTATGGGAATATGCTCTCAGTTTTTAGCCTTAATTTATGTGTAAAAAATACAATCAAAAAAACATCCAATTAAAAGGTTGAGTAGTGTTGAGTTATCTTGACCATAGAAACCATGAAAACAATCTGTATTCACAGTAAGCAATGCCTTCATCAACTTCTACTTTTCTATAAACTACAGGGAGTAATTGAATCGTCAGTTTGAAGAAGGGAATAAGTCCAAAAAATAGCAAATTGACTTTTTATGCGCAAAAAAAATCTCCAAGCTTTGCTCTACACATGATGTAAACTGGGTTGGCAAGTTTCTTCGGAAGTGGAAAAAAAACGCGAAAAAAAAACATGGAAAAAACCGTCCGGAAGAAATAGGTTTCTTCCAGATGGAAGAAACCTTCTTTATTCCAAATTGACAAATAAGCTTTAATTTATAAGTTATAATGTTTTACTAATAAAATTATACCATTAAAAATATAATTATATGCAAGTACTGTACTGAGTTAATAATTACACCAATGTTTTTACTAGGAGGTTTCTTCCATTGGAAGAAATCTTTTCTTTTTTTAATCTTTTAATAATATTTAAATAAAGAATGGTTAGGGGGGTAACATTCATACAGAAATAGTAGAAACCATTCTAGCCAACACCCCCTTTAAAAACATAAGTAACCTGAAATTTAGTGTTAAAAGTAGCTTTTTTTTTCAAAAATTAATTATTTAAATTAATAGTAATTAAATTAACTTTTATTTTTTAGATTGTGGTTTAAATTGTTCATTTATGTAGTCAGTAAATTTAAAAATGGAGCATTTGTTTGGCTTTCTTCCACTGTCCTAGAAGAAACTAGTTTCTTCCGGAAGAAACCCAACCCTGGATGTAAATATGAAAAAAATAACTACTCCCTATCAGCAGATATAGCCCCTTGAATTCGCGAAATCCATGTCCATTCATTGTATTTTTTTATTAAATTTGAAATTTAACTTAATTTGTCTTTCTTTTCTTATTCTTTGGCCTTTAAACTTAGCCAAAATAAAATTTGATTTCAATTTAAAAGCGTTTTTTTCTTTTTTAACCAATGAATGTTTGACTCCATTGATATTTACTTACTGCATTGATAGCACCTTAATGACTCAATTTCATAATAATTTTTTATTTTATTTGTCTGAGTCTTTTTATCTTTTACTTTTGTGCTGTGAACTAAACAGATACAGGGGTCTGTTTAGAAGAAATTTGGGTCCGTTTTCGGACCCTTCACAATATATTTCATTGTAAAAATGGACCCTTCACAAAGTATTTTTGTCTTTAAACAGACACTTTTTTTCATAATACTTCCAATTTTGAACCCTATTTTCACAAAAACAGGCTCCTGGCGGAAAATCTAATTTACACTAACTTCAAATTCACAAAATTATAAGTAGATTTTCACAATTTTTACAAAAACCGAACCCTTCACAAAAAGTCTGGAATGACCCCTGAGATATAAAATTTAATTGTTAATTAAAGTGTTTTTTAAGATTTTTGTTCTGCTGAAATTTCATAAGGTTGAAGAAGGGAATAAGTCCAACATCTTTTTTTTTAACTAAAACATTTTTAAATACACTTATAATTTTTTGATGATTGTTCTGTACTCTTAACAGTGTCCTGAATTTCCTGTAAAAATTTGGTGGCTATAGGATAAAAATTCCATTACTTATAAGTTTTTTTTTACTATTAGTTATTTTCTCATATTATTATTATTCATTGCATCATTTGCTATGAAAAATAAGGTGTAGGATGCAAATCCTAGGAACATCACAATAAATCAAAATGAATATGTCAAGTTACCTTAGGCATTGTTTAGACACTTACTTACACATGTATAACTGCTATACTATTGGAAATATTTTTGCTAATTTCTGCGTTTGATCAATTATTATAGTTCACATTTTCTGATTTTGTTTTGTTTTATTTCAGGAATAAAGCTGATTACCTGTATAGTGAATTAGAAACTTTTACTGAACAATATTTACAATATGAACAGTAAAAGAATTGTTCCTCCTGAAAGGTTACTTAAATGAATGTAGATATTGATACCCATTATGTTAGGATGTAATATTTTTTTTAGATATCTTAATTATGAAAGTTAAAGGCTTGTATAGACTATACAGAATAGGTATTGATAAGGCCTTTATTTTTCAAATGAGATTTATCTCACTTTGATTTTAGCTGTCTTCTTTTGAAAGTCGAAAATTTAGGCATCAGATTCAACTATTCATTTACCTTAAAAAAGCATCTAAATAGCATTTTTTAAAACAATGAAAATTTAAAAAGATATTTCAAGAAAAGCAAATTTCATTACATGTAAAATATTTTAATAATTTTCCCCTAAAATTTGGATGACTGTGGAGTTTGAATATGGAATAATATGATTCACAATTAATATAAATTACTGTAATCAATATCTGTTTTCTCCTTAAAGGTCTTAAGACATACCTTACCAGTTCTTATGTATGGTTTGTTTTCCATATTAAGCTGTGTCAAATTTGTGGTTGCATTTAACTAAAAAAACATTTAATGCATGCTTGTGGTTTCTTTAGTGAGTTGGGGTATTGTTTTTATTTGTAAAATAGAACTGAATCTAGCATGACTGGAAAATGCTGTAAATAGTTTTTTTTTCTGAAATTCATCAAACCTACATGTACATTCAAATGCAGAAACATGGAAAAAAAGATGCATGCTTTGTCAAAACAAATATAAATAAAGTATTGCTTGAAAAAAATTTCCAGGTGTATTTTTTTCACAATCAGTTATCCATTTATAATTTCTAAATTACTTCAAATGAATTAAAAGTTGAGTATGCATTATTTCAGTTATACACATATAGTTACTTGGCCAAGGTGTACATTTTCTCAGTGAAACAGAAATCAGTCCCAGAGGGTTTTCCCAAGAGAAGGCAGAATGGTGTATAAAAAAAATTATGCAGGTACTGAAGAAAAGGGTGGGGAAAACAATCCATAAAAAGGTTTAATCCACAGTTTGATTTCTTAAGAAAGTCTAATAATTGTTTGCTTTCTTCCTATGCTGGTAGAAGAAAATTATGTGAGTGTAGTACTACTGTATTGTAAATTACATTTGACTGGGTTTTATTCCTAAATTGCTACACACAAATTTAGTCATAGTTTTTATGTGATGGGGTATAGGGAGGAATAACTAGGAAGTAGAAAAGAAATATCCTGAGCTTTTTTAAGTCCCACTCAACATGACACATCAGCACTACCGTAATAACAATAACAATGTGTGCTTCATGGTAATGTAAAACTTGACTTGTCTTATTACAGTGTAACCTTTCTATATAGATAGTTTTATTATAATGATAAAGTTTTTTTTTGGCTCATCTCAACAGCTTGTAGTAATTGGATATGTTTTTTCAAAAAGTTTCTGTCTTAAAAAAAACTTAATATAATTGTGGTGGAATTGCAATTTTAACATCTTAACTATTGTGGTTATGACATTTCAACAACTTGCTTTGCAAGTTTACTTGTTTTGTACTTTAATCTGTCAGTGGAAATAGCAAAGATATTACAAGCACACCATAAGATATGAATCAATAGAGGATACAACACCACCACCACTTTTTTTCTCTTTACTCCAATGTCTTCATTTCAATGGCCATAATTTGTTATTAAGTGTTTTATTTACTAAATAGTATGCGTGGTGTCTTCATCCAGGCCCCACATAGTCAGATAAACTGATTTAAGTTACCCGAACATCACTTCAAATTAAGTCTGTTTCTCTATGTAAGTGCAGTAGTTCATGTGAATAGTTCAAATCAGGGATTAAGGATTGATACAAATTAAATACATAAATGGTTTCCTCAAGATTTAATTTTGAACACTATTCAAACTACAGCATACTTTTAGAAAACCAGTTTTATACTTGATTTGAAGTTACTTGGTTAAAGACTTTTTATAAGCCTTTTGTATTTGAAACTTGATTTTTACAGATTGTCTCATTTTTAGTAAAAAATGAAAATTTCTTTGTTTTACAATACATGAGTAAGGGACCATCCATAAATGCCACTCTCCCCTTTTGTCACATGTCACTCTCAGTGTCCAATACGGTTGGTAAACATTTGAGACCATGTTTTTATTTAAGTTATAAGTTTATTTTAAATCTGTGATGTCACGATTTTGTAACCCCCTTTCTCTCTCTCCCTTGTCATCAAGTGTCACAGAATAATAAACCCTTCCCTCGATCCCCCACCAAGCATGACTATGGATGGCCTGTAAAACTTTTTTGACTGCTTTAGTCGCGGTGGTGTAAATCCACCATTATGTAAAAACAAGAAAATGATGAATCTGAGGGGGGTCATGCCTCCCCTAATCCCCAAAACTAGCTTTGAAAAACTTGCACGTTAAAATACAAAATTTTTCCAATTGAGGATTCCGAATTCCGACTGACTGAAGACTGGTAATAAGAGAGACAATTTTCAAAGTTAAAAACATCATATGGTCTGGTATAACTCTTAGGGGGACTGCTCGAAATATTTTCGATTGATGGTCCAAATATTTGGAGGGACGGTCGTCCTTCCTCGTCCCCCTCCAATCTCAAAACTTCTTATAGATGATTCTATAAGCAGATGATCGTCGAGAAAATAAAACAGAGAACGCAAATAAATTAAATATAATGCTTTTTATACATAGGAAAATAATATCTACATCACTGATCTACATAAAATTTCAGAACATAAAGCCAACAACAATTTCTACGACTGAAGCAGTAGATCCTCTTGTGCAAAGATAGTTTCTTTTTGTGTTTATTACTAATTTCACTTGTGGCAACCAAAATTACCGGCTTCGGGTTTTCGGAGATTTCTGCTACACGTCACTATTTATTTATCTATCGTTAAGAACCTGGATTTAACGCCGAATAATCTTAAGATTAATTTGCTGATGTGCAGATTTTTTTACTCTGACTGATGAAGAACAAGTAAATCTGTGCCTTCATTACACCTTCATTCAATCGAACAAATTTCTGATCATAAGAAGTGCATTTTTCCTTTGAATATGGAAATCAAAACATCTCTCGTATTTGTTGTTGTGTGCCTAGTGCCTTTAATATCTTCTGTTCAAAGTGGAGGACAAACTCTAGTTTTGTTAGATAATTTAGCTATTAGAGAGACCCATTCTATGTTCTTTAAAGGATTGCAAGGTGAGTATACTACTCCTGTTAAGAGAATGCTAGTTCTGTGTGATACTAACATGCCATGCACTGTTTTCCAATACCGGTCAGAACTTTGCAGTCATCAGCGTCGGTGTTAACCAATAGAAAAAGAGGTAAAATTAGCTTTTCGCTGACTGATGAATGGTGGAATCCTTATTTGCTTATCCGCTGACATGTGGAATCCTTATTTGACCCAGGATTTTACACAGACGCAGATGGAAGCGAATATGGCTGTTAGTGTTCTACATGTTTAATGATAATATTGCCATAGTTGTCTTAATCTAAGTAATTAATAACATGTTGGTGCCAATTCCATACTGATAAGGTGACCAATTTTTTTTACAATAAAAAGGAGGCTGAAAAAATTTAAGAGAAATGTTCTACAACATAAATAATAATAGGGTTAATGAAGCGAATCCGGGCTGCAGATTTTAATTGCCAAATTTGGCGACCGATTATCATATACTTGGTTTAGTTGTTTGGCATCATACTTGGCGACAAAAAAAAATTGCGAAATTCAGCTGCAGCCCGGATTTACTTCATTTACCTAATAATAGTTATAGCGATAAAGTAAACAAAGTGTAGTGCACGTTGGTCCATAACTCAGAGACAAGTGTGAGACACCTAGTGGCGTATTCACAGAACAGAGGATCAAATTTATGCAGCCTTAATCTAACAACATCTTGAATAATCTCTCTTCTAAACCCAAATTATGTTTTATACTATAAAAAATAAATCAAAACTGCTTATCTTTCTTGCAAAAATGAGGAAAAACTACTTCTGTTCTCATAGAATGTAAAAGATTAAAAGAAAAACACCTAGTATAGAAATGATTTCAAAGCAACACATCGGAAATATTTCATCCCAACCTGAAGTTCTCCTGTGCCCTGCAAACCAATCAACAGATTAGTTTAATTAAAACATCGAAAAGGAGGACAGAACCTACAAAAGGACTGCCCTCCATAGAAGAGAATGTTTGGTCACCTTAATATTTAGCTGTCCTTAAATCTGAAAACAGGTAAAATAATATTTGGGTTTCATGCTACAACTGAGTGCCACTTGGTTTTTGGCACTGCGAATTATGACAGTAACTAAATTTCTATCATGGGTGCCACTCTTCAATCCTCAGTACGGAATTCCGTCTTTTTAAAAGTTTTGTGAACGGAATTCCGTTTTGGTTTTTAATAGAAAGAGTAAAATCGGATGCAATGTATTAAATTTTGGTACTTCCATAACTCCTTTTGCCAAGAAATAATCCTGTTTTACACAGATATAGCTTTAACTTATAACATTTAAAGACCTGTTCATGTGATATTTTATGGGTTTTTCTGCAATTCAAAAAAAAATCCACTACACTGGAGAAAAATTATTAAAAAGATAATTTCAAGTTCAGTCTTACAATTTTTGAATAGTGGCACCCATGATTTCTATTAATCTGGCATATATGCCAGGTAGAAGGTTATGGTGCCAAGAGCAGCACCATAAAAGTTGCCATGAAGAAAGAGTAGTACCTGATAACATAACCTCAATATTTAAGTAGGAACTTAGTTTAATGAAATTTATTTTGTGTTTATAGATAGAGGTTTTCATTTGACGTTCAAGACAGCTGATGATCCAGGTTTGTCTTTGATGAAGTATGGAGAATATTTATTTGAGCACTTAATCATCTTTGCTCCCTCAGTTGAAGGTAATATGTGTTTTGTTATTCTATAGTTATTAAAAAATTCAATAAATAGTCAGGTTAGCTTGTTGCATGATCCTAAATACCTACTTACTTTAACTTCTATTTAGCAGATTATTTCTTATATTCTTTTTTTTGGTGTAGGCCACTTGGTATGAACATACTGACAAGTACTTTTTACCAGAAAATGTCCTTTTTTATAAGTTTTATCAAAAAATATATTGAAACGTTGTAATTTGGAAATATATTTCAATCCGTTATGTTTTTTGGGTAACTTTTTATGTTCAAGTGAAATAAAACACTCGTTATTATATACAGCAAATAAAATTTCTAGTACTTGCATATTATCCAGTCGACTGTTCAGTGATTAAAATTCAGCGGCACAGCTATAGAATAGTCCATGTGCTTTGATACCATTTACTGATTCAGCACATGGTTGACAATATAATACTTAAGAACCAAATTTCCTTATCCCACTTTTTTTGTCTAGAGATTGTAATTAAGATTAAACAATTTATACACCTCTTTTGTCCTTTTATATGTAAAACCTGAACCTGAAATAATACCATAATGAATGAGAATATAGGCTTGGTACTTAAATGTCAATGATTAGGTCTGTACACTTCAGACTTTAGTGCATGCTTGTTTTACCTCAAAATTTTCTAAACATGCTAGCCTGAAACATGGGATAAATCTTTTGAGTAAAACAGACATGTTCAGAGAGATCACTATGGTTTCTACATTGCAACATTCTGATTAATCAAATTTCAATAAGCAACATATTTATACAGTCTAGAACAAGATTGAAAGTTGAATTTACCATAATGATATGATGTAGACGTTAGATTTAACCTCTCAGGTATACCCAAATGTGTAAATGAATAGACGAGTTCACCTGGAAGTTTACTACAGTGGCGTATATAAGGGGGGGCCGAGGGGGCCCTGGCCCCCCCGAAATTCGGACTAGTTGTACCAAAACAAGTTAAAACACTGTATTTTAGGAGCAAATTTCAAAATTTTTCTGGGGGAGGACCCCAAACCCCCCCTTTTGTACTTGGAATTTTATTATTAACAACTTTATTATAATAAGTTCATCACAATCCAAATCCTACCAAAAAATATATGTCCAAAATTCGGACTAAGTGTTCCAAAAACATGATAAAACCCTGTTTTTGGGGGTAAAGTTCCAAAAATTTTCTGAGGAAGGACCCCAGATCCCCTTTTGTACTCGGAACTCTATTTTAATAACTTTTTAAATATTAAGTTCATAAAAATGTACATCCAAAATTCGGACTTAGTGTACCTCCAAAACAAGTTAAAACACTGTATTTTAGGGGCAAATTTCAAAAATTTTCTGGGGGAGGACCCCCAGACCCCCCCTTTGGTACTTGTATTTTTATTACTAACAACTTTTCCTATATTAAGTTTTTAGAACCTAAGTTATCACCTAAAAAGCTACGTTGGACCTATTAAATATGTGGGGGAGGGGCTGGGGAGTAATTTTGGGCCCCTCCCGAAATAAATTCCTATATACGCCACTGGTTTACTAAATACTACAGGCACTACTGTAATATATTCCATTTGGTTATTGGTTTAATCCTGTTCCATCCTGTAAAATTTTAACTACGTTTTCACTCATGAGTTGTATTTTCCCAAGTAGTGGCTAATAATGTCTTGTGTTCCTTGTTGCAGAATTTGGAGGTAGTTTGAATGTAAAGGCTATAACAGATTTCGTTGATGCAGGGGGCAACATTCTTGTTGGTGTTAGCTCTAGTGTTGGTAAGTTATTTTCTAATACCTCAAAACCTTATTAAGTTAATAATTATTTGTTAAATGTAATAAATTAGAGAAACACTTAGATCTCATGGTCATCTATAGAGGATCCAGAGACCAAATTATCTTTCCCCCAAAATAGGAGTTGCATTTTCATGGTTTGCAGGGATGGAAAATCTGCTCCAACTGTGCCAAACTGCTCCAAAATGGATGCCTTGCTCCAATCTGCTCCAAAAACATGATTTTCCTTTCAATTTGATTCAAATTTTGAAAATCCTACCAACAGGGAAAGCCAATCTTCAGCCATCATGATTACCAACCGCGGAATCGCGATTTTCCGCTTTTTCTCTACAAAATATGAGCCTCCATCTAAAATAGGGATGCACAACCTGCAGACCGCGAACTAATTATTTTTCCAGATAATCCCTACTATTTTTTACCTTCCAGACTATTTCCAAGAAAAATCACGAGTTATTGTGGGAAAATCGTGACTTTCGCGAAAGTTTCGTTTTGCTCTGGGAATTAACATGAAAGTGTAATGCTACAAAAATGCTTGATACGAAATCACCAAAAGGTGCTGCAAAAATGCAAATCATACCCTGATACGAAAACACTAATAGGTGCTCCAAAACTGCTCCAAAATTGATTAGCCTTGCTCCAAAACTGCTCTAAAGCTGCTCCCAAAAATGAATTTTTGGTTTTCCACCCCTGTGGTTTGAGTAAATATTAAATTTTCATAAGCATGTGTTTTTAACTAAATGCTTGACTTTCATTACTCTTACCTGAGCTTAGAACTGGCATTTGGATGAGTGAACCCCCACTATAATAAATTAAGTTAATTATATAAATGAGCCCTGAAAAAATAAGATTGGTAGAAACATCCTTAATTGACCCTGTTTAAATTTGTACTAGATTAATAAGTATTTTCTAGTATCAACAATTCAATATTAATTTAATAGTTCAATAAACTATCTATATTGATGTTTGGAAGTGGATTACTTTTTTAACTGTTTCATGTGGGAGATAAGAAAAGGCCAATAAAAATGAGAAAATGCATGAAGTTTGAAGATGTCTTACTTTAAAATTAAAGTAAAAATTTCTTCCATTTTAAAACACCTTCAATGAAACGTAATTAGTTTCCATTAGTTTGTATTTGTATTCCTTTAGTAAAATAATTTATTATAAAATTTACATAGTGATTATTTCCATGAAGTTTATAAATTTTTAATTTTAAGGTGATTTAATGAGAGAATTATCCAATGAATGTGGATTTGAGTTTGATGAAGAGGAAACAGCTGTCATTGACCACCTCAATTATGACATTGAGGATGATGGAAAAGTAAGCTTTTTTTTAACACTAATTAGTGATTTCTTTATTATTTTAGTTTTTAATATAGTTAAAGGGGTTTTATTTCTTAAGATCATGAGTGTAAATCAAAAATAAGGCTATTAATACAATTATGTCTTTTTTAGCACACTCTTATTGTTGCTGACCCTAAAAATTTGATTGATGCTCCCACAGTAGTCGGAACCAAAAATATCTCTCCTCTGCTCTTCAGGGGCGTTGGGTATGTATATCATTAATTATCTTTCATAAAATTTTGACTTATTTATTGTCTTGTATTGAATTTTAAATGTTATTCTATAGGATCCTTTCAGATCAAGACAATGATTTAGTTTTGGATGTTCTCTCTGCTTCTTCAACTGCCTATTGCTATAACCCTGATAGTGAAATTAAAGATGTAAGTTTATCCTCTTTAATAAGTAGGGTTTTGAAAATTTTATTGCCTTATTGGTATCTGATTAGTTGAAAAATTTAGGTTTGTAGTCATATTTTTCAAATTTTGCTGTTTTTTACTACAAAGAAACAGCTAAATTCCTAAATATTATCTTCAATATTCTTTGTGATTTGCATAGGTATCCATCTGTACCAATTTAGAGTTGTACTATATTATTGAAACCTAAAAGTCTTTAATTTTAATTAAAGATTTTTTTAAAGAATTTAATTGTTTATTTTCTTTTACCTTTTTTTTTGGCAGTTTTATTGTTTTACAGTATTTTTTTGTTATCATTTTTTGTTGCGTTTTTGTTAAAAATTTACCTGTATTTGTTTTTCATTTTACAGTATCCTCATGCAATTGGAAAAAATACCCTTCTCATTTCTGCATTGCAAGCTCGTAACAATGCAAGAGTTGTGTTTTCTGGTTCTATGGACTTTTTCAGCGATCAATTTTTCCAATCAAGTGTTCAAAAAGTACTTGGTGGACAAAGGTAAATTTCCATTTTGAATTTTAAATATGTTTTTACCAAAAAATCTCTTTGTTGCTGATATCTTAACATGTGAACTATCTGTGCCTGCCTTATTGGTATACAATGTTTTATGAATTTTATTTTTCTTCAGGTATGAGAAATCTGGTAATGAAGAGTTGGCCAAGGCACTAACCCAGTGGGTTTTCAAAGAAACAGGAGTATTGCGAGCTGGAAACATCACCCATCACCAGAAAGGGGAATCTGTTGCTCCTGAAGCTTATACTATCATGGATGAAGTTGTAAGTTTTTAATATACATATATTATTGTTACTTTTCCTTATAAAGAGATATCTTGAGGTAAAAACTATCACACCTAAACTTTATATAGGTTATTAAAAAATTTTTAATTAAGAATATACTGTATTTTGTTATGCAACCACATAGTTGGTAACTGGTACTTAAATAAACATTTTGAGCCCCTGAATTAACAATAACTATTGCTTATGATCTTGATATGATCTTTTCACAGACCTGGAAAAAGTGCCCGAACCTACGAACCTGGTTCGGGGGAAGCCCCTGTCAGCTCCATAGGTTACACATTACATTAGGTTTGGGTAAATTTTATTAGGTTCGGGGGAAGGTTAAAACTTTTTCCAGGTCCGTCTTTTCATGTGTTTCAAAAATATACCAGCTTTGGAGCTTTATAAATGTGTCTCCATGACATATATTTAAGGATTGGGGTTGCAAACTTCCAGAAATCTAAACCACAATTTATTTTTTCATTTAAATTTCTGTTGGCATATAAGCAGCAATCCTCTTTAATTGTCTCTCCTATCTTTCCAAATGAGTTATTCCATTCCTTGGTAAGGGTTAACTTTCAAAAGTTTTTATAGGGGACAATGCCCTAACCCCCTTATTGCTTGGATTACTTGTGTACCAGGATTCAAATATTACCCAAAAGTGTTCTAAAACATGTTTAACTCAAAACTCATTTAACCTATAATGTAAAGGATAAAAAAGAATAGAAATAATTTTAAGCGGAACCCTCCTTCTCCCGAAACAAAATTCTAGTTACTGGCCTGATATACTATGTGTAAAAAGCTTGATGTATGATATAAACTACTGTGATTCTGATCGATGCCTCTTTTACAACTAACAAAATAAATAAAATTCAAAATAATGGCTGATTGTCATACCCATGGATTAATATTATATGGTACCAATGAGTGAGTATAAGTTAAATTTTAAGTTTGATAATACTCTTAAGAAATTTTTATAAAAAGAAAATTGTAACTGGATTCAAAGTTTATTATTAATTTATTATTTAAATTGAAGTGTTTATAAAACCTTTTACAAAATTAAAACACAGCAAAATTGAGTTACACTTTTCAACTTTGTATATTTAAACTGCTCTCATTGAAAAGGGTAGTCTGCCCCTGGCTTGGTCTACCACTGGGATATGGCACTCTAGGGGTCTCAAATCTCCAGAAGTGAATTGAAACTTTAATTCTGAAAATTAAATTTCCAAAAACTCTTATGAAGTGAAAAAATTTGAAATCTTCACTAACTTTTATAACTTCTTGATAAATGAATAAAAGTTAAGTTCTATACCAGCCTTCATGAAGTATTTTTTCATGAGGATTAATTTTATTGAACAGAAAAGTCAGGAGAAGCTTAGTCTTCAAAGGCAACAGTTAAAAAGTGAGGTATCCATATGGGGATGAAACTAGGTATATTGGTAGTATATTTTTAAATGAGGGGAGGGGGGTAATAAGCATTTAGAATTTTGAGTCTGTATTTTCCCTTCTTATAAAAGGTCTTTCTACCTTTTTGAAGTATACACTATATACACTACACATCTGTAAAAATAAAATTATGCATATCAAGTGATGAAAACTGAGAATATTAAGATTGGGAATAATATTAATTAAAGGGTGTATACATTTTATTTTAGGTCTCATTAAATCAGTAACTTTTTGTGTAGAACTGTACTTTGTGGTAAGTTTTAAGCAGTGTAAAACAGTAACTTTGTTAAACTGTTAACTTTTAAAATAAAATCATTAAGTATTTATTGTAAAATATTTTGCATTTTTCAGTAAGTTTAAAACATTTTTTCTCATCTTAGATCTACACAATCGAAGTGGAAATATTGAAAAATGGACAATGGGTTCCATTTGAAACCAATGATTTGCAGTTAGAATTTGTCAGAATTGATCCTTTTGTCAGGACTTATTTGAAGAGGAAAGGTAAGTTCTTAATTTTTGTTAAAAATGGTATTAATTAAAATGATGCAATATTTTTATTATTTTTGTTTTTAGGTAATGCTAATTTTTTTACTTCATAATTTTAGGAAAGAAATACATTGCTGAATTCAAACTTCCCGATGTTTATGGAGTGTACAAATTTAAAATTGACTATAACCGAATGGGATATACTCATCTTTTTGAAACTACTCAAGTAATTTTTTTTTGTTTTTACCTAGAATGAAACAGCAGTTATGAGGCTGTTATAATTAGTTTGATTATAATTGATACTTTGTAATTGTTATTTGTATTGGTTACAGAAAATTTTGCATCCCAATATGTTTGATCTTATCAATGAAGTAAAAGCTTTAATACTACTTAATCAAAACCCCACTGTTTATAAATTCAAAAATTTTTATAGAAAATTTTCAAGAAAGTTAAGAATAATCATGGGTCCACTTAACCTAGTTGTTCAATTTTACTTTTGGTTGATAGATAGAATCATGAATTAATTTCATATGTATGCCTGTTTTCTGAGTCACTTATTCCATTTCAACAGCCATCTTGAAATGTGATAACAAAGAAGATCTAGACTCTATTTAAAATTCAGAAATTATTTTTTGGTGAATATTGTACTTTAAATGTTTGGATTATAATGTTATACTTTTCAAAGATTTCTTCCCTTACAAAACTACTAAAAAGTTCAGAGTAGCATTTCCCCCCAAATATTTTTCATAATGTGTTAAATAAAGAATTATAAAAGGTATTTTTTCATATATTCTTATATATTAATACCATGTCTGGTTTTGAAAAAAGTGTAAAGTTTTGCTATACTGGATATTTTGCTGTAATTTATTTATATTAAATTTGTACTTCTTCATTTATTGTTCAGATTTTAAATTCTATTCTAAGGTCTTGAATTTTTTTTTTCTAGGTTTCAGTTCGACCCTTGCAACATACTCAGTATGAACGCTTCATTCCATCTGCTTATCCTTATTACTTAAGTTCATTCTCAATGATGTTTGGAGTGTTCATCTTTAGCTTTGTATTTTTGTATCACAAAGATCACACCAAGGACAAGTCGGAATAGTTTCTGTCAATTCATTTCATGTATATAACTTTTCAGAGAAAAGACAATAAACTTTGTTAGAAAAAGTTACTCAAGTTTTTTTTTATTGAATCCATACTACTCTAACTTAAGATCCTTCTACCAATATTATATATGTTTTCTAGTTTCTTTTCTTAATGCAGTATGGAAATTTCCTGTGGTATACTTCATTAGGTTTAAATGTTTTTGATTTTTATCCTTCTGAGACTATTTTATCATTTGCATATTGTTTACTTTTATAAACTGTAATTTATAACTACTCAGAAAAATAAGAAACTATAAGTTGTGGCACACTCAGTCAAGGCAGTTGAAAAATATATGAATTTTAGGAAGAACTTTAAAAGTCTGGGGGGAAATCAGATTCGCCAAAAGCAAGGATTTTTTTTATGAAAAATATTGTTTTAACTTTAAGAAGCAAACCTAAACAAATTATGAGTTATAAGTTGAAAGGAAATACGCTGGAATATACTTGAAAATTTATACCCATACCAGGTATGTCCTAAAAGTAATGAGACTTGTTCCATAAAATTGATTTAAGATAACTGTAAAAACATTTAATATTCTTCAAAATAGCCTTTTGCATTAATACTAAGTTGACAATGGTTCTGCTGCCCCCCCCCCTTTATCCTCTCCTGAAATTTTTCAACTGAAATACTGTTCAGAATATGCATTACATTTTACTGCAAGATCTCCAAGTGGTCAAAACTATGACTTTTAAAAATGGATTTTACCAAAGGGATAGTAAAAAGTTCAGTGAGAATACTTTAAAGTTGTATGGTGGTTGGGTCAGCATTTTGAAGCTATCCAGGCAGAAGTGTGAAATTCGATTGCTCAATATTTAAACCCCTTCCATGAAAAAAATCGCATTAACTGTTCTATCTGGGTGGCATAAACTCATTGTACATCTTTCCTTAGTCAAAAAGGCTGTAAGTGTGGACTTCAGTTTTAATTTGCTCATTCCAGCCTTCTTACTTTAGATAATCAGATTGGTTAGTTATTTTTCTGCTTTAAAAGCATTGTTCCAACTAAACTCTTGATCCTTGGACACAAAATACTTACAAAAGGCTTCCTGTAACATGGTAAGATTCTTAGTAGCCAATTTGCTTAGTTTAGCATAAAACTATACAGCTAGACACTATGCTACATTCTGAAAACAATGCCGCTTCCAAACATGCATCTGCTTTTGGAGCTCAATTGGCCCCTCAAAGCCTCTAAACCAGCTAACATCTGACTAACTTTGTGTTGCTTACATCCCCCACTACCATCACCACCAACAAAATCTGCTCCATTGTCTCTTTCTGCTTCACGTAAAAAAATCAGTCTCATAACATTTGGGAAAGACTTAGTGCCTCCATCATTGCAAATTCAAATAACTTGTAAGTATAAGTAGTAGTAGTAAGTGCGAGCAGCAATGGCAAACCAACTTTTTACAGCTTTGCTGTTAGAATTAGCTAATTGTTGCTGCAAGTGAGTACATTTTTTATGGTTATTCTGATTTAGAGAACACCCTTATTTTATGTTATTTATAGCCATTCTTAAAAAGCTCAAGTTATTTAACCTACAATATTTTGAGAGTGCCAACATTGAAATTCTGTTTCTCCCAGGTAAAAAAAAAAAAGGAATGACAATTACCACACTTCTATCATGAGTAGCCCACAGATATACATTTGCATCTAGACTATTAGGTTACTAATATTGAAAACATTTTTCTCCACCGTTTATTTCTAATACATAAATAGCTAAAGAGGGACTTAGTGAAGACTGATACTCTCAGAAACCTCTCTTACAAGCTGACTTGGCTCTTTAGCTACAATAGAGGGCTTTTGGGCAAAAACCAAGTATCTCTACATTCACAGTAAGTTTATTTCAGTTACGGTGAATGGTTTCTCAGAATTTTTTAATTGTTACTTAGAGTGGTTAAGATTGGTACTTTATGATTGAAATGCCTTTTCTATGGTTGAAATAAGTCACAATAAGTTTTTGTTTGCATATTCCCCCCTTGTTTGATAAATTTTTAAAACCCCGTAAATATTCTACGCCTGTAAAGTTGTTTTTACATCATCTTCCGTTTTCTAAGAAATCCAGAAATTACCCCCTAAGAAGAGAAATTTAAGGGGTCATGGAGTGGCACCTACCCCCTATCATTTTATTTCTTGTAAATCCTTTCTATTTTCTCAATTGAGAAAATAGGTAGGATTTACAAGATATCGAATGACAGGGGGTCTATGCCACTCCATGACCCCCTTAAATTTACATAATTAGTTAAATGGGCATGGTGGAGGTGGAACTCGATGTAATTTCTCTTCTTTTGGGTAATTTCTGGATACGTTTATAAAATGGGAGATGATTTACAAATAAACAACTTAACAGGTGTATAAAATTTATGAATTTTTAAAACTTATCAAACAAGGGAAGAATACGTATGCAACCAAAAACCTTTAAAAATTCATGCGACTTATTTAACCATTGAAAACGCATTTAAAATCATAAAATACCAATCTTTACACGCAAAAAAAATTTGGATAAAATGTTCATTGTTATGTTAACGATTTTTGAAAACTTCAAGCTTGATGCGCGAACTGAAGGTATTAATAGATTTTAAAAATTATTCGACGGGTTTTCTTCTTATTCAATTACTCTACTTTTCAAAAGAAAGCTTTTTTCGCTCCACCCTAAATTTAGTTTGGAGTCTACAGCACTGTTCTTAAAAGAAAAACATTAACCAATTTAGTTCGGAATCCCATTTTTACAAACACATACATTCCTAAAAATAAAATTTATTACTGGCAGTTAAAGACGTGATTTGTGTGACTGAAGAAACACAGAAGTTAATTAAACTTTAACTGTAACCAAAGAAATATTTTTACAGCAAAATTGTGTAATCTATACTCATAAAACAAACAAGAGAAACAACTCCGTAATTATTTAATAATGTACTTTATTCAACAACAATTTACAAATCACAATGGCACATGTACTCGCTTGTAGTAATATAAAAAATAAATAATGATAAAATTAAGGATAAACTAAGAAATTTTTGAAAGTATGAGCAATTAACATACCTGACACGATTACACTTTTTCTGAATATGCAGATCCATTTTTATTAATGTTAATACAGAAAATAATAGTTTTGAAACAAATGCACCTGATTTAAAGTTCATAATACGTTTCAAGAACATATTCATACTATTCAAATAGGGTCACTTGGGGTAAGTGGGTCCCTGGGGTAAGTGGGTCACCCCCCTCAAACTAAACTATGTAAAGGACATTTCACACTTATTCACATTGATCATGTTACATTTTGTCACACTGATGGGTTTTGCATATATTAGAATTAGAGTTTTGTGTCACACACACACACACATTTCTTTTTAAGATTATAGAACTATTGTAAAAAAATTCCCATAATTTTTTTTTTGGAGAGTTCAAGATGCATTTTTCCAAGAAGTGTTTCCAGGAAAGTTTTCACTATATTTTAATGTTTTTTCAACTGTTGTGCCAGGTTTGACTTAAAATACATACTGCAATTTGAGTTTTCACAATGTCTCTTATTTAAAAATTTTTAAGAGGGGGTCCAACTTACCCCGTAATTTAAGCATAGTAGGGGTAAGTGGGTCCCCTCATTATGGGGTAAGTGAGACACCCTAGACCAGTCATGGGGAAAGTACGGCCCGCGGGCCAAGGGCGGCCCTTTGAACGAGTCCATCAGGCCCGCGGCATGGTTTTGCATAACCCCTACAATTAATTACACATGGGACAAAATGTTTTTATATGACCCACTATTTAGCTACACTACTGCGAATCAGCTCATCCCAGTTTCTACCAGATTTTATTAATAACTTTTAGAATCTCAGAATCACAGTTTCATATTATGTCGCATGTGCCTTCCTTCTCTTAGAACAATCAATTTTGTAACTTTTTTTCCCAAATTTTTTACCATTGTAGCATATAATATAAGTTGTGTGTGATGAAAAAATCAACTTTAAAAATTATCATTCATAATTTTTTTTTTGTTAAATTTTTTGTTTCCGGCCCGCCTAGATAATTTTTTTATTTTATCTGACCCTCCCCTTAAAAAGTTTGCCCATGTCTGCCCTAGACTCACCATTTTAATGATTGAAACATTTATAAGTAATTTAATTGAAATTTTATATTAATTTTGCGTTTTAATATAAGCTGTGGTAAGTAAAGTAAACTATTAAGTAGGGTTTTTTTTATTCACGTTGCCGAGAAATTAATTAAAACACACAATGGGGTGGGGGAATAGTTTCGAGGGTTTCTTTATAAGTCTCCCGAACCATTCGAACCTGAAAAAAACATTCTGTAATTGTGTGTTCCAAAAAGGGGTCCCAGGTAAATGTGAGTAGATATCTCGTACATGGATTAAGTTACAATAAAATATTTTGTACCTAAAACTTCTATACTTTATCAAGTAAGACCCACTTACTCCCTCTTAAGTTTTGCTTGCTTTCAATCAAAATAAAGAGGGGGTGACCCACTTACCCCTTCCTATGGGGTAAGTGGGACACCCGTCTCATTTTTTACAAAAAGACCAGTTAAGAAAAATGTAGAACATTATTTTAGAACCTATGGTGTACATCATGGTACATCATTCATGGTGTATATCAGTTAAAAAATATTATTTAGTAAACTATTATAATTCCAAATCTTAAGGTTTTGGTTCCAGCTGTTTTAACTTATATTGATATCCACTTTGCTGAATACAAATGTTGAACTTTGCTATACCTGTTATATTTTATAATACAAATAATTTTATGTACAATATAAATGCTATACCTGTTATACATTGATTATAATACAAATACTCCAAGATGAGCTTATGGATAATTTTCTACGAGCTCATCCTGCAGTATTTGTACATTTTCAATCTATGGCTGC
This sequence comes from Tetragnatha montana, assembly GCA_963680715.1. Classification (NCBI taxonomy): domain Eukaryota; kingdom Metazoa; phylum Arthropoda; class Arachnida; order Araneae; family Tetragnathidae; genus Tetragnatha; species Tetragnatha montana. Next base: position 49,644,105 of record OY796675.1, read on the forward strand.
TGTCCTTATCAGTATCATTAGAGTCTGAGGAACACAAAATAAACTTTTCTGTAACAGGATTAGTTTGTTTTACATAATTTAGGAGTTTTAATTCAAAATTTATTCTGACAGATTCTTCAGGTAGTAGTATATTCTCTCCATTTTGAACTCCATCTGAAAAAAAAAAGAAACATTAAACTGTATCCACACGGAGTCACGGGATTTTAAAGACGGAGTTAAACTTCTCTTTGACATTGTGTCCACTTAACGTCCAGCTTTTGTCAGTTTTCAAAAGAAGAACCAAAGAATACGGATTCCGAATATACCTGATGTCAGGGACGGATTAAAGAGGGATATTAGGGCTTTGGAATAATTCATCCTTTCCAGAATAAAAATCTTGGTAAGGGTCTTGCGATATAAATTATTAAATCCGCGTATTTGATCATTTCCCGAAAAAAATTTCTTTACACGCCAATGGTGTGAGTAGAGTATATCGAAAAAGTTACAATATTCACATCTGGATCAATGGCTGGTCCAGGGGTGCCATGTATCCCCGAGAATCCCCAAGAAAAAGCTTAAAATCGCTTTTATCCCACTAAAGTTTTAAAAAATTTTGGGGAGGACTCCCAAACCCCATTTCCCTTGGGCAGCGGTTCCTATCAGGGTTTCTTTTGGAATTGTAGTTTTAGCTTCAAAATATATTATTATTGTGCGTTACATACGTTGTTACTGTATAAAAGAGAGGCGCAATGCGCGATGAAAATTACGATTAAAAATTGGGTCGCCAGTGTTGAAAAGTTGATAAGCTCTGTATTACGCTTACTTCTGTTCATTTCAGAGACATCGAGGTCGGATTCTTCCTCTGTTAACATGGCGGGGTCTGTCATTGGTCCTTCGTCCTCATGCACGTTGTCGCCATTGTATGTTTGGGCTGTCGAGGTCAACTCGGCCCCAGGACCCTCACATTTGGGTATGGCATGTGTTAGAGGTATTTCTGGAATAAGTGAAATCAATAAAAAATTACTCTTTTCACCAGAAGTTGTTAACCATTGTTTATCGTCAAATCTTAACTATTTTGTGTGTTCCATTATTTATTACGCTTACTTTGGTTCGTTTCAGAGACATCGAGGTTGGAATCGTCCTCTGTTAACATGGCGGGGTCTGTCATTGGTCCTTCGTCCTCATGTAGGTTGTCGCCATTGTACGTTTGGGCTAACGAGGTCACTTCGACCTCAGGACCCTCACATATGGGTATGGTATATGTTAGAGGTATTTCTAGAATAAGTGAAATCAATTAAAAATATGCTCTTTTCACCAGAAGTTACTAACCATTGATTATAGTCAAATCTTAACTATTGTAAGAATGAGAAGATTTGAAAAATATGTTTTAATAACAAAATATGTTAATAATAAATTTTTAAAGATTTCTTTAAACGAGAGGACTTTTTTTGTTTAATGTCAGATTTCTTTTAGATTTAAACGAACATAAAAATGTCAATTTTTTAATGATTTCAACAAGTTTTGTTAAAAAAAATCTTAAGATAAATGTATTATCTAATCTGGTACCGCGGGTACCACAAGCCAAATTTTAGGTTCACGGGGGAACTTGTGACCCGTCAGAATCACATAGGATTTGGGGTTTCCAGACCAAATCCCAGGGAGTTAAAAATGGAGCGACACCCCAAAAATATTATTGAAAAATTCAATTTGTAGAAGAACTACAATTGGTAAAAAATTAGTTATGGTCTCAAATTTTGTGGTTCAATATGATCTTTAAAATTATATTAAAAGTTTTCACTTTAAAATTTGTTTTAATACGAAAAAAAGTTAAAAAACCACAAAAAATGTGAAAAAACTGCAAAAAAACTTTTGTATTTCGAAATCTTTTCTTTTGATTGAATAATCTGAAAGAGCATAGTTGAACATCCTTTAGTCCAAAGTTTCATGTAATTACCATCAATATTAAACGTTTGAGGTAAACGTTTAATATTGATAACGTAAAGTCGGCTTTGCTTGTGCAAACAGTTATGGGGTGTCGCTCCCTTTTTAATTCCCTGGGATTTTGTCTGGGACCCCCAAATCCTATGTGATTCTGACTCGTCTATATAGGTGTCTACTATCCCCCCTAGAAGTGTGACCCAACATTTATGGGACACCCTGTATATATGTTACGGGCAATGTAATAAATCGGGCATTATTAATAATGCCCGAAGTGGAGGAGGGCAATGTGATAAATTCAATGGCATTTATCAATGAAATTTATCACTTTGCCCGCCTCCACATCGGGAATTATTAATAATGCCCGATTAATCACTTTGCCCATAACATATACATGGGTTTTTTAAAAAAAAATCGTATTTTAAAACTGACATTCTTCATTTCACTCAAAATTCAGACACCACGATGGGAACTACTTCGTTTGTTAGTGACGTCATAGGGTCCACTAACGTTGCTGTCTAATATAGGCCGTTCTGAATCATACTCTTAATAAGTAAATTAACCTATAACCCATGACAATTGGAAGTAATATAAAAGCACCGACACAAAATTGAAAGGAAACAATTAAAAATTACCGTCCATCACATTATTGGGAGTGTTTTCTTTCGATATTTCATATACTTTAGCATCCAGTAAATTCGAATCTAGGAAGAAATGGAATTTAGAGTTCAACATTTACCATAGTATCAAATATGCATGTTTAAGAAACATTTTGACTTGAAAGTTTAAAATTTTGACTTTTGAGTAATTGAGTTTTTAAGTCCAGTTTGAAGTTTGTTTGGTGCTCCCAATTATCCAGTTCAGCAAAAACTATAGTAAGCTGTATAATTACAATTATTTTCCCGTCACAAACTGTACTAGTATTATGAAGTTGTGCATACAATTCTTTATTTCCAAATGTATTTTTGAATAAGAAACTAAATTTTATGCTATAATCGTTTAGTTAGAAAAAGAATGGCGTGAATCATTTATTACGCTTACTTCCGTTCATTTCAGAGACATCGAGGTTGGAATTGTCCTCTGTTAACATGGCTGGATCGGTCATTGGTCCTTCGTCCTCATGCACGTTGTCGCCATTGTACGTTTGGGCTGACGAGGTCACCTCGGCCCCAGGACCCTCACATTTGGGTATGGTATATATTAGAGGTATTTCTGGAATAAGTGAAATCAATAAAAAAAATGTACTCTTTTCACTAGAAGTTACTAACCATTAATTTATCGTCAAATCTTAACCATTGTAAGAATAAGAAGGTTTGAAAAATGTGTAAGTTATTTCTAAATATCTTTGAAGTCAACAAGGAGTCTGATCGTTTTAAAGATTTCTACAAAATGAGGAAAATTTTCGTTTAAAGTCAGATTTTGTGCAAGAAAAGTAAAGATTTTTTTAGACGAGCAATAAAAATGTCTGTCAATTTTTGAATGATTTTAACAGGTTTTGTTAAACAAAAAACCCTGTTTTTTTTCAACACCAATGATTATACTTGTTATGTATCACAAGCCACATTTTAGGATCACGTGGGAACATGTGACTCGCTGTCCATAATTTGTTTCCCTCCAGATCCAGATCTCCTAGAGGTCCGACGTTTCGAATTATATTCTTCAATAAGGAAATTAGCCTATTACCCATGACAATTGGAAGTAATATAAAAGCACTGACACAAAATTAAAAGGAAAAAATAAAAAGGTTACCGTCCACATTAATTGGGAGTTTTTTCTTTCGATATTTTATATACTTAAGCATCCAGTAGATTCGAATCTAGGAAGAAAAGGAATTTAGAGCTAAACATTGACTATAATATCAATATGGATGTTTAAAAAACATTTTGACGTTAAAGTTTTAAATTAGGTTGTGACTTTTGAGTAATGGAGATTTTAAAGTCCAGTTTGAAGTTTGTTTGGTACGCCCAATTGTCCAGATCAGCAAAACTATAAGCAGTGGAATTACTATTTTTTTTACCGTCACAAACTACTACGATGTATGAAGATGTGCATTACGTCTCTTTTCCAAGAGTAATTTTGAAATTTTTTGAATAAGAAACAAAATTGTTATTTTTTGGAGCCACGTATAATAATATTTAAGGAAGAGAATAGAGTAATTTTTTTTCAAATTAGAATTAAATTTCGAATTCAGATTTCAAGTTTATATTTCGTCTTATCGATGGCGATGGGTTTCTAAATAGTTGCTTTATACTCTATTAAATTTGGGTTCAATTCCGTTAGAGTCCCCGCTAAATATCGCCAACATCCAAATCGCTAAATATATCCAAATAATAACAAATTTTTCTGAATTTTTAAAAAACTGAATAGTTATTGCTCTAATTAAACATTTTAATTCAGGAGTTTGAAATTATTTATGAATATTTCTACTTTTTGTTGTCTAAAAGAACCGGGTGATATTTAGCGGGGACTCTAACGGAATTGAACCTAAATTTGTAATTTTTCTAGATGTTTTACCAGGATTTTGATCGATGGTTATTTTAACATTTGGAAAAATATAGAATAGAGTTAATTTTTTTTTCTATAGGGAGTGAAAAATGCAATAAATTATAATAGAAAATTTTGACAAATTTCTGGTTTAAGTATATTGATTTGAGAAACAATAAATTTAACTGCTCATTTTTCTTTGAAAAAATATCAGTTTACTGAAATTAGTATAAAGCTTAGAAATTTTTCAATCGTTCTCCAAGCATACATTTTTATGGTTCGGTGATTTTAGGTTTCCGACGTTGAAGAAATCAAGTCTCAAATTGAAATACTGACTTTTACGAAAATTTTTGGCAGATAACGTTTTTGATTTTTTAGCAAAACAAAATCAGAACAACCCTCTTGCAAAGTAAATTTTGTAAATAAATACTTATGTTAAAGAGTAATGTCGTTATGTTCAGGTGTGGTGCAGATAATTTCCATTATTTTAAGTGCGCCATCAACCATAAAAGTTCAATACTGGATTAGACCTTTTCACCACTTTACGTTATTACTTAAGGGGCCGTTCAAATTTTACGTAAACATGTTATTGGTCATTCTTGATACCCCTCCCCCCTTGTTAGCAAAAATAAGCAAACCGCAAAAACCCCTCATAATTACGTTAGAAAACTGCTCGACCCCCCCTTTGTCCTTTTTCTCGTGAAGTCAAAATGCTTGAAATTTTTTTCCAAGTTCAATTTTTTGTGAAATTTATTTTTGGTTGAATTCTGAAATTATTATTTATGCAAGAAACAAAAATAAGCAAAGAGCAACCCCTCTCCCCTCCTTAGGTGTTTACATATTATTTGATTGGCCCCTAAGCAGCATTTGAGAAAATTATTAATAAAATGAGTCACCTTTTGAGGAACTTTAAGTGACTTTCTAGCCAGCTCAAGGGATTTTTCAAGGTTTTCTCTGTAGGTATTTTTCTGGAATGAAAAGAGAATAACACTTAAGATTTAAAATTCAATTTAGTTTCTTTACAAAATATCAAAGGGTAAAAAGCATTAACTTTTCAGAGCAGTAGGACTAAATTAAACCCACTAGCTTCTTTTAGTAGTAAAAGCTTTTCCATGGAAAAAAAACTCCATCTCTTTCAAAAATTGAACTAAATTATAATGTTTATTTCGATTTCCCATAGTCCATATTAACCTTATAATCTATATATATTTTGCTATATTTTCAACACTGGTTTGTTGATGGGTAGTACTTGCAAGGTTCATAGCGAAAATAGGGGACATTTACACCAAAAATATAAGGCATGTCCGGAAAATTTCAAAATCATCAGATTTTTCTCGTTTATAACTACAGACAAATTAACAATGCAAGAAGTAGAAAAATATAGGAAATATAGGACAGTAATCAAAAATAAAGAAAACAATGAACCCTGTGACCACGACTATAACTTAACTTTTTTAGCGACATTTTAAAAAATAGTTTTTTTCTCTATACTTACCAATGATAGACAGCTTGTTTTCAGTTTTTTTAGCACTTAGGTATAAGTTTAAGAGTGCAACATCTTTTTACCCGTTTATATTGTGCTACGGTATATTTTAAACCATATTGTGACCATCATAAGCATCTTCTGTTGTCAGAAGAAAGTTTGGTTTTAATTTTTAAATCCTTTTACATACGTTAGAGTTCTTAAGTAAAAAAAAAACCACCCGTAGTTTTAACACGGTATTATTATTATTTTGAAGTATGTACTTACTATTTGTTTTAGAGAGTAATCCTCCCCTTTGTAAGGTTTAACAAACCTCTCTTCAACCAATCCTCGAGTTGTTCGTCTGACATCTAAGAATTCCATATGGTAAAACTGAAAATAGTAACCGGTAAATATTTTAATTAAAAATGGAATTGATTTTTAAAAAATGCTGAAAACTTGGTACTATTATTATGAAACAAATGAAATTTTGTAGTTAGCTAACCATAAAGACAAACTTTCATTTTAAAAATATTTCTTTTTGTGTAAGATTAAAATGTACTAGATATTACTTACGAATTTTCCTTTTCTTTCATACACAAAGTGGTTATCAGTTTGGGTAACGTCGTCTGTTATTATAGCAGGCCACCTAACAAAAACATTCATTATCAAACACAATAAACCTAAACAATTACCTGAACGTTCTTACGTGATAAAATACATAAATGTTTTTTACATATTTTATCTTGCTACCTACCATGGATATTTGTGGTATTTTGCCAACACCACATCACCTGCTACGAACTGTCCCTCAGAAAACTCGTCAGAATTATCTTCCAGATGAGATGGAATGCTGCAGCTTCCCTCTTGACCATCTGTAAAGAGTCATTAAATATTTTATTCGATGTTTTCTCTCTGCTTAAGATATAAGTGTTTTTTATTTTAATTTTAATTGAATCGTAAGTTGGAAAAAGGAATAAATAAAAAAAAAAATCGATGTCCATTCATTGTATTTTTTAATTTAATTTGAAATTAAAGTTAATTTTTCTTTCTTTTCTTATTTTTTGTGATGTAAACTAAGCCAAAATAAAATTTTCTTTCAATTTAAAAGTTTTTTAAACTTTTTTTTACTCAGGGAATGTTTGGCTCCAGCACTCATATTCACTTACTCCATTGATACTGCCGTTTCATAATAATTTATTTGCTTTAGTCTTTATGTTTCTCACTTTTATACTGTGAACTAAGCAGAAATACAATTTAAATTTCAATTTAAGTGGTTTTTAAGATTTTTCTTCAGTTGAAATTTCATAAGTTTGAAGAAGGGAATAAGCCCATCATCTTTTTTTATTTGTGAAACATTTTTAAATTCAATTATGATTTTTTCGATGATTGTTCTGCATATTCTTAACAGTGTCATGAATTTCCTGTAAAACTTTGGTGTCTGTAGGATAAAAATTCCATTATTTATACAATTTTTTTCTATTTTCTCAGAACTTTGTTTTTGGACTTAGAATTCCCTTCTTCGAACTGACGATTCAATAATAATTTAGGTTTTAAAGCATTATTTATGCGCTTCAACACGGTCCTTAGGGTTGGTGAGCTATTAGCGAACTGGACGCAGAGCCTACTAATCTTTTCAGAAAGTAAGACACTAATCTGAGACAAGCAATTAGTGAAGTGTATTTTTACCTCAAGCCAAGAAAAATGATCCAGTTTTTCTCAGAAAGGATATTCAACTTACCTATAAGTATCATGGAACAATCAACATATTCTGGGACGTCCTTCTCCTCAGACCATTCGAATGCCATCCGATATTTTCCACATTTCCCGCATTGTACTCCGATGCCGAAATTCCGAGTACCATATAATCGAGCCCAATAGAACTCTCTTTCCTGGAGTTCCTCGGCTGAAAGGGCTGAAAAACATTTCCTTTTTTACACATGTAACTCAACTGTTACAATTTGATTTGAGTCTACTGTTAAAACCCTAATTCATGATTTAATTGTTTAAGCAATGTTAAGAGGTTAAGAAGTTGTTTAAAATGGGGGCATTTATAGTTGTAAATATTGATTAGTCAATTTAAAAAAAAATGCGTGAGATAATTATAGGTTTTTATTATTTAGTTGTAATATTAGTTGAATTATTGACTTTTAATAATTTTCCTGCAAGTAATCGGAATCTGTACTTCAAATAGAATAAGTTTTCGTTTCAAATATTACTGAATAATAAGAGAAGTATACCTTTAGCAAGATACTTATTTTATAATTTCCCATGTAAAGCAATAATATGGACGAAAGAGTGAACGGAAAGCTCCATTAACACTTTAAAAATTCATAAAAATGTTGAAAAATAATTGAATTAAAAAAAAAAACTATTTCCAGTGTCAGCATCGGTTGATTGAGGGATTTTTTAAGACAGTAAAAATTTTGGTTCTAAATTATATTAATAAATGGCACCAACATAATCCTTCTCTATCCAATAAGTGTAGTGCTGCTCGTGTATTATTTATATTTTCTCGGTACTTAAAAAAATGATGCATAGTAAAATAATAACCCTATAATTTTTAGTGATTTCCTTTTCCCTCACTATATGCAATATGCATGCTTTGAACTTAGAAAGTTTCTATGAATGCTTTTGTGTACATATTGAAACAACTTTTGAAACTTACCTGCGGAATGTTCCTTCGTCATCTAAAAGAGACACATGAGGGAAATTAAAATTTTTGGAAAATTGTTCAGTAAAATATAACTCATTAACATTACGAAGGTATTTAATATTACCTATAAATATATTCTTTTCAATAAGCAACGGCAACTTTAACAAATTGTTTTTGAATTATTTTCAAGAAAATTACTCAATTCTGTTTGTAAAAGGGAGGAAATTCTAAAGAAATCTCGGTAAATGAAATAAATATAGGGAAGTTTTGGAAAGTTATTTTTTATTATTAATAAAATGGAGACTTAAAATTAGCTTAAACTGATTCACCATGGTTAAAATAAAACAAATTGCTTTATTACATAGCCGATGGTGTTATATTCAAAGACTTAAATTTCCTTTCCATGCTGACCTGAGGTATCGGTGGTTATTTAACTGCTTACCAGAAAGCAATGAATGAATTTTAACGTTATTTGATGCCTCTAACTCGCATTATTTAAAATAAATAAGCTAGGTGGCCATATTGGGTCAGTGGACACTTTATCTATTATTAAATATTTGAGTTATTTTATAAAATCATCTTGAACTAAATAAAGAGGAAGTTAAAAAGATGTTGAAAATACTGCTTTTGGAATAACGAGTTTACTCTAAGTAATATTAAAAGCTCATCCCTTAAAGAAAAAGTCCCATTATACTATATTTAACTTCATTTCAGGAAAGTATAGATAAGTATTACTTACCTTTGCTGAAATTGGTAGACTTAAAATTTTTGGATTGCACTTTTCTTACTTGCAGATAAAAGAAGATTTATTCCTATTGAATTTGAATGGCGTATGAAGAATTTAAGCAGGAAAGAAAATCAAACTTATGGATTTAGAAATAATCTAATGATAAATTATACCAATTAGAATTATTTTGCAACACCCCATTTGATATTTTATTTTATTATTTAAAACCACAGAATAGTGTAAAAATAGGTCAATAATATTTTTTAAGGCAGAAAAAGGCTTCTATATTTTTCTGTCTATTCACTGAAGAAAATTATGGCATGATTTCGTAAGAAAATACCGGTGTTTAAATATAGCTCATAACCGATGTTTCGTAAGGCTCATTCAGACTTATCACTTTTGATATTAATTTTGGAGGAATCATCCAAAGTGAAAAGTGTGAATTGGCGTTTCATTCTTTACTCCTTCACTTTTCTATCCAAACTAGCGATTCACAGGAGTGAATCCCTCACAATGAATAATAAAATTGCAACAGTGTGAATGAGAGAGAGTCTTCACTCTATAAAAGTTCAATATTTTCTAAAACAACTTTCAAGTTTTTTTTAGTTCTTTGATTTTAATCCACTTAAGAGAACAAAATAAAAATAAAATTTTCGTTCTCAATTTATATGCCAACTTTCCTTTGAGACAAATACTTTTGTGAGAAAACTATGTAGGAGGATTTAGACATAGTAAATCTAACTAATAGTAAATAGTAAACTAATAGTAAATGTTTCTATATCAAAGAAATAATACTTTCAGATGGAATAAGCAGAATTTTTGCTTAATGTCTTTGATTTTCAACTGAAATGTGCCTCATCCTTTAAGTCCATGGTTCCCAACCGGTGGTACGCGAGAACGTTTCAGGTGGCGCTCAGTCAAAGCGATATAAGTATATTTTGTTTGATGATTGACTTTTTGCTGAGTTTGTACTAATTTTTCATTTGTATGTTTTTAGACCTATGGGTATAATAAATAAAACTGTAAATTAATACCATTTTCATCTTTATATTTCTCCTTTATTTTAAGCATGTTATAAGTAAACAAATATCTAACCAAAAAAATGAAGTTTTCTCAGGAATTTAATTCAAATTTCTTTTGAACACTTTTAGAAGAGTAAATATTTTATGTTTATTAAAATAATTATGTCTGGTGGTACGCCAAAATTTCTCAAAAGGTCAAGTGGTACACAGGTGCAAAAAGGTTGGGAATCCCTGCTTTAAGTTATAATTTTTGTCTACACGTGAATTTGCTAAAAACTCTCTGGCTCTTAAGGGCCCAAAAAATTCACGATGAATTAAAAACAAATAAAAATGTTGTTTTGTTTTTCAAAAATTACTGAAATCTCATTATTAAATAAGTTAAATAGTCATGCCATCTCTGATAGTATAACTGTGCTGTAAAGAATATTAAAACGTGAGACTTACCTTGCTGTTCCGGTCTCAAGAAGTGCGTATAATGACTGTGGAAGAAAAATGCAGTGCAAACGCAAAGCGTTACAAATTAACTGAAATGGAGGTGATTCCTATGAATTAATGACGCGGCAATTCATCGAACGTTGAAATAAATTACACCTGCATTGATCGTAATATGGTAATATTTACCCAACATATACGTAATGAGTTCTTTTTTTTCTCTGGGGAATGACGTTTGGAAAATGTTTTTTTTTCTTATCATTGATTTTTAATAACTACCGTATTATTTCTCTTTAGATGATATAAACGGGAGCAAGGTAAGAAAAACGAGAGTGCCCTGCGAATGCTTTTACCACATCAGAATCATCCGAGCTCAAACATTTTACATGTTTTATTGAAATTATTTTCCAAAAAATTTTTAGCCCCGGAAGATTCTGCTGTGCGTGATGAGTAAATGAGTGTTAAATGGTTTTTATTATTATAGATGTATGAATTTGATGCATTAAAAATTATTTAATGTATAATTTAAAAGGCTCAAGGGGGTAGTTATTTTTTCTTCTTTACTATTCACGTTAAACTGTAAAGCAAAGCTTTGAGATGTTTTCAAAAAAGCAAAAGACATTTTTATAATTTTTAGTCTTTATTCTCTTCTTAAAATTGACTTCTTCTTGAGTTGATGCTATTGTAAAGATCACATGAGCACACAAATACGAAAATAAATTTTATTATCATGAGGATATTATTAAAGTTTTACTTACTTTATACGATATCCAATCTCAAGAAGGTGAAACTCTCTTTAGACTCTTTATGTTATGAAAATAGTAAGTACTTACTTCCAAATAAGTCCTCACTTTTCTAAAACAGGATTCGGACTATTGAGTATAGCTTTTAAAAATCAAAGCAAATTGAGAAAATATTAAATTAGAAGTAAAAGGAGTAAATTAGGAGAAAGAGTACCTTTTCCTAAATTTGATAATGCCATACAAGAACTTTTAGCATTTTGATTTATTAAAAATGTTTGAAAGAGTAACCTATTGTGCATTTCTTGTAACTATGTATAGGGTTGTTGAAATAAGCCCCAAACTTTTGAAATAAATAAATCAGAATCAATAGAATGAGTTTATAATGGAATTTCTCAGTCCAGAACCAGATATTTGATGTATGAAGAAGAAGAAGAGCATACTCCTCGATCCTCAAAAGATCGATTCTCTATTTGATCGATGTGGTGTGGGTGTTCGTGTTGTGTGGTGGTGGTGTCGAAATCGCGTGTTACGAAGAAATCGAAAAACAGCAACAGCTGTTAGTTCACTTTCCAGACATTGAACACAGTTAACTAATGAATTATGAACACGAAATAAATGTTAACCAGTAGGATCTTTCCGGTGTATGTTCTTAAAAAACATTCTGAAGCTTAAAATGAATATGTCTTCAAAATATATCTTTGAATGAGATTGAAAAAGTCCTTCAACAAGAATGCATTCTATTTACTATCAATAAGATTGTTATATTATAACAAAAAAAAAATGCACAACTTGCAGATGAATTATTGTCTCAAAATTTGTATCAATTTTAGTGAAAATACTGTAGGGATTCTGCTTTTGAGTACATTTATTGTATCATTAAAGAGAGAAAGAGTGTAGAAAAAGAATTGGAAAAGAGAGTTTAAAACTGAGCATAGGCATTTACTAGTTTACTAAACGCAATGATAAACAACTTTAAAAATACAAATGGGTATGCATTACTTTATTGGCTAATATTTACTGCTCTTTTTAAATTAACTTCAAATTGTGTTACATAAGATTGTACGACAGTTTAGAAAAGACTTATCAATATCAAATTTATAGTTATGAAAAGTCTTTGCAAGAAAAATATGACATTTAGGCTCCACAATGTATTGACTTTTTTTTTAAACTTTTATAGTCTTAAACATTACATTATTCCTAATAAAAGGATTGTTACATAAATACTTTATGTTATGAAAGGAATGTATATTGAAATCCACAATTGACACAATATTTGCTTTAATAAAAACACCTTTTGATGTTCTCCTTGAATATTAATAAAGAGTTTTAAATTTAAATGAAAGGCTATTAATAATAGCTTAGTAAAGATTTGATTGATCAAAGTAACAAAAAGGAAAGTATTTTAATTATTTTTCTTTAAAATTACAAAGGTATTTTATATTGCCGCTCAAACTTTAAAGAACATATTAAGGAGTCACATACTTGAAGGTTTTTACAATGGTTATGCATATTATTTTTTTTAAATAACTTTTCTTCTAAAAACCAAAAATCAACTAAATAGCCAATAAATATTTAAAACACAAATGAAGTGAAGAAATCTCACCTTCCTTTTTCTGCCCATGCTTGAACCAGACGAGGCAGACGAGCTAGGGAGTTCCGCACAAGAGCGTTTCCACAATAACGAATGGAATGGGGGTATGCTTACGGAACTCAGATGGGGGCCTCAGAAATTAAGGGGGGGTTGGAGGCGGAGTTTTGTTGACCTCAGTAGTCGATCAACCTTTGGATCTTTCGATAAGACCGCCTTCGGTTGAGAAATATCGCCCCGGGTTGGCGACAGTTTGGTGGTTTGCGTGCTGGTATGCAGCTGAAGATAAGATAGTCTGGACTTGATGCAGTGTTTAGGTTTATACTTATTTTGTGATCTTCCAATTGCTTACAAACATTCAGTTGAAATACGATTCTATACACAACGGTAGAAACATTTTGTTAACCATGGCACGAATAAAAAATTTATTTGTGTTTAAAACTGGACAAATTAGACAGTAAGTGTGACATTTAATTTAATACAAAGAATAAGCTGTATTTCAAACAAAGCAGCATTACTTTTAACCAGAGAGCTTGAATTAGACCCTTTTAATCGATTCCATCGAGTGCCTAAGAGGCCCGGCAGTTAAAAAATTTCAATTCTGTGCAAAGTGTGATGCACTTTGCACAGAACTGAACATTTTAAACTTTTTATTTTAGGGGATTTCTTAGACTAATAATTTTTGTATCCAAAATATATTTTTGGTTGCTATGCCCGCTCTTTAGTTTTCTAAAATTCGGGGTCGGTAAGTAGTAGTATTGTGGGAGGATGCATTCTTTTTGTAAAGGCAGTTCTGTAATGAGTGTTTTTTTTTATAAATATATTAAGAGATGGGGTGTGTATTTTTTAAAGATTCATGATAAAAACTAATTTTTAAACCCAGAACCCACATTTTGTTTTAAAGTGGATTAAGTTAATAATAATAATGAACCTCTTGAGGCTATGCCAGTCATTTTTCCATGAGAAGTCTGTAATTAAAGCCCATGGATCCCCATGACTTTGTCATGGACACGACATCAACCAACAAGAAAAGTAAATGTTAAAAAAAGTAAAGAAAATCAACTGGGATTCTTCCCTAAAGTTTTTTGTAACCAACACGAAAGAAAAAATTCAACCACTTGTTGCAGTGGATCGATTGTCCCCCATCAGTTTCTCGTTGTTCAGAACGAATGTCTGTTCTGATATAGATCCTCTCAAGATCTCGCACTCGGGGGTGTCAGTAACTAGGGAAACGCTTACATAGCAACGGTCGGTCAACGACGTGAGGGCAGTCTCCATGCAAAGGGGATTTTTTTTGGACAAACATCCAATATTGATTTTCTTTCAGGGTCCCCCACTGCGAGTGGATGAGTTCTAAATAGGCCTTTCCCAGGAGATAATTATTGACTAAAAAGCAGGAGGAGGTATTTCTCTTATATCCCTGGTTTTGGCCATCTCAGTATAAAATTTCCTTTTTTTTTTCCATTATTTATGATTGTGACGTTGGTGTACATATGTTCAATGGTTTTAAATTTTTCCATTCATATATTTACTGCAGTAGATCTTTTCATTTAATTTTTATTTGTAAAATTGTTTGTAACTGTACTGTCTAGAGCAGACATGGGCAAACTATTTAAGGGGAGGGCCAGATAAACTAAAAAAATTATCCTGGCAGGCCGGAAAAAAAAATTAACAAAAAAAATTTTTTAATGAGTGATAATTTTTAGAGTTAATTTTTACATCACACACAACTTATTTACTTATATTATATGCTACAATTTTAAAAAATTTGGGGGAAAGATTAAGAAGGCGCACGTGACAGATGAAACTGTGATACTGAGATTTTTAAAAGTTTTTCACAATTTGGTAGAAACTGGGATGAGCTGATTCGCAGTAGTGTAGCTAAATGGTGGTCATATAAAAAAATATTTTGTCCTATATGTAGGGGTTATTCAAAACCATGCCGCGGGCCGGATTGACTCGTCCGAAGGGCCGCACTTGGCCCGCGGGCCGTACTTTGCCCATGACTGGTCTAGAGTGAGAGATGAAATTGTGGTGAACATAATATGTGATCTACTGAGTCATACTATTTTACTTAAATGAAGAAAGTTAAACATGTAATAGAATAAGACCAAACAAGATTTAACAAAAAAAAATTACAGTTCACCACTGGGCCCTGTTCTCCCAAGTTTTAATAATTGGAGATTTAGAAATAAAACATCAGAGTTTTCATTTCAGCAAGGTTCATTACCAATGGGTAAAATTGGAGGTAAAACGAAAAAAAAAATTGAGAACATAAGCAGTTAATTTCTTCAGAAGTGAAAGTTGATAAAATCGTACTTAAATTCAACTTTTTGAAAACTTTTCGAAATTAAATTAAAAAAAATAATAAGTATAGTATATAAAAGCTTTTTCTCGTTATTTCACAATCGGAAAACTCTATCGAAGGAAAAAAATAAAATAAAAATGCCTTTAAAATCATAAGAGCACAGAAATTTTAACAGCACAAGCAATACGATTCGTTAAACTAAAGAAATATCATTATATTAGAATTAGATGAACAATGAGATTTTTATTATTACAAATTCTTCACTTATGTATGATCTTGATTTTCTTGTTTTTATTGAAAAATGTTACAAGGAAGAATTAATGATGATTGAATTTAATACCACGTTATAATTTACCCCAGAAATATTTAAAAACGTTACGGGGATGCTAATTTTAACTAAACTGAAAATTTTAATGTTGTGGATTATCTGATACTTATCCATAAGACCCCCCTTGGGTGGTACGAATGTGAGTCGTTGTTCATCACGGGATATTTCCTCAACTCCACATTATGTTTCTCATTATCTTCCACAACTCCACATTATGTTTCTAAACTCCACCGGTTTTTCCCATTTCTGATGTGAAAACGAAGATAAATTTAAAAACAATATTGGCCTACCCAAGGTTTTGAAAAAATATGGAAAAAATGTGAGTGGAATATATTTGAAAATGTGGTTTGAGAGAATTTTTTCAAAATAACTGTCAAAAGAAGAAAGTTGTTCTTTGCGCAATTTTTTATTAATTATAATAGGAGGCCTTCTCTACCTAATTCACTCCTAAACTAAGAGAGCAAAAATATTGCTGAAAAACTCATTTTATATTCCAACGTTTGTAAAATTTAGAAACTTGTAAAAAAAAGGAGATTCAGGGAGTTCTCCCCTTTAAAACTTTTGTAACATTTTAACCCCAAAATAGGGTTTTTAACACATTTTGGATAAATGTCTAAAAAATTTTTTACATCTTAAATTCAAATTTTATAAAATAGAATCCCAGGGGAGCACAATTATTGACTCCTACCCCCAAAACGAAACAGTGTTTCGTGGGAAAAACACTCTACAGTCCTACACCATTCTTCTCCTGCGTGACGTCTTTTAACAACCATAGTTAATTGGTTTCGTGTCGCCATCTGTTGTGTATCATTGTAGCTTCACTACTATTATAATTCTTGATACTCTTACTCATTTACTCAATGCTCATAGATGGCAGCACAAGTAATCATGAAAACATCATACAGAAAATATCTTTTAACGTGGTGTTTTTTATTTTCATGATACAATAATTACAAGTTAATAATTAACCTAAAGCGTAATAACTTTATGCTGAGACTTCATGTGCATTTAAGAACATTGCTCTTTTTTTCCAAAATTCCTTTACTAATTTTTAACTTTTCCTTCATCTCCTTTCGCATCCCCTCTTATTTAACTGAAAAGTAATATGAAAACTCACAAAAAATGGAAAAAAAATATTTAGGAAGATTGACACTGTGAATTTAAATGTTTTATGCAAAAATCAAATTCTATGAATTTTTAAAAAAGATTTTGCTTCAACATTTTTACTTATGTAGGTTAAAAAAATCCGCAAATTTTAAACGTGTGTAAAGTTGTTTTTCTGCAGATATTCTTGCGTTTGTAAGAAAAAAAAAGTCCAGAAATTACCCTTAATTAAAGCAGAAAAAGCGAAGGTGCATTGATTTCTACCATAACCCTGCTTATTTAAACAATTAGAAGAGTTCAAGGAGATGATGAAAAGACCACCAACTTCCTATCACTTTTTAGATGCTTTCTAGTTTACTTATAAATACAGACTCAATATGAGTGAAATTCATTTTTAATGTCGGGTTTTTTTTTTTTTTTTTGTATTTACAAGTTGGATGGTCCTATCTAATTTCAGGTTCAGTATTTTATATTATCCCTTAGCTTTTTATACAAAAAATTGAACAAGTTCTCTATGTTACTTGTACGGTATTTTTTTTTATAGAAGTAGTAAAAATAAAATGAGGGGAAAACTTATATTTTAGTTTATATTTAGGGTAATTTTACATCAAATCAACACACTTTTTGGCATCACCATCTCATCTCGTTAAATTTTCCAATTTGTACAAATTATTTAGTTTAGCTTTCACAGTTCATCTTACCAGGGCCGTATCCAAGGGGGGGGGTTTAGGGGTTCACCCCCCCCCGAAATTTTGACATCAATTTTTATACTGCTATTTTTCTTGAAAATTATGTCTCACAAGGAGCGATATCCTCTTCAGGAATAACCCAAAGGGTCTCAAAATGAGTCAAAACCCTACTTTTAAGGGTAAATAAATTTCCAAAATTTTTCTGGGGGAGGACCCCCAACCCCCCTCGAAATTTTGAAATCTATTAAGTATACGGTTTTTCCTTCAAACTTGTGTGATTTACAAGGATTGGTCCTCTTTAATGTAACCTAAAGTGCCTCAAAATGAGTTAAAATGCACTTTTAGGAGAAAAATTCAAAAACTTTTCAGGAGTAGGAACCTAAAAACCCCCTTAACATTTCGCCATTTATTACAATATACCTTCTTTTTACCTTGAAAATTCGGCCGCTTACAATGAGTGGTGCTCTATGGGTGTAATCTAAAGGGTCTCAGAAATGAGCTAAAACACTCTTTTGAGGGGCAAATTTCCAAAAATTTTCTGGGGGAGGACCCCCAGACCCCCCTTTTACTTCGAATTCATATTGTTTGTACAATTTTGAAATTTAGTGCAGCAAAATTTCAATCCAGTATAAAAGTACCCGAAAGGAGGTACCTCAGAAAATATTTGAGTCAACCCCCCCCCCGAAACAAAAGTCTGGTTACGGCCCTGCATCTTACCCTTAACCCCATACTTGGATATCCTAAAGTTTATGTATATTAACTTTGTAGAAAAACCATTTTATTTGCCGCAAGTATGAATATTGAGTCAACTTATGAAATTTAATTATTTTTTTTAAAAAACTACAAGGCTTTTGCTGTACCTCAAGATTTCTATGGTTGGCATGAGCGTGTTGAAAAGAGAGGACCATTTTGAGGTTAAATGCTTTATACCAAAAACTACTATTTTTTTTTTAAATTTTAGTTATTTGTTGAAGATAAAATATACAAACAGTTAAAAGTTTTATCTTCAAACAGTTCACTCAAGTTATAATGATCTTGATACTGAAAGGTCCTATGAGGCTTGTTTAAGTGGAAGTGGTTTTTCTTTTAGTAGCCTAATCGAAGAATGTTTCAGAAAAAGAAATGCCCAATTCTTTTTTTTTATTTCAAGTAGTACCTATGCTTTATTAAATGATTAGGAAAAAAAATTAAATTGAAGATTTAAATTAAAGATTTTCAATGAGAAAAGATTCACCACCCTTGGCTTCTAGGAAATACTCCCTCTATCTTAAACCATAGCCTTCTAGAGTGTTTAAACGCAAAACATCAGAAGAGGCATAGTTTTCTTTAAAAAATTGCGATACTCTTCATTGTAAAGTACAAGAGTAACTTTGCATGTTTTAAATAAATGCCGTTTATAAGGAACTTTTAGATTAAGATGACTAGGTTCAGATTATAAAGAAAACAGAAATAACTATTTTTCATTGGCTGGTGGCGAGGTAAATAAGTCCTACGTTTTTTATACTGTTAAACTGTTCTTAAAGTTAGTTTATCCCTAAACACTATTTTAATAGATTGATTGATAAGGAAAAACTATTTAAGTCTGAATTTTATCAACACTTCCTTAAAATTACGCAAAGTATTTGCTTAAAGGCAGTTTTTAATTTATGCCTTAATGATACAGTCGACTCCGCTTATTGTGATCACGGTTAATGTTATCAAAATTGACCGGTCCCAATCACTACTATTTAACTTAACGCAAAATACATCGTTCTTTATTATCAATATATCGCTTAATGATATCAAAATCTGGAATCCCCTATAAACCTCCTTTTACTCGTTTGAAGACCAATCTTAATACATAATTATACAAAATGAGTTATTAATTTATTAGTGTTATATTTTTCACTCTCATATTTCCCTTTATGAATGTAAAAACTGCAAAATACATACTAGGTAATTGTTTTAAATCTTCAATTAGGGCTACATAGTTGTGATTTTAAAGGGCAAACAGCCGAGTTACGCTTTTTGAAACTTTCTAGTATGAAATCGCTTATTGTTATCAATCGGATATTGTTATCATTCTTCTACTCTTGGACAATAGTGATCACATTAAGCGGAGTCGACTGTAAAAGATACCTTGATGATACTGAAATACCTTTCTAACATGTAGTCTGACATTTTCTCTTACCTCACTTGAGAAAGAAGACACCACAAGTAAAATGAGTCGTCATACAAAATATGAAACTTTATTTTTCCCATAGTGAAAGGAGAAACGGTATACACTATGCAACCGGTAGTAGAGACACATGTAAATATACACACTTCATTTATAACAAATAAATTAGTTCTTTAGACAAATGTACAATTAAAATTTTCTGCATAATAATATATTATTATTATACAAAACGTCGCTTTACAATGTATAAACGCAAATAGTTTTTTTTTAGATCTTTCAAGTAAAATGTGTTATAAATGCATGTTATTTTTTGCATTACTACAAACGTTAACAATTTTTTTTTTCACAAATTACTATAACTTACACAAGAGGCCCTTATCATAATATTGATAAAAGTTTTTGCTGTAGAAGCATCTGAAACTTAATAAATTATGTTATCTCAATATTCTAACAATTACTGTCTCATGTAAAAGTGCCTAGATAATTTAATCTATATTTTACCATGTTACATGATGTTCATTTGTTTTTGTGTTTCAAAAAATATATTTAAACTGTATTTTTTATGTTTAAATTTAGTGTATTAAACATATTGTACGTATCAGACTTAAAAAATACCATCAAAAAGTAAAAAAAAAAAAAAATTAGGAATAAAGTATCGCGTAAAACTATGCGTTAAATAGGAAGAAAAAAAGTGTCGCGATTCAAAGAAAAATATCAAAAAAGTGTTAATCTTAAAAATTCTGTATCAAAAGTCAGTTTAATATAAAATTGATTATGATGAATGCAATGTTGTATGACGTAGTTTAAAACATACAAAAACACTTAAAAAAGTAGTAGATTTAGTGTAAAATTTAGCATTGTGAATGGATAGCACGACTATGATTTTCACATCAATTTCCTTCTATCTTTTCTGGTTAATTTTGAAAATCAGAAGGAAAGCTTGCCAAGTGTTGCGCCAAGCTTTCTGTTTTTTTTACACCCACATAGCGGTTTCAACTGCTCTACCATAGAAAGGGATCAAAGAACACATTTTGGAAAAAAACAGTATGTTGTAGACCTCAGCTGCACCAGACGACAACACGAGGAATTTTTCAGAACAGAAAATTTCGTCTGCGGAAGATACGCTACAAACTTGACTTTGTTGCGCTCTACCGCTGAACTCCGACGTTCTCGTAGTGAGGGCGGAGGAAATGTGGTTTTCTGTTACATTACCAGGGGGAAAAATTCCTCGTTGGTTCAGCTAGTGCGGGACAGGTCTAAGGATCTCGGGCAGAGTTTGAAGCACACAGTATCTGACTCAGTAGCTTTTCTTAAAAACTAAATAATGTAACAGTTTCATGTGGCACATCGCAGACTCAGACTGCAATAAAGAAAACAAAACGGAGCACCGGGGGTCGTTAATACTGAGTGTTCAGCGGCAGTCTACGAAACGGAGATTCCACGAAGCTGTGCCTGTAGTCCCTGGGGTCGACCGGGAGGTCGAAGTAGCCCGACCTCCTGCGCTCCTCGTTGGGCGGAGGGTGGTAGGTGGGTCTGGAACTGGGGTAGGGCTCCACGAACCTGGAAGGGAAAGCTCTTTCTTGGCGAATGTCCGTCGCGCTCACCTGCCGCTGCCGGGAGTACATGTCGTGCGGGGAGGGCTGTCTCTCGGGGGAGCGGAACTGCCGGACGTCCACCGGGGAGGAGGACATGGGGCGAGAGTCCCGGTAGAACTCGGGGTGCTGCTTGCGGTCGTAGTTGGCGAACCGGTGGTCGTGCGGCGGCGGCGGGATGTCCTTGTATTTGGGACGGTGGTCGATGATCTGCGGCTCCACGCGCTTGGGGGGCCGCGGGGACACGACGGGGTCGATGACGGCCGCCGGGTAGGACACCGGCCGGCTGTCGCGCTGCGCCTTCTTCTCCAGAGGGTTGCTGTGCCGGCGGTACACCACCTCGAACTGCTGCTTGTCGACGGCCGGCTCCGGAGGGTAAGGGTCCGACCGGCGGGGATTGGCCTGGACCTTCACGGGGGTCCGCACCTCTGGAGGGGGAGGCGGCAGGGGCGACACCGTCCGCCGCTCGAACTTGTCCACGATGCCGCGGACGCCTCTGGTGGGGGGTCGGCCGCCGAAGCGGACGTCGTCGTCCTCGTCGTCGGGGGACGAGCGGCTCCTTCTGGGGGGTTGCTGGAACCTCTGCCCCCGCCACTCGTAGGAGGGGACGACCTCCTCCTCGTCGTCCTCGTCCTGATCCTCGGGGGCGGGCCAGTCCTCCTCGTCGGAGCTGGTGTCGGGGTCGATCTCCTTGCTCTCGAAGTCGGGGTGCGAGGCGACCTCCTGGATGGCCGAGCTGAGCGCTTCGTCCGAGCCGATGCCGCTGCTGGACTTGTTGGAGGTGGAGTCCTTGTTGGAAGGGGACTTGACGAGCGGCCCCACCAGGCTGTAGTTGGTGCTGCGCCGCCGGTCGATGCCGTCCAGCTTGCCCTGCCGCCGGCTCACCGTGTCGTAGTCCTTGGGCGGCAGAAGGATGGGGCAGCTGTTGCGGTTGTTGAGCCGCTCGCGAAGCTCCGCCGCCAGGGAGTCGTACAGGCTGGCGATGTGCTCCTTGCGGACGCCCACTTCGCGCTCAGAAGACCCTAAAGAAGACAAAGAACAGCTGTTAGAACCTTGTGAGCAATATCAAACAATACACAAACAAAAGTTCTTGAGAGAAATGGGTAATTTCCTAAGTCTGAGTTTCCCAAATATTTCTAATCATCAACCCCCTTTTACCTTTGTCCTCGATCCCCCAAAACAACTCTTACAACAAAGAAAATAATGTGAAAGGGTCACGAATGTTCTACTTATCAATTAATTGATTCGGTAGCATGCTTTGACAGTTGAGTAGACCTTCTAAAAAAGAATCCACCACTCTATAATTCTTTTTTTATTTTAAAATATAAAAGTAAAATTTTAGAACGATTGGAATTGGTCACATATATTATCTGGCTTGTGTGTTTGATCTCAAGGATCCCCTTATAATCTTTAGTTAAGTAAGACAAACACAAACAGAACTTTTACTGGCACAGAGAGAAAACTCGACACCAGGTACATTACGCAGACTGCTAGCGTAGTGGGCTGCACGTAATCCCAGTAGGTCACCCCGGTCCCCCTTTTAGAAGGATTAAGATATAAGCAGAATTTAACTTATGGAGGTTTTTAAAAGAAAGGTTTATAAGAAGAATCATTAAGCCATTAAATTTGATAGTGCAGTAAACATTCATAAAACCCCCTTTAAAGCCCCCCATCGACTCCTTTGGGAAGATATCTGTATAAGAGTTTCGGGTCTATTTCATTCCAAGAAAATAATCGGCAAGGAAAATTAAAAAACTGGAATGGGTCCCTAAAGCATCGTTTTGGGGACCTTCTTCACTTCACATAATAATACCTATCAATGTCCCTCACCTTTATCGACTATCTATGTACATACTAACTAAGCTTATCAACTTAATGTTAGAACCTAATCCCAAATCGTCTTTTAAAACTCATATAAATCTCTACAGTATGCTCACAACAACCCAAAACAAATTTAATAAAAATTTCTGCTTTTATAAACGCCTTGATCTTAAGATTTTGACCCAATAAGTCATGGAAATGTCTTGGACTTTATATAGCACACCTTACATATGAAAAATAACTAAATGTCCAAAAGTCGATTAATTTTAAGGTGTATTATTGGTATTCTGTACAAAAACTTCTCAGACTATTTGACATAATTACTACTTCTTTAATAGTTCATAACTTTAACATAGATGACTCTATTTCAGCTAAATTAGAGTTGATCCATAAGTTTGCTAATTAGATAAAGATTAAATGCTCACAGGTGTTAATGAACGTAAGAACTCTCTATCTCACTAACTGAACCAATTAATATTCATTTCTGTTAACAAGCTCTCAAATTACCTATCCATTCTTCTTATTTCCCAGGTCTTTTCAAATATAAATCAATCCTATTTGTGTTACCTAAGCATTGTTGAGGCTCACGCGCTGTGGCTCTGATGGGACCCGATTAGCTTTGTTAATTGTAAGAAAGCGAAGTTGCTGGAAGTGGAGGAAAAACCTCACATCGTGAAACAATAGTCGGTTTTCTTTTCAAGAAGATCAAACTGGTTTTGTTTATCAAACTTATCTGGGGGTTCATTCAATGAATGGATCTATCACGTAGACCGAGAAAGAGTCAGATAGACAAAGGGAGAATATTTTCTTTTCATTCAATCTGTATTCATCTCTCATTAACGATATTGTTTCAGAGTGACCTTAAAAGATGAAATGACCTACCATGGTTAGGTTTTGGGTTATTTTGTGCTCAATTTTTGAAAGTCAAATGACCTCAAAGGATGACTTTGTACCCTAAATGTATAAAGCAAAATAATTACAATATTTAAAATACATATATATTGATAAAAAACGGCAATTCCTTTAGGAGAAACATTTTGTGATAAAAGTTACTGGGGGAAATTTTTAATAGTTTACTGAGAAAAAATTATTTAAATATAAATTAAAGGTAAGAATTGGTGTCGAATTAGAAGTTAAAAATAACATGTTAGAAAGTGGGAGACTTTAAAATAAGGCAACTGGAATCGTAAGACCTTAGCAAGGAGGGGCAAATAGACAGGCTCCTCCAAGAAATCTTAAGATCTTTATATGCATAAGAGTAATTTTTTGGAAGTGTAGATGGAGATGAGGAATATAAAATGGAGGGATAGTTTTTTTATGAATTAAGAACCTGTGGAAATTCCACAGGTTTTTCGGAAACCTGTGGAGAAAGTAAAGTATGTTTTCTAGACTAACTAAAGAGCGACCTTTATAAAGCGTGAGAATCAGTTCAAAACAAGTTACGTTTTTATCTCTATGAACTGCATTGATTTGAACTCCAATAATACAAGGAAAATTCTAGTTTGTGACAATGAATGAAATTTTTTTTAGGAGTAAATATTAATATAAGGATAGATGATACAAATAATAGCATTCCCAGGTGAATAAAAAAGTCGTTTTACTGACCTAACTCTCACAAATTGATGTGACTACTTCCCCCAAACCCATTTTTTTACGAAGGGTGACAGCAGATTCTCACGACACCCAAGAGCAAACAAGGAAGCTCTACAACCATTTACTACCCCTCCAACCCAGTCGTATAATAATTCTCCGATGACATATATAGACCTCGCAAAACCACAATAGACGCAAAAAAAACAACCTCGAAACCGGCTGGGCAGTCAATAAAGGCTCTCGGTCTTCCTACGAGTCGTGTTGTTTTTACAGGGAAAAGGAATTCTCATAGGAATCTTTTGGGAAACTGACAAAAAAAAAGCAAGGTAGGAATTTGGGTCAAGAAGTTCTATCACTCGGGACCGGTCAACGACAATTTGTCGATAGAGTTATGTGCCTCCCAGATTCTGCCTTTTGTTTTCGATGGCCGATATCTTCGGAACATTCCCTCCAGAAGCGTTTCGGTAATTAATGGTTTGAGTGGATGTCTCTAGCCGGCCTACTTATTTCCAATGACCATCAGCGAAGAAACCGATGCTATTGATTCGGTAACTCTCTCAAGGTGAAGAACCATTAGTGTGAAAAGAAGCGGTCTAACGGGGAACAGAATCACCAAAGAAAAAAAAAAGTCAATAGGAAAAGTTAATGAAATAGTCTTGTCTAATAGTATATCATTTATGCATTGCAGAACTAATATTGAAAGTTCATTCAGTAGTTGAAATAATAAGGAAAATTTTCTTAAAGTAGTAAAAACATGTATCGACATCTTTTTTTAAAGTACTGTTACGAATTGTTTTCTACATTTTGATACAGTAATGATAGTCCTCTTTCCCTAAATATGTGATATTTGCATATCGATACCGATATTGCATATCGATATGTCCTATTTGATAAATATTTATTTCTATAAATATTGTACAAGGTACAAGAAAAAGCCATTAGAAAGTAGTTGGAATCAAACTGTGAACGAATTCTTAAATTACTTTTTTGTTCAAGTGTAAAGAAATACCTAGAAAATCACTATTCAACAATTCAAGTAATTAGTGTGAAACACTGAAAAGACACATGTTATCCCGTTTCTTATAGAAAGGTATATTTGTTGAAGAAAAACTTTAATAAAAAGTCAACAAGTTGTGAAAATGATTTAGACTTTATTTTACCAACAAAATCATGAAATACTTGTATAGTTTCTGTCAAAGCTAGGGATGTGGAGTTATGGATAACTTTAGATTATAATAAGATTCAATGCATAATACATTTAGATTCAAAATTTAGAAAATATGTTGTAAAAGGTAGTAAACAATTAGAATCTTTAGAGCATTCAATGGCGTTGTTTTGGAGTCAATCTTTCATCACAACTTTTATCGTTTCTCCGAAGGGTGAAAACTTTCAAGTTTTTCCTAGATTTTCTTCTTTGTTCAATTTTCAGTTTTATTTATTAAACCTCTTAGTTTTTCTTTTCAAACGAGGAGAATACTAGGAGGTCATTTAATTAGTTTTTAGACAATTACAAAAAAAAAAAGTACAGGAACCATATTTACAGCCATCGGCGTCGATGTTATCCAGCAGCTACAGAAAGAAAAAATAGCTCTTCGCTGATTCTGATTGGTGGAATCCTTGTTTGACCAAGGATTTAACACCGACTCTGATGGCTGTAAATATGGCTGTTAATACCTCAAACCTTAGTAATGCTTTAGTATTAAAATAAACAAAAGATTAATCGACTTCACTCATCTTGATGTTCAATACGTCACATGAATATACCTTTTAAATTTCAAGATATAACAGCGAAAATTTCATTGTAGTATATTTTTGGAGGTTTAGACTGATCAAAAACTATCCATTCAAAGTTTTATCTGTCCTTATTACCTCTTTTCCATCCCATACTCACAAGGAGCTAGAAAAACGGTTGGTCGTGACCTCTCGCTGGAAAACGGAACACGAAAAAAAGGAAAATTGTTTTCCGATGAGAAATCGGTATTTTTAAATATTTTTCGTAATTAGAATGCACGAAAACGTGTGTGGTCGGAAAGGTAACTTTTGCATTACCAATAAATAGGATGGATGCGTCTGAGGTCGAGAGTAATAATTGCTTATTTTGAATGGCAATGAGCAAAGTTTGAATAACCTAAATAAAATGGTTGAATATTTTAAGCAAAGTAGACGAACGAATGTCGTAATTAGTAAGGTCTCCAAGGTCGGAACCCACCGTGCAAACAAACCGACGTGCATCCTAAAAGACTGAAAGCCTTTGTATTAATCGAAAAAAAAATTATGACATGAAGGAAAAGAAATTATAAAAGACTATATGATTCTCTCTCTGACTGGAATGATTAATTTAGTGCGCAGCATTTATCATAATAACATTTTTAAACCAATTGTTTATGAATATCTTTAAATTGGAACATGATTCTAAACTGAAAATAATAAATCACATTTTCATGTAAGAATGTAAAAAAAGTGACAAAAAATATACAACCTATGTATGTTTTACAAATAGTATAAATACAAAAATTACGATGTTTAGAAATGTTTTAAGGTTGTAATGTGTGTGAATTTAACAACTTTCACTATGCATAACGATATAACGATGTCAAATAACTATTAATTAAATAAGTGGATACATATTCATTCATTAATTAGAATAAAAGTCGTAATACTCTTTGAAATCCATGAGAGTTGTAGCTTCTAATTTATCGATATAAAAAGAATTATTCTATGGTGATAAGTGTTCTAAACATTAATACAAAATTTTTTTAATATAATTGAGTTCATTTGATAATCAGAAGAAGAAATTCCCGAGTGTTACATAGTAGATATATTTTAACAATTTGTTTTTACAATGAATGTGAGTACTTTTGTCTATTGAATATTAGTGCCTATCAATACTTAAAAAAATATAGTCATATAATTTACTCAAAGTGTGCAATTCACGTGTAATATAAAACTTGAATTAAAAACTTTTAGAATTCTAGAGGGATCCGCCCATTCTCTCTAATGTTCCAAAACTCTTAAAAGTTTGCAGCAATATGAATTGATTTGCGTTGCCTCACATATAAATATAATTTTAAATTAATAACATAAATGAACACATTAAAAATTAATAATAAAATGTACATAAACTTGTATTTAAGGTTTCCAGATCAGTGATTAACACCTGTAAAGATACACTAGACAAATCATTAATAAGACAATCTAAGAACTGATTGAAGAATGATATAATAGGCTTCAAAGAAATTCAGGTCCAGAAGATAAAAGTTTACATCTTCTACTACAAGCTTTTTCTGGCGAAAGATAAAACCAGGTATGCAAAAGGGCTTATCTTTAAAACTACATAAGAATTTACACAGATAGCAGTAAACCAGGGTTAATCCCCTAATTCTTAAAAACTTCGCCAACCTTTTTTTACTAATCCTTAAAACATATTTGATCTTCCAACATGGAAAATCGGTTTGCTTAGCTTTGAGGTCACAATGATAATATCTACATTCAAAGCAAACGGAAAACTCACTAGATCCATTAAAGTCTGCAAACGTACTTTTTAATCGCTACCTCAAATATTTATTCCTCCTTAACTGGCAACAGCTTTCCCTGACGAGCTTTAATGGATCTATCTCGTCATGGCTTGTGATTTTCCCACGCCGTTTGCGCGAATTGGCTTATTAAAAGTATCTACTGCGATAAACCTATTAACATCGAAACTTCGAGGAATGCCAATAAGAACCGTAGGTGCTCGACTTTCTCAAGTGAAGGAATTTAATCGCTTATTTAAGCTAAGGTTAGACGAGGTCACGTTATAGTATTTAGAACAATGTTGTTTTCATCATAGAATCATAAGATACTTGTATAATAGTCTTATAGGATTCTCATAATCTTTAAGTCTTATTCTTTTGTCAGAAAATAGTTTTGAAAAAAAAAATTGGATAATGTAAATTTTTTTTTCAATATTAATAATATTTTAAGGAGTTTAATCTCATCAAAATAAAAAAAAAATAACATTTATATTCGGGCTGCATATAAAATTACCTGTCCCAATATAAGTTTGAGAATCTACTTAAAAGTGAAAATTATAAACACAAGTGAATAATTGTTATTATCATTACCGTTATTTTTATTATTCTGCATGCACAAAGATATACTACATGGTAATGATGAAAAGATATTCACAGGTACGGTTATCTAAAAGTCTTCACACCTTCTAGTGCCAGATATCACAAAGAAAATCTTTAGTTGCACACAATTTTCCTTTTGGTAATAAAATATTGTTAGGTCTTTAGTAGGGAAAGTGATCACCCCAAACATTGAAGCATGGTTTATAAAACAGAAGTTTTTAAGCCTTTTCGAATGACAGCGCATTATTTAAAAGAAAGTATGCTTTATTCGTGAAATTTATAGAATGACTCTAAAAACATTATTTTACTAAATTCAATAGTTTTAAACCATTTAATACCAAACTTTGGAGTGTACAAATACGTCGTTTACCCTAATTCCTGCGCCTGTTCTTTTTTTTTTTTTTTTGAAGAGCACCAGCGAAAAATAAAATTCCATATTAAAAAAGGGAATTAAGTATAAAAAGAAGAAATGTGTGGTCCTTAATTATAACCGAATAATTGTCTGCCATGTATACAAACTAATAAGTTTTGGTTTACAAACTAGAATACTGATGTCTTTCTAACTTTGAGGATAAAGGAAATACTACCTCAAATGCAGGAAATACGAACGGTTTCAGAAACTGAAGGAGAGGATATTAAATAAGTCGATGAAACATGTGATATATTTGTTTGAATGTAATAGGAATAAGCACAATAAAGAATGCCTTAAATACTATAAAAAGAGAAAATCTGAACCTTTAAGAAAAATAAGTAGTATGAGCATTTATATCCTAAAGGTTTTCTAAAACTAAACCTTTTTTAAAAATGATAATTTTTGGTTTGATACTTAGGGATTTGTCGGGCGCACTCGCGAAGTTTTATGCCAAATCGCCTGTTATATTTTTATGTGTAATTTGTAAAACATCGCTAATAAAGTTCGATTGGCGAGATTTGCGCTCATCTAATTCTAAAATATGTCGAGTTTTTAAACCAAATTTTGAATTCAATGGAACTTTGTTTTGAGTTATTTATTTTAAGTGTAATATTTCAGCATTGTTGTAAGGACCTCCAGTTTTCCAGCTCAGTTCAATTTTCGGCTCTAGTTTGGAAGCTACTGATTTTTAAAGTGTCTGATGGTAGAAAATTTTATAGGAGCTAATAATGCGTATCAGCGCAGTATTCATTACAAAATACTACACTAATGACAAAAGAATTTCATAAAATTAAACGCATTTACTATCTAAAATTGCAATGACTCTCATCATTACAAAATTTAATATCATTTGTGGAAAACAATCATGTTTATAAAAATAAAATATAATGGAATTTTGGGAGATTTCTGTACATTTTTCTTTGGTAAAACTTTTCATTCATCAAATAATTGAAAATAACGCTTTTTAATGTTTGACACAAAAAATATAATAATGATTAAACTCGATTAAACTGGACCAAGAGAGATCTAAAGGTTTATAACTAAAATAAAATTTTAGACAGAATACATAATTTAATGTTGAACGAAAGTAAAAACTTTGAAAAGTAATAGCAAAACAAATCTTCTTTTATTGGAGGGATATAAAGCTTTTAGAAGTTTTGTGTTTTAAACTAGTCAATTTCAGAATTTTTTTTATTATTTATGGGAAACGTGAAGGATATCAGAAGTGGAAAAATAATTTGGTCGTGAAAAACAGGTTCATTGCGATTGTTTCGAAACATTCACTGTCAAGGTGGAAAAAAGGTGTTTTTGTTCACAAAACATTTGTAAAGTTCTTGTTTTTACTAAGAGATCATTTTATTCAAGAATATCATTAAAGGTTTACTGAATAAACTGCACCTGTAGTTCGTTATAACTATAACCATTGTCCCTAGACCAGCTATGACTAAAAAGTAAAAAGGAACTCAAATGTGTTAATTTTACTCAACTCTTAAATATGAGTACTGAATGTTTAGTGTGAAAATTACATATCAAATTTCATAAGTTTTCAGAACTGTTGTTTCGCATTAAACATAGCCAAGTTCTTCTCTAAATTCACTTTTACTGAAAATAATTAAAAATACAAGTACCTACCTATAATGTAAGCAAATTTTTCTCATTTCTTCGATAAATAGAAAATTACTTGCAATATTAACAGTTGTATTTACAACATATTTACCACTCTTACTTGGGAGACTTTCAGAGTAACTTTCTCATTAAAATAGCTTTGAGTTATTCCTGATCAATTTGAAACGTATAAACACATCGTGTATGCTTTAAAAACAACTTTTTGCTTAGCTTCTAATGTCAAGGAAAAGTTCAAAGTTCAGCCTGTTTTTGTGTCAAAAAAACCCTTTATTTAAATCATCCTTTTAGTGAATTCGCAAGGAATGGTGCCTCATTTTTCCTGATGAGCTATTTGAGAAAATAATTAGCATTCCTAAATAAGAGAAGAGTCACTGCTCTTTCTGAAGCTGAACTTTGACAGGAAACTAAACTTAAGTGACCAGTTTTGCAAGGTCACCTACATATCGAGACAGTGGAAGGATGTTTACTTTTGCCCGCTACCCGATAATGAAGCGGAATGGTGCCTTAAAAAGAAGGCTAAGCATAATGATTCACCAAATGTTACTAAGTATAGTATAACCATTTGTTACCTCATTTAAAATAATGAGATGTTAGTGAAATTTATGGTATGAGCATTTATTCCAAATTAGTCTTCTTTCGCTGAGGGAAGCTTAACAGGGTTCATAATCGACATAGGAAAATATCATTTTGAATTTCGTTCAAATTCATAATAATTAAGCCAACAACAAGCAGAAATTTTACTCTGGCCGAAAAAAAAAGTTTCATTGTAATGAAGCGCTTTGGAAAAACATTGTTTTACAAAGTAACTAAAAAACAAATCAAGTAATTACGTTATTATGTGAACAACATAGCAATCACACTGAACTTTCCTAGCATTAAAATCATCATGAACTGAAACGACAACAAACATGCTCCAAACTTAAATACAGTTTATTTCAAATCTTACCCGCAATTTAGAGAGAATCTTGAGTTATGAAGAGACATGAAAAAGTTGCATAACGAGTGTTTATTTTTGGGGGTTAAATTAACTTAGTATGGTAGAGTGCGTCGGACGACATTGAGTCAGTTATGGATCAACGCTGTCTTTAGTTTGGATCCATTTTGACCGGACAATTTAAGTTTCGTTCGTGACAGTGTGACATTAGTTGCTGAAGAAGTGCTTTATTGTAGTAAACAACTGAATTTGGGGGAAAAGTTGGAGAAAATTTTGAAACTAGAATCATTAATAAACAAATCGGTAGTTTTGTTTCTAATAAACTTCAATAATTTACTGGATAAATTTAACTGTAACTGTGGGATTGTCAGTTTACTAGTAAAAGTAGTTTTTTGTGCGAGAAGAAAATCTGAATTACTATTTTCTCACTGTATTATCTTCAAGGCCAGATTTTGAAATCATGATATCAGACGTGTTATCCATAAAAACGACTTTATTTATAAATGTTTGACCGTATGTAAAAACTTTTTAACTGTAAACAAAAATTAGTTTAAAATTATACGTATCCTAATTACATCATTATTTTTATCATAACATAAATTTGCTATTTTTAAGTATGAATACTTTAGAATGAGATAGGGAGTAATACATTTTTTTAAGCATTGATAATATTTCAACCAAAAACTAATTTGTTTATAAAATTGGCCCATTCATGTAAAGCGCGATGTTTTCACTTTATTATTAATTTTAAATGTAATTTTAATTTGGTAATTGTGACGAAAAGCAAATAGTTAATTTATATGAATTGCTATGACTGCGTCTTGAAAATATATTTAGTGTAAGTATATTATGGAAAGTTGAGAACCTTAGTGTTCTAAAAACAAATCTGCGTATTTTACAGCAGTACCAAAATGCGTTGAAGCTATTTCAAATCGTGTTACCCAAAAGTTTTAATCACTTTGTTTCAGTCCGTATGCTTGGAACATAGTTCATAAAAAGCTAAATGAAATGAACTCGAGAAACTTCAATGAAACGTGGACTACTTTGAACCCAAATTAAAGCACAATTTTTTCCGAATACAGGTCCAGCCTAAAAAGACATTTTTCTTTCCTTTCTAATCTGAAATCGCGTGACAACGTTGTCCCTAATTAAAAAAAGAGAAGTAAAAAAAGAAAAAAAAAACGTGTCCTCACACTAGGCCGGTAGTAAGTGACTGCAGCTACTGGGGCACAGGTAACAAGTTTAAAACATGTGGTTGGGTAAATTAGAGATTTCCTGAGTGCGTTTGACCCTGACCTAGCCCAATCTCGAACACCAACACTAAGACGCAGCGGGAATAGGTAAAATCACCACGGCACCTGTGACGGAGACGGAATTGCAGCTGGAAAAGTCTAGTGAGGTGGGCTGAGATTTTCTCCTAAGTGGGTCTCAGCCGTTTTAGGAGAAAATTCTCAACAAAGGCGTTCTGTTCAAAGGGATCATAGAACTCATTTCAATGAAAGGTCATGTTTAAGTAGTATACGAATAATAAGTACTAGTTACAATAAAAGTGCGAAAACGTCTTCAAATTTCTTTAACTTAAAATTAATTTATACATCCCTTTCCTGGATGTACAAATACCTTTTGTATGGATGCCAAACTTATTACTTTTTTTTTCAAACAAGTTACAAATATCGATATTGTTTTAATTGTATTAAGTCTCATCAAATAAAACTTTTAGACCTATTTCCACGTGTTATCATATGATTAGTCAAGTTTTCGATATTTCTTTTTGGATTTTTAATGAACTTTATCAAGTTGCGAAACCTACTAAATTGACTCTGTTCAGTTGAGAAAAAAAACCCTGCTAAATGAAAAGTTTCCCTGATGATCTTACTTACTCGTGAGTACTTATTCACGACTTCTAACATAGCTGAGGTAAAAAATTAAACGAATGAAAATCAATGTTCTAAATCTTTTAGTACTCTTTTTTAAAGGAATTTTTTTCCTTACTTAAAATAAAAAAGTACAAGTATAATAAATTTTAAAACAATTTTGAATGTGAACTAAATGACTAAAATTACTATCACAGTTAGTAGTATATACTATTTTTTTGCCTCGAATATTAATCATCATGAGAAAGAATACTGTTTTTTTTCATAAATCTTTTCAATGAGGTAAAAAAATGTTATTTATAATTAATAAAAGTAAATTGTTATTTCAATGCTAAACATGAAAATCATTTAATATCTTATTATGGAGAAATATTAACTAAAATAATAAATAGAACAGAAATAAGCAAGATATTTTTAATATTCAAGGTTAAAACTTTTATATCTTATGCTCTTTTTCATTGTACTATAACTCAGATGAAAATATAGCATTAAACTTTAAGTCTTAATATTTCTTATATGAGATGATGAATTGTAAATATAATTCTATATTGAAAACTTTTTAATTTTTCTTCTTCGAATGAAACTAAATAAAAAAATTATCATACGTTTATACGTGTACTATATAAATGTATTCTTTACAAGTTATTTAAAAGCTATTGTTTTAAACCTAACTTTTTATTTTATAATATAAAATCATCATCCAAAGTTTATACGCCAGAAAACATGTGGCATATTCGAACCAAATGTTAGCTGTTTATTTATATTAATCAAATATTATAAGAAACTTTCGAATATGCTTAGGGCATAGAAATAATTTACTTTTTAAGAAATGCATCTCTCTTAAATTACAACCACGTTAAGTTCCTACATAGCACATAAAACTGTGTTGAATCCAAATATAATTAAAGACGGCAAAGAGTAGAGAAATAACATCCAGAAAATGAAAATAAGTTTCATTGCATAGCTAATGATGCATAACCAATGAATGCATCACACTCCTATTTAAGAAATATATATATAAATATGTTTGTGAAAGATTTTAATATTAAATTAGCATAGTAAAATCAAGAAATGTGAAAAATTAGCTCTAAAATAATATTATTAAACGCAAACTAATTTTTATCATTAATTAACTTTTTAATTATTAATTAAAATCAAATCACTTAGCTAAAGATATCATTAGCACAAATATAAATACTTCGTTTAAAATAAAAGCCTATTATGTTCTCAGTCAATGTTGAGTTAAAAATACCTTTAAGTTAAAAACACTTTAAAGACAATAATAAAAAGACCTCTTTTAAATTCTTAAATAACTCCTAAAATAAAATGATTTATTAGATTTCATGGTTAGTCAACTTGTCATTTTATTGTTTTGAGTTTTAGTTTTTGTCATAACATCAGAGCTATGATCTGAACCATAAAATAAAAAAATTCTATAAGATTATGATATTGTGTTAAAATTTGTAACCGAGCTAAAGCCCACCATCACTAAGACATTTTTATTCCAAAAAATTTTATACACATTTTAAAAAATTGAACATATGAAAGGAAAGTTCTTTATTTATGTACAAAATTCTGGTGCTTTTATTATGATGTATTTAATAATCACGATTAAAATAACTTTTAGATCTTTTTTTACTATCAAAAATTATTTCACAAAGATAATAGAGTTTAAGATAAGAGTTTAAAAAGTATTTCAAGTTTTAAAGGTCAGTTTTATTATTTGTAACAAAACCATATTACAAGGTATTTAATGAAAAAAATTAATTGTCACCTTCTACGTTTATGCCCTTATACTTTTTAAAATAGTTATAGTATCGATTACTTAAATTCTTTTTTTATAATCTTTGCACCTTTTATATATTATTGAACTAACTTAAAAATTCAGTTCAAAAATGTTATACCACAGAAATTAAAGCCCCTAAGCTTTTATTGTACAAAAAATTTTAGGAGGATAACAGAAAAAAAATGTCTAGAATTATTTAAATTAAAGATTTTCGTTATTTTGAGTGAAGGAAAATATATATGATCGGTAAAAAAATTACACCCTAAATGTCATGAAAAAAACTTACCATATTGTAATATTTTTTTCTTAAAAGAAGATAGAAGATAAAACGAATCAATTTTACGCTATAAAAACTATCTGCTAAAAGTATGTTGTAAGTAAGGAAAGGAAAAAATTACGATGATAAAATCAATCAAATCTTAAATTCATTTTATATGAGTTATAAATGGGTATATCATGGGGGACACACGTTTATTCCCCACTTCGATTATATGGAATGGCAAACAAGAATATTTTTTAGAGAAAGAGATTCTTACATTCTCTTACAAGTTTTTCCATTAGAGCATGATCTGTTCATCTATTTTTGGCACTATAACAAAATACTAGAAAGATACGCAAAGTAAAAATTTATTAAACAGATATTTTCTTCTCTTAGGTAAAAAAAGTACTTTTTCTTATGTTAAATTATTATTTTTAAAATTATCAATAAAAAAATATTTTTGTCCCAAATTACTCCATGGAAAAAACTCCTATTTTTTGTCATAATAGTTAAAAACGAAGTTCAAACAACATTGGAACATATAAATAAACTTCAGGGAAAAAACTTACTTAAAAACACTTTTTACGTATCCCTCTTTTATTAAGTTATATAAGAAAAACTAAAGGGTTTCAATGCTACAGCTGCTACTGTTCATCATCAAAGTTGCACTCAGGTTATTTTAAAATAGAATGTATCACATTACTCCATGAGTCAAACTGTCCCGCTTCCTTAACAAATTTCCCAAACGAAAGTAATTGAGAAATTCCCTTGCCAATAAACATACACTTTACTGCTCAGATAAATCGTGTTTAAAGAGTCCCTATGACAAAAAAAGACGGACAAAATGTGGAAAACATTGAAACGGTCTATTTAGCTTTTAAGTGCAAATAAATATCATGACGATGTCGTGTTCTGTTGAAGAGTAAATAGAAAATCAATTTTCCATTTGAAAGTGGTGCAAAATGATGCACGAAGGCAAAGTAATTGTTCACTTATAAGGAACTCCCATGGGAAACACGAAAGCACAGTTAGAGAAACTCAAAATAACTGATGGAATCAATGCACGATTCTTTACTTTCGTTTATTCCCATGCGATGGGAATGACCATGTCGTTTTCACGAAATTGAGTGAATTTATGAGAAATTTGAACAACAATGCTCGAGAAGGTAATGGAGGATAATTGTGTCTGTCAGTGTATGGTAATCCAAATGTTTTCAATAGTACAGAAACTATTCTGAGTAACTTCGGATGATTATTTTTTGATTATTCTGGAAAAGTTTTGGAGCTTTTAGCTTTCCAATTAGCATTAAAAGTTTTTTCCATAAAATTTAGGACAGCATATCATTCACATCACAGCCCTGAAACATTTAGAGTGTAATAATGATTCCCTTCGCAAGTCTAAATGCAAATAGTTTAAGCACTACTATTACTGAGATTTTTTCTGGATCTTCTATATTTATTCTGTACTTCTTTGATTTATGATCGCAAATTTTTTAAGGCTATACTTTAAAGTCTTAATTTATATAAAATTCCTGCTTTTTTAAACTCATCGATAAAAGTGAATACTTGGATGGGTGTATCTAAACATTTAAGGCTTGAAACTAAAAGTGGTCTGTTGTTGTGAGACTACCAAAAAATCTAACAGGCCAGCAGAAAGGATAATTTCAAATGTATATATAAAATTTCATTTGCCTTTTCTTCATTCCATATCGTATTTTAAAAATGCGCACGTATGGCATAATATTTTAATAGGCATTTTTAGATGTAATTTTACGTTTTCTGCTAACATGTCAACGAGAAAAGACGAGCAATAGAATAAAAAGAGTAAAATTGCATTTTTGTGATAGAATAAAGTACACTTTATTAAATATTAAAAGTCAGAACTAAAAGCTATATTTCAAACATTCAAAATTGGAGCTTACTAATAATTCATAAATAAACTCTAATATTCAATAAAGTTTATAATATTAATACTTTTATGGAATCAACTTATATGTCCCAATTAAAAATAGTCAAAATAAATTTTACATCAATGATACAAATTTCAAATTGCCAAATTTTTATTGTTGTTATTGATAGGTATATACTTTATCGTCTTACTATTTTAATCGCTTTGTTTGCAATTTTTGGCGATATTTCTGATTTTTGGCGTCTAAAACAGCTTGGCGATATTAAGCGGGAAAAATAACGAAATTGACCCCTTTTTTATAACCTGAACGGAACTTAAAAAAAAGGGCTTTTCTAAAAGTTAAGAATACATAATGTAAAAGAATATAAGTCATTGAATTTTTTAAGCACTGCTAAACCTTAAGAGCATGGGTGGGTAATTAAAATATATTTAAATATGAAATGATTATAGGTAACTCAAGATGAATTTTTTTAATTTTTGAGCCTGAACTCTAATTTTATACTATCTTGTCCAAATTATTTTGTTATAAGGAATATTTTTATCCAGTTTTATTTAAGAATAAGACATTCACCTAAATCATTCGACTGAATATCCTTTTCTCCAACACCATACCGATATGAAAGTAACAAAAAAACATCATCAACTCCCCACAAAACAATCCCCATCCAATTCCATCCCGATTTCAGAACCCCAACCTCATTTTCACCACCACAACAACAACACTACCGAATCACGCACACAGAGAAAAAAAAACCTCCTCGAGGCCACGAAACCATCAAAACAAACCACCAGAAGAGATGAAGCCCAGCAGAAAGAAACAATAATCGGGCCCTGCCAAAAGAACCACAAAGAACAGACCAAATGGAAATCCGTGATGCAAAACAAACGGAAACCATCACCGTCTGCGGAAAGATGCTGGAATCGGAATGGCGCTTTAGTGCTCCGAGAGAGTAGGTCATTCCTCCCCCTCCTGCCGATCGTTTCTGGGTGGCACGAAGGACGACAAGTGACACTTGAATAGGAAACGAAGAAGAAAACTTCAATTTTAAAGGCAGGAAGTTTGATGTCGTGATCTTGGTGTCTTTTCTTTAGGGTTGGGGGATTTTTTTCTATCAGTGATTGTGGTGTAATAGTAAAAATAGCGCAATGGATTGTTGTTGCTGTCCCTTTATTGAAATTTGGGTTGGAAAGCGTTTGCTTTTTTAAAGGAGGTGGTTGTTTTGAGAGGAAGCAAAAAAGAGACTTGCTTTGAGATAAGAGAAGGTAGGTTTTTTTCGTTGAAACCTTTGAATGTTTTTTTTTTTTTTTTAAGATGTTAGTTGAATATGTATGGTGAAATGAGGTTACTGAATTGAAATCAAACAACTTTGAAAGAAGAGTTGGTTTGAGACTAGGTTTCTTAACAGTTATTCAAACTCGAAATCTAGTATATTTTGAGGTGTACGCATGGAATGACATCGTTCATTTTTTAAGTAAAGTGAGGCACAGTATCATTAGAAACTTAGGAAAACAAATGCAAAAGAAATAGTATTTTGAAAACAAAGATTTTAACAACATTATTTTAAAATAAGCATATTGTAAGAGTTAAGGGAAATAAAAACTATATTATTCATTCACATTTCTTAATATATTTTCCAAATAAAAAGAAAAACAACATCAGTAGGTACGAAAATCGTGTTTTGAAGGAGTTACATAAATGTGATTATCCGCATCTTCTACCATTTTAATAGAGGTCATTTATTAAATTAACTTTTTATCACTTTTTAAAACGATACAACCTTGGAGATATATACAACTAACTATGAATTACAATTATCACCTCAGTTAATGGAATAAAACACTTTTAAGGAAATGGACATTACCTTTGTGAGCTTGACTCTTAAAAATGTTAGAAAATGTATTCATCCATTGCAAATTAGGTATTTAATGGTACTTGAAACAGAGTGTAGAAATCATTCTCTGAATACTTAAAAAGCACTCAATAAGTAAAAATCCTATGCAAATTGAAAAAGTAACTGTGTTCTATTTTGACTTAAATGAGCCTTGAGTTGAAATTTAAGTTCAACTCAAATTTAGGTCACCATAACTAGACTATATTAACTTCCAACCAAACCATTTTATAGGACATTCAATTTCCTTCAAAAGGATGAGCACGAATGGGAAACAAGGTAGTTGGAAATTATGACTCAGATGATTGCCTATCACAAACCCCCCTCCCGAACAAGGAATTCCTCACTTCCTGATGTCACTCCATGGTCACTGCATACGACCCGACCCATGTCCACCCTCTCCTGGTTCAGGGACACGGAAGGAAGGAAGACACCACCCGTGAGTCACCCATGAAGAAGACCGCCTGGACACACAGGCTAATCAGTTACGCTGGGGAAACTGCAGCGGCGTGGCGTCTGAGACTAAATTTAAACCCGTTTAGGAAGAAGAATGGCGGCGGCATTGTTTTTGGCAGTGCTCTTGACACATGCCAATTAGATCAGATCGGAAGGCGGGCGCTGGACTGTGAAAGGGATTTCTGGAAGGACCGGTGAACCGTGCTCGGGCTTGGATGGATTCCGTCAGGCAATTAATTCGGAATATAATAAATCTTAAAAATATCTCAGTTATGTGTGTGAGAAGGGATAGGTGTTGGGAAATTTTGATGGTTTTTCACGAACTTTCCACGGAACTCTCGCGTCTGTGGTCATTGATTGAGTAAACCTAGATAGGATGGTGTTATTACTTTCCAATTAGAGAATTTATTGTTTTAAGTGAATAATTTATGATTTTCTCTCTTTAAGAGTAAGAGAAAATTTTGTGTGTCTTAAATTCTTGGATGGGAAACTTTTCGTTAAAGTATATCCAACTTTAAAATTAAAAGTGTTTTGATAAAAAAGAACACTTGGTCAATTTTTATTTGAATGTTATTTCACACATGGTACAATGAAGCAGGAAAGCTAGGGCACTATTTGATGAGTAGTGGAGTAAAGTTTCTGGTTAATTTTTATTTAACAAGTTTATTAATGGTAAAAAAATACTGATAAGATTTTGAATCTATCTAAAAGCTAAGTATTCGAGTCTGAAATACAGTTAAACACTTTGATAATTTTCGAAACAATACTACTGTTGATAATGTTAAATAATAATTTAATATAATAATAATATGCCTTTATTCCATTGTTGTGTTATGG
Source organism: Tetragnatha montana (assembly GCA_963680715.1). Taxonomy (NCBI): domain Eukaryota; kingdom Metazoa; phylum Arthropoda; class Arachnida; order Araneae; family Tetragnathidae; genus Tetragnatha; species Tetragnatha montana. The sequence goes on from OY796675.1 coordinate 49,684,823, forward strand.
AATTTTAAAATTAATACTGCTTATTTTCTAATACATGTTTGAGAGAATCTTCTTTTTTTGGAAAAAAACAATAGTATTTTTGTACAAAAGGCGTTTTACAGTACTTTTGTAGAATAGGTTTGCTGGCTAATTAAGTTTGGTAATAAATATCAAGTTTAAATACAAGCAATATAAGCAAAAAAATATTACATTCTTAAAGTATAAAAGAATATTAACACCTGATAAGTTTTTATTAATTTTGTTTTTGGTAAATAAGAGGTTTACTCTTTTCTTGCATTGCAGGAAATATTTATACAAATTTGAATGGCACACGAAAAGAATACTAAATGTAAAAATTATATTCATCATTTTATTTATGTTTTGAAGCCAAACAAATAATTCGATATGTGTATTAGAAGCTTTTGTTTCAGTTTAGGTCGGGTTTATTAATATAATACCTGGTTTAAAAATTTAAAATTTTTCCATAAGATTTTAACATCTTTAAAATTTTAAGAATCTTTCCAAGTATAAAACAGCAAAATTATCAATATAAGCTATGTTCAAGATTGAGAACTTAATAAAATCGTGGTCGAAAAACGAAAGTTCTCCTTATCTAACCACACTAAAATTCATGGGAGTGAATCTTGGTACTTCTTGCAATGCCAAAAGACTGGCAATGTAGGATTTCACGGATTTTCTTCAAATGCAACAACGTTGAAACGGAGCAAGAAACCTCATATAACTTCCGTAACGAAAGCATCGCTTTGCCAGACATGGCATGATTTCCTGACCGGAGATGGAAAAAGCCCCAGCTTCTTCAAGAACCCGGACGAACCACTTTTTATGAAGATTCAAGGAGAGAGGCAGAATGCTAAGAACTTCTGGTTCTTCATTTCGGAAAATAAATGAGAAGTGGTGGTGAATGCATCGTTTGCATTTTTATGAGAGTATGGAATGTTTTTTCGTGAAAAAAAAGTGCTTTGCGTGGAGATAGCTTGTCGTGGTTTTATTTTTGACTCGCTAATGAATTCGAAAGTTGCTTGAGGTTATATTTCAATCATTAGTTTAATAATCAAGGTTAACTGTTTTTGAATAACTTATAGGTTTTTATAGTTATTTGAACCTTTTTTCTCAGTTCCATTTTAAGTTCACATCGGAATTCAAAACTATCTATTATTTAGCATTTTACAAAACATAATTAACTTCTTAATCACCGATGTGAAATCAGTTTACTTAAATGTAATTAAATTTTTAGCATCTTAGAAAAGAATATTTCTGTGACAATTCTGGTATGTAAACAAATAAATATTGATGTTAAACATATATAAATTTCAATCATTTTTGTTTATTACCGTTTTGATTTAACAGGTTTTAAAGTATAGGTGGCCAGAAATAATCTCTTTCAAGATTTTTAAATATTTTAAAATAGAAGACAGAACTTTATATTAGTGATGAACATAATTTCAATCTCATCACAATTTAACATCGAAATATCAGAAAAAATAAATTTGTCTAAAAACTGAGCTTAATTTTCTTTAACTTGTATGATTAAACTTTCAGGTAAAGTATATATGTTACGGGCAAAGTGATTAATTGTGCATTATTAATAATGCCCAGAGTGGAGGCGGGTATAGTGATAAATGCCATTGAATTTATCACATAGCCCTCCTCCACTTCGGGCATTATTAATAATGTCCGATTTATCACATTGTCCGTAACATATATATATATATTTACGAAAGAGATTTAAAAATTTTGATTTACAATTACAAATTTTAATGAATCTATTAAAAAGTAATCTTAATATTAAAAGTTGTTTTTAAAACTTCATATTTGATGGGAAAATTAAAATGTATACAAAATGAATAAGCTTAGTTAAATAATATTTTCCTGTTATGAATCTTTATACATCAGTAATATTGAACGAATTGTTTTACGGATTGTAAGAACAAGATTAATTAAACAAATTTTAATCATTTGCGATATTGTGCAATTAGGGATAAATGTATAACGAGAGTAATGTATATAGGCTATCTCTTAAATTATAAACAATATTAAAATAAACTTTACTATTAAATATTCAAAAGAATATTCATTAAAATATTATTTAACTTCATCAGTGAAGAAAAAATTACCTTCAGTCTCTAATTTAAATTTTAGTTATTATGAATGCCGACTGTCTTAACCAAACAGACACCGAATGGTACGTTTTTATCAGAAGAATTGTGCAATTTTAATTCAAAGGTCGATATGCGTTCCATTGTAAACAAATTCAATGTAAGTCTCTTGTAGACATATCCTCTTTCGCCAAGATTCTGTGTTATACACTACCCATGACCGCAATGACGAAACAACTAAAGGATGTAGAACGGAAGATGGTCATTGAGCAACAACTTGTATCCAAAGGTTAACTAAGCCGCCTCTGATCACCTTGTATCTAGATTTCTTTTTATTTTCTTAAGGAAAACTCTTCTAAAAACGCAGTTAAAACTTGTAGTTGAGTTTAAGTGTTTGTAAAATTTTTAATTTTTCCTTTTTTGTGAATTATTACTTAATTAAAAAAAAATTATTTTACTTTATTTCAGGTGTTCAAAAGTCTTAATCTCAAATAGTTGCGCAGTTTTATTTATTTTCTCATGGTTGCATTTAATTTATTTGAGCATGTAGTGGTTGTATAGCCTGTAGTATTATGAAAGTGTTTAATGTATTAAATACAAAATATGAATATAATTAAATTGCTGGAAAGTATCGAAACATTTGAGGATTATAGGTTTCATTTCCTATATTTGTCTGGTCAGAAGTTGGTTTTACTTTTTAAAACCCAAGGACACTTCTTATTTATTCTTCGGTCACTATCGTATATATTTTTAAAGGTTGGGATGATTTCCTCATCAAAAAAATTTTAGATTTCATTAGTAGTTTTAACTTATACTAAAGAAAACGAGAAACAAGTAAGAAAAGAAATTTCTAAAGAAAAATATGGTAAAAATACGAAAAATCTAATATTTACTCGGCGTGAACAGAAAAGTCTTTAACTCAGTGTTTTCGTGTCAGTTAGGGCTAGGAAAACTGGAGAAAAGTAAGCAGAGTGGATGATTAAATACAGTTTTATCGCAAAGGAATTACAATCAGATGAATCGAAAGGTTAAATCAATATTATCGTTACTAGTGGGACTGGAGGAAGTGAAATGCAAGTCGCTTTAAGCATGTAAAGGGGGAAATACCAAAAGCACGACAAGAATTATAATAGGGTAAGTGTGGGAGGGGATGAATGGAGATTAATGAGTGTGTCTCTAGAATAAGGAAATCGATCGTTGTGTGTCCAATAAAGAATATTATTTGGCAGGTATTGATGTGATACACACACACCTTGGAAAGATTTCAGGTTGCTTTGCTTTGTATGGAAATATTTGGAGTTAAGATTGTGGATATAGCCTTGTTATTCTCCCTATTTTTCCATTTTAATATGTACCAAGGGACATTCATTGTTCGTTTATACTATTTCATGTATGAGAATTATTAAAAAAGTTGATGGTTTCACTTCAGAAGCAGTATTAATGGCCTTAAGAAGAGGACGTTTTAAGTTTGCTTTAAGATATTGTTGTTACCTAAAAAAAAGGATGATGAAGAAAGCACCGCAAATCCACTGCTTCTATTTTAGGACTTTTTTAAACCCTTTTACTATGATATGTATGGTTTTGTTTTTTGTGCTCCAATCTCATGCATCTTTGATGCATGGGAGCCAATGATCAAGTGCTTTTGCAATAAATAAATAAAAAACTATGATATGTATGCTATTTTTAATCTTATGATATAATTATGATAATTATTATAATAATGAATTTTAATCTTAAACCTAGTGATGAGAAAGTTATGGTAAAACTTATGGTTTTCTTGTTCGTAGGGATATAAGAACAATCTAAATTTCAGAATGGTATTTAAAAGCTCTAAAACTGTGTTTTAGAGTCTACTTTAGGTATTGGAAAAATATTTCGACATAATGACGATGGTGACTAATGGAAATTGACGTACAACTTAATTGTATAATTGTTCTTTAATTTAATCTTTTTAATAGCTGAAGACGAAAACACTAAGAAGAAAAGAAAACGGCGCTACTAAAATTATCTTCATACTTTTCCTTTTCAATTTGCAATTCATTAAAGACAGCCATTGGGTATTTGCCATGGAGAAGAGTATGTAGAAGTTTATTTCCAAGCTCCATGGCGTTTGCATAGGTGCATAAAATTAGGATAGGAACTCTGGGAAGCACTTTAAAAACCATGGAAAGGGACATGCTGTTTGTGGTGACAGTTAAGTAAACATCATTTACCATTGAAAACAAAGGAAAATCAGGAAATATTAAGAGGCCCCCATGAGTGATAGTTAAGAAAGAAATAAACATCTCTTCCAAGAGAGAGATACTTCTAAATTCGACTTCTTGGGGGTTTTTGCTCAACATCAACTTACAACGGATGAAAGGAAGGACAAATTTATAGGGTTATCTCCTAGGCCGGCGTGGTGGCATAGTGGTTAGAGTGAAGTGACTGACTGCGTCTGGGGGTTCAAATCCCCGCTCGGGCATGGATGTTTGTGGGTGGAAATGAATGAGTGTGTGGCGTGGGCTGCAGTGCTTCAGCACATTAATTACTACTTCGGTCTTCGGTCCACAGGTGTCCATTGGGTGACGCGAAGTTAGCACTTATTTTGGCTTGTCTGGAGTAAAGACTTAGGTCATAGTGTGTGTGTTGTGCCCAGCCATTGGAACAAAAAAAAATCTCCTGTGTCTTTCCCTCCAGGAAACATTATTTACCACAAAAAACGAAGAAAACCATGATAAATTAAAAATCTCCCCATGGGGAATATTAATGCAAACAATGGATGTCTCTTCTAGGAGATTCCCACTTGAGATAGAATTTTACGACGGGTGAAAGAAGAAGGGACTTACCTCCGGAGTCCTCCGTCCTGTCGGAGCCGTCCGTCCTGGTGGACCTGCCGTCCGAGTTGAGGCCGCGCGAAGGGAGCAGCCCTTTGGCGGCCAGTCGGTTCTCGATCTCTCTGAACTTCTTCTGGTTCTCGGGGCGGTCGATGAGGATCTGCAACTGCGACCGCAGCGTGCTCGCCGTCTCCACCGAGTCGCAGCGGTACGCGTGCACGTGCACGGGGCACTTGGTGAGCGGGTTGTAGATGAGCAGGATGCAGCACACCACGTCGTCGTTGGGCTTCGACTCCTGCATCACGCACGTGATGGCGTGGTGCGGGATGAAGTGCTTGATCTGCTCCGTCTTGGTGCTGCCCTTGCCGTTCTTGCGCGGCACGTTCTGGATGATCTTGATGCCCTTCGTGCTCACCTGGAGGGTCACCTTCATGGGCTCCAGCTCGCGCTCCTTGTCCACCAGGTGGCGCAGGACGGGCCGGATGTACTCCTCCCCCCGCAACCCCTTGCTCTCCTTCGCCCCCAGGAACCACACATAGTACGACTGCTTCTTCACGTCTTTGCGCTTGCCGCCTCTGAACGCCATGGTCCCCTAGTTATGGCATTATATCCGAGGGAGAAACACCTACGAAGCACCACTGTTGTTTAATTAATCCATGGGAATAACAATAAGCTCGAATAGCGGCAGGACAGTCGGAGGAAACGCGCACACACACTGATGGGGTTAATCCGATATGCTGTTGCTGCGAAGTGGCACACAGTATCCCCGAAGGTGAATCGGGTTCAGCAGCTGTTGTTCCCGCTGGGTCGGAGTTAGTTCTGGTTTTGAGGATCCGAGGACCGGTTTGCAGTCGGTGGTTGTGACGGCAGCGCCGCGGCCGGCATTCCTCTCGCCAGCACTCAGCCGTAGGCGACCAATAACCGGCCGCGCTGAGTGGGTTGAGTGGAGCTGCAGCCTGCCTGCTGGATCCAGTCTGCGGGAGGAAAAAAGATAAATCAGATACTTCTTTCATTCGTTTTCACCCTTTTCTACCCCGTTTGGGCATTTCTGAAAAAATCACATCCGATTCCTAAATATTTTTACAAATTTATTACATTACTAAGCATTAATAACCAAAATTATGCATTACGATTTTAACTACGACGAGAAATTTGCATTTATAAAATTTTAGTGCTGGCAGATTTTGCTAAAAGAAAAGTGAGACAACACTACCTAAAACAATCATTCGTATTATTACCTTCGATTTTTTTAAATTGAACACGAATTAAAGAAATTATTAACTCAGCATTACTTTTAAAACATGAAATATACCATTTATTTACCAAGGGGTCATCGAGAATTTGTTTTGAGAAGTGAGGTAACGAATCTTTAAGCACGTCTAAGTTGTAATGAGGAAAACATGTGCTTCCTTCATGTAACTCTGCATAATTTTCATCCATATTATTATACTCAAATTGAGATGCATCGAACAAAAATATTAAGGGATACTATTGAAAATAATTTTCCCCGGAAAGTTGAATGGTTGTAAAAAATTAACCCAAATTTAACCTCAATAGAAAAATTTTAAATAAAACTAAAGCAATATTAAATTTTTCTATTACAGCTAGGATGAATTACTTCGATTTACGTCATTTGTTTAAATTTTGATATATCAAATAAATAATACCGAATGAGAAACATTGATAAAAGTACAAACGGCTTTAAATTTAAGCACACCAATTATATGCCCAATTTTCCCAGTAGATTTATTTTTAAGATTTGCTTTTTCCATCAGTATGGTTGTATAAGTTATTTTTACAAATAGAATTTTAAAAAACGCAACGTTGAATACACGTAACTCTTCAAGAAACTCTTCTTTGAGCATACCACCAGAATAAGGTTCACTAGAATAAGGAATCTGTAACCGCAATTAAACTAAATATGCAGGGAAAGGAGAAACTGGCACGTCTAGGGTTCAAAAGACAGATTTCCCTCTGGTAAAAGGATAAAAATCTCACCCTGTAATTTCAATCAAAGAAGGAAAGGGACAGAAGACGGATAGTAAGAACTGCCGGTCATTACTTTCAAAAGTGGACGTTATCAATCAAGAAAAAGCACAGCATAATAATGAGATCATTTATCTCCCTGGTTTCATAATCGGTTTCAAAGATGAATATTTTAGCCCTCTTCTCTGAAACCGATTTACACTTAGTGAAAAAAATATGGATGAATTAATTAATTTGTGTAGAGTCCTAGATTATGATATGATGGATGAGTAATACGATGCTTGGAGCTATCGTAAAGTATTTAGACTCCTTCCTTCCCCTGAGGCAGTCCTACATTAGTGAATCTCCTTTGGAAACATTCTTATCACGGATGTCATTTACATTCATTTCACCTTTTTCATCTGTTTTGAGTTATTAATAATAAAATTGTGGTTTATAATTTATTAGGTTTTAAAGCAATTTGTGTCGGAGACTTCGAGATTTGAAATATTCTCGAAAGTAAATTTTCTCTAATTTGGATTTTTGTTTTTTTGAGTTGACATTTTCTCAGCGTTCTTTCAGTTTAATTTAGAAGGTAAAAATAAAGGTTTCTCTTACATGTAAAGTTTTGAAATATTTGCCATGTTGTGTTTTAACAGTAAACGAAATGTTCATGTTCATATTACCCTTTCTTTCATAAATATATTTTCAAATCATAAAAGAACACATGGTTCAATGACAAAATTAGGGAATCATAGAGTAGTAAATAAAATGCAGACGTTTTCAATTGATAAAATAAGTTCAATCTGTAATAAATTGCTTAAAATATTGTTAAAATTTTTTAAAAATTAAATATATTTCATTTTTTTAAAATTGCTGATTTTAACTTATTGAAAAAATTAGTTAAAAAGATTTTCAGTAAAAAAATTGCACTCTCTATAGCCATGGATGTGTAACTATGTTTTCATGGATGCCTACTTTTTAAACTCTAAAGTTGTATTTTAATGTGCACTTTTCATTAAAAACTAAAATGCAACTCTCTAAGAATGAAATAAGTGTATAATCAAGCGTCCAATAAAACAGTTACTCTCTTAACCGTAGTTTCAGCTACTTAAAGATGAAACCCTCTAAATGAGCTTCAAAGCAGAACGAGGCAATTTTAACGACATCGTACAACCTGAGTCCCTTTGTCAAAGAGATCTATCCACCACTTCTGGTTTGTCAGAGAAAATTTAAAACCGGAAAATTACACAGATCTGTTCAAATAGACGGCTCGAGAGTGCGATGCGACGAGCTGTAACGTATCATTGAGCGATCTATGTACCCGGCCATACGACGATTATTTTCACACAAGAATGAAGCTTGTAATGATGCTGTGCGTTTCACTGAAAAAATGCTTTAAAGAGAAAAGAACACTTGAGTGTATTGTCTATTCTTGTTTAAAATGAGGCAGAAATTATTGAGTATAAAACTTGGGTAACAGATTAAACTATAGTTCTAACGGAATTATTTATCTAAAATTATGATTATCAGGATAGAAATTATACCATCACTTATCATTTAATGCGCTAGTAAAATTTAACCAGTGTTTTATGCTTTTGCTTCATTTTTAAAAAAATTTTCCTTAAAAATCTAATGCATTAATTTACTCTTAAAGTATGATATTCTGCTGTATTTTATACTAAATTTAAAATGTATCCAACAAATCATTTTTTTTCTTACAATCAGCAAATAAAATATATATTTTCTTCATCACCGGGGATCGTATATAACGATCCATGTAGGTGAACAAATAGGCATAAAAATAATTTACAAATTTGATATACAAAAAGAATTTTAAGAAAAACTTAAACGTGATAAGATAGTAAATATAAGTGAACAATACATGAAAACCAATTAAGGAACATTATATTTCTTGGACTTAAATCCTTTTGAATGTCTCCATTAAAATAATTACGAAAAGAGAATATCAGTTATCATATACTATGGAAAACATGTTAACTAAAATTTCTTCCACCTTGTGTAATTTTCTTATTAGTTCTAACCAAAACACTTATAAACAATTTCTTACCATTCATTGAGTACTTTTTGCTATATACATTCGCAAACATATTATATACCTACTGATACTCAACTATGACAGTTAATGGTTAATGCTGAAAATGAGTCTTCCCTAAATTTAACCAGACAGACACATCAATACACCAATAGGATGCCATTTCAATATTTTAAATCTTATCTATAAGCCGCTCAGTCATAATAAATTCCATCATAGCATACAATGCATTCCTTTTGTCGGGATATAAAGAGGATCTATTCAAATCGGACTCCAAACTGACTGACGTTTTCATGATTTCCGATAACATCTCAATACTATTATTATAAAAAGTTCCGTAAAGCTCAAAAGTGAGATAATTTGGTCTATAAATGTTCATAAATAAGATCTTAACTCATTCATCTGACTTATGACCCATTTGAATAACTTACTCCCAATGACGATTCCCAGACGGTAACCTTTGAAGAGAAAGAGAGGAAATTCTATGGAATGAAAGTTACTTTAAAAAAAATAAAATTATATTCTGAACGAAAGTTTTGGTAGAGATTGAAAGAAACCCGATATCCGTGATCTCAAATAACTGTAATTGAAGTGGAGCAGTAGAGTTTTACGAAGCAAAAACCGGTCTTGTTCCCTTTTGATGGAAATGCAACGCATATGCAAATTTGCTCTAAAATATACCCGTTAACGGAACAGACCAGCAGGTTAGAAAAGGTCTCACGGTTTTTGAGTTCTTGGTTTGAATGCACCTTATTCAAAATTTAAAAATATACTATAACACTTATCGTTCAAAGATGCACTCATATCAGCTTTTTTGTGATTTGTAGTTCTTTCTTACAACTTTGTATGCTTTATTTTCCAGTACGAATTAAAAAATAGTTTTGATTACATTTAATTTTTTTGCTAGAAATTTTGAGTGCAACTCGCTTTTACACAAAAATCGCAAGTCAAATAATTTTTAAATTTTTCAAAACAGCCTATGATTTTTATTTTACATTGTAAAATACCCTTGATTAGTTTACTAAATTTTAACCAATGAGTTTTTACCACCGTTACTAACAAAACAAGTAACTTATAAGTTCAATGGACTCTAACCGTCTGACGTCACACGGAACCAACACGTGACCTACAGAGCTTGCGATTGGTTACCACAGATACTACACTAGTAGATCTACTAGTGTAGTATCTGTGGTAACCAATCGCAAGCTCAGTTGTAGGTCACGTGTTGGTTCCGTGAAGTCTCGAACCAGATAGGCGGTTAGAGTCCATTGAACTAAGTTATTAAAGATATCCTAAGATAAAGAATATCTCTAAACATGAATATATAATATAAAAATGTATATGGAAAGATTATATGAATTAAATTTGAAATAAATTGACGTTTTTTATGTGAAAAATCTCGAGTTGAATATACTTAAACACCTTAGTTAGATGTAATGTAAGCATATTATTTTAATTATTAATTTTATTTTATTCTACCTGTTCTGTGATAAAACAATAAAAAGGACTTGGGTTGAATCGTTGAATGTTGTTTCTCTCAATGTCACCACGTTATTATAAATTTTAGTCATGCCTACCATGCTTAATTCTTCATAATTATGGCAAATGAAAATTTTTTTCTACCAGTGGAACCTCGAATATGAAAATCAATCTTTGTAACTTTTCCGGTTTCAGATATTTCAAGTTTTTGCATTACTGTGTTGAGATTTTTTTGGAACAATCCTTTAGAGAGAGAATGAAGTCTCAGAAAACTTCTCATCAATAAGTTAATGACTTCCTATTTCAGAAAGTAATTGTAGGATTATTCTAAGTATGTTTTTTTTTCTGAAAAGAAATGAAGTTCTCCTTATTTTGATAATTAACAACTGAAAGTCATTAAGAAATAGTAAAAAAGCCTGGCGCTATTTTCATTGGAATCATTATCCACAATCCTGTATTACTTTGCTTTGATTTATCAACCCACTCCTTGGCCCTTATTTCAAATAAACCTCAGGAAAGACAGGCAGGGAATATATGAGCAAGTTTTCCCAAAAATGGTTGAATAAATATTTTTCATTTTAAGTTCTTCAATTTAAATCACAACCCCCCCCCCTAGGATGCTTGTTAGTTTTAAAAAACAACGTTTATTTTGACAGATTCGCTTCTTTATTTTTTAAGGAACTAACCATAATGTGTTGTTTATCTCCCTTCTTATTGAAATGATCAAGTTAAAGGATACAAATTGTCTTTATTATGGAAATAAAGAAATTGGATAATCAACCCTTTTTTCTAGTTTGTTATCTTTCTTTATATTGAAATATCTGTGAGTAAAAGGATAATTAGTAATTTGTTCTATAGAAAGTTTGTTTACTCTTGGTTTTTTTTACCTCTTTGGGAAAAAAGAGGATTTTCTGAAATTCGCTTAACAAATTATCTCTACGAATCAACATATTAATTCTTCAAATCAGCTCACTGCATTATTACAGTCTACTCCGCTTAATGTAATCACATTTAATGTTATCAATCGAATAATGTTATCAAAATTGACTGGTCCCGATTAGTCCTATTTAACTTAATGCAAATTGTATCGTTTTATATCATAAATATATCGTTTAATGTTATCGAAATTTGTTGAAATTCCCTAAAAAAACTATTTTTTCCCGTTTGAAGGCCAATTTTAATACATAATCATACAAATGAGTTATTAACTTAATGTAATAATAATATAATAATAATATTTATTTACATTACAGGTTTAATACAGGAATTAAGAAATAATTATATTTGTCACCAAGAAGAAAAACAACTTGTTTAGGTGACAGTAATAAATTGAGTATAATATAATTAATTTGGAACAAAAATTAAATTATTAAAAAAACATTATATTACACAAAGCATACAATAATAAAACAATAACATAAAACATACAAAATAACAGGCACAGCTAGGCGTTATATAATTACTATTGCTTCTCTATAATGAAAAAAATACATCTAAATTATCTATTTCATTTAAAAAATTATGTAATAATCGTTTAAAAGTGGTAACATATGTAATACTTTGAAGATTGTAAGGTAGTCTGTTATATAGTTTGGGGGCAAGATAAAAGAAATGCTTACGAAAAATTTCTTTGTGTACGCGAGGGACTTGAAATATTTCAGATGGTCTTCTAACAGAGATATTGTTTTTAGTTATACATATATTTTTATTTCGATGTAAAAATAAAATTATACGAAAAAAAGCAATGTGACGAACAGGAAAAAGACTAAGACTATTTTGATCCTGGAGATAAGAACTAAAATTTAATATTCTAAATCATTTATTTTGAATAGAAATTAAAGGATATAAATTTGTTTTGTAGTCACCACCCCAAACAATAATACCATAGTTAAGCAAAGAGTAAAACCATGCATAGTATATAGACTAATTAAAAATGACGTACTGACTTTATTTTTTAGATGACAAAGTTTGATCAAACTAAAACTTTTTAGTGTTTTATGATCCACTCTCATATTTTTCTTAAAAATTGCAAAATACACACTAAGGAATCGTTTTATAAATACTTCTATTAGGAAGGACCACATAGTCATGATTTTAATGCAAACACTCGAGTTACACACTGTTTGACACCTATTTTTTTATCAAGTTGCTTATAATTATCAATCAGATAGTGTTATCAGTCTAATCTTGAACAGAGATGATCATATTAAGCGGAGTCGACTGCATTTTAAAAGGAATTATTCATCTCGACTTTGCTAAGTTGCTTGTGAGTCATCATAGAACGACTCCCGCATAATCGGTCGACAAGAGTCATTAACAAAACAGAGAAACCGGAAGACGCATCTTTTATCTACAAACCACGCAGCAGAAGAAATCATACAAAAGAACTTTCTACTTCAGCAAGTAAACATTCGTCACCCAAGAAAATTGATCCCACGTCGACCCACCAGGACCGGTGGGACCTCTTGAAAACGAGGTGGGACACCAGAGATGTGCCCACTGCGGCCTTCAGAGACGGTCCCACGCACCGAGGTTGTCCAAACGGGAAACGGTTTTGTTTTATTGAGAGATCTGCTGCAAAATGTAAATAGAGATTTTGAGATGGGTCTTGAAGTATGAATGGGAGCCAGATGGAATTTGCAAATATAGTGGAGCACAGTTTTTTAAGCAGTCGTTTGTGTGATGGAAGTGGGTTTAAATAGAAGGGTTCCGCGTCGTCTGGTTTGTTTCAGGGTCATAGTCTTGTACAGAGAATTTGTACATAGAAAAAGTTAAGTTTTTTTCTTTATAGGAAGTCAACTTTGGGATAAAAAGGTTTTGGTACTCCAATGTACTTAGAACTTAGAACTTGGAATTAATACAATTTAATGAGTTCTTATTATTTATGAAGTGTTGTTCCATCTTCTTCATGAACTTAATAAGATGTCATGAATCATTTAATATATTTATTATTGCCACGTGATGTCCATAAAATTAAATCTTATGTATTCGAATTTATTTCTCAAACTTATTTTGAATGTAACGTATTTGCTCGATAAAACTTGAGCCGTTTACGTCCATATCATTATCTCTAAGAAATTTTCAAATTATAAGCAGTATTATTTTAAAACGAAAAAAAGAGGTTTAATGTGTTAGTTCGGTAGACAATTTGCCTTCTTTACAGTAAACGAATGTTATAAAGTTTTAAATCAGTGAAAAATATTTAGATCCACTTAACAACTGCACATTATTTCTTGTCACACTTCTAATGTAGATTTATCCTCAATTAACAGACTACAAAAATGCTTTGTTTCCCTGGTTAAATGAAGCAAAAAGGAAACCATATTGTTCTATCGACAACATTACGAAAATTCAATTACATTTTTTTACGAAACAACTGCTCCACTTCATCGATTGTTTAGCCCAGTTTTTTTTTTCACCAGCGCACTCACATTATTGCCTTTTCAAAACGACCATCTAATACAGAACTAGTACCAAGAAAACAAAGGGAAAGACGAGTTTTCAATTTACTTTTCTTCACCCAGCAATCTAGATCACCCGCAACGTGTCAAAATCAATCAAAACCTCCTATCGCTTCCCAAACCGTTAAAACCGTGCGCCTTCTTCAGAGTTCCAATCACCAAGGACAAAGCGCAATCACAGAAGCCATTGATTTGGGTGTAATGGACCTTCCAGAGTTATACCCTTCACAAACCGTTAGAAGGTTTGTTGCAGCAGCAGCAACAGACCCAAAGCGTGATTCGCCAATTTGGCTGCCAATTCTGAAAGACCAAACCGAGAATCCATCTGATAAACAGAGCTAGTTCCATCCAAGAGGAACAATGGCAACTGAAAAAAAGTACCTAATGGTCGAGCACTGTTCAACAGCCAGCTATCGGTAGAACATCTCTCGGATTGAAGTTAACGCCCGAACGTATCAGACAAAACGATTCGGAAAGGTCAAGTCACGATTTGCGATGAGCTTTTTTCGAAGGTGTAAAAATGTCGGTGGAAAAAGACTGCAACCAGCCACGAATGGTCATAGCAGTAGAATGTAAGCCCGCGACATGCTTCTCTTGAGGAAGGCTTTCTGGAAATGCTTATGCAGCAGTTGCATTGTTAGGAGTGCGGAGGGAATTTTAAACAGGGTTTTTTTTCCCGAAAGAAAATGGGGAAAAACGGTAGCTTCATTTTCATAAGTGTTGTGGGTATTGCTTTCCGCGGAAGTTCTGAATTGTCTTGTGAAAACCTGGGGTTATTCCCAAAGAGAGAGCGATTTCGTTGGTTTTCCGTTTCTGCTTAAGAGAATTGTGCGTGATTCGGTAGTAATGGTTCGAAGAAAGAAATAACTTTCATTCAATGATAAGCAATATGAATAAAACAACAGATGCCGATGATTTTAGAGAAACTCTCTGCTTGGTATTTACTTCATACTAAAAATTGTGGAAAAGGTTTCCTACTTCAAAATACTGACAATTGTGGGAACAAACTTGATTTTAAAACATAACCATCTCTAGTAATATAGGTTATAAATGGTTTATTTTTAACACCCAGGTATTAAAATCATAGTTTTAATTTGATGTGTACTTTTCAAGTTGTATTATAATACGCTAAGAAAATCTAAGTATCAGAAGTAGAAGACTTTTCATATTCGTTTTTTAAAATTTAATACATAATTGTTTGTTCTGTACTTATAGTTTAGCTTAATAAAATAATTATAATATTCTTTATATATACGCAACTATTAATAATATAATGTAAATGAAAATAAAGCAGAAATACTCCCAGTCTCCACTAAATAGCAGCAAAATTATCTGATATATAAATCGATGCGATCCAGAAAGGTTTTTGAATACATTTAATTTTAATTTCACCAGGTTAAGATATGCTTTTGTCTTCTATCTAAACCTAATGCACTTAGTCGAATTCAGAATTACATTCCAAACAAATTTTATCTCAATATAAAGCCATTACTTCTCCCCCAACATGCTCGACTTTCTGTATCCCACTTCGACATAACTTATATAAATGACCCTTTCCAATATGAATGTGAATACGATTAAAAAGTAATAGATCCATTCTCTGGAACGTTTCTACACTTAAATTAAAAGAGTATAGTTACTTTGTCCGAGCGGATGTCCCGAGCATTGTTTCACTATCCAATAAAACGAGGGTTTTATGTTTCCGGATAGCTTCCCATACTTGACCCCAGGACTGCAGAACAATGCAGTCATTAGGGTGGATAATTCCGCAATATTATTTGACTAACAGAAATCCGGTGTAATAGCAATCATTACGAGACCATGACATGGGAATAATGCTAAGGGCTAAACGATTCCAGTTGGTATAGCAGAGTCTTTTATGAATCACTGTTAGTGAGAAGTAATTGATGCGTATAGTACCGATACTACTACAAAACAGGAATTGATACATGTTAGATAGAAAAAAAATTGGATTAGGATATGATGTTTGCTTCCTTCAGTGGTAAAATTTGCATACTATTTTCTATTGGGCAGTACCAACACGCTTAGGTTACATAAGTTATGAAGAATCCATGGCGGAATACGTCTTTATAGATATCGGTTGCTTTTATTATCGTAAATAAATTTGTCATAAATGGGTGAGAAAACCATTTGAAAAATTCTAGAGAAATCCAAAGGATATCTAAAATAAAGGGTTTCATTAAAATATAAGTGAATGATTATATCGACAATAATATTTAATTTAATTAGAATTTAAATCAAAATAGGATATTTAATCAATCTAATTGAAAGTTAAGTTAAAAAACTAGCGGGGTCTGCTTGTTTCAATTTTGAATGCTTGTTACTCGAGTTAATTTAGCGTAAAACGTCTGTTAACATATAAGTATGCTGAATGAAAAATTGTGTATGGAATTGATATTCCCCTATGAACTTGTGAGGGCTTAGTTAAGTTTTTTTTTAAAAATTGCAAAACAAGGGTATAAATTGTTATTTTTAAAAGAAATTGTTTAACAAAATATCAATATTTTATTAATGTAAATACTTTTTGAAATACCATTAACAAACATTGGTTGAAAATTTCAATTTTTAAAAAATGTATTTTTAAGAAGTGTCAAATGATTTATGAAATTTATGAAGAAGAAATGATTAAGAAATGTTAAATGAAATCATTACCTATGAAAAACATATTTAAATCTTCTTCAAATATATTTTTCAATAAATAACTCAGATACCAACTCTCACTCCTTAAGCTGATGGAAACCGAAGCATAGAAACTCGGAGACAATCCACCCACACATCAAACGAAATTCCACCAGATTGTTTATGCCCTTTGTCTCAGGGAAGTACTTATAGTGAATGTAATATTTCTCAGTACTGTGCCTACACTGGTCAATCAACTTCTTAACGGAGCGTTCACCCTTCCTGAGAAGGTGGAAAGCACACGCCTTTGGAAACATCGCCTACCTCCAAGCTTTACCCTTGTATAGAACGACGGTAAATTTACCATTCGGTGAAAAATGCTTCTGCTCCTAATTCATGAAACGCCATCACTTTTATGGACAACGTTAAAGAGAGGGGTCAAAACAATATTTCAAAAGTTATTATTATAGTTAATTCAAAATTTTACTTTATAATTTGCTATTATTCACTTTTTAATTTCCCTTTTTAAAAACTGGGTCTCATAAACTTAAAAAGCGCGTAAAAATTGTGGGATATTGAAAATCTATAGAACTTTTTTATGCGACACCACTCCCACACAATGACTAACCTAACCACAATACAATGACACCCAATTTTAACATTTGATAAAGAAATTATACAATTTAGAAAAGAGATTATCATTTACTACTTCGAAAAATTTATTTAACTTCCACATCTTTTTAAATTACCCTATAACTAAGAGCTCCTTTCGAACAAGCTCCTCCTCATTGTAATTGTTTCGAACCTTAGGGTTCATAATTAATCATAAATTAAACTCAAGGAGTAGCTATTTAAGGAGTTTTCAAGAAGTGTCCTTAATTTTTTTTCCAAGGAGTCTGAAAATTTACACTACAAAAAATCCCCTTACGTTTAACTAGAAATAAACTTGAATCTCTATCTAGAAGAACGCTATACATTCTCAAAGAGATAATCAGAATCATACGCTTCTGACCACGGAGAAGTTGTTTACTCTGCACTGCAATCGGTAACTATACATGAACTGAGCGCTTGTTAAAGGAAGCCGTGGTAAAAGCGAAACCCTAAACAAAACATCGTCCCAAATCATTGAAGTAGAAAAACCTAAAGGGTTTAAAAAAATAATAATTAATGATTCAAAAATCTGTAAAGCAGGTGCTTCAAAGAAAATCTACTAGAAATCCAAAAGTCTTAGATAATTTCAGATTCAATCCCATAATTGATAGTACAAAGCTTTGGATCCTAACACCGAACAGTTCGAGGTGAATCGGATTTCATGTTTTAACTTCAGAAGTGTGTTTTCAATTTCTGACGTTTGAAGAAATTTAAGGAGTTTTTCAGGAGTAGGACCCCACCAAAATCAAGAAATTTTCATAGAGCTTGAAAATGAAAATAGTCTTCGAGGAGTTTTCAAGAAGCTCTGGAACCCTAAGCGGTATTTATGCGTGCTTTTAGGAAAAAAAGGAGCAGAAAGGAATTTATAGAACTCACGCCTATCAGAACTTATCTCTATCCGGCTCACCTTTCATCCAAATTGGGCCAAACTGTAGGGAGTCTTCTATATTTTCAGCCGATGTCGCAACAACACCAACTTCCTCAACGAGATAACTCTAGAGAGAAATATCCTCTCCATCTTCACCTGGAATTCGTAGTTCCTACCAAAACGAGACGACCTCGACCCGCTTATGACGCCTTCTGGTACCTTCTTCGGCTCGAAAAACCCATCCGATAGATAACAGTAGCCAACACTCTTCCCCCCATCCACAGAGTTGCGAAATGTATCGACGAGTGTGGAGATACTAAATTCCTCCATCCGTGTGTGCTCTTGGAAGACAAACGATTTTGTTATTTCCCATTCCTGCGTTCAAGTGACCTTCTGTCGTGGGATGAGAGGGCCCCGGGGCGGTCGGGTGACCAGAATTGCAAACGATAGTTGCTGTAGTAGTTTCAGGGAGGGATAGGATGTTGGTTGAACTTCCAGACGGTTCAAACGTGAACTTGGCTTTTGGAGGGAATGTGTGAGCTTGATTGAAAAGATTATGTCGAGTTTGAGACGTGTAATGCTGATTGGAGGTTGGAATGCAAATTGAAATGTCTCTGTGGTTAAGCATGGCAGTCGAATAGAAAGAAATTGAGTATGAAGTCTAAATATTCAGTAATTTAAAAAATGTACGATGTTTTAGCCTATTTAACTGTCCGCCACGTAGATAATGGCATTTTAAAAAAAATATTTGTGTTTTCCTATGTAACAGTAATAATAAAATATGGCTTTAATTAGTGCTTTAAGAACAAACAGTATATATAATGTTTTGAATGTTCAAGGAGATCATAATAGAGTCTATTTTTATTTAAATTATCTTATTAAAATGGCAACTATAAAAGTTGTGTTTTACGCCAATTTTGTCCTAAAGTGCTTTTTCTCTGGCAAGTATACTATGTTTTAATTCTAATAAAACTCTTATGTATTTGAATCAATAATATTCAGAAGGAAGAAGGACCTAAACATCATTTTAAATTTTTTTAATAAATAGAAAAACCTGTTAAAAGGAAAACTCATGGACTATACATATAGGTAACAGAAGTTAAAAACTTTGTTTTAGCTCCAGTAAGAAGCTATTTGACCAATCATACAAATTTTAACGATTCTCTAAACAAAAAACCTAAAAAAGTATTTCACTTCGTATGAATTTCACTGGAAATTACCTAATTAAACCTCAACATTACTTTCTTCATTATTAGATTTAAAGGTTTTCTACGGATAGCATTTTGTTAGAATGCTTTCAAATAAAGCATAATAATTTCCTTTTTATGACGGAACAAGGCATCAATCAAACAGATCCGCTTAAGCTCCAACTCCTAAACTCTACTCAAGCACAATCGAAAAGTGTATTTGGAAACAACAGAAGCAAAAACCAATCAATCAGCATTTAGAAAAAACCCAACACCATTTCCTTTCACAATCCCTCTCCAACAAAGAAAAGCGCTCGACGGATACAGTTCGTGTAATCTCAAAAAGGACCCTGAGCTTTTTAACTTTCACTTAGGATAAGGCACGTTACGGAGGGTGGTTCCGAAATGCTCTTAAATTCGCATTCGAATGTCATTCAAATGCGATTAGCAGGGGGTTGGGGAGAGAGAGAGAGAGAGATGTTCGATTTACGTTTTAAGGGACCATTTACAAACTACTTTGCAGGGATTTCGTCCTCCTCTCATGCAACCTTTTGTCTCATTTAAAAGACACCCTCCTCCTTCCTTTCATTATGATTCAACACTTTTGACACATTAAGTCAAATTGAAAATTTTAATTTGTTTCATTATTTGGGAATGAGATATTCATTTACATTGATAAATCAAACCAAACAGTGGTAGAAATGCCTCTTTTAGCCTTTTGTTGCTGTGATGATCTGGCCAAAATCTAGATCAAGTCCATACACAGCCTCACGTAAGTAGAAGGGAAGCAAACAAACGTGCAACTTACACACGATTCAGAAAGACACGATTTATCTATGGAATCATATGCAGAAATAGTACATTTGGGCACGTTAATATAGGTTTTCTATCCGTTGCCGTTTGTTAGACTCCTGATGTGTCCACTAACAAATCTGGTGGTTGGAAACTATAACTGCTATACTACTATAATTACTATATAACTACTACTTGGAAACTATAAACCCATTACCAAAAAAACTATCAAGGATTCAGCATGTTAACAGCAGTGAAAGAGCAGTTTTTAAGATGTGGTTAGTCAAGAATTTGAATTACTCCCTCCCCCATTATCACATACCTCCCCTAAACGTGACGTAGTTTTGTGAATGGCCCCTAAGCGAACTAAGTTAGTTCGAAAATTCTGGCGGCCCTCAGAAGGGGGAAATGTCCTTTTCTTTAGGGATGGAAAAAAAAACGGAGGCTCAGTTCAATATCAATTGAGATTTGATGGGAAAGAAAATTAAGAATAAGGGTTCTGGTAGCGAGAATAAGAATGAATGATTTTTTTTCCAGGGGAGAAGGAATGGCTGTAATGTTAAAAAGTGGGTAAATGAGGTTTTATTGGTAGTGTATCGATATATGAAAAGAGATTATTCAATTTCTGTTATGGTGGATGTTGACATTAGAAATAAGTGATTGAATAAAGATAGGCATGTCACATTATAGCTTTATTCTTGCCTTTTAGTTATTATTAATCGATGTTCCAAAAGGTTTTAATGTTCCCCCAATCAAGAGAATATGAAAAATTAAAACATGAATGAAAGATTCAGGATATTTTTTATCGTTAAAAGTTTCAGTTTTGAACCTGATTGAGCTCCAAAAAATATTTTACTATGATGTTTCGCTATAACTTAATGAACTTAACATGCGTTATTTTTATTTTGAGAAGGTTCAGGAAAAGTGACTTATCACCTTAAGAAAACTTCTAAGCTAAACTAATGAAAATTAAGAGCAGAATAATAATAAAAATTCAGATTAAAATTAGATAAAATCTAAACAACAATGTTCTTATGCATAAATTTATTACCAAATTTACTCAGCATTGTTATAAATTTGAAGAAAAAACTCAACGCTAAAAAGCATTTAGTAAATAATTATCAATTTGTAAGAAATATCAATGCATATTTTAAACTAGGCAATTTCGAGGGAAGTGGATAGCTTTTCTTCGTTGTATCTAATAGAATTTTACATTCTAAAATTATATTTGCTCGTTTCACATATAAAGAGTATATAGCGTAAATGTTGTAAAATTCTATCCATAAAATTTTATCATGTTAGACTGATACATATATATCAGATTTGGTTTCTCGTTTGTAAAACCAAATCTCCCAGTCACTTTAGTGTTAACATCAAAGAAAACAAAAGACATCGGAGGGTTATATTTAACCAAGTGATTCAAAGGAAATCAGCACGTTAAATTAATGTTCCGAATCGTTCACAACGGTTTCATAGTAGTAAAAGGCATCGGCACTTATTGAAAACGACTGAGAGTAAAGATAGGATTAGTTTCCTATTGAGTAATAAATCAAACATTCACAATAACATGAGCAATTTGCCCATTGAATGTCTCTTTTGAATAATATGTAATCAATATGCTTGTCAATGAGTTGTCAGAAGGTAAGTGGGTGTTTGGCAGTACAGGGTATGATTATAACTAGGGCATTTAAAGTTCACGTGAATTTTAAATAGTATAATGCTATTTTAACTTGGATGAAATTTTACGATTGGAACTTTAGAGCTTATAACTTGAACATTTTTTTTTTGCAAAAAAAATAGTAGTACATACATATAATAAAAATACTAAACTTTTGAAAAAAAGTGACCTCATAAAAATTTCTTTGAAAATTTTAAGCATTGCATTTTTTATCAATACATTTGATTGGTTTGGAACTATTTATATTTTAATTTAGCTATAAATTAAAAGCTTCCTAAGATATTTCTGGCAATTTTTTTTTGCGCATTTCAATTCAACAAAAAAATTTCCCTTCAAAATATAATTTAACTGACAATCAAATTCCAAAAATATGATAAGCAAAAATTTACACTTCCTAAAATATGTTGTCCCTACTTTTAATTAATTTAGTTATACCCACCCCTTATTATTATATTAAAAGAGTAGACATAGATTATTTAGTGGTAAACAATGAATTAAATTATAATATTTTTTATATAAATTGCTTGGTATGAAAAATATAGCCGAAAACATTTAAAAAAAGATCATCTTCCTTCTTTAAAAACTCGAAGAACAAATCTTCAAACATTTTCGACACACAGCTACGAAAAAGCTCGTGTAAAATCCCTGATCTCAGCCTGCTGGTCAATTCCGAAACCAAGTTCCGGTGTTGCCAGGTTCGCATTCTCCAAATCGGCCGTCTGCCATCGAAAGTGTGTCAAGGAAAACCGAGAGAGATCGAGTTTTGCCACTCAAAACCTGTAAAAGATCGACGGTATAGAATGGGGACAGGCCCGAACAGCTTCGTACTATTATTTGCTTGCCATCACGAAGAAAGCTTGATGGAAATGCAAATGTGATCTTAATTGCAAAATGCAAAGTAACGTCCGACATTAACGTGTACTCCTTTTAACTCACGTTGGCGCTCAATGTGATGGAACTCGACTTTTGGTGGTTTTCGTCATGGTATTAATTAGCACGGTGTGATGTGGTTAAGAAGAGTTTATTGAAATTTCGAGTTGAATGCCTGATGGGCGTTGACTGATGTTGAGTGAATTTTCGTTGTGCATTTGTTAATTGGCTGTTTTTGTAGATTTTCAGTTGGGGTGTGTAAACTGTATGTTTCTATAGAAGCATAATGGTGCCAACCAGTGTCTCCGAAACTTTTTTTGAAAGAATGTTAAGTTAATGAATGTTATAGAAGGGGAGGATAAATATAAATTCTATACTAACATTCTACATTTTGAAATAAGTTTTCGAAGATAAATTTTTAAATTAATAAGCATTATAAAAGAGGAACTAAAAATAAATTACAGCACTAATGTAAGTTTACTTTTATAAACATTACTATATAATATAAACATTATGACTAATTAAATAGTAACCAAGATCCCTGTGAATTAATTAAAAAAATATTTATTAAATACCGAGTTTTGGTTTAAATTACATTCAATGAGGTCCTTTGCAATTTTTTCAAAATCTTTAATTATAATAGGAATTGAGAAATACATCTTAATGAATCGAAGAACTAAGAAAAGTTGAGGAAATTAATTTAGCAGACTAATATATTTACAGCAAAATCAATACCAAATTAAGATGAGTCAAATAAGACTAACTTAAAAGGGTCATATATGAGTCAAAATATTTGAATAGAGTTGGAAGGGAAAATTACTTTCAAAATATATTAAGCCATAGGAGAACTTTAAATTTGATGTTCAACAGATAGGAAGTTTCTTTAAAAGAATATCATAAAAGGACATTATTTAAAATGCATTAAAAATCATATTTGATGCTCCACTATTGATGGTTGTTTATTATTCTCAGAAGAATTTCGAATAAAGAGATTCCGTAAAGAGTATATAAATTCATACCCTCATTTCAAAGATATTTCTCCTAATCCTTTCCAAACCTTATTCAATAGCAATTTTATTGGCACACAAAGCACTGAAGCTTGCAATAAAACTTTTCGCTCTGGTTTAAAATCGTGAAATAGTTCACCAAAAGAAATTTCCCATTCATCTTACATAAAGACGATTTTATTTGGTAAAAAAATCTCCATAAAATTTGAAAAGGAAACCACGCACTTCCACTTTCCACAACATATTGCTGCATTTACGGCACACTCAACGCGAGTTATTGAATCCCTCAGAACTGACTCCCAGTGAACATGCGTTCATAAATACCAGCTTATGGTCAATGTTTATACTTCCTCAATATCACAATGACATTATCTAGGTCGTAAAAGACTTATTTTTAACCCGGAACGTGAAAAAGACGTCTTTTCGACGACCACAATGGGATTCTTTTCTCCAGCTTTGAGAGAGAATGAAAAAAAAAATATAATAACAATAATAATATTATTATTATATTACAGCCGGTGGCATCTTTTTATTCTTCGAAGTGACGGTCGTCTCCTTTATTCGAACAATGGAATGTGTGGATTTCTTTTAACGCGAATTGTTCAAGTTTAACCCAAATAAAAAGAATTTCGCCTTCTGTTGTGTGTCCAAAAAACGGGAGATTTTTTTTGTTGGACAGCTTTCCTTCGTATGGTAATTGTATGCGAGTGTAAATAGAAGGTTTTATTGTAGAAGATTTAAATGTGTGAAGAAATCTTTGGTCTTGTTAGGAGGATGCAGTATGTACTGTTAACATCTTTTGTAGAGGGATTAAAATATTTTTCATGGTTTCTTCTAGATTTTTGAATGTTATAAAACTTGAGTTTGGAACTAGTTAGTTTCATTATTAAAAATTTTCATGACTCTTTTGTAGTGAAACTTCCTAGTGCGTCCCTTAATCCATGAAAATGGGAAAGAAGGCCTGGAGTAGATAGAGAAAAATTGTTTATTTTTAGATAAATTTGCATGAGGCCTTTAAAAAATGAATATTTTATTCCAGAACAGTTCCACTCTCAAATTTTTTTAAGAATGTAAAAGTTGCAAAATACGTACATATAGTACTAGGTAATCGTTTTAAATACTTCAATTAGGACTACATAGTTGTGATTTTAAAGCAAACACTCAAATTATTAAATTATACATTATTTGAAACTTTCTAGTATCAAATCGCTTATTATTATCAATCGGATATTGTATTTTTATCACTTTACTCTTGAACAAAAGTGATCACATTAAGCGTAGTCGACTGTATTTGAGTATTTGAGTTAAGTTCATATCACTGAAAAATGATCTCAAGGTTACTAAATTTGATCAAATCAAACGTAGATAAGAAGTTTTTGCTTTTTAAGGTAGCGATTCATTAAATTTTACGACCGCACCTACCAACTACTTTTCTTACCGTCTGCTTTGTTACCGAGTTAGAAACCTGCCCGAATTACAAATAAAAATAAATCAGCCGACCTCTGTATTCAAATGTCAAGTGAATTATGACCTAACAGCATACTTGTGACGTCATACATATCTTAGAACCGTAAGCTTGGAAAAAAATAGGTAGCAAGCTAGAAATTATAGGTGTTAACGAAGTCTAAAAGAAGGCATGCGGAACAGAATTTGTGTTTCTTACGTAAATCAGTTGAGGTAATAACCTTTATCTTAATGCAATAAGGAAAGTAGTGCTTTTTACGTTTTCCCGCATTCACGTGAATCTGCATGCGGGTGATTATTTTGAGTTAAGCATGGAGTCTCGTTTGGGATAACGGTTAATAATGTAGGTTGTTAAGTTTTCAATTACAGCTACTGAAGAATAAACTTACCGTAGCGTTGAGAATAAGCTGGGCGTTTATTCTGAAGAGTTGACGCCGATGTAATTTGAATTTTATAGATTCCCGTGAGATTTGAGTAAATTCCACAGAAAAGATGGGAAATAAATATCTCCTAGTGAACTTTTGTTGATCTGTTCACAAATAGATCCATTTTGTTTTAGATTGAATACATTTTACTAATTTTCATAAACCTCAACTAATTTTCAAACTAAATTTCATAAATCTCAACTAAATTTCATAAACCTCAATTTAAACAAGAGAACGTTATTAAAAGAGATTGAATGTAAATTAAATTTATAAGTTTAGACAGAGTCTGTTTTATTCCTATAGAGTTGTCAGCCTATGGAGGTAATCTGTAATCAAGGTTTTCTAAGTATTTGGCTACCCTGGTAAAGCATTCTGAATCCATCTCTGAATTTTTTTCCCAGAAAAATTATTAAAAGTTTTAATTCTTAAAATGAATTTGTTTTTCCCCCTAAAGTCTATAAAAATGACTCATTTTATGCTAAAACTGGAAAAAAAGAAACATTCAATACATAAAACAACTTTTATAAAGAGTGATTTTTTTTCTTCTCCGATACTTCTGGTGTATTTTAAGTGGTATAAACCGATATAATTTATTAAATTTTTTTTTTTTTTTGTAACTTTGTAAAATGTTTGGAGTTAACGGTTTTTAGATCCCTTTCAGTATCACGCTTAGATATAAATCATATTGTATATCAATTATTTAAAAAAAAGTATAAAAAACCCTCATTTTGTAATACGTACTGTCTTTTAGTGTAATTGTACTATTTAAAAAACACGAACTAAAATATGGTAGAAAAGCATTGATTTCATTATAAAGATTGTAAGTAAAGCCACCCCATAAGATCAACGCCGATGAACCTACGGCTATGATGAAGAAGAAAAAGAATTTTCTGATTATTTTTCAGTTCTTACGTTCCTCCCCAGGTTATAATACAACCTCAAAAATTGCAAGAAAAAAAAACGCGTCCGTTTCCAAGAAGATAATTTTCAATATTACTCTCTATTCCGACTACTTCCACCCCCTGTCGGGGAGGGGGGCAACGAAAGGGAAACAATGCCTAATGAAACAGAAGAGCCCCCTCACCTGGCATATTTAACGGTTCAGTGCGGACTGATTCACCTTGAATGACTTTCGCAGCTCGGCTAAAAGTTGACCCGCATCTCAGAAAAGATCTTTGTTTTGTATGTGCGCCTCTTGCTGAAAACGGTTTATGCTGGCTTGAAATAAAAGTTAACTGCACTGCTTGCAAAAATGTATGAGAAGCTGTTCTAGTTGGACTTGTTTTACTGGAGATTCTCTTGATTTTCGGTCGTAGGCGTTAAATTTTACATTCATGTATTACGATGGTGACAGTTCATTTAAATATTTTTACTGTGTGGTCTGTCTTTTTAAATTAGTTTTTTCAGTTTTTGAGTCTCTGATTTATTAAATAAGGAAGTAGGGAAAATCTTTGCATATTTAAGTAGATATTTACCTATTCATTACACATTTCAAGTAAAAAATGTTTTTATATCAGACAATACACAAAATATTTCTTTTAATTACTTTTACACTTATTTAGAATAATTTTTTGTTCGCTCTTTTTACTTTACTAATTAAAATTTTATAATAACTGTTTTCTTCATGAAATTCTCGTTTTTTATAGGAAGTTTGTAGTAATTTTTACAAATTATATTTTACGTGATATTTTACTATTTATTAATAAATTAGTTCACCATCAATATTTTTAGTATTTCTTGAACAATTACCTATTTATTTATATCAGTTTTTCTAGTTTCTTATTTTTATTAGTTTTTTGGAAATTGTTTTTTGTTTTTTTGGTACATGACTTACATTAACAATAATTTATATACTTTATAAACTTATTAATAATTTAAAAACTTTAATAAAAATTTTCCGTACTTTATTAAAAAAACCTTTAGTTATATTAACTGAAGCTAGTTATTCTAAAGATATGCCCTATGAACATATACAGGAATATTTAGAAAGAACTGGTATTTTTTGTTTGAGTGTCTGTCAATAACGCATAACGAATGAGATACACCAGAAAAGCACCTTGTTCCGATTTCCCCAATTTAAAGTAATTAGACAGAAGGGATTTATAAAAGTGCTTCACACTGATGGATGCAAATCACCAATAAGCTCAAGGAGGAAAGCAATAAAAATCGGCAGAATAACATCCATGATGATGGCATCGCGGAACTGGAAGCACATCGAGATAACTATTTATAGTCTAGCTTCACGGATTTGCGTAGTAATTGGGATAGAAAACTGAAAACGAGGAGAAATTGAAACGGCTTCCGTTCACACTCCCTCAATCGGGTCCCACGTTGAAAAATTTTCCTCACATGATTAGTTTTAAATAAACCCGAGTTGGTTTTAGAATCATTCTGAGAAATTTTACCCTATATAGAAGATGTGTGTGAGAAAAATGAGGAGTTATCAGTTGGATTTAAATTTATTTTAGGAGACTAAGCTTAAAACCTTTAAAATATATTCTTGTTGGCAGGACAAATTTGAACCTCTGAACGCATACTGATATTAAGTATTATCGTTAGACACGTTTATAAAATATTTCATGCAAAAGCTAATTAGATAGATTCATTATTTAGAAGTGAATATTATCTGTCATAATTTTGTGCCAAACGTAAAACAATTAAGTATTTATATTCCTTAATGCACAAATTCTCTATCTATGTAGTTTTACGTATGGTAAAATTGTATGGTAAGTTTGTGTAGTTTGTAAAATTTGGTAAAATATTTCTTACAAAAGCTAACTAGATAGATTCATTATTTAGAAGTGATTATTATCAATACTAATTTTGTGCTTAACATATAATTATTTATGTTTACTACATGCATCAATCATCTATGTAAGTAGTTTTATGTGTATTATAATTTATCAGTAATTATTATTTAAATTATAATTAAACTTTTATTTAGTTTAAAGGATATGAAAATTTCAAAAAGCACTCATAATTACAAATTCATGCACTATCACACCTTTGAAATTTCGCATATCAACCCCTCTAATCTTGCAGAATATTAATCTGGAAACCTTGATTCAATAAACTGACTAAAGTCGTGTACTTAAATCAAAGAACATTTATACCATTACTATGTAAAATGTGAACATTTTCCTATGAAGTTGAGTATCCTCTTTAATTATTTTACACTAATACTAACATTTCTTATACAACTAATAGACAACTTTTACAAATAGCTCCACCAAATTAACATAGAAAATCAGACCAATTTAAACTTAAATATCCACACACACCTTTGACTCTCTTTTCCTTTATCCCGCCCATTCTCAACTCTCCTTGTCTCACAACTTGACATTATTAATGGCTGACATTCAATCCCAAACACCCAAACAAAACAACGGTCAACTGTCAAGGTTTTTCCATGCTCTCAACACAAACTCCAATTCATTTCGTTCCTCGCAATCTCTGAACTCGGTTGATTAAATTCGACTTAACACACCCGGCACGTAAAGTCGTGAAATCAAATTGATCAAACACAGAAACACTCGGCTTTTGCCAACGCTCGTCGCATACCAATTAAGACCATCAACAAAGCCTCGGTATGGAACGTCCGTCTCTCCCACGTTCTCCCATCTTCCTTTATTTGGTTACGAATCCGGAAGGAATTGAGAAAGAAACCTATTCCCACACCTCAAGTTACATTCGCCCAACTTGATCTGCCTACGTCCGCCCGCCTATGGAAAGGCTTTTACGCGGATGCTAACGAAAATCAGAACCACTTTCACCTTTTCAAGTATTCACCCGTTTTGTTGAACCACGGCTTACTAGATACTTATATAATAAGTATCAGTATAAGTATCTAGTAAGCCGTGGTTGAACAGTAAAAAATCTATGGACTTCAAACAAATAAAAAGACAAAAAAAAAAGAGATTAAAACCAATAATCTATACAATCCCTAAAAAATTAAATAACACATTATTTCTGATTCAGATGGAATAAAGATAAAATTATAAAGCATATTGAGTTATGGGAACTTAATTTTCAGTTTGTTGTTTTTCTGTTTCTATAGGTAGGTATAACTTTCATTAATTGTTAGTTCTCTCTTTCTTTATCGTGTTGACATATTTCTCTAATTTCAAATTAAACAGTTTCAGAACACTCTAAAAGGCACTTTAAGCAGTTATAGTTCGTGTATTTTAAAACGTAACTAACTTTCTAAAATATTCTATAATTTAGTTAATAAGTAATTATCATTTTAATTGCTAATAAAACTTTATTAACATTTTTTGCTGAAAGCAAAAGTATAAATGTGAATTTCTTTTTATTTTTTACTATAGGTGATATACGCTCACCCTTTCACGGGTGTAATTATAGCTTTATACTTTAAAGTTTTCATTATATTCTAAGTCTTATTTTGAATAAAAGGTATTAAAATCCATCTAGGTGTCAAGCATTTTAATTTTTGAGCAATTTCTACAATTACCATTTATCTAACTTACCACTTTTTATGTGTTTTTTTATAATGCATTGCACTTCTAATTCTGTGTTAGTAAAAATTTCTCTTGTCTGTTTCAAAAGCTGTTTAGAATATCCTAAAAACATATTTGTTTTTAAATAAATCTTTTAAACTGTTCAACAAACATTTTTCACATCTTCTCGTACCAAAGGATAAAAAAGACATAATCCGTATCCTCGCGACCGAACGGGAAGCGACTTTTAACGACTTTCACTGCCCAGTTTCCGTAAACGAAGACAAAATAAACCTCAGCTTGAACTCAGAGCGGTCGTTGTTTTATTTTTTCTCCTTCGACCGTCCATTGTTGTCCGCACCGTGGAGATTGAATTCCCCTCCGTGTGGATGCGCTCCACCAGTTGGTCACACCACGTGCACCGGGTTTCAGGTGACACTTGGAGTTTCTTAGGGCAATCGAGAATTCTATTTTTAAAAGAACGCTTTGCGCACATTATTTCGACAATTAAAAAGTGCTATGAAATAAATGAGAATATTTTTATCACACATTTTGCGGGGTTTTATGTATAAAACGAAAGAAACGTTTATTAATTTAAAATATTTTGCATTATTTCCATTAGATATAATGAAAATACTATTTTAATAACTTTGTGAAATTAGTTACAGAGATCATTTTCAAAAATCATTAACCGCCGTATCGACCAGCACGGGTTTCCTTCGAGTTAACTCTCAGCGAGAGGAGACCCTCTGATTCAGGCTAAAACGTTATCGACCAACCAAAACTCGAGAGGTAACCTCCCGAAAAAGGGTTGAAATCTAACCCCCCAACTTTGGCGGGTTAACCCAGTTAACCCTGGGTTTCCTCAAGTTTATTTACATTTGAGCGCCATCTTTTCTCGCTAACATGGATGTGGGATATGGATTTATTTCTATAAGACAAAATAGTAATTATTTTTACTTTCTAAAACGATGTGATTTGATAAAAGTACTATTGAAGCTGTGGTGGTAGAAATAGAAGCAGATCTTGAATCTAAAACTAGTCGAAACAATGCAATATCTCGGCTCATGAAGACTGCCATTTGACGGCCATCCGATTTTTTTGCATTCATAAATCAACAGCTTAGTATTGGTTAAATTAGCCGGAATTAGATATCATTAGCTTCTGTCATTCAGTAAGTCTTGGTTCATAACATGCAAATCATTAAAAATTCATTTGTATTATTAATGTGTTCGGGAGTGTTCTGATTACTTGAGCTCTGAAACATATTTTGTTCATTTCAGAAGCAGAAAGTTTTATACTAAATTCGTGTTTCCATCTGTTCTGGGTGCTCTTGATTGCACATTAATAAAATCTAAATTTTCAGCAGAAATATTGCATTGTTTGTATCAGTTCTAGATAGTAGATCTGTTTAATTTCTTCCACCACAGCTTCAATAGTGTTTTTATCATATCTGAATTGTTTTTAAAAGTATAAATAATCCAAATAATCAAAATAAAGTTCTTTAATTTATATAGAATATCCAGTCTCCTCTCAATTTTTTGAAAGAATTCTATATCTTTCCATATTCTTATTGTGTTTTTAATAAAGTTATTATTCATAAAGTTATTTTCATATGATTTTGCTTGTATGAATTTATAGAGAAATTCCTATAATTTTGATTTGAAATAATTAAATAAACTACTATGGGTAGTTTACTAGAAATAAAAAACTATAAACTGTAGCAGTCAAGAAATGTGAAATGATTGTAAAAATTTCCCCCAGAACTAATTAAGTTGAAAATAATTATTCCCCTTTCATTTCTCTAGCTTTCAATTATTTTGCTTAGTTTTTTATTTATTTCATCATCTTGAACTGTGTAAATATAAACTTTTTAGCATTCTAACCACCCCTAGTACTGGCTTATCAGAGTTCTTAATTAGAGATGTATTAACTTCATCACACAACTAAAAAAAAAAAAAAAAACATGAAAACTTTATTACTTTAAGAAAATATTTTTAAGTCATCCAATTTCTCATTCTATCAAAGATAACAAGATTGATATGCTAAAATTTCCCCCATATAGGGTATGGCTGTATATTGAAATTTATGCAGTCTTTATCTCATTATTACCCTTCATTATATGGTTACCATTAAAATGTTCCAATGAATTCTTCTTATATAACTATACTTTTTATTGTGTAATTTTCCCCATTTAAAATTGTATTGTCAAATTTTTCAGTAATCATCAAGCTGCTTTATGCATAAAATGTTAGTTTATTTTTATTTTAGTTTAAGTATTTATATTAAAACAAAGATGTACAAAGCATAGGAAAATAATTATTTTAGCAAAGGAGAAATTTTAAAATCCTATTTAGGCAATAGTAATAATTTTTCTTCAGAAAACAGTTTATATGAGTTCTATCAGAAGTAAAATGTTCACAAATTTCTAGTAGTAGTACATTTCTGGTAGGTAGCCGTATTTTGTTATCGCTTGTTTGAGGGCATGGTGAGTGAAATTTTTTAATCTAATAAAATCCGTCTTCATAACATGGAAAAATACTTATTTTAGGTTATTTTTCTTGAAATAGAAAGCTTAAAATATTTAAAAAACAGTTTACACTGGACACAATTAAGAATTCATTAAAA
The DNA here is from genome assembly GCA_963680715.1 of Tetragnatha montana. Taxonomy (NCBI): domain Eukaryota; kingdom Metazoa; phylum Arthropoda; class Arachnida; order Araneae; family Tetragnathidae; genus Tetragnatha; species Tetragnatha montana. The sequence goes on from OY796675.1 coordinate 49,717,363, forward strand.
GGTCATAAGTGGTTTAAGTTAGAATAATAATTTATCACAATTAAATAGACGGGCAAAAGTACGAACCATGTACTTCTATACCTCTGATCATTACTTTAACAACTAACTATAAAAAACGGCTGATGATATAAAGAAAACAAAAATTTACACTTCAAAAACAATATTAGCTTTTCAGAATATTATTGAAACCTTATTTTGATGTTCCACAAAGAAAAGAAACAAGTTGTATGTACTTAACTTTATTTAAAACAATATATTTTTAAAATTTAGAACTAATAAATTTATTTGACTTTAGCTCATAACTAATTTTTTGGATAGAAATCACTGTAAAATTAGGTCTATATTTACCAAATCATAATTCAATAAAGAATTGGGGGAGAGTGGAGCATCTTGGGACAGTCACCTATTCTGGGCTTAATTTTAAATATCGTCATAAAAAAGAAATTAAATTGCTAAATGGTACTTTGTGTTCCTATGAGTATAAAAAAAATTATGATAAATCATTAAACAAAAATTGGAACGCACAAATAGAATATTACCCTTAATCATTTTACTTCCAAAAGCATTCAAATAGTTAAACCGTCCATTTTAACATTAGCAAGATATTCAGTCGAAAAAATTAGTGATTGTAAATTTCAAAATGACAAGAAGAAAAAGCTGAGAAAAAAATCATGTCCAAATAAACAAATAAAAAATTACTTAAGAGCATTCTTAGCCAAAAGTTCATAATAAGCTCGTTTGGCTATTTGAACCTTCGCTTTTTCACTCGCAGCATTTGCTTTTTCCTTCTTAGCTTTCATTTGGGCCTCATGAACCTTTATGACAGCCCAGAACTAAGAACCCAGGTGATAGTTTTTTTTATTGAGAATTCTTGTTCTAAACTTCTACCAAAAAATATTTTTAGAGTGGGAGTTCTTGGACTAATTGGGCATCAATTTGAAAACTTCAGAATAACATTTTGAAGCCGTTTTAGCATATTCAAAAAATATAAACTAGATGATAGTTATTAAAACTTACGGTTTATAAACCAAAGTAACAAGAAAAATGTCAAAATTAAAATTTATAATTAGTTTTCAAAAATATGGTGAAAAAAAGACAAAGTTAATTCACATTCTCTTATTATTTATTGTAAGAACGAACAGTTATTTATCGTAAATTATACTTAATGAAGCCTATATCAAAAGAAAAAAAATATTGATTGTATATTTTATTATTTGGTCACATGTGTTCTCCGGCTTGTGTGCTTGATCTCAAGGATCCGCTATATCACAAACAGGGAATATTTCTTCTCATCAGACATTTTAAGGTTATATGTTCACAGGTGAAGGAAGATGAGCTTGCGTTTTGGATTTGGGATTGATCACATATATATTCTCCAGAAAAAACAGAAATTTTACTGGCTTCAGAGAGAGAAAATACACCCAGTGCAAGGATTTCACGCGTTTTTTTTGAAGCAAAGATTGAAATTGTAAACATATTTATTTACATCATGTGATTCATATGCCCAATCAGAGACGGGCTTAAATAACCTCGCTCCCAGGTTCTCTCACTCCGAGAGATAACCCACGGGTAAGGAAACCCTTAGCTGGTCGATAACGCTTGAAAGTGAACCCGAGGGTTTCCTTCAAACCCTAGTTTCCTTACCCGAGGGTTAACCCTGGGTTTCCTCGTGTTGGTCGATACGGCTGTTAGAAGGTTAACTCTTAAGGGTATGCATTTTTGATTTAATAAATATGTGTAGCTAAAGTTTAAGGCTTAATATTAGGTTCCTATTTTGAAACTAAATGTATTTTGATAAACATTCAATAAGGTGAGTTTTATGCATGTTAGTATGTATATTATGTAAGGACTTTGTATTAAAATCATAAATAAAAATACATTTTATCAATTATGAAAAAGTTTTATACAGTTAAATTAAACTAAGTTTCATAAAATCCTTTTAATAATCCTTCATAAAATCTTTTTAATAATCCTTCATAAATTCCTTTTAATATACTCTAGGATAGAAGTGGGTATCCAATGTAAATAATTATATATTATGATTTAATACATATCTCCAATGAATTGATTGAGAAGACTTTTATGTTTCCGTAAAATATGTATAAAAGAAAAGTTTGGAAATTACATTCAATTTATCGTATTTCATCTACAGCTATTGAACAATGAACTAGATTTTTTTCTTTTCGCATTAAATGTTAAATAAATCCCATCAGCATTGCCTCATTCTTCATTAAAAATCTTAAACCCTCATTAAAAGCTTAGCCAAGATTCCATTAATCCCTTCGTCAAACCCTATGACACAGCTTCTGTTTACACTCGCAGGCAACACTAGCGACAGCAGGTGTTTTGACCCAGAGTCCCACCGGCACTTAATTGTCGCGTGGCACCGCGAGTGCAAAAGATTCGGATCATTGCCTCTCATATTCGAGATTAGTTGATTGTGTGCAGCCCAACAGTGTCCTTAATCTGATTCTTAAGAAGATCCAAATGAAAATGTCGGAAGAGAACGTATGTCTCGATGATGTGATAAAGGTGGTCTGGGGTGGATGAAAAGCAATTGCGATTGGGGACAGGCGCTCAAGATAGAACATGTTCGTGTTTGTGAAACAAAAGAGTCGGAAGTAAATATGGAGTTATGAAATTTTTTTTGAAAGTTCATCCCAAATTTTCCGGTGGTTTGGAAATTTTGGAGATCCTATTGAAGCTTATTTCGTATCAGGATTAGGAGAGATATCGTGCGTTCAACCAAGCAGCGAACCTCAATTTATTTTGTGATTGGGGGGGGGGGGGGGAAATAGCAAACATAATAAAATATCATAAATAAAAGTTTGAAAAATAATGGATAAAATATGTCTATAATTTTAGATTTGTGTAGTCTTAAATTAAGTAATTATTACAATTTATTAAAAACTGTTCTTGCAATAATTGGGATCAAGTTTCTCCACTTCATTTAAATTGCTATAAGTCACTCCTTATTCCCTATTTTAGTACAGCCAAGTTTATGATAAATGTAGTTAAAATGTTTTTGGTCGCTGCGTTTTCTTAAGAATCCCTTATTTGTGTGGTAATGTATCATTTACCACTTTTACTTATTATTAATACTACTTATACTACTACTCATTATTAATAAAGACATTTACTTTAAATTTTATTAAAATAATACATTCATTCCTATCCACTGTTTCCTTTAAATGTATGGAAAATAGCCAAACATTATTTTCATTCAATGAATAATCAGTTACTTATTTATTTAATTAATGGTTTTTAAAAGGTTTTAATAATGAAATTAATATATCTTGATCATTTTAAGACTTCAAGTTATTATGCATAAATTGTGTTATTCCTATGGAAAGTGGTGCAGTAATTGGGAAAAAAACGTAGTGGTAAGGTGTAAGAACATATAAAGTAAGAAAACTGAAATTAAATCGTTAAACGGAAACTAAAACTTTTTTACATTAGATTTAAATTATTATAAATAACTATTAAATTATAGTGACTCAATCATAAATGTCAAAAATTGTATTTAAGTTAATTTCATGTTGTATCAGTAATCAATAAAAATCAAGTAAATCAGTATTGTAAGCTACTTGATACAAAGTACAAGCAGCACCCCTGATAGTAGCTCAGTGGTTGCATATTTTCATATTTTTCTTATTCTTAAAAAAATTTTGCATATTAAATTACAGTGATATAGTTTTAAAATTGAATTCCCTTATATTTCTTTTAATTTCTATATTCCCAAAGTTGATAGATAAATGATCCAACAATTGTATCAATACTGGAGGAGAGCACTGTTTACATTTGTACAGAATAATTAGCATGACTATTTAAATAATGATTATTTTAAAAAAGAAGAGAGGTTAATGCCTACTAATAAAATATTTAAAAAAATATTTAATTACGATCAAAGCAAGTGTAAAAGAACGGAATAATTATTATAAGGGTGCTAAGATATAAATGTTTTCTTTCCTGTTAAACTTCTATCCTCATAGTTTAAATATCAATTTCTTTTAAAGTGTCAAAAAGTTTACAAATATAAGTATAAAATTTGCTATTTATTGCAAAAATGTTATTAAAAACTATTAGTGTATCACGATGGAAAGTCATCCTTGATTTCATCACCACATTGCAAACCGAAAAGGAATATTTCTCAGTGTGAGAAGCTACTTGTAAAACTCTCTTTACTGTGAGTGTAGTTTTATTGCAAAAAAGCCAACTCTACGCTCTTTTCCGACACGTGTTGGATTGTATCCAAATGCATGATCTCTTATGTAAAATCACTTTCTTGATGTATACAATGGCTTCTAAAATAACATTTGAAAGTTGAGGAACCAGGATAAATACTTCGATATCCGTTCACATGAGTCGGGTATATATAGCAAAAGGCTTTCAATTTAAAACAATGGACTCTAAAGCCATTCATTCGAAAAGTTGTTGAAGTGATATATCACTTTTAAGACTGATATCTTAGTTTTGACTGTCGCTAACTTAATTATAAATATTCATTATTTTAAATTAAAAAGTTATTAAGTAAGTTATGCATGTAATTTTTATTAATAGCATTATCATTTAGGGCTGTTAGTCAGAATAATTTTTATCAGGGAAGGTTTTAATGTTATTTAAATTTGAACAATCATTAAGAATTATTTTACGATATTACTCTAATCTTTTTTTAATGGGATTAAACATTATTAAATGAAAATTTTTGTGCATATAAGTTAATTTTAATTTACCATCTTTATTTTTCCAATTTAGAGAATTTACAGATTGTGAATTCTAGATTGTGTTAAATGAAAGATTTAATTAAATTTTTATTAATTTAATAGTTTTACAAAGACACTCACATGGTGAAAAATTGGAAATTCTGGAGATTAAAGGGCTGAACAAATATAGCTATCTAAATAACTAATTTATTTTCAAAAAGTGCATATGTTATGGGCAATGTGATAAATCCGGGAATTATTAATAATGCCCGCGTATTTCGGGCAAAGTGATAAATACTCATTTATAAATGCCATTGAATTTATCACATTGCCCACTTCCACTTCGGGCATCATTAATAATGCCCTATTTATCACATTGCTCGTAACACATATATATTATACTTGTCTATTCTTTTTGCATAATTACATAATTTTTCTATCAGACTTTTAATTTTTTTAGCGTGCAGGGTATAATGCAAAATTTATTTGAATGATTTAAGTTTAAATTTCATAATATTACGATTTTTGTCTAGGGAAAGGAGTTAAAAAGTTTGAATATCTCTCAATGGATTTTTTAAAGAAATTTTAAGGATATAAAAAGTTCATGAATCTTTTATTTTCATCATTCATTTTTTTCCCTGAAAGTAAGGAGATTAAGTTCAAATAAGCTGCAAATTTTTCATAACGGACTTAATAATTATGGGAGGCTGCAACTTCATAGCCCCCTCTCCTGAATTCTCCCTCAGTGCAATTGTTTTTAAGATAAGAAAGCATTACAAAAACAAGTAAAATATTTCAAAATAACCATATTTTGGTTTAATTCGTTTTAAATTTAATTTTCAGCGTTAAACTCCATGCACCAAAATGGAATCGTTTATGCAAACTTACCTCCAACGATCCCACTCTCAGAAAAATGCTAAGACTGGAACCAAAACACGAAAACGAAACTAAATTCCGAACCAAACGCAAATGATTTCTCTGCACCCAGGAAAAAACCGCCTGCACCACAAGTGTCCTTCCCGCGCGAAGACGCAAAACCGATACAATGTAACCTTTCGAGGGCCCTCTCCCACCCCCTCCCGGCAAAAAATGAACCTTCCAAGCCCCCCTGAGAAAACTCCCCGTTCGAACTCGCAAACCGCTTGCACTTTTGGCGGGAAAAATGCAACTGCAAAGAACGGGATGCGGCGAATGAATAGAAAAGGAACACTCACCCATTTAGCACTATTAAAAATCCATAGGGTGTTTTCGTGTGTTCTATTCCGAGCAGGGACCTCTCTCCAGGGATGAATGGGAGGGATGAATTGACATTCGATGCCACGAAGCGGGCGGGCGGCAGTGCGCATGCGCCTCCTCGCTACCTGTACCTGGAAAATGGCGGCGGCCAAATCAGGAGATCTCTGACCTGCTGAGCACGCCGTGACCGTAACTGGAGAAGAAAGGGACGGAGTGGGGAGGGGCCAGAAGAATAATTGTGAGGGTTCTCTCTGGGTCTTTTTTTTATTATTATTATTGAAAAGAATCGAAAGTTTTTGGCGGGGGTGCAAGGTGGGGAGAAGCAAATCATCAAGTGGTTGGAGGGGCTCCAGGGGCGGGGAGAGTGATGGATGCGATTTTTATATTGCTCCTCTTTTGGAACCTTTTTCTTTCTTTCTGAGTGGCTCCCTTTTTATATGGATTTTAAATTATTTCCTTTTACATAAATTTCATTAAATTTGCTAATTATGAAATTAATTTTTTGTGTTACACAATTTTTCTTAACTTTAAATATCTAAAACCTTTCTATGATACTTACATTTGTTGTGAGTTTAGAGATATTTCTCTTCTTTGGATAGCCAAGAGAAACTGCTAGATTTTTGAAGTATTTTTTATTTCCCCTAATTTTTGAACATTTTAATTTTATTAAAATTGACTACTTGAAATAAATTTATTCATTTGGACATGCAAATCAACTAAAAAACACATTACAAATTAATTTCAAGTAATAAAAATGTACTCAAAGTATTCAAATATAATGTTTTTTTTTTATTTCAGGTACTATTTAGGAGACTTAAATAAGGAAAAACATTAACACAATTGTTGTTAATGTTTCTTTGATTTAAATCTTGATATGAAGCTAAAAAAATACTTTTTAGCTTCAATTAAATAAAATTTATACACATTTTTTTTATCTTTGCCTCATTATTACTTTTGCTTCAACCAAATTTCACACTCGTTACGGATTTAACTTTGAAGATCTTCTTTAACCCTCCGTAATATATAAAATCATTAAACAACAGAATTACCTGTTAAAACAACATTATGAAAATTATGAAAATCTAGATTTTTACACCTGTTTTATTTATCATGAATTCAATCCTAAACAGATAATTTGCTACCATTATTGTAATAATTACATCGATACTAATGATATAAAATTATTCAAAAATAACAACGAAAATTAAATTAATAAATGTATGTTTGAAACTGAAATTTTAAGTTATTAGGTAAAGCATACCAAAAAATACTTTTATTTAATACATTTAGATACTTGGTGCAGTAGTTTTACAACGCTGTGACCTTTCTACCTAAAGTAAATATGAGGAATCATAAGATACGATCTTCCATTATAGATACGGAACAATCAACCTTACACAGTATTATGAGTATTCAACACGATCACAGGAGGCAAAAAAGTGAAACTTCAATTAACTTGCATTTGGTAGGGGAAAGAGGTCGAAACCCTTCTCCCTAAAAGTAGCCTATTGTCTCCTTTCGAGACTCAACTTTAATCAACTAATTGGAGTTTATTACACCCCAGAACAGAAGATATTTCGACTCGATCTCCTATGGTGAGATAAAATGGTGTCTGATATCATCCTTTCTCGGGTTCGAATAGCTAATGATCCGCGCACAACCACTTTCCCCGGTGATCGTGACGGTTGCAGTTGCTGGTGAAGTTTCCCATTGCGTGAGTGGAGTTTTATCTGGGATTTGGTTGTGTTATTAAGGTTTTTTTAATGTTTCTGGCGAACGAACATTAAGGAAAAGAGATCTTCATATAAATTGGTAAAATCACTCTGAAAATTTCTTGCTAGTTATGATAATATTTATTGGTAAAATTCTAGTATACGTTACACGTTTGGTACAATTTTGAAAAATGCCGCAAATCACACCATGAATTTCAAAATACAAATAAAAAAATGGCTAAAAAGCAATAATATTAATATGCATTATTAATAAAAATAATAAATAAAAGCAATAAGTCCTCACAAATGTGACTCCAAAGTCGTGAAACCACCGTGTAACGTATACTAAGATGGATTAAGCCAACTTATTTCTTGCGCGCACCACAGAAGAGCTATTTTCCATATTCTATTTCCTATTTTCCATAGTCTCGATCAAATATGGTGGACGCTGAAATTAAGATAAGTGCCTTTCCAATTTTTAGTATCCTAGATACAATCCTGTTGTTGTTGTTGTTGTTGTTGCAAATCTCCTTTGTTTAGCAACGCTAAACCAGGTCCATGAATTCCATCACTCTCAAAAAGTCTAAAACTAAAATTGGATCCGTCAACAGATCCAGCCTGGACAGTCCCAGGCAATCCAGAATATGGTCAGGAGTGGCCTGATGGTCGGCACACTTCACACAGGCTGGAAAAACCTTTTTTCCGTTGGAATACGACATTGATCTTAGGTGTCCACTGATAAGCCTGGTGATGGTCGTATACAATCCTCATCTTCGATATATTAATATTATATTTCTAACTTTAAAATATCATTTGATGAAAGTTTCTTGTTAAAATATTTACTATAGTTAAAAATTGCTCTTCAAAATCTTTAAAGGTTGTGTGTAAAGAAAAAGAAATTTTGTTACGATACAAATTTTATAATGCAAAGAAAAATATAAATATTGTGTATAAATTAATATCATAAGAATAATAACAAGGTTGTTTTGAATGAATTGTGGTGGGGTGGCTACAAGAGCCATAGCACTACGACCAAAGGTCTATACAAGGCTGTTTTAAAATTTGATTATTACTAAAATTTGTTAATATAATAAATAATAATAAATTTTTAGCTTTTGTTTACCTTGTCTTTAGCTCTTGTTGTCTAAAATATCAAGAACTAATTTAACTACATTTGAACAATTTAGATATTTATATGCATTAATAAATAAAATTAAGTTTATGTAAAATAAAATAATTTAACAATATATTTATCGTTAGTTAAATGTTGATATTTAAATATTATTTTTTTTATATCTAATATTACAAATTTACAAGTTGTAGACAAAAAAAAATCGAGTTATATTCTTCTAAAATATTCTAATTAAAGTTATGGATATAAATTAAAAATGAAATCATCATTTACGTAGACAATACCTATCAAATTGATTAATTTTTTACTATATGTGAAAACAACTTGTATAAATGACTGTAAAAAATAATAATGGAATACTTTTAAATTAAAATTTGTTTTATTTAGTACCTGAAAAGGTATGCACATTTCTTGTTTTAATTTATTTTTTAAAATTAACTTCACAAATTTAAAATTGAATGAATTTAGTTTTTAATAATGATCAGTATTTTTTATCAGTATCAGTATTTTAATCAATACTATTTTTTAAAAATATTAATAGATTTCATTAGCACCATCTATCTCTGCCTTAATTTGTCATATAATTAAATTATTAGTTCTGATTCTACCATTTGGATATTTTGTACACATTTAATACTAAAATGGTAATGATTATTTTACGTTTTCACAAATCAATATTTTTTTTCATTGTAACTACAATTATAGTATGCTAAAATGTAGGTACTTATACGTGATATTTTTCTACAATGATGTAAACAAATTTAGATAACACTATTTAAATTTATTATATTTTATTCTGAATACTAATATCCTCATCATGCAAGGTTTCTAGTTTTGCTTAAGTAGACTTGCTTAAGTAGTTTGCTTAAGTAGTAGGAAATGAAAAGGATTATTATCATAGTTTTAAAAAATCATATAGAAGTGAATCTTGAGTAACTTTTATTCTTTATTTACTCGTACTATTGCAATTTTCAAGGATAAAACTAACACCCAAAAAAGATCACAAAACAGTTTTAATTTAGTTCCATATTTCCAATTAAATTCTTTAATCCAATTAATTCCATAAATTCAAATGAAATACAACCCAATTTTACTTTTTGTAAGTTCTCATCTTATTGAGTTTCTAAATTTCAAAAATTTTCAAATAGAGGGGAAGGGACACATTAAGAACATCCCGTATTTCTCTAAGTTAATTTTAATTTAAAAGTGTGGAAAAAAAACTACATATATATTCTATATACACAGATACATATAAACACCATTTCTACATTAATTTATAAGATCAATGGGTCTATTGGAAACTTATTGTGTTTGAAACTTGCCTGCTTTGGAAGGTCCAAAAGAAAATTTTTTCCCATTTTATTCGTGTTAAAATTAAATCAAGACAGTTTTCCAAGTGGAAATTTTGCTTTGTATTCTAGTAAATGAAGTCAAGTCTCCAAATGTATTGTTTCTCCCAATTTCATTTATAAATATTTTTTACACAAAGGCTGTGTTGGTTATAGTGGGAAATTTGAACACAAATTTTAACAAGTCAAATATGTACGCTCTTTACTATTCTTGATTTTAAATTCATTTAAACTATTAACAAGAATTTTAAATAGTTTCGAACTTAATTAATTCAGATAAAATATTAAGCTTTAATGTCAATGCTTTTAAAATTATTTAAGTTTTAATTTTGTTATAATAGAAGTTCGATTACAACAATTATAAAAATGATTATTTTGGTATAAACAATGTGTAATATATTTTATATTTTTCAATACTTGTAGGTTTAATAAACGTATTTATCTTTCTAAGCCCTCTTAAAAGTACCTGGTTGTGAAATATTTTATTTAATGAAGAAGACTTTTTTAAAGCTTTGCTCTGGTTTATTTAAAATAAATATGTTAGAAATGTTAGTTATATACCTTAAAAATAAGATGGATAAATTTTCCCCAAACCTTTCATTAATTGATTTATTCACGAAATAGGTTATTTAGTATTTTTAAAGGCAATCGGTTAAAAAACTCTAGGACTTAAAATGTATGGTTATAACCTACCTGTACAAGACTGAAAGGAAAATCATTTCTATGGTATTCTTCCCATGATCCCATGAAAATGCCTCAACCACACCAGTTTAAGAATGTGCGTATACTACGCTACGAGTGCGTAGTGAGCTACTGCCTCACTTTCCTTAAGTGTGAAACAGTGGTCAAAATATGTAATTTTTTTCTTGTTTGTTTTTCTTAATGTGCAATAGATATTCGTTAAAATTTTCCTTATCGAAAAAACCTCTTAAATTTTAAAATATGTAAAGAAGTCAAAAAAAATTCAGCTTAATTAGTTTTTATAAATGTAATCGTTGATGTCAAAGAATAACTTTAAGCTTGTATAAAATTAACTTTTTAATTATTTACTTGTGTGTTTGAATTCCACAGGTGTGTTCAAATGGTCCCCTCCACTGGGACACATTTGAACAGATTTTCCCATTTTTAAAATGATGATATGGATATGGGATAGAAATTCTTGATCAATGCATCAAAAAAGGTGAACCTAAATATCAGGAAGCGTGTAAAATTTTGATATGAAACAGTTTTTGTTTCATTACCTTATAGTAAAACTGTAGAGAAACAGTCAAAAGTAAATTTTTTGTTCGAATGGGCCCCCGTCTTCCCTAGTTGTTTTACTCATTATTATCTAAACTATTCAAAAGTAGAAAAATTATCATCGAAACAAGCTGCAAAGCATATGCTTATACATTTCTTACAGCAAATAATAATATTATATATACATATACCTAACTAAAAAACAACTCTTAAAAGAGAGGTTTTTTATACATAAAAAGTCATTTAAAGAATATATCTAAGTGTATACGTGATGTATCTTTTTATCTAATATCGAAGCACATTCTAATGTTTTTCATTATAAATAGGTTCCATTAAAATAATTATTATTTCTCAAATATCCATCTGTATTTTAAGACACAAGAACTTGTATACGAGTATGCCATACTTTCCAATTATTCCTAAATGAGTTCTTTATTCGCGCAGGTGATTTCCGTACGCTGAAAACCAGTTCTCAGCCGTGTTGCCATCACCCTGAGGGGAAATTATTATCTACGTACAATAGTTGAAAAATCTTGTTCGTCAACTTGAGACTCTAACCTAAAAATAGAAATAAAATCACCACGGATGTTTTCTTTCAAAAACGATATTTTCGCTCTTTCTGTGTAGTTCCGGTTTTAAACTAAGAAAAGTGTGCTAGTTGTTTTTGGTTATATTGTTGGTGAATTAAAATTTAAATACATTTCTTTGTTATACATTAGTCGATTCATTTTTACGAGCATCTTGGAAACACTTAAATAAGTTCGTAAAATCAAAAATCATTAAAAAAATTAAAATTATGAAGAAAACCCCCTTTGCGATCATTTTTAATACAACTGTCATTAACTTAGAATAATAAATTAGTATTCAAAGATTTTAATTAAGAAGGTAAGTTATACTTGCATTATAAAGTATTCCAGATGTAGACATAAGGCGTAAAACTATTATATGCACTAAAATCATTTTGCACTAAAAATACCAGTTAAATTTTAAGTTAGAGGTTTTAATTTCAATAAACAAAGCGAAAATAACCAGGCACTTAAATTTTAGCTTTATTTTTTAATTTAAATTAGAGTTTTGGAAATTACAAGCGAAAATATTTAGTATCACTAATTAAAGAGATATTTCTTGAAGCACCTACTATGTTTGATAAAATAACATTAAAAAATAATTACTAAATTCTTAAATAATCAAAATAAATTTAAATTTGATTGGAAATATTTTAGGTAAGGGCTAATTCTAATTTCTAAAGGGCAACATTACAACGGGAATCATTAAATAAAAAATGTGGTAAGTGAATGGCCTCTATATGCTTCTGCTTACAATTACTGCTTTATTATATGTGCTTACTTGATTACAACCAAGGATTTACTATTTACAAACTTATAACACTACTCCGACACTAATAAAAAAATATTAATTATAATAGATAATGGTTCACTGCAATGCAATAAAAGTATCATACTAATTGAGAAATTCTTCAAAATTTATTCTTTTCTGGCTTTTGAAGACTTTTTCTTATTGTTTTGAAAATCGAACTTGATATAAAGTTCAATAACATACTGTCAAAATTTTTAAAATTAGTCAGACCACCACGAGAAAAACTCTGAAAGAGAAACAAAACTTTAAAAAGAAGTTCGAATCTAAATAATACGTGACACAGATTTGGCACAAAACGTTTTTTCAGCGTTTATGAATTACCATCACCCCCAAAAATTAATATAATAATTATTATTATAATAATATAATAAATTAATAATTATAAGGGGAATAACACATTTCAATAACAATCACTAGAATATTGAACTACGACAAAAGTTTTTCTCGTGGCGGTCGGACTATATTATTTATTAAAAAATATTTATGAAGATTTCCCTAATTTTTTCCGGGCGAGTTTTAAGCAACGAGGTAGTTTTAAATTAGGACAAATGTAAGATTAACTATAAGTTTTTATACTTAAATTTTTATTAATTAATTTTAAATATAAGAAAATCGCTACATAAAAATTCAAATGACTTTATAAGATAAATACTCTTAAAATAATAATAACTTCTCATTATCGGAATATAAATGAGGATATGAAAAATAAATGAAATCATATAAATATAATTACTAACCATCTTAAATAATAGTTTTCTAAATCCAATGAAATTCTATCTTATGTAGGTAATTTCAATCAATTATATTCTCTCTCTCTCTCTCTCTCAAAATTTAAGCATTTAGAAATAACTCTAAAAGTTAAAAGCACAGATTTTGAGCATAATAGAATATCTCGTAATTTTTTCTAGTTCAACCACTTTTGTAATGGTTCTTCACTAAAAAACTCTTGTTATGCTAATCAAAAACTCAAGGGTGAATCTCACGTTACCACAACAATAGAATTGCACTTGTTTCGTGTTTTTATTGTGTACACTTGATTGTGGCTTTCTTCTCGCTGTTGGCAAAGATATATGTGTCAACAATAAGAAGGGAAGAAGAAGAATCAGAATTGGATATCAGCAACATTTATTTAGAATGAAGATGCTCTTCATGATACTGGAAAAAATATGGAGTTTTTGGTATGAAGGGAGTAGTGTGTTTATTTATTTTCTTAGATAAATGCTAACCATTGTTTTTCTAGAACCTTAGCAGTTATTTTGCCGTTTAGATGACATAGTTTTATGTTTAAAACAAAACTCCCTAAACAGAATAAATGCACTATAAAAACTTCCTGTGAATTGGTCTGAAGAAAAAAAAATGCTAATCCTAATTAACAAGTTTGTGTAGGATAACGAATGCCCTTGAAATTTCCAAATTGATTAGTACTCATACGAGTTTAGGTACTTTTTGAAAAATTAATCAACCCTCTGCACTTTTCCGTTATTTATCCTGCTATAAGTTGGCAAACTGTTTTAGACAGCATAAATTAGAAATACAAATAAAAATAGAAAACCAGACAATTAGATTATACAAGGGAAATCACAAAAAAATTCTCGGTATCATATTTAAATATTTTGTGTTCAAAATACGTTCTTGAATTTTAACGGGATAGATAATTGAATTTTACCTCTTTTTTAACTGTTCTTAAATTATTAGAATAACTATTTGCTCATATATAATTAAAAACGCTCTTTGTACTTTTAGATAAATTTTTATGTGTAAATTATGGATATGTTTATTATTGATCTAGTAAATATTTCAAACTTTAAGATATAAAGGAACTAAAATTTAAGAAATAAGGGAACTAAAATTTTATTATTTTCATTAAATGTCATTTAATAAGATTTTTAATGATAATTTTAACTTTATCTTATTTTGTTGTTGTTGGTTTGTTTAGGGTTTAATAACACTAGGATTTTGATGGAACTTTAAAATCCAAGTATTATTTTCACTATATTTTATGAATTCTTTATTTCAAAGCATTGCGATATTAAAATTCACAAAGAATACAAGAAATGAAAATTTTGAATATTAATACAATAATAGTTCATTTGAATATTAATTTCTAAAACATGAACTTAAATTAAATATTAATTTCTAAAACTGGAACTTCAATTAAATATTAATTTATATCCAATAATAATTTAAAATGCAACTATCCATTTTGAATATTTATGTAAAATAGGAATAAATTTGAGGAAAATAAAATAAAAGTGAATGTTTTTCTTTATTTACCTAATTAAATAAAATGTATTAAACAAGAATGTAGATAAAAGAAACAACGAGAGAACCAGCATAAGTACCTAAAAAGATGATACAAAAAGTAGGTATACTTCAATTTCCTATAGAAAGTTTTATGTGAAACCTAATTAAAACTTCAAAAATTGTCATCCCAATCCTCTTTTCATCTTTCTTTAAGTTATTGACTGAAAGTCAATACTGAACTATAAATTAATAACTTGGTTGATCAAGTAACTAATCAAGTAAATATTTAACTCCTCTCAAGCCTAAGAGCGCTCTTTCAGAATCTTTCTTCCGCAGTGTCAAGGGTTAAGAACACCTTTCCTGGCCCACACTTCGTTTAACAGCAGTTGGACCGAAACAGGAACCTTTATGCATGAACGAAAAAGTGAATGTCTGCTTGAATTAAGTGCAAGGTAACCATGTTATTAATCAACCGTGGGAAGTTATGAGACTGCCAATGAACGCCTATTATGCCGCGGTCTCATCATACAGTTGTAATGAAAGAAGTTAAGTTTCATAACCTAGAAAGCTAATGATACGACCTTTGTTTTCTGTGGTTCAAAGACATCAGCTTTCTTAAAGTATTGTTGGAGAGAAGGTGTGTATATTTAGGAGAAATAGTTGTGGTAGGTAGGGATGTTTTTTGTTGGTCATTTTTAATAAATTTAAAGGACTGTAATAAATTTCGTTTGTATATTTTGGTAAGAAAACTTGCATAGATTCTTTTTTGGATGTGTTTAACAGCAGGTCACCTGTAAAGACAGCATGCGATTTTATAATAAATGTTTATTTTTTATATTGATACAAATGTTTGCTATACCTGCCTGATGGTCATTTGCTATTAAAAAAAAGTTTAAAAAAATATGGATTAAAGCCTCATGTAAAACATCATCAAGGGATGGAAAATGGGCTTCACGTGTAAGATTTCGTTTAATTTAATTTTTATTAAAGGTAAGTTTAAATTCTAATTTTTAAAATTCATGTCTTACCACAGGGCATGAAATTTCAGCTGTAAAGGGGACTATTAGCCAGACTAAAATTTTTACTCGCCACTACTTTGGATTAATATTTTTTTTTATTTAAAAAAATAGTGTTTGCAGAAATATTATGGAAAGTAAAACTTTAAAAGAATGTAAAATTAAAATACACTGCAAAAAATAATAAAACTAACTATATTTGATATCAGGTCTTAGAAGTTGTTACATACCCCCTTATAACCATCTATGAAAAGTTTCTGTTAGTTTTATCCCCTTATGTTTGTGTATTGCTGCCTTCCAGCACTAAAATACCATTTGTCGATATCAACTGTTGGGTCAAAATCTTTTATAGAGGGTCCATTAATGGAAATTCTGAGCAAATCCTCCAGTGTCTCAGTCTGCGCTTTTCTGCCTTTACAATGGCAAAATTTTAATACAACAAGATTATGGCAAGAAAACGTTTCCTTTTTAAAAGGTCCGGAAAAAACATTAATCCATTTTATGTCCACATTACTGGATGGCACTTCCTGACAAACTTCACACAATGCAAGACTATCATTATACAACAAGAGCCACTCGATTGAGGTTCCTTGATTTGGATATTTTTTTATTTTAAACAACATTTTTTTCGGGGAAAAGAACTTTCTCGCCAGCCTTAAATTTTTGTTCGCCAATGGCGAGTTGGCGAGCGGAAATTTCGCGCCCTGTCTTACCAGAGCAAAAATACATACAAATAGACAAACTGAACTTTCTCATCTCTCCAGTGATATAATTGTGTCTTTATGCGCAAGAAAAAAGATGGAAATAGTTTTTATACGGAAATATTGTTTTGAAAAGTTAATATTGATTTTTTTTTCGACTGTATTGAATTTAAAAAGTTGATCTTTTAACATTGATTTAGTAGGAAGTTCAACTCATACCAAATATGTCGAGTTGACGTAACTGCACAACTAAAAATAAACGAATCTTAAACGTTTGTGTTGCTTGAGAAGAAACTAAGATAAAATTCCGAATTGAAGATTTCGAGTTATCCACGTTGCACGTATTTTTTATGACTCAGTTCCATCTGCGTTCCGGTTTCTTTTGCATTCCAGACTCCCGCAGAAGTCAAACCTGGATCCACCCCTGCTCAAAGGCAACGATAACAGAGAGTTGTGTCAAACAGTTTCCGTCCTCCAGGCACCCTTCTGGACACTCGGTTATTGATACCCCGATTGACCAACAAACCCTAAATAACTCAACCAAATGATCTCACGATGCCCGGGCCCCACTACTACATTACGAATCGAGTCCACCCAGAAACGATCTCCCCAGTGATTCATCCACTCGGAAAACAGAACATCGGAAATCCATCAATCACCCCTCTTCGATCGTCAGACGATTTTCGCCGTTGGTGACAACCCCGGGAAAAGGTGTCACAGACCAGACGCGAGGACCTCTCTCGGATCGAAGTCTGCGGAATATTTCCAGGGCAGTGGCTGTAACCCAGATTTCGATCGCCAAGGGCAAGCGATATCCAACAATCAATCTTTGTTCTCGGTAATTACCCCGACCAGACGCCTTGATGCAATTATTTATTTCGCAGAACACACTCCAAGAGGGACTAATTGGAGATGTTATGGGAGAAGGGATATGTTATATGGCAATGAGAGAAGAGGCGAATTTTTGAGGGGAAGGGAGATTGCTCCACTTTCCGTCCATGATAGAGGTCAAGGTATCCATTTTTTCTCCTTCATAACTGCTGCCTCCTCCCCCGATTGATGGTCTTGTGTGGAAGCTCTATTTGGGTGCGATTGGCTTGTTTGGGCAGGGTGTTGACGCAACGCTTGGATGGGTGGATTGATTGTTGGTAATAATGAAATCGTGCGAAATTTTTCTCTGATGGATCAAGTGTGCCGTTAATGATGAAGGTTTGATGGAAAGTTTATTTTCGGTGTTTGATCGCGATCGATTTCGCTGTTATTATATCGCTCAGATTGGGAAAGATAGCGGTGAAAAAAGAGGCTGTTCTGTTTCCAAACAGAAATCTGACGGGTGTACAGTATACCTATATATTATATTTTTCGGGATAAGAAAAATTTTTATCTGTCATTAATTTTTTTTTGTGAAATCATATGTTGACGAGAAAAACTAGTAATTTGTGAGATGTGACGAGGACGAATATAGAATTGCGTATTACCTAATTTGACGAAAATAGAGTGTTAGAATCAATGAATGAAAGATATAGATCTGTTTAGGAGCCTATATTAGTCGCATCAAGAGTGATATGCATGAATGAATTCTGACAGGTGGAGTATTTTAAGGATAAGTGAATGACAATCATTGTATACGTGGTGAAGTAGAAACAGGGAGTGATTGCAAACACCCCATTCCAGATTATGATTATAATCAAGTCTTTAATAAATATTTTTTAAAGAATCTTAACTACATTGTAAAGAAACAAACTTACCTCTAATGCATCGTGTACCGCTGCCATGACAGTGATATCATGACCACTAACAGGCGCGGATCCAAGGGGAGGGCACTCCGGACAGTGCCTCCCTTGGACCCAAAAGGTTCTCAAAATGAGTTAAAACCCTACTTTTACAGGTCAAATTTCAAAATTTTTTCTGCGGGAGGACCCCCCCCCTTATCAGTAGGTACCACAAGGGGATCTTACGTTTTTTAGGAAATCTCCAACATTTTGAAATTTTGTGTCAAAAGGTAAAAGTGATGGTCTGGAAAAGTGCCCCCCTTGGAGCCGTACTGGATCCGCGCCTGACCGCTTAACAGTCCATATTTTACCCTACCAATGCAATAAACATTTATTTATCTTACCTCGTGTTTTTATCAACTTTATTTTTCAAAAATATGATGCTAATTCTTTACGTGGTTCGATTTGATATAAATTAAACTTTTCCTTTTATTCTTGCAATACCCTCAAGTAATACAAATACCGCAATACAAATGTTTCAAGTGTTCGTTAAAAAGTTCATGACCCCTAAAAGCATTTTCCAAAACTCTTTCAAGTGTACTTTAAGTACCCCTCCACACCCACAGTACCCACTCCGGCACCCACCACCATTCCTACAAGATGTTCCAACATCAGAGCATCTCAAAGCGGCAGTCCCCCTAATTTGAGATAAGCATGTATATGGGTTTCTTTTCAGATTCTCAATTTAGAGTGATAACTGCGTAAGTCAAAATTTCAATAGTTGGCCTCCCCAAAAATGCCTTCGCCGTAGAAACAGCACAAGAGCTGTTACAGAAAACCTTCAATGACTTAAAACTACGTTTGGTGGACTTGGTCCACTTTCATTCTCACCATCTCATGTAATCCAGGAAAACTATACATAAGCCGCGCACCCAAACATCCGAGCTGCCGTGGGAACGGTGGAAGGTTGGAATGCACTCACCTGACCCTATTTGGAATGTGAAGGAGTGTCCTGCCCCCGCTGCCTTCCTGCCTGCTCAGCAGGAATCGGTTGCCGTTAATTTTTATGGCCGTGTGAGTTTTTTTTAATGTCCTAAAGCGAAGAAATGATTGAAATGCCTTTAAATCAGTTATGCACCTGTAAACTTAGCTAAATTTAATGTGGTGAAATATTATTTTCCGAAAGTAATTTTATGTCAATAACTCACTTAAATATGACAAAATTTACAATGGATGCTTTAGGGTTAAAATGTTTTATTATTTTTATTAAGTTTTTTTTTTTCAAATTAGGTCTAAATTAAACGGTGTTATTTTGGACGCCAAATATTTATATTGCCAATGTTTTTTATTGTTATAATGATGTACAAATTATTATCATGTGCTTAACATATTTATTTAAGCAGTTCTTATAGTATCCTGTACCAAAACAGGCCGCTTTTCGGTGATACGAGTGACATTTTTTTGATATTCCAATTGAACAAAAAGTTCCAATATATTCAGTGTTCTCTAGCCAGCGTATAGACCCTTCATCTGATAGAAAAGTTGCAATTGACTTTTTAGTAGCTTGTTTTCTCTTTTTAATTTTTTTGTATTGCCTTTTTGTGCTAGGACGTAGTTTGTATTGAAGCGATTCTAAAACTGAGCTCATTTTACCTAGGGTATGGGCGCTAGTCATGACCAAAGATATTTTTTAAAAATTACCAATCTTATTACTATTTTCTTACAAAATGCAAATAATAGATACAAAATGTAAATAATAGATACATAAATACTCATATTTTTTATAAAAAAAATTTCCATGTAAAAATGTGCTATAAAATTTTACAGTGTGAAATAGTCAAATTTTTATTTTTACAAAATCTGTCCCCTTAAAAATAGGTTCTTATTCACTTTAAATGAGTGCATGATGTATTTAGAAGTTTCCTGATAAAGGTTTTGCATATACTGAATGTTTAGAACAGAAACGGTGCGTTGGGCCTGACCAGACCCCACGCGCGTTCCCGTTTAACAGAAAGGAGCGCGCGTCCTCCAGGGTTAATCGTGAGATTTTTATTTAATTAATTGTATTTTTCAAGATATGATTGTGAACCCCCATTTGAACTATCCACGAGCCGGTATTGCACCGTAGTGACCCGGACGTGATTACGGTATTCAGTGAAGATTCTTCAAAACACATGCAGCACCTCGAGCAGATTTTAAAACGTTTTTCTGAACATGAAATTACTATTAATGAGTCAAAATCGGAGTGAGTTTGGTTAGGGAGATATTGTGTTTTTAGGACATGAAATTAACAATTTGGGTTGTTAAACCTATATTGAGGATAGTTTTAGCTATCCAGAATTTTCCGAAACCGGAAACTGTGAGCGTGGTGAATTTATATAATATGGCATATTAATGTGGCATAAAATAAGTAAAAAAAAGCTTTTTTAAAAAAACGCTTTTATTAAGATGTCCTAAAAATTCAAAAATAATTTTTTGGGTTTTGTGAAATAATATATTAGGGAGTAGAAAATAACCTTCCGGTAAGTAAAAATTAACTAATTTTCTGATCACTAAAAATAAAAGCGTGGGCGCTAGTAATTTATAATTTTACATAAAAGAAAATGAGAAAAGAGAACTTAGAATAAATAGTGAATAGATAATTACTAGCGCCCACGCTTTTATTTTTAGTGATCAGAAAATTAGTTAATTTTTACTTACCGGAAGGTTATTTTCTACTCCCTAATATATTATTTCACAAAACCCAAAAAATTATTTTTGAATTTTTAGGACATCTTAATAAAAGCGTTTTTTTAAAAAAGCTTTTTTTTACTTATTTTATTTTCTACTTTTTAGTCTTAGAATTTTGCCTAAAATCTTAATTTTTATTCCAATTAATGGTATGTAATTAGTAAAACCCCTTAGAATTTAATGCTAAAAATTTAAACATTACCCCTCTATTTAGGTACTTATAAAATTTTTCAAAGCAAGTCATTTGTAAGAAATAAACTTTTCCAAACACCAGTGAAGAATTTACAAAAAAAAATATTCCAAATGAAAGAGATTTTATAATTTCTTTTTTACTGAAAACGCGCAACACCCCATGCAAACATATTCAGTATTTCTTTAAGCTATAAATAATTCCATCTGAACGAAAGCGAAATCTAAAAGAAATGAATAGCAATAACTGTCATAATAAAAGCATCGAAACTCCCATTTATCCATCAAATGAAAATAAAAAGTATTTCCAAGCTTTTAGAACAAATGGTATAGGTTTAAATTCACATTACTATCTTCGTTAATTATCTTAATTGAAAGGTAATAATTCAAGGTTTAAAGATTGAATATAGTTCAAATATATATAATACGCCGTTGTATTAGTTTTGGGGGTCATATTCCTTTTAGAGCGTCTTAAATTCGAGTTAATCGGATAATCGAAAATACTCTTTAATTACCCTAATTACGGAGATTTCGACTAGCTGACAATTGAATATTGCATTGTCATGAATATTACACTATGCTGCAAAGTTTCAAGGCTTAATATCATTTAGAAGTACCTGAAATTTTATGTGCAAGAATCTAAATGACAACCTTAAAATTTGCATAAATTTGTCTTTAATTTCTTTAATTATTTTAAAATTGTCGTTTTGATGATTGAATATAGTAGTACTATGCCTATTACACTATTGTTCCTTTTTTTGGGAGCTAAAATATTTTTTAAGGGTCTCAAAATCGAGTTAATCGGATAATCGAAAATACTCTTTAATTACCCTAATTACGGAGATTTTGACTAGCTGATAATTGAATATTGCATTGTCATGAATATTACACTATGCTGCAAAGTTTCAAGGCTTAATATCATTTAGAAGTACCTGAAATTTTATGTGCAAGAATCTAAATGACAACCTTAAAATTTGCATAAATTTGTCTTTAATTTCTTTAATTATTTTAAAATTGCCGTTTTGATGATTGAATATAGTAGTACTATGTCTATTACACTATTGTTCCTTTTTTTGGGAGCTAAAAAGTTTTTTAAGGGTCTCAAAATCGAGTTAATCGGATAATCGAAAATACTCTTTAATTACCCTAATTACGGAGATTTTGACTAGCTGACAATTGAATATTGCATTGTCATGAATATTACACTATGCTGCAAAGTTTCAAGGCTTAATAATGTTTAGAAGTATCTGAAATTTTATGTGCAAGAATCTAAATTTTTTGCGATAATTTGCCGTTAATTAATTTAATTACTTGAGAATTGTCGTTTTGATGATTGAATATAATAGTACTATGCCCATTACAGTATTGTTCTTTTTTTGGGAGCTAAAATCTCTTGGGAAGGGTCTCAAATGTCAGTTTTTCTGATAATTAAAAATACTCGATAATTAACTTAATTTTTTGGTTATTGATTAGATAATAATTGGATATCGGAGTGTCATGAGGGTTACATCGTTGTGTAAAGTTTCAGGGCCCTGACATATCAGGAAGTGCCCGAAAATCGAGTTGTAAGATTTCACCCGTGACCTTGGCCCAGAGCAAGTCTAATAAAAGCGTTTAATAAAAAGGAATATAAGTAAAACAATTTCCTTCCAAAAGCTGCCATGTTCTATCGAATTAATATGCAAATTAGCTTTCCCCAACTCTCCCCATAGGGTATGCCAAGTACCCCCGGGTATGAGGCTAATAGGGATAGTTAATTTTTAAATTAATTAAACGTTTATTAAAATTACAAACCCGTTGTATATTTTTAGCCTAAATGTTTACCTGTCCACTGCATAAAACAAATTACCTCTATGTATTACAGAAAAAGGGTTATACATAAAAAAAACTGTGCCAACTAACCCCGGTCTCCCCTCTAACTGTTGTGGAAAGACACCACACTAACACTCACTCTTGTAATATCTTTACTCACTTGTGTGTTATCCCGTAATAAATTAATCAGTTTATCTTCTGATGTTTTCTTTTGGAGTTGAAATTCCCTACACTTAAATTATAAAAATGCTTCAAATTGTTCTTACATTGTTTTGCGTAACTTGTAAAGTTGCTAAGAAGGTTCGATTAGAAATATTTGCTCCCGGCTAATTCACAAGTACTAAACAATTTTATTAACCCTGTATAGAAAGTTTAGCGCATTTTAAGAATAACATAAAATATTTACATTAAGCTTTCTTTCTATTGTTAGATACTAATAAATGCATTGCGTAATCGCATGTATCTTGTTAGCCATGATTAGCGACATAACTCTTTCATGTATTGCTGATACCAATCAAGGTAAAGCTCAAACAACCAAACACTCATTTGCAATAACAGGAAATAAGTTCACCAAATCTGTTTCCATTTTATATCACCAGCTTCTGTGATATAATAGGAGGGTGTAATTTTTTTTTTGAATGTTGCAACGTTGCATAATAAAAGAAACATGGAAACAATAAAGTGGCAAGAGATTTGCCACTCTTGGCTTTGAAAGTTTTACCCCTATTGTGTCATTGTTTAGGTTAGAGTTGAGAAACCCTTTTCTTCTTCGAAAAACACTTTCTCTTCCCAAGGTACCATCTGAAGATGCTTTGTGTGGACACAAACAGGATTCCCACAATTCAACAAATTCTTTTAAGAGGATGAAACAAAATTAAGGGAGAGGGATTTGTGTGTTTTTGTGTGTGGACTTTTAGAGGGATTTGTGTGTTTATAACTACTCATTTAATTACTTCATTTAAAACTACTTCACAACTCTGTTGTTGATGTTATCTTCTGCATATTAGGTACAGATATAATTTTTTTTTCTTTAAATTCCTTCATTAACAAAAAAGGTTGAAAAATTGTTGTTGTTTATAGAATATTTTGAGCTTGATAAAAAATTTACCTGAATTTTATTTAATAACTAATTGTATCAACAGCTGTGTTTACAGCCATACTAATATATTTGTATCCAATTTAAACAAAATACTTTTACAAAAGGAAATTATTATTAAATTAATTAGTTTGGTAAGAAAACAATCTCAGTAAATTTTGCAATAAATTTGAGATTTTGTTATTGCATATTGTTATTTGAATCCAAATAGAAAATTATGTCAAACCTTTTTTCACAGTTGTAAGTATAAATTCAAACAATATTCATAAGAATTATTGTAAAAACATTTAAAAACTTAAAACCATATTTTAAAAAGTGTCTAAAAACTTTTAGATTGATGTTTTTTTGTAATAATATCTCTGCTTTCTTTCAAGGACTCCCAATTGTTTCCCTGTTTTCTGGACTATCTTCTCGTGAATCAGTGAATTCAGTTTTAAAAGTTCTAGAAAATGGACTTTCCTCCAATACCAAAATTTAAAGAGTAGGTGTTCTTTGCAATCTTGTAGTAATAACATCATTAAAAGTTTCAAAGTGTTAGTATCGAGACCAAATTTCCGTTATCTCAAAATAGGATTATTATTATTATCTTTTGAAAAACAGAGGTAACAACGCGTGAAAATCCCTTATTATGAGTTTCGAAAATTTTAAAATTTATTTTTAGGTTGTTAAAATCACCAAACCACTCGTTTCTGAATAAGTGTTTCCTGTTACGGTTGACTTGGAAGCGAGCATCTGTCAAAATTGATCTCAGTCAACCTCAATTTACCCCAAGGCTTGTCTGCTGATACTAGTATTGACGAGTACATTTGCCCGAAACTTAATCTGTAATCTTTCTAAGAATACCCTTTCTTCCATTTTTTTTTCAATATTCCCTTTCTGTCCACGGCTTTTTATGGATTTATTCAATTATAGTTTGACATGGCGTGCCGTTTTATTATTGGTCTAGATTTCACAGGAGAAACATGGGAAACGTCACGTCCAGGAAAAATGTTTTGCGTTCGTGTTTGATTCGTTCTTACATTGTTCCATTAAGACTTTCTGTTGAAATTACTGTCACTTTCTTTTCCGTGATGGCATTTATTTTTTTTTGTTCGCAAACTTTTTAATTAGGGCATATCTCTAAATGAACAGAAAAATACGTGAGAATAAGTAATATCAGTGGAACTTCCTTAACCCATAAAATAAACAGTGGCGATATTATAATTACCGATGATAAGAGTGACTTTCTCGAAGTAATAAATAGTGACTATCAGTAAGAGCTATCCTTTATGTTTATAATATTTTTATTGAAATTTTCAAAATACATATCTTAAATAGAAAATTTTAAAATAAGACTTATTAGTTTATCAGTATTTTATTTTGTAGAAAACTCCACAAGAAAAACTAAGTTCAACAAGGACATCGGATGACTCAAGGAAATTTTAATTGATTTTGGGAGAGGTCATTTCAAAAATTTAAAAGGGATGTTAAGACAACTTGATTTTCTATCATAATCGTAAAGAAGAATTTCAAACACAATTTATTTTTTCTTGAATTAGTATGAGAATAATTTTTTCGTATTAGGCAGAAAATTAATCAACACAAAGCTATTCTCTCACTTTCTATTTTAAATTTACTTACATTTTGAATACTTTCTATCAACATTAAAACAAAAGCTTTTCTCAAACTAAGCAAAACATACTATAGGTGTTTTCTATAGTAAAAACATCTGATGGATAAGAAAAGAATTCTTTAGGCTCTATGTCAGTCTCTGAAATTGTTAGATTTCCATTTTATTCTCTGGACTTTCAAAAAATCTGCTCGTGGACAAAGTTTTTGCTCTAAATAAGGTTTGTTTAAGTGATACGATTTCTTCTGGGGCAAAACGACATGGACCATTCATAGAAACTATGGTTTTATTCAATTTCATCATTACATGAATTTGAAAATCAAACAGTTCGGTAAATACTATAATAATCCTATCCATCTCCACACAATGCCCATTTTGTTCCCTAAAACAATAAAACCATTCACTTTTTCATCCCGTTTATGTACCTTCACAGAATTTCCTTTTGTTTTACGCGAGTGGTGGAAGATTCTACTTCCGCCATAGAACGTTTGACAGACGAAAAAAAAATCATTTCCTCGTTGCCTCTAACTGCCCAATAAATCTTTCACACTACATCCCCCAAACAAAACATTCTTCGACTTCCTCACTTGAATTTTAACATTAACTTTATTAACATCTCAACTCCTGTCCACACAATCGATATAAAGGTTGTTCTTCTGCTAATGAATGAATCGAGAAATCGTTTTCTGATCACGCATTGGACACTAAAATGCGGAAAACTGTTTCGCTCGTGGCAATACCGGATTTCAGCGTTGAATGGCCTCGTGTAGGGAATATTGGAGAAGCCGTACTTCAGGTGTAGGAATTTTTGGTTGAGAGTAATCACTGTTATTATAGCCTGAATGGAAGGATGTCCATCAAAAGAACTTGCTGTCTCTAATTAATGCATATGCAGTTTTTATATTCAATGAGAGAAAGGGGATGCTTATAGAGAGGAATAATATTTGTAACGTAACGTAAGTAATCATTACCTTTAGATAGATTTATCATATTAAAAGGGTACAATCAGATCAGAATCAACATTCTTGGAGTTCAAAGAACGTTTTATTTTCTGAAGGTCAACACATTTAATAGCTTGTTTCATTTAAATCCATATAAATGACTCCAACAAAACATATTATTTTAGACTTTCATATTGTCCATGCGTTATTAAACTATACGGATGTCTTTATAAACTGGATACACATGTAGTACGTTAACACTAAGTTGAAATAAAGTTTTGTTACTAAAAGAAGATTTTCTAGATACTTAATCCCAGTTTTAAAGGAATATTGTAACTTTTTATACCTTTTTTCATTCATGTTATCTTGATAACATGATGAATTTAACTCTTAAATAATAGTAAAATGTTACATAACTAAATGATTAATATATTTTTTAACCCCATACTAAAGTGATAGTGAAAGCAGAGTAGTATTAAAATTATGTTTATTCTACTGAGAATGCATATCGTCTATAGTACAATATGATTTGGTCAATCCATCAACCTCTGAAGATTAAGCCTTTTCTCAATGTAATGTTAGACCAAACATTTTACTCCTCAGTGGAGATTTCTATGAATATTTCACTAAATAACCAATCCCTTTTCTTAACCTAGTCTGATTAATTTCTCTCCTAACAAATTTCTAGCAAAGAAGAAGGGCACTCTTTAAAAAAATTGGTAAAACACAGGAGAGTCATTTGTTTCATGCTTTAACTCTGCTCTAGAAAAAAAAACACCCAAGAAATTATAGCTTAGTTAAAATTGTACTACCATAGTTAAAAATAGCTTCACCATTATAAAAAGAATATAAATTTCAATTCTTTACTCCTCCATAGCCCCTGATAACTATTGTTCCAATTTCTAATAACAAGGGAACAATCGATGCGATGACACCATTTGTAATTTTATTGCCTACCATAAAATACTCCCAATAATGAGGAACATAACTTTTAAATTCATTACAAAAAAAGTAATTCAAACTTTAAAAAACATTTGATTGTAACTAAGTTTATTAGTGATATGGTTTTAAATTGGATCTTTTAAGTATCAAGTTTGCGGTTTACGATCATTCATTGTGTTTGTAACCTATTTCCGTAAGACCTCGTAAGGATAATAACATGCACATTGATCGGGTATAATCTGCTATAATACAAGATTGGGAACATGATTTTTTTTTCTTAGTTACCTATATGAAGGCGAGTTTTAAACGGTTGGGTAGACATGTAGACAAGACATTATGTGTATCAATAAAAGTAAAGAAAGGTTTAATACCTAAAACATGCATCTAATAAATACTTAATGGTTATAAACTGTTTTTAATGTATGAACAGAAATCTTTTAAAATAGGATCTTAAGGTTTTTTCTAAAAAATTAAAATTTGATTCTTTTACTTTCTTGTTCAATTTTGTTTTAAAAACTTAGTTTAAACTTTTCTTTTTTTCTTTAAAAATATTCAAAATTTAAATCATAACACCAATTACAAAATTAACAACTGATGAAAAATAAGAGAGATTTAAAAAAAAAAAGGTTGCTGGACAAATAAATAAGAATTGAGGAATTCATGCAGTTTACCTAAACATTTTCATAATCATTTTACATTTTTTAAACCTAAACTACCTTTTAAATGCATAATATAACTCTTCAAGGTGTAAGAAAGAAAAGTACAAAACTTTAACAGAATTAAAAATTAAATTATTGTATTCTAAAATATTCTCATAAAAGTAATTAAAATTGCTTCAAAAGATATACAAACAGTTTTAGTTTTAGTTTTTTTTTTACCGACTTCAAAAAGGAGGAGGTTATCAATTCGTCGAATATAAATGTTGAATCTTCGCCAGGCCCTTTCGGTATGTTCTACTAGACCGATTTGGACGCGGTTTGTTGCATTAGATTAGAATTGTTTTCAAGTTAGTCCCATTTTAATTTAAACGCCCACTAGCGGATACCAGAGGAGTTATAATCAAAAACTTGTGGCGAGCTTACTCACCACTATAAGAGTCAGATTATTGAAACGGGGAATAAATACCGACTGAACCTTACAAAACTCTGAAGCAAAGAATCTTGTTTATTAAAAAGAAAACTTCATTTTCGGGTCGGGCGGATAATTTTTTTTTTCTTCTTTTAGTCTCATTTTATTACATGTTAGCACATAGTCAATTTACTATTTAAAACAACTTGGATTGAAAATTTCGTAATAATTAATATATAAATAGGGTGGGGGGTCAAAGGCAACGTTGATTCACTCTACAAGATAAAACCTAATTAAACATATTTTATAAAATCTTTAATTTCCTATCATCACTATGCAAACCTCCGAATCCGGATTTAGTGAACTTACATTTTACAAATCCACTAAAAAGAATGAAATAAATTAATTTTTAACAAAAAAGAGACCGACTTCAAAAATGCACCTAAAAGTGAGAAATAATTTTTATCCAAAAAACAACAATACTACTTTTTAACATAATTTTTGTAGTCGAAACACAATAAATTAACATTCCTCGCTAACAATGATAATATTTATTATATTATAATTTATTATATTATAATATATAACATCGTATAGAGTCTATACGATGTTATATATTTTGGGCAGTCTTATGAAAATTAATTTAAAAAGAAAAACTATTATAGCCATAAATTATAATATAATAAATATTATCATTGTTAGCGAGGAATGTTAATTTATTGTGTTTCGACTTCAAAAATTATGTTAAAAAGTTGTATTGTTGTTTTTTGGATAAAAATTATTAGGAGAAAATCTTAAAGAAATTATGATTTGTTAAAAATTACATGTATAAATCTGTTAAGAAGTAATCCGGTTTCCTCATCTGTGATTACGGTTGCAAGTATAACTGAAAATATCACATCACAAAATGCATCAAGCACTGATTATTTTTCTTACAAAGCTAAAAATACAATAAGTAATAGCCCTTAACGCTCATTTATCCCCACTGAATTCCTCAAAAATCTATAACCTTAATAAACAAAAACATCCTATGACAGGTGTACAGACTATCATTAGTTTTTTTATTATTCCCAAAACGACTTTTCTCGGCTATTTTCCATCAAGTAAAAAATAGTTTCGCCATTATAGAGGAAAAGCGCCAGCCATCAAGTTTCTTCTGTGTAAAAAAAAGGAAAAAAGAAACCTCCCGTGAAGTTGTCATATTAGCAGCAAAAAAGAGACAGATTTACTCGGTGAAAGTGTGATTACAAAGGTTAAGTATCAGTCAGTTTTCGGATTTCTTATGTTGAGAGAGAGATATATCTAATACGGCAATTTCCTTTGAAGTACGGAGCTTCAGGCTGTATCACTAACGATACCCAAGCCAGATGGAAAGAATAAGGTTCTTTACCTTTGAAACTAGATAACTTTTATGGGCATTCATAGGAAGTGTCTTAACATTAGGATTTTAAATGTAATTTTACATAAGGAATAGCAAATTTTGAAAACATAGGCATTTTTATCCTCTCGTATTGGAGAAATTTTATCCGCATTTGTCAGGTATTTTAAGGGGATTTTACTTATTTGTGTAGATGAAATTAATTCTTTTAAAACTTTTCTAAAGGAGTTATTAGTTTTGAACTGACCCCTTTACAAAAATCTTTGAACAAAATGTAGATCTACAATCAATTGATATTAAGATTGATAGGTAGAGGAAATTTGATGAGGAATAAGTAGTTAATGGGTGTTCTTTTCAAGATAATTGAGAGTTTTTCCTGAAATAAAATTCGATAATTTGATAATCATAGTAATAACAGCTTCAATCTTCAATAATAGCTTCATAATAGCTTCAATCTTTTGGATTTTTGACCTGGAAAAGGGATAACTCAAACTTCTGAAAAGTTAAAACTCTCATTTTTATTTTGAATATTCACTCATGTCCATTTCAATTTTATAATCACCATTGACCTTAATAAGTTAAAAAAAAATAAAGAAAATTCGAATTGCGTTTCACAAGTCACTTATTTTCATTTCTAAAAAAATTCACATTCCCTCAATTTTAAGAATGATGAAATTCGCATTATGATTGTAGCTTGTTTTCCAGTATAATTATAAAATATACTCTGCTTCCTATAAATTTCCCTTTATTGAAAAATCTAACGAAGCGTAGTACCTTATTTCTCTGCTCTTCAGTTTTTTCAGCTAAATTTAAACACACCATATATTAAATTTAATATGGATAGACATTCATTATTGCATTTACTGTATGATGATTCCCCAATCTCCATCTTAAATCCTTTACCATTATTTATTATTAAAAAGATAAAATTAAATTTCACCAACGCTTTAGTTTTGAAGCCAATCTTTGCTTGGAAAGTATTTTTTGTAATAGAATATTCCTGCAATTTAAAAACAATATAAAGCAAAAAGTATAGTAACAGTAAAGATATACTATGTAGTATTATATTCGCATTATTTTAAGATAGTCTGTGAACTATATTTTCAGAATCCAAACTTTTACTTTAATTTTAATAAAGTAATAATTTTAAGTTACAAACAACTATATATGTCTATAAATAAAAAGGAGATAAAAACATTGTTAATATTAAAAAGTTTGTTACATTTTTAAAATTTTTAGATATGCATAATTCTTTGCTTCAAAGAAACATCCTAATCTTACCTTAAGTTTTTATTCCCTTTAAACTTTTAACAAAACACTGAGACACTAATAAACATTTTGTATATCCTAATGAAATAAAAGTAAGTAATAAGTAAAGGCTATTAAGTTAATATTTTGAAATTTCTGGTTCACATCCACTTAGCAGCACTTTGGATAGTGTGTATTTAGAAAAGACAAAAGATAAAGTGTCTTCATAAATCTGAATTCTAATTATCTTATAGTACCTAAAAAAATCTATTACCTGTTTTTAAAACAGAAAATAACGAAAAAAAGTTTTCATCATTTAACTTTATTTTATTATGAAAAAAAATCTTGTTAATGTAAAAATAGCTTAAAATATAGATACAGGTGTTAGAATAATTTACTTTTCAATCATGTTTAAATTCATTGATGATGCTTGTGGTAATCAATATATTCATTTTCGTTATTAATTACTCCTCAGAACAATCAATCAATCAATCAATTTATTAACAAACACAAAAACAAAAATTTACAAAATTTAAAGAAGAATCACAATAGTTTACACATAATTAAAAAAAAGAAAAAAGACAATTGTAAATACATCCCAAAGGAGCCACAGCTCGTCCATGAGTTCACATATTTCCAGTACTCCAGAACAACCGGATACTTTTATCTGTATAAAAATCTACATAGTTCCAACTCTTTTAAACTTCAATTAGTGTATCCATATTTTAATTCATTTCAAAGTATGCTCGTAACAAGTGGTATTAAATTTCTATTCTTCTCAACAGCCTTGAGATGATAAACAACAAAGAATGCAAAAGATTCGTGACCGAGGAAGACTAAAGTGAACCCGCTCGAACTATGGCTAAAAAACTATATAAATATCTCTTCGGCTCCGAAGAAGCAATTACTTTCAGAAGTGGGGAGGAATATTCATTGAGTTTATTGCACCTCTTCTCTTATACCTTTATCTAGATAAGCCAAGAGTAGCTTGTGAAGCGGGTTTTTCCCTAGGGTAGGGGAAACAGCTGCTTGATTAGGGAATTAGAACAAGATGGACAAGATTAGTGATGAAATTCGAATGTACCCAAAACATTAGTAAAGGACCGTCACGAAGGTTTTAACAATATGTTTCTTTGGGTTGAATATTAGTTTCATACGTGTGAACCATTTAATCACTTATTTTTTAAAATTTTGTAAAATATTGATTGTTTTGTCTGTCATGAATTGTTTCATTAAAAGATCTCCCGATTTAACCAAAAATGTACTATTAGTTATTTTTATTGAAATAGATTAAAATCTTAAATATTAAACTCAAAGTTTTCAAAATTTCAATACACAGTTTTTTTACTTTAAATATCAAATTCGAATTTTTCTTGTAATGAATAATCCAGCATTATTATGTCTAAGGACATTAATTAGTTCGAGAGCTATTAATTAATTAGAGTTCTTAAGAACTCTAAATTTACAACAACTAAATTTGTTTAAAGAAAACATTCATTAGAAAACTAATTACAAGAGCATTCAAGAAAACATTAAGTCACATACGTATTAGTGAAATCATAAAAGCTTTGTACACTAAGTCCATTTTATTTACTGGTAATCATTTTGCAAAAGAATAAATTTGGAAGAGTTTTTTAATATCCTATACAATTTCAAATTATTTTTCCTCTTTTAAAATTCGTACAGTTTTTACTTGTGTACATAAAATGATTCTTTAAACTTTAAGGACCAAAGCTGCTTTACAAATTGATTAAAGTTTAAATTTATAAGGAAAAACTTTTTGTTATTAATAAAGAGCTTGTAACGAGGAACTTGGTAATTATTATTGGACGATGCAATAATAATTAAAACATTAAAAATCAAATCGATTTACTCATAAACATAATTCCTTTGAGAGTAAAATTCTAAAACAAATAGCTATACGTATCATTACATTTATATTAACAGATACAATTATTTAGATCAAAAAGTATTATCAATGTACAACATGTTATGCTTTAGAATTTTTTAATTTATATTTCTTCAATTTATTTTAAAACTTTACATGTAATCTTTAATGCTACTTCTTTTATTTTAATCAAAAAAGTTTGAGAAATATGAGCAAATATGCTTTCAGTTAAGTTTATTAATACAATATTTTAAAAATGAAAACAATAAACAGTAGCGAAATTACATTATTTTAGATATTAACATTTGAAACAATCCATAAGTAATTCTGTGTTGGAAGGTGCCTTAAATTTAAAGTCCTATCCAGAAGAAAAAGAGATATATCAAACCTAAACACGATTCTACGTGGTTATGTTTCAATATAGTTACGCATACTTAAATCACGAAAACAACGTTATTACTTTCAACTCTCTGCACATCGGAAGAACGTGACAAAACTTACAATAAGAAGCGATTGTCATAAACCAAGAATCTCTATTCTGATTGATTAAAAGTTTAACCCTGTGATTAACCTTTCACGTCACAAGTCCCCAATCACGATTTAGTGGGGAACATCACAGGGAAAGCCATCGTTGCCATATTCAATACGAAAACTCTTTCAGTCGTGCACCAGAAAAGAGGATAACTCCTTTACTCTTTTATTTTCATCCGGAATTTTTTATACATAGGTAGTTAATTGGTTGTTTACTCTGGAATGATGTATATAATATGTATTCTTAAGTCAAGGTTCTATGGAAGGACGCTGTGAAACGAAGAGGTGGTTGCCCTCTCTAAAGAATTCTCCTGATCCCGTCAATTGAATCCTCCAGCTCTTGATTTTTCCCTGCGTAATTGACTCGGAATTCCTATCGACACCTAGTCCGAGGCTGTAACCCGTGGGATTGTGGGAAATTATTTCGAAAGGATTAGGGATTCCTTTAGAAGAAAGTTGGCAGCAGTCGAACCATCAAACGATCAGTTATCGGATGGCTTAGTCCGATGTGGCACTTAGATGTCGATGATGAGGTGTTCGATAGGGTATGAAAGTCATTAGGGTACCTAGCTTTTTTTGTTATTGTTTCAGTTTCGCAAATTAACGCTCAGAATTCGGACCTTAATGTTTTTGAGGGAAATTATTTTTTGGGACAATGTTTTGAAGTGGTGCTTTTATAGAGAATGGAGGTACACAATTTTGAGAATATAAATTACTAAAGATACAAAACATATTTTCATATAGTTTTTGAAGTATCATAAAAGTGTAAAATAGCTTAAAATAATAGCTTAAAAAATAATTTTGTCAAATATTCTCAAAAATCTTAAAACAGGATTTCTAGTTTATAATTTCTAAAATGTTAGAAATTTTTCATGAGAATTGGGTAAATGCAAATATAGAAAATTGTGACGAATATACTTGGAACACAATAGTACTATATTAAAATTATATCAGTGGGAAAAAATTGTTTGAATGTAATTAAATGTGAATTAAATTGATATAAAAATTGTTAATTGATTTTATTACTCACCTTACATTTTTTAGCTAAATCATGTACACAATTTTCCATATTTTCATCTTTTTAACCCAGCCCAGACTGATACTTTAAAGATTAATTTCAACAATAAACTATAATTTTTAAGAAACCTTTAACTCTGCGACTAGATTTCATTGGAAAAAAACAGGCTCTTGCATCAGTTTTCTACTAAGTTACAACAAAAATCGTACTTCTCGAACATTACATCTCCAACCTTCTACTTTTCCTCCAAGTGAAAGTTCTAATTACAATCCACACACGCTCTACCCAATTCCTGTATGAACAATAATTGCCTTGTATCACGAAACTCATCTCTGACACTTTGATAATTCACTCCCCCTCTTCCTCCACGACTAAAAATAGAGACCCCAAACCAGCCAGAAAACCCCAACAGGAAAACCGATCCACCTTCCAGAACCCAAAGGGTCAAAAAGCAACCTTAAAAAAACAGAAGATTCCTCCCCAACATTCCCCAATTTTGAGTCAGACCCCGCCGAAAACAAGACATCCGAGAAAAATCAGTGAAAGCAATTGCCCGTCCCAGATTCCTCAGCACCTGATCGAACCATACACAGGTGGCTATTTTCGATGCTGACCCTGTTCGTCCCGTAATGGGCCAATTAGAGTCAGTGAACTTGATTCATTTATGCAACACCCTCTCCTCGAGCCACGTCCAACAAGGTCGTCGTCGAATCTGTGTCTTCCTGCCATCGAGGTCACCATGGTGATTTGCGATACATCAATCCCCTCGATGACGGGGAAATGCCCTCAAAAAGGACGTTCATCAACTCTATACTTGTGAAGAATGCACTGAATGAGTCGAGTGTGGAGTACCTACATAATGTGATATTCACTAAATCCTATGTTTGGTTAATAAGTTTAAAAATTTATCAGAAATTGGCTAAACCTTACAACCATCCGCTTTCACCCCATACTAATTCTCGTTTTTTTTTTTCAATAACACTTTTTTTAGCTCTTCTTGCATAGCATTAAGAAAACCACACATTTCTAGAGAATGGCACAAAACCTCCAGTATGGGAGTTTGATGGTGTAAGGGTTTGTACTATTCTTAAGAAATTTGTTTCAGTTTTAAGTATCCCAGATTTCCACCATCACATTAACAATTATCTCTCTACTGAAGGTAAGATGCTAATTCACGTCAATTAACTCAAACTACAAAGGAAATAGGCAAAACAACTTTAACATTGGGTTTCATCCTTAGAAAACTGACTGATAGTCATAGTATTATTATGTTAGTATTAGTCCTCAATAGAATTAGTATGCATTAGTATCCTGACTGTGAACAACATCCTTATGTCTTTTTTTATTTCGTGGTGCACATGATTTTAATATAAATGATGTTGTGAAGTCAGAGATTAACTTTTATCAGTGATTCTGAGTCTAAATACATACAATTGTTATTGAGAAATATATTATTTAGAAAAATACTAAAGAAGCTTATAGAGAGAGAGAATACGGTTAAAAATATATCCTCCCAACGAGACATCAGTCTGATTGTAATTCAAGTCAAACTCTCCATTTGACAAGTGAAATCCAGTGAACAAGAGAAAACTTCGATGATAAAAAAAACTTCTCCCAAAAGAGACTTCAATAAGCTTTCAAAAGAAATTCCTCCTCCCTTCATACAGTAAGTGTGTCGCTGTCAAAACACCACTTGCGCAAGCAAAGAAGATGAATCTGGAGATTTCTGAGTTTTCTAGGAAGCCCCGGAGGGCAGACAAACAAGAAGCAGCAAACAAGCCTGCGAGGGTTGCTGACCGCTGGGCTCACGCTTTAATCTTCCAGAGATGATCAAAACAGATGTAATTATATACGCCGTGGAAAAAGGACCCGGCAAGAGTGAAAGAAAACGCCCGAAATGGAAGGGTCAGACCATGAAAATGCTCGTTTGTTCTGAAGGAAAGTTCGAACAGTTTCGGAACTTTCGAATCACCTGCTCTGAAAAGTTTCAACGAAATGGCTTTTACACGTTTTTGGTTTACATGTTTTTTGTAATGACTAAGTATTCTCTTCGGTTTATTCAAAAAAGAGTTACTCATGCGTGTATAAACTACCGTGAAGATGCAAGTAATTCAAACAGAAGAGCGGGTTTTTTTTCAAAATTGCATAATGAGAGTTTATAAAGAAATAAAGTTTTTCTAACATTTACTTCCTTCTTCTTCTTGACATATTTTGTGTCAAAGAGATTCCATACTTATGGAGAAATCCGACATTGTTTCAAATTAGTTAATCATGTCTGATAATGAAGTCGCTGTCAAATAAAACACGGCTTTCTAAATTTGAAAACACATTAAAGAAAAACAAGCGAAAGTTCTTTTGTGAGATGTGTGTAATGGTTCTGTTCTATTAATTTCAAACAAGCTCAGTGTTCCAGAGGAAGCTTTACCTCACACCATTCATTCTTTCTTCTTCACAAAACTGTCAAATAGTTTTGAGCCTTAACTGTGAGTTTGTCTCCCTCCTTCATGACACCGTACGTTTAACAATACTTTTTGAACAGCGAAACTATACACGCTAACTTAAAAGTTGTAAGAATAAACATTGAAGATAACTTTATCAATTACTTACTTCCATTTTAAATTATGTAAACACTTAGAAATTAAATTATTTATTCTCTTTTTCAATAAACCGTATTTAAAACTAAGTAAAAACTGTTTGTTTATGACTGTATGTTTATACTTCTTATCCTCGTTCATAAATACGAGACATTTAACTGAAACAATCAAAATTTTTACATTTTTGCTTTCCTTTAAAACAATGATTTGAATAATCCCTTAGAACAGTATTCTCAAGAATGGTTAGCAGAGGCCTCATTTTCCTACGTTACAATAACCCTCAACATATTACCCTAGAGTATAGTTTGTTACTCTATAGCTTAGCTCTGAGCTTAGTTTGTTTTGTAATGTGACTCTTTACGAAACAAACTAAGCTCAGAGCTAGCTAGAGTAACAAACTTTTAATGAGATAGTTATACCTATCTCTCTCATTACAAAAAAAAAGTCACCTTATGTTATAGTGTAAATTAATCATTTAATGAGATATTTTTTGTTTTTATTTAAATTTAGCCAGAGCATTTTCAACTTCTTCTCGTATATGACTTATTTTTTTTTTGCATTCACGACTTCTTGAACTTGGTCTAGGCTAGTGTTTCCCAACCTTTTTCGGTCCATGCCCCACCAAAGTCTTTCTAAATTTTTCATGCCCTCCGATGTCTTCTTTTCTCGAAAATCCTTCTTGGAAAGTATCTAACTTGGAAAACTGGATGGTCCATGCCCCATCTGGGAGACAATAGTTTAGTTGAAAATTTTCAAATTACCCCTAAAAAATCATATTGCCCCCCGGTAGGACGTGCGCTACATGTTGGAAAACATCACTGTGTTAAGCGCTACAGTCAAACAAATTAAATAATTACAGAACTACAATAATGTAAAGAAGTAAATTTTAAAATAATCCGAAGGAAGTAAACACGAAAGGTGAAGGAATGAATGTAAATAAATAGTAGAATATAATGAACTTAAAGCATTGCATAATAATGTAATAATACAGAGTTGAAATTTTGATGGAAATGATAATGATTGTGGGAAATTAGCGATCGGAGTTTTTCTTGCTCTTTAGCGTCCTCTCTGAAGATCGAACTGAGAGTTTCCTCCAGGGACTGTTCTTGCTCGTCTGCATCATTCCTTATGACTTCAGACAGATTCATGTGGTCATGGGGCCGTTCAAATGTTACGTAAGCACTTAAGGGGAGTTTGCTCTTTGCTTATTTTTCCTGACAAGGGGGGATATGAGTGATGCTTAAGTAAGATGTCACAAACACTGCATTTTCGAGAATATTTCAAAATTAATCAAAAATAAATTTTACAAAAAATTTAAACCAGGAAAGAAAATGTCAAGCATTTTGACTTTTCGGGGGGGGGGTGCAGTTTTCTTATGTATTTATGAAGGGGGGATGCTGTTTGCTTATCTTTGCTGATAAGAAGGAAGGGGGTCAAAAATAACCAAAACCAGGCTTACGTAATATTTGAACGGCCGGACAAAAGGATTTTTTTACAGTGTAAGCTGGCCAGGAAAACATAATTTTTAGTGACCGGATTATTGAATTATTTTCCCCCTATTAAATAATTTTTTTAGATATCATCACAGATATGTACGTAATAAAACTACAATGTATAATTAAGTATTAAGGAAAATTACACAATATAATCTGTTTTATTTACAATTAAATAATTTGAAACCCAAAATCTAAGTGAGTGCAAGCTCAAAAGAAAAATTTAATGTAATGCGCAATATTTATGTTCGCATGAAAACTCCATAACTTACTAAAAATTTTGAAAATTTAAACTATGTGTATAATCTGTAATTATATAGTACATCCTTGGAAAATATTTTTAAAGAGGTGATTAAAAAATATTTTCAAGACAAAAAATTTCTTGTAAAGTAACTCCAACATCAAAATGAAAGCAGAAGTGGTATAACCTATGTAAAGTATGAAGAGCGGTACTCGAATGTCACCGATTTTCATTTGAAATCCTCTCTCTCGAGGATCTTTAAATATATTATTCCTTGCCTTATGGATTTCTTGCTTTAAAATATGTTGCCAAATACAACTCTCAAAAATTCGCCGAACAGTTTGGTCGATCAGTTTCTTGCAGCAAAACCCTTTACTTAAACCTATTACTAGATACGGGTAAGAGAATAGTTCGTCAGTCGCGAAAAGCATATTAGAATCAGTTGGCTGTCCGTAATCTAGTTCTAACCATGTTCTTCCACCAATAAACGCCATCTTATGACCAAAGTTTTCTGAGCAACTACCAGATCCCGTTCGAAACCATTGCCTTCTTTCTATTTCTCTGGCAACCTTCACTACATCGTCCGACTTCGACAACAGCATATTCTCGAGATCTTGCGTTCCTTTCCAGACGCAGACTGCGTACTCGCCTCTAGACACTCTCTGCGACAGGAGCTTGAAAGTGGTAACGGGCTGCTCTCGCAAAGGGACGTACAGGAAAGAGGGAAGAACGCTGACGTAGCTTTGGGAGAGGATCATCGCCGCCAGCAACCAGAACGCGACGAAGAAGCCCCTCCCGTTACCTGTTCGAACGACGGACTTCCCGACAAGGTTTCCGAACGTCTCCAGCAAAAGAAGCGGGTAGGGGTTCCTTCCGAACGCGTGCAACAGCGGTGGAATCACCACCAGGAGTGAGAAAAGGGCGGCCCATGTGGACGCGTCGAAAGGGTAGATGTAGGCGTACGATCTCGGCAAGTCCTGCGGGAAAAACGTCGCGAATGTGTCATCCGTGCTGCTGTAAGGTGCTGAGAAATCGATGACTTGTTGTCGTTCGTAACTGAGTCCGAGAGACGCTACTGCCAAATCCGCCTCTCCTCTCGCGAGCATGCCGATCACCCCCGTCCAGCTGCCGTTGCGGAAAACTCCAAACTCGCCGTCTGCGGGTTGCACCAGACTGTATTCGAGTTTCAAGCCTCTCGCTAAAATGTCGAGAAACACTCCTTCAATTCTGCTCGGACTCTGTCCAGGTTCAGAAGGAAATTCAAAAATGCTCTTATACGGGACTGAGACTACCCTGATGTGCTTGGCGAACTGCATTGCTTGAATGAACACTTTTTAAGGCTAACGGTTTATATTTATATAAACCGTTCTATTAATATTTATATCGTCTCTATTAATATTTATATAAAATCTTTGAAATTTTATCCTTACATGCTCAAATAAGTAAATTTGTATATTTCCAACAATATTTAAAATATTAAAATAGATTCCAAAGACAGAATTTATTGCTTTTATTACTTTTTTCTAGTTTAAGAATGAATCATAATTATCTACCACACTTTTCATGAAAGTTAGATGTTCCTGCCATTGTTGTTTAATAATTTATTTGACAAGGTTTTTATTGGATTCTTAAATGTAATTATTTCAAATCGTTAATAAACATAGATTCTATCGATCATTTAACTGTTTTACTTCTCTTAATGGAAATAGATGGGTTTAAATATGGAAATGGAAAGTAAAATTGGTTCGTTTTTGTCTTCCTTGACTTTGAATAGAAATACCTGTCTTTCAAAGACTTTTAAAAACATAACTATGAATATTTAAACAATCGAATCGTATTGATTTATTTTAAAGATTTTTTGGAATGCGGTAGCGTGCATGAATTGCTTCGGGTTTACGGTTGTTTATATCTCCAATGGCATAGACGAGGCAGGTTAAGTTGGACACAGTAAAACAGTCAGCAGGAGCAATGAAAAGGCGATTGTAAAGTAATGTGTACAAGTTTAATGTGTTATTTTATATCGCTCGCTGCTTCTGCGTGAACGAACAAAATATACCTATACAGAGGAAATGTATAAGACCCTAGACCTAGGCTAAACCTCTAAAAATAAGTTACACCAGCATATCAAGAAATTTCCTGATAATGTTTTTTTTTTTTTTTTTTTTTTTTTTCAAAATAACCCAAGAATTCTAGCTCTAGGTTGGATGTGGCCTACGGGAATAGCTTAGAGACCCCTGCAGTGCCCGCTACCACGTCTACCTTTAATTAAACAAGCCTTGTTACAGAAATGATAGCTTCGTTTTCACCCGATTCGAAACAAGAGCATTGAAAAACGTGACAAGATATCTATATTCGGGAAAGTAATTTGTAAGAATGGATGTTGAACTTCGATTGTTCCCCATTATCCACGTAATTAACTCTTTGGCAATTGCAGTTTATAATTAAAACGTACTACCTCTTGGCGCTAGAGCGAGTTGGTAACGTTGGAGGAAAGATAGTAAGAAAGAAGTGAGAAAAAATGGCGGACCCCAAATGAGTTTTAAATGATAATTCGATCTTTTGTTTCTTTAGGAAGGAAAGTGGCAGAGGAAGTCTGATGTTCGTTATTTCGTCATAGATGATTTAACACCATAAATTGCCAAAGTGGAGCAGTATTACAGCGGAGGAAATTGGACAACCTGATTTTTATCAGAGTGGTTTTGCTCTCTCATCGCATCAATAAAGATGTGGTTTGTGTAAGTTGTAATTAATATTGTGAAATAGTATATCTTTATTACTTGCGTAAGACTAGCAAAGACTTCACAAGGTTCAGACTTGATACAAGTTAAAAAAAAAAAAAGCTTCCATCTACACAAATCCTTTAAGAATACGATCAAACCTACTACTAATGTGAGGCTTCAAAGCAAAAGTCCAGGGTACACCAGAGTGTAATGAAAAGTTCAATGTGCATTCTTGTGGAGTTAAAAAATATTTAGGTAAAAAGTAAATTTTCATTGCACAAGCCTGTTACCATAAAGTGACTAAAAGTCAATTGCTTATTCTTATAGGTTTTTGAACATTGATTCCAGGAAAAAACGAATCAGGATGTAGTATGTAACATGGTATAAGTATAT
Organism: Tetragnatha montana; assembly: GCA_963680715.1. Taxonomy (NCBI): domain Eukaryota; kingdom Metazoa; phylum Arthropoda; class Arachnida; order Araneae; family Tetragnathidae; genus Tetragnatha; species Tetragnatha montana. The sequence continues at coordinate 49,759,675 of OY796675.1, forward strand.
TTTTTTTAATCAATTTTAATTGCTTAATAACTAATAAATTTGTAAATAAACGAAGTGAAAAATACTTTAGCAAACTAGTTTATCCCAAAATTTGTAAAAAAGGAAAGTAACATCAGCACTCCAAAAAAGTATCAAACCCAGCCATTACAGTACAAAAATACCATCCTCTTTTCACGACACGAATGTTTGTGAATGCGAAATCCAACCGAGTATAAACTCCAGACATACACATTTGCCAAAATGTTTAGCAGCACTCCAAATAGTATTACCCCCAGTATATTCTATTCTATTGACTTCTCTAAAGCTATCTGCATCTCCGGATCGCATTCAATCTGGAGTGAAATCGCTTCAAATTGATATATATTAACCCAGTATCCTCCATTGTTCGTGGCTCTCGGAACAACTTGATTATACGGTATGCGTAACTCTTCGACACTTGCAAGATCCCAAAAAAGCCATCAACAGGAGGTTTCTCCCTCCTCTGGGGTCAGGACATCCTCGTTGCTGACACTTGAACCCCTTAACTGACCACTGGTCGGTCTGGGAGCCAGATTATAGAGCGTGTGGACGAGGATATCGGACGAGAACTCACACACAATGGATGGTAGCTTTCTCTTCTATCGTGACGTAAAGGACAATGGACAGACTCGATCCCCTGGAGAGATTATGTGTGAAAGAGTGCTGTTTAGCACGTCAGTCTGAACCTGGTACGGCCAACTGAGGAGAACGTGTCAGAAATGCATTAGGTCTTTTCTTTTTTTCAGATTTCGCTGCAGACGCGGTGATTATTTTAGCATGCTTGGGTAGACAAATGTTGCCCCGCCAGCCGTTGTAGGATGGGTGTTTTATTGTGTTCCAATTTTCGAGAATCGCTGTTGTATTAGATTGTTTTATGAGCTAAAATTTGTTCCTACTTCTTTTTTTTCGCCGCCGAGGAAATAGTTCTTTGTGTTAGTTGGCGAAGTCCTAATGTATGTTTGCAGGAATCAAATCAGTGAGGTTCTTTTTAGAAAGATTGACACTTCGAGGTGATTTTTTTTCAAGTCATCCATGAATGCTATCCTCTGCCTTATTTTAGATTGAAGACAATGGGTTCGTTTCAGATTCTGGAAATTGTGCCCCAAATGAGATTTAAATCTATGTATGGTAGAAGCTCGTTTTTACAAACCTTTTTTTACAAACACTGGTTACGATCTATAAATTGGCCCCGAACTCATCCCCATATGCGTTATAATAATTTTAATTTCCCTTAATGAGTTTTTAAAAACATCTTTTTTACGAATTTATTTTGCACTTCACTCGACTTTAACTGACTTCATACGACTCAACAGCTTTATGTTATCGAGAGTATTTCAAGAAATTTCTGAACGGAGCATAATTACAATAAACCAACGCGCTGTGGGGCAATAAAAATAACGGAAAGGATTATATTTACCACCCCTAAACCAGGGATTATGTTTTACTCAGCGTTAGAAATTAGGAAAAAAAAAAAACAATGGTCCTGCGGACCAGTGCTTTGCCAATCTTACTGGTCCGCAAAAAAAATCACTGGTCCGACAAATTAAAAAGGACCGGTTTAAATATTATATAAAGTAACTATTGAGTACCAAATTAATAGTAATGTTAAAAATTAATACATATTCAATAATATTTTTTCTCTTTCGCCGGGGGCTCCCCTATCTCATATCGCCATCATTTTGGGTTCTGTCAAAAATATGTACTACTTGCTTCACCAAATGCAATTATCAAACGCACTTTTTTTACCGCTAGAACTGGAGGGTGTGATATTTTTTCACCACACACACACACTGGTCCGCCGGACCAGTGAATTTCTGATTCCACTGGTCCGAGCCGTTTTTTAGTTGTCCCGGACTAGCAAACCACCCCAATTTCGAACGCTGGTTTTACTGGACACAAAACAAACGCCCAAATACATGAAAAGGAATTGACTTGACTTTCATCCTTCGTAATTAAAAAAATAAATGTCTTATGCGTTCCAATTTGAATGCAAATTGATTTCTAGTCTGGCTCTAATGACCCCAATCTCTCAGACAGATGACCCCAACTTTCAAAATAAAAACTGATAACTGTATACACTACTGCACTTTAATTAGAAAATAGTTCGTACGGATATTTATTTCTTGGATGTTTTCGCAGTTCTTCCGTATTATAATAGCATAAATTGGCATGTTTTTTCATACCAGACATTGGAAACACTTATAGTAATTAGGTACAAGGTCTGCACTACTCAGTACTCAGTCAGTTGCTTAGATATTTGTAATTTTTAAAAACGCTGAATTTAGTTTTTCGCAACAAAGAAATCCAGCTTGAGGTAAAATTCGCTTCGGAGTGAGCAAAAGTCTCCACTCCATTTGACTTGACTTGACTTGACTTAAGTAAAATTCCTGTTTCAACTCTCCAAAATGTTAAGGAAACAGTATAATCATTCTTCGCTTTCTTTGGCCGTTTCAAGTTTCAATTACCTTGAATACTAGGTAATAGTTTGTGGTTTTGGGGTAATTTTTAAACTTTCCTCCATTGTAACAAAAATTCAAGGGACGGTGTACTTGAAATTTCTTATTGCTGATGTCTTATGCCGTAAAGGTCATTTTAAAATGCTTTTGTTTTAAAAGGAATGTTGTAGAGTTTATTGGGTAAAAATATATGAATATCTCTAATTCTAATACTAATTACTGTTTCCAGCCTTTTACTCAATACTTGAATGCCTTCAACGATGTTCTCAGACGTTCTGTGTAAGTTTTGAGTTCATAGAACTTCCGACTTTAAAGAAAAACGATGATGAGAATTACCTTAATCTTCCTTTAAAAACATATTGTACATTGTGTCTCAAATTTGGTATGCTAAGTCAATACACGCACGCGAAATGTTTTGTCAAAGCTCTTTAATTTTGAAACTATACAAAGAACAATGGAACCAGAACATGGGAAACGTTTTATTATGCTGAACCATAATTAAATATGGTTTTGTATACATTTCGTTTGTCTGATGAGACAAAATACTCTTAGGTTGTTTGCATGTCTTTCGTAATCATAAATACTGATAATACACCATACATTAACGTAATAAAATACATTTATTTTTTGTGCCTTAGAAAAAAGATTTTAACATTCGTTTCATTTGTAAAATCATCATTTATCATTTTGTAAAATTTTCTTGTTTGCTCAAATTTTCTCGTTGAAAACCGCACTTATGATTTTTCCAAGGAATATTGATATTCGTGTAATCAGGGGATTGGGTGATATATTCTTCTCTGAAAATCGGAAATTTCCCTTTTCTGTAAGGGAAACCCCCTCCGAATTTTTTTTACTACGCCACTACATCTAATTTCTCTTTAAAATACGGGATAAATTTAAAATTTACAGTAAGTGCACATTTAATAAGTCTAAAATACAAAATTAAAGTTTCAACACTTCTTTTATAGTGTTTCATTTTTAAACCAAACTACTAAAAAGTAATATTATTTGTCATAACATTTTTTTCTTCTTTCAAAACTAAATTTCCGGAAGAGTTTAGTCGGCTCAATACAGTAGATATATCTTTAACAATGTGAAAAACCGGAAAACTAAGCGAGGAAAATTGATACCATTTGATTGAACTATTATCCGGTTGTGGGACAGTCGTTTCTTGCCAAGGGGTCAAAAAATGTCATCAACTCCTGTTCGACATTTAATTAGCTCCAGACGGCGCCAGGAACAATTAACAAACTGAAAAAATTAATTTGGCTTTTCTCAACATTTAATAGTGGGTCAAACAAAACTGATGGATTGACTTAACTTAAGCAAGATCCTGATGGCCAAAATACATCTTCACAGGTTTTTATTGTTGCTTAGCACCCAACAGATGATGATGATAAAGAGAAACACACACACACACACAATTAGCCATACACATTAAGTGGCTGATCTACTTCAGTAAGGAAGGTGATTAGTGCTGGCTAAAGGGATTTCTCTCATCAATATTCTGTGCTGTTATAAAATAAATAAATTCGGCATAACCTGTGTTATTTTATAAATAATTACAGGCTATTAGACATACTTCTGTCGTGCGTTGTCTTTCGTGGCTTCCTTTTTTGTATTCAGTTCGATGCAAGTGAATATTTAATTAGAAGTTTTTGGTTGTATTCACCGCATTCTTGATGTTCGATAACTTTCATACTTGAAATCAGTCATCTCTATTTGAGAAGTTAGTGGGTTAGTAATATGAGTCGTGGGTTTGATACTTCTTGTTGAAAAGTGGATGATATTGCGTCAGATTTTAATATATTAAAGGCAGTGGTTTTAAATAGATGAAATTCTCCAAGGTAATGCAATACAGATGCTTGCCAAAAAGGTGGGATAAACTCTATTAAAGGTATTTTATTTATCCAAATAACAATAAAAAAATAAATTTCAATTTGAAGTAGTATTTTTAAAATATTACATTATTAACTAGGTCTGGAGTATATTTTACTCAATTTCAAAATTTTTCATTCGAATTATATAAAAAAGAATTACATTGTGGTCTTGTTTTATAAATTAAGAAAATTAAAATGGGTTAACAGCTTTAATCAGCTTTTATTAATAAGTTAAAGCATGATGATTGGCACTGGAATTTTATTTCTACTCTGGAGGCATTTGCCCACAATAACCCATCTTACATTGCTTCTGGCAACTTTTGTCTGTCGGCCTGCACTCTGGCGACTCAGGATTGCGTCTGTGACCGTTTTTTCCTACGTGATTCTGAATTGTTTTTTTAGGTAGTCTGCACCCTCCTAAAGGTATTATCATGAATTTAGAAATATTCTGTATTAAAGAGTACTACAAGGGATAGTATAAATCCCTAAACCACTTGTAGATATATTCACAGCCATTAGCGTTGGTGTTAAGCAGCAAATAAAAAAAGAAAAATTAGCTTTTTGCTGAATCTGATTGGTGAAATCAACGCTGATGGCTGTAAATATGTCTGTTAGCGTTATTTTGGAAAAAATATGATTTAATAATAGCTACCCATTTGGTTTTCTTAGTCATCATAAACATCACACTTACCTAAACTATTTAAAATTCAGCATCCATCGCAGTGACGTTTTCAAACTTTACACAAAGGATTTTATTAATACACTCCAACACTCGTGTCCAAAAAATAAGGATAATTTAATTTTTTTTAATAATGGCGTAATCATAGTTCCTGTAATATAATTTTCAGCGTCCCCAGACATAAGTCGAAACAAACACATATGAGAGCTACAAAAATATGGTTACCAACCTCCAATAAAAGATCCAAGAGCTAAAATTTTCCCAAAATGAAGACTGAGTAGATCACCTAAAAATCAAACTAAATGCACTCCACTCGCTTAAAATCTTGCATGCAGTTAAAGAATATCATATCCTTTACAAACATCAGGGATTTTTTTGCTAAATGACTCTCACAAAAACATTTCTGGTATACCGTTCTGGAACTCCATTATTAATGGAAGGCCTCTTTACCGCCCTCAAACTATTATTAGGGTAATTTGATCCCGGACTATATATTTCTACAGTTGGAACCTCCTACGATATGAATTTCATTGGTAAGGAACTAAGATTTGTGTCATTATTCTTAAGAAATAAAATTATTTTTACTTTTCTGAGACGAATGTATTTTTAAAAGCACCCCATTGTTACCTCATTTTCATGTAAAAAATATTAAGAACTGTCAAACTTTGAATTCCTAGGGTGCTGCTGCCGCATAACACACTATCCTTGGACTCCCTACCGATTCTGCTCTTACGTTAGTCGAGGCATGACCCCTTTAACTCTAAAAATACTCAATAACTATCTGGCATATTCCACAACCAAAAAAAAATTGCCCATGACTCTCCCCGTGACTATAACCCATGCAAGTCACTCGTGAGAACCGCCACAATCGTATCATCAGCAAAGCGTTTAAAATGTGATGTCGCTCGCTCGAGATCGTGACAGCGATACCGACACCACGCCGATCTTCCGATGACCTTCCATCCACGGACCCATCGACAATCCTGCTGACCTCGCCACTGAAAAGAACAATTACCATTTCGCGAATATAATAATAATAGAAAGGAAAGAATATAAGCGTATGCACGTTTGTGATACGTATAACGGGGTTTTTTCTTTCTTTTTTATTACCTTCATCATCACGTCAGACACTATTCCACTCGTTAGTTCCGGTCTGGAGACCATTGATTCGAGCATTACTCTCTTCGGTTGAGGCATTGTGAGCGTATTCAAATGAGAGGATACTTCAGATTGGCGATTGAAATCATCATTGTCGGTTATTAATTTGGTGAGGTTGGATTGAGTTAGGCGGGGTTTTAGCTTGTTATGAGGAGGATAATTAATCATCTGATGTGGAACTGTCATTGGCTGTTTAACGAAGTCGTGAAGCAGATATAGATATCAATATCGAAACCTTGAAAGAGTTTGACTTGTGAATGGGAAAGGAAAATGGGATAGCTTTGACGTTTTTAGATTTCCTTATTCTTTTCGTACTTGAATTTTGAAGCAAATATCCTTATGATTAGAAGCCCGGTGGCGCAGTGGTAGCGCATAGCTCTTCCGTGCCACAGGTCCGGGGTTCGATTCCCGGCTCCCGGGCTGGGCAAGGTCCACTCAACCTTTCATCCCTTGAGTGGGTCGATAAATTGAGGACCAAGCGTGCTTGGGAACTAAACACTGGGGGTCTTGCGTTAGACTGACCACCTAACCGGGACATATGCCTTGCACCCCAGGGCCCCACGGTCAAGAAAACGAAGATGGGCATCGTAGGCCTTGGCTATAGGGCTGTTGCGCCGATGAGTTTAGTTTAGTTTTTATCCTTATGATTAGGGAATCAAACGTAAACATTTTATGTTATAAATATCTAGTTTTATCATTTTTAATTTCACAAAACACATTAAAACTCTAAGCAGTATCATCCCTTATTTTGTTCTTATCTATGCCTGATGACATAAAATTCCATGCACATTATTCAATAAATTCTTTATGCTATGTTAGAGATCTGAAGCGTCTTACCTAAAAATTATTGAACATTTTTCTATATCTTAACTCTATTTGGACAAATGCAGGAAATACTATACTTAAAATTTACACATTTATGAACTTATTGTACCAAATAATGAAGAAGTAGGGTAAAACGGGGCAATTTGATACAAGGGGCATATTAATACACTTTCAATACCTCAAAAACTATCAAGTTATTTTGGTCGTGTTTTTACGAAAAGTTGTGTCTATATGCATAAGCATAACATATGAAAACATTAAGCTCTGTAATAAGTCTATAAAATTTGGTGAAAGAAACTAAAATTTTTTCATCAAAAATTTCCAAAAGTAAATTTCTAAGTAAAATGTAAAGTTTTCCTGAAGCTATTCTACTTGGAATACAGAGATCTGTAAATTTGAAAAGCAAGTTCATTCTTGTTGTTAATAGGGGAAATGCTTAAATTTTAAATAACCTTTGCCAATTTTTTTAATTAAAGGTTTCTATTCAGAAACAACAGATGGGGCAAATTGATGCACTTAGATGTGGGGTATTTTGATACACTAGTGGGGTATATCGATACGTATCAAATTACCTCTCTGTTGTATCTAAATGTCCCATATAATAGAGAATTTCGTGTGAAGTGTGAAGGAGTAGATTTCGAGTCTGCAGGAGGCCAGCAAGCAGGCCACTTAAAAATATTTTAGGTAATATCCATGTTGTAACTGAAATCCAAATGTTAAATCTTGGGGTCAATTAAAATGTTAAGATTGGCAACTGCTTGTACTGAAGCTACTTTTACTTCTGAAAAACATTTTTTTATTAACCTTTCAAGACGTGATAGTAATCATTTTCGACCTCTAGGACCCCGTAATTTCTCTCTTTTCCCATTGATTTAAGTTTCTACCCAGGTCAAAATTTATGCTGGAATTTGTTTGCTGGACAAGCATTGCATGCTAGATTCATGCTAGTTAACTAGCAAAAAACTAGCATAAATGTTTGCTGGTTCCAGCATAAGCCACCAGCAACCCAAGATCGGTTATGGCCCACTTTTATGCTTGCCAGCAAACAAAAATCCAGCATGTGTTGCTGGAAAATGTTGCTGGCCTAGCAAAGATTACGACCACCACTTGCTGGAAATTTTTGCTATTCTAGCATACAAAATCCAGCATGCGTTGCTGGAAAATGTTGCTGGCCTAGCAAAGATTACGACCACCACTTGCTGGAAATTTTTGCTATTCTAGCATACAAAATCCAGCATGCGTTGCTAGAAAATGTTGCTGGCCTAGCAAAGATTACGACCACCACTTGCTGGAATCTGTTGCTATTCTAGCATACAAAATCCAGCATGCGTTGCTAGAACGTGTTGCTGGCCTAGCAACAAATACGACCACCACTTGCTGGAATTTCGTGCTATTCTAGCATGCCAAATCCAGCATGCGCTGCTAGAACATGTTGCTGGCCTAGCAACGATTACGACCACCACTTGCTGGAATTTCGTGCTATTCTAGCATGCCAAATCCAGCATGCGCTGCTAGAACATGTTGCTGGCCTAGCAACAAATACGACCACCACTTGCTGGAATAGATATATTCTCAACAATATTAAAAAATAGAATTTCTAAAAAAAGTTGGGAAATTCCCCATGCACATGCATAACATTTCTACTAGCAACAGCTCTTAGATCTAATGAAAAGACAAAACAAAGTATACACATTTAAAAAGTTTTATTCTTTAATTCTTGTATAGCAATTTCTGTACATGTCTTGATTTTTTAAGACAATTAAGTGTTTTTGTTCTTCAATTCAGCCTCTATTTCTGCAGGTGCTTTTCCTTTCTTTATGAGGAATTTTCTCATCTGATCTGAAATGTAAACAAAACATGAAATAACAAAGAATTAAAATAGTAAAAGAGTACAAAAAATCCGAATCAAATATTGAAAATTTCTTCAGCTTAATAAGCAATATTTTTGCTTCAGCTACAGATGAACCAACAAGTATGGTTTTTATGACAAAAATTAACAATTAGTTAACAAATTTACATTACTACATAAATTATACATAGATTTATTTGGCCATCTAAGACCAAAACAAGTCTCTTAATTTATGGTTTAGTCCACTGCAAAACCATTGTGACTGTAAGTGAAAAGCCTGGGTTAGAAAGACGATTTAAGTGTTATTTTGCATGGTTCAATACACTGTCAAAATGCCTAATCATTTTCCCCACACCATCTTCATACATATCAATCTATTTTCTGAAAGATCATCCCAAAACTCCTACTCAGGTTTCATTTCCATAGAACATCATATAAAAAAGTTTTGAGGCAAGGAATTTCAAAAAATTAACTTTAGAAGAAAAAACTGGTGTTCCTTCAAAATCCAGGGAATTTAAGTCATACATCCAGAACTTACAGGGTAGGTGGGACATTGTCAAGTGTAAACTGCCATAAATTCAACCAAGTTGAATTTTCAAAAGTTGGGGTAAAATAATAACATTTAAATTATATTCAATTGGAAAGACTAATAATAATTAAGATAAGTAACATGCAATTAAATCTATGATTAAAAAGGCTTGATAAATTCCAAGTCAATTATCAGATCAAAGATTTTAAGTCTTGCCAAAAATTTACCCACAACATAATTTATTTATTCTGCAATTTGTGTACTAAAATTCAGACTTCATAGATTATTTTTACTTTTATATTTTTTACATTTATTTTTACTTGGATATATTATATCAAATTTTTAGATAGAAGTCTGCTTATCTGATTGAAAAGGGATAATTTACAATTTGCTTTTAATTGTAAGAAGAATCCCAATTGTTGAGCATTGTCTACTTAATTTCACTGCTAGGCAAGATGGAAAAATTCAATAATTTAGGTTCTTGCATATTTTCTTTTTAAAGTTTTCAAATGGAAAATTACTTTCCTTATAGAAAAATTTAAAACTGCATAACTTTAAATTCTAGCAGCAAGTCAAGGTATTTTATGTACCTGATATTACCTCCAACTTCTCGACTGAACTTTGAACTATCTTTTTTAATCATTTCCCTTAATCTAGCAATTTTTTAAAATTGCAGAAAAACTTATAAAATATCACATGAACAATGAAATGGGTCCTTAAATTTTAACTTAAACCTGTCTCTGAGTAAAACAAGCTTATTTGATTTTTTGATTTTTTTTTATTTAAATGAATTAACAGTTCTTTATGTTCTGAAACTGATCAAAAATATATTGATATTATAACTTCTGTGTGATGTAACAATTTTGCATCACATTCTGATATATTTTATTCACTAATTAATATAATTAACTAATCAAGGGAAGCAGTTCACTGCCATCTCATCGGTGAGATGCCCGTTCTGAGAGGCCGAATGAATAATTGTACTATTAGTTACTAAAAGTTTTATCCTTCTTTCACTAACTACTTTCCAAATTTTGAAATCAAAAATTATTTTTTTAAATCATAACTATGGTTACATTTGATACAGTACTAAATAAATCAAGACAATGATTATATTTAATACATTACTGAAAAAATTGAAATCAATCTTTGAGTTTACTGTAATAGGTAAAATTAATTTAACTAAAATCAATAATGTTTATTTCCTTAATAAATAAGTAATTAGTGATAAAAAATAAATTCAAATCATTGATATTTATGTAGAATAAGAAAAAAATTGGATTGAAAAACAAAACTAAAAATATAAAGATGAGCTTTTGATAAAAATCCTCTAAACATTTTACAAAGTTGATAATAACAGGTATAAAATTATAGGATTTTAGTACCAAACCCTTGCTATTTACAGAACCACAAAAACAAATCAAGTTGATTGCTATTTACAGCATTTTCAGTGACAGCAGCGAGTTCATAAAAAAATATAGGATTCTCATTGTAAAAATATAGGACATACAAAATTGCACTACAAATTCTTAACGAACACAGTTTTAATTCCTATTTAGAATTTCTTTTGTTAGTTACATTAGATAATTAATTAAAACAATATTCAATCATGGTGAATAGTAAAAACTGAAAAAATTCTTCACATCTAAAATTATCAAAATCTTGAGTTGTATTGAATCCATATGCTTTAATTGACTTTTCATAGTTGCTCGGTTCTGATTTCAAGTCTAAAAGTTGCAACTATATATAACCCACTATCCATGAAATATTTCATAAAACTAGAGAAAATTATAAAAATCTGGGGAATGTTCTGAAAAATCAGGAGCAGTGTGGGTAAATCTGAGTCGGGTAATAAAAATGTAGAAAGCTAAAATTTCCTGCATAAAAACCTCAGAAGGTATATGTAAACGCGAAAATAAAAATGCAATTCCGAGAAAAATCATAGTAATCACAAGTTTCCAAGTTGTTATTATCTGCATTTTAATCAGAGAAAGCAGACTTTTTGACCAGTCATCAGGCAAAGAAACATGCAGGCAGAGCTGACCGCTTTTTAAAAATTTGTAATATGCATCAGTAAAAACAAAATAGCAAAATTTTTCGGAAGAATTTTTTGGATTTTGATAGAATCTGTTAAAGAAAATTGACATGAAGAGAGAAAATATAGGACAAATGCCACTTTTCGAAATTATAGGACACTTATTAGTCTTTTCTCAAATATATAGGAATTCTAGGACAACTGCCATCACTGCATTTCCATAATCAAAGGGTCAATATGGTAGTAACACTGTTTACTGTTTTCCAGTAACACTGTTTTCCAGGCAATCAATTGTATAAATGCTAAATGTATATATAGTATAAAAAAAAAGTTTAAAAATTTTAATGCACAAATAATTTTTCAAACCAATTTTAAAGCATACAACTAATAATTTTCTTTAAATTATGGTAGTTTAAGTTTAACATTTTTGATTTAAATCATATGAGTTTTTTAAAAAATCAAGTGATTTAAATCATGCAACCCTGGCCAAAATGTGCGTTATCAGGGTCAGGGGTCTGTCTAGGATTTTTTAAAAGGTACCTATTTTGTGAAAATTTAGTGCTAATTTGTGAAAATTTAAGTGCAAAATCAACTTAAAAACATGTACATATAAGTTTTAGCATTAGAAACAAAAGAAAATTTAGTCTAGAATGACTAATAATTTACTATTGAGAATATATGTATTTTGTGAAGGTACCTTTTTCCTAAAACTGAATTAGTGAAAGTAGGTACCTAATTATCAAATGTTGAATTTGTATAGGTATAGCAAAACAGTAGTAATAAGTATTGAAATTTAGTACAAACCGCTGCCAATCGGTCAGCTGATTTTGCATTTTATAATAAATCAAGGACGGAATTTTGTTAACAGAACTTATAGAAGGACGGATTTCCGCCCTAGGACCTGTTTAGTTAATCCTTCTGGGGAGGAATCATTAATTCCTGGACCATCCAGAGGAATATTTAAATTGTTCCTCCAACATATTAAACTTCTGGTAAAAAAGGTGTATATTTCAAACTACACCATTAGTTGAGGGATAAAAAATTCTATATGTATTCCCTAAACTACCAAAAAGGGGTCAAATTTCCAAAAACAATTCCTAGGGAAACCCCCTATTAATAAAAAGCTAATTATAAATAATTCACAAACACTTACGACAAAAGTTACTTTACTTTATCCAACGCCCATTCTTGGATCATCCATTCCATGGCTGGCAGAAAGGGCACACGTTGTCAGCACTCAGTAGACTGCCCAATGCGGTGAAGGTGACCTGCGACAAAAGTTAATTCAAAATACAAATCTTGATATAGACAAGGGTGCTAAAATGTAAAAAATTTATTTCTTTGTAGGTAATAAATCAGGGTTTTGATCATCCTTCTGGGAATCATAAATTCCTGGGTCATCCAAAAGAATATTGAAATGTGTTCCCCAGAAGCACTTAATTTCTGGTAAAAAAAAAGGTGTATTTTTTCTAACAGCAGCATTGGTTAAGGCATAAAAATTTAAATATTTTGAAATATATTAATATTTATTCCTTGTGCAACAAAAAATAGCTAATATAGCTACTTTATTTTTAAGAGTCAAATTTCCAAAAACAATTCCTAGGGAAACCCCCTATTAATAAAAAGCTAATTATAAATAATTCACAAACACTTACGACAAAAGTTACTTTACTTTATCCAACGCCCATTCTTGGATCATCCATTCCATGGCTGGCAGAAAGGGCACACGTTGTCAGCACTCAGTAGACTGCCCAATGCGGTGAAGGTGACCTGCGACAAAAGTTAATTCAAAATACAAATCTTATGATATAGACAAGGGTGCTAAAATGTAAAAAAATTATTTCTTTGTAGGTAATAAATCAGGGTTTTGTTAATCCTTCTGGGGAGGAATCATAAATTCCTGGGTCTTCCAAAAGAATATTGAAATGTGTTCCTCAGAAGCATTTAATTTCTGGTAAAAAAGGTGTATTTCTTCAAACAGCAGCATTGGTTAAGGCATAAAAATTTAAATATTTTGAAACATATTAATATTTATTCCTTGTGCAACAAAAAATAGCTATATAGCTACTTTCTTTTTAAGAGTCAAATTTAAAAAAAAAAAAAAAAATCCTGAGTAAACACAGATACCCACTTTTAATATGGATGGGTTTCACTAGTTTCGTTCTGCATCTGGCAGTGCTAATATATTATTTCCGGTTTACCACATTAGCGTTATCCTTGGCATTGCTTTGGCATCCTTTTCATTCTTGTTTGTTTTTTGTTTTTGTTTCGAAGTCAACTTCAACCACGTAAATTCGTTTTTCTCTTTTCGTATTAATTATTTTTGAATGTATTATTTTTTATTCATTCAGTAATCAGCCTTTTTTTGCATTCACTCCTTTTTTTTATTATTATTTTATTAAAAGAGGATTAGGGAGAAAAATAATATTTTTAATATTTTAAAAACGACGTTTTTGCCAAGTTGCCAAATGCATCTGCTATGTTGTGGTTCTAAACCGGAAGTCTCTAGGACTTTGTTATTGTTTACATTTATCAACCCATCCATAAAGCTAATTATAGAACACTATATACACACTAATTACAAACACTTATCACAAAAGTTACTTACTTTACTTTATACAACGTCCATCTGTGGCCTCTCGGACAAATGGCCACCATCCATATCAGCAGACATTATAGCAGACTGTCTGATTTAGTGGACCTGCAACAAAAGTTAATTTAATGGTTATAAATCTTATCATTTATACAGGGTGCTGAAATGTAAAAATATTATTTCTTTGTTGGTAATAAATTAAGAGTTTTGTAAATCCTTCTGGGGAGAAATCATAAATTCCAGGGCCATCCCCTCATATTCACTTACTAATGCAAACTGTGACACACTCAAAGTGTGTGATTGTGAAGTCGAGAGCAGCTGGCGAAGAAAAGAATTATATCCCCAAGCCAGCTCGGTGAAGTCTTTTCTGTTTCTTAGCTGCACAAGCATATGCCGTTGAAAGTGAAATATCCAATATGTTAGCTATTATACATAAAGTTGAATTTCCAATATGTTCGATTAGAGAAATTTTTCACTGGCTAATCCTGAAGTACCTTTTTTCTTTAATGACGTTTTGAATAGAAGGGAGGCTAGAAGGTGATCCTGAATATACAATACAATTTGGAATAGATTTTTAGTAATTTCATTTTCACTGGGGGTTCACTTGCTCATTTAATGTGCTCCTATGGACAAGCCGCTACTTGCATCCATTAATATAAGTAAGTTATGTAGCTTTCCCCATGGTTAGGGGAAAGCAATATTGTGAGCAAACAACAATCCTAAAAATAAGAGTAGGTACTTATAGGAATTGGAATTATATTCCTTTAATGCCAATGACTTTGGAACTACGCAGAAATTTATCCATATTAAAGTTTTATTTTAACTTAATAAAAAACAATATAGATTGCCCTCCTTTACTTACGTTACTTGACTTCCATATCCCTCCACGCTATACAAGAAATAAAATAGTATTCTTGATTCCTTTAATTGTCAAGAACTATCTTTCAAGCCAAACTATTTATCAATTTTATAATATAGTTAATAATCTGCCCACAACCAGTGATCTGTTTTTAGATTCTTACTCTAAATTAAAACTTGATTATTTGCAAAGTGTATCTCCACGATTTTTTGTTTTTCTCTTTTGTGTAGATTTAGTGCTTATTTTTTTGTGGTTATGTGTGTCCTTTTATATTTAATGTGTTGTACTGTTTGTGCCTTTTTCTTGCCAAGTAATTGGAATTTCACTTCTGTTTGGCAATGTATTTAAATAAATTTGGGATTTGGGGATATATCCAATCCCCCCCCCCCGAAATATCAATATCCCCTTCCGAAATTTTTTTCTGGCTACGCCACTGTCTTAAGGATTAGCCGGGCACATTATATCCAAAATCGGACTTGGGACGGCCCCGTTCTCTGGAGTACGACCAACAAATTTATCTTTTTTAATTCGTGGGAAATCAAGATATGGTAACTCTAAATGAATATATTGAACACCTAACTTACTTGAAATAAGAAGCGTTGTTCCACGATGTTATGTTTCGCCCGTAGGGATGGGCAAAAAGTATCGATACTTGGTGGTATCGATATAAAAGGTTTCGATATCCGATATTTTGGATCGATACCAGAGCTAGGTATCGATACTCAAAGGGTGAGTATCGAAATTTCGATACCGGCGTTTTTTCGATACTATAACGTCTTGGGGAGAAGCCCCCTAAGGATGACTCATGACTCGTCCCCGACTACATTTTGGGAAGAAAACTTTTTCAAGGAACTTGGCTCCGGAATGCCGGCGGTCACCCGATCCCTGGACATTCTACGACGGGGAGAACCGGTTTTGGGGGAGGCGGACACAGGAAGTCGGCCGAGAGAGAGGTCGGGTCGCCTTTTTTTGGTGGATGAGAGGGACCCTCTCAAAATACCACCTCCATCGGTACAGTACACAATACCTGTAATGCTGTTTCGATAATTTGACAAAATTTTGAAATGGTATCGATACTCCTTTTTTCGATACCGGGTTGCATAGCATTTCATTACACCACTTTTAATACTTTCAATACCAAAAGAGTATCGAAATATTTTATTTCAAACCATATTTCATTTTCATTTCAAACCATTTCGATTTTCGATACCTTCTTAAATAAAAGGTACATCTTGAATCGGTATCGATACTTCAGTTACAATTTTCCCTGGGGAGAATTTAAATGTTTTCCATACCAGCAGAAACGAAGAGTAAGTGATAGTATCAAACAACACTATTTCGATGCGGTACCTTGATGCACGAAAAAAATGTCGCGATGGTATCGATACTTCTTTTTTTCGATACCGCCGATACTTCAGTTACAATTTTCCCAATGGAGAATTTAAATGTTTTCGATACCAGCAGAGTCGAAAAGTAAGTGATAGTTTCCAACAACGCTGTTTCGATACCTTATTGATGCTAGAAATTTTTTTCAAATGGTATCGATACTCCATTTTTCGATACCGCACCGGATGGCATTTCAATACCTCTTTTAACACTTTAAATCCAAAGTAAAAGAATATCAAAGATTTTAAATACCATTTCGATACTTTTTATAAAAGTTAGATCTTGAATCAAAAGTTATTTATAACTTCTCTCTGTACGCTAGGTTGATTGTTATACAAAATGGTCACATAACATAGGAAAGTTTTATACCTGCAATGCAAAGTTAAATTTCGCATCTTTTTAATTTTATAATTATTAATACTAGCATTTTAGTATTATAATATCCGTCACTAATTTAGATGTAAAACGAAACATTTTTTTAAGTTTTAGATAAATATATACATTATCAACTTTTTATTATAATTGGAGATTCCTGATTATAAATTTATCTAACTATAATGAAGCTGTTTAGTATAGTAGTATCTACAATAATTAAAACCTTTTAATTGCTTACAAATCGTTCATCTTGAATCTTGAAGGAC
Organism: Tetragnatha montana; assembly: GCA_963680715.1. Classification (NCBI taxonomy): domain Eukaryota; kingdom Metazoa; phylum Arthropoda; class Arachnida; order Araneae; family Tetragnathidae; genus Tetragnatha; species Tetragnatha montana. Next base: position 49,776,583 of record OY796675.1, read on the forward strand.
GGTATCATTCTTTCGATACTCTTCCTCGGTGAAAAACTTATAAGTTGAATTAAATATGTTGATGACTTTTTTTCTAGGATGAAGAGCAACACTAATAGTAAGTAGGGAGTCTATATCCTCTTGATATTACTATTTCTTACTTTTCGTATCTGCTGGTATCAAAAACATTTTAATTCTCCATTCTAAAATTGTAACTGAAGTATCACTCATTCAAGATGTGCCTTTTATAAGAAGGTGTCTAAAGGGTATTAATACTCTTTTGGTGTTGAAATTTTATGCGGCGTGGTATCGAAAAAATGAGTATCGATACCACTTCAAAAATATTCTAGCATCAAGTTATCGAAACAGAATTATTGGTACTATCACTTACTCTTCGTCTCTGCTGGTATTGAAAAAATTTGAATTCTAGCCTGGGAAAATTGTAACTGGAGTATCGATACTGATTGAAGATGTACCTTTTATAAGAAAGTATCGAAATGGTATTTAAAATCTTTCGATATTCTTTTACTTTGGATTGAAAGTGTGAAAAGAGGTATTGAAATGCCATCCGGTGCGGTATCGAAAAGAGGAGTATCGATACCATTTGAAAAAAAAAATTCTAGCATCAAGGTATCGAAACAGCACTATTGTTTAATTCTAATATTTACTCTTAGTTTCTTCTGTTATCGAAAATATTTAAATTCTGCACAACTGAAGTATGGATACTGATTCAAGATGTGCCTTTTATAAGAAGGTGTCTAAAGGGTATTGAATATCTTTCGATACTCTTTTGGTGTTGAAATTTTATGCGGCGTGGTATCGAAAAAATGAGTATCGATACCACTTCAAAAATATTCTAGCATCAAGTTATCGAAACAGAATTATTGGTACTATCACTTACTCTTCGTCTCTGCTGGTATTGAAAAAATTTGAATTCTAGCCTGGGAAAATTGTAACTGGAGTATCGATACTGATTGAAGATGTACCTTTTATAAGAAAGTATCGAAATGGTATTTAAAATCTTTCGATATTCTTTTACTTTGGATTGAAAGTGTGAAAAGAGGTATTGAAATGCCATCCGGTGCGGTATAGAAAAGAGGACTATCGATACCATTTGAAAAAAAAAAATTCTAGCATCAAGGTATCGAAACAGCACTATTGTTTAATTCTAATATTTACTCTTAGTTTCTTCTGGTATCGAAAATATTTAAATTCTGCACAACTGAAGTATCGATACTGATTCAAGATGTGCCTTTTATAAGAAGGTGTCTAAAGGTTATTGAATATCTTTCGATACTCTATTGGTGTTGAAATTTTATGCGGCGTGGTATCGAAAAAATGAGTATCGATACCACTTCAAAAATATTCTAGCATCAAGTTATCGAAACAGAATTATTGGTACTATCACTTACTCTTCGTCTCTGCTGGTATCGAAAAAATTTAAATTCTAGCCTGGAAAAATTGTAACTGGAGTATCGATACTGATTGAAGATGTACCTTTTATAAGAAAGTATCGAAATGGTATTTAAAATCTTTCGATATTCTTTTACTTTGGATTGAAAGTGTGAAAAGAGGTATTGAAATGCCATCCGGTGCGGTATCGAAAAGAGGAGTATCGATACCATTTGAAAAAAAAAAAAAAATTCTAGCATCAAGGTATCGAAACAGCACTATTGTTTAATTCTAATATTTACTCTTAGTTTCTTCTGGTATCGAAAATATTTAAATTCTGCACAACTGAAGTATCGATACTGATTCAAGATGTGCCTTTTATAAGAAGGTGTCTAAAGGGTATTGAATATCTTTCGATACTCTTTTGGTGTTGAAATTTTATGCGGCGTGGTATCGAAAAAATGAGTATCGATACCACTTCAAAAATATTCTAGCATCAAGTTATCGAAACAGAATTATTGGTACTATCACTTACTCTTCGTCTCTGCTGGTATTGAAAAAATTTGAATTCTAGCCTGGGAAAATTGTAACTGGAGTATCGATACTGATTGAAGATGTACCTTTTATAAGAAAGTATCGAAATGGTATTTAAAATCTTTCGATATTCTTTTACTTTGGATTGAAAGTGTGAAAAGAGGTATTGAAATGCCATCCGGTGCGGTATAGAAAAGAGGAGTATCGATACCATTTGAAAAAAAAAATTCTAGCATCAAGGTATCGAAACAGCACTATTGTTTAATTCTAATATTTACTCTTAGTTTCTTCTAGTATCGAAAATATTTAAATTCTGCACAACTGAAGTATCGATACTGATTCAAGATGTGCCTTTTATAAGAAGGTGTCTAAAGGGTATTAATACTCTTTTGGTGTTGAAATTTTATGCGGCGTGGTATCGAAAAAATGAGTATCGATACCACTTCAAAAATATTCTAGCATCAAGTTATCGAAACAGAATTATTGGTACTATCACTTACTCTTCGTCTCTGCTGGTATTGAAAAAATTTGAATTCTAGCCTGGGAAAATTGTAACTGGAGTATCGATACTGATTGAAGATGTACCTTTTATAAGAAAGTATCGAAATGGTATTTATGGTATGGTATTTTATGATTATGTGAATGATATAATTTCAATTTTTGAATCATCTTTACTCTTTGCTGACGATCTGAAAATCTTCAAACAAATATCTTCCTTACATGATATAAATAGTCTACAAACTGAACTTGACAACCTAACTGTTTGGTGTGAGAGAAACAAACTGTCACTCAATATTGACAAATGTTTTATTTTAACTTTCTCTCGGATATCTAATCCTTTTTTATATGGTTACAAAATAAATAATATCATATTATCCAGAAAATCTATCATCAGGGATCTTGGTATCATCTATAATTCAAACTTTAATTTTAACGCTCATATTCAGGACATCACTTTGAGGGCCAGTAAATGTTTGGGAATGTTGCGAAGATCAACAAGAAATTTTAGTTGTATATCAGTGATTTTAAATCTTTTTAATATTTTAGTTCGTCCGATACTAGAGTATGGCACTGTGATCTGGAACCCTACTAGCATATCCAATAAAAATATAATTGAAAAAGTGCAAAAAAATTTTCTACGATATTTATCTTTTAAATTCAATTGTACCAATTCTGAAACCCCAATCTTACTTGAACAGCGCAGATCACTTATTATTCTTAAGTTTTTCCATAATATTTTACATAACAATATTGATTGCCCTTTTATATTAAATCAAATAAATATACATGTTCCTCCATATAATACAAGAAATAGCAAAATTTTAAAAGAAACTTTTTATTCCAAATCATATTTAAATAAACAAACAATAATACAATTCATAAAAATAATAAATCACTTACCAGAGCACAGTGACGTATTCTTTGATAGTTTTAAAAAACTTCAATTTGATTATATAAACAATTTGTAATTCAGAGTCATTTTTGTAATTTTCTATTTAATGTTTATTGTATTTTGAACGTGTTTATTGTAATTTGAATGTATGCATGTATTCGGTGTCTTCCTCTGTTTTCCTCATGTAAATGGATTTTTTTGTCTGTATGATGGAAATAAAATTTATTTATTTATTTATTTATTTATTTAAAATCTTTCGATATTCTTTTACTTTGGATTGAAAGTGTGAAAAGAGGTATTGAAATGCCATCCGGTGCGGTATCGAAAAGAGGAGTATCGATACCATTTGAAAAAAAAAATTCTAGCATCAAGGTATCGAAACAGCACTATTGTTTAATTCTAATATTTACTCTTAGTTTCTTCTGGTATCGAAAATATTTAAATTCTGCACAACTGAAGTATCGATACTGATTCAAGATGTACCTTTTATAAGAAGGTGTCTAAAGGGTATTGAATATCTTTCGATACTCTTTCGGTACTGAAAGTATAAAAAGAGGTAATGAAATGCTATGCCGCACGGTATCGAAAAATGGGTATCGAAAGTGGTATCGATACTTTGAGTATCGATACTTCATGACCGATATTTAATGGGATCGATATCATGGATTTCGATCCGGATCGATACCGAATATCGATACTTTGACAGATTTTGCCCATCCCTTGCCGCCGAACGCCATGACGTGAATAAACAAGGAATGATGCGTTGCCACAGAAGGGAAATCAACCAACTAAATGGAAATCTTCGCTGTGGCTTAGTCGACAGAGTTAAATTCGACTTAAAACATCATGAAAAGTAAATAGTTTTAAAAAGAAATCTTGATTAAATTTAAAAATAAAAATGTTCTCATCTTCTCATTGGTAGGACGAAATTTTTTGAAGCATTTCTTTTTTCTCAAGAACTTTATAATAACCAATCCCGGTAGAGATGAGGAACGGATTAACTAAGACTACAGAAATTTTTAATTTTCCTGGCAAAATACTGCGTTTTTTGACTTTTTAAACCCATTAAACGCTTTTAAATTTTATTTCTTTGGCATATTCTTACAGATGACCTCAAAATATATCGAATTTTTAAGCAATTTGTTACATATTTCGGGGTTTTCAGAGTCTGGTAAAAAACAGTATTTCGAGAAAAAGCACAAGTCCGAAAAGGCCCACTAATTGGTATTTAATAATAAGTTTGATTTTTTTTTTAATTTTTTTATGGTAGTAGAGTAATGTGGTAAGCTTTTTCCAGAAATTTGAGTTTCCATGGTGATTCTGCCGTCATCCAGGAATTTTTGAACACAAAAGAGGCTTGCTTGATTTTATATGCGTTTTTGGGATGTAAGAAAAAGGTGGAAATGGGGAAGTATGAGTGCACCCCCCAAGTATTCTATATCATCGTGTTCGCATAGACTAGTAGATTAAGAATATGTAAAGCATAAGGGGGTAGGATCCATATTTCGGAAGTTTTTCCGGTTTTACTGAAAAAACCTTAATTGGGCGTCACGCCCGGAGTTTTAGAGGTAGGGGTCTGAAATTTTAATATGTGTACCACCTTAAAATTTCCTTTAGAACAATGCTTGTCACTAAGAGGTGAGATCCATATTTTGAGGTTTTGAGTCCATGAGCTCGATCTAATTTTCACTTTCAAGCACCCTAGCTCCTTTTCACAGAGAAGTAAGGAGTCTCTCTAACATTATTCTGAAAGGTCACAAAAAGTTGTTCAAAAATACGGTTATTGCTAAGCTTTCAGACCATTATTTCGGGAGAAATATGTGAAAAACCGTCTATGAAAACCAAACATTGAATTCTTTAGATTGTGCAATTTTTACACCACCTCTTGGTAAAACCTGCGTTTGCGTTTCGAAATCTCATTTTAAATGCTTTCACAAAATATAAACCACAAAGCTGTTATTCTAATAAACCCGGAGCTATTCAATGTCAAAGTCAATACGAGTAGGCTTAACGACTAACGTGCCACGAGGTGCCTATTCCCACTCGAAAAGTAAAGTGTTCACCTGTAAATGAGAGCTGCGGAATCTTGTGTGGCACGTATTGTATTGTGGAAGAAGCACGTTTCCGCAGTTCTCAATGTCGATCGAAATCACCATGGCGATATTCATTTCACGACATTGTCCATTATTAATTAAAATCAGTTCACTGATATTATTTTAGTAATTTTACCAAAAAATGGGTAAAAAGGTCTAAATTGACATTTACACTTATTTTTCATACAAATAAGGTTATAAAAGATGTTTTCTCCCTATGATGAAATCTCCCTCTCTTCTAAAAAATTACGCAATATCGATCAAAGTTGTCAGATATCGTGATTCCGATGTCCGATATTCTACGTGTAGGCTTAGCGCACCACGAGGGGTTCGTTCCCACCAAACATGTGCTTCTTCAAACATTTAACGCCTTAAACTCCTTTTTATCGGAGAGAAACGGAGTCTCACTAAAAAGATTAAAAGAGTTCTTCAAGAATATGGTTATTACTAAGCTCTCCAACGATTATTTTGGGAGAAATGTGTGAAAACCATCTTGTCTTTGAAAACCATACAGTGAATTTATTGCACAATTTTTACACCACCTCTTAGTTAAACCTGCTGTTAGAAACCGCCTTTTAAATGCTTTCAGAAAATATGAACCACTCAGCTATCCTTACAATAAATCCGGAGGTATTCAGCGTATAAGTCAGAACGTGTAGGCTTAACGTACCACGAGGCGCATATTTACCAGGTTCCTACCTTTCCATGCTATGAAATTAGCTTGAACAGCTAATAAGCATTGAATGCTTGTACCTAGCATGTCATGCTATTGCTGAGACATAGCATCCCAAGCTAGCTACATAGCATCCCTAGCTGGCAAGCATAAAAAAGCATAAAATAGCACATCAAGATACCTAACTCTCCATGCTATGAAAATAGCATAAACAGCTACAAAGCATCGGATGCTTGTCCATAGCATGTGGTGCTATTGCTGAGACATAGCATCCCAAGCTAGCTACATAGCATCCCTAGCTGGCAAGCATAAAAAAGCATAAAATAGCCCATCATGGTACCCAGCTCTCCATGCTATGAAAGTAGCATAAACAGCTACAAAGCATCGGATGCTTGTCCATAGCATGTGATGCTATTGCTGAGACATAGCATCCCAAGCTAGCTACATAGCATCCCAAGCTGGCAAGCATAAAAAAGCATAAAATAGCACATCAAGGTACCTAGCTCTCCGTGCTATGAAAGTAGCTTGAACTGCTTAAAAGCATCGGATGCTTGCCCATAGCATGTGATGCTATTGCTGAGACATAGCATCCCAAGCTAGCTAGATAGCATCCCAAGCTGGCAAGCATAAAAAAGCATAAAATAGCACATCAAGGTACCTAGCTCTCCGTGCTATGAAAGTAGCTTGAACTGCTTAAAAGCAACGGATGCTTGTTCATAGCATGTGATGCTATGGCTGAGCCATAGCATCCCAAGCTAGGAACATAGCATCCCAAGCTGGCAAGCATAAAAAAAGCATAAAATAGCACATCAAGGTACCTAGCTCTCCATGCTGTGAAAGTAGCTTGAACTGCTTAAAAGCATCGGATGCTTGTGTATAAGCAAGCCATGCTATGATATGTATGCTGGTTAAGATAGCATCCCATGCTGGCAAGCATAAACAAGCATACGCTAGCATAAAAAACTAGCATACCTAGCAAAAACTAGCAAAAACCAGCATACTTTCTTTGCTTGCACCAGCATAAATTTTGACCTGGGTATAAAGTGCAATAGATGGCACAAACCATTAGTGCCTTATTTACTTTCTATATGATTTTTGGTGAAGATACCTTGGAATATTATTTGACTTGATCACGGGAAAACTATCCCATCAAAACAGTTTGTTATTTCTTTAATTAGAGATATTTTTAAAAATGACCATTTGTCAAATTCTTTAATTATTTTTATTTCTAAATGTTTAATGGAAAAAGGATTTTTTATACTTGAAAAAAGGTGTTAAAATGTGCTGCAGACACATGGCAATAAAAGTATATTTGTTATTTTTCAAAACTTTTGTTATTAAATACTATTTTTGAGCAAATTAATCACTGTATTAAAATACCCCAAGCGATGTATCAATATGCCCCACTGGTGGGGCATTTTGATACAAAATTGAATTTTTACAAAGGTCGTTATATTTTAATTTTCATTAAACTTATATTATTTTTCTAATTGGTTTTATAAAATTGAGTCATTCTTAGATATTTTTAGAAAAAAAAAACTATCCGAATAAATCATTTTTCCACTCAAAAAATGGATTTGAATTTTGATGTATTAAACTGTCCCGTTTTCCCCTATAGGTATACACGTGCCACAGATGCTGAAGAGCAAGGAATCTATTCTGACGTGTCCTCTATGAAGAATTTCTCCTTTGAGCATCAAAAAGAACTTTTTTTTTGTGCATAAATAAAAACATTTACGTTTAGATTTTCTGGAGTAAAAGTCTTTAATGATGTGAAATGTTTCTTAAACCATCTATAAACTAAATTTTGATGAAAAATATATTGAACAGTTTGCAGTTTGAGAAAAAAAATATAAGCCATTAGTCATTGCTATATTCAAATGGACGAATTAGTGATAATAAAAGTTATACCTGCTTACGTTTAAAATCACGTAAAACACCATATTTTTGCTTTTATTGTAAAGTTTTCTAAACGAGTTACTATATTCATGTTTAAAAAACCAAATTAAAAAAAAAGAGTCCTCAGAAGAAAGTAAGGATTTCAAAACATTCCCTAACCACCCCTGGCGCCGCCTTAACGATTTCTACCCAAGTCACCGCCTGAAAGTTTCCAACAAAACTTCAAAGTACTCAGTCCAAAAAGCTTTTCCCCCGAAGCTCATCCGATTAGAAGAAGAGTTATACTCTCAGCCCCGGAAAAAACAATCACTTTTCTCCATCTTGGAGGTCAGCGAAACCAGAGTTCGTTGATGTGCATCTTCTGCTTTTTAAGATGACTAATAAGAGACAAGGAGAGTCCGCGAGAGGATCCGTTTCAGGTCACTGGGCAGACCGCGTTAAAGTGCAACATTCTTTTTAAAGCCCTGCTGGACCTTTGTTCCTTGACCGTAAGGATTCCGTTTTGCACCTCCTCTTCGATTCTTCCTTTTGTTTTAATTTTGTGAGGATGAAATTGGAAACGGTTTTTTTTTTGCGATGCGATCTTCTTCTTTTTGAAAGAGAGTATAAAGAAAGGATTTCTCTCTCTCTAATGGTCAGTTTGGGAGATCTCGTTTTAGATTTCTCTTTATATGAATTGTGATTTGAAAGAAAGTTTAAAGCGATGGTGGTTTTTATCGAGTTTATAATGGTGGGAAAATGGTTTGTGAAGGTTAGATTCATTTTCAGTTCGCAGTTTTCCCAACACCTTGGATTACTTAACCCTTCTTGTAAGTCATTACATCTACTAAGACTTTCTCATCATTTATTTTCAAGAATTCAAGGAATATTTTTTTGTAACTGTGTGATGTAATCGTTTCTTTAATATTACTTTCAACTTTCAATCTAAATTGGTCTTTTAGCATTGCTGTGATCGGTTTCTAAATAATTTAGATTTCTGTGATCCTATATGAGCCTGTGATAAAACCATAGATATATATACTAACGTAACTGGATAGACTGTTCAACAGTAAAAAAATGCAGCCGTTGCCACCGCTGTTGCCAGATCGTTGGGCGTATGAAATTTCGCAGATCTCCATAGAGCTTCATGTTGTTTTGCGATTAAAAATTTTATATTAGGGGTTTTGAAGAATTAAAACTCAAAAATGGATTATTTAGGGCAATGTAGTTTTTAATTAAGATAGTGCACTAGTTATTTTATTAGCTCCCTTTCCTTTTAAATATTAATTAAAATCTCAACACACGTTTTTCAGTGGCGTTTTTAGATTGACGGTTGAATCGAAACATTATTGAAGTTTGTTTTTACTTATTTTTTTTGGAGATATTAATGATTTTATGCTGAAAATTGCATCTTGAGAATGTTGTTTTAAATAAATAATTAGCAGGAATGATAATCTTCAATTCTTTCAAAAATCATGAGCAAAATTAGGTTGTTTTCTTCAACTTTTTAGTACAACTTCAAATATTTAGGGTGAGATATTTAAAAGCTTAAAATGTATTAACAGATGTACTAAAAAATACACCTAAATGTAGAACAAAGTGTTTTTTTTTTGGAAATATTACAATGAAGAAAGGAATAGGATTAAATACAATATCTTTATTATATCAGAAAAAATCATATTTTACCACAACTAATTTTTCAGCATCAATTGTGCTGTTATAAGAACAGATATTTTTAATCTTAAGGAGACATCCATAAATTACGTGAGGTCAAAAAGGGGGAGGAGGGGTCTAGCAAAAGCTTACCAAATCTCACCTGGGGGGAGGGGGGAGTCAATTAAAATTTCACGTCAACTTTTAGTTATGAAAATATAATTTCTTTTCTTTAATATTTCTATATTTTTCTTTTATATTTTTTAACACAACTTCAGAAAAAAGGAGCAGATTAGTCAAAACAGCGGAGTTAAGAGCATGTTTTTGATTTAAACACTCTTATTTGTATCTAAACTTTTGAAAGTGAAATGTCTATTAAGACTGAAAAAAGGCCTTTCAAAGAAATTTATTTGTTTAAAAGTGATTGAGAAAATCTCACGTGAGGGAGAGGGGGAGATCCAGCAAAATCTCACTAAATCTCACGAAGGGGGAGGGAGGGGTCCAGAATTTGGAAAAAACACCTCACGTAATTTATGGATGTCCCCTAAAATTACAATTTAAAAAAAATTTAGTTGGTTCAAAATCCTTTCTATGGATGGCCTTCACCCATTCTCTTACTACCTCAGGTCTTTTGAAAGGAAATCTGTAAAAGTAAAATAAAATCATCATTGGGTGAAGTTTAATTGTTGACAACACATAACGATGGTGAAGACGAGAAACCTCGTATCTCCAATTTTTCCGTAATTGAGTTTTTTATTGCTACCTACCTATTACAAACTACTCCACCGATATTAGTGTTTGCAGCGCTGACAAAGTGAGTTTTTAGCCTTAAAATCGATTGTAGAGGTTCCTCTACAATCCCAACAATCACAATACAATGTATACAATCTACAAAGTAGAGAGAGAGAGAGAGAAAGAGAGGGAGAGAGAAAGGAGTTTGAATCAAAAACTTGGAAATTGGCGTCGTAACCAGGTAAATAGGGTGTCATGGCCATGGTCATAGGCAACAAAAACAGTTTTTTTGCTCTCCTGAAAAGTTGAGATTTTGGAGATATACGAGTTTTCTCGTCTTCACCGTCGATAAATCACATTGAACTAGTTCCGCACGTGTCATTTATTCACGTTTATTTATTATTGTTTTGAATTCTCTTTCAAAATTTAAGAATGGCATTGTTTTGAAATAAAAGATGTATTTTTTAAACGTTTGAGCTTTTAATATATCCAACTTTGGAAAATGCTCCCACATCAATGACATCTCCACAAATTATAGAGATTTTGATATTTATTATTTTCTAGGAAGATCAAATAAGTTGATAAAAATTAAGTGATGCAAGTATTACAAGTCTTGAATGTTGACTGAATTTTAATAACTATAAACATGTTAAGCTGGTTTGAAATTGTTTTAAAAGATAACTAGATTTATATACATATTTAATTGAACTGAGTAGTGAAAAAATATCAATTGGTTCATAAGGAACAAACAATTCCTTACACTTAAAGCGAAATGATAAACAATCATGGTGATCACACTTGTTTTATAAATTATAAATACTAAGCTTCACGATTTATTAACTGATAACATAATTTGCCTTATAATATTGATGGCTAAGATAATAGTTAACGTTTTGATACAAGTTTTTGGTTTTGTAAAGGTAATAAATATTAGGATAAACAATTTTCCTAACCTATAAGCCATCAATAACAAAACAACGAGATTGAAAATAAAGGATGTAAAACATTAAAATTAGCATCAAAAATAGTTTGTACTTACCGATGGAAGCTTATGTTCTCATTTTTCAAAACCTGCTTGTTCTTGCAATTATATGCAACGCAGCAGTGAACCATATTTCTGAAGCACAGGACCACAGACCTCCAGGAATCATACGCCCAACAAAATGGATGCCAAAAGTTTCAACTGGTCGCATTTTTATCGGGGCGTTGCCATACGAGCAGTCCATCCAGTTAGTATATATATATCTATGGATAAAACATAATTCACTAACTCCTATTTTGTGCCCAATTTATGTGATGATTAGTCGGTACATGCAATCACCACAAGAACATCTTTCAGTGTTTGACAATATTTGCCAGTATCGTTTTTACCCTTTTTTATTATTTATGTTGGGGAAAAACATATTGTACAGACAGCAAATTAATTCTCTGGGTAATATCGTCGATATGGGACTATGACTATATTTCCGGGAGAGTTGTTTTGACCAAGGCCAATATTGACGGAACGTATGCATTCAATTTATTGACTGCAAGAATTTTATAGCTTACCTGGAAGCCTAGACTAGTACTCATCATGTAAATTGGGCCTTAGGTAAGTTAAAATAATTGGAAAGTATTAGAAACGTGAATCTAAATCTCAAAGGGTTGTTAACAGGTGTTATGGAACTGAAAAACTCATCTATGAACCGAATCCCAGATATTTCTTCCTTTATGCCTTCATAGCAAAACTGTACTCCACCATCTGTACAATTTCCACGGTTCACCTTCCTCTCACAAGGAAGAGGATTTCGGACATTGGTCACGTGTCATCGGTAAGTCCCTCTCGTGACGTCACCGCTCTGCATCGGCGATCCAGAGGAAGCCCTCTGTCCTTGCTGTCGTCCTTCGCCGCACTCCAACAGTTCTTTTTTTGGGGCTGTTACGACTTTTTAGAATGCGACAGACATCCGAAAAGTCGTAGGACTCGAGTAGACCTTGCTTGTGGGAGGGTTGAGGATTTTTTTGAGTGAAGACTCAGAAAACTGATAAAAATTTAATCCTTGGGAGAGTCATGGTTAGACTCTCAAAGCTTCAGTGGGAGGTGGAACGTGAATTTAGTTTTTACCAACTTTTGATGAAAAATACTTGGTATTCATCAGAGCATTTTCAATCACATGACTCTGCCTAACAACGGCCTTAGCAACGTTGTTTTATTCCTCCAGTGACATCATATGCGAATGCTGCTATTGGATACTTCTATGTCCCGCCCCTAACAACAGCCTTAGCAACGTTGATTTTGTCCTCCAAGTGACGTCATGTGCGAATGCTCTTCTGTTTCCTTTCATTGTTTTTGTTATTGCACTAAAATAAAGTACAAGTATTAAAATCTTGAAAAGGAGACATTTTTTTTAAAGTAGAACGTTGAAATTTTTTCTATTTTAATTTTAATGAAAAAATATTAACCTTGGAATTTGCATCCTAATATTAATGTTTTGAAATGAACACAGCATACATTTTTAAAATTTACGAGAGAAAGAAGCTTCATCTAATTAAAATATATTAACATCTTTTTAAATAGAGCTATAAAATGCTGAAAATATTAGGTCTCAACTAATAACTATCAATTAGCTTTAAACTTAACTATTTTTAAGGCACTATGTTTTGATTACTACTAATGCTTTTAGATGCTCATAATTGTTAAGGTAAAAATCTTCATAATTTTCACACGAATAATCCTATTTCTAAGTACATGATGGATTCAAAGTGTTAATAAATAAAAAAAATAAAAAGTGAAGCAGTTTAATTATTTAGATTGATAAAAGTTGTGAAAGGAACCATCCAGTTCGTCATTATATAATCCTTCCTTTTGTACAAAAAAAAATTTAAAAGGAAGATAAAAACAATAATTTTTGACAAAAAAAAACATCAATTTTCTTATGGTGTAAATTACAAGTAAAAATGAAAAAAAGAAAGTCATAATATATAAATTATCACTAGACGAACAAGCCAAAATTGTAATTTTACACATTCAGTGAAGTAAAACATATCAAATCAAATTTTCAAATTTCTTTCCTAAAGAAAACTTCATCAAATGGGTGAGAAAAGTCGACTTTTGAATAAATAAATCTTACAGACTGGGTTAGGAACACTAAAAGTGAGAAATCGCACATTTTTTTTATCATCTCCATTTATTACACATCTTCAATGGTAGGAGGTTCAATGGTTCCTGCGGACGACATTGAATTGTAACGCACACATTGTTACAAACTTGCGGAATGCCGGAAACTGGTGAACATAGTAAACCAACTGACTTGTCATTGTGCGCTCTGTGTTTGTCCAAAATCCGCAAGCATTCTTCATTGACAATGAAGATAAAAGCGTGGTTATCCCAGCCAGAACTAAGCATACAGTAGATGTCCTTGCGATTGGGATGCATAAAAAGGATTGTTAAAAGACTATTTTTGGGAGCTTTGTAGAGTCGTATTAATTTGTGTTTGAGTTTTCAGTTCGTTAATTTTGACATTGTATGAATAATTCTAAGGCCTTAGCCTTACAGATATACACAGGAAAATCTTGAAAGAGAAAAAAATATGAAAAATTGAGAAAAACGAACGAGACTAGTTCATTTCAGCTATAATTCTATAACAGCTAATATATAGTAATTATTCAGCTAAAATAATTAAATTAATATTTTAATCTCATTGACATTTTCTAAAAATAAATTAAATTCCCCTCGAAACTTAATTTCAAAAAATGTGTTTTGGTACATGCAAATCCAGTCAGGGGGAGATATCGAACACTATAAAAGTCCCACGACTGCATCCGTTAAAAAATTAATTCAAAATCTTTTTATTGTCAAGCCGAAAGGGCGGGGGATAGGGATGGTCCACGCGAGGTTCAAATTAAAGTGAAGTGGTCCGCAGACATATTTGAGTTGGGAACCGCTGGTTTATAAGCACCATTAAAAATTCTACAAGAACTTATATTTCCAGCTAAACCAAAAAAAAAAACTCCTTTGGGCAGTATTCTCCAAAGGACAACCGCCCAAAAACATATAATTCCACGAAACCCACAAATATTTAGAAGGCCCCACCCGCACCACAGCAGGATGCAACAAGAAAGCTCCATTCAAAAGCATCCCCCCAAACGATTAATCCCTTAATTTACATGGCGGCTATCAAGCGAAAACCATCCAAAATAAGCCTGAAACGCAATTTTCCTCCCAGATAACTAGTCCCGCCCTCATTCATATGGAAAGTGCGGGGCCATATAGGGGCTCCGAAATCACTCGCTAGTCCCACAAAAGGGCGGGTTTACATGCAGTGATATGAGCGACGCGACTGGTCGAAACTTCCCTATAAATGATGACGTAACTTCTACGCCATAGTGCAATAAGAACCAATGGCTGATCCAGATTCTATCTAAATCGATGAGGAAAACGATAGGAAATTTTCGATCGTTTTTCCCCGTGAGGTCCCGGTCGCATCATCGCAGAGGTTGCTGCATGTAAACTTGCCCTAAGGCTCTCGCTTTGGAAATCCCAAATAACCGAGATGCATGAGTCATCACCAGGCGAGCCCATTCCTAATTTAGAGGAAGACCAGCGCATTTCGCAAGCACCAAGGCTTTGGCGTTACTCTTTACGTCCCACCTCGCGATGCTGAACAAAGGATGGCGATGCCGATTTCCATGGTCAAGGCGTTGACGTGCAAGAGGTAATGACAGTCGTCTCTTCACCCCCGTTTACAATGGGCTGTTCCTCCAAATTGGCATCCTCTTGATGATGAGGCTGGGGGTTGGGCTTGTCTGGTGGGAGGATGCTGCTTACGGTGAAAATTACTTTCATCAAGGTACTAATTTGAAAGGGTATGTGGTAGATGCATTCCTTAGGAAACGGAGTAAACTTTAGGGATTTTATGGAATTAAGGGAATTAAAAGACAAAAACTTGTAGGTTTCCATCATACATATTAATTCAATTGTATATTCTGGAACTTTTAATAAAAGTCATTCAGTCATCATAGCAAAAGCAAGTGGGTTTTGAAAGATTGGTTTTCTTTCATTTCATCCATAAATGTCTCTTCATCCATAAATGTCTTCTCCGGTTACAAGATTTTGCAACAACGTTTCTTGACAATAGTGGCCGCGGTGGTGTAGTGGTCAGCGTGCCTGGCTACGAGCATTACCGAATACCGACCCAGGTTCGATTCCTTGCGGCTTCTGCTTGGGTAGTCATGGGTCAACTCAGCCCTTCATCCTCCCGGGGTCAATAAAAGGAGCACCAAGCTCGCTTGGGGAATCAACTGGGGGACCAGCATCGGGCTGACAAGCTAAGTAATTAGCACCCCAGGCCCAAAGGCTAATGAAACGGAGATGGGCACCGCCTGATGGGCCACTAGGCTCGGGGAGGATTTGATTTCTTGACATGGAGAAATAAGCTGAGGGCAAACAAAGTAGTTCCCAGCGCGATGTCCGAATTTCGAGTGACATTAAGCATTTTATTTTAGAAATGTGATTAGTTTGCTAAATCCATGTCATGCATATGTTGCGTTTTTGGGTTATAATTTTCGTAAAATGTCATGGTATTTTTGATTTCGTGGTATAATACATTCATTTAAAATTGAACGTGCTAGCCAGTGAGAACTAACAGAGCAGACTATCTGTTCACTGAAACGATTGTATGCTTTCATCTTTTCTGTAGACTGGTTTGATGGTCCCTTGACCATCCTGATATGAACATGAAAAAATTTTACTTTAAAAAAAAATCCACGAAACTTTCTCTCCCCCCCCCCTAAAACATAGGTCTTTATAAGCATATATTATGGTTTTATCTCTTCATTCTTAAGAGATATAAATAAAAATAAAACGGATGGTAAACGAAGCATATTTGTCTTAGGCATTTCTTATGCAATTGCGTGTTTCCCCAGCCAAAAACGGCACTTATCAAGCGTGGAAAATAAATGAATAAACCCAAATAACTTTAAACAATACTTACATTAATCACCTCGAACGATCAAACATGTTCAAGAACTCCACTAAATCTCTTGTTTAAAAGGATTAACGGAAATAACATATGGTTCTATTTAGCTTCCTTGAAAAAAAAAAACTCAGTGGATTATTTTCGAATTTATTTGGATATTACGTGGCCACAAAATGTATGATTAAATAGAAGTAAGCAATTAAGCAGTACTGACTGTGTTTTTGGGTTGTCGTATCGTAATTACAATGGTACAAATTATTTGTGGTGGTATGACTGAAACAAAGGCTTAGAGAAGGTATGTTAATGCGAGATTCAGTAGAATGTCCTTGCCTTAATGATTATCTTGGGCTAATCTAGTGGTCTGATGTCTTTCATTAGCATTGAATGAATGAATGATTAGAAGGAGATCAATTTTTTATGGATCTATACACTGTTCAAACATTTACAATTCCTTAATTAGTCTTTGATCAGGAACAGAAAAGGATTTAGGAATGCCGTTTGATTGAGACATACCATGAAAGACATGGTGCCATGGTGGTATAAATCTGTAATAATTCTTAAAATACTGGCATAGTTGGAGGGATTTTAAGTGATAAAATTTTCATAAAAGAAAACTATGGATTCTTTGGCTAGGGCATGGCGGTTATGTTAAGCCATGTAGAAATGGTACAATTTCATATCCTCTCACGAAAGGACAGAGAAGTGAACAGGAAAGTGCCACATTTCAAATTATACAAATTAATTTACTAAATTTCTTTAAAATTTTCCTTGTAAAATTATGTGCTTCTCTTTTCTGTATGATGATGACGTTTACCATTTGCCCAACATTCGGTTGGTTTCGGAATGTGCGGAATCCCGAAACAGTGCGTGCATCTTCTGGAAAATATATAGTAGTATTTTGTATTTTTTTTCCTTTCAGTCTAAGGATGGAACGTTTCCGTTTTACTCAAAATTTATTAAGTGACTCATACCTGGATCCTGGATGCCTGGATCTATATTTCGATATTTTAGGCAGCGTTCAAAGTTCAAAATAATGGACAGGTCACTACGGATTATTCCTTTTCAAACAGACGTTGTTTAAAACTTCGTGTACAATTAAGAACTTAAATTGATTAATGATTTGATTGAGTTTTTTCTCTTTCAAGTATTTAAAATAAAATGGACCTGCAAAATATTTTTTTAGGAAAATTAAGTTTTTACGGGGCAAAAAATAAATATGCCAACAGCACGCCCGCGCCCGAAGGTGCTTAACTTCGGTGATCGGACGAGAACCGGTGCTTTCACCATGGTATGGCCGTTGACGTTCTATTTGGAGTTTCTAACTTTTAAATACTTTATTTCTCTTTTCACTGACGGTCAACAAGGCTAACTTTTACCTCCCTCGCTTACTTTAACAGATTGAAAAAAAAATCATCCAAACCTTTATTGTACAAAATTACAGACGGAAGGAGAGCGCTTGTCACTCTGCTGGAAGTGGAAGTTTAAAGGGTTTTCAATCTCAAATAGAATTCTTGCAGGTTGCAGGAACCACAGAGCAGCCGGAAGCGCATGAGAAGGGCCGGGACTCCTTCGAATATATTTTTATTTTTAAAAATACATTTCAAACATTATTTATATTTTGTTTTATTATCTTGGGTCCCTCCCCGAATGAGTGTATAAACTTCCTCGATAATATATTTTCGAATCTCTCTTCTCTGCTGTCTAGATTTACTCCAGGCATGATTTCCTTTCCATACCCTTTCTTGTTTCATGCTTTCGCTCTCTATTTGATAAAATTGTGCTGCCCTCTAGAAAAAGGCCAGAGAAGCTTTTATCCATCGGAATTAGTTTGCCGAGTCTTTCCAATTCCATCTCCCATAGTCTCATGTCAATAAATTTTAAACTTATACTAAATGAAAATTGAAATCTTCAAATTTTAATAATTCCTTTCGTACACACATAAAATTGCAACCATATTCATGGCTTGTTAAATTTAAAAGACAAATAGAGAGCAAGAAATAAGGTAAAGTTTTGTGCTGACATCTACTGATTAAAAATGCACATATTGCTTTATGAAAATTTGATTAAATTGCAATGCAGAGAGTAAAAATAAACTAAAAAAATATTTAATGCCTAATTTAAAGTATAATTTTTTCATTTTGTAATTTTCGTGAATTATTTAAATAAATGTATGTTATATGAAATTCTCATAAATTTAAATTTGTAACAAATCTTCGTTAGATAGATTCTATTTTAATTAAAATAAAATCTAAAAAAATTGAAACTAAAATTATTAATTTAAAATTAAAATTAATAATTTAATTAATAATTTAAAATTAAAATTAGTCATTTAAATTTAAAATTAATCCCTTAAATATTAATTTAAATTAAAAATTAATAATTTAAATTATCAATTTAAATTTAAAATTCTTCTTCTTCAAAAGCTCAACAGCAACAGCCTTTTACAGGCCAAGGCTGACTCGCAGATTCTCCTATCCATCTGGCCCTGTCTGGGTGCAACGGCCCGCCATCGATTAATTCCCAGTAGCTTGAGGTCCCCCTCAACATCATCCATCCATCTTGTAGGTGGTCTTCCCCTTCGTCTAATAAAATTTAAAATTAATCCCTTAAATATTAATTTAAATTTAAAATTAAAATTAATCATTTAAATTATTAATTGAAATTTAAAATTGAAATTACGAAAAAAATTATTTCATCAATATTTTATCATAATATATTTAAAACTATAAAAAATAAAAACTTAAGGAAAACGAATATTTCGCCATATTTTTATAATTATATTAAGATTTATTATTTTTTCCTAGTCAAGACTATTATTTTGATAAGTTTAATATTGTGCAACCTACAGAATGCCTACTACAATATAGTCACTTAAATAAACGCGATTTAAAATTATTTTATTCAGAGTATAAATTTTGTGCTTCTTAATTAATCGATTGACAAGAATACTAGGATATAGATTTTGAATTTTCAGACTAAATAAGCTAATTAATTAGGGTTATCCCCCCCCCCCAAAAAAAAAGACATTTTTGGTGCAAAAAATGTTGTTTTGAAATCATTTTTTTTAACTTTCGAAACAGTTTGCCGAAAAAAAAGAGGTTTTACCTTTTTATTGGCTGCATAAAATATCTAATCATATACTAACCAATCAACTAAGGTTTTTTCCCAATTTTACAGAAAAGTGGGGAGCTGGAGCTCACTCTTTTTTATTTAAGCTATCCAGATTAGGAAGATAAATGTATTTACATAGATGTTTGTCTCATAGCCTTCGAAATCTTTAGACGGTCCTTCTACTGGCTGTGAAATTAGTGGCAAAACAAAAATAAATTCTTAATTTTAATTTGCATTGCGAATTATTAATACAGAATAGAAATTTACACACAATTTCTATGTTATCGGGTACACCTTGAATTTTGAATCTTAACACAAAAAAAAACATTTTCTATACATTTACAAGCGCGCTCTAAGGAACTCAAACAAATAAAACACATAGGATGGTCTGCGAAGTGTTTTAAAACGTTCTTGGAGCAGTCGGTGATAGAGAACTGGTAGGTGTGCCAGGAACTCGGGGTGCGATAACAAACTAATGTTCCATCTTCCCCCGAAAAACGAATATTTATTCCTGCTCATTTTTTTTTCTCCGGAGGTCTCTAAAATTGGCTCGCACTCCTTCATCCCGTGTATCAGGTTCTCAAAATAAGGAGTTGAAAGCACTCGGCAACAGTTCGCTCTTTTCGAAACGGCCACCCTCTCTTTAGCTTTGGTGGGAAAAGAGCTATTCAAAGGCAGTAGACTTATTGTAATTTTAAATTTTCAATCGTTAAATTAGTTTGCTGAATTTGGCATCACGTTGCCTTTCGTTTCAAATTTGCCTCAGCGGTGCAGCTTTTTTATTTTTGGCTAATAACTTGATTTAGTTTTACACTTTTAATTAATTTTTATAAATTTCGTTATGCGTTATTCTCTGTGATTTAGCTGGTAGAAGATATTTTCTTTGACATTTATCTTAACTTTTTGGAGTATTTTTTAAAAATTAAATCTTATTTCCTACTGAACAATAAATTTACCAGACGCCTCTGGTTTTCGTTTTGGTCTTAATAAATCACTAATTTTTTTTTTTAAACTTTGAACTTAAACTATAGTATCAGGCCAAGAACCAAGAAAAGGGAGTTTTGAGATATACGTCTTACGAAAGTCAGAAATTGTCCTTTTAGGACAATAATTGAATAATATGGATAAATTACCCCTTACCACTTACCATTCCCCCAAATTTCAATATACCCCTCCAAATTTTTTTTCCCGGCTACGCCACTGCATAGCGTTGATTCAGTTTAGTATGTCTCACTAATAAATTAATTTAGTCCAAATTACTTAAAACGTTTTTATTACACGAACAGAACTCAGCCAAGGTCATTCCAATTTTATAAAAAACATAGAATTTTTAAAAATACGCTTTGTTTGCTAATTCGCTAAAAATTAGCGTAAAAGGAAAATCGGAACATTAAAAAAACTATTTCTGTACATTTACCATGTAAACTTTTTTTAAAGAAATTGAATGCTAAATTTTTAATTGCCACACCTAATAACCTATTCATCACTTTTAATTAAAATAATTATATAGTGGGGAACTTTCGCAGATTTCGCGAAAGAAACCTCTTAAATATTTTATAGTTATTTTTTTAAAAAATGTTATCTGCATGTCTGTGTGATTTTTTTTAAAAACACTAAAATTTCACTATATTTATAGCCATAAGTTAAGTTAACCTTTTACCTGCCGATGTTCCAAAATGGGAACATCACTTTATAGAATTTTTTCACCACTTAATTTTTTATGCAAGGATTTGATACTTGGTAGTAAGAAACTCAAAGATATGAAGTTATTTTACATGCAAAAGTTTTTCACGTGCAATTTAATCCTTTTTGTGGAATTTATATCAAAATAACAGATTTTTGGCTCTTCAAAAAGTTGCACAAGTTCCAATTTATGATAAATTTAAATAAATTTAGTTTTAAATAATTATGCTGTGTTTAGGTAGCTTAAGTACACATCTTTTCAATTGGCTTGGCAGAATAGCTCCATATTTCAATTTTGGAGAGTAATTACCAATTCAACGTATATGTTCCCAAATGGGAACATCGGCGTTTGGGGTATAGTTTTTGAGGGGATTTTTATAACATGTAAAAATTCAAGCTATTTCTTATTTTCTTTGATTTTTTTAACCTTTTCTGTTTCAAAGGATCTAAACAGGTTAATCATGATGCTTTAAATTTCTAAATCTATAATTTTTTTAATTTTTTCACCTGATTTATGGAGGAATAAATGCCAAATCTTTATAGCAGATTCCTACTTTTGTATATTTTTCTAACACCTCGACCGATTAATTTTCAGTAATTATTATTAGGGGTTATAAAAAGGGCATAGTTGGAGTTTTTCTGAGGACTTGGGTATTTATTTTGTTCAAGTGATCTTTTTTACATAAAAATTTTAGGTATAAATTTGAAGAATTTTGAAAATAATGAAAGTGTGTACATCTAAAAACACTCTTCTAACGTAAGATGGATGTAAGAGATATGTTGCTTAGTTTGGAATCTTCCATGAGAAACGCAGCTTTAACAAATCAATGGAGATAGTTATGATTATCACTTTTGAAAGCTAATTAAATTTGAATGCAATTCATGGATTTTATGCTAGATATCCGGATAGAACAGTAATTAAAACTAATTTTTCGCACAGAAAGATAACTGTTCAGCTATGAAACGCATGGGAACATTCTTTCGTATTTTTTATACCGAAAAACTACCCATTGTGCAATAAAAATGTACGGAAATGTGTCACGCATGTAATAAATATGTAAATTTTTTCTTATGAAAACTATAAAATTTTACCCAATCGTCCAACCATGGGAATTAAATATGAAGAAACAGTTTAATATCATAAGAATGTTCAAAATTATTGAGTAGAAACCTATTTAGTAGTATCAATAATAAGTGTACAAAATTTCAAGTAATTCTATACAGTAGTTTAAGAGAAAATGTTCCTTATAGAGCAAAAAATACAGTTTGGAGAAAAATGGATTTTTGTAAAAAAAAAACGCGCTTTGACAGAGGAGGGAAGCTATTTTCAAAAAATAATTAAAAATACTTCCACAACTCGTAGAAACATAATTTTTACATCATTGGAAGCGTAAGAATTCATATTTTAAGGAAATGTAAAAACTGAAAAATGGATTTTTTTGATTGCTCCTCTATTATTTATCTTATTGCTTTTGTTTTAAACTCAGTGGTTTTAAATACTTCATTGTTTCTACTTTTTACTGAAAAATTGGGCTGATATTCTTAAACAGCGCCATTCAGTTCAGCACCAGTCAACACATATCACATGCCCTATACAACAAAATTAAAAAGTTTAAATTATAAAAAATAATAATTTTCGTCTCATTTTAGTATGCTCTTATTTAAGTTATATTATTTAAGCTTATTTCTAAAAGAAAATCGTTTTAATTACTTATTTTACGAGCGATGTTTTAATATTTTCGACTCTCTAATTTTTAATTTTTTTTTAAATTGATATTTTAAAACAAAAAAAAATGCGACAACACAGCAGTGTCTATCCAATGCTTAGCTTCCTCTACCGACTGCTGTAATCACTACCCAAGTGCTGATCGCAGCTTTTCATCAGAGGCTGCAAATTAGAGGATAAAGGTAACTTTTCAATTTTGGTGCAACTTTTCCGTTTTCCTCATTATTTTCCGATATATCAACAATTTTTCAAATTTTTACAAGTACTAAAAATTGGTTTTAAGAAAGGAACAAGTACAGTGTGCCATAAAGAGGAATTTTACTTTTAATTTTTCTTCTTGCTTACTAAACTTTTGATATTTTTATAGATAAATTTTTATATCGTTTTTTTTTTCTTAAAAATTCTACGAGTTGCAAAAACTGGTCATCTTTGAATGTAACCAAAAGGGTCCCCCAGACCCCCACATTTTTACTTCAGACATTACATTGTATTGAAAGTTTTAACATTAGATTTAAGTTCTACCTGTAATTGATCTAAATTTTCACGTACTCTTGAGATAAGTCATAGGGTGTATCGAAAAAAACTTTTTTTTTGATTTTGATAAAGTCTTAGCAAAAAAAAGTTGTCTAAAGTGGCAGAGAGTACCTGTGAATTTTTTCAGAATTTTCGGATAATATCTAGGGGTGCCGCAAAGCCCCCGAAGGTTCCCATGTTAATCCTATGGAGCGGCAAGCCAAAAAGGCGGAAAATCGGAAAATCGGTAGCATACTTCATTACTTCATATAGGGTCGTATGCTACCCGAAAAAACTTGGAAAACAGCTTAAATATCTATATTACGTTTTTTTGTGTGCTCAAATTTCGTTGAAAATCGCGTATTTCCAAGAGCCCACAATCAACGAAATATAGATATTTAGGCTATTATTCAAGTTTTGTCGGATAGCCTAGATCATATAGGGTCCATAACTCGAGTGAAGACATTCGTCGTGTGATTAGGGTAGAAATGAGGGGCGAAAAACCGATTTTCGGCCTTTTTGGCTAGCCGCTCCATAGGATTAACATGGGAACCTTCGGGGGCTTTGCGGCACCCCTAGATATTATCCGAAAATTCTGAAAAAATTCACAGGTACTATCTGCCACCTTAGACAACTTTTTTTTTGCTAAGACTTTATCAAAATCAAAAAAAAGTTTTTTTCGATACACCCTATAAGTCAACTCCCCCCGAAATGAAAGTCTGGTAACGGCCCTGGTCTATAGACCAGGGCCGTATATAAATATTGCTATCTATGTAGGTAATCTATGTAATATTTTTAGGCCTCTTAATACAGGTTTCATTGTATTTCGAATTCGAATGCTCACGAAATAGGATCGCCCCCCCCAAACAAACCGAGTCTCTGCAGAGACCAGTGGCGGATCCATGGATCCGCCACTGGTTTCGAATCATTATAGCAGGGCGCTCCTTTTCCGGATCACACAACCAATTCCTACGAAATAACAACCGCTTTTCTTGGATCATTGTTATCGCTGTTATCGCTACTGTTATCAAATCTAATTTTGGAGACAAAATTTTCAGCAAGACAATTTTGAGATATCGCTGTATCGCTGTATGGCACTTAACTGTGTTTAGATGTCTAACCGCAGTTTCCAGAGAGGGATCTTCATTTCAACATGGCCGCGCGCTCACATGTGGATTCCAGTGTAAATGAAAGGAGACTTCGACCGATTTATGGTTGGTAATTTGTCTGAAATCCATTCTAAAAATATAAAAAACTAGTTTGGATTACGTTTATAAGCTTACCGATCGCTTCACATGTTTATTTACTGTCAACTAACAGCAATGTTTACATCTGATCAGAACATCTTATTGTAAATACAGATATTTAAAATAGTCTCAGAATCGTGTGTAGCTAATTGTTTAAGGGATAATTCTATTTGTTCTATCAAAAACCTCTTGATTTTTTTCTGATTTTGAAATATTAATATTAGAATCCATTCTCAGGCTTGTTGATGGAACACTATGTAAATTAGATTACCGTACCTTGTTTATTGTCTTTCGCAATCAGCGTTCTTTAGTTAAAATTTAATCCGACAGTTAAAAAAAGTGCTTAGTGAGAAAAATAACCAGTTTTTCTTAACGTTTACCTCAATTAACGTAAGAAGAACCTCAATTAATGTATTTACTTCCTTGAATCATAATCCTGATGTTGTAAATAACACAGGGATTTTGCATTTCAACTTTATACTTATTGTTATGCATAACGTAGAGAGGTTAATGTTTTTTTTTTCTACTGATTCATAGTTGAGCTAGGGTTGTGACAGTCTATGTATTAAATAGATCTAGCCATTTCCTCTGTAGTATTTTAAATTTTCCCTCCTCCAAGTTTTCTACTATGACCCTCTCAGGATGCCTAACTTAAATCCTCTCATGTTCTTAGCTACTGATTAAAAATAAAAATTTTTAGAATGGTCTCTAAAAATTCTGTACATGTTTAAATAAAATGGGGCATAAGGATCAATAAAGACATTTGGATATTTATATTTTTCTCATTAAATCATGAATTCTATGTAATCACAACTTTGACTAATGCAATTTTTTGCAATTATTTTAATTTGACTCTAATGCAATTTTAGGAAAACTAGTTTTCTTCCAGTTATAATAGTACAATCTTACAATTTAAACTTTTTTTCATAGTAAAAATCTATCCTATTCTGAGCTCCTCACGGCACCACTGCCATGTCCTCACAGCATGCCAGGGTGCTGTGGCACCCAAGTTTGGGGACCACTGATGTAATAAATTTTAGTCTTAGTGTCTTGAAATATATATGAACCTACCTACCTACCTGTACCTACTATAATTAACAAAACTTATTAATGTTAGTAAAGTACTTATATTAATATACCTAATCTTTTATGCATTTGTAGAAATGAAATGAAAAATCAAAAGACTGAGTCAAGTAAAAGTAATTCTTAAACACCATTTATATAAACTCCAAACTGTGTTTTATAAATATAGCATTTCACTTTAAATTAAAGCTACTAGAAGGTAGTTATGAACTTGCATTATGCAGGCTCAAGTTGAGATGGAACAAACCAGAACGGTATTTTTGTACCTCTTTTTAAAAATTGGAATACCCCATAGAATTACCCTACTTTGGAATACCCCTACCTATTCAATAGAAGTATCTGGCCCCAGTATTTCTAGATATTGCAAGCTCTACTTATAAAACTGTTGAAATTAATAGCAGATATAATTTCTATTATTTTTTCATTAATATAATTTAATTTAACATTCATTCAATATTTTTTTCAGATTGCCTTGATAATGGAAACAATAAAAAAGCTCTTCAAGAAGCAGAAAAACTGCTTAAAAAGCAAAAAGACTTCCTTTGTGCGAAGGTAGTATTTATAATATTAATTTTTTGATTTGCATGCCTATTAAAGACTTAACTATGCCAGTCTCATCTGAAAAGATAAAAACCTGAAAAGACTTGTCTTGAAACTAAAGCTTATGTATTGATGTGGGGCTACTTTCTCTCTCACATGTTTGCAACCAAATTGAGGCAAAATTTACAATAAAAGTTTTTATTAAAAATAATTTAGGTATTGGGAGAGCTGAGGATGAATGAGGTCAGGTCTAATTAAATTTAGAATAGATAGAAACACTAATTTTTCACGAACTAATATTACACCCAACAAGAAAAGGTGTGTCTAACAGAAAATTCTCTTCATGGTGATGAAATTGACCTGAATAAAATTTAAAACTAAGGAAAAAAACAAACAAAAAAAAAAGACTGAAAATCAATAAAAACAGAAAACCTTATTCAAACTAAGTAATTCTATGAAGTCAAAAAGAAGTAAAAAATTAGATGTTTTTAAGCACTCAATCAATTACAAACAATTGAAATCTATAATAATATGCAAATTATAAAACACTTATGATTATAAATCATATGAAAATAATTTTGAGAATTTTCAACTTGATTTTGCAAGCTATTAAAATTAAACATTCAACTCATAAAACTGGTGGGAAAATCTGTTACCCCTATTAGGCACTAATTCTCCATTTTTGGGAACATATATCTCAAGCCCAGATAAAGATTTTTTGGAGTAAACTGTATATGGGGACGTTTATTAAATCTCAAAACACAAACAAATTTTTTGGTGTGGTTCATATAGCAGAGTTTAATAGATTAAAATGATATCTTTAGATCAATGTTTAGAACAGGTATGGCCAACCTGCGGGCCGCAAGCGGCCCGCTTGGAGTAATTTTGTGGCCCGCAAGAATTTTCATGAGCTAAAAAAATTACTTTGAGCAATAATTTTCCTTTAATATCCCTAATAGGATATTGGGTTACATAAAAAAACTCTTCTTTTTCAAAGTCCGGGAACATTATATTGCCATTATATAGGGGATTGGTGAGGCCTCATCTAGAATATGCTGTTCAATTTTGGTCTCCATACTTGAAAAAAGATATTGATTGAATTGAAAAGGTTCAGCATAGGGCGACCAAAATGGTTAAGGGTATATCCAGTTTAAGTTATGAGGAACGATTAAGTAAGTTAAATATGTTCACCCTAGAGGAAAGAAGGATTAGAGGGGATTTAATTCAACTATTCAAAATGATAAAACAAGGGGACACAGAGAGACTAGATTTCAATACGGGTAATAGAACGAGGGGTCACAGTTTTAAATTGAACTAGGCAAATTTAATCGGGATTGTAGGAAGTATTATTTTTTTAACAGGGTAGTGGATAGATGGAATGGGTTACTGGAAACGATTATCAACTCAAGTGGGGTAAACAAATTTAAGAATAAAATTGACAGATACTGGGAATCGGGTGGTTTGAGTTAAATGGACCGGACCAACCTTTCTGGGCGCTTACCTGTATAGTTGGTCGACTTATTTCTATTTGTATTTGT
The DNA here is from genome assembly GCA_963680715.1 of Tetragnatha montana. Classification (NCBI taxonomy): domain Eukaryota; kingdom Metazoa; phylum Arthropoda; class Arachnida; order Araneae; family Tetragnathidae; genus Tetragnatha; species Tetragnatha montana. The sequence goes on from OY796675.1 coordinate 49,804,308, forward strand.
ATTTAAGAACAATATTTCGTTCCAAAAAATCTCTTGTTTTGCATTAATATAAATATCCAAAAGCTTAGTGAAAGAGTTGTAAAATTAAATATCTCACCCAGACGAGGGGGCCCTGCCACCCAGAGATTCGGACTAGGTTTTACAAAAGTAACTAAAATCCCTCTTTTTTAGGGTCAAATTTCCAAAACTTTTTTTCGTGGAGGACCTCCAGGCCCCCTTTTGTACTTCGAACTTTATTAACAACCTTTTTATTATAAGTTCATCCAAATCCTACCTAACAAGTGTACCAAAAGCAAATTGAAACCCTGTTTTTAGGGTAAATTTCCAAAAATTTTCTGGTTGACGACCCCCCAGATCCCTTTTTGTACTTGGAACTATTACTTGGATGTACTTATTATTGGAATATACTTATTTTATACTTTTCAACTGATGAACTCATAGAACAACTCATGTCACTGCCATTCTTAGCAGCTCATATCCTAAAATTTTATATGCGGCCCGCGGCAGTATTGTGTTTTTCCAAAGTGGCCCTCAAGATCATTTGAGTTGGCCATCCCTGGTTTAGATCATTTGAGTTGGCCATCCCTGGTTTAGATCATTTGAGTTGGCCATCCCTGGTTTAGAACATTTATTGTTTAATTGTTTCTTACACCAATTTACTATTTTAAATAACAATGACTAAATTTTTACTTTAAAATCAGTCTATTAATTATATTTTAAGATCAAAATAGCTTAGTGAATTTTTATGGTATATCAACCTGTTTTATATTCATACCTTGACTGATTTTACTGTTATGCAGGCTTTGAAAGCTTTAGCATTAGTGAGACTTGGAAGACAAGAAGACTCCTATAATCTTATTCAAGAAGTTCATGTTGAAGATCCTACTGATGATCCAACTCTGCAAGCTATGACAATATGCTACCGTGAATTACAAAAATGTAATATCTGGTTAAATCTTGTTTACTATTTTATACTAAACTAAGCTTTAAAATATATAAATGTTTGTTTTTATTAATACCGAGGCTTTTATCTGTTTGACATATTTTTTATTAGGTTATCCTATTTTGATTCAAATTCATTTTGAAAGAAATTCAGGAATGAAATGTTAAATAGTTACATGAAAATCTTCTTAAACTTTCTTCATGAAAATGTTTTAACATAGTTATGTAAGATTTTAAGGTACTTGCGTATTATCCCGTCGACCGTGACGTTATTAAAACGTTATTAAATCCCATTGACTTTACTATTACTGTGCCGCTGAACGGTCGACGGGATAATACGTAAGTACCAATTTTAAGAATGTTTAACAGGGGGTTATATAATTTACAAATGAAAATGTGCATAATATTACTTAAAGATCCTCATAAAGTACAACCTCATTTATCCAGATTAACCTGGACCAAAAACTTGAAAATCTGGGTGATAAGCAAAACAAATCCTTAAATTTATTGACTTACCTTTCATTTCTACAAAAAATAACAACAACTTTTCTAACAAATGGAATATAAGTTATTTAAAAGTATTACTTATTTCTTCACATTATTTTCCAACAAAGAATAAGGTAGAAAAAAGAATAGGAAGAAAGATTAGGTCTTCTGTTTCAAACATGTGAGGCTTTTGAATGTAACATGATATATCTAGATATCTGATCTGGAGATCCAGATAAATGAGGTTTTACAATATGTGTAATATACATGCTTATTTTGTTTTCAATTAACTCAAAATTCTGTTTAGTGGATCTAATTGCTGATGCCTATGAAAGAGCTACTAAAAAGGATCCCCATAATGAAGAATTGTTGTCTCACCTATTTATGTCTCATGTTAGAAGTGGGGATTACAAGAAACAACAACAAACAGCTATGGCCTTATATAAATTGAAAGCTAAAAATCCATATTATTTCTGGGCTGTGATGAGTATAGTGATGCAAGTATGTTTCTTTTTTCTTTTGCAAATTTTGATTTAACTAAAGGAAACAGTCAACTTAAACTTTCAAAAAATATTGCATGGATAAATTGCTCCTGCATTAGTTCAGTGATGTATACAAATTTTGGGTGCCCACTAATGCTTATTTTTATTAATCAAATAAAAATAGATTGAGGTTAACCAATAGAAGTTAGGACTAAAATCATTATATTTTATTTACTTAACATAATTTTTAGTTAAGTCTTTGCAAAATGAAAAATAATTTGAAGACAAATTAATAGTTTTTGTGAAAATGCACTTGCAAAAGATTCCTTCCCTCTTTGAAATGTCCCCATAATCCTATCAAATTTTTTGATACTGTGTTATAATGATGTTTAAGTTTTACTGCCTGACCTTTGAAGTAGAGTTATGTTCATACTAGTTATCCTCATCTTATTCTTAAGATAAAACCCGGAACTAAAAAAATTAAGAATTTATTAAGAACTTTATAGTATTGAAAAGCAGCTTTTATTAATATTTCTCATGCTGCTTTAAGATTCATTTACCTATTTTATAGTGTGGCAAGTGCGAGCCACTGGGAGATACCGATCCGAAGGTCATACGACTCAAAAGTATACTCCGGAGTTATAATCGCTTCAGTCGGTATATATAGCCCATTTGAATTACTTGACTCTTATAGTGGTGAGTAAGCTCGCCACAGTACTCCCCCTCCAGAATGCAGCTGGGCTGGATTCGTGAAACCGAGATCTCGCGGCTAGGTGAGACGCCGGGAGTGCGGAGCCTATGGCCCATGTTTGAATATCCCGAGGCGTGAAGTTGCGAAGCCGAGAGCGAAGCGCTGCGAACCCAACCACAGCGAAGAGGGTGGTTTGGAGCTGGTAACCGTAAGTGAAGGTGGTGAAGGTGCGTGTTCGTATGCCGGGTCACCAATGTGGCAAGTGCGAGCCACTGGGAGATACCGATCCGAAGGTCATACGACTCAAAAGTATACTCCGGAGTTATAATCGCTTCAGTCGGTATATATAGCCCATTTGAATTACTTGACTCTTATAGTGGTGAGTAAGCTCGCCACAATAGTTATTCTTTAGCTCAGATTTTCTTCTCTTAATCTTGTCATTGAAGGAATGTTTTGGGGTGTCAGTTCTAAAAGGTGTTATGCCCTCATGAACAGTCTAATTAATATTATTTTGAATACTTTATCTTGCATGCATAGTTTTTCTTAACAATTTGAATCTTTCAGTCTTTAAAATAGCTTATCATAAGTATTAAGTTTTTAATGCTAAATCAGTGTTGAATTTGTATTTGTACCCTTAAATTGGGTTCATGTTTCTTAACTTCTGAAGATTACTTTTCCATCTTGTAACTTTTTGTTGCAAGATTGAGCTAAATTTTGTTTGAAATAATTAATTCAGAAAGCATTGAATATTTTGTGAAGACTCAAAAACCTAATTGTATAGAATAAGCATAGCACTACTTTTCTATTAGTATGACACAAATGCGATTGATTTAATATTTATGATTGAAAATGATTTAATATTTATGATTATTTTATTCCTGTAAAAATCTCCATCCTAATCATTCTTAAATTTTTCATCTCTGCATTGTTATTAAGCATTAAATTCTTCAGGCCAATGTAGCTGATGAAAAACTTGCTAAAGGAATGCTGTTGCCTTTAGCTGAACGAATGACAGAAAAATTTGTGAAGGAAAACAAGCTTGAAGCTGAAGCTGGTAGGTTTAGAGATACGTAGCTTATTTTTTAAAAATGCAGTTTACTCTTCTAGTTTACATTTTACCTGCTAAGACTTACATTAGTTATGTTACAGCTTTCATGAAGTTTTTAAATGCTTTTCAATCCCTAGTCTTTAAAATTTGTAATGACATTCCTAGTTTTTCTTGCTGCAAGGCTTTAAAAAAAACAGCTATATTAAATCAGTTCAAACCTTGTTAAGATAGATATTTTTTCAAAATTATTTTATAAAAGTTAAGTAAATTGAAGGATGAATAATACTATTGTACTTAGTAGAAAACTGATTTTAATAATAGTAACTTTTTTAGTTTTGTTTGGTAGATGGGTTATTCTAAAAAAATGCAAGCGACTCAGAAATTTTTAAGGGGAAAATTCAGTTCTTTTTACTTATACTACCTAAAATTCTTCCCGATTTACTCTTACTTACTCATAATATTCTTACTCTTTTCACACTGTTTAAAACTAAAATGTAGAAAAATCATAATTTGGTAAAAGAGTAGACAAAATCTACTGTCAGGATAAGTTCATAAGTTTTGATGTAATGTAATCTATGTAAACTTACCTTTAGGCTCATATTCACCTAATCATCAAATCTCAAGAGATTGGATTAGATACTCTGTGCTCTTTATTATTTTACTGTTCACTACCATATAAGATAGCAACTAAGGACTAATATATGGGGATTAAATATTTAGGAGATATGGTAGACTAAATATTTTTATGTTAACAATTTTATTAAAAAAAGCCCATGAATTAAACTTTTAAACAATTAATCAAGATTTTTTGAATATGCACCCCTAGTTAACTACTTTCCTATTACAGTTGGTATCCCTTTTCCTTGGCATTCTGGTCAAAGCTTTTTTTTAAAATAATGTAAAATTAACTCATCATAAAAGTGAACGGAAATTTCATAATGAAAAAAAAATGATGTTTAATTCAAGGGACATAATTTCTTGTTATTTTTAGAATGATCCAGAGATTGTTTTAGCTGTACTTACCAAATATTTTGTATGACTTTTACAGAAGTGCAATTGTACCTTATGATACTAGAAAAACAAGAAAAGTTTGACAAAGCCATTGAAGTCTTGGAAGGCCCTCTTCAAGGTACAGATATAGTTTATTTAATCTGCCCTAAAAGTAGTGTCAATATAACTACATGTTATTCTGTTTATCACTAAATAAATTTGTATCTAAATATCTAGATAAAATTTAGGAGCTTAGTTTATGTTGTGTAAAGAGTTCAGGCAAATACAAATGTTAATATTTCTTCAAGAATTAAGACCATTGGGCAAGAACATTCAAAGTTAGTTTTAAGAAACATGCCTTTAAAAAGTTTCTTGTTAATCCCAATAGCTTGGTATCATTTTCATTGTATTTTGAGAATGGAGAGTTGGGCAATTTCAATATGAAAAATGTACAGGTGGTTCTATGCAGAGTTATGACTGGAATGGTAGAATTATTTTTACCTATTATGGAGTTTGTCCATTATGTCCAGAAGGCCTCAATTATACTTAGATTATCTTTTTCTCATCTGCTGTTTGTAGCTAAACTCTTTTGGTCTTGAAAATTATTTTGGCTAGGCATTATTTTTTATTGGTCTTGTGGTGGATTCAAACACAGTGAGGTGAAGGAGGATGCGAACCCAGACGAGCCTGCTTATGTCACTCGCTCTGGTAGGAGAGTCAGATTCGCCTCGCGGTACGCCTAGCTTCACTGCCTTCGGCACTTGGGGGGAGCACTGTGGTTGATTCAAACACACTACCCTTATTCTAGCCTGGCCACGAGAGGAGCTTGGAACTTTCATGTTTCGGGGTTGGCAGCGAGAACAGTATAAAAAGGAGTTGCATCAATGTTTATTTTTACTTGCCTTTTGCAATTTTAGCTCCTACCTTTTATTTTAAATGTTGAATAAATTGTTTGTTATTTTAACTCCTCGTCTTGTTGCTGTCTTCATGATCGTGGGAAAGATGGCTAAAGTCTTACATAATTACTTCTCGAATCAACCTTTATATTGGCTTCTTTTATCCAAAAAGAGTCATTGTTTTGAGATGTATTTTCATCCTCAACTATTCACCCTTGACTGATCCAAGAATTACTAGCTGCATTAAAAAAATGTTAGGATTTAAATTTAAAACTCTAATAAGTTTTTATTCTAATGATACTGTTTCTTTAATTAAATTAGTTTAAAATGTTTTCTTTCAGATAAAATGTCACCTTATCAAGATACAATGTTGAAGAGAAAAGCTGAGTACCTTGTAAATCTCAAACTGTGGCCTGAAGCTAATCAAGCTTACAAAAAATTAATTCTTGGAAAGTAAGTTGATTTCTACAAGTGTTTGTCTAAAATTTCTTGAATCTCAGACATAAGCTTTAATAGATTTTATTTCATTCTAGCATACCTTAATATGTTCTTTGAAAATTTTGCTCCCTTTTTTCTGGAATGTTATTTTTAAGGGTATCATGTTAATAGTGGTGTTAATAGTTTTATACAATTGAGGTGCTTGCTGAAACAACAAGCTGACTCAATGTAAAGTTGTTGGAGTTAGCTCATTGTTGCTGCTAACACCTCATTTGTAAAATGAGGATACCTTATCCCTTTTATCATGCGCTGCAATACAAGCTCATTAAGCACACAATTTGTACCCCCTCATTCTTACCTTAATTTTAAAACTCTAAAATTAAAGTTTAGCATGAGAGAAAACTATTTTAAACAAAAAAGTTAAAATAAAAAACTTTTTTCAAACCTTAGCACAGTTACTGCTTGTCCTAATCATCCTTCAAACTTTGGCCCTTTATATCACATTGCTTTAACACCCTCATGTAGACTCTGTAAAAACTTTATGGAATTTTTTCAAACTTTTAGGAAATGCAAACCGTTTCAGGGGAAGTTGCTTAGAGAATAAAATTTAATCTTTTTATTGATGTTTAAATTATTTCAAAATAAAAACTGTTAATCAAGTAAAACCCATTTAATTTTTTCGCGGGTTACCAAATGTTTGTAAAAATAGAAATTGAAGTTTTGTAGAAATTTTATGTGTTATAAAGTGTTAATACTTTTGAGTTTAAATAAGATTTGCTCTCTGTTTTCAGTCCTGATCAGTGGTCTTACTATCAGGAATATTTTAAATCAGTTGCTAATCTTGTGGATAGCAACTATGATCCTGAAGAAATTTGGTAAGATCATTTTTTAATTTTTTTATTATTTCATATCAAATATTGGTATCACTCTTGATGTTTATATATTTTAAGGTTTTTTCTATGAAAAAGATAATACTGTAGATTTCATTTGCAGTGATCAAGAAGATTCCATTGACCACACCTTTGAAAGTGCAGTAGACTTTATTGAAGCTTTGGTTGAAGAACAAAATGGTACAAGGGATGGAAGAAAACTCAGGGGTCCATATTTAGCTCAAATAAAACTGCTGGATGAACTCCTGAAAAGAAACAGCTCTGTTGCCCAAAAAATTGGTATTTATTGAATTAATTATAAATTTTCATTATATAGAGAACCCTGTGTTCCAGTGGCTGGTAAAAAAGTATAGAATTAGCAGATATTATATAGCAGATTTTATCATAATGCTAATTTTATTCGCTATAACATCCTTTCATTAAAACAACTATTGAGTTATATTTTGACCAACGAGAAAGTACAATATATCAAGTATGTTATAAAAGTTCAATAGTTCAGTTGGGATAAAAACTTCCAATCTGGTTTACTATTGGTAATCTTAAGTTGCTAGTGCTAAATGTAACTGTCTAAAAAAATTTTTTTTTTTAATGTTAAACCTAATTTTTTAAAGGTCTTTTTAAAAACATTAATATAGTTTTTAATAGCTGTATAAAAAATGCTACTGGTTTGATATTAGGTGTTTTTTAATGTTCAATTTTACTTGGTCCATTACCCTATTTGTTTGATCAACATTTACCACATTAACTTCACAATCTGAACAGTTGGTTTATTTTTTAAAATAAATAGCTTGTATGTATTTATTACAGGTACCATGGTTGATCTTTTAACAAATTTTTATAAACAATTTGGTTCAAAACCCAGTTGTTTTTTGGACATTGCATATTCTGTGAAATCATTGTCCATTGATGAAGAAAGTATTAAAAAGGTAAGTTTTGACTTTCCAATAAAAATGAAAATAATAAGTTTCATGAAACCACACTTTCTGTAGGAGAGGGTACTTTCGTATTAGCCCGTCCATCGTTTCCGCCAAAATACGGGATTTCGTCAGAATTGCCAAAAAAAACATTTTATAACATCAGAAAATAAAAAATAAAAGTTTCATGTGGTTGGGGGACTGCCGCCCCCCCCCCCCCTGTCCTAACTTTAACCAAACTCGTTGTGGGGTAATCAGAAACAGTAAGGATTCAGAAAAAGGGGAATCAGTATTCTTGGATGTACCAAAACTACGGATATCACTCGGTAAGAGCATAAAAATATTTTTTTTGCTCTAACTTACTTGCAAAATGGCCGATCACAAACAAGAGGTTTTTTTTTTCGAAAATTTCGACTTCCTCCGACTGACGTGCGCGCACTGCATTGAGTTAGCGATTGAATCATAACTGCGCTTGCGTCCTCGGAACTGGGTTAACACTTAAAACAAAATCACCCTCCCCCGATCATCTTCGAGTCTCTTTGCTATTTCTGTCGTGACTATCATAAAAAGCTATAAAAATTATGAGAATTTGGGACTTGCCTCAAACAGAAGAAGCCGCGGTGGCGTACTTTCATTCAAAAGGGATTCTACCATCTGAGAAAAAATGTGTCAATGGACACGAAATGTCACTCTATTTAAAAAGTAATAAACAGTGGCGATGCTACATAAAAGATTGCAGCAAACGTGTAGCCCTTCGAAGTGACACTTGGTTTCAGGGATCATGACTGCCATTTGTTGCAATATTGCGATTCATTTATAGCTGGTCTAAGGAGCTAACGTCAATTAAATGGGGAAAAGAAGAATTAGATTGGCTGATAAAACTACCGTCGATTTTAACATGTACATGCGAGAAATATGCACTCACAGTTTGCTGCAACGTCCTGTACAAAAAATAGGAGGACCCGGTAAAATCGTAGAAATCGACAAAAGTCTCTTCACGAAACGGAAAAATCATGCGGGACGAGTTCTTCCTGAGCAGTGGATGTTCGGCGGATTGTGCAGGGAAACGTATGAATGTTTTTTGGTCAAGATTAGTGATCGAAAGGACAGCACCCTTATAAAAAAAATTAAGGAAAACATACAAGACGAAACCATCATATATTCTGATTGTTGGAAGGGGTATAAAACAGCCGAGTTGGAAGCAGCTGGATTTGAGCATTTTCAGGTAAACCACAGCTACAACTTTGTCGATCCTACCACCGGCATGCATACGCAAAACATTGAAAGACTCTGGGGCTCGGCAAAATGGCGCAACAAAGTTCACCGTGGAACAACACAAAAGCATTTAGACTCTTACCTTTCAGAATTCATGTGGCGCCGTTTGCACAAAAACGAAAATTTGTTTCAAATGATTCTGAAAAACCTTCAAGAATTCATGCCCCCAAAATAAAGCTTTGTTTGTTTAAAAACTGTCTCACTTACTTGTTTCAGATGCAGTCTTCGTTCTCACCTTGTAAACACTGTTGAATTTACGTTCAAAACAACGTGCGCTGTGCGCACACATTATTTCTCCCATGGGCTTACCGATTAAAATTGCGCGCACTTGCGCCAGCGATCGGAACTAGCGCAACTTACTACGTTTTCCAGGGTTACCAGAATCAACGGTAGTGTTGCGAGGTTTACCAGACTTGTCAACTTATCGCCCCTGTTGGTGAATGGACGGGCTTATACGAATGTACCTAGGAGAGACTTGATAGGCTTGACTCTCTTCTCACGAAGTCATTTTACTGATTTGTATGAAGGTGATTGTCTTTCGATTTGCATTTATTCAGAGCTTTTAGTGTTGGATGTATTTCAGCATCAGTTTCATTCATGAAAAGTATTTATTTTTTATTTGGTTAATTTTAAGAAAGTGAGATCTGGGTCAGCTTGCCTTTACTTAAGGGAAGCTTAATTATACATACCAATATATTTTTCTATTAAATATGTTAACAAAATAATAACTTGAGGGTTATTGTTTAAGGTGCTGGAAAATGTCAAACAATTATTGGTGCCAGAAAATGAAAGTGAAATTGCTCTTCCTAAAGATGTAAGTGTATCTTTAAGATCTCAGATTTTTATAAGCATAATCAAGTTTGAAATAATTTTTATAACTTTTATTTAAAAAAAAAATAAGCATATTTTTAAGTTGCATTGAAGTTTGTTAAATTTGAGTGTTTTATGAATTTAACATTTACTTTTTAAAAACCCAAAATCTTATAAACCTTTCTGATTTCAAGTTTACCCCCTCTCAACAACCACCCCTCTTAAAGGCTGAATTAATTTTTTTTGAATTAATTAAATTAATTTTTTTTATCTTGTTACCAACCTTGAAATTAAAATATTTGTATTTTTTTACAGCTTAATCAAATGAATCGCCATCTTTGTTATTCAAGATTGTGTTATTACTATGGTTTATATGAAAATATGAGTCAGGAAGATAAACTAGCTTGTGCTAAAAATCTCATCGATAGGTATCAAAATGGTCTTCAATTTGGTAAGTGTTTTTGGTGTTAAGTTTCTATCTTAAGTTATCCTTTACCAGGGGTGTTTTAAGTTATTTATATGTGCCAATTACTAAAGATTAGCATGTAAAGTTTCTAGGTATCTGCATTTTTAAACAGCTAATAACTCTAGAACTATTCAACTGAAAAACATGAAATCAGTTCCATTTTGAATGTTTAAATTGCAAAATACATGCTAAAAAAGTGTTTTAAATACTTAAATTAGGACTACACAGTTGTGATTTTAATGCAAACACTCAAGTTACACTGTCACTTTTTATTATAGAACCGCTTATTATTATCAGCTGACAGTATTTTGAAGTAATATAAAATAAGTTTTTATGGCTTATTATTTAATGTTCATTCCAGGGTCAAACTTGCTACCTACTGAGTTTCAACATGCTGATAACTATGCTTTATTAGCTGCTCATGTGTTAATAAGTGTTTGGGAAAAAACAGGTATGATATTAGATAGTTTGAGAATCATTTGAGTTACATAGCATGCTAACTGTTTTTTAAAATGTCTGAATAAATAAATCAATATTACATAAAGTGGCTGTCTTTTTCTGTGTAATAAGATTTCTGTGTAATAATAATTCTATGCCATGTTAACTCTTCCAAACTCTTTTTAACCTTATTGCTAATTCTGAATTTTTTTTTTAAATGTTTTCTTATCTAGGTGATGAAAACTTAATTACCAAAGTTGTACTCTTGTTAGAACATAGCAGAGAAAATAGTCCCTCAAATTTCCAACTGAAACTGTTGTTAATGAAACTGTACAGTGTTTTTGGTAAGAAATGCTCTTGAATTCACAGTTTTGAAATTGCAGAAATCTTTTACTATTTTAAGTAGAAGATAGTTTTATAATAATATAATTAGGGCAGTTATATTGTGAGCTTAGATGTAATCAAATAAGTAAGATGAATGTGTGTTTATTGAAATGATGTATTGGTTGTCCAATTAATTACTATTTACTTTTAAGGTGCTGTTTATGCAAGTTACAGTCTTTATGAGAAAATAGATGTTAAACATATTCAGCAGGAAACTCTAGGGTACTATTTTATGCTTTATTGATTCTAACTAAAATAATGTGTTCTTAATGACCTTCTTAGAAGTATAATTTTGAATGATGCTAAGTCAAAATATTTTTCAGGTATTTAATTAGCGAGTGTTTACCATCAGCAGCTTTCTACTTTGCTTTTAATCATTTTCTAGGAAACAGCCTGCGGTTTTATACTACTAATTATAAAGATGTGAGTTTCTGTCTTATTAATTACATTTTTGTCTGTTTTTTATTGCCTTTTATCTGATATTAAGAGTATTATCATACCATGAAATTTATAATATTTTTCTTAATGTAAATACTATTTTTCTTTTTTAGATTGTTGATTATTTGTTGTCTGGCTATAAATTTGGATCTTTCACTAAAGTAAGTGATTTTATATTCAGTTAATTTATTAACATAGGAAGTTTTGTAATCAGACATTTTATTTAAATTGCTGGCATAGACATGCACTCCCAGAATTCTAACTTAAGTTATAACATTTTGTAGGGTTTAAGTTGTAAATTATTAATTAATTATAAATAGCAACCTAAATTAATTAGGTGTATTCGTAAAATATTTGCTGAACGTTTTTCTTATCTTTGCTCTAGCACAGTGGTCTTCAAACCATTGATTGTGAGCTAGTAGTAGCTTGCAAGTGCTTTTTTGGTAGATAGTGTTAAGGCTAATTTATATTTATTTCATGATACTACAAATATAAGTTTAGTGGCAATAAATAAATGTACATTTTTTAAAGTATAAGTTGGTAGGCTCACAGTACGAATTAAAGACGGTATGGTAGCTCAGAAGCTTCATAAGTTTGGCAACCACTGCTCTAATATGTTAATAATTTTATTTGATGAGCTAGGACTATCTAGGTTAATTCCCATGCGACTAAATTACAAAAGAAAGTTTTTTAAATGAGAGTATAAATATATTTGCAATATATTAGTTACATTATATTTATTCTTTTAGATACCAGAACTTGTTGAATTCAGAGAAAAAATAAACAATTCATTGCAATATGCATCAGTTACTGTTGAAAAAATGATATTAGATATTTTATTGGATTCTAAAAGGTAGTTATTAAATTTTGAAAGTTAAATAGCCCAAAAAATGTTGAGAATTTTATTAAAACAGTGTTAAATTATGTTTGATTCTTCTTTAGTTATCAAGATACTGAAAAAGCTGTATTAAATATGGAGATTGATCCTGAAAAGGGTAAGAGCTTCAACACACTAATACATACCTGTCAACTTTTACGGATTGTCCGTAAAATTTACGGATTTCTGTCTAGTTTTACGGTTGTACGGATGGATCAGAAAATTTTCCGGATTTTGCATTTCTTTCCACTAAACTATCCATGAAAATGCAAAACATTCGCAACCTAAACGATTTTCTCTAATTAATATATTTTTACTTCAAAACCATCTCCTAATCCCTGTTCTTACGATTTTGTCAATTTTTATTCTTTTATTGAGTGAAATTTAAATTTTTTTGCAAATCTTTTTCGGATTCGTCCGCGAGTCTTGGCGCGCGCTCACCCGGTAAGTTTGCTTCCCCCGTGTTCAGATCGCAATGCGGAAAAAACAACTTTACCGAGATCGGACCTGTGGTTCATCATCGCGTTTCCCTCAATTGGCATTGAGGCTTTTTAACGCGGAAAAGTTTCTCCTCGCTTTCTAATCGTAGCAACTCAAGCTTATTTAAATTAATCTTTATCACATGCTGCTGAAAATGTTGATGGAAATTTAGAAAACTTTTTATAAAAGCTATATAATCATAACATTTGATCTGAAATTGATTCCAAACAGAAATTTAAATCAAATGGTTTGGGAAAAAGGGTACAAGATATTCATGTAACTAAATTGGTTTGTAGTATGAATTTTGTGAAGGGGGATAAGTCAGTTGGTTATCAGATAAGTACTATGCAATTGAAGTAAGCTGATTATAAGCTTGTAAAAATTTAACTTAACATATACTTAATAAATTTAAGCAAAGAAATTTCACAGTTTTTTTCAATTATGTGAAAATTTTAAATACTTAATAAAAAATAATTTAGGTAATAATGTATCAATCTGTAATCTGTACCTTTTTTTTTGTTTGAAGCAATTCAAATTGTAGTTTTGTAACGTTATGCAAAAAGTTTTACTGATGCAAGTTTTCAAAAGTTGGCAGGTATGCTAATATGTTGCTTATAAGTTAAAATAACATTTTTATTTTTTCTTCATTTTAAAGAAATATTTTTTGCATTGTGTTTATGCTCTTTAAAATTTTAGTATTGGTATTTTAGAATGCTTTTATATCTTGGCTAATTATTGACTTCTTGTGATATTAGTGTAATTTAAGTCCTTTTTTTTCAGATCATAGGCCTACCAGTGATTTAGTTGACAATCGAGATGTTTTTGTTTATCGAATGTACACTGAAAAAGAGAAGTATGTTTAATAGAATAATTTTACTGAACAGTGATAGTCATACTTGTAAAACTGACATGTGTGTGTCTAATGGGAATATCTGCCATAGTTTAAAATCCCACCCTCTTTACTTGTGTGTAATAGGACTTTTGAAATATTGGGTCTTTAAGTAGCCAAAAGTTCCATGATGCAGAATTTATATTGATAAAAATCTGTCTTTATCAATGGATGTTTCCATTTATGATTGGTCAGATTACTAACATCTAATTATCTTTATAATCATAAGTGTTAAAACATACATTCCTTGATATTTGCTGTGCATTTTGCTGCTTTCTTTGATTTATTTTAAAAATGTTTTTAAATGCATTTGATTTCATAGAAATTTTATTTACAGAGATATCATGGATGATCAAGTATCTAAATCATTTCAAGAAAAGGTAACTTTGTATGAAATTATTAAGCTTTGATTTTCTGTTGAATTAAGGTAAGGAATCTAATAATTCAATCATTGCAGGTTTTGTGGCTTAGGATTCGGAATCTGATTCTACGTATTCTAGCTGCATCATTTTCTCTAAAAAAGCCCAATCATGTTAATGAAGCAGAGAACAATATTACAAATGGAGAAAAAAGTCATATGGTTGACACTTTAGCTGATCTGGTGACATCTCTCAAAGAGTGTAGTACTTTAGCAGATAAGGATAATTTGATTAATTCATATGTAAGTCATATTTAACCCCTTTTTTTCACAGTTGCATGTCATTGGTTTAACGCAAACTGGCCCATTGCGCTGTGTTATTTTGTTGTTGTCTCAATACACTTTCCTAGCTTCTTCCCCATTCAATACCAAAAGCAAAGAATGTAAGGGGTGGGGCACTGTTCTGGGGAATTACAAGTCATTAAACTGTCACAGGGTTTCCATTGAAAGTACTCCCACCAGTTTCTTCCTTTGCTTTATACTGAAATTCAATAGAACCCCCCTAGAAATTTCTTGAAATTGTTTTGTTCCTTTATCAGTGGTTTGTATGTTTTGAGGGCAAGGGAGATATTCTAATGCAGATATTTGGTCAGGTGTATTGCAGAAATAAAAATTGAAGAAGGCGTTAATTTGTAACTTGTTACATGTTTACTTATAGTATGCAATGCCATCATGTAGTGCCTCAAAATTCTTGAAAAAATTTCTCTTCAAACTAAGCCTTTGAAAACACCTTAGTTCCTTGAACTTATTAACAAACACCTCATATTGTAACATCTTAGGCAACCAAGTTCCTGCTCCAATGAGTGAAATTACGTTTCTTAATGTGGTACCATTTCCAACCATCCAATTACGAAAAATTCAAAGTGTGGGTGTTCAAGGCAATTGCTGGAAAAGTGCTAAGAAATACAGTAACGGATCCTTTATCCGGCAAGCTCGGGGCCGACATCGTCGCGGATATCGGAATTTTCCGGATTTCGGGTCCGTTCCGGAAAAAATGCCAATAAAGACGCAGCTGCTTTAGTGAAACCAAAATACCCGCTTCCCCCCTCCCTACTACAATTTTCCATTCTCGTAAATCTAAATTTCCGATCATATGAACGGGAATTAAAATTGCGTTAACATAGTTTGCGTTGTTCTGATCGTTCGTTTCAATAGTAGAGGATCCAGCATAAAAATTCTGGTGAAGGCACGTAGGTCGTCGCGGAACCGATTGCGAAGCAGCAGAAGGCGAAGGAGATTAGAACAGAAGAGAAGGGCCCTTCCAAACTTTTACGACGGCCGGAGAAACGCCCCTTCGCGGAGTAGCGGGCAATCGACGATCCCGTCCGAGGAGACCGCTACTCCGCGAAGGGGCGTTTCTCCGGCCTTCGTTGAAGTTTGGAAGGGTCCGAAAGCTGCACGCCTTGGGGGGTCTTTTATACCCCACACACAAGACAGTCATTGTGGCAAGGCAGGGACAACGGAGCAAACTCATTCACAGAGACGATGTCACAAAAGGCGCGCCGTAGCAGCATTTGCTCACTAAAAATTCTGAACGTGAGCCGGATTTCGGGTTTCCGGATAAAGGGTCCGTTACTGTAGCTTAATCCAAAAGTAATACTATTCAAAAGTACACTTTGGAAATCCAACTACACTCAGTCTGCATTTATGCAACTAATCAATTTGCTGAACTTTTTGAGTGGTAAGCATGGTTGCTACAATAGTTGTCTTATAGAGTACTGCTTAGCTGAATTTGATTTTCTTGGCTTCCATAAGATAAGCTTGGCACTAAGAACTTAGTCAAACCATTGATTGTTTGGGGATCCTGTGATGGAGAGTGTTCTGAAGAAGCAAAAATTGTTTTTTGTAAATCATGAATCATCTGTGAATCACCCACAACTCACAAGTGTATTTTGCAAGTTAACATTTTTTTACATCTTCCAATCAACTTTCTAAAAAATGTCTTCACAATGAGTGTAACTGTATATATTTTTCTAATTCTCATCTCATTTCTTAATAGTTCCCCCTTCAATCTCCTGGAGTTTCAAGAGTGTTTAAGTATGTCCGTGATAATCACCTCGATACTCTTATTGCCTTATCTAGGCTTGTGCTTAGTGTTTATCAATCAGTTGAAGGTTATTCCATTAGTAAGTACTTTAAATTTATTTCTTAAATCCACTGTTGGTTGTGTACTGTTAATTAAGTAAAGCACATTTTTAAAATTCTTGAAGTACTTAGCAACTTTTTTTATATATTTTGGGAAGTCCTAGATATAGCTGCTGGTAAATGATAATTTTATTAATTTTATCCATTTCCTCTGTATTTTTTCTTCATTAAAAGTAAATTTTATGTATGATTATATTAGTATTACTTTTATTTTTCTTAACACCTAACTACTCGTGCCGGCTCACACAGCCAATATTCCCAGCCCAGTGAACTTTCACCAATGATTTTAAGTCTCTTGGAAAGAAGATAAACTATATGTTACTATAAATGAAATATTGAAGAGAACAGGGAAAAACCTTGAAAAGTCAGGATATTTAAATTTGATGGAATAGTCAGGGGAAATTTCT